>JBBBVM010000609.1:4413624-5895437 GCA_037355625.1 Petunia x hybrida
AACCCAATGCTCTTCGGGAAGAGTGGATTCAATGGGACTCGATCAACGTTAAGCTATTTGGTGAGCACTTGAACCAAACAATTAACTACGAATCTTCTTCGAATTCGACTCTCCTCCTAGGCACGAGTATCCTATTCGAACGAGGGATTAGCACTAATTGGGTAGAAGTGTTACCCTCAAAGTGCTAACCGGAAGTGACGCGATCAAATGTTCAAAGATCGAATCGTCACTAAACGGATTCGGAATTTGATGAAATTTGGATTGTGATCTAGAAACTCACCATATTTGATGATACTATGGGAGTTTTGGTGGTTGGAAACTGTTACGATAGCTTTGCGAACATTCTGCCCAACTTCAGGATTTTTCTGGAATCAAGCACCCTTCGCGATCGCGTGCAGAGGGGCGCGACCGCGATGAATAAAAAATGCAGATTTGACGCGATAGCGCGAGACCTTGCGCGATCGCGCAGGTCTGTTCAGCTGAACCAGAAAGTCGACAGAAAACAGCAGTTTGGCACACACAACAAACCCAATTCAACCTATTTCAGTTTTCAAGCTTCCCAAAAGATGTTTTCAGCTGGAATAAACATTCCCCAATGGTTCACACACAAAAACAACCATCAAACAACTTGTTTTAATGAATTTTGACAAGTTCTTCAAAAGTTTTCAAGACCTTCAAGAACCAAAATTTCGATTTTCACTACAACACTCCAAATGATGTTATGTTGGTATCAAAACAACGGGAAAACTATAGTGAACAATCCCCGATACCGAACATCCACAATATCATAACATCAAACAAGTTTTGGCAAATTTTGCAATTTCTTCAACCTAGGGTTCAAATTTTCCAAACTTTGATTTTCAACTCCAAAACGCTTTTTGTTGGTTCCTAATTGTCGAGAGTACGGATACAAACAATCCCCGATAATCAACACCAACAAAATCGTCACAACAAGCGATTTCCTTCAAATTTTTGGGTTTTCAAATTTTTGGATTTTTTCTTCTTTTTCAATAAAACAACAACAAGAACAAGACAATAAATGTGGAACAAAGATGACAAGCACGAAGAGTAGGACGAGGGTTCGTAAGAACGCAACCCTAGCCTTGCTCTGATACCAACTGATAAGGGGCAAACCCTCGAAAGCGATAAGAGATAAAAGCGAGACGAGACTTACACTAAAGTTCGAGTAGCAACGAAGAACTTGTTCCGTTACACCCCAAACGATTGGAAAGAATCACCTAACACTATGCAACTATCCTCAAGAGACACGAGGCTCGAGCAAATAGAATGATCGAAGAATGGATTGAAGAGCAACTTGGATTCATCCAATTGATTTCAAGCCAAAATGGGTTACAAGTGTTAAGAGCAATGCTCATTAATGTTCTTTGTTCAAAAGTGAAGTGGAAACAATAAATGAAAGAGGGGTGTTATAAATACACCCCTTTACAAGGTTTTCCTAGATTCTGGTCCGCGCCTGTCAAAGTGTTCTTCGCGATCGCGCAGTGATATATGCGATCGCGTGGAACACTAAAGCTGAAGCTCGCTATCGCGCGAGTCTTGTCGCGGTCGCGCAGGCAAAATAAATACTCTACGCGATCGCGAAGGTTGATGACGCGATCGCGAAGAACAAGTTTCCGTTCTTAGGCAGTAAGCTCAGCAGAATTCCCCTGTTTTGGCCCTGTTTTGGTCCCCTGCTTCTTGCACTGTTTCCTGCCCTGTTTCCACATGGATTGAGCTCCAATGCATTGTCTTCAAGTCTTCTCTCGAGCTCATATCGTCCATGCCCTTCCGGATCAAGTGTAAGTGAGCATCATGAAGTGCTTTGGCTTTGCTTCTCGTAAAGGCCCTTGTGGTGGTGGTTTGCCCCTCATCACGGAACGAGTTCTTCGTTGCCACTCGAACCTTAGTGTAAGTCTCGTCTCACTTTATCTCTTTATCGCTTTCGTAGGATTTCCCTACATCAGGAGTCATCGAAAATAAATCGATCCATCTCACACACGAGAGACTCCTCAAGGTCACAACCATCCTCACTACGACACGAGGAACCACCATTATCAATTAAGCAATCAAAGGGAAGAATAAGATTATCATGCATTTCATCTTCTCCTTTATCAAATATAGGTGGGGTGTCATAACAAGGTTCACAAACAAGGTCAACCACGACGTCTTCACTAAAGAGAGGTTCAATGAAAATCGAGCTCACATCATGATGTGGCTTTTCAACCCTCTCAACTAGTGGTTCAACTTCACACACAAGTTGACCCGAAGGCTCTACACTAGTTGCAAACACATTATAGTCATGCAAGTCATCAACTAGCCTAGAGTTCACACTAACAACATTACAAGACAAGGGAGTTTCATGCTTAAGGGAAAAAGGACTATCACATACCTTTGAGTCGCACCCGGGCTCACTCAATGTACTTGAAGCATCATGGGTAGTTCCTTCACCTTGTAGCTCACACTCGGCATCTCCTTCACCTTGTCTTTCCATCACGGAACATGGTTGAGGCTCCATCGGCTTGCCTCCCAGAATACCTACACAAGAATTCAAACACAAAGAAGAAAAAGATGAAGGGTTAAGGTTAGAATAAGGGGTGTCCTCACTCTTTTTTCCCTCTTTCTTTTCCCTCATTTTTTCTTCAAGGCTAGGTGTAGATTCGGGTGGTGACATCCCGCTCACATCACTCAACACATCCTCTCCTTTTTCCACTCGAGGAATGTCACCGGTCACTCCCTTACTCCTCTCTATCTTTTGTCTCTCAAATTCGGGCGAATTGGGACGAGGCCCGAGAATGCCCATAGCCGGAGTAGGTGGACTTTTTACATCAACCCGGAATCTAGGACTTGGAGACTCATCACTTGATGTCTCCTTCTTCTTTGTTGATGAACCACTCGGCTTTGGAAGTGGCTTCGGGCTCACCTTGTTGACATTTGCCAACGCTTTCGTAGCACTAGTCCCACCATTGCTTGTGTTTGTAGGACTTCTTGTTTGCACATTGTTGCCCATGGAATGAAGTTCTTGCTCCTTGCTCCTTTGCATAGCCAAAGAAGGGGCACTAGTAGGCACTCGGCTCTTCGCCCGGTAAGGCACAAAGTCATAGACTCTTTGCCCTACGCCCACAAGATACGCACCCTTCACCAAACTATATTGCACCCTCTTCCCCTCCAACCACCGGTCACCTATCCACACATCAACATGACGCATGGGATACACGTCACACCATACATAGCATCTATAACTCCCATGAGATATGAGTACCCGAGCCTCCTTAGAAACCCACACTCCATCATACTCATAAGGATGCGCTAGCTTATGGCATGGTATCCTAAGCCTATCAACCAAAGAGGTGCTAATACAATTGGCATCGGTACCACCAATCTTGAGCAAGTATCCATCAATTCCATCTACCCCAACAACGAACCTACATCTACCCAAGTTTTGCACATTGGCACCCAAATGAGAATTTGGACGCCCACAAGTGTCAACACCAACAACTTGGGTCTTCCTTATCCCTCCACTAGTGGCAACACCACTAGAACAATCTCCACTTCCCGTCACTCTCCCAACATGAGAAATGTTGTTGGAAGTCAAGGAAGGAACCTCGCCATGGAACCCATAAGTGCCTCTCGCCTTGGTTCCATAGCCCATAGTACTACTCCTACTACAACCATCCACGCCCCTTACGGCACATAACCCCTTTGTAGCAAAAGCAACACCATCTACCATACCACCCTCCACATGGGAACTAGAAGCATTAGGCCGCTTGGCGTACCTAGAAGATGCAAGCTTCTTCCTTCCCACGGAACAACCACCACCACCTCCCATACTAATGGAAGGCCCTCTACTACTCCCTTGTACACCGTTAGCAACACTAAGAGAAGATGCATAAGAATAACCCCTATGTTCATCATCATCATCAACTCTACCTATGTCACCATCATCAATATCAAATTCTTCACAAGAAGAGTAAGTAGGATCATCATACCTTGAAGCGTCACCATCTTCGATTTCTTGACTAGAAGCATAGGCATCATCACAATCTTCATCACAAGCCTCATAGTCTTCATCAATCTCACGATCATCATAGTGACCCGCTTCATCACCATAGGAGCCATGGTTCCCATCATCATAGTAATGGTCGTCATCCTCACCATAGGAACCATAGTCTCCATCATCACCATACGAGTCATAACAACTCGCATCATCCCCACAAGAGTCATATTCTCCACAATCAACATCCGACATTGTCGCAACACCAAAGCACAAAACCTCCCGAAAGTCACTCCCTCACGTGTATCACTCAATTTATGAACACTCAAGAGCGAGGCCTTTACAACTTGGGAACCAAGGTGATCACAACTAGCATGTCCAAGTTAAAGTCCGGAATGGAGTTAATGAGACTCAATGGACGGACGGTTATTTAAAGTGCGCACTTGAGGCCAAAGAAAAATCTACGACTCTTCTTTGAATTCTAGTCTCCTCTACGCACGAGTGTCCTAATACGCTAGGTAGTTAGTGTCTTTCGAGTAGGCCAATTACCCTAGAAACACTAACCAAGAAGCCCGTGGGCGAATAACAAGTGAAAACCTACGCAAAAACTACCCGGAAACCCTTCAGCAAAAGAGGCGCTCCGCCTCAGGAAAGAGGCGCTCCACCTCAGGAAAATCCAGAGAGCAGCCCAGAGGGAGGCGCTCCGCCTCAGGATTGAGGCGCTCCGCCTAGGGCAATTTCCTGCAACTTTGCGAAACGCGTTTTGGCTCGTTTCGCACCCAAAAATCCAACGTATTCGACTTGTTTTCGATTCTAATGATACCCAAAGATGTATTTGATGATTCTAAACAATCCCCAATAGGTTTAAACCCCAAACAAACAACAATCAATCGATTTTGATTCTTGAGCAAAATTCTAGGGTTCTTGAAAATTTTGGAGATTTGATTTCTTCAAACATTGAAATACACCACCAAATCTTGTAATTTTGGTACCAAAAGAACGGGAATACAATAAGGAACAAACCCCAATGATTTTTAATGAATGGGTGTTCCAATCCAACAAGTTCCACCAAATTTTGTGAAATTTTCAAGTTTTTCAATTTTTTTGTTTTCTTCAAATTTTCAAGAACAAACAACAAGAACAATGATAAACTAACACAATGAACAAGGAACGGGGGTTTGTAAGAACATAACCCGAGCCTTGCTCTGATACCAACTGATGCAGGGCAAAACTAGCGGAAGCAAACAACGATACAAACAATGCGGAAGCGATAAAAGATAACAAGAAATCGAGACTAGGAAGGCAAGAATTTAGAAGAAAGAAACGAATTCAATTCATTCACATTAATTGAATTCAAAAGGGAGAAGGGAAACTTGAACCATACAATGGAATCTAACTTGATGTCGATCTCCATAGGTTCCAAGTCGAGTCATAAACGAAGCCTCGGGCTTCAACAAAGAAAGGCTCGGCCTTCTCTCTATTCTCTCTTCTTTCTTTTCAATGTCAAGACTCACTAATGAAATGAAAGACTAAGTGTGGCTTTTATAGTTTTCCCACACTCCTAATTGAAATGACTAAAAGCCCCTAAGCCTAATTAAAACAATAGAACTCACTTAGGGCTATAGTAGTAATTACACAACAAAATAGAGCAAATTCGGATTGGCTCCCATCAGGGGTAGGCGCTCCGCCCACCCCAAGTAGGCGCTCCGCCCTGTGTCTTCTTCAGCAGAGTGGGCGGCCGCCTAGGCACAAGGGGCGGTCCGCCCATAGAGATCCAGAGAGTGGCAACAATTCAGGCGGTCCGCCTCTTCCTGAAGCTTCTTGAAATGCCTCAAAATGTGCTCCGGACGCTCTCCTTTGTAGCCTAAGTGCTCCCCCTTCCTTGGCGCTCCAATGCATGATCTTCAAGCCTCATCCGGAGCCCTTGACTTGCATTCCTTGTGCTCTCACGCTCGGTTCTTGATGGTTGTCATTTAGGCCAATTTGCCCGGCATCAGAGGTTTCCAAACCTTAGGAAAGGGAAGTTGGCACCCCGGGGAGATGGACCATTCCAAGTGCTCTCGAAGATAAACAACAATGCCTATGTGGTCGACTTGCCAAGTGAGTATCAAGTTTCTAATACTTTCAATGTTAGTGACTTGGTTCCTTTGAATGTAGGTGATGAAGAGGTCGTGGATGATGCTTCGATTTCGAGGACGAAATCCTCTCAAGAAGGGGAGGATGATAAGACCCAAACGGCCTCAAGACCTTTCACTCGGAGTCAAGCCAAGTTAATCTAAGATACTCATCTTCACTTGACATGGAAGAGCATAGAAGAAGGACCCAAGAGAAACTTGAAGACCATGCTTTGGTGTGCCATGGATGGAGGACCCTCGAGGACACTTGGAGAGGCTCAAGGGGCTCAAAATGAGACACCCCAAGGGGCTCCAGAACAAGGCGGAGCGCCTCCCAGCTGAGGCGGGGCGCCTCCCAAAATCCAGAGGCTTGGAAGTCAGGAGGCGGAGCACCTCAGACCAAGAGGCGGAGCGCCTCAAGCAGATCCAGAGAGCTGAAGGCCAGTAGGCGGCCGCCTCCCCACCCTGGGCGGTCCGCCTCCCCCTGTTACCCACATGCGGGATTTTTAAGACTTTTGCTTGAATTTCCTATTTTAGCCCTGCGCGGCCTTTATTTCTTTTAGCCCACTTTGGGGGTATTTTAGACCTTTTATTAGTCCTAAGTGAAGCCTATAAATACTTCACTTAGCCTCTTTCAAACCTTACCTTACTTTGATTATTGATGAATGAAAATAGAGTTGAACTCTTTGGAAGAAACCTTTGTCTCTTGGTTGCTTGAATTCACTAGTGGAACCTAGTTGAGTCTTGAACCGCTAACCCGACCATTCGACTTGCGAGTCCGGTGTTGTCTCGAGGGTCGTTGCATAGTGTAGGTCCTTCTTGACGCCGATTCGAGGGTATCTCGGGACAAGTTCCCCGTGGTTACTTCGAAGGGAGTTCGAGTTGTGTCTCGCTCTCCTATCTTTATCTTTATTTCCGCGTTTCGTATTTGATTCCTATCACCATGCCATTGCTTCGTTCGAAGCTTATGCCTCTACGTGGTGGGAAGCTGACAAAAGGCATAGACGAAGGAATACCTATCCCGAAGTCAATGCTTGGCCACAGTTGATGAGAGCAATGGATGCTAAGTATTTGAGTGCCAAGTACAGGCAAACTCAGATGCAAAAACTCTATGAGCTAAAGCAAGGGACCAAGTCTGTCCAAGAATATCATGATGAATTCGAAAAGGTTCGATTGAATCTTGATCTGGTCGAAGAAGAAGATCAGGCCATTATCCGGTTCAAAAATGGCTTGGCTAGGGATGTGTCATCTCAATTGAGGCTCCACGTGTACCACACGTTGGAAGATTTGTTCGATGCTGCCACCGAAGCTGAAAAATTGGTGAAGGACGATAAGGCAAACCGGTATCGAGGAGTCACTACTTCTACTCCCTTGAACCGAGGTAAAGAATGGAAGAGTCCAAACCAGACAAGTGCCAACGCTGTTCGAGATTCGAAGAGACCCTTCGAGAGGGGTGTGACCGTTAACCAATCAAGAAAAGTGGGAGGTAAAGTTCAACTAAACTCTCCTAGTGCTTCAAATATTCAGTGTCATAAATGCAGAGGTTATGGTCACATGGCAAAAGAGTGTCGAACTCGCAAAGTTATGCTGATGCGGGGCAAACCACCACAAGGCCCTTTACAAGAAGCCAAGCCCAAACACTTCATGATGCTCACTTGCACTTGATCCGGAAGGGCATGGACGACATGAGCTCGGAAGAAGACTTGAAGACAATGCATTGGAGCTCACTCAACGTTGAAACAGGGCAGGAAACTGTGCAGGCAGCAGGGGAACAAAACAGAGCAAAACAGGGGAACACCTGCTGAGCTACTGCCTGAAGCTGGACTTTTGTTCTTCGCGATCGCGTGCCCAACATTCGCGATCGCGAAGAGTATCTCTTTTGTCTTCGCGATAGCGCCGTGTCTCGCGCGATCGCGCTACTCAGTTTTAAGTGTGCCTCGCGATCGCATATAATCATGCGCGATCGCGATGAACACTTAAGTAGACTCGGACCAGTAGCTAGGAAAACCTTGTAAAGGGGTGTATTTATAACACCCCTCTTTCATTTATTGCACTTACATTACTTTGATCACAAAACACATTGAATGAGCATAGCTCTTGACACTTGTAACCTTTTTGGCTTGAAATCAATTGGATGAATCCAAGTTGCTCTTCAATCCATCTCCGATCATTCTATTTGCTCGAGCCTCGTGACTCTTGAGGATAGTTGCATAGTGTTAGGTGATTCTATCCAATCGTTCGGGGTGTAACGGAACTAGTTCTTCGTTGCTACTCGACTTTAGTGTAAGTCTCGTCTCGCTTTTATCATTTTATCGCTTTCGTGGGTTTGCCCCTTATCAGTTGGTATCAGAGCAAGGCTAGGGTTACGTCCTTACGAACCCTCGTCCTACTCTTCGTGCTTGTCATCTTTGTTTCGTGTTTATTTTCGTGTTCTTGTTCTTGTTATATTGAAAAAGAAGAAAAAAATTCAAAAAAACTTGAAAACCCAAAAATTTGAAGGAAGTCGCTTGTTGTTACGATTTTGTTGGTGTTAATTATCGGGGATTGATCGTTTATGTAATCCCGACAATTGGGAACCAACAAAATACGTTTTGGAATTGAAAATCAAAGTTTGGGAAAATTTGAACCCTAAGTGAATATTTTGCAAAATTTGCCAAAATTTGTTTGATGTTATGATTTTGTGGATGTTTGGTATCGGGGATTGTTCACTATAGTTTTCCCGTTGTTTTGATACCATCATAACGTCATTTGGAGTGTTGGAGTGAAAATCGAAATTTTGAGTTCTTGAAGGTTTGAACATTTGAAGAGCTTGACCAAATTCATTGAAAACAAGTTGTTTGATGGTTGTTTATTTGTTAAAACCATTGGGAAGTGTTTACTACAGTTGAAAACCCTTGTGGAAGCTTGAAAAACTGAAACAAATTGAAGTTGGGTTGTTTGTGTGCCAAAATCTGCAGTTTTCTGTCGAGTTTCTGGTTCAGCTGAACAAACCTGCGCGATCGCGCAAGGTCTCGCGCTGTCGCGCCAATTCTGAGTTTTGTTCATCGCGATCGCGCCCCTCTGCACGCGATCGCGAAGTGTACCAATTTCCAGAATTTCCTGAAGTTGGACAGAATGTTCGCAAAGCTATCGTAACAGTTTCCAACCACCAAAACTCCCATACCATCATCAAATATGGTGAGTTCCTAGATCACAAACCAAAATTCATCCAATTCCGAATCCGTTTGGTGACGATTCGATCTTTGGACATTTGATCGCGTCACTTCCGGTTAGTACTTTGCGGGTAACACTTCTACCTAATCAGTACTAATCCATTGTGCGAATAGGATCCTCGTGCCTAGAAGGATAGTAGAATTCAAAGAAGATTCGTAGTTAATTGTTTGGTTCAAGTGCGCACCAAATGGCTTAGCGTTTATCGAGTCCCATTGAATCCACTCTTCCCGAAGAGCATTTGGTTCTTGTATTTTGGATTGATCATTGAGGAGGTTGCGCAGCTACGAGGAGGCCATTGATCTCAAGCTTGTGTGAACCTAACCCCAACTTGAGTGAACCCGAGCGACAAACAAAAGTGAGGGAGTGAGTGAGGACTTTTACTCTAATCTCTTTTCTTGTTTTTGATTGTTGCAGGTACAATGTCCAACGAAGGACAAGATTTCATAAAGGAGGCCTTGTCTAACCTTCTTGCCAAGATGGACCTCATGAACCAAAGGATTGAGTCTCTTGAAAAGGGTGCTTCAAGTGCCCTAGTTGAGCAAGGGACTTCCAATGAGCAGTCGGAAAAGGGGACCCCGAGTGTCCAAGTTGAGAAGGGGGCCCCGAGTGCCCAAGTTGATGGTGTTGAGGGCCCAAGTAGCCCGACCTTTACCCCGGAACAAGTTGTTGAGTTGCTCAATCGCCAACAACGGGTAAGGGAGGATCGTGATCGAATTGACCAATTGTTGGGCAATACCCAACGAGTGACCATTCCTAACCTTATGGGCAATCCCCAAAGGAATGCTCCACTTCCCGGACCGATCCGAAATGTTCAACCTTTTGAGCAAGTTGCACAAGCTCAAGAAGGAGAGGAGGATGATTATGGTGATGGTGGGTATGGTGCTCACTTTCCATTTAGGGGTCGCAATGTGGATAGGGGTAGAGGCCAAGGTCGAGGGCCACCCATAGGGTATGTTGGCGGGAATGCTAGGAGAGATTATGGTGGTTATGGAGATAACTTTGGAGGCCAACCGGAGCCGCACCAAGGGGGTCGAGAACATAACAACCTTAATAGTGTGAAGCTTACTATTCCTTCTTTCAAAGGGAGTAGTGACCCGGTGGAGTATATTGATTGGAAGTTGTCCATGGAGCGAATATTTGACACCAATGATATGCCCGAGGTGAAGAAGACCAAATATGCAATATCTTCCTTTGACTCCTTTGCTTCTACTTGGTGGGAGTCGGTGAAGAGGAATAGAAGGAGGATGGGAATGGCTATCAATCTTACTTGGGGAGAGTTGATCCGTGTGATGGATGAAAAGTACTTGACTAGTCAATACCGTGTGGACCAACACAAACGTTTCTATGAGTTGAAACAAGGCTCCAAAACGGTTGGGGAATATTTCAATGACTTTGAGCAAATCCGCATGAATCTTGACTTGGACGAGGAAGACAATGAGGTGGCCATGATCCGTTTCAAAGGGGGCTTGAACCGAGACATAGCTTCACAATTGAAGTTCCACAAATATGATGATCTTTACAAGCTATGTGATGATGCCATTGAAGCCGAGAAATGGCTCAAAGAGGAGAGAACCCTCCGATACAAGAGTAGCAATCCTACTCCCATGAGCAAGCCAAAGGAGTGGAAAACTCCTACTTCCAATGCCAAGTTCCCAAATGCAAGTGGTGCAACCTCTAGCAAGGATGTGAAGAAGCCATTTGAGAAGTCTACACCACAAGTGGGAGGTAACTCTAGAACTCACTTAAGTAATCCTATTTCTACTTCTACTCAATGCTTTAAATGTAAGGGTTATGGACATATCTCCAAAGATTGCCCCACCCGGAAAACTATGGTTCTTGTGGGTGATTTGGTGTATGAGCAAGATAGTGAGCCCGAGGAAGAAGAGGGAGTAGAGGATGATGAGGGGGTTGATGAGGGGGAGGTTGCAATGGAGGATGATGATGACGCCCATGCTTTTCTTGTTGTGAGGAGAAGTTTAGGGGCCATGCTGGTGGAGGATAGTGAGACTTTACAAAGAGAGAACCTCTTCCATTCTAAATGCCGAGTCATGGGTCTCCTTTGTTCCATGATTATTGACTCGGGAAGTTGTGCCAATGTCATTAGCCAAACACTAGTCTCCCAATTGAAAATACCCACCTTAAAACACCCAAGTCCTTACCGTTTGCAATGGCTTAGTGAGTGTGGTGAATTGAGGGTGGTCAAACAATGCTTAATCAAGTTCAAGATAGGGAACTATGTGGATGAACACATGTTTGATGTTGTGCCCATGCAAGCATGCCACCTTCTCTTTGGAAGGCCATGGCAATTTGATCGACATGTGGTTCATGATGGCCATGCCAATACCTACACGGTGAAGCATGAAGGTAAGAAGTTTGTACTCAAGCCCTTAACGCCCAAGCAAGTAAGTGATGATTACAAGCGCATGAGGGAATTGAGGGAAGCGGCAAAGGCTAAGTCGGTTGTTGAGACTAGCCCTTTGGCCGAAAGCTTGGTGGTGGCTCCACCATCTTCTACCGGTGGCATTTGTGCCATGATGCAACCGGGTGAACTTTTGAGAGGAAATGATGGCGACAAACTACTCATTTGCCTAGTGTACAAAGGTATGATTCTCACCTCCGAATTTTATTATTCTCCTAACCCTTTGCCTAGTGCTATTGAGAATGTTTTGAAGGTATTTGAGGACATGTTTCCGGAAGAGATGCCAAGTGGTCTTCCTCCCTTGAGGGGGATTGAGCACCAAATTGATTTTGTCCCGGGGTCCCAAATTCCAAACAAGCCGGCTTATAGGAGCAACCCGGAGGATACAAAGGAGTTGCAAAGGCAAGTAGATGAGTTGCTCACCAAAGGGTTGGTTCGAGAAAGCTTGAGCCCGTGTGCCGTCCCGGTCATTCTTGTGCCAAAGAAGGACGGGACATGGAGGATGTGTGTTGATTGCCGTGCGGTCAACAAGATAACGGTAAAGTATCGTCATCCCATTCCTAGACTTGATGACATGCTTGATGAATTGAGTGGTTCAAGTGTCTTTACCAAGATAGATCTTAGGTCCGGCTACCACCAAATCCGGATGAAACCGGGAGATGAGTGGAAAACCGCATTCAAGACCAAATTCGGTCTTTATGAATGGTTGGTGATGCCTTTCGGCCTCTCCAACTGATGCAACCTAAAATACGCGGAAGCTAAAAACGACACAAACAAGGCGGAAGCGATAAATAACACGATAGGTGATATCAATGATATCGGGGAAACAAGGATTGGGGAGTCAAGAAACGAGAAGAAAGAACGGATTAATAAATTCAAGACGTGAATTAATAATCCAAAAGGGAGAAAGTGAAACTCGAACCTTACAATGGACTCAACTAGGTGGCGATCGCCATAGGTTCCAAGTTAACGAGATACATGAAGCCTCGGGCTTCGAACTAGAAGGGCTTGGCCTCTTCTCTAATTCTCTCTTCTCTCTATTCAATTCAAGCTAAAACTAACTAATGAAATGAAGCTAAAACTAGCTATATATACATTTACATGTCAAATGGACAAAAATGGCCCTAAAACTGATTCTGCCTCGCTGCTCAGTACTTCTTCTTCGCGATCGCGCCAGGAAGGCTCGCGATCGCGCTGGGCATTCTTCAAAGCATCGCGATCGCGCTTGCTTGGACGCTGTCGCGCAGAGATGGATCGAACTGGCCTTCAACTCCTCGCGATCGCGCGAGATAACACGCTGTCGCGCAGGGCAATGGATTCCTCTTCGCGATCGCGCAGACATGGACGCGATCGCGAAGAACACTTGTTCTTCCTCAGGCAGTGAGCTCCCAGATTGCTCCCCTGTTTTGCCCTGTTTTGGGCTGCCTGTTTTCCTGCCCTGTTTCCTCCATCCGTTGGCGCTCCAATGCACGATCTTCAAGTTGTTTCCGGAGGCCTTGACTCGTATCCGTTGTGCTCTCGAGCATGGCTTTTGATGGTTGTCGTTTAGGCCATTTTATATTGCATCATCCTCCCCTTCTTGAAAGGATTTCGTCCTCGAAATCGAACCATCAAAACCTACAATCAAAACAAGCACAACCAAAACTTCCTACTTCACAAGTAGGTTAGCTCAACAAGAATAAGTGCAAGTGGTGTGGAAAACACACTCTTGTGATAGAGCCAAGCATCAATCCCAATTAAAAAGCGTATGTCCCCAAAGGAGACGACATAGTCTTGGCTCGACAAGAACAAGCACTCATTGTCAAAACAAGCAAAAAGATCAAGGATATGCATGTGGCAATTAAATTCCCCACGACCCCTAAGCCCATGACCAACACACCAAGCCTTCAAATCAATTTTATCACAAAGTGACACATCGACTTTGGCATGTTCAACACTCACGGTGCGCTCAACGTATGGAATGGAGTAAGTAAGATAGTTCAAGCGACAACTAACATCAAATACTCCACTCCCCTTCTTAAGAGCATTCTTACACACACCGAGAGGTACCTCCTCACCTCCAAATACTACCCCAAGACAACCCTCGTCTCTAGATAAACTCCCAAGGGAGGTCTCAAATAATGGGTTATCCATAGAGTTAGGCATTCCAATCCATGGAGGTCCAAACTCACACTCTACTCTAGCTTGATACAATTCACCATTTTCATCGAAGTTGCTCTCATACAAAGGATTAGTATAGGCATACTTCTCAAGTTCATTGGCAAGCAAAGGTGAAGTTCTCAAACTAGAGACAACATCGACACTTGAGGAGTCATCGAACACAAGTCGATCTATCTCATTCTCAAGAGACTCCTCAAGGTTACAACCTTCCTCACTACGACACAAGATACCACCACTAGCAAATAAGCAATCAAAGGGAAGAATAGGATAATCATGCAATTCATCTTCTCCTCTATCAAACATGGGTGGGGTGTCATAACAAGGTTCACAAGAAAGGTCAACTTCAACATTTTCACTAAAGAGAGGTTCAATGAAAACCGAGCTCACATCATGATGTGGCTTTTCAATCCTCTCAACTAGTGGTTCAATTTCACACACAAGTTGACCCGAAGGCTCTACACTAGTTGCAAACACATTATACTCATGCAAATCATCAACTAGCATAGAGTTGTTACAAACAAGATCACAAGACAAGGAAGTATCATGCTCAAGGGAGGAAGAACTAACACATACCTTTGGAGTGTCATGAACGTCTCCACCTTGTAGCTCGCATTCGGCATCTCCTTCACCTTGTCTTTCCATCTCGGAACATGGTTGAGGCTCCATCGGTTT
The DNA here is from genome assembly GCA_037355625.1 of Petunia x hybrida. NCBI lineage: Eukaryota > Viridiplantae > Streptophyta > Magnoliopsida > Solanales > Solanaceae > Petunia > Petunia x hybrida. The sequence goes on from JBBBVM010000609.1 coordinate 4,428,194, forward strand.
GCCTCCAAGAATCCCTACACAATAACTCAAATACATAGAAGAAAAAGATAAAGGGTTAAGGTTAGAATAAGGGGTGCCCTCACTCTCAATTTTTCTTTTTCCCTCTTTCTTTTCCCTCATTTTTTTTCCAAGGTCGGGTGTAGATTCGGGTGGTGACAACCCACTCACATCACTCATCACAACCTCTCCTTTTTCCACTCGAGAGTTGTCACCGGTCGCTCCCTTACTCCTCTCTATCTTTTGTCTCTCAAATTCGGGCGAATTGGGACGAGGCCCAAGAATACCCATAGCCGGAGTAGGTGGACTCTTCACGTCAACCCGGAATCTAGGACTTGGAGACTCATCACTTGAGGTCTCCTTCTTCTTTGTTGGTGAACCACTTGATTTTGCAATTTGTGGTTGGTTCACCTTGTTGATTTTTATCAACCCTTCACTTGAACTAGTCCCACCACTTCTTGTCATTGTAGGACTTCTTGTTTGCACATTGTTGCCCATGGAATGAGGTTCCCGATCCTTGCTCCTTTGCCTAGCCAAAGAAGGGGTACTAGTAGGCACTCGGCTCTTCGCCCGGTAAGGCACAAAGTCATAGACTCTTTGCCCCACGCCCACAAGATATGCACCCTTCACCACACTATATTGCACCCTCTTCCCCTCCAACCACCGGTCACCTATCCACACATCAATATGACGCATGGGATACACATCACACCACACATAGCATTTATAGTTCCTATGAGATATGAGTACCCGAGCCTCCTTAGAAACCCACACTCCATCATACTCATAAGGATGCTCTAGCTTATGGCATGGTATCCTAAGCCTATCAACCAAAGAGGTGCTAATACAATTGGCATCGGTACCACCGATCTTGAGCAAGTATCCTCCAATACCATCTACCTCAACAACGAACCTACATCTACCCAAGTCTTGCACATTGGCACCCAAATGAGAATTTGGACGCCCACAAGTGTCAACACCAACAACTTGGGTCTTCCTTATCCCTCCACTAGTGGCAACACCACTAGAACAATCTCCACTTCCCGTCGCTCTCCCAACATTAGAAATGGTGTTGGAAGTCAAGGAAGGAACCTCGCCATGGAACCCATAAGTGCCTCTCGCCTTGGTTCCATATGATGCGGGGCAAATTGCATCGACACCTATACTTGGTCCGGGAGTCAAGGCATGGATGATATGAGCTCGGGAGACGACTTGAAGACCATGCATTGAAGCTCAATCAAAGTGGAAACAAGGCTGGAACCAGTGCTGGAAACAGGGGAGCCAAAGCAGGGCAAAACAGGGCAGCATTTTCTGAGCTACTGCCTGGCGCCAGACCTTTGCTCTGCGCGATCGCGCCACTACTCACGCGATCGCGAAGAGGATTCGTCTACTCTGCGCGACAGCGTCGCCTTGCACGCGATCGCGAAGCTTGAAGAATCAGTGTTGCGCGATCGCATATCTTTGCACGAGATCGCGAAGATCATTTGAGGGCCAGCGGACCAGAATCTAGGCAAATGTTGTAATGGGAAACTATAAATACTCCCTTAGTTCATTTATTCATTTTTAGCTAACCTTGAATGTAGAATGACATTTTCTTTGAGTGAATCTCAATGTTGAACCCGTGAACGGGCATGATTTCACTTGGTGGATTCCAAGTTGAACATCGTAACCTCCTTCGATCATTCTATTTGCAAGAGCCGGGTGCCTCTTGAGGGTAGTTGCTTAGTATAGGTGATCCTTGACTTCACCCGGGGTGTATCGAGACGAGTTCCTCGGTGCTACTTAGGTAAACGTTCAAGCCTCGTCTTGCTTTTATCTCGATATCTTTATTGATATCGCCTATCTTGTTTTCGTTTCCGCATTTTGTATCGTCTTTTCGTTTCCGCGTATTTTGGTTTACATCAGTTGGTATCAGAGCACGGCTAGGCTTCGTTCTTACGAATCCTCGGTCTTGTTCTTGTTGTTGTTATCCTTGTGTTGTTTGTTCTTGATTTGAAGAAAAACAAAAAAGTCTAAAAATTTGAAAATCACAAAAAAATTGCTAGAAATCGTTTGTTGTAGCGATTTTGTTGTTGTTTGTTACTGGGGATTGTTTGCTATCATATTCCCGTTGATTTGGTACCCTCGAAACACGATTTGAAGTCGTGAATCAAAATCTCGAAAACCAAATCTCAAAAGTTGAGAATTCACAAAATCTGATAGAACTTGTTTTGTGTTGTGAATTCTTGGTTGTTTGGTATCGGGGATTGTTCTATATAGTTTTTCCGTCATTTTGATATCCCCATATCATCATTCGGAGTAGCGGAATGAAAATCGAACTTTGAAAATTTTGAAGTTCTTGAAAATTTGAAGAACATACTCCGAATTCTTGAAAACGAGTTGTTTGTTCGTTGTTTGATTGGAAAAACCATTGGGGATTGTTTACCTTAGTTGAAAACACCCTTTGGAAGCTTTAGAACTGAACAACAAGTTGAATTGGTGTGATTTGTGTGCCAAAAACTGATTTTGCAGTCGAGATTCTGGTTCTGGAACGCAGGCCTGCGCGATCGCGCCAAGCCTCACGCGAACGCGCCCATTTCCCACTTTGTTCATCGCGATCGCGACTTACATCACGCGATCGCGAAGGGTTCTCAATTTTGCAGAATTCCTGAACTGGGACAGATTGTTCGCAAAGCGTTCGTAACAGTTTCCGCTCACCAAAACTTCAATTGTATCATCAAATATGGTGAGTTTGTAGATCACTAACCAAAAATCATCCAATTCCGAATCCATCTAGTGGCGATTCGATCTTTTTCCATTTGATCGCGTCACTTCCGGTTAGTACTTTGAGGGTAACACTCCTAACCAATTAGTACTAATCCATTGTGCGACTAGGAAACTCGTGCCTAGAAGGAGAGTAGAGCTCAAAGAAGACTCGTAGTATATTTGTTTGGCTCAAGTGCTCATTTATAAAGCCGTTCGCCCATCGAGTCCCATCAATTCCACTCACCCCGAAGAGCGTTTGGTTCTTGTGACTTGAGTGATTATTGAGGTGGTTGTTCAACTACGAGGAAGCCTTTGAGATCAAGCTTGAGTGATAAATCCCCCGCCACTAAATTGAGTGTACCCGAGTGACACAACAAAGGTGAGGGAGCGAGTGAGGGCTTTTACTCTAACCTCTTTCTTGTTTTTGATTTGTGTAGGTACATGGCCGGAGACGTGTATGATACCGTTGAGGATCCGTTAAGTACTTTGGCCTACATCTTGGCCGAGGTAAGGTCTTTAGACCAAAGGCTTGAACGCCTTGAAAGAAAATGGACCCCGAGTGTCCAAAAGAGTACCGAAAGAGGTACTAGTGATGAAGTGTTGGGCAATCCCCAACCGTTGGGCAATCCCCAACAAGTGGGCATTCCCCACCACATGGGCATTCCCCAACAAGTGGGCATTCCCCACCACATGGGCATTCCCCAACAAGTGGACACTCCCCACAACTTGGGCATTCCCCAAGGTAAAAGTGAGCAAGGTGATGAGCTTAAAACGACACTTGTGGTACGGAGGAGTTTGGGTGCCATGAGTCATGACGATCCGGAGCATGTGCAAAGGGAGAACCTCTTCCATGCTAGGTGTCGAGTGATGGGTCTAGTGTGCTCAATGATCATTGATTCGGGAAGTTGTGCGAACATAGTGAGTGAGACCTTGCTTTCCCAAGTGCAATTGCCTACTAGGGCACATCCGCATCCATACCGTTTACAATGGTTGAGTGAGTGCGGAGAGTTGAGGGTGGAGAAGCAAGTTTTGATTGAGTTTAGCATTGGCAACTACCGGGACAAGGTAATGTTCGATGTAGCCCCTATGCAAGCTTGTCATCTCTTGTTTGGGAGGCCGTGGCAATATGATCGGAGTGTAGTACATGATGGTAGGACCAACTCTTATACGGTCTTGCACGGCTCTAGAAAGTATATACTCAAGCCCTTGACACCGAAGCAAGTAAGTAATGACTATAGGATTATGAGGGAGTTGAGGGAAGCGGCTAAAGCCAAGTCTCCCATGGTCTTTGAGCCCGGAACCAACAATCTTATGGTCATGCCCTTGCGAGATGAGAGTGGAGCATCACCCGGACCTACAATTGGCCTTGAGCGAAAAATGAAAGAAGTGAGGGAAGAGGAAACCTCGAGTGAGAGTGGGAACACACTTCGTTCTAACCATGATTTATCTTCTTCTCTTTCTATTTGTTTGGGCTTATGTGTAGGTACTCTTGGAGGCGAGCTAGTGGAGCCTCAACCGGTTGCTAAGAAAGAAGGACAAGAGGATGGAGCTCGACATTGTGAGTTTCATGAAGAAGGATTTGAACAAGACACTTCAAGCGATGTGAGTACTCACGGGAGCTACTCAAAGGTAAGTGTTTTGTCACCTTCTTATGAACATAATCCTTCCTTGTCCTGTGAAGACTCAATGCTAGTTGGTACTTGTAATGCATTTGATGAAATGGCAACTAGTGTAGAGTCGGATGGTCAACTTGTGATTGCTTGTGAACCGCTAGTAGAGAGGGATGAGAAGCCACATCATGATGTGAGCCGGGAATTCAAAGGACCTCTCTCTAGTGAAATTGTGGTAGTTGACCTTACTTGCGACCCTTGTTATGACACCCCACCCATGTTTGATAAAGGGGAAGATGAGTTATGTGACTCCGCCCTTGTTGATATAATTGATTTTGGTGGATTTGTGTGTCGTAGTGAGGATGAGAGTGAACTTGAGGAGTCCAAATTGCATGAATTGGACAAGGTTGTCTATGATGACTCCTCAAGCGAGAGTGAAGACCCTAGTCTTGATATGATGCCGTTGTTTGACTATGAAATTGAGATGCATGCTTTTACATTCCCATTGCATGAGGGCATCTTTAATTGTGAAGGTGATTTGTATCGGACTAGAGTTGAGAATGAAATGGAACCTCCGTGTTGTAGCTTCGAGTGAGGTAGATGATTCTTCTAGTGACCCTACTCTTGTTGGTTCGGGTTACGATGATGAAGAGACCATTGATAATGCCTCCCTTGAGAGCTTGCTTTGTGAGAGGAGTTGTCTCGAGGATGAAATTGGAGGTGAGGAGGTACCTCTTAGTGTGAGTATGAGGGCTTTTAAGAAGGGGAGTGGGGTACTTGATACTAATTGTGTATTGCACTACTTTGTCTATTCCCTCCCATATATTAACCACACTTTGAGACTCGAGTATGCCAAAACCGTTGTGCTACATTTTGAAAATAATGCCTTGAAGGTTTGGTATATTGATCATGAGCTTAGGGGTCATCGGAACTTTGATTGCTTGATCTTGAATGTTCTATGTTCTAATGATTCCCTTGCTTGTTATGGTTGTGAGTGCTTGTCACTATGGAGCCAAGAACTTGTTGTTCCCTTTGGGGACATGAGCTTCTTGAATGGTATTGATACTTGGCTCTATAACAAGTGCGAATTTTCTACCGTGCTTGCACTCACTCTTGTTGGACCTACCTACTCGCGTAGTGGAAGGTCTTGGTGTGCTAATCTTGAACCTAGGGATTGTAAGGAATTTGATAGCTTAATCTTGCATATGCCATGCCCTATTGATTCCTTTATTGGTTCTTGTGTTGGGAGCGCTTTGTTGTTAAACCAAGTACTTGTTAGTTCCTTTGGGAGCATGAGCTCCTTTGTTGCCATTGATACTTGGTTGTACCATAAGAGTGTGTTTTCCCACACTTAGTGCACTAACCTACTCTTGTAGTAGGAGTTTTTGTTTTTGTTTGCCTTTTTGATGTAGGTGATGATCCCTTGGAGGAGGACGCCTTAATTTCGAGGACGAAATTTTCTCAAGAAGGGGAGGATGATGCGGGGCAAACTGCATCGACACCTATACTTGGTCCGGGAGTCAAGGCATGGATGATATGAGCTCGGGAGACGACTTGAAGACCATGCATTGAAGCTCAATCAAAGTGGAAACAAGGCTGGAACCAGTGCTGGAAACAGGGGAGCCAAAGCAGGGCAAAAATGGGCAGCATTTTCTGAGCTACTGCCTGGCGCCAGACCTTTGCTCTGCGCGATCGCGCCACTACTCACGCGATCGCGAAGAGGATTCGTCTACTCTGCGCGACAGCGTCGCCTTGCACGCGATCGCGAAGCTTGAAGAATCAGTGTTGCGCGATCGCATATCTTTGCACGAGATCGCGAAGATCATTTGAGGGCCAGCGGACCAGAATCTAGGCAAATGTTGTAATGGGAAACTATAAATACTCCCTTAGTTCATTTATTCATTTTTAGCTAACCTTGAATGTAGAATGACATTTTCTTTGAGTGAATCTCAATGTTGAACCCGTGAACGGGCATGATTTCACTTGGTGGATTCCAAGTTGAACATCGTAACCTCCTTCGATCATTCTATTTGCAAGAGCCGGGTGCCTCTTGAGGGTAGTTGCTTAGTATAGGTGATCCTTGACTTCACCCGGGGTGTATCGAGACGAGTTCCTCGGTGCTACTTAGGTAAACGTTCAAGCCTCGTCTTGCTTTTATCTCGATATCTTTATTGATATCGCCTATCTTGTTTTCGTTTCCGCATTTTGTATCGTCTTTTCGTTTCCGCGTATTTTGGTTTACATCACCATAGCCCATAGTACTACTCCTACTACAACCATCCATGCCTCTCACGGCATACAACCCCTTTGTAGCAAAAGAAACACCATCTATCATACCAACCTCAACATGGGAATTAGAAGCAGTAGGCCGCTTAGCGTACCCAGAAGATGCAAGCTTCTTCCTTCCCACGGAACAACCACCACCACCTCCCATACTAATGGAAGGTCCTCCACTACTCCCTTGTACTCCATTAGCGACACTAAGAGAGGATGCATAAGAATAACCCCTATCTTCATCATCACCATCAACTCTACCTATGTCACCATCATCAATATCAAATTCTTCACAAGAAGAGTAAGTAGGATCATCATACCTTGAAGCGTCACCATCTTCGATTTCTTGACTAGAAGCATAGGCATCGTCACATTCTTCATCACAAGCTTCATAGTCATCATCAACCTCACGATCATCATAGTGAACCGCTTCATCATCATAGGAGCCATGGCTTCCATCATCATAACAATGGCCATCATCACCCTCATAGGAGCCATAGTCTCCATCATCACCATACGAGTCATAACAACTCGCATCATCGCCACATGAGCCACAATCTACTCCATCATCATTGTCCGACATTGTTGCAATCACCGAAGAACAAAACCTCCCAAAAGTCACTCCCTCACGTGTATCACTCAATATTTGTACACTCAAGAGCGAGGCCTTATCAACTTGGGAACCAAGGTAATCACAACTAGCATGTCCAAGTTAAAGTTCGGAATGGAATTAATGAGACTCGATGGACGGACGGCTATTTTAAGTGCGCACTTGAGGCCAAAAGGAGTTCTACGACTCTTCTTTGAATTCTAATCTCCTCTACGCACGAATACCTAATACGCTAAAGGATTAGTGTCTTTCAAGTAGGCCAATTACCTTCAAAACACTAACCAAGAGGTACGGTAGAAAACGGGACACAAAAGATTCGACTCGAATCGGAACCAAACGGATTTGGAATCGGATGAAATTTTGTTTGTGATCTACAAACTCATCATATTTAATGGTCCAATTGGAGTTTAGATGTTTGGAAACTGTTCGGAAGCCGTTGCGAACGTTCTGTCCCAAAACTGGAAATCTGCAAAATTGTTTCTTCTTCGCTATCGCGTGCAGACGCGCGCTATCGCGAAGAACAAATTTTCAAAAATTTTAATTTTCTCTTCGCTGTCGGAGCCTATCTCTTCGCGATCGCGAAGGGATAAAATTTTTCCCAGCGCTATCGCGTGTGTGCCTGCGCGATCGCGCAGGTATGCAATGCAGAACCAGAAACTCGACTGCAACTTCAGTTTTTGGCACACAAGATCACCCCGACTCGACTTTTACTCATTCCCAACGATACCCAATGGTGTTTTCAACTATAACAACCAATTCCCAATAGGTTTAAACCTCTAACAAAGCTTCGATTCAAGTTTGAAGCGTTTTCAAGAAATTTTCAACTTTTGGATTTGATTTTCGAGTTTTTGAATCGCAACACCAAAACACGGGATATAGGTACCAAAACGACGGGAATACAACAAGGAACAATCCCCACTACTTTTTAACACTCGGGGACTTGTATCCAACCCGCTCGACCAAATTTTGTCAAATTTTCTAGTTTTTCAATTTTTTTGTTTTCTTCCTTTTCAAGAACAACAAGAACAACACAACAACAATACTAACATATGGAACAAGGAACGGGGGTTTGTAAGAACATAACCCGAGCCTTGCTCTGATACCAACTGATGCAACCTAAAAAACGCGGAAGCTAAAAACGACACGAACAAGGCGGAAGCGATAAATAACACGATAGGTGATATCAATGATATCGGGGAAACAAGGATTGGGGAGTCAAGAAACGAGAAGAAAGAACGGATTAATAAATTCAAGACGTGAATTAATAATCCAAAAGGGAGAAAGTGAAACTCGAACCTTACAATGGACTCAACTAGGTGTCGATCGCCATAGGTTCCAAGTTAACGAGATACATGAAGCCTCGGGCTTCGAACTAGAAGGGCTCAGCCTCTTCTCTAATTCTCTCTTCTCTCTATTCAATTCAAGCTAAAACTAACTAATGAAATGAAGCTAAAACTAGCTATATATACATTTACATGTCAAATGGATAAAAATGGCCCTAAAACTGATTCTGCCTCGCTGCTCAGTACTTCTTCTTCGCGATCGCGCCAGGAAGGCTCGCGATCGCGCTGGGCATTCTTCAAAGCATCGCGATCGCGCTTGCTTGGACGCTGTCGCGCAGAGATGGATCGAACTGGCCTTCAACTCCTCGCGATCGCGCGAGATAACACGCTGTCGCGCAGGGCAATGGATTCCTCTTCGCGATCGCGCAGACATGGACGCGATCGCGAAGAACACTTGTTCTTCCTCAGGCAGTGAGCTCCCAGATTGCTCCCCTGTTTTGCCCTGTTTTGGGCTGCCTGTTTTCCTGCCCTGTTTCCTCCATCCGTTGGCGCTCCAATGCACGATCTTCAAGTTGTTTCCGGAGGCCTTGACTCGTATCCGTTGTGCTCTCGAGCATGGCTTTTGATGGTTGTCGTTTAGGCCATTTTATATTGCATCACCAACGCACATGGCACTTTCATGCGGTTAATGAACCATGTCTTGAAGCCGTTTATCAACAAATTCGTGGTTGTCTATTTTGATGATATCTTGATATATAGCAAATCAATAGACTACCATGTGGGCCACTTGAGTCAAGTCCTTGAAGTGCTACGAGCCGAAAAGCTCTATGCCAACTTTAAGAAGTGTGCCTTTTGTGTCAAAAAGGTTGTCTTTTTGGGCTTTGTTGTTAGTGCCAATGGTGTAGAAGTTGATGAGTCCAAAGTTGAAGCCATTAGAGATTGGCCTACTCCTACCACCGTTTCTCATGTGAGGAGTTTCCATGGCCTAGCTAGTTTCTATAGGCGCTTTGTTAGAGACTTTAGCACCATTGCCGCACCACTCACCGAGTTGGTGAAAAAGGACAAGCCCTTTGTTTGGGGAGAGCCGCAAGAAAAGGCTTTCCAAGAATTGAAAGGTAGGCTAAGTACCGCCCCATTGTTGCAATTGCCCGACTTCGGGAAGGCTTTTGAGGTAGAGTGTGATGCCTCGGGGGTGGGTATTGGGGGTGTTCTCATGCAAGAAGGGAAACCCGTTGCCTACTTTAGCGAGAAGTTGAAGGGCGCCTCCTTGAATTACTCGACGTATGACAAGGAGTTGTATGCCCTTGTGAGAGCTCTAGCCCATTGGCAACACTACCTATGGTGATGCAGCCCGAAGTGCTGATCAACCGAAGGCAGTGACTGATGAACCGAGGAGGCCAATTACCCGAAGTCAAGCTAAGCTGCTCCATGACATGCACGTCCAGTTGAATACGATGGGAAGAAGCATGTGTTCGGAAGAGGAGTTGCCAAGTGATGAAACCAAGGGCTACATCTTCAAGTTTGAGCCCGATGACAAAGTTCCCGAACAGCAGCTCTTGACCCCGGGCAGCGCAGAGCCGAACACAACATTATGTGTTCGAAGCTAAGTCAGCGCCCGATGACAAATGTGTTCGAGCAGGCCATAGAGAACCGAAGCCAGGCCCACCGAAGTCAAGAACCAAAGCAAGGCTCACCGAAGTCAAGGCTACCGAACACATTTTTAACTCAGCCCTGCGTGGCTTATTTTTATTGGTCGACTGTGACCTATTTACTAGTTTACCCTTAGTATTTCCTATATAAACCTTACTTCCTTACATTGTAAGTAGCTAGTTTTTGGATATTGATATTGAATGAAAGTGCCGAGCACATTTCTTGTCTCCGTCGTGAGCAAAACCCCGGTGAGGGCTTTTAAGGACTTGTGGCTTTCGGCTAGTCCGATTGAACATTCCTCTTGATCATTCAGTTTGCAAGAGGCAATGTTCTCTTGAGGATTGTTGCATAGTTAGGGTGATTCTTGTCTCCCTTTTGATCGAGCTTTGGGACAGGTTCCCCACTGTTCTTTCGAAAGAAGCAAGTTTTGTCTTGCTTTTATCTTCTTCTTTCTTTGTTCTTCTCCCGCGTCGTGCTTAGCTTTCCCTTCGGGAATTGCATTGCACCATCTTGGTATCAGAGCACGGTTTGGGCTTGTTTCTACAACCCCAATCCTGTTCAAGTTATCTTTATTTTCGTGCGTTTGTGTCTTTGTTTTCCGTTTCGTGTTCCTGTTTTGATTTTGTTATTGTTGGTGTTCTTACAAAAAAAAAAAAAAAAAAGGTGATAAAAAGAAAATTCAAAAATTGTGTTTGATTGTTGGATGTTTGGGAAAAACAATCTTGGATTCTTGTTCACCATTGCTGTCTGATTCCATCGAGTACCCGACGTACTGATTTGGTGACTAGGGTTTCGTGGTGAATTTTGGATTGTTTTGAGCTTCCTTGGTGACTGGAAATCAAACCCCAGCTGTGTTGGTGGAGACCGATGAAGGTTGATGGTTCTTGAGTGATTTGGGTTTGTTTATTGCTTAAAATCGAAGTTCTTAAGTTGGAGACGTTGTCCGTACACCGGAATATTGTTACAAGTTCGTAACAGTGTACGACACGTCGAGCAAGTCTTGGCTCGAAGAACTTTAAATTCCTCCGTCGTTGAAACCGGAGTTGAAAGCAACCCAGATCTTGTTAAAAATTGTGAGCAGTGAACCGAAGTCGAAACATCCGTACGCCGGAGTAAGGTTACTGTTCCATTGAAGAAGAAGGGGTAAAGGTTTGAATGTTAAAACCCCAGGTGAAAATTGTCGGCTGAAAAAGGAAAGTGGATAAGGTAAAACCCTATCCGTACCAAAGGGGACCACTCTTGTACGGACAGGAGTGGGTGTGATCGAAAAAGATTCCAAAGGGAATCAAAGGGTAGAATCTCCTAGGATCTCACTTTCTTTCGTGTCAAATTCTGGTTGGTGGATCTTTTGAGTAATTGTCCTACTCGAGGTCGTACCAACTCATTTGAGCTGATAGGAACTCGTGCGAAGGGGTGACCGAAGTCCAAACTTTCGTAGAAATTTCTTTTGACTCCCCGAGTTCAGTTAAAAAGCGTCCGTTCCATCGAGTCGAACATCACTTCACTCTTCCCGAAGAGACAGTGACTATTGTCGAACTTGAAGGATCGTAGAGGACCGATCAATTGGACGAGCCACTGTTAACAAGTCCTTGAGTGATCAAAAACCGAACCCATAAATTGAGTGGACCCGAGCGCCACCCATCAAAGGTGAGGGAGAGTGTGAGGTGATTTCTAACCTCAACATTTGTTTGATCTTTGGCTTGTGCAGGTACCATGGCTGGAAACGAAGGCAAAGGCATTGAGAAGCCCGAAGTGTCGTTAGCCGATGTCATGGCTGCGATACAAGGCCTCAGTGCTCGAGTAGCTAACCTCGAGCAGGGAAGTGCATCCGTGGGCAGAAATGGGTCCGGTGCTGGAACGAGCGAATCCACACCGATGAAGCCAGATCTGTATGCTGAGCTTCTTCGACAACATCAGTTGACGAGTGAAGCAATTCGAAGAGAGCTTAACTTGGGCAATCCCCAAGCACAACAAAACTTGGGCAGTCCCCAAGTTGGAAATCAAAACTTGGGCATTCCCCGAGGAGAGAGGTTACCACTCCCAAGGAACCGAAGAGACCTTGGTGCTGTAACCGAAGAGGTTGATGAAGAGGAATTTCCCGAGGACGAGTATGAACGTGAGCTGCCATTCGCTCAACGAAGGCAAGCTCACCGAGGTCGTGGAAATTTCCGAGGACGAGGCCGAGGCGCAAATTTTGGAAGAAATATTGAGCGTGAGGCTGATGATCGTGATAATGAGTATCCCGAACAGATTCGTGGTGCTCGAGACTCCAACTTGAACAATGTCAAGATCACTATTCCACCCTTCAAAGGAACTAGTGATCCCGATGAGTATCTTGAATTGAAGTTGAAAATGGGGCGCATCTTTGAAACCAATGAGATGACCGAGGAGAGAAAGGCTGCCCATGCCATTGCTTCGTTCGAAGCTTATGCATCTACTTGGTGGGAAGCTGACAAGAGGCATAGACGAAGGAATGACTATCCCGAAGTCACTACCTGGCCACAGTTGATGAGAGCAATGGATGCTAAGTATTTGAGTGCTAAGTACAGGCAAACTCAAATGCAAAAGCTATATGAGCTGAAACAAGGATCGAAGTCAGTTCAAGAGTACCATGATGAATTTGAAAAGGTTCGATTGAATCTTGACCTGACCGAAGACGAAGAACAAGCCATTATCCGGTTCAAGAATGGCTTGACCAAGGATGTGTCGTCTCAGTTGAGACTCCACGTGTATCACACGTTGGAAGATTTGTTTGATGCTGCTACCGAAGCTGAAAAATTGGTGAAGGAAGAAAAGGCAAACCGGTATCGAGGAGTCACTACTTCTACTCCCTTGAACCGAGGAAAAGAATGGAAAAGTCCCAACCAAGCAAGTGCCAACACTGTTCGAGATCCGAAAAGAGCCTTCGAGAAAGGTGTGACCGTTAACCAACCAAGAGAAGTGGGAGGTAAAGTTCAACTAAACTCTCCTAGTGCTTCAAATATTCAATGTCATAAATGCCGAGGTTATGGTCACATGGCAAAGGAGTGTCCAACTCGCAAAGCTATGCTTCTGCTCGAAGACGGAACCGTCCTTGAGCAAGCGAGTGACACCGAGGAGGAATTAACCGAGGAGATTGACCGAGCTGAAGGTGATGATGATCACGAGGCTGCCGAAGCTGATCATCCGGAAATGTTTCTTGTGGTTCGAAGGAATTTGAGCTGCATGACTCTTGAAGAAGAGGACAACCAAAGAGAAAACCTCTTTCATGCCCGATGTCGAGTGAGGGGAAAGGTATGTTCGATGATTATTGATTCTGGTAGTTGTGCCAACGTAGTGAGCCAAACTTTGGTTTCACAAATGGGATTACCAACGATGAAGCATCCCCACCCTTACAAATTACAATGGCTGAATGAGTGTGGTGAATTGAGGGTTGTCAAACAAGTGTGGATCAAGTTTAGAATCGGCGAGTATCAAGATGAAATGGTATTCGATGTGGTGCCGATGCAAGCTTGTCATTTGCTCTTGGGTCGACCATGGCAATATGACCGAACAGCTGTTCACAATGGCAGATCCAACACTTACACCGTGAAGCTTGATGGGAAGAGTTTCATCCTCAAACCACTGTCTCCAAAGCAAGTCTCCGAGGACCATAAACGGATGAAAGAATTGAAAGAAGCGGCCAAGGCTAAGCTTCCGATGGGAGCAAAATTGACAGCCGAGGAGACAAACTCACCGATCGAAGAGAAAGGAATTTGTGCAATCATGCAACCCGGTGAGATCTTACGAGGCAACGACCCCGGTCAGATGATGATTTGCCTCGTGCACAAGGGTATCTTTCTAAACTCTAATGATGATTTTTCTAATGATAACCCTTTGCCTTTGTCTGTTCGTAAAGTTTTGCAGGACTTCGAGGACATGTTTCCCGAGGAAATGCCAGGTGGATTACCTCCGATGAGAGGAATCGAGCACCAAATTGACTTCGTGCCGGGATCTCAAATCCCCAACAAACCTGCATACCGGTGTAATCCCGAAGACACCAAAGAGCTCCAAAGGCAGGTTGATGAATTGTTAAACAAGGGCCTCGTTCGTGAGAGCTTAAGTCCTTGCGCCGTTCCAGTTATCCTTGTCCCGAAGAAGGATGGAACATGGCGAATGTGCGTTGACTGTCGATCAGTCAACAAAATAACGGTAAAGTATCGTCACCCTATCCCTCGATTAGATGACATGCTAGATGAATTGAGTGGTTCTTCATGCTTTTCAAAGATTGACCTCAGGTCCGGTTACCACCAGATCCGAATGAAACCCGGTGACGAGTGGAAAACCGCATTCAAGACCAAATTCGGTCTTTATGAATGGTTGGTAATGCCATTTGGCTTATCCAACGCCCCGAGCACATTCATGCGATTGATGAACCACGTGCTCAAACCGTTCATAAACAAGTTCGTTGTCGTTTATTTCGATGACATACTTGTTTACAGTCGAACCATGGATGAACATGTCGAACACCTAAGGCTTGTGCTTGAAAAGCTTCGAGAAGAAAAGTTGTATGCCAACTTCAAGAAGTGCGCCTTCGGTGTCGATCGTGTAGTCTTTCTTGGATTTGTAGTCAGTGCTAATGGTGTCGAAGTCGACGAATCAAAAGTCGAAGCCATCAAAGATTGGCCAACTCCGACCTCGGTATCACAAGTTCGTAGCTTCCATGGGTTAGCTAGCTTTTACCGAAGGTTTGTTCGTGACTTTAGCACCGTGGCAGCTCCTCTAACCGAGCTGGTTAAGAAAGACAATCCATTTGTGTGGGGAGAGTCCCAAGAAAGGGCTTTCCAAGAGTTGAAACGGAGGCTTTGTTCTGCCCCGTTGTTGCAACTCCCTGACTTCGGCAAAGCATTCGAAGTCGAGTGTGATGCGTCTGGAGTTGGGATCGGAGGAGTGCTGATGCAAGAGTCGAAGCCGATTGCTTACTTTAGCGAAAAGCTTAAGGGTGCAACTCTAAATTATTCGACCTATGATAAAGAGTTGTATGCCCTCGTTCGAGCACTCGCCCATTGGCTGCATTATTTGTGGCCTCGAGAGTTTGTGATCCGAAGTGATCATGAGTCCTTGAAGCATCTCCGAGGACAGGAGAAATTGAACCGAAGGCATGCCAAATGGGTTGAATTTATTGAGAGCTTTCCCTATGTAATTCATTACAAAAAGGGGAAAGACAACGTTGTGGCCGATGCGCTATCAAGGAAATTTGCTTTAGCGACCACTCTCGCCTCTAGGCTCATGGGATTCGAAAGCATCAAATCGATGTACGATGACGATCCCAAGCTGAAATGCGTTCGAGACGCGATCTTGAGTGGCCGAAGAGTTGAGAAATATCAATGGCACGATGGCTACCTCTTCAAGAATGGGAGGGTTTGTGTGCCAGTGTCATCGTGGAGAGAGCTCTTGGTTCGAGAAGCTCACTCCGGTGGACTGATGGGACACTTCGGTGTCGATAAAACTCTTGGTATCTTGACCGAGCAGTTCCATTGGCCCAAAATGCGACGAGATGTGGAAAAGCTTTGCAACGCTTGTCTCGTTTGCAAGAAAGCTAAATCGAAGTCCAACCCTCATGGTTTGTATACCCCGTTGCCTGTGCCTGATCGACCTTGGGTTGATATATCCATGGACTTTGTCTTGGGGCTACCGAGATCGGGGGGAGGACATGATAGCATCTTCGTTGTGGTTGATCGATTTTCGAAAATGGCTCACTTTATTCCTTGCAAGAAGTGTGACGATGCCCAGCATGTAGCTACATTATTTGTTTCCAATGTGTTGAAATTGCATGGTGTCCCTCGTACTATTGTGAGTGATCGGGACACAAAATTCTTGAGTCATTTTTGGAAGTGTCTATGGGGTGCCCTCGGCACCAAACTACTTTTCTCGACGTCTCACCATCCTCAGACTGATGGACAGACCGAAGTAGTTAACCGAACCTTGGGATCTTTGCTTCGGGCAATGACCAAAGGCAAGGTTGGAAACTGGGCTGATCGTTTGCCCATGATGGAGTTTGCATACAATCGAACGGTGCATCGAATGATTAACATGACCCCGTTCGAGTGTGTGTATGGATTTAACCCTTTAATTCCACTTGATCTAACCCCATTGCCTCGAGATGTTGCTATCGATTTTGCAGGTACTCACCGAGCCAAAGCTCTGCTCGAGTTGCATGCGAAGGTGAAGAAGAACCTCGAGGACGCCTATGCAAAGGTTGCCTTAAAGAAAAACAAGGGGCGTAAAAAGTTGGAGTTAAAGAAGGGTGATTGGGTTTGGGTTCACTTCCGAAAGGAACGTTTCCCGAACCTAAGGAAAGGAAAATTGGCTCCTCGAGGGGATGGTCCATTTCAAGTGCTGAGCAAAATAAACAACAATGCTTATGTCATCGACCTCCCAGGTGAGTATAATGTGTCCAACACCTTCAATGTTACTGATTTGACTCCTTGTGTTGTAGGCCAAACATCAGCAGCAGAGGATGACTCGATTTCGAGGACGAAATCCTCTCAAGAAGGGGAGGATGATGCAGCCCGAAGTGCTGATCAACCGAAGGCAGTGACTGATGAACCGAGGAGGCCAATTACCCGAAGTCAAGCTAAGCTGCTCCATGACATGCACGTCCAGTTGAATACGATGGGAAGAAGCATGTGTTCGGAAGAGGAGTTGCCAAGTGATGAAACCAAGGGCTACATCTTCAAGTTTGAGCCCGATGACAAAGTTCCCGAACAGCAGCTCTTGACCCCGGGCAGCGCAGAGCCGAACACAACATTATGTGTTCGAAGCTAAGTCAGCGCCCGATGACAAATGTGTTCGAGCAGGCCATAGAGAACCGAAGCCAGGCCCACCGAAGTCAAGAACCAAAGCAAGGCTCACCGAAGTCAAGGCTACCGAACACATTTTTAACTCAGCCCTGCGTGGCTTATTTTTATTGGTCGACTGTGACCTATTTACTAGTTTACCCTTAGTATTTCCTATATAAACCTTACTTCCTTACATTGTAAGTAGCTAGTTTTTGGATATTGATATTGAATGAAAGTGCCGAGCACATTTCTTGTCTCCGTCGTGAGCAAAACCCCGGTGAGGGCTTTTAAGGACTTGTGGCTTTCGGCTAGTCCGATTGAACATTCCTCTTGATCATTCAGTTTGCAAGAGGCAATGTTCTCTTGAGGATTGTTGCATAGTTAGGGTGATTCTTGTCTCCCTTTTGATCGAGCTTTGGGACAGGTTCCCCACTGTTCTTTCGAAAGAAGCAAGTTTTGTCTTGCTTTTATCTTCTTCTTTATTTGTTCTTCTTCCGCGTCGTGCTTAGCTTTCCCTTCGGGAATTGCATTGCACCATATGGCCTCGGGAATTTGTGATCAAGAGTGACCATGAGTCACTCAAACACCTAAGAGGCCAAGAACGGTTGAACAAGAGACATGCCAAGTGGGTGGAGTTCATTGAGTCTTTCCCTTACGTGATTCATTACAAAAAGGGTAAGGACAATGTTGTAGCCGATGCGCTTTCTAGGAAATTCGCCCTTGCTACCACTCTTGCCTCTAGACTTATGGGTTTTGAGAGTATAAAATCTTTGTATGAACATGACCCAAAGTTCAAGAGCATTCATGATGCTCTATTGAGTGGCGAGCGGGTGGAGAAATACCAATGGGTTGATGGCTACATTTTTAAAAATGGAAGAGTTTGTGTACCCGAGTCCTCATGGAGGGAGTTGCTTGTTCGTGAAGCACATTGTGGGGGCTTGATGGGTCACTTTGGGAGGAACAAAACCTTAGCCATTCTCATGGAGCAATTCCATTGGCCAAAGATGGGTGTGCAAGTTGAGAGACTTTGCAAAACTTGCTTGGATTGCAAGTATGCTAAGTCCAAATCTAATTCCCATGGTTTGTATACTCCCCTCCCTATTCCTACTAGCCCGTGGGTGGACATCTCGATGGATTTTGTTATGGGATTGCCGCGGTCTAAGGGGGGGCACGATAGCATTTATGTTGTCGTGGATAGGTTCTCCAAAATGGCTCACTTCATTCCTTGTAAAAAGAGTCATGATGCACAACATGTAGCTACTTTGTTCATTGATAATGTGTTAAAGTTGCATGGTGTGCCTCAAACAATTGTGAGTGATAGGGACTCTAAGTTCCTTAGCCATTTTTGGAGGTGTCTTTGGGGTGCTCTTGGCACCAAGTTGTTGTTTTCTACATCCCACCACCCACAAACGGATGGTCAAACCGAAGTGGTGAACCGAACTTTGGGTGCTCTTCTTAGAGCCATGACCCGAGGTAAGGCCGGGACGTGGATTGATAAATTGCCTCTTATGGAGTTTGCTTATAATCGCACATTGCATAGCATGATTGGTTTGACTCCGTTTGAGTGCGTCTATGGTTTTAATCCTTTGATTCCACTTGATCTAACCCCTTTGCCCAAGGAAATGGTTGTTAATTTTGAAGGTAAAAACCGAGCTAAGGCCATGCTTGAAATCCATGCCAATGCGAGGAAGCGATTGGAGGAAGCCTATGACAAGGTTGCCCTCAAGAAAAACAAGGGGAGAAAGAAGTTGGAACTCAAGAAAGGAGATTGGGTGTGGGTGCACTTCCGCAAAGAGAGGTTTCCAAACCTTAGAAAAGGGAAGTTGGCACCCCGAGGGGATGGACCCTTTCAAGTGCTCTCCAAGCTCAACAACAACGCATATGTGATCGATTTGCCGGTTGAGTATAATGTATCAAACACTTTTAATGTTAGTGACTTGGCTCCTTTTGATGTAGGTCATGATGCCGTTGAGGTGGATACTTCAATTTCGAGGACGAAATCCTCTCAAGACGGGGAGAATGATGCGGGGCAAACCACCACAAGGCCCTTTACAAGAAGCCAAGCCCAAACACTTCATGATGCTCACTTGCACTTGATCAGGAAGGGCATGGACGACATGAGCTCGGAAGAAGACTTGAAGACAATGCATTGGAGCTCACTCAACGTTGAAACAGGGCAGGAAACTGTGCAGGCAGCAGGGGAACAAAACAGAGCAAAACAGGGGAACACCTGCTGAGCTACTGCCTGAAGCTGGACTTTTGTTCTTCGCGATCGCGTGTCCAACATTCGCGATCGCGAAGAGTATCTCTTTTGTCTTCGCGATAGCGCCGTGTCTCGCGCGATCGCGCTACTCAGTTTTAAGTGTGCCTCGCGATCGCATATAATCATGCGCGATCGCGATGAACACTTAAGCAGACTCGGACCAGTAGCTAGGAGAACCTTGTAAAGGGGTGTATTTATAACACCCCTCTTTCATTTATTGCACTTACATTACTTTGAACACAAAACACATTGAATGAGCATAGCTCTTGAAACTTGTAACCCTTTTGGCTTGAAATCAATTGGATGAATCCAAGTTGCTCTTCAATCCATCCCCGATCATTCTATTTGCTCGAGCCTCGTGACTCTTCAGGATAGTTGCATAGTGTTAGGTGATTCTTTCCAATCGTTCGGGGTGTAACGGAACTAGTTCTTCGTTGCTACTCGACTTTAGTGTAAGTCTCGTCTCGCTTTTATCATTTTATCGCTTTCGTGGGTTTGCCCCTTATCATATGCTTCTGCTCGAAGATGGAACCGTCCATGAGCAAGCGAGTGACACCGAGGAGGAATTTATCGAGGAGACTGACCGAGCTTGATGCGGGGCAAATCGAGCCAAGACACTTTTCGACGTGTGCCAAGCTTAGAATATGCAAAGGGCTTGAAGTCGAGGGCTTTGGAAGTGTTCCGAATAGTTTCGGCATTAGGCCCCACGCCTAAGGAGGAGGAGGGCCTCCCAGCACAGCCAGGTGCCCCGCCTGGGAAGCTCACTGCCTAAGGACAGAAATTGCACAGGCGCCCCGCCTAGCCAGGCGCCCCACCTAGCCAGGCCCCCGCCTGCAGGAGGCCTCCTACATCTAGGCGCCCCTCCCAGGCCATGCACAAGCCAGGCGCCTCTCCCAGCCCCAGGCGCCCCTCCCAGCTGAGAAGACTATGTTTCTTTTACTGTTTTGCCCTACGTGGCCTATTTGGTGAACCTTATTAATAAGGGTATTTTAGTCATTGTTGATAACAATCACGATACCTCTCGATAACAATCACGTTATGGATCCAAGAACTTGATAAAGAAATTTAAAGAAACGCGCGGAAGCTAATAAAATATACCTAAAAACGAACAAGAATTGAAAATAAGGATAGAATGAATTCAAGAAAGAGTTTCTTGAAAGCAAGAACGGATCAAGAATCTCAAGAGTGAAACTAGAAATTCAAGACAAGTCTAAATCTTGAAAAGAGACTCCTAACAACAACAATTAGACTAGCTAATCGCCTTTGGTAGAGAATAACCCAAGAGATAGATGATGGAATCCCGACCCCCGTTAGAGTAACAAAGAACAACAGTAAAATAGAATTTACCGCCTTTCTTGAATACCTAAAAGTAATCTAAAGATTTGAAAGAATTACCTCATCACCTAAAAGTGTAGACTTGAAGGTTGAAAGATAAATCCAAGAGTAGCCACACACAAAAGTGCAAGAGAAAACCTCTCAATTTTTATTCATCATAAATCTATTGTTTTGTCGTCCATCTAAAAATAAAGAAAATAACCCCTTTATATAGGAGTAGGGGCTGGCCATAGCCCTTACAAAATCCTACTCAAATATAGTTTCTAAGTAATAATGAAATAGGAAAAGAAACCAACTAGGAAAGAAAATCCTAATACAATAAGAAAAGGAAGTAAATCCTTACTAAACTAGTAAAAATAAATTAAATCCTAAATAATATTGGTAAACTAATCCTAATTAATATTGGAATCAAAACCTAATTAATATAGGAAAACATATCCCAATTAATTTAGGAAATAAATCCCACTTGAACTAGGAAACCTTGATAGCAACTTGCAAGCAACTTGGAGTACACTTCATGGAAATCCTTTGACCATCCTTTGCACGTTTTAGAGCTGAAACTAAGCACATTTTATGGGCAAAAAACGTGACCCTATATGGCTCTTCTTGGGCTTCAAGTTTGGCACACTTTAGGCTCCTTAATTAGTCCAGAAATAGACTGATTTGGAATCCAATTCTTCAACTTCAAATTGTAGTAATTTTGACTTGAATATTCATCACTTGTACCTTAATTTGGACCATATAATATCTATATCACTTAGACAAAAGGTCATCCTTGGCTTGAGCCCTTTCTCTTCACAATTCAAGTGCAATCGGCTTGTTTTGAGCTTTCTTTGTGTGAGATCTTGTCATATGCCTTCCAAGAGCTTCCAAAGCTTCATCCAAGTATTTCAATGGAGTTTTCCTTCCATGGATGCTATCAATTGTGTAAGCTTGGGAAACACTATAAATAGCCAAGCCTAGCTTATTTTACTCTTAGCTTGTTTTGAATGATGAATTAACATTGTAAAGAGGGATCTCTTTGGGTTTATGAAAACCGACCTTGAGTTTGGGACTTGTTTACTTCTAGTGGATTCTAGTTGCCTAACAACCCCGCCTCGATCATTCTACTTGCGAGTTCTAGTTGACTCGAGGGTAGTTTCCTAGCGTAGGTGTTCTTGACATTCTCTCAGGGTGTAACCGAAATAGTTCTCCGTTGCTACTTGAGATTATTGATCGAGTTACGTCTCGTTCTCTATCTTTTACTTTTTCCGCGTTTCCCCTACATCATTTGGTATCAGAGCAAGGCTCGGGTTTTGTTTCTACAAACCCCCGGCCCTTGGTTCTTCGTGCCTAGTATCTTTTCTTTTAGTTTTCTTGTTGTTGAAGTTATTGAAAGAAGAAAATTACAAAAAAAAATTGAAAAATTGAAAATACAAAAATTTGGTGTATCTTGATGATTTGGTTGATTTATGACATGGGTGTTATGGATTCTTGATCGTGATTGAATTCCCGTTGCTTGGGTACCAAAATTACTTGGATTGGTGAAGTTTGAAAAATTGAAACCCCAATTTTCCTTAAACCCTTGATAAATCTTGTTCTTGATGATTTTGGTTTGATTCTTGGGTTGGATTGATGTTTGATTGAAAACTTGATATTGGGGATTGATCTTCATTGAAAAACAAACGATTTGGTACCAATTTTGTGGGATTTGAACATGTATAATACCAAATTTGATGAATCACAATCCTTGTTGAAACCCTTTTGATAAACCCTTGTGTTCTTGAAGTTCTTGACCTTGAACCTTGATTTGATTGATTGAATTTGATTGGGCTTTGTTAAGGAAGATCAAAAACAACTTTGGGTATCATTGGATTGTGAAAACAAGTTGAAAACATCGGATTTGTGGATTGAAATTCGACTTGGAACAAGTTGGGAACGAAGTGAATCTGCTCCAGGGCCAGGCGCACCGCCTAAGCCAGGCGCCCCGCCTAGCTTGGACACTGCCTAGGAGGTGCAAAGTGCACAGGCGCCCCGCCTAGCCAGGCCCCCGCCTGCAAGAAGCCTAGGCTCCCCTCCTGCATTTCAGGCGCCCCGCCTAGCCAGGCCCCCGCCTGCAAGAAGCCTAGGCTCCCCTCCTGCATTTCAGGCGCCCCTCCTGAGTGCTGAAGTTGTTGTTTTGGGTAGATTCTTCTAGGATTTCTTGTTTTGTTGATTGCATTGCTTCCGGTTAGTGCTATTAGAGTAAAATCTTACTCGATTAGAACTAATTACTTTGAGCTATTAGGATCATCGTGCCTAGAAAGGAGAGTAGAGTTCAAAGAAGATCCGTAGTATCTTTTGACTCAAGTCCTCACTTCAAAGAGCTTAGCGTTCATCGAGTCATATCAACTCCACTCACCCCGGAGTACAATTGGCTTGTGAATAGTTGGTTGAGTTGAGGATTGTCGGTCAACTACTTGAAGCTTTTAGTAGCAAGTCCGAGTGAAATATCCACCACCACCCCAAAAGAGTGATCCGAGTGAACACAAGTGAGGGAGCGAGTGAGGTTTAACTAACTCTTGTTTCTTTTTCTTTGTAGGTACAATGTCCACCGAAGGCGAAGATTTTGCTATGAGTGCCCTTGCTACTATCCTTGCCAAATTGGATAGTATGACCTTGAGGATTGAAAGCCTTGAAAGGGTGAACTCTAGTGCTCTAGTTGAGCAAGGGACTTCCAATGTCCAAGTTGAGAAAGGGACCCCGAGTGTCCAAGTAAAGCAAGGGACCCCGAGTGTCCAAGTGAAGCAAGGGACCCCGAGCGTCCAAGTTGAGGAAGGGACCCCGAGAATCCAATGCAAAGCCGGAGAAGGCACGAGTGGTTCAAACTTTAGCCCGAAATAAGTTGCCGCACTTCTTAAGAAACAAAGGTTGAGGGATAAACCTAATAGAAATGAACAAGTGTTGGGCAATCCCCAACGAGTGGGCATTCCCCACAATTTGGGCAATCCCCAAAGAAATATTCAACTTCCAAGACCCATTCGCAACGTTCTACCTCTTGAACAAGCTAGTGAAGACTACAAGCGGATGAGGGAATTGAGGGAAGTGGCTAAGGCTAGACCACCTATGGTACTTGAGCCCGAAGCCAACAAGCTTGTTGCCTTTCCATTACAAGTTGAGAATGAGAGTCACTCCACTTCAAATGAGAGAGCAAAGATAGAGAGAAGTGAGGGAGTGACTGGTGACAATTCAAGAGAGGAAAAAGGAGAGGATTTGAGGAGTGATGTGAGTGGATTGTCACCACAAACTACACTTGACCATGAGGTAAAATTGAGAGAGATGAGAGGTGAGGAAGGAAAAATTGAGAGTGAGAGCACCCATTGTTCTAACCCTTCTTTATCTTCTACTTCTTCTTGTGAAAGTTCTTGTGTAGGTACATTTGAAGACAAGCCATTGGAGTCTCAACCATGTGCTTGGATGGAAAGACAAGATGATGAAAGTTCTCCAGGTGAGCTTCATGAAGGAGGAGTTGCATATGACACCTCAAACCTTGTGAGTGATCAAGGAAGTACTACAAATGTAAGTGTGATAAGGATCAAATACGCGGAAGCAAGTAACAAGGATGCGGAAGCAACAATCAAACGATAACAAGAAAGTAAGGGATTGGGGAGGATAGAAATAGAAGAAAAGAACGAATCAAACTAACAATTAGATTGATTCAATAGGGAGAAGAGACTTGAACCATTAAACGGGACTCTCACTAGCGGAGATCCACCATGGATTCAACGTAAGAGATACATGAAGTCAACGCTTCAACAAGAAAGGCCAAGCCTATTCTATCTTCTCAATTCTATCTTCAAAACTAGCTAATGTTTGAAATGGCTAAGTGAAGTATTTATAGGCTTCACTTAGGGCTAATAAAAGGTCTAAAATACCCCCCCAAAGTGGGCTAAAATAACTAAGGCCACGCAGGGCTATAATTGGAAGTTCAAGCAAAAAGCAATAAAATCCCGCATGTGGGTTCCAGGGGGAGGCGGTCCGCCTAGTAGGGGGAGGCGGCCGCCTGGAAGTCTTCAAGCCTCTGGATCTGGGGGAGGCGGTCCGCCTAGGTGGGGAGGCGGTCCGCCTAGCAACCTTCAAGTCTCTGGATTTTGGGAGGCGCCCCGCCTCAGCTGGGAGGCGCTCCGCCTCTTTCTGGAGCTACTTGGGGTGTCTCATTTTGTGTCTCTTGAGCCTATCCAAGTGTCCTAGAGGGTCCTCCATCCATGGCACACCCAAGCATGCTCTTTAAGTCGCTTTCGGGGGCCTTGGCTTGTTTCCTTTGTGCTCTCACGCTTAGCTCTTGATGGTTGGCGTTTTGGCTCGATTTGGGTCTTATCATCCTCCCCTTCTTGAAAGGATTTCGTCCTCGAAATCAAACCATCAAGCCTACATTTAAAACAAGCACAAACAAAGTTTCCCACTACAAGAGTAGGTTAGTAACAAAAGTGTGGGAAAACACACTCTTGTGATAGAGCCAAGCATCAATAACAATGATAAAGCACATGTTTCCAAAGAAAACAATAATCACTTGGCTTCCCCAATGGGTACACTCAACACATGATTTATCAAGGAGATCAATAGGATAGAGAATATGCAAGATCAAGCCATTAAAATTCCTATGATCCCTAAGGCCAATAAGGACACACCAAAACTTCCCACTACAAGAGTAGGAAAGTCCACCAAGAGTGAGTACAAGTGATGTGAAAATCACACTTTTATGATAGAGCCAAGTATCAATACTAATCAAAAAGCTTATGTCTCCAAAGGAAACAACAAGTTCTTGGCTCAACAATGACAAGTACTCACTACCATAACAAGCAAAGAGATCAATAAGATAAGGAACACGCAAGATTAATGATAAGGGAAAAACTAGGCGGAAGCAACAAACGATACGAAAATGCGGAAACGATAAAGATAAAGATAAAAACGAGACGAGACTCGAACGATTACCTAAGTAGCAACGAGGAACTTGTCTCGCTACACCTCGGGGAATGTCAAGGAATCACCTACGCTATGCAACTATCCTCAAGAGATACTCGACCCTTGCAAATAGAATGATCAAAGATGGATGAAGTTCAAATTGGATTCCACCAATTGAATTCAAGTTCCCAACAAGGGTTCAAATGAGAGCATAGCTCAAGTTTCATCAATATTCAAGATTGTGTAAATGAATGAAATGGCTAAGTGTCCTATTTATAGTCTTTCATAAGACATGGTGAAATGACTAAAATGCCCTCTAAGTAGTTTAGGATACAATAGAAAGCCTAGGGCTAAACTTGGAAGGTCACCCAAAAAGTTGGAGAAGATAGCAAGTTGGGCGCCCCTCCTGAAGCTAGGCGCCCCGCCTGGAGCTGGGAGGCCTCACTGGAAAGATGCTAGGCGCCCCGCCTGGGTCCAGGCGCCCCGCCTGGGTTTCCCTGCACCTAGGCGCCCCGCCTGGTGCCTGGACGCCTCACTGATCAAAGGCCAGGCGGCCCTCCTGGGTCTAGGCGCCCCGCCTGGGCCTGAAGCCTAGTGTGGCCAAACACTACCATGAGACAAGGAAGTAACATGTTCAAGGGACGAGCTATCACTTACCTTTGAGTGGCCATCTTGCTCACTCAATGCATTTGAAGTGTCATGAATTGTCTCTTCACCTTGAAGCTCACATTGAAGAGTTTCTTCACCTTGTCTATCCTTCTTGGGGCGTGATTGAGGCTCCATTGATTGGCCTCCAAGAGTACCTACACAAGCATTCACAAAAGTAGGAGAAAAAGATAAAGGGTTAAGGTTAGAATAAGGGGTGTCCTCACTCTTTTTTCCCTCTTTCTTTTCTCTCATTTTCTTTTCAAGGTTAGGTGTAGATTTGGGTGGTGACATCCCACTCACATCACTCAACACATCCTCTCCTTTTTCCACTCGAGGAATGTCACCGGTCACTCCCTTACTCCTCTCAATCTTTTGACTCTCAAATTCGGGTGAATTGGGACGAGACCCAAGAATACCCATAGCCGGAGTAGGTGGAGTTTTAACATCAACCCGAAATCTAGGACTAAGAGACTCATCACTTGAGATCTCTTTCTTCTTTGTTGGTGAACCATTTAGCTTTGGGGCTTGGGGTTTGGGGTTCACCTTGTTGACAATTGCCAACTCTTTTCTTGCACTAGTCCCACCATTGCTTGTGATTGTAGGACTTCTTGTTTGCACTCTTTCAACCATAGGATGAGGTTCTTGCTCCTTTTCCCTTTGCATAGGCCTAGAAGGTACACTAGGAGGTGATTTGATCTTTATCCCAATAGGCTCAAAGTCATACATCGTTGGGCATTGGCCGAGGTAATACTTATCACTCACATTACTATATCGCACCTTCTTTCTTTGCAACCATGACTCGCCAAACCACACATGACAATGTTGCATGGGGTACACATGACACCAAATATAATTCCAATATCCCCTATGCGATATACACACCCGAGCTTGCTTGGAAACCCACACTCCGTAGTAGTCATAAGGATGCTCTAGGGCATAGCAAGGTAACCTTAACTCATCAACCACCGAGGTATTAATGCAATTGGCATCGGTGCCACTAATCTTGAGCAAGTACCCTCCATAACCTTCCACCTCAACAGGGAACCTCCGTAGACCCAAGTGTAGTATAGGATCATCCAAGTAAGATCTTGGAACCTCTTGATACCCATCACTATCAAATCGAAGCTTACTTATCCCACTTCCCCTAGCAACACCAATAGGACAACTTCCACTTCCCGTCACTCTTCCAACACTAGAAGTGTAGTTGAAAGTCGAGGAAGGAGCACTACTATGGAACCCATAATTGCCTCTCGCCTTGGTTCCATAGCCCCTAACACCACTCCTACCACCACGACTAGAGCAATGCACTCCAACCACGGTAAGAGCAACTTTTCTCATTCCACCCTTCACATGGGAACTAGAAGGTGTTACTCTCCCATTTCCCATGGAACTACCACCACCACCTCCCATACTAATGGAAGGCCTTCTACTACTCTCTTGCTCACCACAAGCAACATCAAGAGAAGATGCATATGAACCATCCTCATAATCAATCTCCTCATCAATTCTCTCTACGTCGCTATCATCATATTCAAATTCATCACAAGAAGAGTAAGTAGGATCATCATACCTTGAAGCGTCACCATCTTCATACTCTTGACTTGGAGCATAAGATTCTTCATACTCATCTTCGCAAGCCCCATAGTCTTCTTCATCTTCATAATCATCATAGTGACCCGCTTCATCATCATATGAGCCTTGGTTCCCGGAATCGTCATAGAAATACCCATCATCATCACCATAGGAACCATAGTCTCCATGATGCGGGACAAATTGCATCGACACCTATACTTGGTCCGGGAGTCAAGGCATGGATGATATGAGCTCGGGAGACGACTTGAAGACCATGCATTGAAGCTCAATCAAAGTGGAAACAAGGCTGGAACCAGTGCTGGAAATAGGGGAGCCAAAGCAGGGCAAAACAGGGCAGCATTTTCTGAGCTACTGCCTGGCGCCAGATGTTTCCTCTGCGCGATCGCGACCCAACTCACGCGATCGCGAAGAGATGACTTTTACCCTGCGCGATTGCGCTAACAAAGACGCGATCGCGATCCCTTCAATTTTGTTCCCTGCGCGATCGCATATCTTTGCACGCGATCGCGAAGACCATTTGAGGACCAGCGGACCAGAATCTAGGCAAATGTTGTAATGGGAAACTATAAATACTCCCTTAGTTCATTTATTCATTTTTAGCTAACCTTGAATGTAGAATGACATTTTCTTTGAGTGAATCTCAATGTTGAACCCGTGAACGGGCATGATTTCACTTGGTGGATTCCAAGTTGAACATCGAAACCTCTTTCGATCATTCTATTTGCAAGAGCCGGGTGCCTCTTGAGGGTAGTTGCATAGTATAGGTGATCCTTGACTTCACCCGGGGTGTATCGAGACGAGTTCCTCGGTGCTACTTAGGTAAACGTTCAAGCCTCGTCTTGCTTTTATCTCGATATCTTTATTGATATCGCCTATCTTGTTCTCGTTTCCGCATTTTGTATCGTCTTTTCGTTTCCGCGTATTTTAGGCTACATCAGTTGGTATCAGAGCACGGCTAGGCTTCGTTCTTACGAATCCTCGGTCTTGTTCTTGTTGTTGTTATCCTTGTGTTGTTTGTTCTTGATTTGAAGAAAAACAAAAAAATCCAAAAGTTTGAAAATCACAAAAAAATTGCTAGAAATCGTTTGTTGTAGCGATTTTGTTGTTGTTTGTTACTGGGGATTGTTTGTTATCATATTCCCGTTGATTTGGTACCCTCGAAACACGATTTGAAGTCGTGAATCAAAATCTTGAAAACCAAATCTCAAAGTTGAGAATTCACAAAATTTGATAGAACTTGTTTTGTGTTGTGAATTCTTGGTTGTTTGGTATCGGGGATTGTTCCTTAAAGTTTTCCCGTCATTTTGATATCCCCATATCGTCATTCGGAGTGGCGGAATGAAAATCGAACTTTGAAAATTTTGAAGTTCTTGAAAAAATTGAAGAACATACTCCGAATTCGTGAAAACGAGTTGTTTGTTCGTTGTTTAATTGGAAAAACCATTGGGGATTGTTTACCTTAGTTGAAAACACCCTTTGGAAGCTTTAGAACTGAACAACAAGTTGAATTGGTGTGATTTGTGTGCCAAAAACTGATTTTGCAGTCGAGATTCTGGTTCTGGAACGCAGGCCTGCGCGATCGCGCCAAGCCTCACGCGAACGCGCCCATTTCCCACTTTGTTCATCGCGATCGCGACTTACATCACGCGATCGCGAAGGGTTCTCAATTCTGCAGAAATCCTGAACTGGGACAGATTGTTCGCAAAGCGTTCGAAACAGTTTCCGCTCACCAAAACTTCAATTGTATCATCAAATATGGTGAGTTTGTAGATCACTAACCAAAAATCATCCAATTCCGAATCCATCTAGTGGCGATTCGATCTTTTTCCATTTGATCGCGTCACTTCCGGTTAGTACTTTGAGGGTAACACTCCTACCCAATTAGTACTAATCCATTGTGCGACTAGGAAACTCGTGCCTAGAAGGAGAGTAGAGCTCAAAGAAGACTCGTAGTATATTTGTTTTGCTCAAGTGCTCATTTATAAAGCCGTTCGCCCATCGAGTCCCATCAATTCCACTCACCCCGAAGAGCGTTTGGTTCTTGTGACTTGAGTGATTATTGAGGTGGTTGTTCAACTACGAGGAAGCCTTTGAGATCAAGCTTGAGTGATAAATCCCCCGCCATTAAATTGAGTGTACCCGAGTGACACTTCAAAGGAGAGGGAGCGAGTGAGGGCTTTTACTCTAACCTCTTTCTTGTTTTTGATTTGTGTAGGTACATGGCCGGAGACGTGTATGATACCGTTGAGGACCCGTTGAGTACTTTGGCCTACATCTTGGCCGAGGTAAGGTCTTTGGACCAAAGGCTTGAACGCCTTGAAAGGAAATGGACCCCGAGTGTCCAAAAGGGTACCGAAAGAGGTACTAATGATGAAATGTTGGGCATTCCCCAACCGTTGGGCATTCCCCAACAAGTGGGCACTCCCCACAACTTGGGCATTCCCCAAGGTGATGATGAGCTTAAAACGACACTTGTGGTACGGAGGAGTTTGGGTGCCATGAGTCATAAAGATCCGGAGCATGTGCAAAGGGAGAACCTCTTCCATGCTAGGTGTCGAGTGATGGGTCTAGTGTGCTCAATGATCATTGATTCGGGAAGTTGTGCTAACATAGTGAGTGAGACCTTGCTTTCCCAAGTGCAATTGCCTACTAGAGCACATCCGCATCCATACCGTTTACAATGGTTGAGTGAGTGTGGAGAGTTGAGGGTGGAGAAGCAAGTCTTGATTGAGTTTAGCATTGGCAACTACCGAGACAAGGTAATGTTCGATGTAGCCCCTATGCAAGCTTGTCATCTCTTGTTTGGGAGGCCGTGGCAATATGATCGGAGTGTAGTACATGATGGTAGGACCAACTCTTACACGGTCTTGCACGGCTCTAGAAAGTATATACTCAAGCCCTTGACACCTAAGCAAGTAAGTAATGACTACAGGATTATGAGGGAGTTGAGGGAAGCGGCTAAAGCCAAGTCTCCCATGGTCTTTGAGCCCGGAACCAACAATCTTATGGTCATGCCCTTGCGAGATGAGAGAGAAGCATCACCCGGACCTACAATTGGCCTTGAGCGAAAAATGAAAGAAGTGAGGGAAGAGGAAATCTCGAGTGAGAGTGGGAACACACTTCGTTCTAACCATGATTTATCTTCTTCTCTTTCTATTTGTTTGGGCTTATGTGTAGGTACTCTTGGAGGCGAGCTAGTGGAGCCTCAACCGGTTGCTAAGAAAGAAGGACAAGAGGATGGAGCTCGGCATTGTGAGTTTCATGAAGAAGGATTTGAACAAGACACTTCAAGCGATGTGAGTACTCACGGGAGCTACTCAAAGGTAAGTGTTTTGTCACCTTCTTATGAACATAATCCTTCCTTGTCTTGTGAAGACCCAATGCTAGTTGGTGCTTGTAATGCATTTGATGAAATGGCAACTAGTGTAGAGTCGAATGGTCAACTTGTGATTGCTTGTGAACCGCTAGTAGAGAGGGATGAGAAGCCACATCATGATGTGAGCCCGGAATTCAAAGGACCTCTCTCTAGTGAAATTGTAGTAGTTGACCTTACTTGCGACCCTTGTTATGACACTCCACCCATGTTTGATAAAGGGGAAGATGAGTTATGTGACTCCGCCCTTGTTGATATAATTGATTTTGGTGGATTTGTGTGTCGTAGTGAGGATGAGAGTGAACTTGAGGAGTCCAAATTGCATGAATTGGACAAGGTTGTCTATGACGACTCCTCGAGCGAGAGTGAAGACCCTAGTCTTGATACGATGCCGTTGTTTGACTATGAAATTGAGATGCATGCTTTTAAATTCCCATTGCATGAGGGCATCTTTAATTGTGAAGGTGATTTGTATCGGGCTAGAGTTGAAAATGAAATGAAACCTCCGTGGTGTGAGGGATTTGATCCCATAGACAACTCTTTGGTTGTAGCTTCGAGTGAGGTAGATGATTCTTCTAGTGACCCTACTCTTGTTGGTTCGGGTTACGATGATGAAGAGACCATTGATAATGCCTTCCTTGAGAGCTTGCTTTGTGAGAGGAGTTGTCTCGAGGATGAAATTGGAGGTGAGGAGTTACCTCTTAGTGTGAGTATGAGGGCTTTTAAGAAGGGGAGTGGGGTACTTGATGCTAATTGTGTATTGCACTACTTTGTCTATTCCCTCCCATATATTAACCACACTTTGAGACTTGAGTATGCCAAAACCGTTGTGCTACATTTTGAAAATATTGCCTTGAAGGTTTGGTATATTGATCATGAGCTTAGGGGTCATCGGAACTTTGATTGCTTGATCTTGAATGTTCTATGTTCTAATGATTCCCTTGCTTGTTATGGTTGTGAGTGCTTGTTACTATGGAGCCAAGAACTTGTTGTTCCCTTTGGGGACATGAGCTTCTTGAATGGTATTGATACTTGGCTCTATAACAAGAGCGAATTTTCTACCGTGCTTGCACTCACTCTTGTTGGACCTACCTACTCGCGTAGTGGAAGGTCTTGGTGTGCTAATCTTGAACCTAGGGATTGTAGGGAATTTGATAGCTTAATCTTGCATATGCCATGCCCTATTGATTTCTTTATTGGTTCTTGTGTTGGGAGCGCTTTGTTGTTAAACCAAGTACTTGTTAGTTCCTTTGGGAGCATGAACTCCTTTGTTGCCATTGATACTTGGTTGTACCACAAGAGTGTGTTTTCCCACACTTAGTGCACTAACCTACTCTTGTAGTAGGAGTTTTTGTTTTTGTTTGCCTTTTTGATGTAGGTGATGATCCCTTGGAGGAGGACGCCTTAATTTCGAGGACGAAATTTTCTCAAGAAGGGGAGGATTGATGCAGCCCGAAGTGCTGATCAACCGAAGGCAGTGACTGATGAACCGAGGAGGCCAATTACCCGAAGTCAAGCTAAGCTGCTCCATGACATGCACGTCCAGTTGACGACGATGGGAAGAAGCATGTGTTCGGAAGAGGAATTGCCAAGTGATGAAACCAAGGGCTACATCTTCAAGTTTGAGCCCGATGACAAAGTTCCCGAACAGCAGCTCTTGACCCCGGGCAGCGCAGAGCCGAACACAACATCATGTGTTCGAAGCTAAGTCAGCGCCCGATGACAAATGTGTTCGAGCAGGCCATAGAGAATCGAAGCCAGGCTCACCGAAGTCAACAACCGAAGCAAGGCTCACCGAAGTCAAGGTTGCCGAACACATTTTTAACTCAGCCCTGCGTGGCTAATCTTTATTGGTCGACTGTGACCTATTTACTAGTTTACCCTTAGTATTTCCTATATAAACCTTACTTCCTTACATTGTAATAGGTAGTTTTTGGATATTGATATTGAATGAAAGTGCCGAGCACATTTCTTGTCTCCGTCGTGAGCAAAACCCCGGTGAGGGCCTTTAAGGATTTGTGGCTTTCGGTTAGTCCGATTGAACATTCCTCTTGATCATTCAGTTTGCAAGAGGCAATGTTCTCTTGAGGATTGTTGCATAGTTAGGGTGATTCTTGTCTCCCTTTTGATCGAGCTTAGGGACAGGTTCCCCTCTGTTCTTTCGAAAGAAGCAAGTTTTGTCTTGCTTTTATCGTCTTCTTTAATTGTTATCCTTCCGCGTTGTGCTTAGCTTTCCCTTCGGGAATTGCATTGCACCATCTTGGTATCAGAGCACGGTTTGGGCTTGTCTCTACAACCCCAAATCCTGTTCACGTTATCTTTATTTTCGTGCGTTGTGTCTTTGTTTTCCGTTTCGTGTTCCTGTTTTGTTTTTGTTATTGTTGGTGTTCTTACAAAAAAAAAAAAAGTGAAAGTGATAAAAAGAAAATTCAAAAAAATTGTGTTTGATTGTTGGATGTTTGGGAAAAACAACCTTGGATTCTTGTTCACCATCGAATTCTGATTCCAAAGAATACCCGATGTACTAATTTCGTGACTAGGGTTTCTTGGTGAATTTTGGGCTGTTTTGAGCTTCCTTGGTGACTGGAAATCGAACCCATCGTGTTTGGAAGAAACCGATGAAGGTTGGTGGCTCTTGAGTGATTTGGGTTTGTTTGTTGCTTGAAAAATCGAAGTTCTTAAATTGACTCGTGGACCGTACGCCGGAAAATTGTTACAAGTTCGTAACAGTGTACGACACGTCGAACTAGTCTTGGCTCGAAGAACTTTAAATTCCTCCGTCGTTGAAACCGGAGTTGAAAGCAACCCAGATCTTGTTAGAAATCGAGGACAGTGGACCGAAGTTGTTGTGTCCGTACGCCGGAGCAAGGTCACTGTTCCATTGAAGAAGAAGGGGTAAAGGTTTGAATGTTAAAACCCCAGGTGGAATTTGTCGGCTGAAAAGGGGAAGTGGATAAGGTAAAACCCTATCCGTACCAAAGGGGACCACTCTTGTACGGACAGGAGTGGGTGCGATCGAAAAAGATTCCAAAGGGAATCAAAGGGTAGATTCTCCTAGGTTCTCACTTTCTTTCGTGTCAAATTCTGGTTGGTGGATCTTTTGAGTAATTGTCCTACTCGAGGTCGTACCAACTCATTTGAGCTGATAGGAACTCGTGCGAAGGGGTGACCGAAGTCCAAACTATCGTAGAATTTCTTTTGACTCCCCGAGCTCAGTTAAAAAGCGTCCGTTCCATCGAGTCGAACATCACTTCACTCTTCCCGAAGAGACAGTGACTATTGTCGAACTTGAAGGATCTTAGAGGACCGATCAATTGGACGAGCCACTGTTAACAAGTCCTTGAGTGATCAAAAACCGAACCCATAAATTGAGTGGACCCGAGCGCCACCCATCAAAGGTGAGGGAGAGTGTGAGGTGATTTCTAACCTTAACATTTGTTTGATCTTTGACTTGTGCAGGTACCATGGCTGGCAACGAAGGCAAAGGCATTGAAAGGCCCGAAGTGTCGTTAGCCGATCTCATGGCTGCGATACAAAGTGTCAGTGCCGAAGTAAGAGGAGTGAGTGTTCGAGTAGCTCAACTCGAACAAGGAAGTGCATCCGTGGGCAGAAATGGGTCCGGTGCTGGAACCAGCGACTCCACACCGATGAAGCCAGATCTGTATGCTGAGCTTCTTCGACAACATCAGTTGACGAGTGAAGCAATTCGAAGAGAGCTTAACTTGGGCAATCCCCAAGCACAACAAAACTTGGGCAGTCCCCAAGTTGGAAATCAAAACTTGGGCATTCCCCGAGGAGAGAGGTTACCATTCCCAAGGAACCGAAGAGACCTTGGTGCTGTAACCGAAGAGGCTGATGAAGAGGAATTTCCCGAGGACGAG
This sequence comes from Petunia x hybrida, assembly GCA_037355625.1. Lineage (NCBI taxonomy): Eukaryota > Viridiplantae > Streptophyta > Magnoliopsida > Solanales > Solanaceae > Petunia > Petunia x hybrida. The sequence continues at coordinate 4,463,176 of JBBBVM010000609.1, forward strand.
TATGAACGTGAGCTGCCATTCGCTCAACGAAGGCAAGCTCACCGAGGTCGTGGAAATTTCCGAGGTCGAGGCCGAGGCGCAAATTTTGGAAGAAATATTGAGCGTGAGGCTGATGATCGTGATGATGAGTATGTCGAACAGGTTCGTGGTGTTCGAGACTCCAACTTGAACAGTGTCAAGATCACTATTCCACCCTTCAAAGGAACTAGTGATCCCGATGAGTATCTTGAATGGAAGCTGAAAATGGGGCGCATCTTTGAAACCAATGAGATGACCGAAGAGAGAAAGGCTGCCCATGCCATTGCTTCGTTCGAAGCTTATGCGTCTACTTGGTGGGAAGCTGACAAGAGGTATAGGCGAAGGAATGACTATCCCGCAGTCACTACCTGGCCACAGTTGAAGAGAGCTATGGATGGTAAATATTTGAGTGCCAAGTACAGACAAACTCAAATGCAAAAGTTATATGAGCTGAAACAAGGATCGAAGTCAGTTCAAGAGTACCACGATGAATTTGAAAGGGTTCGATTGAATCTTGATCTGACCGAAGACGAGGAGCAGGCCATTATCCGGTTTAAGAGTGGCTTGGCCAAGGATGTGTCATCTCAGTTGAGACTCCACGTGTACCACACGTTGGAAGATTTGTTTGAAGCTGCTACCGAAGCTGAAAAATTGGTGAAGGAAGAAAAGGCAAGTCGGTATCGAGGAGTCACTACTTCTACTCCCTTGAACCGAGGAAAAGAATGGAAAAATCCTAATCAAGGAGTTGCCAACACTGTTCGAGATCCGAAGAGAGTCTTCGAGAAAGGTGTGACCGTTAACCAACCAAGAGAAGTGGGAGGTAAAGTTCAACTAAACTCTCCTAGTGCTTCAAATATTCAATGTCATAAATGCCGAGGTTATGGTCACATGGCAAAAGAGTGTCCAACTCGCAAAGCTATGCTTCTGCTCGAAGATGGAACCGTCCATGAGCAAGCGAGTGACACCGAGGAGGAATTAACCGAGGAGATTGACCGAGCTGAAGGTGATGATGATCATGAGGCTGCCGAAGCTGATCATCCGGAAATGTTTCTTGTGGTTCGAAGGAATTTGAGCTGCATGACTCTTGAAGAAGAGGACAACCAAAGAGAAAACCTCTTTCATGCCCGATGTCGAGTGAGGGGAAAGGTGTGTTCAATGATTATTGATTCTGGAAGTTGTGCCAACGTAGTGAGCCAAACTTTGGTCTCACAAATGGGACTACCAACGATGAAGCATCCCCACCCCTACAAATTACAATGGCTGAATGAGTGTGGAGAATTGAGAGTTGTCAAACAAGTGTGGATCAAGTTTAGGATCGGCGAGTATCAAGATGAAATGGTATTCGATGTGGTGCCGATGCAAGCTTGTCATTTGCTCTTGGGTCGACCATGGCAATATGACCGAACAGCTGTTCACAATGGCAAATCCAACACTTACACCGTGAAGCTTGATGGGAAGAGTTTCATCCTCAAACCATTATCTCCAAAGCAAGTCTCCGAGGACTATAAACGGATGAAAGAATTGAAAGAAGCGGCTAAAGCTAAGCTTCCGATGGGAGCAAAATTGGGAGCCGATGAGACAAACTCACCGACCGAGGAGAAAGGAATTTGTGCAATCATGCAACCCGGTGAGATCTTACGAGGCAACGACCCCGGTCAGATGATGATTTGCCTCGTGCACAAGGGTATCTTTCTAAACTCTAATGATGATTTTTCTAATGATAACCCTTTGCCTTTGTCTGTTCGTAAAGTTTTGCAGGACTTCGAGGACATGTTTCCCGAGGAAATGCCAGGTGGATTGCCTCCGTTGAGAGGAATCGAGCACCAAATTGACTTCGTGCCGGGATCTCAAATCCCTAACAAACCTGCATACCGGTGTAATCCCGAAGACACCAAAGAGCTCCAAAGGCAGGTTGATGAATTGCTGAACAAGGGCCTCGTTCGTGAGAGCTTAAGTCCTTGCGCCGTTCCAGTTATCCTTGTCCCGAAGAAGGATGGAACATGGCGAATGTGCGTTGACTGTCGATCAGTCAACAAAATAACGGTGAAGTATCGTCATCCTATCCCTCGATTAGATGACATGCTAGATGAATTGAGTGGTTCTTCATGCTTTTCAAAGATTGACCTCAGGTCCGGTTACCACCAGATCCGAATGAAACCCGGTGACGAGTGGAAAACCGCATTCAAGACCAAATTCGGTCTTTATGAATGGCTGGTAATGCCATTTGGCTTATCCAACGCCCCGAGCACATTCATGCGATTGATGAACCACGTGCTCAAACCATTCATAAACAAGTTCGTTGTCGTTTACTTCGATGACATACTTGTTTACAGTCGAACCATGGATGAACATGTCGAACACCTAAGGCTTGTGCTTGAAAAGCTTCGAGAAGAAAAGTTGTATGCCAACTTCAAAAAGTGCGCCTTCGGTGTCGATCGTGTAGTCTTTCTTGGATTTGTAGTCAGTGCTAATGGTGTCGAAGTCGACGGAACAAAAGTCGAAGCCATCAAAGATTGGCCAACTCCGACCTCGGTATCACAAGTTCGTAGCTTCCATGGGTTAGCTAGTTTTTACCGAAGGTTTGTTCGTGACTTTAGCACCGTGGCAGCTCCTCTAACCGAGCTGGTTAAGAAAGACAATCCATTTGTGTGGGGAGAGTCCCAAGAAAGGGCTTTCCAAGAGTTGAAGCGGAGGCTTTGTTCTGCCCCGTTGTTGCAACTCCCTGACTTCGGCAAAGCATTCGAAGTCGAGTGTGATGCGTCTGGAGTTGGGATCGGAGGAGTGCTGATGCAAGAATCGAAGCCGATCGCTTACTTTAGCGAAAAGCTTAAGGGTGCAACTCTAAATTATTCGACCTATGATAAAGAGTTGTATGCCCTCGTTCGAGCACTCGCCCATTGGCAGCATTATTTGTGGCCTCGAGAATTTGTGATCAAAAGCGATCATGAGTCCTTGAAGCATCTCCGAGGACAGGAGAAATTGAACCGAAGACATGCCAAATGGGTTGAATTCATTGAGAGCTTTCCCTATGTAATTCATTACAAAAAGGGAAAAGACAATGTTGTGGCCGATGCGCTATCAAGGAAATTTGCTTTAGCGACCACTCTCGCCTCTAGGCTCATGGGATTTGAAAGCATCAAGTCGATGTACGAAGACGATCCCAAGCTAAAATGTGTTCGAGACGCAATCTTGAGTGGCCGAAGAGTTGAGAAATATCAGTGGCACGATGGCTACCTCTTCAAGAATGGGAGGGTTTGTGTGCCAGTGTCATCGTGGAGAGAGCTCTTGGTTCGAGAAGCTCACTCCGGTGGACTGATGGGACACTTCGGTGTCGATAAAACTCTTGGTATCTTGACCGAGCAGTTCCATTGGCCCAAAATGCGACGAGATGTGGAAAAGCTTTGCAACGCTTGTCTCGTTTGCAAGAAAGCTAAATCAAAGTCCAACCCTCATGGTTTGTACACCCCGTTGCCTGTGCCTGATCGACCTTGGGTTGATATATCCATGGACTTTGTCTTGGGGTTACCGAGATCGGGGGGAGGACATGATAGCATTTTCGTTGTGGTTGATCGATTTTCGAAAATGGCTCACTTTATTCCTTGCAAGAAGTGTGACGATGCCCAGCATGTGGCTACATTATTTGTTTCCAATGTGTTGAAATTGCATGGTGTCCCTCGTACTATTGTGAGTGATCGGGACACAAAATTCTTGAGTCATTTTTGGAAATGTCTATGGGGTGCCCTCGGCACCAAACTACTTTTCTCGACGTCTCACCATCCTCAGACTGATGGACAGACCGAAGTAGTTAACCGAACCTTGGGATCTTTGCTTCGGGCAATGACCAAAGGCAAGGTTGGAAACTGGGCTGATCGTTTGCCCATGATGGAATTTGCATACAATCGAACGGTGCATCGAATGATTAACATGACCCCGTTCGAGTGTGTGTACGGATTTAACCCTTTAATTCCACTTGAACTAACCCCATTGCCTCGAGATGTTGTTATCGACTTTGCAGGTACTCACCGAGCCAAAGCTCTGCTCGAGTTGCACGCGAAGGTGAAGAAGAACCTCGAGGACGCCTATGCAAAGGTTGCCTTAAAGAAAAACAAGGGGCGTAAAAAGTTGGAGTTAAAGAAGGGTGATTGGGTTTGGGTTCACTTCCGAAAGGAACGTTTCCCGAACCTAAGGAAAGGAAAATTGGCTCCTCGAGGGGATGGTCCATTTCAAGTGCTGAGCAAAATAAACAACAATGCTTATGTCATCGACCTCCCAGGTGAGTATAATGTGTCCAACACCTTCAATGTTACTGATTTGACTCCTTGTGTTGTAGGCCAAACATCAGCAGTAGAGGATGACTCGATTTCGAGGACGAAATCCTCTCAAGAAGGGGAGGATGATGCAGCCCGAAGTGCTGATCAACCGAAGGCAGTGACTGATGAACCGAGGAGGCCAATTACCCGAAGTCAAGCTAAGCTGCTCCATGACATGCACGTCCAGTTGACGACGATGGGAAGAAGCATGTGTTCGGAAGAGGAATTGCCAAGTGATGAAACCAAGGGCTACATCTTCAAGTTTGAGCCCGATGACAAAGTTCCCGAACAGCAGCTCTTGACCCCGGGCAGCGCAGAGCCGAACACAACATCATGTGTTCGAAGCTAAGTCAGCGCCCGATGACAAATGTGTTCGAGCAGGCCATAGAGAATCGAAGCCAGGCTCACCGAAGTCAACAACCGAAGCAAGGCTCACCGAAGTCAAGGTTGCCGAACACATTTTTAACTCAGCCCTGCGTGGCTAATCTTTATTGGTCGACTGTGACCTATTTACTAGTTTACCCTTAGTATTTCCTATATAAACCTTACTTCCTTACATTGTAATAGGTAGTTTTTGGATATTGATATTGAATGAAAGTGCCGAGCACATTTCTTGTCTCCGTCGTGAGCAAAACCCCGGTGAGGGCCTTTAAGGATTTGTGGCTTTCGGTTAGTCCGATTGAACATTCCTCTTGATCATTCAGTTTGCAAGAGGCAATGTTCTCTTGAGGATTGTTGCATAGTTAGGGTGATTCTTGTCTCCCTTTTGATCGAGCTTAGGGACAGGTTCCCCTCTGTTCTTTCGAAAGAAGCAAGTTTTGTCTTGCTTTTATCGTCTTCTTTAATTGTTATCCTTCCGCGTTGTGCTTAGCTTTCCCTTCGGGAATTGCATTGCACCAAGGATGATGCGGGGCAAATTGCATCGACACCTATACTTGGTCCGGGAGTCAAGGCATGGATGATATGAGCTCGGGAGACGACTTGAAGACCATGCATTGAAGCTCAATCAAAGTGGAAACAAGGCTGGAACCAGTGCTGGAAACAGGGGAGCCAAAGCAGGGCAAAACAGGGCAGCATTTTCTGAGCTACTGCCTGGCGCCAGATGTTTCCTCTGCGCGATCGCGACCCAACTCACGCGATCGCGAAGAGATGACTTTTACCTTGCGCGATTGCGCTAACAAAGACGCGATCGCGATCCCTTCAATTTTGTTCCCTGCGCGATCGCATATCTTTGCACGCGATCGCGAAGACCATTTGAGGACCAGCGGACCAGAATCTAGGCAAATGTTGTAATGGGAAACTATAAATACTCCCTTAGTTCATTTATTCATTTTTAGCTAACCTTGAATGTAGAATGACATTTTCTTTGAGTGAATCTCAATGTTGAACCCGTGAACGGGCATGATTTCACTTGGTGGATTCCAAGTTGAACATCGAAACCTCTTTCGATCATTCTATTTGCAAGAGCCGGGTGCCTCTTGAGGGTAGTTGCATAGTATAGGTGACCCTTGACTTCACCCGGGGTGTATCGAGACGAGTTCCTCGGTGCTACTTAGGTAAACGTTCAAGCCTCGTCTTGCTTTTATCTCGATATCTTTATTGATATCGCCTATCTTGTTCTCGTTTCCGCATTTTGTATCGTCTTTTCGTTTCCGCGTATTTTAGGCTACATCACTCCATCATCTCCGCATGAGTCATATCCTCCACAATCATCATCATCCGAAGCCATAATTGTAATCAAAGAGTTAAGGACGTCACAAATTCACTCCCTCACGTGTATCACTCAAAAGATGTCACTCAATTTTCTTTCCACTCGTGTATACACTCAAGGTCGTTGGCTTTTGTGACCACACTCTATTGTTCTCACCACTCAAGCCTTTTTCCACTCAAGGCCCTCTTGTCTCTTAGTAATCACAATGGCAAGATCAATCAACTAATGCGCCCAAGTAATGGTTCGGAATGGAGTTTTAAGGGACTCGATGTACGGAAGCAAATTTAGTGCGCACTTGAAGCAAGCAAATTCTACGACTTTAAGTAAAGACTCCAAGACACACAAACAACCTAAGAGATCAAAGATTAGTGTTAATAAGATAGGATAATTACCCTAGAAACACTAACCAAGAAGCCCGGAGGCAAACAACAAGTAAAAACCTACGAAAAAACTACCCGAAAACAAGTAACAGAGGGAGGCGCTCCGCCCTGAAGGGGAGGCGCTCCGCCTACCAAAGTCCAGAGAAGGACTTTTGCTGAGGCGGTCCGCCTAGATCCTGAGGCGGTCCGCCTAGGCCAATTTCCTGCAACTTTGCACAGCGCGTTTTGGCTCGTTTCGCTCCCAAAAATCCAACGTTTCCAAGGTGTTTTTCCAATCCAAAGGTACCCAAATGTTGTTTCAATCACAAAGATCAAACCCCAATGATTTTTAACAAACTCCAATCAAAAACAACGAATTCACCATGTTCATCTTCTTCAAAGACTAGGGTTTATCAAAAGGGTTTCAACAAGGATTGTGATTCTTCAAAATTGGTGTTATATATGTCCAAATCCCACAAAATTGGTACCGATTCGTTTGTTTTTCAATGAAATTCAATCCCCAATATCAAGTTTCCAATAGAACATCAATCCAACCCAGGAATCAAGCCAAAATCATCAAGAACAAGTTCATCAAGGGTTTAAGGACAATTGGGGTTTCAATTTTTCAAACTTCACCAATCCAAGTAATTTTGGTACCCAAGCAACGGGAATTCAACCACAATCAAGAATCTATAACACCCATAACATAAATCATCCAATCCAACAAGATACACCAATTTTTATATTTTTCAATTTTTTCAATTTTTTTGTGTTTTTCTTCTTTCAATAACAAGACAAGGAAACTAAAGATAGAATGAACAAGGAACGAGGGTTTGTAAGAACAAATCCCGAGCCTTGCTCTGATACCAAGATGATAAGGATCAAATACGCGGAAGCAAGTAACAAGGATGCGGAAGCAACAATCAAACGATAACAAGAAAGTAAGGGATTGGGGAGGATAGAAATAGAAGAAAAGAACGAATCAAACTAACAATTAGATTGATTCAATAGGGAGAAGAGACTTGAACCATTAAATGGGACTCTCACTAGCGGAGATCCACTATGGATTCAACGTAAGAGATACATGAAGTCAACGCTTCAACAAGAAAGGCCAAGCCTATTCTATCTTCTCAATTCTATCTTCAAAACTAGCTAATGTTTGAAATGGCTAAGTGAAGTATTTATAGGCTTCACTTAGGGCTAATAAAAGGTCTAAAATACCCCCAAAGTGGGCTAAAATAACTAAGGCCACGCAGGGCTATAATTGAAAGTTCAAGCAAAAAGCAATAAAATCCCGCATGTGGGTTCCAGGGGGAGGCGGTCCGCCTAGTAGGGGGAGGCGGCCGCCTGGAAGTCTTCAAGCCTCTGGATCTGGGGGAGGCGGTCCGCCTAGGTGGGGAGGCGGTCCGCCTAGCAACCTTCAAGTCTCTGGATTTTGGGAGGCGCCCCGCCTCAGCTGGGAGGCGCTCCGCCTCTTTCTGGAGCTACTTGGGGTGTCTCATTTTGTGTCTCTTGAGCCTCTCCAAGTGTCCTAGAGGGTCCTCCATCCATGGCACACCCAAGCATGCTCTTTAAGTCGCTTTCGGGGGCCTTGGCTTGTTTCCTTTGTGCTCTCACGCTTAGCTCTTGATGGTTGGCGTTTTGGCTCGATTTGGGTCTTATCAAAGTGTTACTTCACCTTTTCATGAGCCTACTAGCTACTTATCTTGTGATGACTCCACACTAGTTGGTGTTTTTGATGCATCTAGTGAGTATACCACTAGTGAAGAGTCTAGTTGTCAACTTGAGTGTGCTTGTGAAACACTAGTTGGGAAGGATGCCATGCCACATCATGATGTGAGCTCATTGTTCATTGAACCCCTTCCTAGTGTAGAATTGATAGTTGACCATGATTGTGACCTTTGCTACGACACACCACCAACCTTTGACAAATGGGAAGATGAGATAGTTGATCATTCCCTTATTGATGTGCTTCTATTTGGTTGATAAGGGGCAAAATAGCGGAAGCAAACAACACGATACAAACACGATACGCGGAAGCAAGTAAACGAGATAAACAAGAAATCGAGACTAGGAAGGCAAGAAAGTAGAAGAAAGAATCGAATTCAATTTACTAACGTTAATTGAATCCAAAAGGGAGAAGGGAAACTCGAACCTTACAATGGACTCAACTAGGTGTCGATCGACATAGGTTCCAAGTTAACGAGATACATGAAGCCTCGGGCTTCGGACTAGAAGGGCTCGGCCTCCTCTCTAATTCTCTCTTCTCAATATTCAATACAAGGTAAACTAAAACTAATGAAAATGAAGAGCTAATATGCTATATATACATTTACATTGAGTTTTGGACAAAAATGACCCTGAAGCTGATTCTGGTTCGCTGTTCAGGTTCTCCTCATCGTGATCGAGCCAGGAAGGCTCGCGATCGCGCAGACCATCTTCTACATCATCGCGATCGGATGAGGAAGCTCGCGATCGCGCAGGTCACTGTCTTCTTCGACATCGGCATCGCGTAAGCATGGCGTGTTCGCGCAGAACAAGGGAAGCTTCATCGCGATCGCGCAGAGTGTGTCGCGATCGCGAAGAACAAACATCCTCCGTCAGGCAGTAAGCTCCCATTGTGCTGCCCTGTTTTGCCCTGTTTTGTTGTGCCCTGTTTCCTCCATCCGTTGGCGCTCCAATGCATGATCTTCAAGTTGTTTCCGGAGGCCTTGACTCGTATCCTGATAAGACCCAAAAGGGCGGAAGCGATAAACTAAGATGCGGAAGCAATAATCAAAGATAACAAGAAGGTAAGGGATGGGGAAGAACAGAAATAGAAGAAAAGAATGGATAAACGATTCAAACCATGAATTGAATATCCGAGAGAGGAAGGGAAACTTGAACCAAACAAGGATTCCGTACTAGTGACGGGTCTCCATAGGCTCCAAGCAAAGAGATAATCCGAAGCTTCAAGCTTCTACAAAGAAGAAGGCCTTGCCTCTCTTACTAAGTCTATTCTTCAAATCTAAACAAGCTGAATGAAATAAATGACTAAGTGTGGTATTTATAGGTTCACCACACTTCTAAATGAAATGTCTAAAAGCCCTCAAATGTAATAAAAACAATACAAGCCTCGTAGGGCCAAAATAGGAATTACGCATAGCATTCCCGTGCAAAACAGAGCAACTAGGCGCCCCGCCTGTTTCATCTAGGCGGTCCGCCTACTCAGCCTAGGCCCTCCGCCTCTGCACTAGGCGGCAAAGAATCCAGAGACTAGACCAAAAGTGGGCGGCCGCCCCTTTGACTAGGCGGTCCGCCTGCTTTTCCTGAGGCATTGAAACGCGCCGAAATGTGTCTCCCGAGCCTCTCCTTTGGGTCCTAGGTGGTCCCCCTTCTTTGGCGCTCCAATGCATGTTCTTCAAGACGTTTCCGGAGCCCTTGACTTGTGTCCATTGTGCTTTCCAAGCTTGGTTCTTGATGGTTGTCGTTTAGGCCAATTTGGATCTTATCATCCTCCCCTTCTTGAAAGGATTTCGTCCTCGAAATCAAACCATCAAGCCTACGTTCAAAACAAGCACAAAGAAAGCTTTCCACTACAAGAGTAGGTTAGTGGCAAAAGTGTGGGAAAACACACTCTTATGATAGAGCCAAGCATCAATACCAATAAAAAAGCTCATGTCTCCCAAGGAAACAACAAGTACTTGACTCATAAAGAAAGTGCACCCAACACATGAACAAGCAAAGAGATCAATAGGACATAGAACATGCAAGATATAGCAATCAACTTCCCTATGACCCCTAAGCTTATGCCCAACACACCAAGCCTTCAAATCAATATTATCACAATGTGACACATTGGCTTTGGCATGCCCAACACTCAAGGTGTGATCAACATATGGGATGGAGTAAGCAACATAATTCAAGCGACAACTAACATCGAATACTCCACTCCCCTTCTTGGAAACACTCTTACACACACCAAGAGTGACTCCCTCATCCTCAAACCCACCTCTAAGACAATCTCTCTCACTAGACAAACTATCAAGGAAGGCTTCCATAGTGGCTTCTTCATCATTGTAATCCACACAATCAAGATTAGGACTACTAGAAGACGGACCAATTAAATCAACTCCAAGGCCATTCATCTCACTTGACGTTTCAAACAATGGATTGTCTATAGAGTTAAAACTATCAAACCATGGAGGGTCAATTTCACACTCTTCATACACACTTGAGGAGTCATCAACAATAAGCCTATCCATCCCATCCACTAGGGACTCCTCAAGGTCATTTCCATCCTCACTACAACACATAGGTTCACCATTATCAAGCAATTCATCAAGGGAAAGAATAGGGTATTCATTCAACTCGTCTTCCCCTTTATCAAAAATTGGTGGGGTGTCATAGCAAAGGTCACAATCAAGGTCAACTACACACTCTTCACTAAAGAGAGGTTCAATGAAAACCGAGCTCACATCATGATGTGGCTTATCATTCCTCTCAACTAGTGGCTCACAATCACACACAAGTTGACCATTTGACTCCACACTAGTTGCAAACACATTGTAATCATATATATCATCAACTAGTATAGAGGTCTCACAAACACTCTCACATGACAAGGAAGCAACATGTTCAAGGGAAGGGCTTTCACATACCTTTGAATGGCCATTTAGCTCACTCATTGAACTTGACGTATCTTGAATTGACTCTCCACCTTGAAGCTCACATTGAAGGTTCGCTTCACCTTGTCTTTCCCTTTTGGAAGATGATTGAGGCTCCAATGGCTTGCCTCCAAGATTTCCTACACAAGAAGTCACACAAGTAGAAGAAAAAGATAAAGGGTTAGGGTTAGAATAAGGGGTGTCCTCACTCTTTATAATTCTTTTTCCCTCTTTCTTTTCCCTCATTTTCTTTTCAAGGTCGGGTGTAGATTCGGGTGGTGACATCCCACTCACATCACTCATCACATCCTCTCCTTTTTCCGCTCGAGGAATGTCACCGGTCACTCCCTTACTCCTCTCAATCTTTTGTCTCTCAAATTCGGGTGAGTTGGGACGAGGCCCAAGGATACCCATAGCCGGAGTAGGTGGACTTCTAACATCAACCCGGAATCTAGGACTAAGAGACTCATCACTGGATGCCTCTTTCTTCTTTGTTGGTGAACCACTTGGCTTTGGAGTTTGTGGCTTGGGGTTCACCTTGTTGACAATCGTCAACTCTTTTCTTGCACTAGTCCCGCCATTGCTTGAGATTGTAGGACTTCTCTTCAATGGCACCCCTCTACTTCTCATGTTCGTAGGACTTCTTGTTTGCACTCTTTGAGTCATAGGGCTTCTCTTCAATGGTGTTCCTCCATTCCTCATGTTCATGGGCTTGCTTGGTTGTACTTCTTCTTCCCTAAGAAGGAGGAGTTGTAACTTCCCTTGTGCTTGAACACGGTAGCCATGCATCACTTCTTGGGCAATCTTGAAGTATCTATTGAAAAGCCAAGGCTTTCCCAACATGACATCACATCCCACTAAAGGACCTACTTTGCACTCCACTTCTTCTTCAAAGTTCCTTTGTGAAATAACTACCCTAGCCATTCCATCAACACAAGGTATTCCCAACCTTCTCACTACAAGATGGCTAATCCAACTTGCTTCACCACTATCCACTTGAAGCACATACCCATGATTCCCATTAAGGCTCACAATGAATTGATACCACGCTCTTTGGCTCATGAGCTCATCCATGTATCGCCCTTTACAATACCCCTCAAGAGTACCTCCACTAATTGGGTACTTCCTAATTTCACCACTACTAGCAACACCATAACCCATAGTGCGACTCATTCCATCTCTTCCCTCGGCCTCATTCTCTTCCATCTCATCCTCCAAGTGTTGGAGTCGTGTCTATTGCCTCCATTTGAGCCAAGATGCTCGGAAGGTAGGCCTCAACTAACTCCCTCTCACTCAAATTTACACCTTTCTCACCACTCCCACTTCCCTCCAAACCTCCCTTATGGCTCCTTGTACCTGCAAAAGACATGTTAAGAAAGTGCAAAGGTTAGTATAAACAACCTCACTCGCTCTCTCTTACCTTTGGTGGTGGCTCTCAACACTCTTTTGGGGTGCACACTCCCAAACCCCCACCCAAGGATGCCCTTATCTCTTTTAGGAACCAAAATGGTAAGATCAATCAACTAGTATATCCAAGTAAAGGTCCGGAGTGGAGTTGATGCGACTCAATGTACGGAAGCTAGTTTAGTGCGCACTTGAAGCAAGCAAATTCTACGACTTTAAGTATAGACTTCAAGACACACAACACCCTAAAGAATCAAAGATTAGTGTTAATAGAGTAGGACTAATACCCTAGAAACACTAACCAAGAAGTTAGGAAGCAAACGGAACACAAAAAGACGCGAAACGAAGCCAAACGGATGACTTCCAGGAGTGGGCGTGATGCAATCTAAAATATACGCGGAAGCTAAACACGACACAAACAAGGCGGAAGCGATAAAACAAGATACGAGATATCTAAAAGATATCGAGAAATGCAAGAAATAGAAGAAAGAATCGAATTCAATTTACTAACGTTAATTGAATCCAAAAGAGAGAAGGGAAACTCGAACCTTACAATGGAATCAAACTAGGTGTCGATCTCCATAGGTTCCAAGTCGAGACATACACGAGCCTCGGGCTCAAACAAGAAGGGCTCGGCCTCTTCAATGTTCTCTCACAAGATTCTCTCTTCAATATTGGCTAACTGATGAAAATGAAGAGCTAATATGCTATATACATTTACATTGATTATTGGACAAAAATGGCCCTGAAGCTAGTTCTGGTCCGCTGCTCAACTCTAACCCTTCGCGATCGCGCAAGGGATATCGCCATCGCGCAGACACTCTACCAAAGCATCGCGATCGCGCAGGTCTCCTTCAGCTTCTCCTTCGCCTTCGCGTGGAAATGGGCGCTGTCGCGCAGGCATAAGAAATACCTTTCGCGATCGCGTGAGGTAAGGACGCGATCGCGAAGAACAAACGTTCTTCCTCAGGCAGTGAGCTCCCAGTATGCTCCCCTGTTTTGCCCTATTTTGGGCTGCCTGTTTTCCTGCCTGTCTTACTCCGTCCTCGGCGCTCCAATGCACGATCTTCAAGACATCTCCGGAGGCCTTGACTCGTATCCGTTGTGCTCTCAAGCTTGGCTTTTGATGGTTGTCGTTTAGGCCATTTTATATTGCATCATCCTCCCCTTCTTGAAAGGATTTCGTCCTCGAAATCGAACCATCAAAACCTACAATCAAAAACAAGCACAACCAAAACTTCCTACTTCACAAGTAGGTTAGCTCAACAATAATAAGTGCAAGTAGTGTGGAAAACACACTCTTGTGATAGAGCCAAGCATCAATACCAATTAAAAAGAATATGTCCCCAAAGGAGACAACATAGTCTTGGCTCGACAAGAACAAGCACTCATTTTCAAGACAAGCAAAGAGATCAAAGTCATGCATCATGTAGCATTCAAATGTTCTACGACCCCTAAGCTTACTAGCAACACACCACGCCTTCAAATCAATTTTATCACAAGGTGACACATCGGCTTTGGTGTGCTCAACATATGGAATGGAGTAAGTAAGATAGTTCAAGCGACAACTAACATCAAATACTCCACTCCCCTTCTTACGAGCATTCTTACACACACCAAGAGGTACCTCCTCACCTCCAAATACTCCTCCAAGACAACCCTCGTCACTAGACAAACTCCCAAGGGAGGTCTCAAACAATGGGTTATCCATAGAGTTACGCATTCCAATCCATGGAGGTCCAAACTCACACTCGACTCTAGCTTGATACAATTCACCATTTTCATTGAAGTTGCTCTCATACAAAGGATTAGTATAGGCACACTTCTCGAGTTCATAAGCAAACAAAGGTGAAGTTCTCAAACTAGAGGTATCAACATCCACACTTGAGGAGTCATCGAACACAAGTCGATCTATCTCATTCTCAAGAGACTCCTCAAGGTTACAACCTTCCTCACTACGACCCAAGATACCACCACTAGCAAATAAGCAATCAAAGGGAAGAATAGGATAATCATGCAATTCATCTTCTCCTCTATCAAACATGGGTGGGGTGTCATAACAAGGTTCACAAGAAAGGTCAACTTCAACATTTTCACTAAAGAGAGGTTCAATGAAAACCGAGCTCACATCATGATGTGGCTTTTCAATCCTCTCAACTAGTGGTTCAATTTCACACACAAGTTGACCCGAAGGCTCTACACTAGTTGCAAACACATTATACTCATGCAAATCATCAACTAGCATAGAGTTGTTACAAACAAGATCACAAGACAAGGAAGTATCATGCTCAAGGGAGGAAGAACTAACACATACCTTTGGAGTGTCATGAACGTCTCCACCTTGTAGCTCGCATTCGGCATCTCCTTCACCTTGTCTTTCCATCTCGGAACATGGTTGAGGCTCCATCGGTTTGCCTCCAAGAATCCCTACACAAGAACTCAAATACATAGAAGAAAAAGATAAAGGGTTAAGGTTAGAATAAGGGGTGCCCTCACTCTCAATTTTTCTTTTTCCCTCTTTCTTTTCCCTCATTTTTTTTCCAAGGTCGGGTGTAGATTCGGGTGGTGACAACCCACTCACATCACTCATCACAACCTCTCCTTTTTCCACTCGAGAGTTGTCACCGGTCGCTCCCTTACTCCTCTCTATCTATTGTCTCTCAAATTCGGGCGAATTGGGACGAGGCCCAAGAATACCCATAGCCGGAGTAGGTGGACTCTTCACGTCAACCCGGAATCTAGGACTTGGAGACTCATCACTTGAGGTCTCCTTCTTCTTTGTTGGTGAACCACTTGATTTTGCAATTTGTGGTTGGTTCACCTTGTTGATTTTTATCAACCCTTCACTTGAACTAGTCCCACCACTTCTTGTCATTGTAGGACTTCTTGTTTGCACATTGTTGCCCATGGAATGAAGTTCCCGATCCTTGCTCCTTTGCCTAGCCAAAGAAGGGGTACTAGTAGGCACTCGGCTCTTCGCCCGGTAAGGCACAAAGTCATAGACTCTTTGCCCCACGCCCACAAGATATGCACCCTTCACCACACTATATTGCACCCTCTTCCCCTCCAACCACCGGTCACCTATCCACACATCAATATGACGCATGGGATACACATCACACCACACATAGCATTTATAGTTCCTATGAGATATGAGTACCCGAGCCTCCTTAGAAACCCACACTCCATCATACTCATAAGGATGCTCTAGCTTATGGCATGGTATCCTAAGCCTATCAACCAAAGAGGTGCTAATACAATTGGCATCGGTACCACCAATCTTGAGCAAGTATCCTCCAATACCATCTACCTCAACAACGAACCTACATCTACCCAAGTCTTGCACATTGGCACCCAAATGAGAATTTGGACGCCCACAAGTGTCAACACCAACAACTTGGGTCTTCCTTATCCCTCCACTAGTGGCAATACCACTAGAACACCCTCCACTTCCCGTCACTCTTCCAACATTAGAAGTGTTGTTGGAAGTCGAGGAAGGAGCCTTGCTATGGAACCCATAAGTGCCTCTCGCCTTGGTTCCATAGTCCATAGTACTACCCCTACTACAATCATCCACGCCCCTTACGGCACATAACCCCTTTGTAGCAAAAGCAACACCATCTATCATACCACCCTCCACATGGGAATTAGAAGCATTAGGTCGCTTAGCGTACCTAGAAGGTGCAAGCTTCTTCTTTCCCACGGAACAACCACCACCACCTCCCATACTAATGGAAGGTCCTCCACTACTCCCTTGTACGCCATTAGCAACACCAAGAGAAGATGCATAAGAACAATTCATATACTCAACATCATCATCAACTGATGCAACCCAAAATACGCGGAAGCTAAATACGACACAAATATGCGGAAGCGATAAAACAAGATACGAGATATCTAAACGATATCGAGAAATGCAAGACTAGGAAGGCAAGAAATAGAAGAAAGAATCGAATTCAATTCATTAACATTAATTGAATTCAAAAGGGAGAAGGGAAACTTGAACCTTACAATGGAATCTAACTAGGTGTCGATCTCCATAGGTTCCAAGTCGAGACATACACGAGCCTCGGGCTCAAACAAGAAGTGCTCGGCCTCTTCAATGTTCTCTCACAAGATTCTCTCTTCAATATTGGCTAACTAATGAAAATGAAGAGCTAATATGCTATATATACATTTACATTGAGTTTTGGACAAAAATGACCCTGAAGCTGATTCTGGTTCGCTGTTCAGGTTCTCCTCATCGCGATCGCGCCAGGAAGGCTCGCGATCGCGCAGACCATCTTCTACATCATCGCGATCGCGTGAGGAAGCTCGCGATCGCGCAGGTCACTGGCTTCTTCGGCATCGGCATCGCGCTAAGCATGGCGCGTTTGCGCAGAACAAGGGAAGCTTCATCGCGATCGCGCAGAGTGTGTCGCGATCGCGAAGAACAAAAATCCTCCGTCAGGCAGTAAGCTCCCAGTGTGCTGCCCTGTTTTGCCCTGTTTTGTTTTGCCCAGTTTCCTGCCCTGTTTCCTCCATCCGTTGGCGCTCCAATGCATGATCTTCAAGTTGTTTCCGGAGGCCTTGACTCGTATCCGTTGTGCTCTCGAGCTTGGCTTTTGATGGTTGTCGTTTAGGCCATTTTGGGCTGCATCATCCTCCCCTTCTTGAAAGGATTTCGTCCTCGAAATCGAACCATCAAAACCTACAATCAAAACAAAGCACAACCAAAATTTCCTACTTTGCAAGTAGGTTAGCTTAACAAGAATAAGTGCAAGTGGTGTGGAAAACACACTCTTGTGATAGAGCCAAGCATTGTCCTATGAAAAAGCTTATGTTCCCAAAAGAGACAACAAAGTCTTGGCTCGACAAGAACAAGCACTCATTCTCAAAACAAGCAAAGAGATCAAAGTCATGCAACATGTAGCAATTAAATATCCTATGACCCCTAAGCTTACCATCAACACACCAAGCCTTCAAATCAATTTTATCATAATGCGACACATTAGCTTCGGCATGTCCAACACTCAAGGTGTGCTCAACATATGGGATGGAGTAAGTAAAGTAGTTCAACTCACAACTAACATCGACTACTCCACTCCCCTTCTTAAGAGCGTTCTTACACACACCGAGAGGTACCTCCTCACCTCCCAAATCATTCCCAAGACAATCCTCCTTATTGGACAAGCTCCAAAGGAAGGTCTCCAAAATAGGTCCCTCATCATTATAGTCCACACAACGAAGGCTAGGACTACTAGAAGGTAGGTCATCACGACCAATACCAAGACCACTCTCCTCACTTGGAGTTCCAAATGTTGGATCATCCATAGAGCCTAACTTGACAAACCATGGAGGTTCGACTTTACTACCGACCCTAGTCCGATACAATTCACCACCACAAATGAAATTGCCTTCAAACAATAGAAATGTAAAGGCATGCACCTCAAATTCATGGCTACATAGAAGCATAGAATCAAGACTAGGTTCTTCACTTTCACTCAAGGAGTCATCGAAAATAAATCGATCCATCTCACACTCAAGAGACTCCTCAAGGTCAAATCCACCCTCACTACGACACAAGAGACCACCACTATCGATTAAGCAATCAAAGGAAAGAACAAGATTATCATGCAATTCATCTTCTCCTTTATCAAATATAGGTGGGGTGTCATAACAAGGTTCACATACAAGGTCAACTTCAACATTTTCACTAAAGAGAGGTTCAATAAAAACTGAGCTCACATCATGATGTGGCTTTTCAACCCTCTCAACTAGTGGTTCAATTTCACACACAAGTTGACCCGAAGGCTCTACACTAGTTGCAAACACATTATACTCATGCAAATCATTAACTAGCATAGAGTTGTTACAAACAAGATCACAAGACAAGGAAGTTTCATGCTTAAGGGAAGAAGAACTATCACATACCTTTGAGTCGCACTCGGGCTCACTCAATATACTTGAAGCATCATGGGTAGTTCCTTCACCTCGTAGCTCACATTGGGCTTCTCCTTCACCTTGTCTTTCCATCTTGGAACACGGTTGAGGCTCCGTCGGTTTGCCTCCAAGAATACCTACACAAGTACTCAAACAAGTAGAAGAAAACGCAAAAGGGTTAAGGTTAGAATAAGGGGTGTCCTCACTCTTTTTTCCCTCTTTCTTTTCCCTCATTTTTCTTTCAAGGCTAGGTGTAGATTCGGGTGGTGACATCCCGCTCACTTCACTCAACACATCCTCTCCTTTTTCCACTCGAGGAATGTCACCGGTCACTACCTTACTCCTCTCTATCTTTTGTCTCTCAAATTCGGGCGAATTGGGACGAGGCCCGAGAATGCCCATAGCCGGAGTAGGTGGACCTTTTACATCGACCCGGAATCTAGGACTAGGAGACTCATCACTCGATGTCTCCTTTTTCTTTGTTGGTGAACCACTCGGCCTTGGAAGTGGCTTCGGGCTCACCTTGTTGACATTTGCCAACTCTTTTCTAGAACTAGTCCCACCATTGCTTGTGTTTGTAGGACTTCTTGTTTGCACATTGTTGCCCATGGAATGAAGTTCTCGCTCCTTGCTCCTTTGCGTTGCCAAAGAAGATGCACTAGTAGGCACTCGGCTCTTTGCCCGGTAAGGCATAAAGTCATAGACTCTTTGCCCCACGCCCACAAGATATGCACCCTTCACCACGCTATATTGCACCCTCTTCCCCTCCAACCACCGGTCACCTATCCACACATCAATATGACGCATGGGATACACATCACACCACACATAGCATTTATAGTTCCTATGAGATATGAGTACCCGAGCCTCCTTAGAAACCCACACTCCATCATACTCATAAGGATGCTCTAGCTTATGTGATGCAATATAAAATGGCCTAAACGACAACCATCAAAAGCCATGCTCGAGAGCACAACGGATACGAGTCAAGGCCTCCGGGAACAACTTGAAGATCGTGCATTGGAGCGCCAACGGATGGAGGAAACAGGGTAGGAAAACAGGCAGCCCAAAACAGGGCAAAACAGGGGAGCAATCTGGGAGCTCACTGCCTGAGGAAGAACAAGTGCTCTGCGCGATCGCGTTCATGTCTGCGCGATCGCGAAGAGGAATCCATTGCCCTGCGCGACAGCGTGTTATCTCGCGCGATCGCGAGGAGTTGAAGGCCAGTTCGATCGATCTCTGCGCGACAGCATCCAAGCAAGCGCGATCGCGATGCTTTGAAGAATGCTTAGCGCGATCGCGAGCCTTCCTGGTGCGATCGCGAAGAAGAAGTACTGAGCAGCGAGGCAGAATCAGTTTTAGGGCCATTTTTGTCCATTTGACATGTAAATGTATATATAGCTAGTTTTAGCTTCATTTCATTAGTTTTAGCCAATATTGAGGAGAGAATCTTGAGAGAGAACATTGAAGAGGCCGAGCCCTTCTTGTTTGAGCCCGAGGCTCGTGTATGTCTCGACTTGGAACCTATGGAGATCGACACCTAGTTTGATTCCATTGTAAGGTTCGAGTTTCACTTTCTCCCTTTTGGATTATTAATTCACGTCTTGAATTTATTAATCCATTCTTTCTTCTCGTTTCTTGACTCCCCAATCCTTGTTTCCCCGATATCATTGATATCACCTATCGTGTTATTTATCGTTTCCGCCTTGTTTGTGTCGTTTTTAGCTTCCGCGTATTTTGGGTTGCATCAGTTGGTATCAGAGCAAGGCTCGGGTTATGTTCTTACAAACCCCCGTTCCTTGTTCCATATGTTAGTATCGTTATTGTGTTGATTGTTTGTTCTTGAAAATTGAAGAAAACCAAAAAAATTGAAAAACTAGAAAACTTGACAAAATTTGGTCGAGCGGGTTGGATACAAGTCCCCGAGTGTTAAAAAGTAGTGGGGATTGTTCCTTGTTGTATTCCCGTCGTTTTGATACCTATATCCCGTGTTTTGGTGTTGCGATTCAAAAACTCGAAAATCAAATCCAAAAGTTGAAAATTTCTTGAAAACGCTTCAAACATGAATCGAAGCTTTGTTAGAGGTTTAAACCTATTGGGAATTGGTTGTTATAGTTGAAAACACCATTGGGTATCGTTGGGAATGAGTAAAAGTCGAGTCGGGGTGATTTTGTGTGCCAAAAACTGAAGTTGCAGTCGAGTTTCTGGTTCTGCACTGCATACCTGCGCGATCGCGCAGGCACACACGCGATAGCGCTGGGAAAAATTTTATCCCTTCGCGATCGCGAAGAGATAGGCTCCGACAGCGAAGAGAAAATTAAAATTTTTGAAAATTTGTTCTTCGCGATAGCGCGCGTCTGCACGCGATAGCGAAGAAGAAACAATTTTGCAGATTTCCAGTTTTGGGACAGAACGTTCGCAACGGCTTCCGAACAGTTTCCAAACATCTAAACTCCAATTGGACCATTAAATATGATGAGTTTGTAGATCACAAACAAAATTTCATCCGATTCCAAATCCGTTTGGTTCCGATTCGAGTCGAATCTTTTGTGTCCCGTTTTCTACCGTACCTCTTGGTTAGTGTTTTGAAGGTAATTGGCCTACTTGAAAGACACTAATCCTTTAGCGTATTAGGTATTCGTGCGTAGAGGAGAATAGAATTCAAAGAAGAGTCGTAGAACTCCTTTTGGCCTCAAGTGCGCACTTAAAATAGCCGTCCGTCCATCGAGTCTCATTAATTCCA
Organism: Petunia x hybrida; assembly: GCA_037355625.1. Classification (NCBI taxonomy): domain Eukaryota; kingdom Viridiplantae; phylum Streptophyta; class Magnoliopsida; order Solanales; family Solanaceae; genus Petunia; species Petunia x hybrida. Next base: position 4,484,289 of record JBBBVM010000609.1, read on the forward strand.
TTCCGAACTTTAACTTGGACATGCTAGTTGTGATTACCTTGGTTCCCAAGTTGATAAGGCCTCGCTCTTGAGTGTACAAATATTGGGTGATACACGTGAGGGAGTGACTTTTGGGAGGTTTTGTTTTGGTGATTGCAAACAATGTCGGATATTGATGATGGAGTAGATTGTGGCTCATGTGGCGATGATGCGAGTTGTTATGACTCGTATGGTGATGATGGAGACTATGGTTCCTATGAGGGTGATGATGGCCATTGTTATGATGATGGAAGCCATGGCTCCTATGATGATGAAGCGGTTCACTATGATGATCGTGAGGTTGATGATGACTATGAAGCTTGTGATGAAGAATGTGACGATGCCTACGCTTCTAGTCAAGAAGTCGAAGATGGTGACGCTTCAAGGTATGATGATCCTACTTACTCTTCTTGTGAAGAATTTGATATTGATGATGGTGACATAGGTAGAGTTGATGGTGATGATGAACATAGGGGTTATTCTTATGCATCCTCTCTTAGTGTCGCTAAAGGAGTACAAGGGAGTAGTGGAGGACCTTCCATTAGTATGGGAGGTGGTGGTGGTTGTTCCGTGGGACAGAAGAAGCTTGCACCTTCTAGGTAGCTAAGCGACCTAATGCTTCTAATTTCCATGTGGAGGGTGGTATGATAGATGGTGTTGGTTTTGCTACAAAGGGGTTATGTGCCGTAAGGGGCGTGGATGGTTGTAGTAGGAGTAGTACTATGGGCTATGGAACCAAGGCGAGAGGCACTTATGGGTTCCATGGCGAGGTTCCTTCCTTGACTTCCAACAACATTTCTAATGTTGGGAGAGTGACGGGAAGTGGAGATTGTTCTAGTGGTGTTGCCACTAGTGGAGGGATAAGGAAGACCCAAGTTGTTGGTGTTGACACTTGTGGGCGTCCAAATTCTCATTTGGGTGCCAATGTGCAAGACTTGGGTAGACGTAGGTTCGTTGTTGAGGTAGATGGTATTGGAGGATACTTGCTCAAGGTTGGTGGTACCGATGCCAATTGTATTAGCACCTCTTTGGTTGATAGGCTTAGGATACCATGCCATAAGCTAGAGTATCCTTATGAGTATGATGGAGTGTGGGTTTCTAAGGAGGCTCGGGTACTCATATCTCATAGGGGTTATAAATGCTACGTTTGGTGTGACGTGTATCCCATGCGTCATGTTGATGTGTGGATAGGAGACCGGTGGTTGGAGGGGAAGAGGGTGCAATATAGTGTGGTGAAGGATGCGTATCTTGTGGGCGTAGGGCAAAGAGTTTATGACTTTGTGCCTTACCGGGCGAAGAGCCAAGTGCCTACTAGTGCACCTTCTTTGGCTAGGCAAAGGAGCAAGGAGCAAGAACTTCATTCCATAGGTGGTAAAGTTGAGCAATCAAGGAGTCCTACAATAACAAGAAGTGGTGGGACTAGTGCTATGAAAGAGTTGGCAAATGTCAACAAGGTGAGCCCGAAGCCACTTCCCAAGCCGAGTGGGTCACCAATGAAGAAGAAGGAGACGTCAAGTGATGAGTCTCCAAGTCCTAGATTCCGGGTTGACGTGAAGAGTCCACCTACTCCGGCTATGGGTATTCTTGGGCCTCGTCCCAATTCGCCCGAATTTGAGAGACAAAAGATAGAGAGGAGTAAGGGAGCGACCGGTGACAACTCTCGAGTGGAAAAAGGAGAGGTTGTGATGAGTGATGTGAGTGGGTTGTCACCACCCGAATCTACACCCGACCTTGGAAAAAAAATGAGGGAAAAGAAAGAGGGAAAAAGAAAAAATGAGAGTGAGGGCACCCCTTATTCTAACCTTAACCCTTTATCTTTTTCTTCTATGTATTTGAGTTCTTGTGTAGGGATTCTTGGAGGCAAACCGATGGACCCTCAACCATGTTCCGAGATGGAAAGACAAGGTGAAGGAGATGCCGAATGCGAGCTACAAGGTGGAGACGTTCATGACACTCCAAAGGTATGTGTTAGTTCTTCCTCCCTTGAGCATGACACTTCCTTGTCTTGTGATCTTGTTTGTAACAACTCTATGCTAGTTGATGATTTGCATGAGTATGATGTGTTTGCAACTAGTGTAGAGCCTTCGGGTCAACTTGTGTGTGAAATTGAACCACTAGTTGAGAGGATTGAAAAGCCACATCATGATGTGAGCTCGGTTTTCATTGAACCTCTCTTTAGTGAAAATGTTGAAGTTGACCTTTCTTGTGAACCTTGTTATGACACCCCACCCATGTTTGATAGAGGAGAAGATGAATTGCATGATTATCCTATTCTTCCCTTTGACTGCTTATTTGCTAGTGGTGGTATCTTGTGTCGTAGTGAGGAAGGTTGTAACCTTGAGGAGTCTCTTGAGAATGAGATAGATCGACTTGTGTTCGATGACTCCTCAAGTGTGGATGTTGATACCTCTAGTTTGAGAACTTCACCTTTGTTTGCTTATGAACTCGAGAAGTGTGCCTATACTAATCCTTTGTATGAGAGCAACTTCAATGAAAATGGTGAATTGTATCAAGCTAGAGTCGAGTGTGAGTTTGGACCTCCATGGATTGGAATGCGTAACTCTATGGATAACCCATTGTTTGAGACCTCCCTTGGGAGTTTGTCTAGTGACGAGGGTTGTCTTGGAGGAGTATTTGGAGGTGAGGAGGAACCTCTTGGTGTGTGTAGGAATGCTCGTAAGAAGGGGAGTGGAGTATTTGATGTTAGTTGTCGCTTGAACTATCTTACTTACTCCCTTCCATATGTTGAGCGCACCTTGAGTGTTGAGCATGCCAAAGCCGATGTGTCACTTTGTGATAAAATTGATTTGAAGGCTTGGTGTGTGGTGCAATGCAATTCCCGAAGGGAAAGCTAAGCACAGTCGCGGAAGAAGAACAATTAAAAGGGAAGATAAAAGCAAGACAAAACTTGCTTCTTTCGAAAGAACAGTGGGGAACCTGTCCCAAAGCTCGATCAAAAGGGAGTCAAGAATCACCCTAACTATGCAACAATCCTCAAGAGAACATTGCCTCTTGCAAACTGAATGATCAAGAGGAATGTTCAATCGGACTAACCGAAAGCCACAAATCCTTAAAGGCCCTCACCGGGGTTTTGCTCACGTCGGAGACAAGAAGAAATGTGCTCGGCACTTTCATTCAATTCATTAATATCCAAAAACTCGCTACTCACAATGTAAGGAAGTAAGGTTTATATAGGAAGTACTAAGGCTAAACTAGTAAATAGGTCACAGTCGACCAATAAAAATAAGCCACGCAGGGCTGAGTTAAAATGTGTTCGGCAACCTTGACTTCGGTGAGCCTTGCTTCGGTTCTTGACTTCGGTGAGCCTGGCTTCGGTTCTCTATGGCCTGCTCGAACACATTTGTCATCGGGCGCTGACTTAGCTTCGAACACATGATGTTGTGTTCGGCTCTGCGCTGCCCGGGGTCAAGAGCTGCTGTTCGGGAACTTTGTCATCGGGCTCAAACTTGAAGATGTAGCCCTTGGTTTCATCACTTGGCAATTCCTCTTCCGAACACATGCTTCTTCCCATTGTAGTCAACTGGACGTGCATGTCATGGAGCAGCTTAGCTTGACTTCGGGTAATTGGCCTCCTCGGTTCATCAGTCACTGCCTTCGGCTGATCAGCACTTCGGGCTGCATCATCCTCCCCTTCTTGAGAGGATTTCGTCCTCGAAATCGAGTCATCCTCTGCTGCTGATGTTTGGCCTACAACACAAGGAGTCAAATCAGTAACATTGAAGGTGTTGGACACATTATACTCACCTGGGAGGTCGATGACATAAGCATTGTTGTTTATTTTGCTCAGCACTTGAGATGGACCATCCCCTCGAGGAGCCAATTTTCCTTTCCTTAGGTTCGGGAAACGTTCCTTTCGGAAGTGAACCCAAACCCAATCACCCTTCTTTAACTCCAACTTTTTACTCCCCTTGTTTTTCTTTAAGGCAACCTTTGCATAGGCGTCCTCGAGGTTCTTCTTCACCTTCGCATGCAACTCGAGCAGAGCTTTGGCTCGGTGAGTACCTGCAAAGTCGATAACAACATCTCGAGGCAATGGGGTTAGATCAAGTGGAATTAAAGGGTTAAATCCGTACACACACTCGAACGGGGTCATGTTAATCATTCGATGCACCGTTCGATTGTATGCAAACTCCATCATGGGCAAACGATCAGCCCAGTTTCCAACCTTGCCTTTGGTCATTGCCCGAAGCAAAGATCCCAAGGTTCGGTTAACTACTTCGGTCTGTCCATCAGTCTGAGGATGGTGAGACGTCGAGAAAAGTAGTTTGGTGCCGAGGGCACCCCATAGACACTTCCAAAAATGACTCAAGAATTTTGTGTCCCGATCACTCACAATAGTACGAGGGACACCATGCAATTTCAACACATTGGAGACAAATAATGTAGCTACATGCTGGGCATCGTCACACTTCTTGCAAGGAATAAAGTGAGCCATTTTCGAAAATCGATCAACCACAACGAAGATGCTATCATGTCCTCCCCCCGACCTCGGTAACCCCAAGACAAAGTCCATGGATATATCAACCCAAGGTCGATCAGGCACAGGTAACGGGGTGTACAAACCATGAGGGTTGGACTTCGATTTAGCTTTCTTGCAAACGAAACAAGCGTTGCAAAGCTTTTCCACATCTCGTCGCATTTTGGGCCAATGGAACTGCTCGGTCAAGATACCAAGAGTTTTTTCGACACCGAAGTGTCCCATCAGTCCACCGGAGTGAGCTTCTCGAACCAAGAGCTCTCTCCACGATGACACTGGCACACAAACCCTCCCATTCTTGAAGAGGTAGCCATCGTGCCACTGATATTTCTCAACTCTTCGGCCACTCAAGATTGCGTCTCGAACGCATTTTAGCTTGGGATCGTCTTCGTACATCGACTTGATGCTTTCAAATCCCATGAGCCTAGAGGCGAGAGTGGTCGCTAAAGCAAATTTCCTTGATAGCGCATCGGCCACAACATTGTCTTTTCCCTTTTTGTAATGAATTACATAGGGAAAGCTCTCAATGAATTCAACCCATTTGGCATGTCTTCGGTTTAATTTCTCCGGTCCTCGGAGATGCTTCAAGGACTCATGATCACTTCGGATCACAAACTCTCGAGGCCACAAATAATGCTGCCAATGGGCGAGTGCTCGAACGAGGGCATACAACTCTTTGTCATATGTTGAATAATTCAAAGTTGCACCCTTAAGCTTTTCGCTAAAGTAAGCGATCGGCTTCGATTCTTGCATCAGCACTCCTCCGATCCCAACTCCAGACGCATCACACTCGACTTCGAATGCTTTGCCGAAGTCAGGGAGTTGCAACAACGGGGCAGAACAAAGCCTCCGTTTCAACTCTTGGAAAGCCCTTTCTTGGGACTCTCCCCACACAAATGGATTGTCTTTCTTAACCAGCTCGGTTAGAGGAGCTGCCACGGTGCTAAAGTCACGAACAAACCTTCGGTAAAAGCTAGCTAACCCATGGAAGCTACGAACTTGTGATACCGAGGTCGGAGTGGGCCAATCTTTGATGGCTTCGACTTTTGATTCGTCGACTTCGACACCATTAGCACTGACTACAAATCCAAGTAAGACTACACGATCGACACCGAAGGCGCACTTCTTGAAGTTGGCATACAACTTTTCTTCTCGAAGCTTTTCAAGCACAAGCCTTAGGTGTTCGACATGTTCATCCATGGTTCGACTATAAACAAGGATGTCATCGAAATAAACGACAACGAACTTGTTTATGAACGGTTTGAGCACGTGGTTCATCAATCGCATGAATGTGCTCGGGGCGTTGGATAAGCCAAATGGCATTACCAACCATTCATAAAGACCGAATTTGGTCTTGAATGCGGTTTTCCACTCGTCACCCGGGTTTCATTCGGATCTGGTGGTAACCGGACCTGAGGTCAATCTTTGAAAAGCATGAAGAACCACTCAATTCATCTAGCATGTCATCTAATCGAGGGATAGGATGACGATACTTTACCGTTATTTTGTTGACTGATCGACAATCAACGCATATTCGCCATGTTCCATCCTTCTTCGGGACAAGGATAACTGGAACGGCGCAAGGACTTAAGCTCTCACGAACGAGGCCCTTGTTTAACAATTCATCAACCTGCCTTTGGAGCTCTTTGGTGTCTTCGGGATTACACCGGTATGCAGGTTTGTTGGGGATTGGAGATCCCGGCACGAAGTCAATTTGGTGCTCGATTCCTCTCAACGGAGGCAATCCACCTGGCATTTCCTCGGGGAACATGTCCTCGAAGTCCTGCAAAACTTTACGAACAGAAAAAGGCAAAGGGTTATCATTAGAAAAATCATCGTTAGAGTTTAGAAAGATACCCTTGTGCACGAGGCAAATCATCATCTGACCGTGGTCGTTGCCTCGTAAGATCTCACTGGGTTGCATGATTGCACAAATTCCTTTCTCCTCGGTCGGTGAGTTTGTCTCCTCGGCCATCAATTTTGTTCCCATCGGAAGCTTAGCTTTGGCCGCTTCTTTCAGTTCTTTCATCCGTTTATAGTCCTCGGAGACTTGCTTTGGAGACAATGGTTTGAGGATGAAACTCTTTCCATCAAGCTTCACGGTGTAAGTGTTGGATCTGCCATTGTGAACAGCTGTTCGGTCATATTGCCATGGTCGACCCAAGAGCAAATGACAAGCTTGCATCGGCACCACATCGAATACCATTTCATCTTGATACTCGCCGATTCTAAACTTGATCCACACTTGTTTGACAACCCTCAATTCTCCACACTCATTCAGCCATTGTAATTTGTAAGGGTGGGGATGCTTCATCGTTGGTAATCCCATTTGTGAAACCAAAGTTTGGCTCACTACGTTGGCACAACTACCAGAATCAATAATCATCGAACATACCTTTCCCCTCACTCGACATCGGGCATGAAAGAGGTTTTCTCTTTGGTTGTCCTCTTCTTCAAGAGTCATGCAGCTCAAATTCCTTCGAACCACAAGAAACATTTTCGGATGATCAGCTTCGGCAGCCTCGTGATCATCATCACCTTCAGCTCGGTCAATCTCCTCGGTTAATGCCTCCTCGGTGTCACTCGCTTGCTCATGGACGGTTCCGTCTTCGAGCAGAAGCATAGCTTTGCGAGTTGGACATTCCTTTGCCATGTGACCATAACCTCGGCATTTATGACATTGAATACTTGAAGCACTAGGAGAGTTTAATTGAACTTTACCTCCCACTTCTCTTGGTTGGTTAACGGTCACACCTTTATCGAAGACTCTCTTCGGATCTCGAACAGTGTTGGCAACTCCTTGGTTAGGATTTTTCCATTCTTTTCCTCGGTTCAAGGGAGTAGAAGTAGTGACTCCGCGATACCGATTTGCCTTTTCTTCCTTCACCAACTTTTCAGCTTCGGTAGCAGCTTCAAACAAATCTTCCAACGTGTGATACACGTGGAGTCTCAACTGAGATGACACATCCTTGGCCAAGCCACTCTTAAACCGGATAATGGCCTGCTCCTCGTCTTCGGTCAGATCAAGATTCAATCGAACCTTTTCAAATTCATCGTGGTACTCTTGAACTGACTTCGATCCTTGTTTCAGCTCATATAACTTTTGCATTTGAGTTTGCCTGTACTTGGCACTCAAATACTTACTATCCATAGCTCTCATCAACTGTGGCCAGGTAGTGACTTCGGGATAGTCATTCCTTCGTCTATGCCTTTTGTCAGCTTCCCACCAAGTAGATGCATAAGCTTCGAACGAAGCAATGGCATGGGCAGCCTTTCTCTCCTCGGTCATCTCATTGGTTTCAAAGATGCGCCCCATTTTCAGCTTCCATTCAAGATACTCATCGGGATCACTAGTTCCTTTGAAGGGTGGAATAGTGATCTTGACACTGTTCAAGTTGGAGTCTCGAACACCACGATTCTGTTCGGGATACTCATCATCACGATCGTCAGCCTCACGCTCAATATTTCTTCCAAAATTTGCGTCTCGGCCTCGACCTCGGAAATTTCCACGACCTCGGTGAGCTTGCCTTCGTTGAGCGAATGGCAGCTCACGTTCATACTCGTCCTCGGGAAATTCCTCTTCATCAGCCTCTTCGGTTACAGCACCAAGGTCTCTTCGGTTCCTTGGGAGTGGTAACCTCTCTCCTCGGGGAATGCCCAAGTTTTGATTTCCAACTCGGGGACTGCCCAAGTTTTGTTGGGCTTGGGGATTGCCCCAGTTAAGCTCTCTTCGAATTGCTTCACTCGTCAACTGATGTTGTCGAAGAAGCTCAGCATACAGATCTGGCTTCATCGGTGTAGATTCGCTGGTTCCAGCACCGGACCCATTTTTGGCCACGGACGCACTTCCTTGTTCGAGTTGAGCTACTCGAACACTCACTCCTCTTACTTCGGCACTGACGCTTTGTATCGCAGCCATGAGATCGGCTAATGATACTTCGGGCCTTTCAATGCCTTTGCCTTCGTTTCCAGCCATGGTACCTGCACAAGTCAACGATCAAACAAATGTTAAAGGTTAGAAATCACCTCACACTCTCCCTCACCTTTGATGGGTGGCGCTCGGGTCCACTCAATTTATGGGTTCGGTTTTTGATCACTCAAGGACTTGTTAACAGTGGCTCGTCCAATTGATCGGTCCTCTAAGATCCTTCAAGTTCGACAATAGTCACTGTCTCTTCGGGAAGAGTGAAGTGATGTTCGACTCGATGGAACGGACGCTTTTAACTGAGCTCGGGGAGTCAAAAGAAATTTCTACGAAAGTTTGGACTTCGGTCACCCCTTCACACGAGTTCCTATCAGCTCAAATGAGTTGGTACGACCTCGAGTAGGACAATTACTCAAAAGATCCACCAACCAGAATTTGACACGAAAGAAAGTGAGAACCTAGGAGAATCTACCCTTTTGATTCCCTTTGGAATCCTTTTCGACCACACCCACTCCTGTCCGTACAAGAGTGGTCCCCTTTGGTACGGATAGGGTTTTGCCTTATCCACTTTCCTTTTTCAGCCGACAATTTTTTTCACCTGGGGTTTAACATTCAACCTTTACCCCTTCTTCCTCAATGGAACAGTGACCCTTACTCCGGCGTACGGATGATTTCACTTCGGTTCACTGACCAAGAATTTCAACAAAATCTGGGTCGCCTTTCAGCTCCGGTCTCAGCAACAACGGAGAAAATCAAACGAAGTTCCTTGAGCTAAGAACTTGCTCGTCGTGTCGTACACTGTTACGAAATTTTGTAACAAGTTTCCGGCGTACGGTCCACGATTCAAATTGAGAACTTCGATTTTTCAAGCAACAAAACAACCCAAACCACTCAAGAACCACCAACCTTCATCGGTCTCCACCAACACAGCCTGGGTTCGATTTCCAGTCACCACTGAAGCTCAAATCAGTCCAAAATTCACCAAGAAACCCTAGTCACGAAATTAGTACGTCGGGTATTCTTTGGAATCAGAATTCGATGGTGAACAAGAATCCAAGATTGTTTTTCCCAAACAACCAACAATCAATCACAATTTTTGAATTTTCTTTTTAACACTTTTTTTTTTTTTTTTTTTGTAAGATAACAACACCAACAGTAACAAAACCAAAACAGGAACACGAAATGGAAAACAAAGACACAACGCACGAAAATAAAGATAACGTGAACAGGATTTGGGGTTGTAGAAACAAGCCCAAACCGTGCTCTGATACCAAGATGGTGCAATGCAATTCCCGAAGGGAAAGCTAAGCACAGTCGCGGAAGAAGAACAATTAAAAGGGAAGATAAAAGCAAGACAAAACTTGCTTCTTTCGAAAGAACAGTGGGGAACCTGTCCCAAAGCTCGATCAAAAGGGAGTCAAGAATCACCCTAACTATGCAACAATCCTCAAGAGAACATTGCCTCTTGCAAACTGAATGATCAAGAGGAATGTTCAATCGGACTAACCGAAAGCCACAAATCCTTAAAGGCCCTCACCGGGGTTTTGCTCACGTCGGAGACAAGAAGAAATGTGCTCGGCACTTTCATTCAATTCATTAATATCCAAAAACTCGCTACTCACAATGTAAGGAAGTAAGGTTTATATAGGAAGTACTAAGGGTAAACTAGTAAATAGGTCACAGTCGACCAATAAAAATAAGCCACGCAGGGCTGAGTTAAAATGTGTTCGGCAACCTTGACTTCGGTGAGCCTTGCTTCGGTTCTTGACTTCGGTGAGCCTGGCTTCGGTTCTCTATGGCCTGCTCGAACACATTTGTCATCGGGCGCTGACTTAGCTTCGAACACATGATGTTGTGTTCGGCTCTGCGCTGCCCGGGGTCAAGAGCTGCTGTTCGGGAACTTTGTCATCGGACTCAAACTTGAAGATGTAGCCCTTGGTTTCATCACTTGGCAATTCCTCTTCCGAACACATGCTTCTTCCCATTGTAGTCAACTGGACGTGCATGTCATGGAGCAGCTTAGCTTGACTTCGGGTAATTGGCCTCCTCGGTTCATCAGTCACTGCCTTCGGCTGATCAGCACTTCGGGCTGCATCAGTGTGTTGATCATGGGCTTAGGGGTCGTGGAGGATTTAATTGGTACATGCATATCCTTGATCTCTTTGCTTGTTTTGACAATGAGTGCTTGTTCTTGTCGAGCCAAGACTATGTCGTCTCCTTTGGGGACATACGCTTTTTAATTGGTATTGATACTTGGCTCTATCACAAGAGTGTGTTTTCCACACTACATGCACTTATTCTTGATAAGCTAACCTACTTGTGAAGTAGGAAGTTTTGGTTGTGCTTTTGATTGTAGGTTTTGATGGTTCGATTTCGAGGACGAAATCCTTTCAAGAAGGGGAGGATGATGCAATATAAAATGACCTAAACGACAACCATCAAAAGCCATGCTCGAGAGCACAACGGATACGAGTCAAGGCCTCCGGGAACAACTTGAAGATCGTGCATTGGAGCGCCAACGGATGGAGGAAACAGGGCAGGAAAACAGGCAGCCCAAAACAGGGCAAAACAGGGGAGCAATCTGGGAGCTCACTGCCTGAGGAAGAACAAGTGCTCTGCGCGATCGCGTCCATGTCTGCGCGATCGCGAAGAGGAATCCATTGCCCTGCGCGACAGCGTGTTATCTCGCGCGATCGCGAGGAGTTGAAGGCCAGTTCGATCGATCTCTGCGCGACAGCATCCAAGCAAGCGCGATCGCGATGCTTTGAAGAATGCCCAGCGCGATCGCGAGCCTTCCTGGCGCGATCGTGAAGAAGAAGTACTGAGCAGCGAGGCAGAATCAGTTTTAGGGCCATTTTTGTCCATTTGACATGTAAATGTATATATAGCTAGTTTTAGCTTCATTTCATTAGTTTTAGCCAATATTGAGGAGAGAATCTTGAGAGAGAACATTGAAGAGGCCGAGCCCTTCTTGTTTGAGCCCGAGGCTCGTGTATGTCTCGACTTGGAACCTATGGAGATCGACACCTAGTTTGATTCCATTGTAAGGTTCGAGTTTCACTTTCTCCCTTTTGGATTATTAATTCACGTCTTGAATTTATTAATCCGTTCTTTCTTCTCGTTTCTTGACTCCCCAATCCTTGTTTCCCCGATATCATTGATATCACCTATCGTGTTATTTATCGTTTCCGCCTTGTTTGTGTCGTTTTTAGCTTCCGCGTATTTTGGGTTGCATCATTATGGCATGGTATCCTAAGCCTATCAACCAAAGAGGTGCTAATACAATTGGCATCGGTACCACCAATCTTGAGCAAGTATCCTCCAATACCATCTACCTCAACAACGAACCTACATCTACCCAAGTCTTGCACATTGGCACCCAAATGAGAATTTGGACGCCCACAAGTGTCAATACCAACAACTTGGGTCTTCCTTATCCCTCCACTAGTGGCAACACCACTAGAACAACCTCCACTTCCCGTCACTTTCCCAACATTAGAAATGTTGTTGGAAATCAAGGAAGGAACCTCGCCATGGAACCCATAAGTGCCTCTCGCCTTGGTTCCATAGCCCATAGTACTACTCCTACTACAACCATCCACGCCCCTCACGGCATACAACCCCTTTGTAGCAAAAGCAACACCATTTATCATACCACCCTCCACATGGGAATTAGAAGCATTAGGTCGCTTAGCGTACCTAGAAGGTGCAAGCTTCTTCTTTCCCACGGAACAACCACCACCACCTCCCATACTAATGGAAGGTCCTCCACTACTCCCTTGTACGCCATTAGCAACACCAAGAGAAGATGCATAAGAACAATTCATATACTCAACATCATCATCAACTCTATCTATGTCACTATCATGCTCAAATTCTTCACAAGAGGAGTAAGTAGGTTCATCATACCTTGAAGCGTCACTATCCTCGGGTTCTTGACTAGAAGCATAAGTATCTTCACATTCTTCGTCACACGCTTCATAGTCTTCACCACTCTCACGATCATCGTAGTGAACCGCTTCATCATCATAGGAGCCATGGCTTCCATCACCATAGTAATGGCCATCATCACCCTCATAGGAGCCATAGTCTCCATCATCACCATACGAGTCATAACAACTCGCATCATCGCCACATGAGCCACAATCTACTCCATCATCATTGTCCGACATTGTTGCAATCACCAAAGAACAAAACCTCCCAAAAGTCACTCCCTCACGTGTATCACTCAATATTTGTACACTCAAGAGCGAGACCTTATCAACTTGGGAACCAAGGTAATCACAACTAGCATGTCCAAGTTAAAGTTCGGAATGGAATTAATGAGACTCGATGGACGGACGGCTATTTTAAGTGCGCACTTGAGGCCAAAAGGAGTTCTACGACTCTTCTTTGAATTCTAATCTCCTCTACGCACGAATACCCTATACGCGAAAGGATTAGTGTCTTTCAAGTAGGTCAATTACCTTCAAAACACTAACCAAGAGGTATGGTAGAAAACGGGACACAAAAGATTCGATTCGAATTGGGACCAAACGGATTTGGAATCGGATGAAATTTTGTTTGTGATCTACAAACTCATCATATTTAATGGTCCAATTGGAGTTTAGATGTTTGGAATCTGTTCGGAAGCCGTTGCGAACGTTCTGTCCCAAAACTGGAAATCTGCAAAATTGTTTCTTCTTCGCTATCGCGTGCAGACGCGCGCTGTCGCGAAGAACAAATTTTCAAAAAATTTTAATTTTCTCTTCGCTGTCGGAGCATATCTCTTCGCGATCGCGAAGGGATAAAATTTTTCCCAGCGCTATCGCGTGTGTGCCTGCGCGATCGCGCAGGTATGCAGTGCAGAACCAGAAACTCGACTGCAACTTCAGTTTTTGGCACACAAAATCACCCCGACTCGACTTTTACTCATTCCCAACGATACCCAATGGTGTTTTTGATGCAATCGAAAATACGAAAGCGATAAAAGATAAGAAACGAGACGAGACGAGACTCACACTAAAGTTCGAGTAGCAACGAAGAACTTGTTCCGTTACACCCCAAACGATTGGAAAGAATCACCTACGCTAAGCAACTATCCTCAAGAGACACGAGGCTCAAGCAAATAGAATGATCGAAGATGGATTGAAGAGCAACTTGGATTCATCCAATTGATTTCAAGCCAAAAGAGTTACAATGTCAAGAGCAATGCTCATTCAATGTGTTTTGTGTTCAATGTAAGGTCAAGAACAATAAATGATGAAAGAGGGCATTTATAGCACCTCATTACAATATTTCCTAGCTTCTGGTCCGCTGCTTTTGAAGTGTTCTTCGCGATCGCGCAGCATTATATGCGATCGCGTGGAACACTAAGATGCAGACTCTCGCGATAGCGTGCATCTTGGCGCGGTCGCGCAGGCAAAAGAAATGGTCTACGCGATCGCGAAGGTAGTTGACGCGATCGCGAAGAGCAAGTTTCAGATCTTAGGCAGTAAGCTCAGCAGGTCTCCCCTGTTTTTGCCCTGTTTTGCTCCCCTGCGTCCTGCCTTGTTTCCTGCCCTGTTTCCACATGGATTGAGCTCCAATGCATTGTCTTCAAGTCCTCTCCCAAGCTCGTATCATCCACGCCTCTCCAAACCAAGTGTAGATGAGTGTCTTGTATATCCTTGGCTTGACTTCGAGTGAATGGTCTCGATGCAATTTGGGTTGCATCATCCTCCCCTTCTTGAAAAGATTTCGTCCTCGAAATTGAGGCGTCCTCCTCCAAGGTATCATCACCTACATCAAAAGAAGTCAAGTCACTAACATTGAAAGTAGTCGACACATTATACTCACCGGGCAAATCTATCACGTATGCATTGTTGTTGATCTTGGACAACACTTGGAATGGTCCATCGCCCCTTGGTGCCAACTTCCCCTTCCTTTGGTTCGGAAATCGTTCCTTGCGGAAGTGCACCCATACCCAATCTCCCTTCTTGAAGTCCACCTTCTTTCTTCCTTTGTTCTTCTTGGTTGCTATCTTCTCATAGGCCTCCTCCAAAGTCTTCCGCGCCTTGGCATGAAGTTCAAGCAATGCCGGATGTTTCAATTTATAGCATGGTATCTTTAGTCTACCAACCCAAGAGTCGTTAACAAAATTAGTGTAGACTTCACTAACCTTGAGCAAGCATCCTCCACTAACATTCACCTCAAAAATGAACCTACATTCACACATGTCTTGATAGGAATCAAATACGAAACGCGGAAATAAAGATAAAGATAGGAGAGCGAGACACAACTCGAACTCCCTTCGAAGTAACCACGGGGAACTTGTCCCGAGATACCCTCGAATCGGCGTCAAGAAGGACCTACACTATGCAACGACCCTCGAGACAACAACGGACTCGCAAATCGAATGGTCGGTTTTTCGGTTCAAGACTCAACTAGGTTCCACTAGTGAATTCAAGCAACCAAGAGACAAAGGTTTCTTCCAAAGAGTTCAACTCTATTTTCATTCATCAATAATCAAAGTAAGGTAATGTTTGAAAGAGGCTAAGTGAAGTATTTATAGGCTTCACTTAGGACTAATAAAAGGTCTAAAATACCCCCAAAGTGGGCTAAAACAAATAAAGGCCGCGCAGGGCTAAAATAGGAAGTTCAAGCAAAAGTCATTAAAATCCCGCATGTGAGTAACAGGGGGAGGCGGTCCGCCTAGGGTGGGGGAGGCGGCCGCCTAGTGACTTGCAAGCCTCTGGATTCTGCCTGAGGCGCTCCGCCTCCTGACTTCTAGTTCTCTGGATTTTGGGAGGCGCCCCGCCTCAGCTGGGAGGCGCTCCGCCTTGTTCTGAAGCCCCTTGGGGTGTCTCATTTTGTGCCTCTTGAGCCTCACCAAGCATCCTAGAGGGTCCTCCATCCATGGCACACCAAAGTATGACCTTGAAGTGCTCTTCCTCGGCCTTGGACGATGCTTTTGAGTGGTTGCTCGATTTGGGTCTTATCATGATAAGGGGCAAGCCCTCGAAAGCGATAAAGAGATAAAAGCGAGACGAGACTTACACTAAAGTTCGAGTAGCAACGAAGAACTTGTTCCGTTACACCCCAAACGATTGGAAAGAATCACCTAACACTATGCAACTATCCTCAAGAGACACGAGGCTCGAGCAAATAGAATGATCGAAGAATGGATTGAAGAGCAACTTGGATTCATCCAATTGATTTCAAGCCAAAATGGGTTACAAGTGTTCAAGAGCAATGCTCATTAATGTTCTTTGTTCAAAGTAAGGTGAAAAACAATAAATGAAAGAGGGGTGTTATAAATACACCCCTTTACAAGGTTTTCCTAGATTCTGGTCCGCGCCTGTCAAAGTGTTCTTCGCGATCGCGCAGTGATATATGCGATCGCGTGGAACACTAAAGCTGAAGCTCGCTATCGCGCGAGTCTTGACGCGGTCGCGCAGGCAAAATAATTACTCTACGCGATCGCGAAGGTTGATGACGCGATCGCGAAGAACAAGTCTCCGTTCTTAGGCAGTAAGCTCAGCAGAATTCCCCTGTTTTGGCCCTGTTTTGGTCCCCTGCTTCTTGCACTGTTTCCTGCCCTGTTTCCACATGGATTGAGCTCCAATGCATTGTCTTCAAGTCTTCTCTCGAGCTCATATCGTCCATGCCCTTCCGGATCAAGTGTAAGTGAGCATCATGAAGTGCTTTGGCTTGGCTTCTCGTAAAGGCCCTTGTGGTGGTGGTTTGCCCCGCATCATTCTCCCCTTCTTGAGAAGATTTCGTCCTCGAAATTGAAGTATCCACCTCCACGGCATCATCCTCTACGGTATCATGACCTACATCAAGAGGAGCCAAGTCACTAACATTAAAAGTATTTGATACATTGTACTCACCGGGTAAATCGATCACATATGCGTTGTTGTTGATCTTGGAGAGCACTTGAAAGGGTCCATCCCCTCGGGGTGCCAACTTCCCTTTTCTAAGGTTTGGAAACCTCTCTTTGCGGAAGTGCACCCACACCCAATCTCCTTTCTTGAGTTCCAACTTCTTTCTCCCCTTGTTCTTCTTGAGGGCAACCTTGTCATAGGCTTCCTCCAATCGCTTCCGCGCATTGGCATGGATTTCAAGCATGGCCCTAGCTCGGTTTTTACCTTCAAAATTAACAACCATTTCCTTGGGCAAAGGGGTTAGATCAAGTGGAATCAAAGGATTAAAACCATAGACGCACTCAAACGGAGTCAAACCAATCATGCTATGCAATGTGCGATTATAAGCAAACTCCATAAGAGGCAATTTATCAATCCACGTCCCGGCCTTACCTCGGGTCATGGCTCTAAGAAGAGCACCCAAAGTTCGGTTCACCACTTCGGTTTGTCCATCCGTTTGTGGGTGGTGGGACGTAGAAAACAACAACTTGGTGCCAAGAGCACCCCAAAGACACCTCCAAAAATGACTAAGGAACTTAGAGTCCCTATCACTCACAATTGTTTGAGGCACACCATGCAACTTTAACACATTATCAATGAACAAAGTAGCTACATGTTGTGCATCATGACTCTTTTTACAAGGAATGAAGTGAGCCATTTTGGAGAACCTATCCACGACAACATAAATGCTATCGTGCCCCCCCTTAGACCGTGGCAAACCCATAACAAAATCCATCGAGATGTCCACCCACGGGCTAGTAGGAATCGGGAGGGGAGTATACAAACCATGGGAATTAGATTTGGACTTAGCATACTTGCAATCCAAGCAAGTATTGCAAAGTCTCTCAACTTGCGCACCCATTTTTGGCCAATGGAATTGCTCCATGAGAATGGCCAAGGTTTTGTTCCTCCCAAAGTGACCCATCAAGCCCCCACAATGTGCTTCACGAACAAGCAACTCTCTCCATGAGGACTCGGGTACACAAACTCTTCCATTTTTAAAAATGTAGCTGATAACGCACTCGTTACGGATCCAAGAACTTGATAATAAGATTCAAGAATTTAAAGAAATTTGCGGAAGCTAAAAAAAAAGGTAGAAACGAAAAAGAACAAAATAGAAAGATAGAATGAATTCAAGGACGAGTTTCTTGAATTCAAGAATGGATCACGAATCTCGAGGATGAGCCAAGAAATTCGAGACAAGTCTAATTCTTGAAAAGAATTCCTAACAACAACAATTAGACTAGCTAATCGCCTTTGGTAGAGAATTTAGCAAGAAGTAGATTATGGAACCCCGACCCCCGTTAGAGTAACAAGAACAACAATAGAATTACCGCCTTTCTTGAATACCTAAAAGTAATCTAAGAGTTATGAAGAATTTAGTTCTTACCACCTTAAGTTGAATCTCGAAGGTTGAAGAATAAATCCAAGAACAATCACACTCAAAAGTGCAAGAAAAGAACCTCACAATTTTATTGATAATAATGTCTAGCTGAAAATAATAATGAAAGACTCCCCTATTTATAGAGAAAGGGTCAGCCAACAAAGCTTAAAATCCTACTCAAATTAGGTTAACTAAGTCATAAGTAAAAAGGAAAAAAGGAATAAAAGCCAACTAGAAATAGAAAACCAAATCTCAAACTAACTAGGACAACTTTTACTAGTTTCCTCCTAACTAACTTTGACTTGTTGACTAGCCTCCAAGGCTTGATTTCCACGCCTCTCCACCCTAATTTAGGGCTTGTTTAAGCTTCTTTTTGTTGACTCTTTGACCAAAAACGTGGACCCCATTTTACCCTCCTTTTGGATGCTATTTAGCCCATTTAATGGCTGATTTTTGGGCCCCAATCGACCTCCTCTTGGACTTGGACTTGCACCATGAAATAGTTGTAACACTTAGCTAATTCATCTCCTTTTGGGAGCTCTTCCTCCATAATTAATAGCTTCTTTATGTGCAATTGAAGTCCACCAACATCTACTTGCAATTCTTGAGCTTGTGATCTCGTCAATGGTCTTCTTGGTGCTTCCAAAGCTTCTTCCTTGTCCTTGATGCTATCATTCCCCTCTTCTTGAGAAGAATTCGTCCTCGAATTCAAACCTACATCATAAAAAGATAAATCAGCAACATTAAAAGTAGCACTAACTTGGTACTCACCAGGAAGATCAAGCTTATAAGCATTATCCCCAATTCTTTCGAGAACTTTGAATGGTCCATCTCCTCTTGGATTCAGTTTTGACTTCCTCTTAGAAGGAAACCTTTCTCTCCTCATATGCACCCAAACTAAGTCGACGGGCTCAAATATAACTTGCTTTCGGCCCTTGTTCCTCCGTTGAGCAGTTTGTTCATTTTTCCTTTCAATTGTAAGCTTAGTTTGCTCATGGATCTTTTTCATCATCTCTGCCTTCTTCTTACCATCAAGACTAACAATATTATTAGTAGGTAAAGGTAAAAGATCAAGGGGAGTAAGAGGATTAAATCCATACACAATTTCAAAAGGAGACATACTTGTGGAAGAATGAACAGTTCTATTGTAAGCAAATTCAACCATAGGCAAGTGATCTTCCCAAGAGGCTAACTTACCTTTCAAAACAGCCCTCAACATGTTTCCTAAGGTCCTATTAACTACTTCCGTTTGTCCATCAGTTTGGGGATGACACGATGTAGAGAATAGTAAGTTAGTACCCAATTTCCCCCAAAGAACACGCCAAAAGTGGCTCAAGAACTTAGCATCCCTATCACTAACAATAGTTCTAGGTATACCATGCAATTTAACAACTTCTTTCAAAAACAAATCAGCAACATGAGAAGCATCATTAGTTTTCAAGCATGGAATGAAACGAGCCATTTTTGAGAACCTATCTACCACAACAAAAATACTATCTTTACCGTACCTTGTTCGAGGCAAACCCAACACAAAGTCCATAGAAATATCAACCCAAGGTGAAGATGGAACAGGTAAAGGCGTGTACAACCCATGTGGTAACACTTTAGATTTAGCTTGTTTACATTCAAGACATTGGGCACACACCTTTTCAACATCTTTTTTCATACCAGGCCAAAAGAAATTTTCAGCAAGTATATCCAATGTCTTTGGTACTCCAAAGTGACCCATAAGTCCCCCACAATGTGCTTCTCTCACAAATAATTCTCGTAAAGAGCAATTAGGCACACACAACTTGTTTTCTTTAAAGAGAAACCCATCTCGCAAATTAAACCTTTCAAAAGGTCCATGTAAACATTTCAAAAATGCAACACCAAAATCAGCATCTTTAGCATACAACCCCTTAATTTGATCAAACCCCATCAATTTAGAAGTTAGAGTAGAAACAAGAGCGTACCTTCTTGAAAGTGCATCAGCTACCACATTGTCTTTCCCTTGCTTGTAAGAAATCACATAAGGAAAAGTTTCTATGAACTCAACCCATTTAGCATGCCTTCTATTAAGCTTACCTTGACTCTTTAAATGTCTCAAAGATTCATGATCAGTTTTAATTACAAATTCTTTAGGCCATAAATAGTGCTGCCAAGTAGCTAAAGCTCTAACCAAAGCATATAACTCTTTATCATAAGTAGAATAATTTAAAGTAGCTCCACTCAATTTTTCACTAAAGTAAGCAATGGGTTTAGAATCTTGCATTAGAACAGCTCCTATACCTCTACCAGATGCATCACATTCAATTTCAAAAGACTTGTTAAAATCAGGTAATTGTAACAAAGGAGCGGAACACAACTTATCCTTTAGCAAGTTAAACGCCCTAACTTGTTCTTCCCCCCAAGAAAACGGTCTATCTTTCTTAATAATCTCAGTTAAAGGTGCTGCAATTGTACTAAAGTCCCTTACAAACCTCCTATAAAAGCTAGCAAGTCCATGAAAACTCCTAACTTCAGTTATGCTCTTAGGTGTAGGCCATTCTTTAATTGCCTTGATTTTATCTTCATCAACCTCAACCCCTCTAGAACTAACCACAAAGCCTAAGAAAACCACTTTATCAACACAAAAAGTACACTTTTTCAGATTTGCGTATAGACGCTGCTCCCTAAGCACATTAAAGACTTGTTTTAAGTGTTCTACATGCTCTTCTAAAGTCTTAGAAAAAATCAGAATGTCATCAAAGTATACTACAACAAATTTCCCATGAAAATCTTTAAAGATATGATTCATTAAGCGCATGAAAGTACTTGGTGCATTAGTTAAGCCGAAAGGCATCACTAACCACTCATATAGGCCATACTTAGTTTTAAAAGCAGTTTTCCATTCATCTCCAGGATTCATTCTAATTTGATGGTAACCACTCTTTAAATCAATTTTAGAGAAGATTTTAGAGCCATGTAATTGATCTAACATATCATCAAGACGAGGAATAGGATGGCGATACTTTACCGTTATTTTGTTAATGGCGCGACAGTCTACACACATCCTCCAAGTTCCATCCTTCTTTGGTACCAATAGAACGGGAACAGAACATGGACTCATACTTTCTCTCACAAATCCCTTTTCAAGCAACTCATCTACTTGTCTTTGTAGCTCCTTAGTCTCTTCAGGATTACTCCTATAAGCTGGCCTATTTGGAAGTTGAGATCCGGGCACAAAGTCGATTTGATGTTCAATTCCTCTTAAAGGTGGTAAACCCTTAGGAACATCCTCCGGAAAGACATCTTCAAAATCCTGCAAAAGATTAGAGATACTACTAGGCAAAGAAGAAGTTAGTAACTCATCATTAAGTAAAACTTCCCTATAAGTAAGAAGTATTATGGGCAGCCCCTCTTTTTGTGCCCTCAAACACTCTTTGGCTTTTACAAGACTCACTCTTTTTTCAAGCTTAGCCTCTTGCCTCTCACCAAAGCTCTCTTTTTTGTCACTCTTCCCAATTTTTTTTCCACTCTCGTTGCTGCCCACTCTCTCCTCACAATTTTCTCTCTTTTTTTCTTCTTTTGCTTTTCTCTCAAGCTCACTTTTTTGTCCCTCCCCTTTATTCCCCATTGTTTCCCTCAATTTCTTTTGATCTTCATACACTTGGGAAGGAGTTAATGGTGCAAGAGTAAACTTCTTGCCATTGAGCTCAAGAGAATATCTATTCCTCCTTCCATCATGAACAACCCTTCTATCAAATTGCCAAGGACGTCCAAGCAAGATATGACAAGCTTGCATGGGTATCACATCACAAAGAACTTCATCAACATACTTTCCCACATTGAATGGTATCAAGCATTGCTTATTAACCCTAAGCTCACCACTATCATTCAACCATTGCAATCTATAAGGTGTGGGATGTTTCATCAGCTCCAACCCTAATTTTTCTACTAAATAATTGCTCACAACATTAGCACAACTCCCACTATCTATAATCATCGAACAAATTTTCCCCTTTATCCCACATCTAGTGTGAAAAATATTTTCCCTTTGCTCCTCATGAGAATTTCCCAAATTAATGTTCATGATTCTTCTAACTACACAATTCAAGCCCTCATTAGCCATGTCTTCCTCTTCTTCTTCAACACAATTTTCTACTTCTCCCTCACTTTCACTTTTTTCACTCTCAAATCCCCCATCGTCCCTAATAAGAATAGCTCTCCTATTTGGGCATTCAAACGCCTTATGTCCTCTTCCCCTACATTTATAACATTCAATAGAACTTGTAGGAAGAGAAGATTTAGGATTAGGAACTCTACCTCCATCTTTGGTTCCTACTATGCCCTTACCCTTATCATCATTAGGTTTAGACATGGTTTTCTCGTCCTTGCTCGGCCATGCTTTCTTTGGTGTAGATGTTGGACGACTCCTCCAAGTGCTAGCTTGCTGCCTCTTTTTATTTTGCCTTTCTACTTTGATAGCTAAATCAACTAACTCATCTAGGGTTACATATTGTTGTATTTCTACTACATCTGCAATCTCCCTATTTAAGCCGTTAAGAAACCTAGCCATAGTAGCTTCTTCATCTTCATTACAATTAGCTTGGATCATAGCCATATCCATCGCCTTGAAATAATCATCAACAGACATAGATCCTTGCTTCAAAGTTTGAAGACGTTGTTGTAAATCTCTTTGAAAGTAGGATGGCACGAACCTCTTTCTCATTACTCTCTTCATCTCGGCCCATGTAGAAATTGGAGGTTCTCCATCTTGCTCTCTATCCCTAGAAAGCTTTTTCCACCAAATAGCGGCATAATCAGAAAATTCAACAACTGCAAGCTTAACTTTCTTACCTTCAGAATAGTTATGACAATCAAAGATAGCTTCTACTTTTCTCTCCCATTCGAGGTACAAGTCTGGATCTCTTGTCCCTTTAAAAGTTGGCATCTTCATCTTTATGCTACTTAGATTATCATCTTCCACCCTAGCTCTTTGCCCCCTTCTATTTTCCATCCTATTTGCATCATCATCAAAATCATCAGCGGTTATATTTCTTCTAATTTGGGGCCTAGGATTATTTTCCTTTTTAAATTCAGCTATGGTATCCTTCATCTCCTCAAATTGCATAGTCCACCTCTTGAATTGATCAAACATAGATTGCATAGTGAATTGTTGTTTCTTTGGATCCATATCATCACCCGAATTAGACATCTTTAAAAAAAAAAATAAAGTTATGTGGATCTCTCAAAATCTAGCTATTCCCTCTAATCAACTTTTGGTTGATGTTCTTAGGATTTATAATTAAACCCTACTAATCACAACCTTAAATGGTAAGAATTAGAATTAGAAAAGAAAAGGAAAGTGAAAGACCAAACCTAGGTAGAATAGGATTGGTAAGAAAAGAAAAGAATAAGGAAAACCAAACCCAAAATAATAAGAAAAGATATTACCTTTTTCTTCAAAGACTAGGATCCCCTTTTCTTGTTTCCTTTGTTGACTAGGAAACCAAATAATATAGGAATTTGAAAATAATGAGCAAAGTAAAATATTTTTTTTTCCGGTTACTGTTCACGTGCTACAGTAACGTTTTTTTTTTTTTTTGCTCAAGAACCCCCAAGACTATCAAGAACGGAACCTTGATACACCCGCTCTGATACCACTTGATAACGCACTCATTACGGATCCAAGAACTTGATAATAAGATTCAAGAATTTAAAGAAATTTGCGGAAGCTAAAAAAAAAGGTAGAAACGAAAAAGAACAAAATAGAAAGATAGAATGAATTCAAGGACGAGTTTCTTGAATTCAAGAATGGATCACGAATCTCGAGGATGAGCCAAGAAATTCGAGACAAGTCTAATTCTTGAAAAGAATTCCTAACAACAACAATTAGACTAGCTAATCGCCTTTGGTAGAGAATTTAGCAAGAAGTAGATTATGGAACCCCGACCCCCGTTAGAGTAACAAGAACAACAATAGAATTACCGCCTTTCTTGAATACCTAAAAGTAATCTAAGAGTTATGAAGAATTTAGTTCTTACCACCTTAAGTTGAATCTCGAAGGTTGAAGAATAAATCCAAGAACAATCACACTCAAAAGTGCAAGAAAAGAACCTCACAATTTTATTGATAATAATGTCTAGCTGAAAATAATAATGAAAGACTCCCCTATTTATAGAGAAAGGGTCAGCCAACAAAGCTTAAAATCCTACTCAAATTAGGTTAACTAAGTCATAAGTAAAAAGGAAAAAAGGAATAAAAGCCAACTAGAAATAGAAAACCAAATCTCAAACTAACTAGGACAACTTTTACTAGTTTCCTCCTAACTAACTTTGACTTGTTGACTAGCCTCCAAGGCTTGATTTCCACGCCTCTCCACCCTAATTTAGGGCTTGTTTAAGCTTCTTTTTGTTGACTCTTTGACCAAAAACGTGGACCCCATTTTACCCTCCTTTTGGATGCTATTTAGCCCATTTAATGGCTGATTTTTGGGCCCCAATCGACCTCCTCTTGGACTTGGACTTGCACCATGAAATAGTTGTAACACTTAGCTAATTCATCTCCTTTTGGGAGCTCTTCCTCCATAATTAATAGCTTCTTTATGTGCAATTGAAGTCCACCAACATCTACTTGCAATTCTTGAGCTTGTGATCTCGTCAATGGTCTTCTTGGTGCTTCCAAAGCTTCTTCCTTGTCCTTGATGCTATCAGTAGCCATCAACCCATTGGTATTTCTCCACTCGCTTTCCACTCGCTAGAGCGTCATGAATGCTCTTGAACTTTGGGTCATGTTCATACAAAGATTTTATACTCTCAAAACCCATAAGTTTAGAGGCAAGAGTGGTAGCAAGGGCGAACTTCCTAGAAAGCGCATCGGCTACAACATTGTCCTTACCCTTCTTGTAATGAATTACATAAGGGAAGGACTCAATAAACTCCACCCACTTGGCATGTCTCTTGTTCAACTTTTCTTGACCTCGTAGATGCTTGAGAGACTCGTGGTCACTCTTGATCACAAATTCCCGAGGCCATAGATAGTGTTGCCAATGGGCTAGAGCTCTCACGAGGGCATACAACTCCTTGTCATACGTGGAGTAATTCAAGGTTGCGCCCTTCAACTTCTCGCTAAAGTAGGCAACGGGTTTTCCTTCTTGCATGAGAACACCCCCAATACCCACCCCCGAGGCATCACATTCTACCTCAAAAGCCTTCCCGAAGTCGGGCAATTGTAACAAGGGGGCGGTACTTAACCTACTTTTCAATGCTTGGAAAGCCCTTTCTTGCGGCTCTCCCCAAACAAAGGGCTTGTCCTTTTTCACCAACTCGGTGAGCGGTGCGGCAATGGTGCTAAAGTCTCTAACAAAGCGCCTATAGAAACTAGCTAGGCCATGGAAACTCCTTACATGAGAAACGGTGGTAGGAGTAGGCCAATCCCTAATGGCTTCAACTTTGGACTCATCTACTTCCACACCATTGGCACTAACAACAAAGCCCAAAAAGACAACCTTTTCAACACAAAAGGCACACTTCTTAAAGTTGGCATAGAGCTTTTCGGCTCGTAGCACTTCAAGCACTTGACTCAAGTGGCCAACGTGGTCATCTATTGACTTGCTATAAATCAATATGTCGTCAAAGTAGACAACCACGAATTTGTTGATGAATGGCTTTAGCACGTGGTTCATTAGTCTCATGAAGGTGCTAGGTGCGTTGGAGAGGCCGAAAGGCATCACCAACCATTCATAAAGACCAAATTTGGTCTTGAATGCGGTCTTCCACTCATCACCCGGTTTCATCCGGATTTGGTGGTAGCCGGACCTAAGGTCTATCTTTGAAAAGACACTAGAACCACTAAGCTCATCCAACATATCATCCAAACGAGGTATGGGATGTCGATACTTTACCGTGATCTTGTTGACCGCTCGACAATCCACACACATCCTCCAAGTGCCATCCTTCTTTGGAACAAGGATCACGGGCACGGCACAAGGACTCAAGCTCTCCCTCACCAAGCCTTTGGTTAGCAACTCATCAATTTGCTTTTGTAACTCCCTTGTGTCCTCGGGATTACTTCTATATGCCGGCTTGTTGGGGATTTGAGATCCCGGGACAAAGTCAATTTGATGCTCAATACCCCTCAAGGGAGGTAATCCATCCGGCATCTCCTCCGGGAACATGTCCTCATAAGCCTTCAAAACATTGTCAATAGCACTAGGCAAAGGGTTAGGGTTAGATAAATAATCACTTTCGGAATTTAAAACCATACCTTTGTGCACTAGGCATATGATCATCTTGGTGCCATCATTACCTTTCAAGATCTCACCCGGTTGCATCATGGCACATATGCGATCGGTGGTTGATGGTGGGGTCTCGGCCAAGGGCTTGGCCACTACCGGGGACTTGGCTTTAGCCGCTTCCCTCAATTCTTTCATCCGCCGATAGTCCTCACTTACTTGCTTTGGGGACAAGTGTGTAAGCACAAATTTCTTCCCCTCATGTCGAACCGTGTAAGTGTTGGCCCGGCCATCATGAATCACTTGTTTGTCGTATTGCCAAGGCCTACCAAAGAGAAGGTGGCAAGCTTGCATTGGCACCACGTCAAACATGTGCTCATCTTGGTAGTTCCCAATCTTGAACCTAATCAAGACTTGCTTCACTACCCTCAACTCCCCACACTCGCTCAACCATTGCAAACGGTAGGGACTAGGGTGCTTTCGGGTAGTCAATTTCAATTGTGAGACCAACGTTTGGCTCACCACATTCGCACAACTACCCGAATCAATGATCATGGAACACACTTGCCCCTTCACCCTACACCGAGCATGGAACAAATTTTCCCTTTGCTCATCTTCCCTCTCCTCACCCACCATGGTTCCCAAAATTCGACGGACCACGAGGAACATATTAGGATCATCCCCCTCCGTCGCCCTCTCTTCTCCCTCATCTTCAACTTCCTCACTTTCCTCCTCATCATCTCCCTCGGGCTCACTTTCCCCCTCGTAGACCAACCCATCCTCCATCACAATCATCGTTTTCCGGGTAGGACACTCTTTAGCAAAGTGGCCGTAACCCTTGCATTTATGGCATTGGAAAGAAGAAGAAGAAGGAGTATTTAAGGTAGTTTTAGAAATACCTCCAACTTCTTTGTGGTCGTTCTTCGGGGCGGCCTTCTCAAAAGGCTTCTTTGCATCTCGACTCCCACTTGCTCCACTAGCATATGGGCTCTTCCATTCTTTGGCACGAGTTGAAGGAGTGGTAGTGGTAGTACCCCTAAAGCGAGGAGCCTTTTCTTCCTTGAGCCATTTCTCGGCTTCAACCGCGGCATCACAAACATCTTGCAAGGAGTGGAAGATGTGAAGTCTCAATTGGGAGGCAATCTCCCTACTCAAGCCACTTTTGAAACGGATGATGGCTTGTTCCTCATCCTCCGTTTCCATATCAAGAGCCATCCGGTTTTTCTCAAAGTCGTTGAAATATTCATCAACGGACTTATAGCCTTGTTTCAATTCATAGAGCCGTTTGAGTTGCTCTTGCCGGTACTTGGGAGTCACATATTTGTTGTTCATTACTTCTTTCAACTCTTCCCAAGTGATGTTCATCCGCAACCCAAGTCGTCTCCTTGATCGCTTCATGGATTCCCACCATGTAGAGGCATAAGATTCAAAGGAAGCAATGGCATATGTAGCCTTCTTCTCCTCGGACATGTCATTCGTGTCAAAGACCCGCTCCAATTGAACCTTCCACTCTAAGAAAGCTTCCGGATCACTAGTCCCTTTGAAAGGTGGGATAGTGATCTTCACACTATTGAGGTTAGTGTCACGACCCCCACGATGTGGTCCCGGTTGACCCCCGTAGTAATCTTCAACCTCATCATACTCCCGTCTCAAGTCCCTTCCCATAAAAGCCCTTGGAGGTCCTCGACCCCGCCCTCGACCTCCATCCATTCCTCGGCCTCCGTGCATCGCCCTCCTATTCGGATAGTGAGCATCAAAATCATCATCTAGCCCGAGGCCCTCCCCTTCTTGAGCTTCATCAACTTGCTCAAGAGGAACCACATTTCTTCGGGGCCTTAAGAGTGGGACATCTCCTTGGGGATTGCCCAAGGGTTGGGGAGTGCCCAACGACCTTTCTCTAGCAAGAGTCTCATCCCTCAACCGTTGTCGACGAACTAACTCCGCATATTGGTCCGGTTTCATGATGGAGTCATCACTCGTGCCTTCATTGGCATCCTTTTGGATACTCGGGGTCCTTTCCTTTTCAAAGGTTTCCATTCTAAGGTTCAAGGTTTTCACCTCGGCCAATAGACTAGCCAAGATGTCAACGGGAACCTCAATGGTATTTTTGGCCTTCTCGTCCGCCATTGTACCTACAACAACCAAAAACAAGTAAAGAGATTAGAGTAAAAGTCCTCACTCACTCCCTCACTTTTGTTTGTCGCTCGGGTTCACTCAAGTTGGGGTTAGGTTCACACAAGCTCGAAATCAATGGCCTCCTCGTAGTTGCGCAACCTTCTCAAAGACCAATCCAAAATACAAGAACCCAATGCTCTTCGGGAAGAGTGGATTCAATGGGACTCGATCAACGTTAAGCTATTTGGTGAGCACTTGAACCAAACAATTAACTACGAATCTTCTTCGAATTCTACTCTCCTCCTAGGCACGAGTATCCTATTCGAACGAGGGATTAGCACTAATTGGGTAGAAGTGTTACCCTCAAAGTGCTAACCGGAAGTGACGCGATCAAATGTTCAAAGATCGAATAGCCACTAAACGGATTCGAAATTGGATGAAATTTGGATTGTGATCTAGAAACTCACCATATTTGATGATACTATGGGAGTTTTGGGGGTTGGAAACTGTTACGATAGCTTTGCGAACATTCTGTCCAACTTCAGGATTTTTCTGGAATCAAGCACCCTTCGCGATCGCGTGAATAGGAGCGCGACCGCGATGAACAAAATTCAGATTTGGCGCGATAGCGCGAGACCTTGCGCGATCGCGCAGGTCTGTTCAGCTGAACCAGAAAGTCGACAGAAAACTGCAGTTTGGCACACACAACAAACCCAATTCAACCTATTTCAGTTTTCAAGAGTCCCAAAAGGTGTTTTCAGCTGGAATAAACATTCCCCAATGGTTCATACACAAAAACAACCATCAAACAACTTGTTTCAATGACTTTTGACAAGTTCTTCAAAAGTTTTCAAGACCTTCGAGAACCAAAATTGCGATTTTCACTACAACACTCCAAATGATGTTATGTTGGTATCAAAACAACGGGAAAACTATAGTGAACAATCCCCGATACCGAACATCCACTATATCATAACATCAAACAAGTTTTGGCAAATTTTGCAATTTCTTCAACCTAGGGTTCAAATTTTCCAAACTTTGATTTTCAACTCCAAAACGTTTTTTGTTGGTTCCTAATTGTCGAGAGTACGGATACAAACAATCCCCGATAATCAATACCAACAAAATCGTCACAACAAGCGATTTCCTTCAAATTCTTGGGTTTTCAAATTTTTGAATTTTTTTTCTTCTTTTTCAATAAAACAACAACAAGAACAAGACAATAAATGCGGAACAAAGATGACAAGCACGAAGAGTAGGACGAGGGTTCGTAAGAACGCAACCCTAGCCTTGCTCTGATACCAACTGATAAGGGGCAAGCCCTCGAAAGCGATAAAGAGATAAAAGCGAGACGAGACTTACACTAAAGTTCGAGTAGCAACGAAGAACTTGTTCCGTTACACCCCAAACGATTGGAAAGAATCACCTAACACTATGCAACTATCCTCAAGAGACACGAGGCTCGAGCAAATAGAATGATCGAAGAATGGATTGAAGAGCAACTTGGATTCATCCAATTGATTTCAAGCCAAAATGGGTTACAAGTGTTCAAGAGCAATGCTCATTAATGTTCTTTGTTCAAAGTAAGGTGAAAAACAATAAATGAAAGAGGGGTGTTATAAATACACCCCTTTACAAGGTTTTCCTAGATTCTGGTCTGCGCCTGTCAAAGTGTTCTTCGCGATCGCGCAGTGATATATGCGATCGCGTGGAACACTAAAGCTGAAGCTCGCTATCGCGCGAGTCTTGACGCGGTCGCGCAGGCAAAATAATTACTCTACGCGATCGCGAAGGTTGATGACGCGATCGCGAAGAACAAGTCTCCGTTCTTAGGCAGTAAGCTCAGCAGAATTCCCCTGTTTTGGCCCTGTTTTGGTCCCCTGCTTCTTGCACTGTTTCCTGCCCTGTTTCCACATGGATTGAGCTCCAATGCATTGTCTTCAAGTCTTCTCTCGAGCTCATATCGTCCATGCCCTTCCGGATCAAGTGTAAGTGAGCATCATGAAGTGCTTTGGCTTGGCTTCTCGTAAAGGCCCTTGTGGTGGTGGTTTGCCCCGCATCATATCATCCTCCCCTTTTTGAGAAGATTTCGTCCTCGAAATCGAGGCTTGGTCTCTCATAGCATCAACAACTCCTCGGGGTGGCCAAAGCGCTCCTTCTTTATCCCTCTTGATCGTCACTTTGATATAGGCTTCTTCCAAGATCTCCCCCGCCTTAGCATGGAGCTTAGAACCTACAAGCAACGACAAGCAAAAACACCCAAACTTCCTACTTCGAAAGTAGGTTAGTGCAAGAAGTGTGGAAAACACACTCTTGTGATATAACCAAGCATCAATAACAACCATGAATATCAAGTCTCCAAAGAGAACCATAAGCACTTGGTTAAAGATCAACATGCACTCAACAAGATAATGAGCAAATAGGTCATGGGAAGATGGGAAATGCAAGATCAAGCTACCAAAATTCCCTTGAACCTTAAGCTCAAGATCAACACACCAATCTATCCTCGAGGTGTGATCAACACGTGGAGTGGAGTGAGTCAAATAGTTCAACCTACAAGTAGAATCAAGCACTCCACTCCCCTTCTTTAGAGCATACCTACTCACACCAAGGGATTCCTCTTCCCCTCCAAATTCATCACCTAAGCAACCTTTACAATGGAAAAACTCTCAAGAAAGGTATTGATGATGGACTCTTCTTCATCATAACCCAAACAAGCAATAGTAGGGTCACTCAAAGAGTCATTTACCTCATCCAAATTCTCGCACAAGGGGTTGCCTAAGGGTTCAAACCCTTCACACCATGGAGGCTTCATTTTACTACACACCCTAGTCCGACACAAGGCATTACCACCAATGACATTATTTTCACACAATGGAAATGTAAAAACATGCATCTCAACATCATAATCAAGCAAAGACAAGTAATCAAGACTAGGTTCATTTTCCTCACTCGAGGAGTCATCGAAAGCAAATCGTTCCATCTCACATGCAAAAGACTCCTCAAGGTCACAATTATGGTCAACGATCAATTCTACACTAGGGAGGGGCTCATTGAACAATGGGCTCACATCATGATGTGGCATGGCATCCCTTCCAACTAGTGTTTCACAAACAAGCTCAAGTTGACAACTAGACTCTTCACTAGTGGCATACACACTAGATGCTTCACAAGCCCCAACTAGTGTTGAGTCATCACAAGACAAGGATCTAGTAGGTTCATGAAAAGGTGATGCAATACTTACATTCGTAGTACTTCCTTGGTAACTCGCAAGGCTTACAATGTCATGTGCAAATCCCTCTTCATGAAGCTCACATTGAGGCTCCAATGGCTTGTCTTCAAATGTACCTACACAAGAACTTTCACAAGAGAAAGTAGAAGATAAAGAAGGGTTAGAACAATGGGTGCTCTCACTCTCGATTTTTCCTTCCTCACCTCTCATCTCTCTCAATTTTACCTCATGGTCAAGTGTAGTTTGTGGTGACAATCCACTCACATCATTCCTCAAATCCTCTCCTTTTTCTTCTCTTGGATGGTCACCGGTCACTCCCTCACTTCTCTCTATCTTTTCTCTCTCATTTGAAGTGGAATGACTCCCATTTTTATCATGCAATGGCAAGACAACAAGATTGTTTGTTTCGGGTTTAAGTTCAAGGGGTGATTTAGCTCTAGCCGCCTCCCTCAACTCCTTCATTTTCTTGTAGTCCTCACGTACTTGCTTAGGAGTTAGAGGTTTAAGCACAAATCTCCTCCCTTCATGTTTGACCGTGTAAGTGTTGACACGTCGATCGTGAGCCACTTGTCGGTCAAATTGCCAAGGCCTTCCAAAGAGAAGGTGACAAGCTTGCATGGGCACAACGTCGAACAAGTGTTCATCTACATAACTACCCATTTTGAACTTGATCAATGCTTGTTTCACTACCTTGAGCTCCCCACATTCACTAAGCCATTGCAACCGATATGGCTTGGGGTGTTTCATGGTAGGCAACTTCAATTGGGTTATAAGAGATTGGCTCACAACATTAGTGCAACTCCCCGAATCAATGATCATAGAGCACACAACACCTTTGACACGACACCTAGCATGGAAAAGGTTTTCCCTTTGCAAGGCGTCGCCGTCCTCCACAATCATGGCTCCTAAGCTCCTCCTCACTACTAGAAAAGCATGAGGTTCCTCATCCTCCACCGTGTCATCTTCACCATCCTCCTCTACTCCCTCGTCTCCCTCTACTCCCTCATCTTCCTCCGGCTCACTCTCTTGTTCATATGGATTGTCACCAACAACAACCATGTTTCTTTTCGTAGGACACTCTTTGGCAAAGTGCCCATACCCCTTGCATTTGTGACATTGAATGGAAGAAGAAGTAGGAGTATTCAATTGGGTTTTAGAGTTACCTCCCACATTGGGTGTGTACTTCTCAAATGGCTTCTTCACATCCTTGTTTGCATTGGCACCACTCGTTCCACTTGCACTCGGGAACCTTGCATTTGTGGTAGGAGGCTTCCATCCCTTTGTATTGCTTGTTGGAGTAGTAGTGCTACCCTTGTAGCGATAGGACTTCTCATCTTTGAGCCATTTCTCGGCTTCAACCGCATCTTCACATAGCTTGTAGAGATCATCATATTTGTGGAACTTCAATTGTGAAGCTATGTCTCGGTTTAAGCCCCCTTTGAAACGGATTATGGCCATTTCATGATCTTCATCATCTAGGTCAAGGTTCATTCGGACTTGCTCAAATTCATTGAAGTATTCCCCAACCGAATTGGAACCTTGTTTCAACTCATAGAGACGCTTTTGTTGCT
Organism: Petunia x hybrida; assembly: GCA_037355625.1. Classification (NCBI taxonomy): domain Eukaryota; kingdom Viridiplantae; phylum Streptophyta; class Magnoliopsida; order Solanales; family Solanaceae; genus Petunia; species Petunia x hybrida. The sequence goes on from JBBBVM010000609.1 coordinate 4,517,115, forward strand.
CAACCCGGTATTGGCTAGTCAAGTACTTCTCATCCATCACCCGGATCAACTCTTCCCAAGTAAGATTAATAGCCATCCCCGTCCTCCTTCTATTCCTCTTCACCGACTCCCACCAAGTAGAAGCAAAAGATTCGAAGGAAGATATTGCATACTTGGTTTTCTTCACCTCGGGCATATCATTGGTTTCAAATATTCGTTCCATAGCCAATTTCTAATTTTTGTACTCCACCGGGTCACTACTTCCCTTGAAAGAAGGAATAGTGAGCTTCACATTATTGAGGTTGTTGTTGTTATCACGACCCCCTTGGAATGGCTCCGGTTGGCCTCCATAGAGATCCCCATAACCCCCAAACCTCCATAATCTCTCCTAACATTCCCTCCATCATGCCCCATGGGTGGCCCTCGACCTCGGCCTCTACCCCGATCCACATTCCGACCCCAATTCATACCTCGCCTCGGTTGAAAGTGATCATCAATGATGCAATATAAAATGGCCTCAACGACAACCATCAAAAGCCATGCTCGAGAGCACAACGGATACGAGTCAAGGCCTCCGGAAACAACTTGAAGATCGTGCATTGGAGCGCCAACGGATGGAGGAAACAGGGCAGGAAAACAGGCAGCCCAAAACAGGGCAAAACAGGGGAGCAATCTGGGAGCTCACTGCCTGAGGAAGAACAAGTGTTCTTCGCGATCGCGTCCATGTCTGCGCGATCGCGAAGAGGAATCCATTGCCCTGCGCGACAGCGTGTAATCTCGCGCGATCGCGAGGAGTTCAAGGCCAGTTCGATCGATCTCTGCGCGACAGCGTCCAAGCCAGCGCGATCGCGATGCTTTGAAGAATGCCCAGCGCGATCGCGAGCCTTCCTGGCGCGATCGCGAAGAAGAAGTACTGAGCAGCGAGGCAGAATCAGTTTCAGGGCCATTTTTGTCCATTTGACATGTAAATGTATATATAGCTAGTTTTAGCTTCATTTCATTAGTTTTAGCTTGAATTGAATAGAGAGAAGAGAGAATTAGAGAAGAGGCCGAGCCCTTCTAGTCCGAAGCCCGAGGCTTCATGTATCTCGTTAACTTGGAACCTATGGCGATCGACACCTAGTTGAGTCCATTGTAAGGTTCGAGTTTCACTTTCTCCCTTTTGGATTATTAATTCATGTCTTGAATTTATTAATCCGTTCTTTTTTCTCGTTTCTTGACTCCCCAATCCTTGTTTCCCCGATATCATTGATATCACCTATCGTGTTATTTATCGCTTCCGCCTTGTTTGTGTCGTTATTCGTTTCCGCGTATTTTAGGTTGCATCAGTTGGTATCAGAGCAAGGCTCGGGTTATGTTCTTACAAACCCCCGTTCCTTGTTCCGTATGTTAGTATGTTGTTCTTGTTGTTCTTGTGTTCTTGAGAAAAGGAGAAAAACAAAAAAATAGAAAAACTAGAAAGTTGAAAAAAATTGGTTGAGCGGGTTGGATACGAATCCCCGAGTGTTAAAAAGTATTGGGGTTTGTTCCTTATTGTATTCCCGTCGTTTTGATACCCACATCTCGTGATTTGGTGTTACGATTCAAAATTTCCAAAATCAAAATCCAAAAGGTTTGAAAATTCTTGAAAACGCTTCAATCTTAAATCGAAGCTTGTTGTTGTTTGTTTGGAGATGAAAACTATTGGGGATTGGTTGTTATAGTTGTATACACCTTTGGGTATCGTTGGTTTTGCGTTTCGGGTTGATATCGAGCCAAAGTTTTGGCCAAAATCGCCAAAAAAACCCGTTTTTGAGCTGCTGTGAAATCGCAGAAATTAACCCTTCACGATCGCGAAGAGCAATTTCGCGATAGCGAAGAACAAAATTATTTTTTGAAAAATTAACCCTTCGCGATCGCGTGCGTCTGGTCGCGATAGCGAAGAACAAAAAAAAATTTCAAAATTCCAGTTTTGGGACAGAACGTTCGCAACGGCTTCCGAACAGTTTCCAAACATCTAAACTCCAATTGGACCATTAAATATGATGAGTTTGTAGATCACAAACAAATTTTCATCCAATTCCAAATCCGTTTGGTCCCAATTCGAGTCGAATCTTTTGTGTCCCGTTTTCTACCATACCTCTTGGTTAGTGTTTTGAAGGTAATTGGCCTACTTGAAAGACACTAATCCTTTAGCGTATAGGGTAATCGTGCGTAGAGGAGACTAGAATTCAAAGAAGAGTCGTAGAACTCCTTTTGGCCTCAAGTGCGCACTTTAAATAGCCGTCCGTACATCGAGTCTCATTAATTCCATTCCGAACTTTAACTTGGACATGCTAGTTGTGATTACCTTGGTTCCCAAGTTGATAAGGCCTCGCTCTTGAGTGTACATATATTGAGTGATACACGTGAGGGAGTGACTTTCGGGAGGTTTTGTCTTTGGTGATTGCAACAATGTCGGACAATGATGACGGAGTAGATTGTAGCTCATGTGGCGATGATGCGAGTTGCTATGACTCGTATGGTGATGATGGAGACTATGGCTCCTATGAGGGAGATGATGGCCATTGTTATGATGATGGAAGCCATGGCTCCTATGATGATGAAGCGGTTCACTATGATGATCGTGAGGTTGATGATGACTACGAAGCTTGTGATGAAGAATGTGACGATGCCTATGCTTCTAGTCAAGAAATCGAAGATGGTGACGCTTCAAGGTATGATGATCCTACTTACTCTTCTTGTGAAGAATTTGATATTGATGATGGTGACATAGGTAGAGTTGATGATGATGATGAACATAGGGGTTATTCTTATGCATCTTCTCCTAGTGTCGCTAATGGAGTACAAGGGAGTAGTGGAGGACCTTCCATTAGTATGGGAGGTGGTGGTGGTGGTGGTTGTTCCATGGGAAGGAAGAAGCTTCCATCTTCTAGGTACGCTAAGCGGCCTAATGCTTCTAATTCCCATGATGAGGTTGGTTTGGAAAATGGTGTTGCTTTTGCTACAAAGGGGTTGTATGCCGTGAGGGGCGTGGATGGTTGTAGTAGGAGTAGTACTATGGGCTATGGAACCAAGGCGAGAGGCACTTGTGGGTTCCATGGCGAGGTTCCTTCCTTGACTTCCAACAACATTTCTAATGTTGGGAGAGTGACGGGAAGTGGAGATTGTTCTAGTGGTGTTGCCACTAGTGGAGGGATAAGGAAGACCCAAGTTGTTGGTGTTGACACTTGTGGGCGTCCAAATTCTCATTTGGGTGCCAATGTGCAAGACTTGGGTAGATGTAGGTTCGTTGTTGAGGTAGATGGTATTGGAGGATACTTGCTCAAGATTGGTGGTACCGATGCCAATTGTATTAGCACCTCTTTGGTTGATAGGCTTAGGATACCATGCCATAAGCTAGAGCATCCTTATGAGTATGATGGAGTGTGGGTTTCTAAGGAGGCTCGGGTACTCATATCTCATAGGAACTATAAATGCTATGTGTGGTGTGATGTGTATCCCATGCGTCATATTGATGTGTGGATAGGTGACCGGTGGTTGGAGGGGAAGAGGGTGCAATATAGTGTGGTGAAGGGTGCATATCTTGTGGGCGTGGGGCAAAGAGTCTATGACTTTGTGCCTTACCGGGCGAAGAGCCGAGTGCCTACTAGTACCCCTTCTTTGGCTAGGCAAAGGAGCAAGGAGCAGGAACTTCATTCCATGGTTGACAATGTGCAAACAAGAAGTCCTACAAACACAAGCAATGGTGGGACATGTGCTAGAAAAGGGTTGATAGACATCAACAAGGTGAACCCGAAACCACAAGTTTCAATTCCAAATGGTTCACCAACAAAGAAGAAGGAGACATCAAGTGATGAGTCTCCAAGTCCTAGATTCCGGGTTGACGTGAAAAGTCCACCTACTCCGGCTATGGGTATTCTTGGGCCTCGTCCCAATTCGCCCGAATTTTAGAGACAAAAGATTGAGAGGAGTAAGGGAGCGACCGGTGACAACTCTCGAGTGGAAAAAGGAGAGGTTGTGTTGAGTGATGTGAGTGGGTTGTCACCACCAAAATCTACACCCGACCTTGGAAAAAAAATGAGGGAAAAGAAAGAGGGAAAAAGAAAAATTGAGAGTGAGGGCACCCCTTATTCTAACCTTAACCCTTTATCTTTTTCTTCTATGTGCTTGAATTCTTTTGTAGGGATTCTTGGAGGCAAACCGATGGAGCCTCAACCATGTTCCGAGATGGAAAGACAAGGTGAAGGCGATGCCGAATGTGAGCTACAAGGTGAAGACGTTCATGACACTTCAAAGGTATGTGTTAGTTCTTCCTCCCTTGAGTATGATACTTCCTTGTCTTGTGATGTTGTTAGTGAGCACTCTAGGCTAGTTGATGATTTGCATGACTATAATGTGTTTGCAACTAGCGTAGAGCCTTTGGGTCAACTTGTGTGTGCAAATGAACCACTAGTTGAGAGGGTTGAAAGGCCACATCATGATGTGAGCTCGGTGTTCATTGAACCTCTCTTTAGTGAGAATGTTGAAGTTGACCTTGTGTGTGACCCTTGTTATGACACCCCACCCATGTTTGATAAAGGAGAAGATGAATTACATGATTATCCTATTCTTCCCTTTGATTGCTTATTTGCTAGCGGTGGTATCTTGTGTCGTAGTGAGGAAGTTCGTAACCTTGAGGAGTCTCTTGAGAATGAGATAGATCGACTTGTGTTCGATGACTCCTCAAGTGTAGATGTGATCTCTAGTTTGAGAACTTCACCTTTGCTTGCTAGTGAGCTTGAGAAGTGCGCCTATACCAATCCTTTGTATGAGGGCAACTTCAATGAAAATGGTGAATTGTATCAAACTAGAGTAGAGTGTGAGTTTGGACCTCCATGGATTGGAATGCCTAACTCTATAGATAATCCGTTGTTTGAGACCTCCCTTGGGAGTTTGTCTAATGACGAGGGTTGTCTTGGGGGAGTATTTGGAGGTGAGGAGGTACCTCTCGGTGTGTGTAAGAATGCTCTTAAGAAGGGGAGTGGAGTAGTCGATGTTAGTTGTGAATTGAACTATTTTACTTACTCCATCCCATATGTTGAGCACACCTTGAGTGTTGAGCATACCCAAGCCGATGTGTCCCTTTGTGATAAACTTGATGTGAAGGCTTGGTGTGTTGATCATGGGCTTAGGGGTCGTGGAGGATTTAATTGCTACATGCATATCCTTGATCTCTTTGCTTGTTGTGATTATGAGTGCTTGTTCTTGTCGAGCCAAGAATTTGTTGTCTCTTTTGGGGACATATGCTTTTTAATTGGTATTGATGCTTGGCTCTATCACAAGAGTGTATTTTCCACACTACTTGCACTTATTCTTGTTAAGCTAACCTACTTGTGAAGTAGGAAGTTTTGGTTGTGCTTGTTCTTTGATTGTAGGTTTTGATGGTTCAATTTCGAGGACGAAATCCTTTCAAGAAGGGGAGGATGATGCAATATAAAATGGCCTCAACGACAACCATCAAAAGCCATGCTCGAGAGCACAACGGATACGAGTCAAGGCCTCCGGAAACAACTTGAAGATCGTGCATTGGAGCGCCAACGGATGGAGGAAACAGGGCAGGAAAACAGGCAGCCCAAAACAGGGCAAAACAGGGGAGCAATCTGGGAGCTCACTGCCTGAGGAAGAACAAGTGTTCTTCGCGATCGCGTCCATGTCTGCGCGATCGCGAAGAGGAATCCATTGCCCTGCGCGACAGCGTGTAATCTCGCGCGATTGCGAGGAGTTCAAGGCCAGTTAGATCGATCTCTGCGCGACAGAGTCCAAGCCAGCGCGATCGCGATGCTTTGAAGAATGCCCAGCACGATCGCGAGCCTTCCTGGCGCGATCGCGAAGAAGAAGTACTGAGCAGCGAGGCAGAATCAGTTTCAGGGCCATTTTTGTCCATTTGACATGTAAATGTATATATAGCTAGTTTTAGCTTCATTTCATTAGTTTTAGCTTGAATTGAATAGAGAGAAGAGAGAATTAGAGAAGAGGCCGAGCCCTTCTAGTCCGAAGCCTGAGGTTTCATGTATCTCGTTAACTTGGAACCTATGGCGATCGACACCTAGTTGAGTCCATTGTAAGGTTCGAGTTTCACTTTCTCCCTTTTGGATTATTAATTCATGTCTTGAATTTATTAATCCGTTCTTTCTTCTCGTTTCTTGACTCCCCAATCCTTGTTTCCCCGATATCATTGATATCACCTATCGTGTTATTTATCGCTTCCGCCTTGTTTGTGTCGTTATTCGTTTTCGCGTATTTTAGGTTGCATCAATCAAACCCATACATGTCATCTCCATAATTGGCTTCCTCCCCTTCTTGAGCTTCATCAACTTGCTCAAGAGGTTGCACATTTCGGATGGGTTGTGGTAGTGGAATGTTTCTTGGAGGGTTGTCTAAGATACGGGGAATGCCCGTTCGTTGGGTATTGCCCAACACTTGATCCATCCGCTCTTTATCTTCCTTTACCCGTTGTTGTTTGAGCAATTCAACAACTTGCTCCGGGGTAAAGGTAGGGCTACTTGAGCCTTCTCCGGCTTCAATTTGGACACTCGGGGTCCTTTTGTCATTTTGGACACTCGGGGTCCCATGTTCTCCTTGTGTACTCGAGGCTCCCTTTTCAAGAGACTCGATTCTTTGGTTCATGAGGTCCATCTTGGCAAGAAGATTAGCCAAGGCCTCCTTAATGAAATCTTGACCTTCGTTGGCCATTGTACCTACAAGAAAAGAAAACAAGAGTTAGTCAAAACACCTCACTCGCTCCCTCACTTGTGTTCACTCGGATCACTCGTATAGTGGGTGGTGGATTTTTCTGATGCAATATAAAATGGCCTCAATGACAACCATCAAAAGCCATGCTCGAGAGCACAACGGATATGAGTCAAGGCCTCCGGAGATGTCTTGAAGATCGTGCATTGGAGCGCCGAGGACGGAGGAAACAGGGCAGGGAAAACAGGCAGCCCAAAACAGGGCAAAAACAGGGGAGCACACTGGGCGCTCACTGCCTAAGGAAGAACTTTTGTTCTTCGCGATTGCGACAACTTATCACGCGATCGCGAAGAGTATTGAATTGGCCTGCGCGACAGCGTGCCCTTGAGCGCGAAGGCGAAGCTGAGGATGCTGAAGATCGTGAAGATGCTGAAGACCTGCGCGATCGCGAGCCATTTGCGCGATCGCGATGACTAGAGTTGTTGCTTGCGCGATCGCGAGCCTCCCTGGCACGATCGCGATGAAGAGAGGTTGATCAGCGAACCAGAATCAGCTGCAGGGCCATTTTTGTCCATTTGACATGTAAATGTATATATAGCTAGTTTTAGCTTCATTTCATTAGTTAGTTTAGCTTGAATTGAATAGAGAGAAGAGAGAATTAGAGAGAAGAGGCCGAGCCCTTCTAGTCCGAAGCCCGAGGCTTCATGTATCTCGTTAACTTGGAACCTATGGCGATCGACACCTAGTTGAGTCCATTGTAAGGTTCGAGTTTCACTTTCTCCCTTTTGGATTATTAATTCATGTCTTGAATTTATTAATCCGTTCTTTCTTCTCGTTTCTTGACTCCCCAATCCTTTTTTCCCTGATATCATTGATATCACCTATCGTGTTATTTATCGCTTCCGCCTTGTTTGTGTCGTTATTAGCTTCCGCGTATTTTGGGTTGCATCAGTTGGTATCAGAGCGAGGCTCGGGTTATGTTCTTACAAACCCCCGTTCCTTGTTCCATGTGTTAGTATCGTTGTTGTGTTGTTCTTGTTGTTCTTGAAAAGGAAGAAAACAAAAAAAATTGAAAAACTAGAAAACTTGACAAGATTTGGTCGAGCGGGTTGGATACGAATCCCCGAGTGTTAAAAAGTATTGGGGATTGTTCCTTGTTGTATTCCCGTCGTTTTGATACCCATATCTCGTGTTTTGGTGTTACGAATCAAAATTTCCAAAATCAAAATCCAAAAAGTTTGAAAATTCTTGAAAACGCTTCAATCTCGAATCGAAGCTTGTTGTTGTTGTTTGGGGTTGAAAAACTATTGGGGATTGATGATATTAGTTGTATACACCTTTGGGTATCGTTGGTTTTGCGTTTCGGGTTGATATCGAGCCAAAGTTTTGGCCAAAATCGCCAAAAAACCCGTTTTTGAGCTGCTGTGAAATCGCAGAAATTAACCCTTCGCGATCGCGAAGAGCAATTTCGCGATAGCGAAGAACAAAATTATTTTTTGAAAAATTAACCCTTCGCGATCGCGCGCGTCTGGTCGCGATAGCGAAGAACAAAAAAAAAAAAATTTCAGAATTCCAGTTTTGGGACAGAACGTTCGCAACGGCTTCCGAACAGTTTCCAAACATCTAAACTCCAATTGGACCATTAAATATGATGAGTTTGTAGATCACAAACAAAATTTCATCCGATTCCAAATCCGTTTGGTTCCGATTCGAGTCGAATCTTTGGTGTCCCGTTTTCTACCGTACCTCTTGGTTAGTGTTTTGAAGGTAATTGGCCTACTTGAAAGACACTAATCCTTTAGTGTATTAGGTACTCGTGCGTAGAGGAGATTAGAATTCAAAGAAGAGTCGTAGAACTCCTTTTGGCCTCAAGTGCGCACTTTAAATAGCCGTCCGTACATCGAGTCTCATTAATTCCACTCCGAACTTTAACTTGGACATGCTAGTTGTGATTACCTTGGTTCCCAAGTTGATAAGGCCTCGCTCTTGAGTGTACAAATATTGAGTGATACATGTGAGGGAGTTACTTTCGGGAGGTTTTGTTCTTTGGTGATTGCAACAATGTCGGACAATGATGATGGAGTAGATTGTGGCTCATGTGGCGATGATGCGAGTTGTTATGACTCGTATGGTGATGATGGAGACTATGGCTCCTATGAGGGTGATGATGGCCATTACTATGGTGATGGAAGCCATGGCTCCTATGATGATGAAGCGGTTCACTACGATGATCGTGAGAGTGGTGAAGACTACGAAGCTTGTGACGAAGAATGTGTTGATGCCTATGCTTCTAGTCAAGAACCCGAGGATAGTGACGCTTCAAGGTATGATGATCCTACTTACTCTTCTTGTGAAGAATTTGATATTGATGATGGTGACATAGGTAGAGTTGATGATGATGATGAACATAGGGGTTATTCTTATGCATCTTCTCATAGTGTCGCTAATGGAGTACAAGGGAGTAGTGGAGGACCTTCCATTAGTATGGGAGGTGGTGGTGGTGGTTGTTCCGTGGGAAGGAAGAAGCTTCCATCTTCTAGGTACGCTAAGCGGCCTAATGCTTCTAATTCCCATGTTGAGGTTGGTTTGGAAAATGGTGTTGCTTTTGCTACAAAGGGGTTGTATGCCGTGAGGGGCGTGGATGGTTGTAGTAGGAGTAGTACTATGGGCTATGGAACCAAGGCAAGAGGCACTTATGGGTTCCATGGCGAGGTTCCTTCCTTGACTTCCAACAACATTTCTAATGTTGGGAGAGTGACGGGAAGTGGAGATTGTTCTAATGGTGTTGGCACTAGTGGAGAGATAAGGAAGACCCAAGTTGTCGGAGTTGACACTTGTGGGCGTTCAAGTTCTCACTTGGATGCCAATCTAGAAAACTTGGGTAGATGTAGGTTCGTTGTTGGGGTAGATGGAATTGATGGATACTTGCTCAAGATTGGTGGTACCGATGCCAATTGTATTAGCACCTCTTTGGTTGATAGGTTTAGGATACCATGCCATAAGCTAGCGCATCCTTATGAGTATGATGGAGTTTGGGTTTCTAAGGAGGCTCGGGTACTCATATCTCATGGGAGTTATAGATGCTATGTGTGGTGTGACGTGTATCCCATGCGTCATGTTGATGTGTGGATGGGTGAGCCGTGGTTGGAGGGGAAGAGGGTGCAATATAGTATGGCGAAGGGTGCGTATCTTGTGGGCGTAGGGCAAAGAGTCTATGACTTTGTGCCTTACCGGGCGAAAAGCCGAGTGCTTACTAGTGCCCCTTCTTTAGCTATGCAAAGGGGCAAGGAGCAAGAACTTCATTCCATGGGCAACAATGTGCAAACAAGAAGTCCTACAAACACAAGCAATGGTGGGACTAGTGCTACAAAAGAGTTGGCAAATGTCAACAAGGTGAGCCCGAAGCCACTTCCAAAGCCGAGTGGTTCACCGACAAAGACAAAGGAGACATCAAGTGATGAGTCTCCTAGTCCTAGATTCCGGGTTGATGTAAAAAGTCCACCTACTCCGGCTATGGGCATTCTCGGGCCTCGTCCCAATTCGCCCGAATTTGAGAGACAAAAGATAGAGAGGAGTAAGGGAGTGACCGGTGACATTCCTAGAGTGGAAAAAGGAGAGGATGTGTTGAGTGAAGTGAGTGGGATGTCACCACCCGAATCTACACCCGAACTTGGAAAAAAAATGAGGGAAAAGAAAGAGGGAAAAAAGAGTGAGGACACCACTTATTCTAACCTTAACCCTTTATCTTTTTCTTCTATGTGTTTGAATTCTTGTGTAGGGATTCTTGGAGGCAATCCGATGGAGCCTCAACCATGTTCCGAGATGGAAAGACAAGGTGAAGGAGATGCCGAATGTGAGCTACAAGGTGAAGACGTTCATGACACTTCAAGTGCATTGAGTGAGCAAGATGGCCACTCAAAGGTATGTGTTAGTTCTTCCTCCCTTGAGCATGCTACTTCCTTGTCTTGTGATGTTGTTTGTGAAAGCTCTAGACTAGTTGATGATTTGCATGAATACAATGTGTTTGCAACTAGTGTAGAGTCCTTGGGTCAACTTGTGTGTGAAATTGAACCACTAGTTGAGAGGGTTGAAAAGCCACATCATGATGTGAGCTCGATTTTCATTGAACCTCTCTTTAGTGAAAATGTTAAAGTTGACCTTGTTTGCGAACCTTGTTATGACACCCCCGCCCGTATTTGATAAAGGAGAAGACGACTTGCATGATTACCCTATTCTTCCCTTTGATTGCTTATTTGCTAGTGGTGGTATCTTGTGTCGTAGTGAGGAAGGTTGTAACCTTGAGGAGTCTCTTGAGAATGAGATAGATCGACTTGTGTTCGATGACTCCTCAAGTGTGGATATTCATACCTCTAGTTTGAGAACTTCACCTTTGCTTGCTTATGAACTCGAGAAGTGTGCCTATACTAATCCTTTGTATGAGGGCAACTTCAATGAAAATGGTGAATTGTATCAAACTAGAGAACAGTGTGAGTTTGGACCTCCATGGGTTGGAATGCCAAACTCTATGGATAACCCTTTGTTTGAGACCTCCCTTGGGAGTTTGTCTAGTGACGAGGGTTGTCTTGGGGGGAGTATTTGGAGGTGAGGAGGTACCTCTCGGTGTGTGTAGGAATGCTCTTAAGAAGGGGAGTGGAGTAGTCGATGTTAGTTGTGACTTGAACTATTTTACTTACTCCATTCCATGTGTTGAGCACACCTTGAGTGTTGAGCATGCCAAAGCCAATGTGTCACATTGTAATAAACTTGATTTGAAGGCTTGGTGTGTTGATGGTAAGCTTAGGGGTCATAGGACATTTGATTGCTACATCTTGCATGACTTTGATCTCTTTGCTTGTTTTCAAATTGGGTGCTTGTTCTTGTCGAGCCAAGACCTTGTTGTCTCCTTTGGGGACATACACTTTTTATTAGGTATTGATGCTTGGCTCTATCACAAGAGTGTGTTTTCCACACTACTTGCACCTATTCTTGATAAGCTAACCTACTTGTGAAGTAGGAAGTTTTGGTTGTGCTTGTTCTTTGATTGTAGGTTTTGATGGTTCAATTTCGAGGACGAAATCCTTTCAAGAAGGGGAGGATGATGCAATATAAAATGGCCTCAATGACAACCATCAAAAGCCATGCTCGAGAGCACAACGGATATGAGTCAAGGCCTCCGGAGATGTCTTGAAGATCGTGCATTGGAGCGCCGGGGACGGAGGAAACAGGGCAGGGAAAACAGGCAGCCCAAAACAGGGCAAAAACAGGGGAGCACACTGGGCGCTCACTGCCTAAGGAAGAACTTTTGTTCTTCGCGATCGCGACAACTTATCACGCGATCGCGAAGAGCATTGAATTGGCCTGCGCGACAGCGTGCCCTTGAGCGCGAAGGCGAAGCTGAGGATGCTGAAGATCGTGAAGATGCTGAAGACCTGCGCGATCGCGAGCCATTTGCGCGATCGCGATGACTAGAGTTGTTGCTTGCACGATCGCGAGCCTCCCTGGCGCGATCGCGATGAAGAGAGGTTGATCAGCGAACCAGAATCAGCTGCAGGGCCATTTTTGTCCATTTGACATGTAAATGTATATATAGCTAGTTTTAGCTTCATTTCATTAGTTAGTTTAGCTTGAATTGAATAGAGAGAAGAGAGAATTAGAGAGAAGAGGCCGAGCCCTTCTAGTCCGAAGCCCGAGGCTTCATGTATCTCGTTAACTTGGAACCTATGGCGATCGACACCTAGTTGAGTCCATTGTAAGGTTCGAGTTTCACTTTCTCCCTTTTGGATTATTAATTCATGTCTTGAATTTATTAATCCGTACTTTCTTCTCGTTTCTTGACTCCCCAATCCTTGTTTCCCTGATATCATTGATATCACCTATCGTGTTATTTATCGCTTCCGCCTTGTTTGTGTCGTTATTAGCTTCCGCGTATTTTGGGTTGCATCATTTTCACTCTTGCTTGAACCAAAAGCTTCACGAAGTTGAGTAGTAAACCTCAACTTAACCACTCAATTCAAAAGTCCAATGAGCTCCGGGGTGAGTGGAGTTGATAGGACTCTATCGGAACGGTTAGCTCTTTAAATGAGGACTTGAATCAAAAGATACTACGGATCTTCTTTGATTTCTAGTCTCCTTTCTAAGGCACGATGATCCTAATAGCTCAAAGTGATTAGCACTAATTGAGTAGAATTATACTCTAATAGCACTAACCGGAAGCAATGCAATCAACAAAACAAGGAATCCTAGAAGAAACTACCCAATTCCCCACCTTCAGGAAGTAGGCGCCCCGCCTCAGGATGGGAGGCGACCGCCCAGTGCAGGTTCAGGAGAGAGGCGCTCCGCCTCAGAAAAATCCTGCAAGCTCACCTGATGCGGCCCAAATTGCATCGACACCTACACTTGGTCCGGAAGTCAAGGCATGGATGATATGAGCTCGGGAGACGACTTGAAGACCATGCATTGAAGCTCAATCAAAGTGGAAACAGGGCTGGAACCAGTGCTGGAAACAGGGGAGCCAAAGCAGGGCAAAACAGGGCAGCATTTTCTGAGCTACTGCCTGGCGCCAGACGTTTGCTCTGCGCGATCGCGACACAACCCACGCGATCGCGAAGGGGTGACTTTTACCCTGCGCGATAGCGCTCAGACAGACGCGATCGCGAGCCTCTGAAATTCAGCACCCTGCGCGATCGCATATCCTTGTGCGCGATCGCGAAGACCATTTGAGCAGTGCGGACCAGAAACTTGGCAAATGTTGTAAGGGGAAACTATAAATACCCCATTCATTCATTTATTGCTTTTTAACAAACCTTGAATGTAGAATGATATATTTCTTGAGTGAATCTCAATGAAGAACCCGTGAACGGGCATGATTTCACTTGGTGGATTCCAAGTTGAACATCGTAACCTCTTTCGATCATTCTATTTGCAAGAGCCGGGTGCCTCTTGAGGGTAGTTGCATAGTATAGGTGATCCTTGACTTCACCCGGGGTGTATCGAGACGAGTTCCTCGGTGCTACTTAGGTAAACGTTCAAGTCTCGTCTTGCTTTTATCTCGATATCTTCATTGATATCGCCTATCTTGTTTTCGTTTCCGCATTTTGTATCGTCTTTTCGTTTCCGCGTATTTTAGGTTGCATCAGTTGGTATCAGAGCACGGCTAGGCTTCGTTCTTACGAATCCTCGGTCTTGTTCTTGTTGTTGTTATCCTTGTGTTGTTTGTTCTTGATTTTGAAGAAAAACAAAAAAATCCAAAAATTTGAAAATCACAAAAAAAATTGCTAGAAATCGTTTGTTGTAGCGATTTTGTTGTTGTTTGTTACTGGGGATTGTTTGATATCATATTCCCGTTGATTTGGTACCCTCGAAACACGATTTGAAGTCGTGAATCAAAATATTGAAAACCAAATCTCAAAAGTTGAGAATTCACAAAATTTAATAGAACTTGTTTTGTGTTGTGAATTCTTGGTTCTTTGGTATCGGGGATTGTTCTATGTAGTTTCCCCGTCATTTTGATATCCCCATATCATCATTCGGAGTAGCGGAATGAAAATCGAACTTTGAAAATTTTGAAGTTCTTGAAAATTTGAAGAACATACTCCGAATTCTTGAAAACGAGTTGTTTGTTCGTTGTTTGATTGGAAAAACCATTGGGAATTGTTTACCTTAGTTGAAAACACCCTTTGGAAGCTTTAGAACTGAACAACAAGTTGAATTGGTGTGATTTGTGTGCCAAAAACTGATTTTGCAGTCGAGATTCTGGTTCTGGTCTGTAAGCCTGCGCGATCGCGCACTTCCTCACGCGATCGCGACAACTCCACAACTTAAGTCATCGCGATCGCGCGATCTTCCACGCGATAGCGAAGTGTGTTCAATTCCAGGAAATCCTGAACTGGGACAGATTGTTCGCAAAGTGTTCGTAACAGTTTCCGCTCACCAAAACTTCAATTGTATCATCAAATATGGTGAGTTTGTAGATCACTAACCAAAAATCATCCAATTCCGAATCCGTTTAGTGGCGATTCGATCTTTTGCCATTTGATCGCGTCACTTCCGGTTAGTACTTTGAGGGTAACACTTCTACCCAATTAGTACTAATTCTTTGTGCGTTTAGGATCTTCGTGCCTAGAAGGAGAGTAGAGCTCAAAGAAGACTCGTAGTATATTTGTTTGGCTCAAGTGCTCATTATAAAACCGTTCGCCCATCGAGTCCCATCAATTCCACTCACCCCGAAGAGCGTTTGGTTCTTGTGACTTGAGTGATTATTGAGGTGGTTGTTCAACTACGAGGAAGCCTTTGAGATCAAGCTTGAGTGATAAATTCCCCGCCACTAAATTGAGTGTACCCGAGTGACACTTCAAAGGTGAGGGAGCGAGTGAGGGCTTTTACTCTAACCTCTTTCTTGTTTTTGATTTGTGTAGGTACATGGCCGGAGACGTGTATGATACCGTTGAGGATCCGTTGAGTACTTTAGCCTACATCTTGGCCGAGGTAAGGTCTTTGGACCAAAGGCTTGAACGCCTTGAAAGAAAATGGACCCCGAGTGTCCAAAAGAGTACCGAAAGAGGTACTAGTGATGAAGTGTTGGGCAATCCCCAACAAGTGGGCATTCCCCACCACATGGGCATTCCCCAACAAGTGGGCACTCCCCACAACTTGGGCATTCCCCAAGGTAAAAGTGAGCAAGGTGATGAGCTTAAAACGACACTTGTGGTACGGAGGAGTTTGGGTGCCATGAGTCATGAAGATCCGGAGCATGTGCAAAGGGAGAACCTCTTCCATGCTAGGTGTCGAGTGATGGGTCTAGTGTGCTCAATGATCATTGATTCGGGAAGTTGTGCTAACATAGTGAGTGAGACCTTGCTTTCCCAAGTGCAATTGCCTACTAGAGCACATCCGCATCCATACCGTTTACAATGGTTGAGTGAGTGTGGAGAGTTGAGGGTGGAGAAGCAAGTTTTGATTGAATTTAGCATTGGCAACTACCGAGACAAGGTAATGTTCGATGTAGCCCCTATGCAAGCTTGTCATCTCTTGTTTGGGAGGCCGTGGCAATATGATCGGAGTGTAGTACATGATGGTAGGACCAACTCTTATACGGTCTTGCACGGCTCTAGAAAGTATATACTCAAGCCCTTGACACCGAAGCAAGTAAGTAATGACTATAGGATTATGCGGGAGTTGAGGGAAGCGGCTAAAGCCAAGTCTCCCATGGTCTTTGAGCCCGGAACCAACAATCTTATGGTCATGCCCTTGCGAGATGAGAGTGAAGCACCACCCGGACCTACAATTGGCCTTGAGCGAAAAATGAAAGAAGTGAGGGAAGAGGAAATCTCGAGTGAGAGTGGGAACACACTTCGTTCTAACCATGATTTATCTTCTTCTCTTTCTATTTGTTTGGGCTTATGTGTAGGTACTCTTGGAGGCGAGCTAGTGGAGCCTCAACCGGTTGCTAAGGAAGAAGGACAAGAGGATGGAGCTCGACATTGTGAGTTTCATGAAGAAGGACTTGAACAAGACACTTCAAGCGCTATGAGTACTCACGGGAGCTACTCAAAGGTAAGTGTTTCGTCACCTTCTTATGAACATAATCCTTCCTTGTCTTGTGAAGACTCAATGCTAGTTGGTGCTTGTAATGCATTTGATGAAATGGCAACTAGTGTAGAGTCGAATGGTCAACTTGTGGTTGCTTGTGAACCGCTAGTAGAGAGGGATGAGAAGCCACACCATGATGTGAGCCCGGAATTCAAAGGACCTCTCTCTAGTGAAATTGTGATAGTTGACCTTGCTTGCGACCCTTGTTATGACACCCCACCCATGTTTGATAAAAGGGACGATGAGTTATGTGACTCCACCCTTGTTGATATAATTGATTTTGGTGGATTTGTGTGTCGTAGTGAGGATGAAAGTGAACTTGAGGAGTCCAAGTTGCATGAATTGGACAAGGTTGTCTATGATGACTTCTCAAGTGAGAGCAAAGAACCTAGCTTTGATACTTCACCTTTGTTCGGCCTAGAGAATGGGATGCGTACTTTTACAAATCCTTTGTTTGAAAGCATCCTTATTTGTAGTGGTGAGTTGTATCGAGCTAGAGTTGGGAATGAATTGGAACCTCCATGGTGTGAGGGATTTGATCCCATAGACAACTCCTTGTTTGAAGCTTCGAGTGAGGTGGATGATTCTTCTAATGACCCTACTCTTGTTGATGCGGGTTGTGATGATGAAGAGGCCGTTAGTAATGCCTTCCTTGGGAGCTTACCTTGTGAGGGGGGTTGTCTCGAGGATGAAATTGGAGGTGAGGAGGTACCTCTTAGTGTGAGTATGAGGGCTTTTAAGAAGGGGAGTGGGGTATTTGATGCTAATTGTGTGTTGCACTACTTTGTCTATTCCCTCCCATATATTAACCACACTTTGAGACTTGAGCATGCCAAAACCGTTGTGCTACATTTTGAAAATATTGCCTTGAAGGTTTGGTATGTTGATCATGAGCTTAGGGGTCATCGGAACTTTGATTGCTTGATCTTGAATGTTTTATGTTCTAATGATTCCCTTGCTTGTTATGGTTGTGAGTGCTTGACACTATGGAGCCAAGAACTTGTTGTTCCCTTTGGGGACATGAGCTTCTTGATCGGTATTGATACTTGGCTCTATAACAAGAGCGAATTTTCTACCGTGCTTGCACTCACTCTTGTTGGACCTACCTACTCGCGTAGTGGAAGGTCTTGGTGTGCTAATCTTGAACCTAGGGATTGTAGGGAATTTGATAGCTTAATCTTGCATATGCCATGCCCTATTGATTTCTTTATTGGTTCTTGTGTTGGGAGCGCTTTGTTGTTAAACCAAGTACTTGTTAGTTCCTTTGGGAGCATGAGCGTCTTTGTTGCCATTGATACTTGGTTGTACCACAAGAGTGTGTTTTCCCACACTTAGTGCACTAACCTACTCTTGTAGTAGGAGTTTTTGTTTTTGTTTGCCTTTTTGATGTAGGTGATGATCCCTTGGAGGAGGACGCCTTAATTTCGAGGACGAAATTTTCTCAAGAAGGGGAGGATGATGCGGCCCAAATTGCATCGACACCTACACTTGGTCCGGAAGTCAAGGCATGGATGATATGAGCTCGGGAGACGACTTGAAGACCATGCATTGAAGCTCAATCAAAGTGGAAACAGGGCTGGAACCAGTGCTGGAAACAGGGGAGCCAAAGCAGGGCAAAACAGGGCAGCATTTTCTGAGCTACTGCCTGGCGCCAGACGTTTGCTCTGCGCGATCGCGACACAACCCACGCGATCGCGAAGGGGTGACTTTTACCCTGCGCGATAGCGCTCAGACAGACGCGATCGCGAGCCTCTGAAATTCAGCACCCTGCGCGATCGCATATCCTTGTGCGCGATCGCGAAGACCATTTGAGCAGTGCGGACCAGAAACTTGGCAAATGTTGTAAGGGGAAACTATAAATACCCCATTCATTCATTTATTGCTTTTTAACAAACCTTGAATGTAGAATGATATATTTCTTGAGTGAATCTCAATGAAGAACCCGTGAACGGGCATGATTTCACTTGGTGGATTCCAAGTTGAACATCGTAACCTCTTTCGATCATTCTATTTGCAAGAGCCGGGTGCCTCTTGAGGGTAGTTGCATAGTATAGGTGATCCTTGACTTCACCCGGGGTGTATCGAGACGAGTTCCTCGGTGCTACTTAGGTAAACGTTCAAGCCTCGTCTTGCTTTTATCTCGATATCTTCATTGATATCGCCTATCTTGTTTTCGTTTCCGCATTTTGTATCTTCAGAGCTGATGCAACCTAAAATACGCGGAAACGAAAAGACGATACAAAATGCGGAAACGAAAACAAGATAGGCGATATCAATGAAGATATCGAGATAAAAGCAAGACGAGGCTTGAACGTTTACCTAAGTATCACCGAGGAACTCGTCTCGATACACCCCGGGTGAAGTCAAGGATCACCTATACTATGCAACTACCCTCAAGAGGCACCCGGCTCTTGCAAATAGAATGATCGAAAGAGGTTACGATGTTCAACTTGGAATCCACCAAGTGAAATCATGCCCGTTCACGGGTTCTTCATTGAGATTCACTCAAGAAATATATCATTCTACATTCAAGATTTGTTAAAAAGCAATAAATGAATGAATGGGGTATTTATAGTTTCCCCTTACAACATTTGCCAAGTTTCTGGTCCGCACTGCTCAAATGGTCTTCGCGATCGCGCACAAGGATATGCGATCGCGCAGGGTGCTGAATTTCAGAGGCTCGCGATCGCGTCTGTCTGAGCGCTATCGCGCAGGGTAAAAGTCACCCCTTCGCGATCGCGTGGGTTGTGTCGCGATCGCGCAGAGCAAACGTCTGGCGCCAGGCAGTAGCTCAGAAAATGCTGCCCTGTTTTGCCCTGCTTTGGCTCCCCTGTTTCCAGCACTGGTTCCAGCCCTGTTTCCACTTTGATTGAGCTTCAATGCATGGTCTTCAAGTCGTCTCCCGAGCTCATATCACCATGCCTTGACTTCCGGACCAAGTGTAGGTGTCGATGCAATTTGGGCCGCATCATCACCAGTGGGAGGCGCTCCGCCTCTTTGTTAGGCGCTCCGCCTCCTGCTGTGTTCCAGCACAGTTCACTTCGCGTTTTTGTTGGTTTTGCACCCAAGAATCCAACTAATCAAGCGTTGTTTTAGCAATTCAAAGGTACCCAAATGTTGTATCAGTCACAAAGAACAAAACCCAACAACTTTTATCAAACCCCAGTCAATATCAAACAATCCACCATGATCATCATCTTCAAAGCTAGGGTTTAAGAATTTTCAAATTTTCAAAGGGTTTCAAATTCTCAATTCATGTAATACAACTCCAAATTGGGTGTTTAAGGTACCAAAAGAACGGGAATCACACAAGGATCAAACCCCACTATCAAGTTCTCAATCCCACTTCAATCCAACCCAAAATCAATCAAAAATCATCAAGAACAAGTTCATCAAGGGTTTAAGGGGTTTTGATTTTCAAACTCCCCCAATCCAAGTGTTTTTGGTATCCACACGACGGGGTTTCAACCACGATCAAGAATCTATAACACCCATACGAAGAATCATCCAAACCAACAAGATACACAAAATTTTTAGATTTTCAGTTTTCCAATTTTTTTGTAGTTTTCTTCTTTTAACAACAATAAACAAGAACCTAAAGTCGAAACTAACCTAGGCACGAAGAATCAAGGGTCGGGGGTTTGTAGAAACAAAACCCGAGCCTTGCTCTGATACCAAGATGATAGGAATCAAATACGAAACGTGGAAATAAAGATAAAGATAGGAGAGCGAGACACAACTCGAACTCCCTTCGAAGTAACCACGGGGAACTTGTCCCGAGATACCCTCGAATCGGCGTCAAGAAGGACCTACACTATGCAACGACCCTCGAGACAACAACGGACTCGCAAATCGAATGGTCGGTTTTTTGGTTCAAGACTCAACTAGGTTCCACTAGTGAATTCAAGCAACCAAGAGACAAAGGTTTCTTCCAAAGAGTTCAACTCTATTTTCATTCATCATTAATCAAAGTAAGGTAATGTTTGAAAGAGGCTAAGTGAAGTATTTATAGGCTTCACTTAGGACTAATAAAAGGTCTAAAATACCCCCAAAGTGGGCTAAAACAAATAAAGGCCGCGCAGGGCTAAAATAGGAAGTTCAAGCAAAAGTCATTAAAATCCCGCATGTGAGTAACAGGGGGAGGCGGTCCGCCTAGGGTGGGGGAGGCGGCCGCCTAGTGACTTGCAAGCCTCTGGATTCTGCCTGAGGCGCTCCGCCTCTTATCTGAGGCGCTCCGCCTCCTGACTTCTAGTTCTCTGGATTTTGGGAGGCGCCCCGCCTCAGCTGGGAGGCTCTCCGCCTTGTTCTGAAGCCCCTTGGGGTGTCTCATTTTGTGCCTCTTGAGCCTCACCAAGCGTCCTAGAGGGTCCTCCATCCATGGCACACCAAAGTATGACCTTGAAGTGCTCTTCCTCGGCCTTGGACGATGCTTTTGAGTGGTTGCTCGATTTGGGTCTTATCATGTCTTGTATAGGATCATACCCAAGAAAACCATCACCCCCAAGTTGGGTTCTCCTTATCCCTCCACTAGTGGCAACACCACTAGAACAACCTCCACTTCCCGTCACTCTTCCAACATTAGAAGTATTGTTGAAAGTCGAGGAAGGAGTACCACTATGGAACCCATAATTGCCTCTCGCCTTGGTTCCATAGCCCATAGCACCACTCCTACCACCACTACTAGAGCAATGCACCCCCGTAACGGTAAGAGCAACACTTCTCATTCCACCTTTCACATGGGAACTAGAAGATGCAAATCTCCCATTTCCCATGGAACAACCACCACCACCTCCCATACTAATGGAAGGTCCTCTACTACTCCCTTGTACTCCAAGAGCAATACCAAGAGAAGATGCATATGAACAATTTCTATAATCAAGATCATCATCAACCCTATCCATGTCACTATCATGCTCAAGTTCATCACAAGTAGAGTAAGTAGGATCATCATACCTTGAAGCGTCACCATCCTCGGATTCTTGACTAGAAGCATAAGGATCAACAAATTCATCATGAGCCTCATAGTCATCATCAATCTCACGATCATCATAGTGAACCGCTTCATCAACATAGGAGCCAAGGTTTCCATCATCATAGTAATGGCCATCATCACCCTCGTAGGAACCATAGTCTCCATCATCACCATACGAGTCATAGCAACTCTGATAAGACCCAAACCGCCTCAAGACCTTTCACTCGGAGTCAAGCCAAGTTAATCCAAGATACCCATCTTCACTTGACATGGAAGAGCATAGAAGAAGGCCCCGAGAGTAACTTGAAGACCATACTTTGGTGTGCAATGGATGGAGGACCTTCTAGTACACTTGACGAGGCATCCGGAGCACGTTTGGAGGCAATTCAAGAGGCCACAGAAGCAGGCGGACCGCCTACTCAACTAGGCCGGCCGCCTACTTTTTCACAGCTCTCTGGATCTCAACCAGGCGGACCGCCTCTGTCAACCAGGCGGACCGCCTAGTCCTTCAGCACACATGGAACAGGCGGGGCGCCTACTTGGAGTAGGCTGGGCGCCTACTTTGCTGAGATGTTGCGGGATTTATTAGTTTTATGCTATGTTTTGGACAAGTTTAGCCCTACGAGGCCTTTATTGTTTAAACCCACTTTAGGGGTATTTTTGAGCTTCCATTACATGTAAGAGAAGTCTATAAATACTTCACAAACATCTTCCAAACCTTTTCACCTTACTTTGATTATTGATGAATGAAAATAGAGTTGAACTCTTTGGAAGAAACCTTTGTCTCTTGGTTGCTTGAATTCACTAGTGGAACCTAGTTGAGTCTTGAACCGAAAACCCGACCATTCGACTTGCGAGTCCGTTGTTGTCTCGAGGGTCGTTGCATAGTGTAGGTCCTTCTTGACGCCGATTCGAGGGTATCTCGGGACAAGTTCCCCGTGGTTACTTCGAAGGGAGTTCGAGTTGTGTCTCGCTCTCCTATCTTTATCTTTATTTCCGCGTTTCGTATTTGATTCCTATCATCTTGGCATCAGAGCAAGGCTCGAGTTTTGTTTCTACAAACCCCCGACCCTTGATTCTTCGTGCCTAGGTTAGTTTCGTTTTTAGGTTCTTGTTTATTGCTTTTGAAAAGAAGAAAAAATACAAAAAAAATTGAAAAGAAGAAAAAACACCAAAAAAATTTTGATTGTGGATTCTTGGATTGTTGGATTCGTTGTGTGATTGTTATCGGGGTTTGTTCCTTATTGGAAACCCGTTCTTTTGGTACCCTATACGCTCGATTTGGAGTTGAAACAAAAGAATTGGAATTTTGAATCCCTTGAAAAATTGAAAAAGGTTGAAACCCTAGCTATGAACATGATGAACATGGTAGATTGTTGAATTTTGATTGGGGTTTGCTAAAATTGATTGGGGTTCGTTCCTTGTGATTGAAACAACATTGGGGTACCTTTGAATTGATAAAACAACGTTGGAACCACTGAATTTTGGGGTGCAAAACCAAGAACTTCGTGCTTGAATCTGTGCTGGAACTGCTTTAGGCGGGGCGCCTACTGAGACAGGCGGACCGCCCCTTTTTTGTGGAGCTCTCTGGATTTTCCCCAGGCGGACCGCCTACTAGAGAAGGCTGACCGCCTACTCCTCTGTGCAGTGAAACAGGCGGACCACCTAGTCCAAACAGGTGGGGCGCCTACTTTCTGTTTGGTGTGGTTTCGGGTAGTTTCTTCTAGGTTTTCGTGTTTTGTTGATTGCATCGCATCTAGTTAGCACTTCTTTGAGTAATCTTGCCTACTTGAATTGTGCTAACCCTTCTAAGCTATTAGGAAACTCAAGCCTAGACCGGAGATTAGAACTCAAAGAAGACTCGTAGTCTCTTTTGACTCAAGTCCGCACTTAAAGAGCTATCGTTCCGATAGAGTCCTATTAACTCCACTCACCCCGGAGCTCATTGGACTTTTGAATTGAGTGGTTAAGTTGAAGGTTTACTAATCAACTTCGTGAAGCTTTTGGTTCAAGCAAGAGCGAAAAATCCACCGCCCACTATACGAGTGATCCGAGTGAAAACTTGTGAGGGAGTGTGTGAGGTTGATTTCTTGCTAACGTTTGCTACTTGTGCAGGTACAATGTCTACCGAAGGACAAGATTTCATAAAGGAGGCCTTGGCTAACCTTCTTGCCAAGATGGACCTCATGAATCAAAGGATTGAATCTCTCGAAAAGGGTGCCTCAAGTGCTGATGCAGGGAAAAACTAGCGGAAGCAAACAACGATACAAACAATGCGGAAGCGATAAAGGATAACAAGAAATCGAGAGTAGAAAGGCAAGAATTTAGAAGAAAGAATCGAATTCAATTCATTAACGTTAATTGAATTCAAGAGGGAGAAGGGAAACTTGAACCTTACAATGGAATCTAACTAGATGTCGATCTCCATAGGTTCCAAGTCGAGACATACACGAGCCTCGGGCTCAAACAAGAAGGGCTCGGCCTCTTCAATGTTCTCTCTCAAGATTCTATCTTCCACAATGACTAACTAATCAACTAAATGGCCTAAGGAAGGTATTTATAGTCTTCCTTTACACTTAATGAAATGTCTAAAACACCCCCAAAGTGGGTTATAACAATACAAGCCACTTAAGGGCAAAATAGGAAAAACACACAAAATCCCGCGCAGGCCAACAGGGGGAGGCGCTCCGCCTCAGGATGAGGCGCTCCGCCTCCAGCTGATGAGGCGCTCCGCCTCAGCATGAGGCGCTCCGCCTCAGGATGAGGCCCTCCGCCTTCTTCTGTTTGGCTCTCTGCTTTTTGGTAGGCGCTCCGCCTCAGCTTTGAGGCGCTCCGCCTCCTTCTGGAACTTGTGCAAGAGGCTCAAAATGAGCTTGGGGTGGATCCCCTTGGAGCCCAAGTGCTCCTCCATCCATGGTGCTCAAAAGGCCTTGATGGTACTCCTTGTGCTCTCAAGCTTGGTTCTTGATGGTTGTCGTTGAGGCCAATTTGCCCGGCATCATCCTCCCCTTCTTGAAAGGATTTCGTCCTCGAAATCGAACCATCAAAACCTACAATCAAAAACAAGCACAACCAAAACTTCCTACTTCACAAGTAGGTTAGCTCAACAATAATAAGTGCAAGTAGTGTGGAAAACACACTCTTGTGATAGAGCCAAGCATCAATACCAATTAAAAAGAATATGTCCCCAAAGGAGACAACATAGTCTTGGCTCGACAAGAACAAGCACTCATTTTCAAAACAAGCAAAGAGATCAAAGTCATGCAACATGTAGCATTCAGATGTTCTATGACCCCTAATCCCACGACCAACACACCAAGCCTT
Organism: Petunia x hybrida; assembly: GCA_037355625.1. Taxonomy (NCBI): domain Eukaryota; kingdom Viridiplantae; phylum Streptophyta; class Magnoliopsida; order Solanales; family Solanaceae; genus Petunia; species Petunia x hybrida. Next base: position 4,541,689 of record JBBBVM010000609.1, read on the forward strand.
CAAATCAATTTTATCACAATGTGACACATCGGCTTTGGCATGCTCACCACTCAAGGTGTGCTCAACATATGGAATGGAGTAAGTAAAATAGTTCAATTCACAACTAACATCGACTACTCCACTCACCTTCTTAAGAGCATTCTTACACACACCGAGAGGTACCTCCTCACCTCCAAATATTCCTCCAAGACAACCCTCGTCACTAGACAAACTCCCAAGGGAGGTCTCAAACAACGGATTATCTATAGAGTTAGGCATTCCGATCCATGGAGGTCCAAACTCACACTCCACTCTAGTTTGATACAATTCACCATTTTCATTGAAGTTGCCCTCATACAAAGGATTAGTATAGGCACACTTCTCAAGTTCATTTGCAAGCAAAGGTGAAGTTCTCAAACTACAGACAACATCTACACTTGAGGAGTCATCGAATACAAGTCGATCTATCTCATTCTCAAGAGACTCCTCAAGGTTACAACCTTCCTCACTACGACACAAAAGACCACCACTAGCAAATAAACACTCAAAGGGAAGAATAGGATAATCATACAATTCATCTTCTCCTTTATCAAACATGGGTGGGGTGTCATAACAAGGTTCACAAACAAGGTCAACGTCAATATTTTCACCAAAGAGAGGTTCAATGAAAACCGAGCTCACATCATGATGTGGCTTTTCAATCCTCTCAACTAGTGGTTCATTTTCACACACAAGTTGACCCAATGGCTCTACACTAGTCGCCGACACATTATATTCATGCAACTCATCAACTAGTATAGAGTTTCCACACACACTAACACAAGACAAGGAAGTAATAGGCTCATGGGAAGAAGAACTAACACTTACACTTGAGTTGCATCCGGGCTCACTCAATGTACTTGAAGCGTCACGGCTAGCTTCTCCTCCTCGTAGCTCACATTTGGCATCTCCTTCACCTTGTCTTTCCATCACGTAGCATAGTTGAGGCTCCATTGGTTTGCCTCCAAGAATCCCTACACAAGAATTCACACAAAGAGAAGAAAAAGATAAAGGGTTAAGGTTAGAATAAGGGGTGTCCTCACTCTCAATTTTTCTTTTTCCCTCTTTCTTTTCCCTCATTTTTTTTCCAAGGTTAGGTGTAGATTCGGGTGGCGACAACTCACTCACATCACTCAACACAATCTCTCCTTTTTCCACTCGAGAGTTGTCACCGGTCGCTCCCTTACTCCTCTCTATCTTTTTTCTCTCAAATTCGGGCGAATTGGGACGAGGCCCGAGAATGCCCATAGCCGGAGTAGGTGGACTTTTTACATCAACCCGGAATCTAGGACTTGGAGACTCATCACTTGAGGTCTCCTCCTTCTTTGTTGGTGAACCACTTGATTTTGCAACTTGTGGTTGGTTCACCTTGTTGATTTTTATCAACCCTTCACTTGAACTAGTCCCACCACTTCTTGTCATTGTAGGACTTCTTGTTTGCACATTGTTGCCCATGGAATGAAGTTCCCGATCCTTGCTCATTTGCCTAGCCAAAGAAGGGGTACTAGTAGGCACTCGGCTCTTCGCCCGGTAAGGCACAAAGTCATAGACTCTTTGCCCCACGCCCACAAGATATGCACCCTTCACCACACTATATTGCACCCTCTTCCCTTCCAACCACCGTTCACCTATCCACACATCGATATGACGCATGGGATACACATCACACCACACATAGCATTTATAATTCCTATGAGATATGAGTACCCGAGCCTCCTTAGAAACCCACACTCCATCATACTCATAAGGATGTTCTAGCTTGTGGCATGGTATCCTAAGCCTATCAACCAAAGAGGTGCTAATACAATTGGCATCGGTACCACCAATCTTGAGCAAGTATCCTCCAATACCATCTACCTCAACAACGAACCTACATCTACCCAAGTCTTTGATGCAACCTAAATTACGCGGAAACGAAAAGACGATACAAAATGCGGAAACGAAAACTAGATAGGCGATATCGATGAAGATATCGAGATAAAAGCAAGACGAGGCTTGAACGTTTACCTAAGTAGCACCGAGGAACTCGTCTCGATACACCCCGGGTGAAGTCAAGGATCACCTATACTATGCAACTACCCTCAAGAGGCACCCGGCTCTTGCAAATAGAATGATCGAAAGAGGTTCCGATGTTCAACTTGGAATCCACCAAGTGAAATCATGCCCGTTCACGGGTTCTTCATTGAGATTCACTCAAGAAATATATCATTCTACATTCAAGGTTTTGTTCAAAAGCAATAAATGAACTAAGGGAGTATTTATAGTTTCCCATTACAACATTTGCCAAGTTTCTGGTCCGCTCTGCTCCTCAACCCTTCGCGATCGCATGCAAGGAGTAGCGATCGCGTGGACACTTGAAATCTGAGGGACGCTATCGCGTGGCATAGGGCGCGAAGGCGCAGGCTTGGACAAAGCCCTTCACGATCGCGAAAGTCTGAGCGCGATCGCGAAGAACAGGTCTTCTTCGTCAGGCAGTGAGCTCAGAAATGCTGCCCTGTTTTGCTCTGTTTTGGCTCCCCTGTTTCCTGCACTGTTTCCAGCCCTGTTCCCACTTTGATTGAGCTTCAATGCATGGTCTTCAAGTCGTCTCCCGAGCTCATATCATCCATGCCTTGACTCCCGGACCAAGTGTAGGTGTCGATGCAATTTGGGCTGCATCATCCTCCCCTTCTTGAGAAAATTTCATCCTCGAAATTAAGGCGTCCTCCTCCAAGGGATCATCACCTACATCAAAAAGGCAAACAAAAACAAAAACTCCTACTACAAGAGTAGGTTAGTGCACTAAGTGTGGGAAAACACACTCTTGTGGTACAACCAAGTATCAATGGCAACAAAGACGCTCATGCTCCCAAAGGAACTAATAAGTACTTGGTTTAACAACAAAGCGCTCCCAACACAAGAACCAATAAAGAAATCAATAGGGCATGGCATATGCAAGATTAAGCTATCAAATTCCCTACAATCCCTAGGTTCAAGATTAGCACACCAAGACCTTCCACTACACGAGTAGGTAGGTCCAACAAGAGTGAGTGCAAGCACGGTAGAAAATTCGCTCTTGTTATAGAGCCAAGTATCAATACCATTCAAAAAGCTCATATCCCCAAAGGGAACAACAAGGACTTGGCTCCATAGTGACAAGCACTTACAACCATAACAAGCAAGGGAATCATTAGAACATAGAACATTCAAGATCAAGCAATCAAAGTTCCGATGACCCCTAAGCTCATGATCAATATACCAAACCTTCAAGGCAATATTTTCAAAATGTAGCACAACGGTTTTGGCATACTCAAGTCTCAAAGTGTGGTTAATATATGGGAGGGAATAGACAAAGTAGTGCAATACACAATTAGCATTAAGTACCCCACTCCCCTTCTTAAAAGCCCTCATACTCACACTAAGAGGTACCTCCTCACCCCCAATTTCATCCTCGAGACAACCCCCCTCACAAGGTAAGCTCTCAAGGGAGGCATTGTCAATGGTCTCTTCTTCATCATAACCCAAACCAACAAGAGTAGGGTCACTCGAAGAAGCATCTGCCTCACCCGAAGCTTCAAACAAGGAGTTGTCTATGGGATCAAATCCCTCGCACCACGGAGGTTCCAACTCCCTCTCTACCCTAGATCGATACAACTCACCACCACAAATAAGGATGCTCTCAAACAAAGGATTAGTAAAAGCATGCATCTCAATTTCATGGTCAAGCAAAGGTGAAGTATCGTAGCTAGGTTCATTACTGATACGGGGCAAAAATACGCGGAAGCAAACTATACGATAAACGAGCGGAAGCAAGTAAATTTGATAACGTGATATCAAAGATATCGAGAAGTTCAAGACTAGGAAGACAAGAATTAGAAGAAAGAACGGATAAACAATTCAAACAAGAATTTAATTATCCAAAGGGAGAAAGTGAAACTCGAACCTTACAAGGATTTCACACTAGCGATGAATCTCCATAGGTTCCAAGTCGACGAGATACATGAAGCCTCGGGCTTCAACAAGAAAGGCTCGGCCTTCTCTCAATTCTCTCTTCTCTCAATTCTATGTTCAATGTAAGCTAACTAATGAAATGAGGAGCAAAATATGCTATATATACATTTACACTAAAAATGGACAAAAATGGCCCTGCAGCTGATTCTGGTTCGCTGTTCAACCTCTCTTCATCGCGATCGCGCCAGGAAGTCTCGCGATCGCGCAGGCAATAACTCTAGGCATCGCGATCGCGCAAAGGGCTCGCGATCGCGCAGGTCTCCAGCATCTTCACGATCTTCAGCATCTTCAGCTTTCGCCTTCGCGCTCAAAGTCACGCTGTCGCGCAGGCCAATTCAGTACGCTTCGCGATCGCGTGAGGAGGTGTCGCGATCGCGAAGAACAAAAGTTCTTCCTTAGGCAGTGAGCTCCCAGTGTGCTCCCCTGTTTTGCCCTGTTTTGGGGCTGCCTGTTTTCCTGCCCTGTTTCCTCCGTCTTCGGCGCTCCAATGCATGATCTTCCAAGACGTTCCCGGAGGCCTTGAGTCGTATCCATTGTGCTCTCGAGCTTCGCTTTTGATGGTTGTCGTTGAGGCCATTTTGGGCCGCATCATCCTCCCCTTCTTGAAAGGATTTCGTCCTCGAAATCGAACCATCAAAACCTACAATCAAAACAAGCACAACCAAAACTCCCTACTTCACAAGTAGGTTAGCTCAACAATAATAAGTGCAAGTGGTGTGGAAAACACACTCTTGTGATAGAGCCAAGCATCAATACCTAATAAAAAGTGTATGTCCCCAAAGGAGACAACAAAGTCTTGGCTCGACAAGAACAAGCACTCATTTTCGAAACAAGCAAAGAGATCAAGGATATGCATGTAGCAATTAAATTCCCCACGACCCCTAAGCCCATGACCAACACACCAAGCCTTCAAATCAAGTTTATCACAAAGTGACACATCGGCTTTGGCATGTTCAACGCTCAAGGTGCGCTCAACATATGGAATGGAGTAAGTAAGATAGTTCAAGCGACAACTAACATCAAATACTCCACTCCCCTTCTTACGAGCATTCTTATACACACCAAGAGGTACCTCCTCACCTCCAAATACTCCTCCAAGACAATCCTCGTCACTAGACAAACTCCCAAGGGAGGTCTCAAACAATGGGTTATCCATAGAGTTAAGCATTCCAATCCATGGAGGTCCAAACTCACACTCGACTCTAGCTTGATACAATTCACCATTTTCATTGAGGTTGCTCTCATACAAAGGATTAGTATAGGCACACTTCTCGAGTTCACAAGCAAACAAAGGTGAAGTTCTCAAACTAGAGGTATCAACATCCACACTTGAGGAGTCATCGAACACAAGTCGATCTATCTCATTCTCAAGAGACTCCTCAAGGTTACAACCTTCCTCACTACGACACAAGATACCACCACTAGCAAATAAGCAATCAAAGGGAAGAATAGGATAATCATGCAATTCATCTTCTCCTCTATCAAACATGGGTGGGGTGTCATAACAAGGTTCACAAGAAAGGTCAACTTCAACATTTTCACTAAAGAGAGGTTCAATGAAAACCGAGCTCACATCATGATGTGGCTTTTCAATCCTCTCAACTAGTGGTTCAATTTCACACACAAGTTGACCCGAAGGCTCTACACTAGTTGCAAACACATTATACTCATGCAAATCATCAACTAGCATAGAGTTGTTACAACCAAGATCACAAGACAAGGAAGTATCATGCTCAAGGGAGGAAGAACTAACACATACCTTTGGAGTGTCATGAACGTCTCCACCTTGTAGCTCGCATTCGGCATCTCCTTCACCTTGTCTTTCCATCTCGGAACATGGTTGAGGCTCCATCGGTTTGCCTCCAAGAATCCCTACACAAGAATTCAAACACATAGAAGAAAAAGATAAAGGGTTAAGGTTAGAATAAGGGGTGTCCTCACTCTCAATTTTTCTTTTTCCCTCTTTCTTTTCCCTCATTTTTTTTCCAAGGTCGGGTGTAGATTCGGGTGGTGACAACCCACTCACATCACTCATCACAACCTCTCCTTTTTCCACTCGAGAGTTGTCACCGGTCGCTCCCTTACTCCTCTCTATCTTTTGTCTCTCAAATTCGGGCGAATTGGGACGAGGCCCAAGAATACCCATAGCCGGAGTAGGTGGACTCTTCACGTCAACCCGGAATCTAGGACTTGGATACTCATCTCTTGAGGTCTCCTTCTTCTTTGTTGGTGAACCACTTGGTTTTGCAAGTTGTGGTTGGTTCACCTTGTTGATTTTTATCAACCCTTCACTTGAACTAGTCCCACCACTTCTTGTCATTGTAGGACTTCTTGTTTGCACATTGTTGCCCATGGAATGAAGTTCCCGATCCTTGCTCCTTGGCCTAGCCAAAGAAAGGGTACTAGTAGGCACTCGGCTCTTCGCCCGGTAAGGCACAAAGTCATAGACTCTTTGCCCTACGCCCACAAGATACGCATCCTTCACCACACTATATTGCACCCTCTTCCCCTCCAACCACCGGTCACCTATCCACACATCAACATGACGCATGGGATACACATCACACCACACAAAGCATTTATAGTTCCTATGAGATACGAGTACCCGAGCCTCCTTAGAAACCCACAATCCATCATACTCATAAGGATGCTCTAGCTTATGGCATGGTATCCTAAGCCTATCAACCAAAGAGGTGCTAATACAATTGGCATCGGTACCACCAATCTTGAGCAAGTATCCTCCAATACCATCTACCTCAAAAACGAACCTACGTCTACCCAAGTTTTGTAGATTGACATCCAAGTGAGAACTTGAATGCTTACAAGTGTCAACTCCGACAACTTGGGTCTTCCTTATCCCTCCACTAGTGGAAACACCACTAGAACAACCTCCACTTCCCGTCACTTTCCCAACATTAGAAATGTTGTTGGAAATCGAGGAAGGAGCCTTGCCATGGAACCCATAAGTGCTTCTCGCCTTGGCTCCATAGCCCATAGCACTACCCCTACTACAATCATCCACGCCCCTTACGGCACATAACCCCTTTGTAGCAAAAGAAACACCATCTATCATACCACCCCCCACATGGGAATTAGAAGCATTAGGCCGCTTAGCGTACCTAGAAGATGCAAGCTTCTTCTTTCCCACGGAACAACCACCACCACCTCCCATACTAATGGAAGGTTCTCCACTACTCCCTTGTACGCCATTAGCAACACCAAGAGAAGATGCATAAGAACAATTCATATACTCAACATCATCATCAACTCTATCTATGTCACTATCATGCTCAAATTCTTCACAAGGAGAGTAAGTAGGATCATCATACCTTGAAGCGTCACTATCCTCGGGTTCTTGACTAGAAGCATAAGTATCTTCACATTCTTCGTCACAAGCTTCATAGTCTTCACCACTCTCACGATCATCGTAGTGAACCGCTTCATCATCATAGGAGCCATGGCTTCCATCACCATAGTAATGGCCATCATCACCCTCATAGGAGCCATAGTCTCCATCATCACCATACGAGTCATAACAACTCGCATCATCGCCACATGAGCCACAATCTACTCCATCATCATTGTCCGACATTGTTGCAATCACCAAAGAACAAAACCTCCCAAAAGTCACTCTCTCACGTGTATCACTCAATATTTGTACACTCAAGAGCGAGGCCTTATCAACTTGGGAACCAAGGTAATCACAACTAGCATGTCCAAGTTAAAGTTCGGAGTGGAATTAATGAGACTCGATGTACGGACGGCTATTTAAAGTGCGCACTTGAGGCCAAAAGGAGTTCTACGACTCTTCTTTGAATTCTAATCTCCTCTACGCACGAATACCTAATACGCTAAAGGATTAGTGTCTTTCAAGTAGGCCAATTACCATCAAAACACTAACCAAGAGGTACGGTGGAAAACGGGACACAAAAGATTCGACTCGAATCGGAACCAAACGGATTTGGAATCGGATGAAATTTTGTTTGTGATCTACAAACTCATCATATTTAATGGTCCAATTGGAGTTTAGATGTTTGGAATCTGTTCGGAAGCCGTTGCGAACGTTCTGTCCCAAAACTGGAATTTTGAAAATTTTTTTTTTGTTCTTCGCTATCGCGACCAGACGCGCGCGATCGCGAAGGGTTAATTTTTCAAAAAATAATTTTGTTCTTCGCTATCGCGAAATTGCTCTTCGCGATCGCGAAGGGTTAATTCCTGCACTTTCACAGCAGCTCAAAAACGGGTTTTTGGGCGATTTTGGCCAAATTTTTGGCTCGATTTCAACCCGAAACGCAAAACCAACGATACCCAAAGGTGTATACAACTAATATCATCAATCCCCAATAGTTTTTCAACCCCAAACAACAACAACAAGCTTCGATTCAAGATTGAAGCGTTTTCAAGAATTTTCAAACTTTTGGATTTTGATTTTCGAAAATTTTGAATCGTAACACCAAAACACGAGATATGGGTATCAAAACGACGGGAATACAATAAGGAACAAACCCCACTACTTTTAAACACTCGGGGACTTGTATCCAACCCGCTCGACCAAATTTTGTTCAAGTTTTCAAGTTTTTCTATTTTTTTTTTTGTTTTCTTCAATTTTCAACAACAAACAACAACACAATAACGATACTAACACGTTGAACAAGGAACGGGGGTTTGTAAGAACATAACCCGAGCCTTGCTCTGATACCAACTGATACGGGGCAAAAATACGCGGAAGCAAACTATACGATAAACGAGCGGAAGCAAGTAAATTTGATAACGTGATATCAAAGATATCGAGAAGTTCAAGACTAGGAAGACAAGAATTAGAAGAAAGAACGGATAAACAATTCAAACAAGAATTTAATTATCCAAAGGGAGAAAGTGAAACTCGAACCTTACAAGGATTTCACACTAGCGATGAATCTCCATAGGTTCCAAGTCGACGAGATACATGAAGCCTCGGGCTTCAACAAGAAAGGCTCGGCCTTCTCTCAATTCTCTCTTCTCTCAATTCTATGTTCAATGTAAGCTAACTAATGAAATGAGGAGCAAAATATGCTATATATACATTTACACTAAAAATGGACAAAAATGGCCCTGCAGCTGATTCTGGTTCGCTGTTCAACCTCTCTTCATCGCGATCGCGCCAGGAAGTCTCGCGATCGCGCAGGCAATAACTCTAGGCATCGCGATCGCGCAGGTCTCCAGCATCTTCACGATCTTCAGCATCTTCAGCTTTCGCCTTCGCGCTCAAAGTCACGCTGTCGCGCAGGCCAATTCAGTACGCTTCGCGATCGCGTGAGGAGGTGTCGCGATCGCGAAGAACAAAAGTTCTTCCTTAGGCAGTGAGCTCCCAGTGTGCTCCCCTGTTTTGCCCTGTTTTGGGGCTGCCTGTTTTCCTGCCCTGTTTCCTCCGTCTTCGGCGCTCCAATGCATGATCTTCCAAGACGTTCCCGGAGGCCTTGACTCGTATCCATTGTGCTCTCGAGCTTCGCTTTTGATGGTTGTCGTTGAGGCCATTTTGGGCCGCATCAATTACTCACACTTGAGGAGTCATCATAGACAACCTTGCCCAATTCATGCCACTTGGACTCCTCAAGGTCATTATCATCCTTACTACGACACACAAATCCACCAAAATCAATTATATTCACAAGGGTGGAGTTACATAACTCATCTTCCCTTTTATCAAACATGGGTGGGGTGTCATAACAAGGGTCGCAAGCAAGGTCAACTACCAAAATTTCACTAGAGAGAGGTCCTTTGAATTCCGGGCTCACATCATGGTGTGGCTTCTCATCCCTCTCTACTAGCGGTCCACAAGCAACCACAAGTTGACCATTCGACTCTACACTAGTTGTCATTTCATCAAATGCATTACAAGCACCAACTAGCATTGAGTCTTCACAAGACAAGGAAGGATTATGTTCATAAGAAGGTGACAAAACACTTACCTTTGAGTAGCTCCCGTGAGTACTCATATCGCTTGAAGTGTCTTGTTCAAGTCCTTCTTCATGAAACTCACAGTGTCGAGCTCCATCCTCTTGTCCTTCTTCCTTAGCAACCGGTTGAGGCTCCACTAGCTCGCCTCCAAGAGCACCTACACATAAGCCCAAACAAATAGAAAGAGAAGGAGATAAATCATGGTTAGAGCGAAGTGTGTTCCCACTCTCACTAGAGATTTCCTCTTCCCTCACTTCTTTCATTTTTCGCTCAAGGCCAATTGTAGGTCCGGGTGATGCTTCACTCTCATCTCGCAAGGGCATGACCATAAGATTGTTGGTTCCGGGCTCAAAGACCATGGGAGACTTGGATTTAGCCGCTTCCCTCAACTCCCTCATAATCCTATAGTCATTACTTACTTGCTTCGGTGTCAAGGGCTTGAGTATATACTTTCTAGAGCCGTGCAAGACCGTGTAAGAGTTGGTCCTACCATCATGTACTACACTCCGATCATATTGCCACGGCCTCCCAAACAAGAGATGACAAGCTTGCATAGGGGCTACATCGAACATTACCTTGTCTCGGTAGTTGCCAATGCTAAACTCAATCAAAACTTGCTTCTCCACCCTCAACTCTCCACACTCACTCAACCATTGTAGACGATATGGATGCGGATGTGCTCTAGTAGGCAATTGCACTTGGGAAAGCAAGGTCTCACTCACTATGTTAGCACAACTTCCCGAATCAATGATCATTGAGCACACTAGACCCATCACTCGACACCTAGCATGGAAGAGGTTCTCCCTTTGCACATGCTCCGGATCTTCATGACTCATGGCACCCAAACCCCTCCGTACCACAAGTGTCGTTTTAAGCTCATCATCACCTTGGGGAATGCCCAAGTTGTGGGGAGTGCCCACTTGTTGGGGAATGCCCAACATTTCATCATTAGTACCTCTTTCGGTACCTTTTTGGACACTCGGGGTCCATTTCCTTTCAAGGCGTTCAAGCCTTTGGTCCAAAGACCTTACCTCGGCCAAGATGTAGGCCAAAGTACTCAACGGGTCCTCAACGGTATCATACACGTCTCCGGCCATGTACCTACATAAATCAAAAACAAGAAAGAGGTTAGAGTAAAAGCCCTCACTCGCTCTCTCTCCTTTGAAGTGTCACTCGGGTACACTCAATTTAGTGGCGGGGGATTTATCACTCAAGCTTGATCTCAAAGGCTTCCTCGTAGTTGAACAACCACCTCAATAATCACTCAAGTCACAAGAACCAAACGCTCTTCGGGGTGAGTGGAATTGATGGGACTCGATGGGCGAACGGCTTTATAAATGAGCACTTGAGCCATACAAATATACTACGAGTCTTCTTTGAGCTCTACTCTCCTTCTAGGCACGAGTTTCCTAGTCGCACAATGGATTAGTACTACTTGGGTAGAAGTGTTACCCTCAAAGTACTAACCGGAAGTGACGCGATCAAATGGCAAAAGATCGAATCGCCACTAAACGGATTCGGAATTGGATGATTTTTGGTTAGTGATCTACAAACTCACCATATTTGATGATACAACTGAAGTTTTGGTGAGCGGAAACTGTTACGAACACTTTGCGAACAATCTGTCCCAGTTCAGGATTTCCTGGAATTGAACACACTTCGCTATCGCGTGGAAGATCGCGCGATCGCGATGACTTAAGTTGTGGAGTTGTCGCGATCGCGTGAGGAAGTGCGCGATCGCGCAGGCTTACAGACCAGAACCAGAACCCCGACTGCAAACACAGTTTTTGGCACACCAATCACCCAAATTCAACTTGTTGTTCAGTTTTAAAGCTTCCAAAGGGTGTTTTCAACTAAGGTAAACAACCCCCAATGGTTTTTCCAATCAAACAACTCGTTTTCAAGAATTCGGAGTAAGTTCTTCAAATTTTCAAGAACTTCAAAATTTTCAAAGTTCGATTTTCATTCCGCTACTCCGAATGATGATATGGGGATATCAAAATGAGGGGAAAACTATATAGAACAATCCCCGATACCAAACAACCAAGAATTCACAACACAAAACAAGTTCTATTAAATTTTGTGAATTCTCAACTTTTGAGATTTGGTTTTCAAGATTTTGATTCACGACTTCAAATCGTGTTTCGAGGGTACCAAATCAACGGGATTATGATAACAAACAATCCCCAGTAACAAACAACAACAAAATCGCTACAACAAACGATTTCTAGCAATTTTTTTTGGTGATTTTCAAATTTTTGGATTTTTTTGTTTTTCTTCAAATAAGAACAACAAACAACAATACGATAACAACAACAAGAACAAGACCGAGGATTCGTAAGAACGAAGCCTAGCCGTGCTCTGATACCAACTGATGCAACCTAAATTACGCGGAAACGAAAAGACGATACAAAATGCGGAAACGAAAACAAGATAGGCGATATCGATGAAGATATCGAGATAAAAGCAAGACGAGGCTTGAACGTTTACCTAAGTAGCACCGAGGAACTCGTCTCGATACACCCCGGGTGAAGTCAAGGATCACCTATACTATGCAACTACCCTCAAGAGGCACCCGGCTCTTGCAAATAGAATGATCGAAAGAGGTTCCGATGTTCAACTTGGAATCCACCAAGTGAAATCATGCCCGTTCACGGGTTCTTCATTGAGATTCACTCAAGAAATATATCATTCTACATTCAAGGTTTTGTTCAAAAGCAATAAATGAACTAAGGGAGTATTTATAGTTTCCCATTACAACATTTGCCAAGTTTCTGGTCCGCTCTGCTCCTCAACCCTTCGCGATCGCGTGCAAGGAGTAGCGATCGCGTGGACACTTGAAATCTGAGGGACGCTATCGCGTGGCATAGGGCGCGAAGGCGCAGGCTTGGACAAAGCCCTTCGCGATCGCGAAAGTCTGAGCGCGATCGCGAAGAACAGGTCTTCTTCGTCAGGCAGTGAGCTCAGAAATGCTGCCCTGTTTTGCTCTGTTTTGGCTCCCCTGTTTCCTGCACTGTTTCCAGCCCTGTTCCCACTTTGATTGAGCTTCAATGCATGGTCTTCAAGTCGTCTCCCGAGCTCATATCATCCATGCCTTGACTCCCGGACCAAGTGTAGGTGTCGATGCAATTTGGGCTGCATCAGTCTTGCACATTGGCACCCAAATGAGAATTTGGACGCCCACAAGTGTCAACACCAACAACTTGGGTCTTCCTTATCCCTCCACTACTAGCAAGATTGCTAGTGTAACTTCCACTTCCCGTTACTCTCCCAACATTAGAGATGTTGTTGGAAGTCGAGGAAGGATCCTTGCCATGGAACCCATAAGTGCCTCTCGCCTTGGTTCCATAGCCCATAGTACTACTCCTACTACAACCATCCACGCCCCTCACGGCATACAACCCCTTTGTAGCAAAAGCAACACCATCTCTCAATCCAACCTCCACATGGGAATTAGAAGCATTAGGTCGCTTAGCGAACCTAGAAGATGCAAGCTTCATCTTTCCCACGGAACAACCACCACCACCTCCCATACTAATGGAAGGTCCTCTACTACTCCCTTGTACACCACAAGCAACACTAAGAGAAGATGCATATGAACAATTTCTATACTCAACATCATCATCAACTCTATCTATGTCACTATCATGCTCAAATTCTTCACAAGAAGAGTAAGTAGGATCATCATACCTTGAAGCGTCACTATCCTCGGGTTCTTGACTAGAAGCATAAGTATCTTCACATTCTTCGTCACAAGCTTCATAGTCTTCACCACTCTCACAATCATCGTAGTGAACCGCTTCATCATCATAGGAGCCATGGTTTCCATCATCATAGTAATGGCCATCATCACCCTCGTAGGAACCATAGTCTTCATCATCACCATACGAGTCATAGCAACTCGCATCATCCCCACAAGAGCCATAATCTCCACACTCAACATCCGACATCGTTGCAACACCAAAGCACAAAAACCTCCCGAAAGTCACTCCCTCACGTGTATCACTCAATTTATGAACACTCAAGAGCGAGGCCTTTACAACTTGGGAACCAAGGTGACCACAACTAGCATGTCCAAGTTAAAGTTCGGAATGGAGTTAATGAGACTCAATGGACGGACGGTTATTTTAAATGCGCACTTGAGGCCAAAGAAAGTTCTACGAATCTTCTTTGATTTCTAATCTCCTCTAAGCACGAATGTCCTAATACGCTAGGTAGTTAGTGTCTTTTGAGTAGGCCAATTACCCTAGAAACACTAACCAAGAAGCCCGTGGGCGAATAACGATGGAAACCTAGGCAAAAAACTACCCGGGAAAACCCTTCAGCAAGAGGCGCTCCGCCTCAGGAAAATCCAGAGAGCAGCCCAGGGGGAGGCGCTCCGCCTCAAAATGGAGGCGCTCCGCCTCAAAATGGAGGCGCTCCGCCTAGGGCAAATCCTGCAACTTTGCGAAACGCGTTTTGGCTCGTTTCGCACCCAAAAATCCAACGTTTTCAACCCGAAACACAAAATTAATGATACCCAAATGTGTATACAACTATTATAACCAATCCCCAATGGTTTTAAACTCCAAACAAACAACAACAAGCTTCGATTCGAATTTGAAGCGTTTTCAAGAATTTTCAAACCTTTTGGATTTTGATTTTGGAAATTTTGAATCGTAACACCAAAATGTGATATATGGGTACCCAAACAACGGGAATACTATAAGGAACAAACCCCAATACTTTTTAACACTTGGGGATTCGATTCCAACCCGATCTACCAAATTTTTTCAACTTTTCAAGTTTTCAATTTTTTTGTTTTTTCTTCAATTTTCAAGAACAAACAACAACACAATAACGATACTAACACGTTGAACAAGGAACGGGGGTTTGTAAGAACATAACCCGATCCTTGCTCTGATACCAAACTGATGCAGGGAAAAACTAGCGGAAGCAAACAACGATAAAACAATGCGGAAGCGATAAAGGATAACAAGAAATCGAGAGTAGGAAGGCAAGAATTTAGAAGAAAGAATCGAATTCAATTCATTAACGTTAATTGAATTCAAGAGGGAGAAGGGAAACTTGAACCTTACAATGGAATCTAACTAGATGTCGATCTCCATAGGTTCCAAGTCGAGACATACACGAGCCTCGGGCTCAAACAAGAAGGGCTCGGCCTCTTCAATGTTCTCTCTCAAGATTCTATCTTCCACAATGACTAACTAATCAACTAAATGGCCTAAGGAAGGTATTTATAGTCTTCCTTTACACTTAATGAAATGTCTAAAACACCCCCAAAGTGGGTTATAACAATACAAGCCACTTAAGGGCAAAATAGAAAAAACACACAAAATCCCGCGCAGGCCAACAGGGGGAGGCGCTCCGCCTCAGGATGAGGCGCTCCGCCTCAGGATGAGGCCCTCCGCCTTCTTCTGTTTGGCTCTCTGCTTTTTGGTAGGCGCTCCGCCTCAGCTTTGAGGCGCTCCGCCTCCTTCTGGAACTTGTGCAAGAGGCTCAAAATGACCTTGGGGTGGATCCCCTTGGAGCCCAAGTGCTCCTCCATCCATGGTGCTCAAAAGGCCTTGATGGTACTCCTTGTGCTCTCAAGCTTGGTTCTTGATGGTTGTCGTTGAGGCCAATTTGCCCGGCATCAAGTGCCCTAGTAGAGCAAGGGACTTCTAACGTCCCCTCGGAGAAAGGGACCCCGAGTGTCCAAATTGAAAAGGGGACCACGAGCGTCCAAGTTGAAGTCTCTAGTACTCCTAACTTTACCCCGGAGCAAGTTAGCCACGTCATTGAATTGTTCAATCAACAACGGGTAAGGGAGGATCGAGAGAGAGTTGATCCAATGTTGGGCAATCCCCAACGAACGGGCATTCCCCGTATCTTAGACAACCCTCCAAGAAACGTTCCACTACCACAACCCCTCCGAAATGTGCAACCTCTTGAGCAAGTTGATGAAGCTCAAGAAGGGGAGGAAGCCAATTATGGAGATGACATGTATGGGTTTGATGATCACTTTCAACCGAGGCGAGGTATGAATTGGGGTCGGAATGTGGATCGGGGTAGAGGCCGAGGTCGAGGGCCACCCATGGGGCATGATGGGGGGAATGTTAGGAGAGATTATGGAGGTTATGGTGGTTACGGAGATCACTATGGAGGCCAACCGGAGCCATTCCAAGGGGGTCGTGATAACAACAACAACCTCAATAATGTGAAGCTCACTATTCCTTCTTTCAAAGGAAGTAGTGACCCGGTGGAGTACAAAAATTGGAAATTGGCTATGGAACGAATATTTGAAACCAATGATATGCCCGAGGTGAAGAAAACCAAGTATGCAATATCTTCCTTCGAATCTTTTGCTTCTACTTGTGATGCGGGGCAAATCGAGCCAAGACACTAACCATCAAGAACCAAGCTTGAGAGCACAACGGATACGAGTCAAGGCCTCCGGAAACAACTTGAAGATCATGCATTGGAGCGCTAACGGATGGAGGAAACAGGGCAGGAAACTGAGCAGCCCAAAACAGGGCAAAACAGGGGAGGTAACTGGGAGCTCACTGCCTAAGGAAGAACTTTTGTTCTTCGCGATCGCGACCCCTACTCACGCGATCGCGAAGAGTATTGGAGTGGCCTGCGCGATCGCGTGCACTTGAACGCAAAGGCGAAGCTGAGGATGCTGAGGATCGTGAAGATGGTGGAGACCTGCGCGATCGCGAGCCATTCGCGCTATCGCGATGCCTAGAGTTGATGCCTGCGCGATCGCGAGCCTCCCTGGCGCGATCGCGATGAAGAGATGTTGATCAGCGAACCAGAATCAGCTGCAGGGCCATTTTTGTCCATTTTGAGTGTAAATGTATATATAGCACATTGCTCTTCATTTTCATTAGTTCAGCTTAAATTGAATTGAGAGAAGAGAGAATTAGAGAAGAGGCCGAGCCCTTCTAGTCCGAAGCCCGAGGCTTCATGTATCTCGTTAACTTGGAACCTATGGTGATCGACACCTAGTTGAGTCCATTGTAAGGTTCGAGTTTCACTTTCTCCCTTTTGGATTATTAATTCATGTCTTGAATTCATTAATCCGTTCTTTCTTCTCGTTTCTTGACTCCCCAATCCTTGTTTCCCGATATCTTTGATATCATCTATCTTGTTATTTATCGCTTCCGCATAGTTTATATCGTTGTTTAGCTTCCGCGTATTTTGCCCCTTATCAGTTGGTATCAGAGCAAGGCTCGGGTTATGTTCTTACAAACCCCCGTTCCTTGTTCCATATGTTAGTATCGTTATTGTGTTGATTGTTTGTTCTTGAAAATTGAAGAAAAACAAAAAAATTGAAAAACTAGAAAACTTGACAAAATTTGGTCGAGCGGGTTGGATACAAGTCCCCGAGTGTTAAAAAGTAGTGGGGATTGTTCCTTGTTGTATTCCCGTCGTTTTGATACCTATATCCCGTGTTTTGGTGTTGCGATTCAAAAACTCGAAAATCAAATCCAAAAGTTGAAAATTTCTTGAAAACGCTTCAACATTGAATCGAAGCTTTGTTAGAGGTTTAAACCTATTGGGAATTGGTTGTTATAGTTGAAAACACCATTGGGTATCGTTGGGAATGAGTAAAAGTCGAGTCGGGGTGATTTTGTGTGCCAAAAACTGAAGTTGCAGTCGAGTTTCTGGTTCTGCACTGCATACCTGCGCGATCGTGCAGGCACACACGCGATAGCGCTGGGAAAAATTTTATCCCTTCGCGATCGCGAAGAGATAGGCTCCGACAGCGAAGAGAAAATTAAAATTTTTTGAAAATTTGTTCTTCGCGATAGCGCGCGTCTGCACGCGATAGCGAAGAAGAAACAATTTTGCAGATTTCCAGTTTTGGGACAGAACGTTCGCAACGGCTTCCGAACAGTTTCCAAACATCTAAACTCCAATTGGACCATTAAATATGATGAGTTTGTAGATCACAAACAAAATTTCATCCGATTCCAAATCCGTTTGGTCCCAATTCGAGTCGAATCTTTTGTGTCCCGTTTTCTACCATACCTCTTGGTTAGTGTTTTGAAGGTAATTGGCCTACTTGAAAGACACTAATCCTTTAGCGTATAGGGTATTCGTGCGTAGAGGAGATTAGAATTCAAAGAAGAGTCGTAGAACTCCTTTTGGCCTCAAGTGCGCACTTTAAATAGCCGTCCGTACATCGAGTCTCATTAATTCCATTCCGAACTTTAACTTGGACATGCTAGTTGTGATTACCTTGGTTCCCAAGTTGATAAGACCTCGCTCTTGAGTGTACAAATATTGAGTGATACACGTGAGGGAGTGACTTTTGGGAGGTTTTGTTATTGGTGATTGCAACAATGTCGGATAATGATGATGGAGTAGATTGTGGCTCATGTGGCAATGATGCGAGTTGCTATGACTCGTCTGGTGATGATGGAGACTATGGTTCCTATGAGGGTGATGATGGCCACTACTATGATGATGGAAACCATGGTTCCTATGTTGATGAAGCGGCTCACTATGATGAACGTGAGATTGAAGAAGACTATGAAGCTTGTGATGAAGAATGTGACGATGCCTATGCTTCTAGTCAAGAAATCGAAGATGGTGACGCTTCAAGGTATGACGATCCTACTTACTGTTCTTGTGAAGAATTTGATATTGATGATGGTGACCTAGGTAGAGTTGATGATGATGATGAACATAGGGGTTATTCTTATGCATCTTCTCCTAGTGTTGCTAACGGAGTACAAGGGAGTAGTAGAAGACCTTCCATTAGTATGGGAGGTGGTGGTGGTTGTTCCATGGGAAATGGGAGGTTTGTATCTTCTAGTTCCCATGAGAGGGGTGGAAGGAGAAATGGTGTTGCTCTTACCGTTACGGGGCTGCATTGCTCTAGTAGTGGTGGTAGGAGTGGTGCTACGGGCTATGGAACCAAGGCGAGAGGCAATTATGGGTTCCGTAGTGGTGGTCCTTCCTCGACTTCCAACAACACTTCTAGTGTTGGGAGAGTGACGGGAAGTGGAGGTTATTCTAGTGGTGTTGCCACTAGTGGAGGGATAAGGAGAACCCAACTTGGGGGTGATGGGTTTCTTGGACTTGATCCTATACAAGACATGTGTGAGTGTAGGTTCATTTTTGAGGTGAATGGTAGTGGAGGATGCTTGCTCAAGGTTACTGAAGCCTATGCTAATTTTGTTAATGTCTCTTGGGTTAATAGGCTAAAGATACCATGCTACAAATTGAAATATCCTTATGAGTATCAAGGTGTTTGGATTACTAGTGAAGCTCGGGTACTCATATCTCAAGGGAGTTACAAGGAATATATTTGGTGTGATGTGTGTCCCATGGAGCATTATGGTGTTTGGCTAGGACAACCGTGGTTGCAAGGTAAGAGGGTGCGGTACGATATCGTGAAGGATGTGTACCAAGTGAGCACGAGGCAAAGCACTTATGACATTGAACCTTGCCGGGCAAAGTTTAAGTTCTATCCTAGCAAATCCTCTCGGCCTATGGAAAGGGGAAAGGAGCAAGTGTCTCAAACTAAAGATGCAAGAAGGCATACAAGAAGTCCTACAATCACAAACAACGGTGGGACTAGTGCTACAAAAGAGTTGGCAAATGTCAACAAGGTGAGCCCGAAGCCACTTCCAAAGCCGAGTGGTTCACCAACAAAGAAAAAGGAGACGTCAAGCGATGAGCCTCCAAGTCCTAGATTCCGGGTTGATGTAAAGAGTCCACCTACTCCGGCTATGGGCATTCTCGGGCCTCGTCCCAATTCGCCCGAATTTGAGAGACAAAAGATAGAGAGGAGTAAGGGAGCGACCGGTGACATTCCTCGAGTGGGAAAAGGAGAGGATGTGTTGAGTGATGTGAGTGGGATGTCACCACCCGAATCTACACCCGACCTTGAAAAGAAAATGAGGGAAAAGAAAGAGGGAAAAAAGAGTGAGGACACCCCTTATTCTAACCTTAACCCTTTATCTTTTTCTTCTACTTGTATGAATACTTGTGTAGGTATTCTTGGAGGCAAGCCAATGGAGCCTCAACCATGTCCCGTGATGGAAAGACAAGGTGAAGGAGATGCCGAATGTGAGCTACAAGGTGGAGACGTTCATGACACTTCAAAGGTATGTGTTAGTTCCTCTTCCCATGAGCCTATTACTTCCTTGTCTTGTGTTAGTGTTTGTGATGACTCCACACTAGTTGATGATATGTATGATTACAATGTGTTTGCAACTAGTGTAGAGCCTTCGGGTCAACTTGTGAGTGAGATTGAACCACTAGTTGAGAGGATTGAAAAGCCACATCATGATGTGAGCTCGGTTTTCATTGAACCTCTCTTTAGTGAAGATGCCGTAGTTGACCTTGCTTGTGAACCTTGTTATGACACCCCACCTATATTTGATAAAGGAGAAGATGAATTGCATGATGATCTTATTCTTCTCTTTGATTGCTTAATTGATAATGGTGGTCTCTTGTGTCGTAGTGAGGGTGGGTTTGATCTTGAGGAGTCTCTTGAGTGTGAGATGGATCGATTTATTTTCGATGACTCCTTGAGTGAGAGTGAGGGACCTAGTCTTGATTCTATGCTTTTGTGTAACCATGAATTTGAGGTGCATGCCTTTACCTTTCTATTGTTTGAAGGCAATCTCATTTGTGGTGGTGAATTGTATCGGACTAGGGTCGGTAGTAGAGTCAAACCTCCATGGTTTGTCAAGTTAGGCTCTATGGATGATCCAACGTTTGGCACTCCGAGTGAGGAGAGTGGTCTTGGTATTGGTCGTGATGACCTACCTTCTAGTAGTCCTAGCCTTCGTTGTGAGGACTATAATGATGAAGGACCTATTTTGGAGACCTTCCTTTGGAGTTTGTCCAATAAGGAGGATTGTCTTGGGGTTGATTTGGGAGGTAAGGAGGTATCTCTTGGTGTGTGCAAGAATGCTCTTAAGAAGGGGAGTGGAGTAGTCGATGTTAGTTTTGAGTTGAACTATTTTACTTACTCCATTCCACATGTTGAGCACACCTTGAGTGTTGGACATACCAAAGCCAATGTGTCACATTGTGATAAAATTGATTTGAAGGCTTGGTGTGTTGATAGTAAGCTTAGGGGTCATAAGACATTTGATTGCTACATGTTTCATGACTTTGATCTCTTTGCTTGTTTTGATGATGAGTGCTTGTTCTTTGTGAGCCAAGAATTTATTGTTTCCTTTGGGAACATACGCTTTTTAATTGGTATTGATGCTTGGCTCTATCACAAGAGTGTGTTTTCCACACTACTTGCACTTATTCTTGTTAAGCTAACCTACTTGTGAAGTAGGAAATTTTGGTTGTGCTTGGTTTGATTGTAGGTTTTGATGGTGTGATTTCGAGGACGAAATCCTTTCAAGAAGGGGAGGATGATGCGGGGCAAATCGAGCCAAGACACTAACCATCAAGAACCAAGCTTGAGAGCACAACGGATACGAGTCAAGGCCTCCGGAAACAACTTGAAGATCATGCATTGGAGCGCTAACGGATGGAGGAAACAGGGCAGGAAACTGAGCAGCCCAAAACAGGGCAAAACAGGGGAGCAAACTGGGAGCTCACTGCCTAAGGAAGAACTTTTGTTCTTCGCGATCGCGACCCCTACTCACGCGATCGCGAAGAGTATTGGAGTGGCCTGCGCGATCGCGTGCACTTGAACGCAAAGGCGAAGCTGAGGATGCTGAGGATCGTGAAGATGGTGGAGACCTGCGCGATCGCGAGCCATTCGCACGATCGCGATGCCTAGAGTTGATGCCTGCGCGATCGCGAGCCTCCCTGGCGCGATCGCGATGAAGAGATGTTGATCAGCGAACCAGAATCAGCTGCAGGGCCATTTTTGTCCATTTTGAGTGTAAATGTATATATAGCACATTGCTCTTCATTTTCATTAGTTCAGCTTAAATTGAATTGAGAGAAGAGAGAATTAGAGAAGAGGCCGAGCCCTTCTAGTCCGAAGCCCGAGGCTTCATGTATCTCGTTAACTTGGAACCTATGGCGATCGACACCTAGTTTTGAGTCCATTGTAAGGTTCGAGTTTCACTTTCTCCCTTTTGGATTATTAATTCATGTCTTGAATTCATTAATCCGTTCTTTCTTCTCGTTTCTTGACTCCCCAATCCTTGTTTCCCGATATCTTTGATATCATCTATCTTGTTATTTATCGCTTCCGCATAGTTTATATCGTTGTTTAGCTTCCGCGTATTTTGCCCCTTATCAACTTGGTGGGAGTCGGTGAAGAGGAATAGAAGGAGGACGGGGATGGCTATTAATCTTACTTGGGAAGAGTTGATCCGAGTGATGGATGAGAAGTACTTGACTAGCCAATACCGGGTTTAGCAACAAAAGCGTCTCTATGAGTTGAAACAAGGTTCCAATTCGGTTGGGGAATACTTCAATGATTTTGAGCAAGTCTGAATGAACCTTGACCTAGATGATGAAGATCATGAAATGGCCATAATCCGTTTCAAAGGGGGCTTAAACCGAGACATAGCTTCACAATTGAAGTTCCACAAATATGATGATCTCTACAAGCTATGTGATGATGCGGTTGAAGCCGAGAAATGGCTCAAAGATGAGAAGTCCTTTCGCTACAAGAGTAGCACTACTACTCCAACAAGCAATACAAAGGGATGGAAGCCTCCTACCACAAATGCAAGGTTCCCAAGTGCAAGTGGAACGAGTGGTGCCAATGCAAGCAAGGATGTGAAGAAGCCATTTGAGAAGTACACACCTAATGTGGGAGGTAATTCTAAAACCCAATTAAATACTCCTACTTCTTCTTCCATTCAATGTCACAAATGCAAGGGGTATGTGCACTTTGCCAAAGAGTGTCCTACGAGAAGAACCATGGTTGTTGTTGGTAATGATGCATATGAAAAGGAGAGTGAGTCGGAAGATGAGGGAGTAAAGGGAGTAGAGGGAGATGAGGGAGTAGAGGAGGATGGTGAAGATGACACGGTGGAGGATGAGGAACCTCATACTTTCTTAGTAGTGAGGAGAAGTCTAGGAGCTATGACTGCGGAGGATGGTGAAACCTTGCAAAGGGAAAACCTCTTCCATGCTAGGTGTCGTGTTAAGGGTGTTGTGTGTTCTATGATCATTGATTCCGGGAGTTGTACTAATGTGGTGAGTCAATCTCTCATAACCCAATTGAAGTTGCCTACCATGAAGCATCCCAAGCCATACCGGTTACAATGGCTTAGTGAATGTGGAGAGCTCAAGGTGGTGAAACAAGCAATGATCAAGTTTAAAATGGGGAGTTATGTTGATGAACACTTGTTCGACGTTGTGCCCATGCAAGCTTGCCACCTTCTCTTTGGAAGGCCTTGGCAATTTGACCGGCAAGTGGTTCACAATGGACGTGTTAACACCTACACGCTCCAACATGAGGGAAGAAAGTTTGTGTTGAAGCCCCTAACTCCTAAACAAGTGAGTGATGACTACAACCGAATGAAGGAGTTGAGGGAGGCGGCAAAGGCCAAGTCAATCATTGAGACTAGCCCTTTGTCCAAAAGCATGGTGGCAATCCCACCTACTTCATCCACCGGTGGCATGTGTGCCATGATGCAACCGGGCGAGCTCCTAAGAGGTAATGATGGCAACAAGTTTCTCCTATGCTTAGTGCACAAAGGTATGATCCTTAACTCTAATTGTGATGTTTCTTCTAGTCCTTTACCTAGTGCTTTGAAAAATATTTTGGAGAACTTTGGGGACATGTTCCCGGATGAGATGCCCGATGGCTTATGTGACGTTCCTCAAAATTTTCTAAGTTTTAGGACACTCTTTGGCATGAGAGATATTTACGTAAAATCATTTTATATGTTACGTATGAAGAAATATGATAGAAATAAGTTAAAGTATTTATCATGAATAGAATACAAATATGTGATTATGTTGGAAGTGGAAGGAAAGATTACAAGAAGGGCCAATTGTTAAATTTAACTTAAAGTGACATTATATAGTCAAATCTTGAAAAGCCACCTAGAGAAGTGGGCGATCCATCAGCAAAAAGGACAAGCTATCCTTTTTACATATTGCTTCTCTTTTGACTAAAGTCACGTGCGAAATAGCTATAAGAGGAATTAAAGTCAAATTCTTTTGACTTTCAAGTGTGGGCCTAGAAGAGCAATATCTACTGCCAAATCAATAACTCCATTCACTTGTGCTTAAACAGAGGGCATGCCTAACTTGAGAGTCCCCAGCCAAATCAACCAAAAGGGAACTCCACTCTTGGTTAAATAATGGGCGCATCAGACTCGGGAAACAAAAAGAAAACTTAGTTTTGGTCCTTCGGGGAACTTGGCGAAAACCCATCTCTGAGCTATATCTGAGGTAATTTTCTTTCATTAAATTAAGATGTGATAATGTTGTTATTCACCACAGTCTAGTCTTATTAGACTATATTCGTTGGGAAGTTTCTCAAAAATCTAGAAAGTTTAGAATATGAACTAGAGTTTTTGAATTGAGATTAAAGATTGAAACTTTAGTATTGATTCACCAATTGGTGGTTGTCTTAGTTGTTGGGTGACGTGAAGTGCGTGAATTGGAGCTTACGTTTAGGCTCGAGGAGTAATCGAGGTGAGTTGATATAACCCTTTACTAAAGAGGTTTTACTCACAAAATCCCGCATATAAAGTGTTTGATAAAATATCTTAAAGAGCTAATATGTGTTTAATTGGAGCGAGAGAGTGCATATTAGCTAAACCCCATTTAAACTATCATTCAAGAATTTATCCTTGAGTTATATAAATTGATTTTTATATTTTATTATGTTAATTTATGTTATATTATATGTTAAATTTTATGGATTAACGAATGTTTGAAAATATATTCATGTCAAGTTTTACTCAAGATTATTATGGTTATGTTCATGGATTATGTTCAAGGAATGTATTGGACCTTAAAGTGGTCAAATAGGGTTTTATAAAAATATTTTGGGAGTTACCCTGAGATTCTGAGAAGGGCTTCGTGACCATTGGTGGTTAACGTTGACCCCGAAACTACTCGTGCCAGAGTGGGATATAGGATAATATTGCCTGACACGGCCAAGACACAAAACGCGCAGCATGCTATCACCTGGAACTGTGTGGCGCCACAGTGAAGGGGCCTATTCGATCAGGCGGGGATCGAACCCGTGCCGATCACACGGTGACTTTATGTATTCATGTTATGTCAGAGTTAATTGGTACTCCCCAAAAAGTAAAGAAACGATATATATATATATATATATATATTTATGTTTAAAGTTCGAAATTTTATTGTTTTAAGTTATTTCAGTTTCTTTAAATATTTTATGTTCTCATGGTTTACGAGTTATGTGTATTTCAAGGTTCTTTTAAAAGTCTCGTTCCCGCTTTAGTGGGGGGTCGTTGAGACTCACTGAGTACCGCCGTGGTGTACTGACGTTCTCTTTTGGGAACCTACGTTGTCCTGTGGCGCAACGTAGGGACCGGTGTTGCAGATACTCAGGCGACAGACTAGGATTTTCCCCTCACTTCCAGTGCTATTGGTGAGCTCCGCTTTTGTTCGTGGAGTACTTTCTTTTCGAGTCAGCTTTATTTAGTTATTTACTATGTTGTGAACTAGCCAGGAAGCTCATGTCCTGCGTAGTGCGTCAGTTTATCAGTAGAGGCTTCATAGACAGTCTAACATCTTGAGTTGTGGTCCAGTCTCGCATTTGTTTGCACAGAAACATAATTTGACCGTAATATTTTCAAGGATAATATTTTCATAAAAGTACTACTTATTATTATTTTCCCGAATGTTTAAGTTGCATGTATTCTTAGGGTTAAGACAGAATTATAAGTACATGAGGTTCGCTCGGTCCAGCTTAGGTACCGGGTGCCGGTCACAGCTCGTTCAGAAAACGGGTCGTGACAAACTTGGTATCAGAGCATCAGGTTTAGTGAGTCCTAGGGGTCTATGAAGCCGTGTCAGTAGAGTCTTGTTTATGGGTATGAAGCGCGCCATACTTATGAACAGGAGGCTGCAGACATTTAAGAAAAGTCTCATTTTCTTTTCCATTCTAGATCGTGCGTTAAAGCTTAAAGTGAGACTCAGACTCCTACTTCTGTCGATCAATGGAATGATTGACATGCGCTACGCGATCAGAGAGTGCAAGATTTAATGGTAGCAAAACATCACTGCTACTAGATCTGTTAGTTGCCCTCGAAAGGTGAATGAAGGCGAATGTCAGAAATAAATTAAGATAAACGTGG
Source organism: Petunia x hybrida (assembly GCA_037355625.1). NCBI lineage: Eukaryota > Viridiplantae > Streptophyta > Magnoliopsida > Solanales > Solanaceae > Petunia > Petunia x hybrida. Next base: position 4,567,857 of record JBBBVM010000609.1, read on the forward strand.
CTAATGGATTTTTTTTATATAAATCTGAGGAGGCCTAAAGTACTGTAATGGATGAGGACTATTAGAAAGATGTCGAAGACTTACGCTAGACCGAAGTGAAAGGACCAATTACTCGTCTAGCCACTGCAAAAATGAGCGAGGTAGAAAAAAAGGGGATCAGTTAAAAAAAAAGGAATAAAAAAGTATATCTTTTGGGATTTAAGATTCAACTATTATCTGAAGAAAGAATTATGAAATTTTTCCAAGATTATTGGGAAAAAAAAAATTGAGTACAGTGATCGAATTCTTGGAGTAGTAGTACTAATAGTATTCACAAAGCAAATTTTGTAACTTGTTAGTTGAGAAAGTTATAATTTTGGTTAGAGTTCAACAATCATGTAGTAGTTCCAACCTATGGAGTTATTAAAATTGAAGTACTCTTTCATATACAGTACTGACTCTATTACTCAAATGCCTTATATGATGGATTCTTGAGAGAATTATCCGCACCATTTCTCCATGTATCTTTATATGAAAGAAAAAGGTTGCCTAGACCTATACTAGAAAGCGGTGAGATGACGATATCACTAAATACTATAAGGTTCTCACTAGGAGACAGAACTAAGTGATACACATATTAGAATCGGGGTGAGTGGAGGACGTGAACAACTATACTTTCAAGCGATGCATGGATTTTATCGAGATACTAGGAAGGCCAGTGTAACAGGCGATGGTTGATGTTAAGAAGATAGACCTTCAACAAGCTACAAATGTGGCTCATTGGCCTAAGGCTCTAATATTCTTAAAATGATCATGTCTTGAAGATAGAGAAGTTACAAAAGATTTAGAGGTACATGATGGGTGACTCGAACCTGAAGTACTTATGTCCACTTTGTGGCAAGAGTAGCCTCTATGATTCCAAAATGAGTTGGAGAATACCGTATGTCTTTGAGCTAAGTCCAGAAAATAATAGTACGCATCTATATACATAATGTAATGTAGGATAATTATGTATATATGCAGCCCACAGTGAAAGGTGTCATAGTACGACATGGAAGTCAGGAAAATCATGCCTAAGAAGCGTAAAAAGAAAAAGTTAGCCTACAGACCAAAGAATTATTTCATGGAGTATCCGCCAAGAAATTTCCAAAATTGTAAGCCCGAAAAATTCATAGAACACAAAAATTTTATTCCCAAGTGGTTATATTAAAGCAAAACAATTTTGGAGAGTTAGTGCACAAGTGACATCAGAATTTCTCATAAAATCATAATTTCTCAAGCTCAGTTATGTATAACCAGGATAGAGCTTCTCAAGAGTGTTACAAGAGGTGTTACCACTAAGGTTTGGCTGTGTAGCACAACCTACAGCCATAGCACAACCTACAACAGTCAGTGTGTTTCAAAACAAGGTCCAAACATAAGATTTGCGGGTTTGTATTGTCGTAGAATTCGGATACTATAGAAATCGAGATAGGCTAAAATGAGTAAGTTAGCTAACTCAATTAAAGGTGCTAAATGTGGCATGAACTAAACAACCAGACATTTAAATGGGTCCACAGAGCTTAGAGACATATGAATGAATGAAATTAATTATAAGAAGTTGATGCAACCTAAAATACGCGGAAGCTAATAACGACACAAATATGCGGAAGCGATAAAACAAGATACAAGATATCTAAAAGATATCGAGAAATGCAAGACTAGGAAGGCAAGAAATAGAAGAAAGAATCGAATTCAATTCATTAACATTAATTGAATTCAAAAGGGAGAAGGGAAACTTGAACCTTACAATGGAATCTAACTAGGTGTCGATCTCCATAGGTTCCAAGTCGAGACATACACGAGCCTCGGGCTCAAACAAGAAGGGCTCGGCCTCTTCAATGTTCTCTCACAAGATTCTCTCTTCAATATTGGCTAACTAATGAAAATGAAGAGCTAATATGCTATATATACATTTACATTGAGTTTTGGACAAAAATGACCCTGAAGCTGATTCTGGTTCGCTGTTCAGGTTCTCCTCATCGCGATCGCGCCAGGAAGGCTCGCGATCGCGCAGACCATCTTCTACATCATCGCGATCGCGTGAGGAAGCTCGCGATCGCGCAGGTCACTGGCTTCTTCGGCATCGGCATCGCGCTAAGCATGGCGCGTTCGCGCAGAACAAGGGAAGCTTCATCGCGATCGCGCAGAGTGTGTCGCGATCGCGAAGAACAAACATCCTCCGTCAGGCAGTAAGCTCCCAGTGTGCTGCCCTGTTTTGCCCTGTTTTGTTTTCCCCAGTTTCCTGCCCTGTTTCCTCCAGCCGTTGGCGCTCCAATGCATGATCTTCAAGTTGTTTCCGGAGGCCTTGACTCGTATCCGTTGTGCTCTCGAGCTTGGCTTTTGATGGTTGTCGTTTAGGCCATTTTGGGCTGCATCATCCTCCCCTTCTTGAAAGGATTTCGTCCTCGAAATCGAACCATCAAAACCTACAATCAAAACAAAGCACAACCAAAATTTCCTACTTCGCAAGTAGGTTAGCTTAGCAAGAATAAGTGCAAGTGGTGTGGAAAACACACTCTTGTGATAGAGCCAAGCATCAATTCCTATGAAAAAGCTTATGTCCCCAAAAGAGACAACAAAGTCTTGGCTCGACAAGAACAAGCACTCATTCTCAAAACAAGCAAAGAGATCAAAGTCATGCAACATGTAGCAATTAAATGTCCTATGACCCCTAAGCTTACCATCAACACACCAAGCCTTCAAATCAATTTTATCATAATGCGACACATTGGCTTCGGCATGTCCAACACTCAAGGTGTGCTCAACATATGGGATGGAGTAAGTAAAGTAGTTCAACTCACAACTAACATCGACTACCCCACTCCCCTTCTTAAGAGCGTTCTTACACACACCGAGAGGTACCTCCTCACCTCCCAAATCATTCCCAAGACAATCCTCCTTATTGGACAAGCTCCAAAGGAAGGTCTCCAAAATAGGTCCCTCATCATTATAGTCCACACAACGAAGGCTAGGACTACTAGAAGGTAGGTCATCACGACCAATACCAAGACCACTCTCCTCACTTGGAGTTCCAAACGTTGGATCATCCATAGAGCCTAACTTGACAAACCATGGAGGTTCGACTCTACTACCGACCCTAGTCCGATACAATTCACCACCACAAATGAGATTGCCTTCAAACAATAGAAATGTAAAGGCATGCACCTCAAATTCATGGCTACATAGAAGCATAGAATCAAGACTAGGTTCTTCACTTTCACTCAAGGAGTCATCGAAAATAAATCGATCCATCTCACACTCAAGAGACTCCTCAAGGTCAAATCCACCCTCACTACGACACAAGAGACCACCACTATCAATTAAGCAATCAAAGGGAAGAACAAGATTATCATGCAATTCATCTTCTCCTTTATCAAATATAGGTGGGGTGTCATAACAAGGTTCACATACAAGGTCAACTTCAACATTTTCACTAAAGAGAGGTTCAATAAAAACCGAGCTCACATCATGATGTGGCTTTTCAACCCTCTCAACTAGTGGTTCAATTTCACACACAAGTTGACCCGAAGGCTCTACACTAGTTGCAAACACATTATACTCATGCAAATCATCAACTAGCATAGAGTTGTTACAAACAAGATCACAAGACAAGGAAGTTTCATGCTTAAGGGAAGAAGAACTATCACATACCTTTGAGTCGCACTCGGGCTCACTCAATATACTCGAAGCATCATGGGTAGTTCCTTCACCTCGTAGCTCACATTTGGCTTCTCCTTCACCTTGTCTTTCCATCTTGGAACACGGTTGAGGCTCCGTCGGTTTGCCTCCAAGAATACCTACACAAGTACTCAAACAAGTAGAAGAAAAAGCAAAAGGGTTAAGGTTAGAATAAGGGGTGTCCTCACTCTTTTTTCCCTCTTTCTTTTCCCTCATTTTTCTTTCAAGGCTAGGTGTAGATTCGGGTGGTGACATCCCGCTCACTTCACTCAACACATCCTCTCCTTTTTCCACTCGAGGAATGTCACCGGTCACTCCCTTACTCCTCTCTATCTTTTGTCTCTCAAATTCGGGCGAATTGGGACGAGGCCCGAGAATGCCCATAGCCGGAGTAGGTGGACCTTTTACATCGACCCGGAATCTAGGACTAGGAGACTCATCACTCGATGTCTCCTTTTTCTTTGTTGGTGAACCACTCGGCCTTGGAAGTGCCTTCGGGCTCACCTTGTTGACATTTGCCAACTCTTTTCTAGAACTAGTCCCACCATTGCTTGTGTTTGTAGGACTTCTTGTTTGCACATTGTTGCCCATGGAATGAAGTTCTCGCTCCTTGCTCCTTTGCGTTGCCAAAGAAGATGCACTAGTAGGCACTCGGCTCTTTGCCCGGTAAGGCATAAAGTCATAGACTCTTTGCCCCACGCCCACAAGATATGCACCCTTCACCACGCTATATTGCACCCTCTTCCCCTCCAACCACCGGTCACCTATCCACACATCAATATGACGCATGGGATACACATCACACCACACATAGCATTTATAGTTCCTATGAGATATGAGTACCCGAGCCTCCTTAGAAACCCACACTCCATCATACTCATAAGGATGCTCTAGCTTATGGCATGGTATCCTAAGCCTATCAACCAAAGAGGTGCTAATACAATTGGCATCGGTACCACCAATCTCGAGCAAGTATCCTCCAATACCATCTACCTCAACAACGAACCTACATCTACCCAAGTTTTGTAGATTGGCATCCAAGTGAGAACTTGAATGCTCACAAGTGTTAACTCCGACAACTTGGGTCTTCCTTATCCCTCCACTAGTGGAAACACCACTAGAACAACCTCCACTTCCCGTCACTTTCCCAACATTAGAAATGTTGTTGGAAATCGAGGAAGGAGCCTTGCCATGGAACCCATAAGTGCCTCTCGCCTTGGTTCCATTGCCCATAGTACTACCCCTACTACAATCATCCACGCCCCTTACGGCACATAACCCCTTTGTAGCAAAAGCAACACCATCTATCATACCACCCCCCACATGGGAATTAGAAGCATTAGGCCGCTTAGCGTACCTAGAAGATGCAAGCTTCTTCTTTCCCACGGAACAACCACCTCCACCTCCCATACTAATGGAAGGTCCTCTACTACTCCCTTGTACACCGTTAGCAACACTAAGAGAAGATGCATAAGAATAACCCAAATGTTCAACATCATCATCAACTCTACCTATGTCACTATCATCAATATCAAATTCTTCACAAGAAGAGTAAGTAGGATCAATGTACCTTGAAGCGTCACTATCCTCGGGTTCTTGACTAGAAGCATAAGTATCTTCACATTCTTCGTCACAAGCTTCATAGTCTTCACCACTCTCACGATCATCGTAGTGAACCGCTTCATCATCATAGGAGCCATGGCTTCCATCATCATAGTAATGGCCATCATCACCCTCATAGGAGCCATAGTCTCCATCATCACCATACGAGTCATAACAACTCGCATCATCGCCACATGAGCCACAATCTACTCCATCATCATTGTCCGACATTGTTGCAATCACCAAAGAACAAAACCTCCCAAAAGTCACTCCCTCACGTGTATCACTCAATATTTGTACACTCAAGAGCGAGGCCTTATCAACTTGGGAACCAAGGTAATCACAACTAGCATGTCCAAGTTAAAGTTCGGAATGGAATTAATGAGACTCGATGGACGGACGGCTATTTAAAGTGCGCACTTGAGGCCAAAAGGAGTTCTACGACTCTTCTTTGAATTCTAATCTCCTCTACGCACGAGTACCTAATACGCTAAAGGATTAGTGTCTTTCAAGAAGGCCAATTTCCTTCAAAACACTAACCAAGAGGTACGGTAGAAAACGGGACACAAAAGATTCGACTCGAATCGGAACCAAACGGATTTGGAATCGGATGAAATTTTGTTTGTGATCTACAAACTCATCATATTTAATGGTCCAATTGGAGTTTAGATGTTTGGAAACTGTTCGGAAGCCGTTGCGAACGTTCTGTCCCAAAACTGGAATTTTGAAATTTTTTTGTTCTTCGCTATCGCGACCAGACGCGCGCGATCGCGAAGGGTTATTTTTTTCAAAAAATTATTTTGCTCTTCGCTATCGCGAATTGCTCTTCGCGATCGCGAAGGGTTAATTTCTGCGATTTCACAGCAGCTCAAAAACGGGTTTTTGGGCGATTTTGGCCAAATTTTTGGCTCGATTTCAACCCGATACACAAAACCAACGATACCCAAAGGTGTATACAACTATAACAACCAATCCCCAATAGTTTTCAACTCCAAACAAACAACAACAAGCTTCGAATCAAGATTGAAGCGTTTTCAAGAAATTTTCAAACTTTGGATTTTGATTTTCGAAAATTTTGAATCGTAACACCAAAACACGAGATATGGGTATCAAAACGACGGGAATACAACAAGGAACAAACCCCACTACTTTTTAACACTCGGGGATTCGTATCCAACCCGCTCCACCAATTTTTTTCAACTTTTCTAGTTTTTCAATTTTTTTGTTTTCTTCCTCTTCAAGAACAACAAGAACAACACAACAACGATAATAACACGTGGAACAAGGAACGGGGGTTTGTAAGAACATAACCCGAGCCTTGCTCTGATACCAACTGATGCAACCTAAAATACGCGGAAGCTAATAACGACACAAATATGCGGAAGCGATAAAACAAGATACAAGATATCTAAAAGATATCGAGAAATGCAAGACTAGGAAGGCAAGAAATAGAAGAAAGAATCGAATTCAATTCATTAACATTAATTGAATTCAAAAGGGAGAAGGGAAACTTGAACCTTACAATGGAATCTAACTAGGTGTCGATCTCCATAGGTTCCAAGTCGAGACATACACGAGCCTCGGGCTCAAACAAGAAGGGCTCGGCCTCTTCAATGTTCTCTCACAAGATTCTCTCTTCAATATTGGCTAACTAATGAAAATGAAGAGCTAATATGCTATATATACATTTACATTGAGTTTTGGACAAAAATGACCCTGAAGCTGATTCTGGTTCGCTGTTCAGGTTCTCCTCATCGCGATCGCGCCAGGAAGGCTCGCGATCGCGCAGACCATCTTCTACATCATCGCGATCGCGTGAGGAAGCTCGCGATCGCGCAGGTCACTGGCTTCTTCGGCATCGGCATCGCGCTAAGCATGGCGCGTTCGCGCAGAACAAGGGAAGCTTCATCGCGATCGCGCAGAGTGTGTCGCGATCGCGAAGAACAAACATCCTCCGTCAGGCAGTAAGCTCCCAGTGTGCTGCCCTGTTTTGCCCTGTTTTGTTTTCCCCAGTTTCCTGCCCTGTTTCCTCCAGCCGTTGGCGCTCCAATGCATGATCTTCAAGTTGTTTCCGGAGGCCTTGACTCGTATCCGTTGTGCTCTCGAGCTTGGCTTTTGATGGTTGTCGTTTAGGCCATTTTGGGCTGCATCAGAAGTGATAGACAACATGAGAGTACCATACTAGTGCAACAAATTCAGATCTGGACGGCTTAGAATTTAATAAATAATAGCTATGAAGGCGAATACTTCCAGTGATGCATGGAAAGTAATGCTTTAACGTCAGTTTGATAGATTTATTAGTAAAGATTGAGCAAGCGATCGAGCAGCTCGAGCACGTGTGAGACACAGTATTAGAAGCTTGAAAAAGTGAGAATGGACAGTTTTCATGGGTCGAGTATCTTACTACTACAGATCTTCGATTAAATCTCTGATGACATTGTTTGTGACTATGATATTGGTAATGGAATAGGTGGCACCCAATCATTGATTTGAATCAAATAAGCAAGATGTCAACCCAAAAGAAAAATGAAGTAAAATCTAGAAAGAGTCAAGAAGACTCAAACTTTTGTCCATGATCATGCGAAGAAAAAAAAAAACACTTTCCAGTGGGACTATGAAAGGTGCTATGATGTCATGAAAATTTTCGTCAGTGAACAGTATTTATGAAAATTTGTTTAAGAGAAGTAAAACAAGCTCTTAGATCTATTGTCCCTGTAAGCACTTCAAGAAAGGAAAGAAAGTGGTAAAACAAAAATGACCTATATCACAAAAATTATTTTGAGTTGACTTAATACACTGCATGAGATGTTACAAGGAATATGTGTTAGACCCATATAGCATTGCCCCTTAGAAATAGTACCCACGAGAGGAATTGTTCTAGAAAAGAGTTATTGGTTATGAATCCAAATTGACAAAGTGACATGCAAGAGAACCTTCAATTGTGAAGAGATTCAAGTTATATCCAGTAATTTTTATTATGCATAATTCTTGCTGACGATAAAGTGAGGTGTTATTGACGCGGCAAGAGGATGTCTGATGTTCCAATGTATGTAAACTTAACGTTCCAAATGTTACGAGTGAGGTAAATTTCATGGAAAAATTCATTTTATTCATGTATATGAGATTGTACGACTCTATGAGGTAATTAAGTTATATGCGTAGTAGTGAGACATTGATGACTGTTTGAGTTAAATAACTGGATGTGCACATTGTTGGTGTGTATTTGGACAAATTGATTTTTGGCATACTTCTATTTACGGGGTAGACCCAACCGAAATTTTTAAGAAATTGAAGAGTTGGATAAATTTTTAGGCTAGAAAAAAAAATAAATAAATAAAAGTCAAATAAAGTGGAAATAAGGTCGAAATCCTTATCAAGGATTAAGCAATGACTTAGCCAACATTCGAGGACAAATGGACTTAAGTGAGGAGAATGTCCTGTCCTGTAAAAATTTCATTAAGTAATACATTCAACATCTGAGTGGCTCAAATTAATTATCGCAAGTTTGTTTATAGAGGCTTTGAGCTATTTCTTATGTATGATTTTTTTTTTTAAAAAAAAAATGTATGTTGGGGAGAGGGACAATGCAATGCTTCTGTTCCCATTAGACATTGAGGAATTAGCAAAAGCAAGAAAGAAACAACTTGAGACGTGTCATATCCCCAAATTTAATTACAGTTCAAAAAAAAAAAAAAAAACTTATATGTTTACCTATAAAGATATAGGTGGCTAATCTAAATTGGCTCATAGTTCGTATATTATGCTTGGGAAAAAAAAATTCTAGTTGGTCAAAGAAAGTCTTAATGCGGTTCAGAGTTATCAAAAGACTTATGCTGACAAGAGGTATCGTGATTTAGAGTTAAAGGAAGGTGATATAGAGTTGTCACATATGAAAAGAGCGTTATGAGGTTTTAAGAAAAAAAAAAGTCCTAGATTTATCAGTTATTATGAAATTTTGAGCAAGAAAGGTAAAGTGGCTTATGAGCTAGGCCAGTTGAGTTGCCTTCGTCTATCTTGTTTCCACATGTTTATGCTCAGAAAATACATCCTTGATGAGCCACGTGTTATTAATGATGACTTAGCTTATGAAGAGGTACCAATCAAGATTCTTGATAGCCAAGTTAGAAAGTTAAGACAAAGGATATAGCTTCAAGTATTGATGCAATCCAAAATGGGATTAGGACCTAACCATCAAGAGCCAAGCAAGAAGGGTGCGAGGACACAAGGTCGAGTGCTTCGGAGATGAGTCGAGGGACCAAAGAAGCGAGGAGAAACGCCCAAGACCCTTCCCAGGCTGAGGAGGAGCGCCCAGCTCCTAGGAGGAGCGCCCAGACTCTTCATGGTCCAGGCGGAGCGCCTGACTTCTAGGCGGAGCGCCCAGCTGAAGGGCAACCAGGGTGGAGCGCCCAAGCTCCAGGTGGAGCGCCCAGCATCAAGGCAATTCAGGCGGAGCGCCCAAATTCCAGGCGGAGCGCCCAACGCTGAAGACTTCTAGATTTTTGGAATGAAGTTCCTATTTTGCCCTTAAGTGGCTTGTATGTATTATTTCACTTTGGGGGCATTTTAGACATTTCACCTAGCCTTATGAAAAACTATAAATAGGGACACTTAGCCATTTCTTCCATTAGTTAGCTAGACTTTGAAGATAGAAATTGAGAGAGAATTAGCAAGGCCGAGCCTTCTAGTCCGAAGCGGATCGCTTCGTGAATCTTGTACGACTTGGAACCTATGGAGATTCATCGCTAGTGTAAATTCCTTGTAAGGTTCGAGTTTCACTTTCTCCCTTTGGATAATTAAATTCATGTTGTGAATCATTTATCCAATTCTTTCTTCTAATTCTTGCCTTCCTCGTCTTGAACTTCTCGATATCCTAGATATCTCGTTATCTAATTTACTTGCTTCCGCTCGTTTATAGTTTGTTTAGCTTCCGCGTATTTTCCATTGCATCAGTTGGTATCAGAGCAAGGCTCGGGTTATGTTCTTACAAACCCCCGTTCCTTGTTCCATATGTTAGTATCGTTGTTGTTGTTGTGATTGTTCTTGAAAATTTGAAGAAAAACAAAAAAATTGAAAAACTAGAAAATTGAAGAAAATTTGGTAGATCGGGTTGGAATCGAATCCCCAAGTGTTAAAAAGTATTGGGGTTTGTTCCTTATTGTATTCCCGTCGTTTTGATACCCACATATCGTGTTTTGGTGTTACGAATCAAAATTTCCAAAATCAAAATCCAAAAAGTTTGAAAATTCTTGAAAACGCTTCAATCTTGAATCGAAGCTTGTTGTTGTTTGTTTGGAGTTGAAAACTATTGGGGATTGGTTGTTATAGTTGTATACACCATTGGGTATCATTGATTTTGTGTATTGGGTTGAAATCGAACCAAAAAGTTGGCCAAAAATCTCAAAAACCCGTTGTTGAAAACTGCCGAAATCGTGCTTTAGGCGGAGCGCCTGAGCTTGGGCGGACCGCCCACTTGTTTGGGCAGTGGGGTGAGGCAGGCGGACCGCCTGGCCTTGGGGCGGAGCGCCCACCTTCACTGGGCGGAGCGCCTCCCCCTCTGGGCGGAGCGCCCACCCCTGTTTGGGTGCAGAATTGTTCCGTTTCGTTTCTTTTTGTGTTCCGTTGGTTTCCTAACTTCTTGGTTAGTGTTTCTAGGGTAATTGGCCTACTCCATTAACACTAATCCTTGAGCGTATTAGGACACTCGTGCGTAGAGGAGATTAGAATTCAAAGAAGAGTCGTAGAACTCCTTTTGGCCTCAAGTGCGCACTTTAAATAGCCGTCCGTACATCGAGTCTCATTAACTCCATTCCGAACTTTAACTTGGACATACTAGTTGTAATCACCTTGGTTCCCAAGTTGTTAAGGCTCGCCTTTGAGTGTTCATATATCGAGTGAAACACGTGAGGGAGTGACTTTTGGGAGGTTAATCTTGTGGTGTTGCAACAATGTCGGATAATGATGAAGGAGTAGATTATGGCTCTTGTGGGGATGATGCGAGTTGTTATGACTCGTATGGTGATGGTGGAGACTATGGTTCCTACGACGGTGATGATGGGCATTGCTATGATGATTCGGGGAACTGTGGCTCGTATGAGGATGAAGCGGGTCACTATGATGATCGTGAAGATGATGAAGACTATGAAGCTCGTGATGATGAATGTGATGATCCTTTTGCTTCTAGTCAAGAATATGAAGATGGTGACGCTTCAAGGTATGAAGATCCTACTTACTCTTCTTGTGAAGAATTTGATATTGTTGAAAGTGACATAGATAGAGTTGATGATGATGTTGAGCATATGGGTTATTCTTATGCATCTTCTCTTAGTGTTGCTAACGGCGTACAAGGGAGTAGTAGAGGTCCTTCCATTAGTATGGGAGGAGGTGGTGGTTGTTCCGTGGGAAAGAAGAAGCTTGCATCTTCTAGGTAAGCTAAGCGACCTAACGCTTCTAATTCCCATGAGGAGGTTGGTATGATAGATGGTGTTGCTTTTGCTACAAAGGGGTTATATGCCGTGAGGGGCGTGGATGGTTGTAGTAGGAGTAGTGCTATGGGCTATGGAACTAAGGCGAGAGGCACTTATGGGTTCCATGGCGCGGCTCCTTCCTTGTCTTCCAACAACGTTGCTAATGTTGGGAGAGTGACGGGAAGTGGAGATTGTTCTAGTGGTGTTGCCACTAGTGGAGGAATAAGGAAGACCCAAGTTGTCGGAGTTGACACTTGTAGGCATTCAAGTTCTCACTTGGATGCCAATCTACAAAACTTGGGTAGATGTAGGTTCGTTGTTGGGGTAAATGGTATTGACGGATACTTGCTCAAGATTGGTGATACCGATGCCAATTGTATTAGCACCTCTTTGGTTGATAGGCTTAGGATACCATGCCATAAGCTAGCGCATCCTTATGAGTATGATGGAGTGTGGGTTTCTAAGGAGGCTCGGGTACTCATATCTCATGGGAGTTATAGATGCTATGTGTGGTGTGACGTGTATCCCATGCATCATGTTGATGTGTGGATGGGTGAGCCGTGGTTGGAGGGGAAGAGGGTGCAATATAGTATGGTGAAGGGTGCGTATCTTGTGGGCGTAGGGCAAAGAGTCTATGACTTTGTGCCTTACCGGGCGAAGAGCCGAGTGCCTACTAGTGCCCCTTCTTTGGCTATGCGAAGGAGCAAGGAGCAAGAACTTCATTCCATGGGCAACAATGTGCAAACAAGAAGTCCTACAAACACAAGCAATGGTGGGACTAATTCTATAAATGAGTTGGCAAATGTCAACAAGGTGAGCCCGAAGCCACTTCCAAAGCCGAGTGGTTCACCAATGAAGAAGAAGGAGACATCAAGTGATGAGTCTCCTAGTCCTAGATTCCGGGTTGACGTGAAAGGTCCACCTACTCCGGCTATGGGTATTCTTGGGCCTCGTCCCAATTCGCCCGAATTTGAGAGACAAAAGATAGAGAGGAGTAAGGGAGTGACCGGTGACATTCCTAGAGAGGAAAAAGGAGAGGATGTGATGAGTGATGTGAGTGGGATGTCACCACCCGAATCTACACCCGACCTTGAAAAGAAAATGAGGGAAAAGAAAGAGGGAAAAAGAAAAATTGAGAGTGAGGACACCCCTTATTCTAACCTTAACCCTTTTGCTTTTTCTTCTACTTGTTTGCGTACTTGTGTAGGTATTCTTGGAGGCAAACCGATGGAGCCTCAACCATGTTCCAAGATGGAAAGACAAGGTGAAGGAGATGCCAAAAGTGAGCTACAAGGTGAAGGAACTACCCATGAAGCTTCATGTACATTGAGTGAGCCCGGATGCGACTCAAGTGTAAGTGTTAGTTCTACTATCCTTGAGCATGATACTTCCTTGTCTTATGGTATTGATTGTGAAAATTCTATGCTAGTTGATGAATTGCATGACTATAAGGTGTTTGCAACTAGTGTAGAACCTTTGGGTCAACTTGTGTGTGAAAATGAACCACTAGTTGAGAGGGTTGAAAAGCCACATCATGATGTGAGCTCGGTTTTCATTGAACCTCTCTTTAGTGAAGATGTCGTAGTTGACCTTGTTTGTGAACCTTGTTATGACACCCCACCTATATTTGATAAAGGAGAAGATGACTTGCATGATTATCCTAATCTTCCCTTTGATTGCTTAGTTGTTAGTGGTGGTCCCTTGTGTCATAGTGAGGGTGGATTTGACCTTGAGGAGTCTCTTGAATGTGAGATGGATCGATTTATTTTCGATGACTCCTCGAGTGAGAGTGAAAGACCTAGTCTTGATGATATGCTTTTGTGTAACCATGAATTTGAGGTGCATGCCTTTACATTTCTATTGTTTGAAGGTAATCTCATTTGTGGTGGTGAATTGTATCGGACTAGGGTCGGTAATAGAGTCGAACCTCCATGGTTTGTCAAGTTAGGCTCTATGGATGATCCAGCATTTGGAACTCCGAGTGAGGAGAGTGGTCTTGGTATTGGTCGTGTTGACCTATCTTCTAGTAGTCCTAGCCTTCGTTGTGTGGACTATAATGATGAAGGACCTATTTTGGAGACCTTCCTTTGGAGTTTGTCCAATAAAGAGGATTGTCTTGGGGTTGATTTGGGAGGTGAGGAGGTACCTCTCGGTGTGTGTATGAATGCTCTTAAGAAGGGGAATGGAGTAGTCGATGTTAGTTGTGAATTGAACTACTTTACTTACTCCATCCCATATGTTGAGCACACCTTGAGTGTGGGACATGCCAAAGCCAATGTGACACATTGTGATAAAATTGATTTGAAGGCTTGGTGTGTTGGTCATAAGCTTAGGGGTTATAGGGAATTGATTTGCGACATATTGCATGACCTTAATCTCTTTGTTTGTTACGATTTTGAGTGCTTGTTCTTGTTGAGCCAAGAACTTATTGTGTCCTTTGGGAACACACGCTTTTTAATTGGTATTGATGCTTGGCTCTATCACAAGAGTGTGTTTTCCACACCACTTGCACTTATTCTTGTTAAGCTAACCTACTTGTGAAGTAGGACGTTTTGGTTGTGCTTGTCTTGATTGTAGGTTTGATGGTTTGATTTCGAGGACGAAATCCTTTCAAGAAGGGGAGGATGATGCAATCCAAAATGGGATTAGGACCTAACCATCAAGAGCCAAGCAAGAAGGGTGCGAGGACACAAGGTCGAGTGCTTCGGAGATGAGTCGAGGGACCAAAGAAGCGAGGAGAAACGCCCAAGACCCTTCCCAGGCTGAGGAGGAGCGCCCAGCTCCTAGGAGGAGCGCCCAGACTCTTCATGGTCCAGGCGGAGCGCCTGACTTCTAGGCGGAGCGCCCAGCTGAAGGGCAACCAGGGTGGAGCGCCCAAGCTCCAGGTGGAGCGCCCAGCATCAAGGCAATTCAGGCGGAGCGCCCAAATTCCAGGCGGAGCGCCCAACGCTGAAGACTTCTAGATTTTTGGAATGAAGTTCCTATTTTGCCCTTAAGTGGCTTGTATGTATTATTTCACTTTGGGGGCATTTTAGACATTTCACCTAGCCTTATGAAAAACTATAAATAGGGACACTTAGCCATTTCTTCCATTAGTTAGCTAGACTTTGAAGATAGAAACTGAGAGAGAATTAGCAAGGCCGAGCCTTCTAGTCCGAAGCGGATCGCTTCGTGAATCTTGTACGACTTGGAACCTATGGAGATTCATCGCTAGTGTGAATTCCTTGTAAGGTTCGAGTTTCACTTTCTCCCTTTGGATAATTAAATTCATGTTGTGAATCATTTATCCAATTCTTTCTTCTAATTCTTGCCTTCCTCGTCTTGAACTTCTCGATATCCTAGATATCTCGTTATCTAATTTACTTGCTTCCGCTCGTTTATAGTTTGTTTAGCTTCCGCGTATTTTCCATTGCATCAGTTGGCGATGATGCAATCCAAAATGGGATTAGGACCTAACCATCAAGAGCCAAGCAAGAAGGGTGCGAGGACACAAGGTCGAGTGCTTCGGAGATGAGTCGAGGGACCAAAGAAGCGAGGAGAAACGCCCAAGACCCTTCCCAGGCTGAGGAGGAGCGCCCAGCTCCTAGGAGGAGCGCCCAGACTCTTCATGGTCCAGGCGGAGCGCCTGACTTCTAGGCGGAGCGCCCAGCTGAAGGGCAACCAGGGTGGTGCTATGGATTTAACTCTCCCTGGAGGTGAGGAAGCCTTGTTCCTCAAAATTGATGCTGGAAGTGGAGCCACCCAATGTACCCAAGTCCCTAGACAGTTGTCAAAAGAGGATCTAATCAAAGTATTGCCTGATTCTTGGGTAACAAATTATGAGAAGTTAAGGGAACCAGAAGAACCTCTCCGTTCCACTGAAGTCTCCATGTCAAAGAGACATGATAAATCAGTAGCTATCAGTTTTGATCATTCCCATTATAAGAAACTCAGAAATACCCATCACTTCATGGGTATGATTTCAGATGATGTTATTGTCTTGGATGATCCTGAAACTTTTTCCAAAACTCTTCCATCTCTCATGCAAACCCATGATTGGATCCATCATTTCCAACTTGATGGACGTGCTGTATCATGGTACAAAGACCCTTTTGATGGTCATTGTCCATGGGATATTGATTGCCAATGTTATTCTTGTTTATACAGTGAAGAGGAGGAGGACTTTGAAGATGGATTTCCTACAAAATACAAAGGGATTCCCAGACCAGGAAGTATTGCTGAAAGAAAGATGCAAGAAGAAGTTAATCTCAAGAAACTTTATGAGGATAAGGATCCTTTTGTGGGATCATTGAGCAGGCCAGGCAAATATGAGTATCTCGTTAGATACGATGCCCCATCTTGGGCAACAGATCCTCATCTGACAGTGGAGCCAACAGGTTGGGATAGTGATGAACCAATTCCACCTAAGCAACCGTTCATAACCAGAAATACCTTGCCAAAAATTTACATGTTCAACCCACTCAATTATGAAAACAACTTTCCACCTTTATCATCATTTTCTAAAGATGGTGCAGATCATACTCCAAAAATTCCAAAGAGAAATGTTGTTTTACCATCTGGTGCAAAAGACCCAACTGGTGATCTTGAGGCAACTGTAAATTGGCAAACAGAAAATGCTTTGGCTCAGAATAGAATGTTAACAACCATTGACAGGACCCTCAAGGAGACTGTAACCAAAGTTGATAGAGTCTCAGATCAGTCCTCAAAAAATCAAGGTCTTATCAAAGTTCTCGAACAACAGCTCCAAGACCTTAACAAGAGGATATGTCCCCCAGGAACATCCTTGTTTCACTTCTTTGATCAACAAAAGAGTGAAATGGCATCCCTTAAAGAACAAATCAGACTTCTCAAAGAACAACCACAGAAAAATGAAACTGATACCCCATCTTACCAGTCCTCATATCAGCCTTTTCACAATTTCTCTTCCCCATACATGCCCTCAAATCCGCCTAACTCACCATTCACAAATTTTGCAAATACTCCACAACCACAACCTTCTCTTTTTTCCCAATATCCAATACAGCCAAAATCCCCAAATACCTTTGACTTAGCCAAACTAGTCTGGGAGAAAAAAGATGCAATTGCTGCAGAAAAAAGGGCCAAGAAGAAACTACAAAAAGATGAGGTAAAACAAAAAACTTCTTTACCTCCAGAATCAAAAAGGCCAGATCCCCAGTCTAGCAGTCACCTTGGTGATCAGTTCATGATTTCTGATCCAACTTTACCAAAAGTTTACGCGCTGAATGAGCCTCCAGTTACTTCGGAAGACACATCCTCCCAATCATACATCAGTACTGAAGAATCAGTAGAAGACACAGACTCTTTCTCTGTAGTCTCGGAAGAATCAACCCAACTGTCTCAACTTTCCAGTTCTTCTAATGATTCACCAGAAAACAATGAAAATACACTACCTCAGACCTTTATGGTTCGTCCAACTGAACCGGAAATATCTGAAGTTGAGGATGAGGTAGATGGTATGACTGATGAACCAATTCCTGAAAGAAGACCTGAAATCACTCCACCTAAGATGGTTGGCACAGGCTTTCACACTTTCAGCCTAGATGATATTTCCATTACCAAATGGCCTGAAAGAATTCAGGATTTCCACACATGGATGCTCACTAAACAACTGGTGGAAAGAGAACCATTCTTAATCCTGTCAGAATTCACAGCAAGATTATCAGGAACACTTCGAGAATGGTGGAATTCTGTAGGACCAGATGACAAAAATAGGTTCTTGACTTCTCAAGACTTCACATGGAATATTAGAATACTTTATTCTTATTTCTGTGGAGATCAAAGTCAAAACAAGGAAGAACTCAGAAGACAAATCTTCGAGATGAAGTGTTTGTCTTATGACAGGAAGAAAATAGATCGTCATTTCCAAAGAATGATCAAGCTCTTTTATCACATTGGAGGAGATATTTCTTTAAAGCAAGCTTTCATATCTTCCCTTCCACCCATTTTATCAGAAAGGATCTCTGCCTTGATAAAAGAAAGGGGTACCTCAGTTACACAGATGCATGTTGGAGATATTAGGCAAACGGCTTTTTACGTCCTTGATGATCTCTGTAGCAAAAGAAAATTCTTCAACCAAATGAAGAAGATGTCTAGAGATCTGGAAAAAGCATGCAACAAATCTGACCTTATTATTAAGGGAGATAAAGGATGTTCAGGCTATTGTAATCCTTCAAGAAGAAGGAAATACAAACGCTTCAAACTTCCTAGCTTCAAGGAACGAGATGGCAGGCAATACAGGAAAAGAAGGAGGTTTTTCAGAAGAAGCAAAACAAACAAGGCAATGAGGCAAAAGCCTAGATCTTGTTTTACATGTGGGAAAATTGGTCATTTCTCCAGAAACTGCCCCCAAAACAAGAAGTCAATAAAATTGATTTCTGAAATCCAAAAGTATACTGGAATTGATATTGAAGATGACCTGGAGTCTGTCTTCTCAATTGAGGATGAACCCAGTGAGGATACATTATTCTCGCTAGAGTTTTATGAAGAATATGCAGGAGAGCAATACCAGATCACTTCTTATGAAGCTCCCAAAACAGAAAACCCCCCATTGCCTAAAATCCACACCATTGTTGAAATACCACAAACAGAGGTCAAGATCTACACCTCTAAATGGGATAATCCTATCTCAGTCATTGCTTTTTATGATACAGGAGCGGCCTATTCAATTATGGATCCAGCAATTCTTCCATCTGAATATTGGATTCCGCATTTTAGGCACTTTGGAACGGCTGATGATGGTATTTTGACAACCACAGTCAAAACCAAGCATCCCATTACAATTGAATTCTTCCCAGGCTTCAAGTACACTACAAAATTGTTGGGATCAGATATTCCTGGAAAAGATCTGCTCATTGGATTTGATATCTACAGACAGCTTAATAATAAGCTTCGCATTGGAGCAGATGGAATCAGATGGAAAAACCAGTTCAAAAGGTATACTGAGATACCACGACTTTTCCAGTTAACAACAAGCAACGAGCTTCAACAGCTTGAGGACGTTATCAAAAATCAACTCTGTGCAGAATCTCATGTTGATTTCCTCAGCAAATGTTCTCATCCATTATGGCTTAATCAGGATTTCTTCATCCAGCTCCCCTTTAAAAAGAATGAAAACATCAATCCCACAAAGGCAAGCCATTCTGGAATGAATCCAGAACATCTCCAGTTAGCAATAAAGGAATGTGATGAGCTTCAACAATTTGATTTAATCGAACCCTCTGATTCACAATGGGCATGTGAAGCTTTTTATGTCAACAAGAGGTCAGAGCAAGTGAGAGGAAAATTAAGGTTAGTCATAAATTATCAACCATTAAACCATTTCCTCCAAGATGACAAGTTTCCCATTCCAAATAAGCTCACACTCTTCTCTCACCTATCCAAAGCAAAGCTCTTTTCAAAGTTTGATCTTAAGTCAGGATTTTGGCAATTAGGAATCCATCCTAATGAGAGACCAAAAACAGGGTTTTGCATTCCTGATAGACATTTTCAATGGAAAGTCATGCCATTCGGTCTTAAAACAGCCCCTTCTTTGTTCCAAAAAGCCATGATCAAAATCTTCCAGCCCATCCTTTTTTCAGCTTTGGTCTACATTGACGATATCCTTCTTTTTTCTGAAACACTGGAAGATCACATAAAATTGCTTAACCAGTTCATAAGTTTGGTAAAAAAATTTGGAATCATGTTATCGGCAAAAAAGATGATCCTTGCTCAAAATAAAATTCAATTCTTAGGAATGGATTTTGCTGATGGAACTTTTTCACCTGCTGGTCACATCTCTTTGGAACTCCAAAAGTTTCCTGATACAAATCTCTCGGTAAAACAGATACAACAATTTCTTGGAATTGTTAATTATATCAGAGATTTTATTCCAGAGGTTACTGAGCATATTTCCCCTCTTAGTGATATGCTAAAGAAGAAACCACCAGCATGGGGAAAATGTCAAGACAATGCAGTCAAGCAATTGAAGCAACTGGCTCAACAAGTCAAATCATTACACATCCCTTCTGAAGGAAAGAAAATACTTCAAACTGATGCCAGTGATCAGTATTGGAGTGCTGTACTATTGGAAGAACATAATGGCAAAAGGAAAATCTGTGGATTTGCAAGTGGAAGATTTAAGGTCTCTGAACAACATTATCACTCCACATTCAAAGAGATCCTTGCTGTTAAGAATGGAATTAAAAAGTTTAATTTCTTCTTGATCCATACCAACTTTTTGGTTGAAATGGACATGAGAGCATTTCCAAAGATGATCAGGTTAAATCCTAAGATTGTTCCTAATTCTCAGTTGCTACGGTGGGCACAATGGTTTTCTCCCTACCAATTTGAGGTAAAACATTTAAAGGGAAAGGACAATATCCTTGCTGATTTCCTATCAAGGCCACATGAATTTTCGCAGAGGCTTAAGAATTCACCCAAGGTTCTTATGTTTCAAAGGAAGACAAGATCAAGCTCAACAAAAAGCAAAGCTGACTCAAGCCAAAGTACAGGATCAAGTTGTAAATTATCTCCTAACCTTCCTGAAAACCCTCCGGAAGCCTTTGATCTAGATTATCCATGGGATATGTCTGTTTTTCTAGAAAGAAGAACATTCTATGAACTACAAGTTTTCAAGAAATATGGAGGATCTATTCTAAGGCCTTTTGGAGTTGATCCAGAATATCCATTTGCTCACATCTTTATACCTAATCCTACAGATTTCTCTGAAGATTTATTATGGATGTTTTGGTATCTGCTTAATCATTTCCACATCCTCATGGAATTCAGGTGCAGTAAATTCAGCAAGATTGATCAAGTTAATCCATGGATGATGAAGTTCTTATTATGGTTCAATAATCATAATTATTGGGCTTCATTATTCAAGTGCATGAAGGGAATAAAGAAATACGTAGTAATTTGGTTTTACAGACCAGTAAATTACTACCAAGGCAAGCTTTGTGCTTTACCCCATTCAAGTATTGTGAAGTGGAATCATGTCTCTGTTTTAAATGATGAAGATGAATACTCTGAGCTACAAGGATTCATTTTTCAAGAGAACAAGTGTATTCCGAAAGAAATATGGCCAGGATCCCTAGGCAGTTGGAATTATGGAAATTCAGATCATCCTCATGGTCAATGGATTAGAGATGCACTTAGGGAATATCGTGAAGTGCACGATTACTTTCAAGATGCACAAGACCCATATCCTGCTTATTCTAAAATTGATCTCACCCAAGAAGAGTTAAATACCTTACGTATCACACGATCGTATGGTAGTAGTTCTGAAGATGCAGATATGGTAAAAAGAAGTGTTTACACAGTCCACCCCAATATAGTCAAGGATTCTCCGAGAAAAAGAAAAGGAAAAGCAAAATCAAAATCCTCCACCAGGAGTGAAAAAAGGAGAACTAAGAACAAAAGCAAATATAGGAGTCTTCATGGAGAAGATTGGTGGATTGAATTGGGATATTCTACAAAGCCATCAACCCCTTCATGGACACAGGACAGCTCATCAGAACCATGTGTCTAAAGCATGCGTGAAGAAGATAAGAAGGAATCCACTTTTTCAGTAGTGGACCTATGTGTCTAAAGCATGCGTAAAGAAGATAAGAAGGAATCCACTTTTCAGTAGTGGTCTACTTTAAATAAAGATTGTCTAAGTCAACTTTTCTGTCTTTATCAAAAGAAAAAGAATCTCTTGCTTTTTCTATTTTGGCATTTTGTAATAATGCTTCGTCCACTATCGAGTCTGTATTATTAAGTGTGATAAGTGTGCTGTCATGATGTAAGTGCTTACGTTTCGAGTCATAGAGATTGCCTATATAAGGTAACCTCCTTAGTTGTTTCAATCAGAACCAACTTTCCCTTGTAAAATATTATCATCAATAAAATGTTTGTGTGAATAACTCTCTCTTGTTTCCAAACTCTCAAAATGGTAGTTCGATCCTAATATTAAATTGAAGGTGATTACTCTATAAGAGTGATTACTGAAGATAATAGGTCAGATTAAGGTTATTGACTTGGTATTATGGCTGTTTGATGCCGTGTTAAGCCCAGTAGTCTAACAAGAACATCCGACCTAGTTATCCTCAGTTTAATCGGAATTCTCTTATAGGTTCAATCTGATAATTCCTTCATAACCTGCATTGGTATCGCCCAGCATCAAGGCAATTCAGGCGGAGCGCCCAAATTCCAGGCGGAGCGCCCAACGCTGAAGACTTCTAGATTTTTGGAATGAAGTTCCTATTTTGCCCTTAAGTGGCTTGTATGTATTATTTCACTTTGGGGGCATTTTAGACATTTCACCTAGCCTTATGAAAAACTATAAATAGGGACACTTAGCCATTTCTTCCATTAGTTATCTAGACTTTGAAGATAGAAATTGAGAGAGAATTAGCAAGGCCGAGCCTTCTAGTCCGAAGCGGATCGCTTCGTGAATCTTGTACGACTTGGAACCTATGGTGATAAGGGGAAAAATAGGCGGAAGCACAAACGATACGAAAATGCGGAAGCTAAAACGAGATAGGCGATATCGATGAAGATATCGAGATAAAAAGCAAGACGAGGCTTGAAACGTTTACCTAAGTAGCACCGAGGAACTTGTCTCGATACACCCCGGGTGAAGTCAAGGATCACCTATACTATGCAACTACCCTCAAGAGACACTCGGCTCTCGCAAATAGAATGATCAAAGTGGTTTCGATGTTCAACTTGGAATCCACCAAGTGAAATCATGCCCGCTCACGGGTTCTTCATTGAGATTCACTCAAGAAAATATATCATTCTACATTCAAGGTTGGTTAATGAAATGAAATGGCTAAGTGTTCTATTTATAGAACTTTCTAAGACTAAGTGAAATGACTAAAATAGCCCTCAACTAAGTTAAAACAATATACAACACTTGAGGGCAAAATAGGAAGTTCAATGTCAAAAGTTGGGGTCTTCAATGTTCTAGGCGGGGCGCCTAGGCCTAGGCGGGGCGCCTGGAACTTAGGCAGCGAGCTGGGAGACTTGTGGCCAGGCGGGGCGCCTGGTGGCCAGGCTGGGCGCCTGAGTGGCCAGGCGGGGCGCCTGAGGTGGCCGGGCGGGGCGCCTGAGTGGCTGGGCGCCTGGCCGGGCGGGGCGCCTGGGTGGCCGGCCGGGCGCCTGGCTGCCTAGGCAGTGAGCCCTCCAGGCGGGGCGCCTGGGCTAGGCGGGGCGCCTGGCTGTGCTGGGCGTCCCTCCTCCTCCTTGGGCGTGGGGCCCTGTGCCGAGATCATCCGAAACACTTCCAAAGCCCTCGGCTTTCCCGTCCTTTGCATCCTTCAAGCTTGGCACTTGTTGATTGACATCTTAGCTCGATTTTCCCCGCATCATCCTCCCCTTCTTGAAGAGATTTCGTCCTCGAAATCAATCCATCAACGCCTACATGCAAAGACAAGCAACAAAACACAAAAATGTTTCTACTACAAGAGTAGGTTAGTGCCAACGGTGTGGGAAAACACACTCTTATGATATAACCAAGCATCTATAGCGCTAAAGAAGTCCATGTTCCCAAAGGAACTAGAAAGTACTTGGTTCCACAAGTAAGTGCACCCAACACAAGAACAAACAAAGAGATCAATAGGGCGTGGCATATGCAAGATTAAGCTATCAAAATCCCTACAATCTCTAAGTTCAAGATTAGCACACCAAGACCTTCCACTACACGAGTAGGTAGGTCCAACAAGAGTGAGTGCAAGCACGGTGGAAAATTCGCTCTTGTTATAGAGCCAAGTATCAATACCAATCAAGAAGCTCATGTTCCCCAAGGGAACAACAAGTTCTTGGCTCCATAGTGTCAAGCACTCACAACCATAACAAGCAAGGGAATCATTAGGACATAGCACATTCAAGATCAAGCAATCAAAGTTCCGATGACCCCTAAGCTTATGATCAACATACCAAACCTTCAAGGCAATATTTTCAAAATGTAGCGCAATGGTTTTGGCATGCTCAATTCTCAAAGTGTGGTTACCATATGGGAGGGAATAGGCAAAGTAGTGCAATCCACAAGTAGCATCAAATACCCCACTCCCCTTCTTATAAGCTCTCATACTCACACTAAGAGATATCTCCTCACCTCCAATTTCATCCTCAAGACAACCCCCCTCACAAGGTAAACTCTCAAGGAAGGCAATATCAATGTCCTTTTCATCATCATAACCCGAACCAACAAGAGTAGGGTCACTAGAAGGATCATCTACCTCACTCGAAGCTTCAAACAAAGAGTTGTCTATGGGATCAAATCCCTCACACCACGGAGGTTCCAACTCATTCCTAACTCTAGCTCGATACAACTCACCACCACAAATAAGGATGCTTTCAAACAAAGGATTTGTAAAAGTACGCATCCCATTCTCTAGGCCGAACAAAGGTGAAGTATCAAAGCTAGGTTCTTCGCTCTCACTTGAGGAGTCATCATAGACAACCTCGTCCAACTCATGCAATTTGGACTCCTCAAGTTCACTTTCATCCTCACTACCACACACAAATCCACCGAAATCAATTATTTCAACAAGGGTGGAGTCACATAACTCATCTTCCCCTTTATCAAACATGGGTGGGGTGTCATAACAAGGGTCACAAGTAAGGCCAACTATCACACTTTCACTAGAGAGAGGTTCTTTGAATACCGGGCTCGCATCATGATGCGACCTTTCGCTCCTCCCTACTAGGTCACATGCAAACACAAGTTGACCAATCGACTCTACGCTAGTTGCAATTTCATCAAATACAACACAAGTACCAACTAGCATCGAGTTCTCACAAGACAAGGAGTTTTCATGCTCATACGGAGGTGAAGAAACACTTACCTTTGAGTCGCTCCCGTGAGCACTCACATTGCTTGAAGCATCGTGTTCAATTCCTCCTTCATGAAGCTCATAATCAAGTCCTCCCTTATCTTGGCTTCCTTCCAAGGCAAACGATTGAGGCTCCAATAGCTCGCCTCTAAGAGTACCTACACAAAAGCTATAGCAAGAAGAAGAAGAGAACACATGGTTAGGACAAAGGGTGCCCTCACTCTCAATTTGTTTTTCCTCTCCTCTTCTTTCTTTCAATTCACTCTCATGTGCAAGTGTAGGGAAATGAGGTCCAAGAATTTCATCACCTCGCTCACTTTCCCCAACTCCCTCATTTGCCATTGATTGGCTCATAGGAGTAGTAGACTTACTCCTAGAGTGAGTAGTTACATCTACTTGGGGAATGCCCAAGTTGTGGGGAATGCCCACTTGTTGGGGAGTGCCCAACGGTTGGGGAATGCCCAACTTTTCTGCACTAATGCCTTTCCCGGCATCTTTTTGGACACTCGTGGTCCATTCCTCTTTGAGGCGATCAAACCTCGAGCTTATAGATCTTACCTCGGCCAAGAGGTAGGCCAAAGTGCTTACCGGGACCTCAACGGTATCGTATACGTCTCCGGCCATGTACCTACAAAGATTAAAGACAAGAGAAAAGAGGTTAGAGTAAAAACCCTCACTCGCTCCCTCACCTTTGGAATGTCACTCGGGTACACTCGATTTTAGTGGGTTGTAGGATCACTCAAGCTTGATCTCAAAGGCTTCCTCGTAGTTGAACACCCACCTCAATAATCACTCAAGTCACAAGAACCAAACGCTCTTCGGGGTGAGTGGAATTGATGGGACTCGATGGGCGAACGGTTTTATAAGTGAGCACTTGAGCCAAAAATTTACTACGAATCTTCTTTGAGCTCTACTCTCCTCTAGGCACGAAGATCCTAAACGCTCAATGAACTAGTACTAATTGAGTAGGAGTGTTACTCTCAAAGTACTAGCCGGAAGCAACGGAAACCAAACAAACACGAAAGCCCACGAAAAGATGCAAAACCAACCAGCCAGTGGCCTGGGCGGCCCGCCTGGTGGCCTGGGCGGTCCGCCTGGGTGGCCGACCAGTAAGGGGCTGTGGGCGGCCCGCCTAGGGCATGGGCGGTCCGCCTGGGGCCTGCTCCCAGCACCTCCGAAAACGGGATTTTTGACCTTTTCACCCAAATCCTCAACGTTTTCAAGGAGTTTTTGATATGTAATGGTACCCAAAGTTGTTTTGGACTATAACAAACAAACCCCAATGATTTATATCAACAAACAACCACCAACAAGATAGTTTCAAGAATTTGGAGCAAGTTCTTCAAAGTTTTCAAAAATTTTCAAGATCCAAAACTTCGATTTTCAATCCGCAACTCCAAACGATGTTATGGGGGTATCAAAACGACGGGTTAACTATATAGAACAATCCCCAATACCAAACATCCAAGAATTCATAACAACAAACAAGTTCTAGCCAATTTTGTGAATTCTTCAACTTTGAGATTTGATTTTCAAAAATTCGATTCACAACTCCAAGACGTGTTTTGTTGGTACCAAATCAACGGGAATATGATATCAATCAATCCCCGATAACAAACAACAACAAAATCGTTACAAACAACGATTTCTAGCAATTTTTTTGTGATTTTCAAGTTTTTGGATTTTTTTTTGTTTTTCTTTTAATTTCAAGAACAAACAACACAAGGATAACAACGATAAGAACAAGACCGAGGATTCGTAAGAACGAAGCCTAGCCGTGCTCTGATACCAACTGATAAGGGGAAAAATAGGCGGAAGCACAAACGATACGAAAATGCGGAAGCTAAAACGAGATAGGCGATATCGATGAAGATATCGAGATAAAAAGCAAGACGAGGCTTGAAACGTTTACCTAAGTAGCACCGAGGAACTTGTCTCGATACACCCCGGGTGAAGTCAAGGATCACCTATACTATGCAACTACCCTCAAGAGACACTCGGCTCTCGCAAATAGAATGATCAAAGTGGTTTCGATGTTCAACTTGGAATCCACCAAGTGAAATCATGCCCGCTCACGGGTTCTTCATTGAGATTCACTCAAGAAAATATATCATTCTACATTCAAGGTTGGTTAATGAAATGAAATGGCTAAGTGTTCTATTTATAGAACTTTCTAAGACTAAGTGAAATGACTAAAATAGCCCTCAACTAAGTTAAAACAATATACAACACTTGAGGGCAAAATAGGAAGTTCAATGTCAAAAGTTGGGGTCTTCAATGTTCTAGGCGGGGCGCCTAGGCCTAGGCGGGGCGCCTGGAACTTAGGCAGCGAGCTGGGAGACTTGTGGCCAGGCGGGGCGCCTGGTGGCCAGGCTGGGCGCCTGAGTGGCCAGGCGGGGCGCCTGAGGTGGCCGGGCGGGGCGCCTGAGTGGCTGGGCGCCTGGCCGGGCGGGGCGCCTGGGTGGCCGGCCGGGCGCCTGGCTGCCTAGGCAGTGAGCCCTCCAGGCGGGGCGCCTGGGCTAGGCGGGGCGCCTGGCTGTGCTGGGCGTCCCTCCTCCTCCTTGGGCGTGGGGCCCTGTGCCGAGATCATCCGAAACACTTCCAAAGCCCTCGGCTTTCCCGTCCTTTGCATCCTTCAAGCTTGGCACTTGTTGATTGACATCTTAGCTCGATTTGCCCCGCATCATATGGAGATTCATCGCTAGTGTGAATTCCTTGTAAGGTTCGAGTTTCACTTTCTCCCTTTGGATAATTAAATTCATGTTGTGAATCATTTATCCAATTCTTTCTTCTAATTCTTGCCTTCCTCGTCTTGAACTTCTCGATATCCTAGATATCTCGTTATCTAATTTACTTGCTTCCGCTCGTTTATAGTTTGTTTAGCTTCCGCGTATTTTCCATTGCATCAAGTATTGTGGCGTAGTCATAGTTCAGAAGAGGCTACGCGGGAGGCCAAGGAAAATATAATAAAAAGGTATCCGCATCTATTTAAGGAATATGTTATGTGAACTTTAAAAATTTGAGTTGTATTTAAATTTTTCTTGTTAATTATGAGTTATCATGTGATTTAGCTCATTGCCGGAGAATAATTAATTCAATAGTATGATTTAGCTCATTGTCGGAGCAGGTCTAATTTATTATTGAGATTTAGCTCCTTGTCGAAGCATGTTTGATTAGTTATTGAGATACAGCACCTTGCCAGAGCGTGTTTCATTTATTGTTGAGATTTACCTCCTTGCCGGAGTGGTAATGGTTATTTTGAGCTAGTATTGGTGTCTATGGATGGCCTGTTATGGTATATTGGTTGTTGTTGTGGTATTTGTGACAGGGATATTTTTTTGGATAGTCTAGTTACAGGGGAGGCTCTGCCGAAATTTTTAAGAAATCCAACACTTAGCCAAATTCTAGAGTGATTGGCAAGTTGGTGGAATGACAAAGTAGCCAAGGAGTGAGAAATAAGAATCATTCGAGGACGAATGATTTTAAGTGGGGAAGAATGTGACGTTCCTCAAAATTTTCTAAGTTTTAGGACACTCTTTGGCATGAGAGATATTTACGTAAAATCATTTTATATGTTACGTATGAAGAAATATGATAGAAATAAGTTAAAGTATTTATCATGAATAGAATACAAATATGTGATTATGTTGGAAGTGGAAGGAAAGATTACAAGAAGGGCCAATTGTTAAATTTAACTTAAAGTGACATTATATTGTCAAATCTTGAAAAGCCACCTAGAGAAGTGGGCGATCCATCAGCAAAAAGGACAAGCTATCCTTTTTACATATTGCTTCTCTTTTGACTAAAGTCACGTGCGAAATAGCTATAAGAGGAATTAAAGTCAAATTCTTTTGACTTTCAAGTGTGGGCCTAGAAGAGCAATATTGATAAGCCTCAAATCGAGCTTAGAGTACTTACTATAAAGAGCCGGGATTGGAGGGTGCTAAGGAACGAGAGGTCAAGAGCACCGGAGATGAATTGAAGCCGTTCCGGGTGAATAGAGCACAAGGGGAGCAGCCCAGTCATCCAGGCGCTCCGCCTGAAGAACCAGGCGCTCCGCCTGAGTAAGCCTATGTCTGGGCGCTCCACCCAAACTCTGGGCGCCCCGCCTAGGCCACCCCACTGGTCCAAAACTCGGGCGCTCCGCCCCAATCTTGGGTGCTCCGCCCGGATCGCTGAAGGTCGAGATTCCTAGCTATGTTAAGACTATTTTGACCCTACGTGGTCCTTTTATTCCTAAGCCTAAGTGTGGGCATTTTAGACCTTTCAAATGGTGTCTAAAAACACCTATAAATAGCTAGATTGCTAGTTTATTTCATTAGTTAGCTAGTTTGGAAGATAGAATTGAGAAGATAGAATAGGCTTGGCCTTTCTTGTTGAAGCGTTGACTTCATGTATCTCTTACGTTGAATCCATGGTGGATCTCTGCTAGTGAGAGTCCCGTTTAATGGTTCAAGTCTCTTCTCCCTATTGAATCAATCTATTTGTTAGTTTGATTCGTTCTTTTCTTCTATTTCTATTCTCCCCAATCCCTTACTTTCTTGTTATCTTGTGATTGTTGCTTCCGCATCTTAGTTTATCGTTTCCGCATATTTGATTCTTATCATCTTGGTATCAGAGCAAGGCTCGGGTTTCGTTCTTACGAATCCACGTTCCTTGTTCATCCTATCTTTACTTTATTGTTATTGTTCTTGTTCTTGAAGAAAAGAAGAAAAACACAAAAAAAGTAGAAAGTGAAAAAAATACAAAATTGGTGTAACTTTGTGGTGTGATCGATTCGTGTTATGGGTGTTATAGATTCTTGATCCTTGTGGAAAACCCGACGTTTGGGTACCAAAATTGTTTGGATTGGATTGAGTTGAAAATTTGAAACCCCAATTTGATAAACCCTCCCAAAACCCTTTGTTCTTGAGGAATTTGATTGATTTTGGATTGTGTGTTAATGGGGTTTTGGAATTGGTTATTGGGGAATGATCTCTATTGAAAACCGAACAATTTGCAACAAGAATCGTGTGATTTGGAGTTCGGTAACATAGTTTTTGAAGAATCGAAACCCACCTGTGAACCTAGAAACCCATGTTGAAACCCCAAACTTGAAAACTTTGAATCATGATTGAGCCTTGTTTGATGGATGTTTCGGTGTGAAATTTATTGGGGTTTGAAGGTTATATCAATATTTAACTTTGGGTACCTTCAATTTGTGGAAAAAACGTTGAAATCGGACCCAAAATCGGCTTGGATTTGAAGAAATCGGAGTTGGAAAAAGCTGACCCGACCCCCCCAGGCGGACCGCCCACCCCCTAGGCGCCCCGCCTACCCTCCCTCACTGCCTCCAAGGCAGGCGGACCGCCCACCTACCCCAGGCGGACCGCCCAGTGAGCTGGGCACTTGGTTTTGCTCCGTTTCGTGGTTTTTTGTGTTTGTTTCGATTCCGAACCTGTTGGTTAGTGTTTCTAAGGTATTAGTCCTACTTTATTGACACTAATCTTTGATCATTAGGGTGTTGTATGTCTTGGAGTCTTTACTTAAAGTCGTAGAATTTGCTTGCTTCAAGTGCGCATTAAATTAGCTTCCCGTACATCGAGTCCCTTAAACTCCATTCCGAATCATTACTTGGGTGCATTAGTTGATTGATCTTGCCATTGTGATTACTAAGAGACAAGTAGGTCTTGAGTGGAAAAAGGCTTGAGTGGTGAGAACAATAGAGTGTGGGCACAAAAGCCAACGACCTTGAGTGTATACACGAGCGGAAAGAAAATTGAGTGACATCTTTTGAGTGATACACGTGAGGGAGTGAATTTGTGAGGTCCTTAACTCTTTGATTACAATTATGGCTTCGGATGATGATGATTGTGGAGGATATGACTCATGCAGAGATCTGATGGAGACTATGGTTCCTATGGTGATGATGATGGGTATTGCTATGACGATTCCGGGAACCAAGGTTCATATGATGATGAAGCGGGTCACTATGTTGATTATGAAGATGAAGAAGACTATGGGGCTTGCGAAGATGAATGTGAAGAATCTTATGCTCCAAGTCAAGAATTTGAAGATGGTGACGCTTCGAGGTATGATGATCCTACTTACTCTTCTTGTGATGAATTTGAACATGATGATAGTGACGTAGAGAGAATTGATGATGAGGTTGATTATGAGGATGGTTCATATACATCTTCTCTTGATGTTGCTTGTGGTGAGCAAGAGAGTAGTAGAAGGCCTTCCATTAGTATGGGAGGTGGTGGTGGTTGCTCCATGGGAAATGGGAAAGTTACATCTTCTAGTTCCCATGTGAAGGGTGGAATGAGAAATATTGCTCTTACCGTGGTTGGAGTGCATTGCTCTAGTCGTGGTGGTAGGAGTGGTGTTAGGGGCTATGGAACCAAGGCGAGAGGCAATTATGGGTTCCATAGTAGTGCTCCTTCCTCGACTTTCAACTACACTTCTAGTGTTGGAAGAGTGACGGGAAGTGGAAGTTGTTCTAGTTTTGTTGCTAGGGGAAGTGGGATAAGTAAGCTTCGATTTGATAGTGATGGGTATCAAGAAGTTCCAAGATCTTACTTGGATGATCCTATACTACACTTGGGTCTACGAAGGTTCCCTGTTGAGGTGGAAGGTTATGGAGGGTACTTGCTCAAGATTGGTGGCACCGATGCCAATTGCATTAATACCTCGGTGGTTGATGAGTTAAGGTTACCTTGCTATGCCCTAGCGCATCCTTATGACTACTACGGAGTGTGGGTTTCCAAGGAAGCTCGGGTGTGTATATCGCATAGGGGATATTGGAATTATATTTGGTGTCATGTGTACCCCATGCAACATTGTCATGTGTGGTTTGGCGAGTCATGGTTGCGAAGCAAGAAGGTGCGATATAGTAATGTGAGTGATAAGTATTACCTCGGCCAATGCCCAACGATGTATGACTTTGAGCCTATTGGGATAAAGATCAAACCACTTCCTAGTATACCTTCTAGGCCTATGCAAAGGGAAAATGAGCAAGAACCTCGTCCTATGGTTAAAAGAGTGCAAACAAGAAGTCCTACAATCACAAGCAATGGTGGGACTAGTGCAAGAAAAGAGTTGACAATTGTCACCAAGGTGAACCCCAAACCACAAGCTCCAAAGCTAAGTGGTTCACCAACAAAGAAGAAAGAGACCTCAAGTGATGAGTCTCTTAGTCCTAGATTTCGGGTTGATGTTAAAACTCCACCTACTCCGGCTATGGGTATTCTTGGGCCTCGTCCCAATTCACCCGAATTTGAGAGACAAAAGATTGAGAGGAGTAAGGGAGTGACCGGTGACATTCCTCGAGTGGAAAAAGGAGAGGATGTGTTGAGTGATGTGAGTGGGATGTCACCACCCGAATCTACACCTAACCTTGAAAAGAAAATGAGGGAAAAGAAAGAGGGAAAAAAGAGTGAGGACACCCTTTATTCTAACCTTAACTCTTTATCTTTTTCTTCTACTTGTGTGAATGCTTGTGTAGGTACTCTTGGAGGCAAACCAATGGAGCCTCAATCATGTCCCAAGAAGGATAGACAAGGTGAAGAAGCTTTTCAATGTGAGCTTCAAGGTGAAGAGGCAATTCATGCCACTTCAAGTGCATTGAGTGAGCAAGATGGCCACTCAAAGGTATGTGAAAGTTCTTCCCTTGAACATGTTACTTCCTTGTCTCATGGTAGTGTTTGTGCTAGCTCAACACTAGTTAATGATTTGTATGATTACAATGTGTTTGCAACTAGTGTAGAGTCGAATGGTCAACTTGTGTGTGATTGTGAACCACTAGTTGAGAGGGAGGATAAGCCACATCATGATGTGAGCTCGATTTTCATTGAACCTCTCATTAGTGAGGAATGTGTTGTTGACCTTGCTTGTGAACCTTGTTATGACACCCCACCTATATTTGACAAAGGGGAAGATGAGTTGAATGAATACCCTATCTTTTCCCTTGATGAATTGCTTGATAATGGTGGACCTATGTGTTGTAGTGAGGATGGTTGTGACCTTGAGGAGTCTCTAGAGTGTGAGATGGATCGATTTGTTTTCGATGACTCCTCGGGTGTGGGTAAAGAACCTAGTCTTGATACCATGTTTTTATGTGACCATGAATTTGAGGTGCATGCTTTTACATTTCCATTATGTGAAGATAGTCTCATTTGTGGTAGCGAATTGTATCGGACTAGAATTGATAGTAAGATAGAACCTCCATGGTATGTGAAGATAGACTCTAAGTGATGCAGGGAAAAACTAGCGGAAGCTAAACTAAACGATATGCGAAAGCAAGTAAACGAGATAAACAAGAAATCGAGATTGGGAAGACAAGAAAGTAGAAGAAAGAATCGAATTCAATTCATTAACGTGGATTGAATTCAAAAGGGAGAAGGGAAAATTGAACCTTACAATGGAATCACACTAGGGGTCGATCACCATAGGTTCCAAGTCGCAAGATACATGAAGCCTCGGGCTTCAACAAGAAAGGCTCCGCCTTCTCTTAATTCTCTCTTCTCAAATTCTATGTTCAAAGCTAACTAAGTGATGAATGAAATGGCTAAGGGAAGCTTATATAGTTTTCCCATACATAAATGTGAAATGACTAAAAGCCCCTAGGTCTAGTTAATACATTAGAATCACTTAGGGACAAAATAGGAATTACACCTCAAAAACTAGTCTTCAATTGGCCCGTAAGTAGGCGCCCCGCCTAGCCAAAAGAGGCGCCCCGCCTGGACACCATGTAGAGAACCAGGCGCTCCACCACCATAGAGTAGGCGGTCCGCCCATTGCACAGGGGCGGTCCGCCTAGTGCAGATCCAGAGAGGCTCACAAAAGTGGGCGGTCCGCCCATCCAAGTAGGCGCTCCGCCTATTGCTGTGGGCTCTTGAAATGCCTCAAATTGTGTCCCTCGAGCCTCTCCTTTGGTGCCTAGGTGCTCCTCCTTCCTTGGCGCTCCGATGCATGATCTTCAAGATGTTTCCGGAGCCCATGCCTTGTGTTCATTGTGCTCTCAAGCTTGGTTCTTGATGGTTGTTGGTTAGGCCATTTTATCCGGCATCATCCTCCCCTTCTTGAAAGGATTTCGTCCTCGAAATCGAACCATCAAAACCTACAATCAAAACAAGCACAACCAAAATTTCCTACTTCACAAGTAGGTTAGCTTAACAAGAATAAGTGCAAGTGGTGTGGAAAACACACTCTTGTGATAGAGCCAAGCATCAATGCCAAATAAAAAGTGTATGCTCCCAAAGGAAACAATAAGGTCTTGGCTCGACAAGAACAAGCACTCAATTTTCAAACAAGCATAGAGATCAAGGATATGCATGAAGCAATTAAATTCCCCACGACCCCTAAGCCCATGACCAACATACCAAGCCTTCAAATCAATTTTATCACAAGGTGACACATTGGCTTTGGCATGTCCAACACTCAAGGTGTGCTCAACATATGGGATGGAGTAAGTAAAGTAGTTCAATTCACAACTAACATCGACTACTCCACTCCCCTTCTTAAGCTCTGATACCAAACTTTAAGAGTGCACTGCAACCATTCCTACCAAAAGCCATAGCTGTTGGTAGAGGCGCAACGCAACTCTTATACCGCCGGATCAACCCCAAATCGAGGTCCGTCCCTGACACCACCATGACCACCCCGAGCAACGCAACTCCTCCAGGGGGCGGACCCCACAACGGGCGGCTCCCGAGGATGTGGGCCCCACGCTGGGCGGCCCTGCATTATCCCCCCTTTCTTTAAAGCAAGTTCGTCCCCGAACTTCGCATGGTGTAGCCAGGAATCGAACCCGGGTTGGCTCTGATACCAAACTTTAAGAGTGCACTGCAACCATTCCTACCAAAAGCCATAGCTGTTGTAGAGGCGCAACGCAACTCTTATACCGCCGGATCAACCCCAAATCGAGGTCCGTCCCTGACACCACCATGACCACCCCGAGCAACGCAACTCCTCCAGGGGGCGGACCCCACAACGGGCGGCTCCCGAGGATGTGGGCCCCACGCTGGGCGGCCCTGCATCACTAAGGATGATCCATTGTTTGGAACTCCAAGTGGGATGAATGGTCTTGATATTGGTCGTGTTGAACCATCTTCTAGTAGTCCTAGCCTTCATTGTGTGGACTATAATGATGAAGGGCCGATTTTGGAGACCTTCCTTTGGAGTTTGTCTAGTGAGGGAGATTTTCTTAGAGATGGATTTGGAGGTGAGGAAGCCACTCTTGGTGTGTGTAAGAGTGCTTCCAAGAAGGGGAGTGGAGTATTTGATGTTAGTTGCCAATTGAACTATTTTGCTTACTCCATCCCACATGTTGATTACACCTTGGGTGTTGGGCATGCCAAAGCCAATGAGTCACATTGTGATAGTAATGCATTGAAGGCTTGGTGTGTTGACCATAAGCTTGGAGGTCATAAGGAACTTAGTTGCTTAATCTTGCATGTTCCATGTCTTATTGATCTCTTTGCTTGTCATGGTAGTGAGTGCTTCTCATTGTTGAGCCAAGAACGTGTTGTTTCCTTTGGAGACCTCTTCTTTTTGATTGGTATTGATACTTGGCTCTATCACAAAAGTGTGCTTTCCATAGCACTTGCACTCACTCTTGTTGGACTTGCCTACCCTTGTAGTGGGAAGTTTTGGCTCGTTCTTATTGGACTTGGGGATCATAGGAATTTTGATTGCTTGATCTTGCATACTCTCTACCCTATTGATCTCTTTGATGAATCATGTATTGGGTGCATCTATTGTGGAAGCCAAGTACTTGTTTTCTTTGGAAACATGCGTTTTATCATTGTCATTGATACTTGGTTATACCATAAGAGTGTGTTTTCCCACACTACTTGCACTAACCTACTCTTGCAGTAGGATATTTGGCTTGTTCTTGTCTTTGGTTGTAGGTCTTGATGGTTTGATTTCGAGGACGAAATCCTTTCAAGAAGGGGAGGATGATAAGCCTCAAATCGAGCTTAGAGTACTTACTATAAAGAGCCGGGATTGGAGGGTGCTAAGGAACGAGAGGTCAAGAGCACCGGAGATGAATTGAAGCCGTTCCGGGTGAATAGAGCACAAGGGGAGCAGCCCAGTCATCCAGGCGCTCCGCCTGAATAACCAGGCGCTCCGCCTGAGTAAGCCTATGTCTGGGCGCTCCACCCAAACTCTGGGCGCCCCGCCTAGGCCACCCCACTGGTCCAAAACTCGGGCGCTCCGCCCCAATCTTGGGTGCTCCGCCCGGATCGCTGAAGGTCGAGATTCCTAGCTATAAATAGCTAGATTGCTAGTTTATTTCATTAGTTAGCTAGTTTGGAAGATAGAATTGAGAAGATAGAATAGGCTTGGCCTTTCTTGTTGAAGCGTTGACTTCATGTATCTCTTACGTTGAATCCATGGTGGATCTCCGCTAGTGAGAGTCCCGTTTAATGGTTCAAGTCTCTTCTCCCTATTGAATCAATCTATTTGTTAGTTTGATTCGTTCTTTTCTTCTATTTCTATTCTCCCCAATCCCTTACTTTCTTGTTATCTTGTGATTGTTGCTTCCGCATCTTAGTTTATCGTTTCCGCGTATTTGATTCTTATCAAATATCTACTGCCAAATCAATAACTCCATTCACTTGTGCTTAAACAGAGGGCATGCCTAACTTGAGAGTCCCCAGCCAAATCAACCAAAAGGGAACTCCACTCTTGGTTAAATAATGGGCGCATCAGACTCGGGAAACAAAAAGAAAACTTAGTTTTGGTCCTTCGGGGAACTTGGCGAAAACCCATCTCTGAGCTATATCTGAGGTAATTTTCTTTCATTAAATTAAGATGTGATAATGTTGTTACTCACCACAGTCTAGTCTTATTAGACTATATTCGTTGGGAAGTTTCTCAAAAATCTAGAAAGTTTAGAATATGAACTAGAGTTTTTGAATTGAGATTAAAGATTGAAACTTTAGTATTGATTCACCAATTGGTGGTTGTCTTAGTTGTTGGGTGACGTGAAGTGCGTGAATTGGAGCTTACGTTTAGGCTCGAGGAGTAATCGAGGTGAGTTGATATAACCCTTTACTAAAGAGGTTTTACTCACAAAATCCCGCATATAAAGTGTTTGATAAAATATCTTAAAGAGCTAATATGTGTTTAATTGGAGCGAGAGAGTGCATATTAGCTAAACCCCATTTAAACTATCATTCAAGAGTTTATCCTTGAGTTATATAAATTGATTTTCATATTTTATTATGTTAATTTATGTTATATTATATGTTAAATTTTATGGATTAACGAATGTTTGAAAATATATTCATGTCAAGTTTTACTCAAGATTATTATGGTTATGTTCATGGATTATGTTCAAGGAATGTATTGGACCTTAAATTGGTCAAATAGGGTTTTATAAAAATATTTTGGGAGTTACCCTGAGATTCTGAGAAGGGCTTCGTGACCATTGGTGGTTAACGTTGACCCCGAAACTACTCGTGCCAGAGTGGGATATAGGATAATATTGCCTGACACGGCCAAGACACAAAATGCGCAACATGCTATCACCTGGAACTGTGTGGCGCCACAGTGAAGGGGCCTATTCGATCAGGCGGGGATCGAACCCGTGCCGATCACACGGTGACTTTATGTATTCATGTTATGTCAGAGTTAATTGGTACTCCCCAAAAAGTAAAGAAACGATATATATATATATATATATATATATATATATATATATATATATTTATGTTTAAAGTTCGAAATTTTATTGTTTTAAGTTATTTCAGTTTCTTTAAATATTTTATGTTCTCATGGTTTACGAGTTATGTGTATATATATATATATATATATATATATATATTTATGTTTAAAGTTCGAAATTTTATTGTTTTAAGTTATTTCAGTTTCTTTAAATATTTTATGTTCTCATGGTTTACGAGTTATGTGTATTTCAAGGTTCTTTTAAAAGTCTCGTTCCCGCTTTAGTGGGGGGTCGTTGAGACTCACTGAGTACCGCCGTGGTGTACTGACGTTCTCTTTTGGGAACCTACGTTGTCCTGTGGCGCAACGTAGGGACCGGTGTTGCAGATACTCAGGCGACAGACTAGGATTTTCCCCTCACTTCCAGTGCTATTGGTGAGCTCCGCTTTTGTTCGTGGAGTACTTTCTTTTCGAGTCAGCTTTATTTAGTTATTTACTATGTTGTGAACTAGCCAGGAAGCTCATGTCCTGCGTAGTGCGTCAGTTTATCAGTAGAGGCTTCATAGACAGTCTAACATCTTGAGTTGTGGTCCAGTCTCGCATTTGTTTGCACAGAAACATAATTTGACCGTAATATTTTCAAGGATAATATTTTCATAAAAGTACTACTTATTATTATTTTCCCGAATGTTTAAGTTGCATGTATTCTTAGGGTTAAGACAGGATTATAAGTACATGAGGTTCGCTCGGTCCAGCTTAGGTACCGGGTGCCGGTCACAGCTCGTTCAGAAAACGGGTCGTGACAGCTTACCTCCCTTGAGGGGTATTGAACATCAAATTGATTTTATTCCGGGCTCCCAAATCCCGAACAAGCCGGCCTATAGAAGCAATCCCGAGGATACGAGGGAGTTGCAAAAACAAGTTGATGACTTGCTTTCAAAAGGCTTGGTTAGGGAAAGTTTGAGTCCTTGTGCCGTACCGGTCATTCTTGTCCCAAAGAAGGACGGCACTTGGAGAATGTGCGTAGATTGCCGAGCCGTGAATAAGATAACGATCAAGTATCGTCACCCTATTCCACGGCTTGATGATATGTTGGATGAATTGAGTGGGTCGCGTGTCTTTTCTAAAATCGACCTTAGGTCCGGCTACCATCAAATCCGGATGAAACCCGGGGATGAATGGAAAACCGCATTCAAGACCAAATTCGGTCTCTATGAATGGTTGGTAATGTCCTTCGGGCTTTCCAACGCACCTAGCACTTTCATGCGACTCATGAATCATGTTTTGAAGTCTTTTATCAACAAGTTCGTCGTTGTCTATTTTGATGATATCTTGATCTATAGTAGGACAATTGATGAACATGTTGATCACCTTAGGCAAGTGCTTGAAGCTTTGAGAGCCGAAAAGCTCTATGCTAACTTCAAAAAGTGTGCCTTTGGTGTGGACAAGGTTGTCTTTCTTGGGTTTGTAGTGAGTGCCCAAGGAGTGGAGGTGGATGAGTCTAAGGTAGAGGCCATACGTGATTGGCCTACTCCCACTACCGTGACTCAAGTGAGGAGCTTTCATGGTCTTGCTAGCTTTTATAGGCGATTTGTGAAAGACTTTAGCTCCATAGCCGCTCCACTCACCGAGTTGGTCAAGAAGGACCAACCCTTTGTTTGGGGAGAGCCTCAAGAGAAGGCTTTCCAAGAGTTGAAAGGTAGGTTGAGTACCGCCCCCCTATTACAATTGCCCGACTTTGGGAAAGCATTTGAGTTTGAGTGTGATGCCTCGGGGGTGGGAATCGGTGGTGTTCTAATGCAAGATAGCAAACCCATCGCCTACTTTAGTGAGAAATTGAAAGGGGCCTCCTTGAATTATTCTACATATGATAAGGAGTTGTATGCCCTTGTGAGAGCCCTTGGCCATTGGCAACATTACCTTTGGCCTCGTGAGTTTGTAATCAAGAGTGACCATGAGTCACTCAAGCATTTGAGAGGCCAAGAAAAGCTCAATAAGAGACATGCCAAGTGGGTTGAATTTATTGAGTCCTTTCCCTATGTTATCCAATACAAGAAAGGGAAGGACAATGTCGTGGCGGATGCTCTTTCTAGAAAGTTCGCACTAGCCACCACTCTCACCTCTAAGCTCATGGGATTCGAGAGCATCAAATTGATGTATGCTCATGATCCAAAGCTAAAGAGTGTCCATGATGCTCTAGAGAAAGGGGAGAGAGTTGAAAAATACCAATGGTCATGGGTCACTTTGGGGTAAGAAATGGTAGAGTGTGCATACCCGAGTCCTCATGGAGGGAATTGCTTGTGCAAGAGGCACATTGTGGAGGACTCATGGGTCACTTTGGGGTAAGAAAGACTTTGGCCGTTCTTCAAGAACAATTCTATTGGCCGAAGATGAGGGTGCATGTGGAGAAGTTTTGCACTAATTGCCTTGAGTGCAAGCGTGCCAAATCTAAATCCCACCCTCATGGGTTATACACCCCACTCCCCGTACCTACTAGTCCGTGGTTGGATATATCAATGGACTTTGTCATGGGATTACCAAGGACTAGGGGGGGCCACGATAGCATCTTTGTTGTTGTGGATAGGTTCTCAAAGATGGCTCATTTCATTCCGTGCAAAAAATGTGATGACGCCCGACATGTAGCTTCCTTGTTTGTTGAGAATGTTTTGAAGCTACATGGTGTGCCTCAAACTATAGTGAGTGATAGGGACACTAAGTTCCTGAGCCATTTTTGGCGAAGTCTATGGGGTGCTTTAGGAACCAAACTCTTGTTTTCTACGTCCCACCACCCACAAACCGATGGTCAAACCGAAGTGGTTAACCGAACCTTGGGAGCTCTTCTTAGAGCAATGACTCGAGGTAAGGCCGGGACGTAGATTGATAGATTGCCTATGATGGAGTTTGCCTACAATCGTACATTGCATAGCATGATTGGTATGACTCCTTTTGAATGTGTTTATGGTTTTAACCCCTTGATTCCCCTTGATCTAACCCCTTTGCCAAGGAAAATGGTTGTTAATTTTGAAGGGAAAGCTCGAGCCAAGGCTTTGATGGAGCTACATACTAAGGCAAAGAAGAATTTGGAGGAATCTTATGCTAAGGTTACCTCCAAGAAGAACAAAGGACGCAAGAAGGTGGGACGCAAGAAGGGTTACTATGTGTGGGTGCACTTCCGAAAAGAAAGGTTTCCAAACCTTAGGAAAGGGAAGTTGGCACCCCGGGGAGATGGCCCATTCCAAGTGCTCTCGAAGATAAACAACAATGCCTATGTGGTCGACTTGCCAAGTGAGTATCAAGTTTCTAATACTTTCAATGTTAGTGACTTGGTTCCTTTGAATGATGCTTCGATTTCGAGGACGAAATCCTCTCAAGAAGGGGAGGATGATAAGACCCAAACCGCCTCAAGACCTTTCACTCGGAGTCAAGCCAAGTTAATCCAAGATACCCAAGCCACCTTTCACTCGATTTCGAGGCATCCGGAGCACGTTTGGAGGCAATTCAAGAGGCCACAGAAGCAAGCGGACCGCCTACTCAACTAGGCCGGCCGCCTACTTTTTCACAGCTCTCTGGATCTCAACCAGGCGGACCGCCTCTGTCAACCAGGCGGACCGCCTAGTCCTTCAGAAAACATGGAACAGGCGGGGCGCCTACTTGGAGTAGGCTGGGCGCCTACTTTGCTGAGATGTTGCGGGATTTGTTAGTTTTATGCTATGTTTTGGACAAGTTTAGCCCTACGAGGCCTTTATTGTTTAAACCCACTTTAGGGGTATTTTTGAGCTTTCATTACATGTAAGAGAAGTCTATAAATACTTCACAAACATCTTCCAAACCTTTTCACCTTACTTTGATTATTGATGAATTAAAATAGAGTTGAACTCTTTGGAAGAAACCTTTGTCTCTTGGTTGCTTGAATTCACTAGTGGAACCTAGTTGAGTCTTGAACCGAAAACCCGACCATTCGACTTGCGAGTCCGTTGTTGTCTCGAGGGTCGTTGCATAGTGTAGGTCCTTCTTGACGTCGATTCGAGGGTATCTCGGGACAAGTTCCCCGTGGTTACTTCGAAGGGAGTTCGAGTTGTGTCTCGCTCTCCTATCTTTATCTTTATTTCCGCGTTTCGTATTTGATTCCTATCAAACTCGCATCATCGCCACATGAGCCATAATCTACTCCATCATCATTGTCCGACATTGTTGCAATCACCAAAGAACAAAACCTCCCAAAAGTCACTCCCTCACGTGTATCACTCAATATATGTACACTCAAGAGCGAGGCCTTATCAACTTGGGAACCAAGGTAATCACAACTAGCATGTCCAAGTTAAAGTTCAGAATGGAATTAATGAGACTCGATGTACGGACGGCTATTTAAAGTGCGCACTTGAGGCCAAAAGGAGTTCTACGACTCTTCTTTGAATTCTAATCTCCTCTACGCACGAATACCTAATACGCTAAAGGATTAGTGTCTTTCAAGTAGGCCAATTACCTTCAAAACACTAACCAAGAGGTATGGTAGAAAACGGGAGACAAAAGATTTGACTCGAATTGGGACCAAACGGATTTGGAATCGGATGAAAATTTGTTTGTGATCTACAAAATCATCATATTTAATGGTCCAATTGGAGTTTAGATGTTTGGAAACTGTTCGGAAGCCATTGCGAACGTTCTGTCCCAAAACTGGAATTTTGA
The DNA here is from genome assembly GCA_037355625.1 of Petunia x hybrida. Taxonomy (NCBI): domain Eukaryota; kingdom Viridiplantae; phylum Streptophyta; class Magnoliopsida; order Solanales; family Solanaceae; genus Petunia; species Petunia x hybrida. The sequence continues at coordinate 4,609,783 of JBBBVM010000609.1, forward strand.
AATTTTTTTTGTTCTTCGCTATCGCGACCAGACGCGAGCGATCGCGAAGGGTTAAATTTTCAAAAAAATAATTTTGTTCTTCGCTATCGCGGAATTGCTCTTCGCGATCGCGAAGGGTTAATTCCTGCACTTTCACAGCAGCTCAAAGACGGGTTTTTTGGCGATTTTGGCCAAATTTTTGGCTCGATTTCACACCGAAACACAAAACCAACGATACCCAAAGGTGTATACAACCAATATCATCAAACCCCAATAGTTTTTCAACCCCCAAACAACAACAACAAGCTTCGATTCGAGACTGAAGCGTTTTCAAGAATTTTCAAACTTTTTGGATTTTGATTTTGGAAATTTTGATTCGTAACACCAAAACACGAGATATGGGTATCAAAACGACGGGAATACAACAAGGAACAAACCCCAATACTTTTTAACACTCGGGGATTCGTATCCAACCCGGTCAATCAATTTTTTTCAACTTTTCTAGTTTTTCTATTTTTTTGTTTTTCTTCAATCTTTCAAGAACAAACACAATAACAACAACAATACTAACACGATGAACAAGGAACGGGGGTTTGTAAGAACATAACCCGAGCCTTGCTCTGATACCAACTGATGAGGGGCAAAATAGCGGAAGCAAACAACACGATACAAACACGATACGCGGAAGCAAGTAAACGAGATAAACAAGAAATCGAGACTAGGAAGGCAAGAAAGTAGAAGAAAGAATCGAATTCAATTTACTAACGTTAATTGAATCCAAAAGGGAGAAGGGAAACTCGAACCTTACAATGGACTCAACTAGGTGTCGATCGCCATAGGTTCCAAGTTAACGAGATACATGAAGCCTCGGGCTTCGGACTAGAAGGGCTCGGCCTCCTCTCTAATTCTCTCTTCTCAATATTCAATACAAGGTAAACTAAAACTAATGAAAATGAAGAGCTAATATGCTATATATACATTTACATTGAGTTTTGGACAAAAATGACCCTGAAGCTGATTCTGGTTCGCTGTTCAGGTTCTCCTCATCGCGATCGCGCCAGGAAGGCTCGCGATCGCGCAGACCATCTTCTACATCATCGCGATCGCGTGAGGAAGCTCGCGATCGCGCAGGTCACTGGCTTCTTCGGCATCGGCAACGCGCTAAGCATGGCGCGTTCGCGCAGAACAAGGGAAGCTTCATCGCGATCGCGCAGAGTGTGTCGCGATCGCGAAGAACAAACATCCTCCGTCAGGCAGTAAGCTCCCAGTGTGCTGCCCTGTTTTGCCCTGTTTTGTTGTGCCCAGTTTCCTGCCCTGTTTCCTCCATCCGTTGGCGCTCCAATGCATGATCTTCAAGTTGTTTCCAGAGGCCTTGACTCGTATCCGTTGTGCTCTCGAGCTTGGCTTTTGATGGTTGTCGTTTAGGCCATTTTGGGCTGCATTATTGGTGGACCAATGTGTTGTGGTAAAGATGGTATTGACCTTGAGGAGTCCAAATTTCATGAATTGGACAAGGTTGTCTATGACTCCTCAAGTGAATCTAGTCTTGATAACTTGTCTTATGCTTGATCATGATAGTGAGATGCATGTTTATATTAATCCTTTGTTTGAGGGCATTCTCATTTATGGTAATGACTTGTATCGGACTAGGGTGAATAGTAAAATAGAACCCCCATGGTGTGAAGGATTTGATTCCTTAGGCAACCAATTGTTTGAGAATTTGGGTGAGGTAGATGATTCTTTGAGTGATCCTACTATTGCTTGTTGGGGTTATGATGAAGAAGAATCCATCATCAATACCTTCCTTGAGAGTTTGTCTTTTGAGAAGGGTTGCTTAGGTGATGAAGTTGGAGTGATGTAGGAAATCAATACGCGGAAAATAAAGATAAGAACGAGACGTAACTCGATCTCTAATCCCAAGTAGCAACGAAGAACTTGTTCCGTTACACCCCGGGAGAAGGACAAGAACACCTACGCTAGGCAACTACCCTCGAGCTAACGCGAGCACGCAAGTAGAATGGTCGGAGAGAAAAAGCATTCATCTAGATCCGCTAGAAGAACTACAAGTCCCAAATCAAAGGGTTTCATTCAATAACCAAGAGCCTTGCTCACGTTCAATGTTTAACATTCATCAACTATCATAAACTAAGTGTAAATAGGCTAAGCATGGATATTTATAGTGTTTCCAAGCTTGCAAAATGACTAAAATACCCTTACTAATAAGGTGCATAAACATAGGCCACGTAGGGCAAAACGGTAAAATAAACATAGGTCTTCACAGCTAGGAGGGGCGCCTGGAATTGCAGGCACCTAGGCGGGGCGCCTGGCTAGGCGGGGCGCCTGGCTTGCCTGGGCCTAGGCGGGGCGCCTGGGCAGGCGGGGCGCCTGGGTGCTTTCCAGTAGCTTAGGCAGTGAGTTGGGTAGGCGGGGCGCCTGGCTTAGGCGGGGCGCCTGGCCCTCCTGTGTCAGAATCTTCCTTAGGCGTGAGGCCTAGTTTGATCACCCGAAATGGCTTCCACTCTGGTGCAAGGCGATTCCCGAAGGGAAAGCTAAGCACGACGCGGAAGAAGAACAAATAAAGAAGAAGATAAAAGCAAGACAAAACTTGCTTCTTTCGAAAGAACAGTGGGGAACCTGTCCCAAAGCTCGATCAAAAGGGAGACAAGAATCACCCTAACTATGCAACAATCCTCAAGAGAACATTGCCTCTTGCAAACTGAATGATCAAGAGGAATGTTCAATCGGACTAACCGAAAGCCACAAATCCTTAAAAGCCCTCACCGGGGTTTTGCTCACGACGGAGACAAGAAGAAATGTGCTCGGCACTTTCATTCAATTCATCAATATCCAAAAACTAACTACTTACAATGTAAGGAAGTAAGGTTTATATAGGAAATACTAAGGGTAAACTAGTAAATAGGTCACAGTCGACCAATAAAAATAAGCCACGCAGGGCTGAGTTAAAAATACGTTCGGCAACCTTGACTTCGGTGAGCCTTGCTTCGGTTCTTGACTTCGGTGAGCCTGGCTTCGGTTCTCTATGGCCTGCTCGAACACATTTGTCATCGGGCGCTGACTTAGCTTCGAACACATGATGTTGTGTTCGGCTCTGTGCTGCCCGGGGTCAAGAGCTGCTGTTCGGGAACTTTGTCATCGGGCTCAAACTTGAAGATGTAGCCCTTGGTTTCATCACTTGGCAACTCCTCTTCCGAACACATGCTTCTTCCCATCGTATTCAACTGGACGTGCATGTCATGGAGCAGCTTAGCTTGACTTCGGGTAATTGGCCTCCTCGGTTCATCAGCCACTGCCTTCGGTTGATCAGCACTTCGGGCTGCATCATCCTCCCCTTCTTGAGAGGATTTCGTCCTCGAAATCGAGTCATCCTCTGCTGCTGATGTTTGGCCTACAACACAAGGAGTCAAATCAGTAACATTGAAGGTGTTGGACACATTATACTCACCTGGGAGGTCGATGACATAAGCATTGTTGTTTATTTTGCTCAGCACTTGAAATGGACCATCCCCTCGAGGAGCCAATTTTCCTTTCCTTAGGTTCGGGAAACTTTCCTTTCGGAAGTGAACCCAAACCCAATCACCCTTCTTTAACTCCAACTTTTTACGCCCCTTGTTTTTCTTTAAGGCAACCTTTGCATAGGCGTCCTCGAGGTTCTTCTTCACCTTCGCATGCAACTCGAGCAGAGCTTTGGCTCGGTGAGTACCTGCAAAGTCGATAACAACATCTCGAGGCAATGGGGTTAGATCAAGTGGAATTAAAGGGTTAAATCCGTACACACACTCGAACGGGGTCATGTTAATCATTCGATGCACCGTTCGATTGTATGCAAACTCCATCATGGGCAAACGATCAGCCCAGTTTCCAACCTTGCCTTTGGTCATTGCCCGAAGCAAAGATCCCAAGGTTCGGTTAACTACTTCGGTCTGTCCATCAGTCTGAGGATGGTGAGACGTCGAGAAAAGTAGTTTGGTGCCGAGGGCACCCCATAGACACTTCCAAAAATGACTCAAGAATTTTGTGTCTCGATCACTCACAGTAGTACGAGGGACACCATGCAATTTCAACACATTGGAAATAAATAATGTAGCTACATGCTGGGCATCGTCACACTTCTTGCAAGGAATAAAGTGAGCCATTTTCGAAAATCGATCGACCACAACGAAGATGCTATCATGTCCTCCCCCTGACCTCGGTAACCCCAAGACAAAGTCCATGGATATATCAACCCAAGGTCGATCAGGCACAGGTAACGGGGTGTACAAACCATGAGGGTTGGACTTCGATTTAGCTTTCTTGCAAACGAGACAAGCGTTGCAAAGCTTTTCCACATCTCGTCGCATTTTGGGCCAATGGAACTGCTCGGTCAAGATACCAAGAGTTTTGTCGACACCGAAGTGTCCCATCAGTCCACCGGAGTGAGCTTCTCGTACCAAGAGCTCTCTCCACGATGACACTGGCACACAAACCCTCCCATTCTTGAAGAGGTAGCCATCGTGCCACTGATATTTCTCAACTCTTCGGCCACTCAAAATTGCGTCTCGAACACATTTTAGCTTGGGATCGTCTTCGTACATCGATTTGATGCTTTCAAATCCCATGAGCCTAGAGGCGAGAGTGGTCGCTAAAGCAAATTTCCTTGATAGCGCATCGGCCACAACATTGTCTTTTCCCTTTTTGTAATGAATTACATAGGGAAAGCTCTCAATGAATTCAACCCACTTGGCATGTCTTCGGTTCAATTTCTCCTGTCCTCGGAGATGCTTCAAGGACTCATGATCGCTTTTGATCACAAATTCTCGAGGCCACAAATAATGCTGCCAATGGGCGAGTGCTCGAACGAGGGCATACAACTCTTTATCATAGGTCGAATAATTCAAAGTTGCACCCTTAAGCTTTTCGCTAAAGTAAGCGATCGGCTTCGATTCTTGCATCAGCACTCCTCCGATCCCAACTCCAGACGCATCACACTCGACTTCGAATGCTTTGCCGAAGTCAGGGAGTTGCAACAACGGGGCAGAACAAAGCCTCCGTTTCAACTCTTGGAAAGCCCTTTCTTGGGACTCCCCCCACACAAATGGATTGTCTTTCTTAACCAGCTCGGTTAGAGGAGCTGCCACGGTGCTAAAGTCGCGAACAAACCTTCGGTAAAAGCTAGCTAACCCATGGAAGCTACGAACTTGTGATACCGAGGTTGGAGTTGGCCAATCTTTGATGGCTTCGACTTTTGATTCGTCGACTTCGACACCATTAGCACTGACTACAAATCCAAGAAAGACTACACGATCGACACCGAAGGCGCACTTCTTGAAGTTGGCATACAACTTTTCTTCTCGAGGCTTTTCAAGCACAAGCCTTAGGTGTTCGACATGTTCATCCATGGTTCGACTGTAAACAAGTATGTCATCGAAATAAACGACAACGAACTTGTTTATGAACGGTTTGAGCACGTGGTTCATCAATCGCATGAATGTGCTCGGGGCGTTGGATAAGCCAAATGGCATTACCAACCATTCATAAAGACCGAATTTGGTCTTGAATGCGGTTTTCCACTCGTCACCGGGTTTCATTCGGATCTGGTGGTAACCGGACCTGAGGTCAATCTTTGAAAAGCATGAAGAACCACTCAATTCATCTAGCATGTCATCTAATCGAGGGATAGGATGACGATACTTTACCGTTATTTTGTTGACTGATCGACAGTCAACGCACATTCGCCATGTTCCATCCTTCTTCGAGACAAGGATAACTGGAACGGCGCAAGGACTTAAGCTCTCACGAACGAGGCCCTTGTTTAACAATTCATCAACCTGCCTTTGGAGCTCTTTGGTGTCTTCGGGATTACACCGGTATGCAGGTTTGTTGGGGATTTGAGATCCCGGCACGAAGTCAATTTGGTGCTCGATTCCTCTCATCGGAGGTAATCCACCTGGCATTTCCTCGGGAAACATGTCCTCGAAGTCCTGCAAAACTTTACGAACAGACAAAGGCAAAGGGTTATCATTAGAAAAATCATCATTAGAGTTTAGAAAGATACCCTTGTGCACGAGGCAAATCATCATCTGACCGGGGTCGTTGCCTCGTAAGATCTCACCGGGTTGCATGATTGCACAAATTCCTTTCTCTTCGATCGGTGAGTTTGTCTCCTCGGCTGTCAATTTTGCTCCCATCGGAAGCTTAGCCTTGGCCGCTTCTTTCAATTCTTTCATCCGTTTATAGTCCTCGGAGACTTGCTTTGGAGACAGTGGTTTGAGGATGAAACTCTTCCCATCAAGCTTCACGGTGTAAGTGTTGGATCTGCCATTGTGAACAGCTGTTCGGTCATATTGCCATGGTCGACCCAAGAGCAAATGACAAGCTTGCATCGGCACCACATCGAATACCATTTCATCTTGATACTCGCCGATTCTAAACTTGATCCACACTTGTTTGACAACCCTCAATTCACCACACTCATTCAGCCATTGTAATTTGTAAGGGTGGGGATGCTTCATCGTTGGTAATCCCATTTGTGAAACCAAAGTTTGGCTCACTACGTTGGCACAACTACCAGAATCAATAATCATCGAACATACCTTTCCCCTCACTCGACATCGGGCATGAAAGAGGTTTTCTCTTTGGTTGTCCTCTTCTTCAAGAGTCATACAGCTCAAATTCCTTCGAACCACAAGAAACATTTCCGGATGATCAGCTTCGGCAGCCTCATGATCATCATCACCTTCAGCTCGGTCAGCCTCCTCGATAATTTCCTCCTCGGTGTCACTCGCTTGCTCATGGACGGTTCCATCTTCGACCAGTAGCATAACTTTGCGAGTTGGACACTCTTTGGCCATGTGACCATAACCTCTGCATTTATGACACTGAATATTTGAAGCACTAGGAGAGTTTAGTTGAACTTTACCTCCCACTTCTCTTGGTTGGTTAACGGTCACACCTTTCTCGGAGGCTCTCTTCGGATCTCGAACAGTGTTGGCACTTGCTTGGTTGGGACTTTTCCATTCTTTTCCTCGGTTCAAGGGAGTAGAAGTAGTGACTCCTCGATACCGGTTTGCCTTTTCTTCCTTCACCAATTTTTCAGCTTCGGTAGCAGCATCAAACAAATCTTCCAACGTGTGATACACGTGGAGTCTCAACTGAGATGACACATCCTTGGCCAAGCCACTCTTAAACCGGATAATGGCCTGCTCCTCGTCTTCGGTCAGATCAAGATTCAATCGAACCTTTTCAAATTCATCGTGGTACTCTTGAACTGACTTCGATCCTTGTTTCAGCTCATATAACTTTTGCATTTGAGTTTGCCTGTACTTGGCACTCAAATATTTACCATCCATAGCTCTCATCAACTGTGGCCAGGTAGTGACTTCGGGATAGTCGTTCCTTCGTCTATGCCTCTTGTCAGCTTCCCACCAAGTAGATGCATAAGCTTCGAACGAAGCAATAGCATGGGCAGCCTTTCTCTCCTCGGTCATCTCATTGGTTTCAAAGATGCGCCCCATCTTCAACTTCCATTCAAGATACTCATCGGGATCACTAGTTCCTTTGAAGGGTGGAATAGTGATCTTGACACTGTTCAAGTTGGAGTCTCGAACACCACGAATCTGTTCGGGATACTCATCATCACGATCATCAGCCTCACGCTCAATATTTCTCCCAAAATTTGCGCCTCGGCCTCGACCTCGGAAATTTCCACGACCTCGGTGAGCTTGCCTTCGTTGAGCGAATGGCAGCTCACGTTCATACTCGTCCTCGGGAAATTCCTCTTCATCAGCCTCTTCGGTTACAGCACCAAGGTCTCTTCGGTTCCTTGGGAGTGGTAACCTCTCTCCTCGGGGAATGCCCAAGTTTTGATTTCCAACTTGGGGACTGCCCAAGTTTTGTTGTGCTTGGGGGTTGCCCAAGTTAAGCTCTCTTCGAATTGCTTCACTCGTCAACTGATGTTGTCGAAGAAGCTCAGCATACAGATCTGGCTTCATCGGTGTGGATTCGCTGGTTCCAGCACCGGACCCATTTCTGCCCAAGGATGCACTTCCCTGTTCGAGTTGAGCTACTCGAACACTCACTCCTCTCACTTCGGCACTGACACTTTGTATCGCAGCCATGAGATCGGCTAACGATACTTCGGGCCTTTCAATGCCTTTGCCTTCGTTTCCAGCCATGGTACCTGCACGAGTCAAAGATCAAACAAATGTTAAGGTTAGAAATCACCTCACACTCTCCCTCACCTTTGATGGGTGGCGCTCGGGTCCACTCAATTTATGGGTTCGGTTTTTGATCACTCAAGGACTTGTTAACAGTGGCTCGTCCAATTGATCGGTCCTCTAAGATCCTTCAAGTTCGACAATAGTCACTGTCTCTTCGGGAAGAGTGAAGTGATGTTCGACTCGATGGAACGGACGCTTTTAACTGAGCTCGGGGAGTCAAAAGAAATTTCTACGAAAGTTTGGACTTCGGTCACCCCTTCGCACGAGTTCCTATTAGCTCAAATGAGTTGGTACGACCTCGAGTAGGACAATTACTCAAAAGATCCACCAACCAGAATTTGACACGAAAGAAAGTGAAAACCTAGGAGATTCTACCCTTTGATTCCCTTTGGAATCTTTTTCGATCACACCCACTCCTGTCCGTACAAGAGTGGTCCCCTTTGGTACGGATAGGGTTTTACCTTATCCACTTTCCTTTTTCAGCCGACAATTTTCACCTGGGGTTTTAACATTCAAACCTTTACCCCTTCTTCTTCAATGGAACAGTGACCTTGCTCCGGCGTACGGACACAACAACTTCGGTCCACTGTCCTCGATTTCTAACAAGATCTGGGTTGTTTTCAACTCCGGTTTCAACGATGGAGGAATTTTAAGTTCTTCGAGCTAAGACTAGCTCGACGTGTCGTACACTGTTACGAACTTGTAACAATTTTCCGGTGTACGGACAACGTCTCCAACTTAAGAACTTCGATTTTAAGCAATAAACAAACCCAAATCACTCAAGAACCACCAACCTTCATCGGTCTCCACCAACACAGCCTGGGTTCGATTTCCAGTCACCACTGAAGCTCAAATCAGTCCAAAATTCACCAAGAAACCCTAGTCACGAAATTAGTACGTCGGGTATTCTTTGGATTCAGAATTCGATGGTGAACAAGAATCCAAGATTGTTTTTCCCAAACAACCAACAATCAATCACAATTTTTGAATTTTCTTTTTATCACTTTTTTTTTTTTTTTTTTTTTTGTAAGAACACTAACAGTGACGAAACAAAACAGGAACACGAAAAGGGAAAACAAAGACACAAACGCACAATTTAAAGATAACTTGAACAGGATTGGGGTTGTAGAAACAAGCCCAAACCGTGCTCTGATACCAAGATGGTGCAATGCAATTCCCGAAGGGAAAGCTAAGCACAGTCGCGGAAGAAGAACAATTAAAAGGGAAGATAAAAGCAAGACAAAACTTGCTTCTTTCGAAAGAACAGTGGGGAACCTGTCCCAAAGCTCGATCAAAAGGGAGACAAGAATCACCCTAACTATGCAACAATCCTCAAGAGAACATTGCCTCTTGCAAACTGAATGATCAAGAGGAATGTTCAATCGGACTAACCGAAAGCCACAAATCCTTAAAAGCCCTCACCGGGGTTTTGCTCACGACGGAGACAAGAAGAAATGTGCTCGGCACTTTCATTCAATTCATCAATATCCAAAAACTAACTACTTACAATGTAAGGAAGTAAGGTTTATATAGGAAATACTAAGGGTAAACTAGTAAATAGGTCACAGTCGACCAATAAAAATAAGCCACGCAGGGCTGAGTTAAAAATACGTTCGGCAACCTTGACTTCGGTGAGCCTTGCTTCGGTTCTTGACTTCGGTGAGCCTGGCTTCGGTTCTCTATGGCCTGCTCGAACACATTTGTCATCGGGCGCTGACTTAGCTTCGAACACATGATGTTGTGTTCGGCTCTGCGCTGCCCGGGGTCAAGAGCTGCTGTTCGGGAACTTTGTCATCGGGCTCAAACTTGAAGATGTAGCCCTTGGTTTTCATCACTTGGCAACTCCTCTTCCGAACACATGCTTCTTCCCATCGTATTCAACTGGACGTGCATGTCATGGAGCAGCTTAGCTTGACTTCGGGTAATTGGCCTCCTCGGTTCATCAGCCACTGCCTTCGGTTGATCAGCACTTCGGGCTGCATCACACTCGCTCCTTTCTTCAAGTCCTCTCCTCTCCAAGTATAAATGCACCTCTTGAACATCCTTGACTTGGCTCCGAGTGAATGGTCTCCTAGTGGTGGATTGCCCGGCATCATCCTCCCCTTCTTGAGGAGATTTCGTACTCGAAATTGAAGCATCATCATCCACGACCTCTTCACCTACATCCAAAGGAACCAAATCACAAACGTTGAAAGTATTAGAAACTTGGTACTCACTTGGCAAGTCGACCACATAGGCGTTGTTGTTTATCTTTGAGAGCACTTGGAACGGGCCATCTCCACGGGGTGCCAACTTCCCTTTCCTAAGGTTTGGAAACCTTTCTTTCCGGAAGTGCACCCACACATAGTCACCCTTCTTGAGTTCCACCTTCTTGCGTCCCTTGTTTTTCTTGGAGGCAACCTTAGCATAGGCTTCCTCCAAGTTCTTCTTTGCCTTGGCATGTAGCTCCATCAAAGCCTTGGCCCGAGCTTTCCCTTCAAAATTAACAACCATTTCCCTTGGCAAAGGGGTTAGATCAAGGGGAATCAAGGGGTTAAAACCATAAACACATTCAAAAGGAGTCATGCCAATCATTCTATGCACGGTACGATTGTAGGCAAACTCCATGAGAGGTAGCTTGTCAATCCAAGTCCCACCCTTACCTCGGGTCATGGCTCTAAGAAGAGCACCCAAGGTACGGTTTACCACCTCCGTTTGACCATCGGTTTGGGGGTGGTGGGAAGTGGAAAACAAGAGTTTGGTGCCAAGGGCACCCCATAAACTTCTCCAAAAGTGACTTAGGAACTTAGTGTCCCTATCACTCACTATAGTTTGAGGCACTCCATGTAGCTTCAAAACATTTTCAACAAACAAGGAAGCTACATGTTGGGCGTCGTCGCATTTCTTGCACGGAATAAAATGAGCCATCTTTGAGAACCTATCCACGACAACAAAGATGCTATCGTGGCCCCCCCTAGTCCTTGGTAATCCCATGACAAAGTCCATTGATATATCCAACCATGGACTAGTAGGTACGGGGAGTGGGGTGTAAAGGCCATGGGGACTAGACTTGGACTTGGCAAACTTGCACTCAAGACAAGAATTGCAAAGTCTCTCAACATGTGTTCCCATTTTGGGCCAATGGAATTGCTCCTTAAGGATGGCTAAGGTTTTATCCCTACCAAAATGACCCATGAGTCCTCCACAATGTGCCTCTTGCACAAGCAATTCCCTCCATGAGGACTCGGGTATGCACACTCTACCATTTTTAAAGATGAATCCATTAGACCATTGGTATTTTTCAACTCTCTCCCCTTTCTCTAGAGCATCATAGACACTCTTTAGCTTTGGATCATGAGCATACATCAATTTGATACTCTCGAATCCCATGAGCTTAGAGGTGAGAGTGGTGGCTAATGCGAACTTTCTCGAAAGCGCATCCGCCACAACATTGTCCTTCCCTTTCTTGTATTGGATCACATAGGGAAAGGACTCAATAAATTCAACCCACTTGGCATGTCTCTTATTGAGCTTTTCTTGGCCTCTCAAATGCTTGAGTGACTCATGGTCACTCTTGATTACAAACTCACGAGGCCAAAGGTAATGTTGCCAATGGGCAAGGGCTCTCACAAGGGCATACAACTCCTTGTCATATGTAGAATAATTCAAGGAGGCCCCTTTCAACTTTTCACTAAAGTAGGCGATGGGTTTGCTATCTTGCATTAATACACCACCAATTCCCACCCCCGAGGCATCACATTCAACCTCAAACGCCTTCCCGAAGTCGGGCAATTGCAATAGGGGGGCGGTACTTAACCTACCTTTCAACTCTTGGAAAGCCTTCTCTTGAGACTCTCCCCAAACAAATGGTTGGTCCTTCTTGACCAACTCGGTGAGTGGAGCGGCGATGGAGCTAAAATCTTTCACAAATCGTCTATAAAAACTAGCAAGACCATGAAAGCTCCTCACTTGAGTCACGGTAGTAGGAGTAGGCCAATCACGTATGGCCTCTACCTTAGACTCATCCACCTCCACTCCTTGGGCACTCACAACAAACCCAAGGAAGACCACCTTTTCCACACCAAAGGCACACTTTTTAAAGTTAGCATAGAGCTTTTCGGCTCTCAAAACATCAAGCACTTGCCTAAGGTGGCCAACATGTTCATCAATTGTCTTACTATAGATCAAGATATCATCGAAATAGACAACAACAAACTTATTGATAAAAGGCTTCAAAACATGGTTCATGAGTCGCATGAAGGTGCTAGGTGCGTTGGATAGCCCGAAGGGCATAACCAACCATTCATAGAGACCGAATTTGGTCTTGAATGCGGTTTTCCATTCATCCCCGGGTTTCATCCGGATTTGATGGTAGCCGGACCTAAGGTCGATTTTGGAAAAGACACACGACCCACTCAATTCATCCAACATATCATCAAGCCGTGGAATAGGGTGACGATACTTGATCGTTATCTTATTCACGGCTCGGCAATCTACGCACATTCTCCAAGTGCCGTCCTTCTTTGGGACAAGAATGACCGGTACGGCACAAGGACTCAAACTTTCCCTCACCAAGCCTTTTGAAAGCAAGTCATCAACTTGTTTTTGCAACTCCCTCGTATCCTCGGGATTGCTTCTATAGGCCGGCTTGTTCGGGATTTGAGAGCCCGGAATAAAATCGATTTGATGTTCAATACCCCTCAAGGGAGGTAAGCCATCGGGCATCTCATCCGGGAACATGTCCTCAAAGTTCTCCAACACATCTTTCAAAGCACTAGGCAAAGGACTAGAAGAAAAATCACAATTAGAGTTAAGGATCATACCTTTGTGCACTAGGCATAGGAGGAACTTGTTGCCATCATTACCTCTTAGGAGCTCGCCCGGTTGCATCATGGCACATATGCCACCGGTGGATGAAGAAGGTGGGATTGCCACCATGCTCTTTGACAAAGGACTAGTCTCAATGATTGACTTAGCCTTTGCCGCCTCCCTCAACTCCTTCATTCGATTGTAGTCATCACTCACTTGTTTAGGAGTTAGGGGTTTCAACACGGACTTTCTTCCCTCATGTTGGAGTGTGTAAGTGTTAACACGTCCATTGTGAACCACTTGTCGGTCAAATTGCCATGGCCTTCCAAAGAGAAGGTGGCAAGCTTGCATAGGCACAACGTCGAACAAGTGTTCATCAACATAACTCCCCATTTTGAACTTGATCATTGCTTGTTTCACTACCTTGAGCTCCCCACATTCACTAAGCCATTGTAACCGGTAGGGCTTGGGATGCTTCATGGTAGGCAACTTCAATTGGGTTATGAGAGATTGACTCACCACATTAGTACAACTCCCGAAATCAATGATCATAGAACACACTACACCCTTAACACGACACCTAGCATGGAAGAGGTTTTCCCTTTGCAAGGTTTCACCATCCTCCGCAATCATAGCTCCTAGACTTCTCCTTACTACCAAGAAAGTATGAGGTTCCTCATCCTCTACCGTGTCATCTTCACCATCCTCCTCTACTCCCTCAACTCCCTCTACTCCCTCATCTTCCTCCGGCTCACTCTCTTGCTCATATGCATTATCACCCACAACAACCATGTTTCTTTTCGTAGGACACTCCTTAGCAAAGTGTCCATACCCCTTGCATTTGTGGCATTGAATGGAAGAAGAAGTAGGAGCATTCAATTGGGTTTTAGAGTTACCTCCCACATTGGGTGTGAACTTCTCAAATGACTTCTTCACATCCTTGGTTGCATTGGCACCACTCGTTCCACTCGCACTCGGGAACCTTGCATTTGTGGTAGGAGGCTTCCAACCCTTTGTATTGCTTGTTGGAGTAGTAGTGCTACCCTTGTAGCGAAAGGACTTCTCCTCTTTGAGCCATTTCTCGGCTTCAACCGCATCATCACATAGCTTGTAGAGATCATCATATCGGTGGAACTTCAATTGTGAAGCTATGTCTCGGTTTAAGCCCCCTTTGAATCGGATTATTGCCATCTCATGATCTTCATCATCAAGGTCAAGGTTCCCCCCTGAATAAGTCAGACCCCGCTCTTTCTAATTCAAAAAAAAGAGGGACAGCAACTCAAACAAAATCCCGAGAGAAAATAAAAGATTAGTGAGGTGAGAATGCCACTACTCTTACACCAACAAGACCACCAAGCTCTCTCGAATGAATTCGACTCTTTCTGCTTTCGAGCTACACCGTTCATTCGGACTTGCTCAAATTCATTGAAGTATTCCCCAACCGAATTGGAACCTTGTTTCAACTTATAGAGACGCTTTTGTTGCTCAACCCGGTATTGGCTAGTCAAATACTTCTCATCCATCACCCGGATCAACTCTTCCCAAGTAAGATTAATAGCCATTCCCGTCCTCCTTCTATTCCTCTTCACCGACTCCCACCAAGTAGAAGCAAAAGATTCGAAGGAAGATATTGCATACTTGGTTTTCTTCACCTCGGGCATATCATTGGTCTCAAATATTCGTTCCATAGCCAATTTCCAATTCTTGTACTCCACCGGGTCACTACTTCCTTTGAAAGAAGGAATAGTGAGCTTCACACTATTGAGGTTGTTGTTGTTATCACGACCCCCTTGGAAAGGCTCCGCTTGGCCTCCATAGTGATCCCCATAACCACCATAACCTCCATAACCTCTCCTAACATTCCCTCCATCAAGTCCTAAGGGTGGCCCTCGACCTCGGTCTCTACCCCGATCCACATTCCGACCCCAATTCATACCTCTCCTCGGTTGAAAGTGATCATCAAACCCATACATGTCATCTCCATAATTGGCTTCCTCCCCTTCTTGAGCTACATCAACTTGCTCAAGAGGTTGCCCATTTCGGATGGGTTGTGGTAATGGAATGTTTCTTGGAGGGTTGTCTATGATACGGGGAATGCCCGTTCGTTGGGGATTGCCCAACATTTGATCCATCCGCTCTTTGTCCTCCTTTACCCGTTGATGCTTGAGCAATTCAACAACTTGCTCCGGGGTAAAGGTAGGACTATTTGATCCCTCCCCGGCCTCCATTGGGACTCTCGGGGTCCCCCTTTCAATTGGGACACTCGGGGTCCCCCTTTCATTATGGACGCTCGGGGTTCCATGTTCTCCTTGAGTACTTGAAGCTCCCTTTTCGAGGGACTCAATTCTTTGATTCATGAGGTCCATCTTGGCAAGAAGATTAGCCAAGGCCTCCTTAATGAAATCTTGTCCGTCGCTAGCCATGGTACCTACAAAGAAAGAAACAAGAGTTAGTTAAAACACCTCACACGCTCCCTCACTTGTGTTCACTCGGATCACTCTTTTGGGTGACGGTGGATATTTCACTCGACTTGTAATTCCCAAAGCTTCACGTAGATGACTACAACTCCTCAACTCAACTAAACTATTCACGAGTCACGCACACTCCGGGGCGAGTGGAATCAATGGGACTCAATGAACGCTAGGCACTTTGTAGTGAAGGACTTGAGTAAACGGTTCTACGCTTTTCTTGGAATTTCTACTCTCCTTTCTAGGCACGAATTCACCTAAGAGCAATTAAAGGGTTAGCACTATTCAAGTAGAATGGTTACTCAAAGTAGCACTAACTAGATGTTATGTTATCAAACAAAGGGAAATACCTATGAAAATCTACCCGAAACAACACGTTCAGCACTCAGGAGGGGCGCCTGAAACTCAGGTGGGGCGCCTAGACTGAGCAGTGTTCCAGGCGGGGCGCCTGTGCAGGCGGGGCGCCTGAGCCCTTAACCAGTGAGCAAGTCAGGCGGGCGCCTGGGCCTAGGCGGGGCGCCTGGACCTGGGACAGATTCAGTTCGTTCCAATCTCGTTTCAAGTCGATTTTCAAGCCCCAAATCCGATGTTTTCAACTTGTTTTCACAATCCAATGATACCCAAAGTTGTGTTTGATCTTCCTTAACAAAACCCAATCAAATTATCAACCAAACAATCAATCAATTCAAGGTTCAATCTCAAGAACTCAAGAACACAAGGGTTTAACAAATGGGGTTCAACAAGGATTGTGATTCTTCAAAGTAGGTGTTATACATGTTCAAATCCCACAAAATTGGTACCGAATCGTTTGTTTTTCGATGAAGTTCAATCCCCAATAACAAATTTTTCAATCAAGCATCAATCCAACCCAAGAATCAAGCCCAAATCATCAAGAACAAGTTCATCAAGGGTTTAAGGGGTTTTGGGGTTTCAATTTTTCAAACTTCACCAATTCCAACAATTTTGATACCTAAGGAACGGGAATTCAATCACGATCAAGAATCAATAACACCCATATCATCAATCATTCAAATCAACAAGATTCACCAAATTTTTTTGTATTTTTAATTTTTCAATTTTTTTGTAATTTTCTCCTTTCTAATAACTTGAACAACAAGGAAACTAAAAGAGGATACTAGGCACGAAGAATCAAGGGTCGGGGGTTCGTAGAAACGAGACCCGAACCTTGCTCTGATACCAAATGATGTAGGAAATCAATACGCGGAAAATAAAGATAAGAACGAGACGTAACTCGATCTCTAATCCCAAGTAGCAACGAAGAACTTGTTCCGTTACACCCCGGGAGAAGGACAAGAACACCTACGCTAGGCAACTACCCTCGAGCTAACGCGAGCACGCAAGTAGAATGGTCGGAGAGAAAAAGCATTCATCTAGATCCGCTAGAAGAACTACAAGTCCCAAATCAAAGGGTTTCATTCAATAACCAAGAGCCTTGCTCATGTTCAATGTTTAACATTCATCAACTATCATAAACTAAGTGTAAATAGGCTAAGCATGGATATTTATAGTGTTTCCAAGCTTGCAAAATGACTAAAATACCCTTACTAATAAGGTGCATAAACATAGGCCACGTAGGGCAAAACGGTAAAATAAACATAGGTCTTCACAGCTAGGAGGGGCGCCTGGGCTGCAGGAGGGGCGCCTGGAATTGCAGGCACCTAGGCGGGGCACCTGGCTAGGCGGGGCGCCTGGCTTGCCTGGGCCTAGGCGGGGCGCCTGGGCAGGCGGGGCGCCTGGGTGCTTTCCAGTAGCTTAGGCAGTGAGTTGGGTAGGCGGGGCGCCTGGCTTAGGCGGGGCGCCTGGCCCTCCTGTGTCAGAATCTTCCTTAGGCGTGAGGCCTAGTTTGATCACCCGAAATGGCTTCCACTCGCTCCTTTCTTCAAGTCCTCTCCTCTCCAAGTATAAATGCACCTCTTGAACATCCTTGACTTGGCTCCGAGTGAATGGTCTCCTAGTGGTGGATTGCCCGGCATCATGGAGGTGCAAAGGAATCCCTTGGTGTGAGTAAGTATGCTCTAAAGAAGGGGAGTGGAGTACTTGATATCACTTGTATGGTGGGCTATTTGACTCACTCCACTCCACATGTTGATCACACTTTGAGGAGGGATTGGTTTGTTGATCTTGAGCTTAAGGTTCAAGGGGATTTTGATTGTTTGATCTTGCATTTTTCATATCCCCATGGCTTATTTGATCACTATTGTGTTGAGTGCATGTTGATCTTTAACCAAGTACTTGTTGTTCTCTTTGGAGACTTGGTATTTGTGTTTCTCATTGATGCTTGGTTATATCACAAGAGTGTGTTTTCCACACTTCTTGCACTAACCTACTTTCGAAGTAGGAAATTTTGTTTGCTTGTCGTTGCTTGTGACAAAGTGACGATCAAGGGATACAAGGGAGGAGAGCATTGGGCACCCCGAAGAGATGATGCCATGAACATGAATGCATTGATTTCGAGGACGAAATCTCTTCAAGAAGGGGAGGATGATGCGGGGCAAATCGAGCCAAGACACTTTCCGACTTGTGCCAAGCTTAGAATATGCAAAGGACTTGAAGTCGAGGGCTTTGGAAGTGTTCCGAATGGTTTCGGCATTAGGCCCCACGCCTAAGGAGGAGGAGGGCCTCCCAGCACAGCCAGGCGCCCCGCCTGGGAAGCTCACTGCCTAAGGACAGAAATTGCACAGGCGCCCCGCCTAGCCAGGTGCCCCGCCTAGCCAGGATGATGCCGGGCAAATTGGCTTAAACGACACCCATCAAGAACCAAACTTGAAGAGCCCAAAGATTGCAAGTCAAGGCCTTCGGATGAGGGTTCGAGAGTGATTTGAAGCCATGGACTTGAGCACGCTTGAGGGAGGACCGACTACGGACCAAGGGGGAACACTTAGAGTCCATTTTGAGCCGTATCCATACCTCCCAGGAAGAGGCGGAGCGCCTCCCCAAAGAGGCGGACCGCCTGCCAAAGTCCAGAGAGCAACACAGCAAGAGGCGGAGCGCCTCCCCCACTGAGGCGGACCGCCCCTCACTGAATGGCCCTGAGGCGGAGCGCCTCCTCCAATGAGGCGGAGCGCCTCCCCCTGCAAGCTTAGACGGGATTTTGTGTAAAGTTCCATTTTTGCCCTTAAGTGGCTTTTATTGTTATAACCCACTTTGGGGGTGTTTTAGACATTTCATTAAGTGTAAGGGAAGACTATAAATACCTTCCTTAGGCCATTTAGCTCATTAGTTAGCCATTGTTGAAGATAGAATCTTGAGAGAGAACATTGAAGAGGCCGAGCCCTTCTTGTTTGAGCCCGAGGCTCGTGTATGTCTCGACTTGGAACCTATGGAGATCGACACCTAGTTAGATTCCATTGTAAGGTTCAAGTTTCCCTTCTCCCTCTTGAATTCAATTAACGTTAATGAATTGAATTCGATTCTTTCTTCTACTTTCTTGCCTTCCTAGTCTCGATTTCTTGTTATCTTTTATCGCTTCCGCATAGTTTATCGTTTGTTTTAGCTTCCGCTATTTTACCCTGCATCAGTTGGTATCAGAGCAAGGCTCGGGTTATGTTCTTCTTAGTTAGTATGTTGTTCTTGTTGTTCTTGTGTTCTTGAGAAAAGAAGAAAACAAAAAAATTGAAAAACTAGAAAACTTGAAAAAAAAAAAAATTTGGTAGATCGGGTTGGATTCGAATCCCCAAGTGTTAAAAAGTATTGGGGTTTGTTCCTTATAGTATTCCCGTTGTTTTGGTACCCATATATCACATTTTGGTGTTACGATTCAAAATTTCCAAAATCAAAATCCAAAAGGTTTGAAAATTCTTGAAAACGCTTCAAATTCCAATCGAAGCTTGTTGTTGTGTGTTTGGAGTTTAAAACTATTGGGGATTGGTTATAATAGTTGTATACACATTTGGGTATCATTAATTTTGTGTTTCGGGTTGAAAACGTTGGATTTTTGGGTGCGAAACGAGCCAAAACGCGTTTCGCAAAGTTGCAGGAATTTGCCCTAGGTGGAGCGCCTCCATTTTGAGGCGGAGCGCCTCCCTCTGGGCTGCTCTCTGGATTTTCCTGAGGCGGAGCGCCTCCTTCCTGAAAGGTTTCCCGGGTAGTTTTTGTGTAGGTTTTCACGTGTTAATCGCCCACGGGCTTCTTGGTTAGTGTTTCTAGGGTAATTGGCCTACTCGAAAGACACTCACTTACTAGCGTATTAGGACATTCGTGCTTAGAGGAGATTAGAAATCAATGAAGATTCGTAGAACTTTCTTTGGCCTCAAGTGCGCATTTTAAATAACCGTCCGTCCATTGAGTCTCATTAACTCCATTCCAAACTTTTATTTGGACATGCTAGTTGTGATCACCTTGGTTCCCAAGTTGTAAAGGCCTCGCTCTTGAGTGTTCGTAAATTGAGTGATACACGTGAGGGAGTGACTTTTGGGAGGTTTTGTGCTTTGGTGTTGCAACGACGTCGGATGTTGATTGTGGAGATTATGGCTCGTGTGGGGATGATGCGAGTTGCTATGACTCGTATGGTGATGATGGAGACTATGGTTCCTATGGTGAGAATGGTGGCCATTACTATGATGATGGAAACCATGGCTCCTATGTTGATGAAGCGGTTCACTATGATGATCGTGAGATTGATGATGACTATGAGGCTGATGATGAATTTGTTGATCCTTATGCTTCTTGTCAAGAACCCGAGGATGGTGACGCTTCAAGGTATGATGATCCTACTTACTCTACTTGTGATGAACTTGAGCATGATAGTGACATAGATAGAGTTGATGATGATGTTGATTATAGAAATTGTTCATATGCATCTTCTCTTGGTGTTGCTTGTGGAGTACAAGGGAGTAGTAGAGGACCTTCCATTAGCATGGGAGGTGGTGGTGGTTGTTCCATGGGAAATGGGAGATTTGCGTCTTCTAGTTCCCATGTGAAAGGTGGAATGAGAAATGGTATTGCTCTTACCGTTACGGGGGTACATTGCTCTAGTAGTGGTGGTAGGAGTGGTGCTAGGGGCTATGGAACCAAGGCGAGAGGCAATTATGGGTTCCATAGTGGTACTCCTTCCTCGACTTCCGACAACACTTCTAATGTTGGAAGAGTGACGGGAAGTGGAGGATATTCTAGTGGTGTTGCCACTAGTGGAGGGATAAGGAGAACCCAACTTGGGAGTGATGGCTTTCTTGGACTTGATCCTATACAAGACATGTGTGAGTGTAGGTTCATTTTTGAGGTGAATGGTAGTGGAGGATGCTTGCTCAAGATTAGTGAAGCCTATGCTAATTTTGTGAATGTCTCTTGGGTTAATAGGCTAAAGATACCATGCTACAAATTGAAATATCCTTATGAGTATCAAGGTGTTTGGATTACTAGTGAGGCTCGGGTACTCATATCTCAAGGGAGTTACAAGGAATATATTTGGTGTGATGTGTGTCCCATGGAGCATTATGGTGTTTGGCTAGGACAACCGTGGTTGCGAGGTAAGAGGGTGCGGTATGATATCGTGAAGGATGTGTACCAAGTGAGCACGGAGCAAAGAACTTATGACATTGAACCTTGCCGGGCAAAGTTTAAGTTCTATCCTAGTACATTCTCTTGGCCTATGAAAAGGGGAAAGGAGCAAGTATCTCAATCTAAGGATTCAAGAAAGCAAACAAGAAGTCCTACAAACACAAGCAATGGTGGGACTAGTGCTACAAAAGAGTTGACAAATGTCAACAAGGTGAGCCCGAAGCCACTTCCAAAGCCGAGTGGTTCACCAACAAAGAAAAAGGAGACATCAAGTGATGAGTCTCCTAGTCCTAGATTCCGGGTTGACGTGAAAAGTCCACCTACTCCGGCTATGGGTATTCTTGGGCCTCGTCCCAATTCGCCCGAATTTGAGAGACAAAAGATTGAGAGGAGTAAGGGAGCGACCGGTGACAACTCTCGAGTGGAAAAAGGAGAGGTTGTGATGAGTGACGTGAGTGAGTTGTCGCCACCCGAATCTACACCTAGCCTTGAAAGAAAAATGAGGGAAAAGAAAGAGGGAAAAAAGAGTGAGGACACCCCTTATTCTAACCTTAACCCTATGTCTTTTTCTTCTACTTGTGTGAATACTTGTGTAGGTATTCTTGGAGGCAAGCCGATGGAGCCTCAACCATGTTCCGTGATGGAAAGACAAGGTGAAGGAGATGCCAAATGTGAGCTACGAGGAGGAGAAGCTAGCCATGACGCTTCAAGTACATTGAGTGAGCCCGGATGCGACTCAAGTGTAAGTGTGATAAGACCCAAACGGCCTCAAGACCTTTCACTCGGAGTCAAGCCAAGTTAATCCAAGATACCCATCTTCACTTGACATGGAAGAGCATAGATGAAGGCCCCAAGAGCAACTTGAAGACCATGCTTTGGTGTGCCATGGATGGAGGACCCTCGAGGACACTTGGAGAGGCTCAAGAGGCTCAAAATGAGACACCACAAGAGGCTTCAGAACAAGGCGGAGCGCCTCCCAGCTGAGGCGGGGCGCCTCCCAAAATCCAAAGAACTAGAAGTCAGGAGGCGGAGCGCCTCAGACCAAGAGGCGGAGCGCCTCAAGCAGATCCAGAGAGCTGAAGGCCAGTAGGCGGCCGCCTCCCCACCCTGGGCGGACCGCCTCCCCCTGTTACCCACATGCGGGATTTTTAAGACTTTTGTTTGACTTTCCAATTATAGCCCTGCGCGGCCTTTATTTGTTTAAACCCACTTTGGGGGTATTTTAGACCTTTTATTAGTCCTAAGTGAAGCCTATAAATACTTCACTTAGCCTCTTTCAAACCTTACCTTACTTTGATTATTGATGAATGAAAATAGAGTTGAACTCTTTGGAAGAAACCTTTGTCTCTTGGTTGCTTGAATTCACTAGTGGAACCTAGTTGAGTCTTGAACCGCTAACCCGACCATTCGACTTGCGAGTCCGGTGTTGTCTCGAGGGTCGTTGCATAGTGTAGGTCCTTCTTGACGCCGATTCGAGGGTATCTCGGGACAAGTTCCCCGTGGTTACTTCGAAGGGAGTTCGAGTTGTGTCTCGCTCTCCTATCTTTATCTTTATTTCCGCGTTTCGTATTTGATTCCTATCATCTTGGTATCAGAGCGAGGCTCGGGTTTTGTTTCTACAAACCCCCGACCCTTGATTCTTCGTGCCTAGGTTAGTTTCGACTTTAGGTTCTTGTTTATTGTTGTTAAAAGAAGAAAACTACAAAAAAATTGGAAAATGGAAAATCTAAAAATTTGGTGTATCTTGTTGGTTTGGATGATTCTTCGTATGGGTGTTATAGATTCTTGATCGTGGTTGAAACCCCGTTGTGTGGATACCAAAAACACTTGGATTGGTGGAGTTTGAAAATCATAACCCCAAAACCCCTTAAACCCTTGATGAACTTGTTCTTGACAATTTTTGATTGATAGAGGGTTGGATTGAAGTGGAATTGAGAACTTGTTATTGGGGTTTGATCCTTGTGTGATTCCCGTTCTTTTGGTACCTTAAACACCCAATTTGGAGTTGTATTACATGAATTGAGAATTTGAAACACTTTGAAAATTTGAAAATCCTTAAACCCTAGCTTTGAAGATGATGATCATGGTGGATTGTTTGATATTGATTGGGGTTTGATAAAAGTTGTTGGGGTTTGTTCTTTGTGACTGATACAACATTGGGGTACCTTTGAATCATCAAAACAACGCTTGAATAGTTGGATTTTGGGTTGTAAAGCCAAGAAATCGCGAAGGAAAACTGTGCTGAAAAGTTGCAGAGGCGGAGCGCCTCAATTGAGAGGCGGAGCGCCTCAGCTCTGTGAGCTTGATAAGGGGCAAACCCTCGAAAGCGATAAGAGATAAAAGCGAGACGAGACTTACACTAAAGTTCGAGTAGCAACGAAGAACTTGTTCCGTTACACCCCAAACGATTGGAAAGAATCACCTAACACTATGCAACTATCCTCAAGAGACACGAGGCTCGAGCAAATAGAATGATCGAAGAATGGATTGAAGAGCAACTTGGATTCATCCAATTGATTTCAAGCCAAAATGGGTTACAAGTGTTAAGAGCAATGCTCATTAATGTTCTTTGTTCAAAAGTGAAGTGAAAACAATAAATGAAAGAGGGGTGTTATAAATACACCCCTTTACAAGGTTTTCCTAGATTCTGGTCCGCGCCTGTCAAAGTGTTCTTCGCGATCGCACAGTGATATATGCGATCGCGTGGAACACTAAAGCTGAAGCTCGCTATCGCGCGAGTCTTGTCGCGGTCGCGCAGGCAAAATAAATACTCTACGCGATCGCGAAGGTTGATGACGCGATCGCGAAGAACAAGTTTCCGTTCTTAGGCAGTAAGCTCAGCAGAATTCCCCTGTTTTGGCCCTGTTTTGGTCCCCTGCTTCTTGCACTGTTTCCTGCCCTGTTTCCACATGGATTGAGCTCCAATGCATTGTCTTCAAGTCTTCTCTCGAGCTCATATCGTCCATGCCCTTCCGGATCAAGTGTAAGTGAGCATCATGAAGTGCTTTGGCTTGGCTTCTCGTAAAGGTCCTTGTGGTGGTGGTTTGCCCCTCATCATTCTCCCCTTCTTGAGAAGATTTCGTCCTCGAAATTGAAGTATCCACCTCCACGGCATCATCTTCTACGGTATCATGACCTACATCAAGATGAGCCAAGTCACTAACATTAAAAGTGTTTGATACATTGTACTCACCGGGTAAATCGATCACATATGCGTTGTTGTTGATCTTGGAGAGCACTTGAAAGGGTCCATCCCCTCGGGGTGCCAACTTCCCTTTTCTAAGGTTTGGAAACCTCTCTTTGCGGAAGTGCACCCACACCCAATCTCCTTTCTTGAGTTCCAACTTCTTTCTCCCCTTGTTCTTCTTGAGGGCAACCTTGTCATAGGCTTCTTCCAATCGCTTCCGCGCATTGGCATGGATTTCAAGCATGGCCCTAGCTCGGTTTTTACCTTCAAAATTAACAACCATTTCCTTGGGCAAAGGGGTTAGATCAAGTGGAATCAAAGGATTAAAACCATAGACGCACTCAAACGGAGTCAAACCAATCATGCTATGCAAGGTGCGATTATAAGCAAACTCCATAAGAGGCAATTTATCAATCCACGTCCCGGCCTTACCTCGGGTCATGGCTCTAAGAAGAGCACCCAAAGTTCGGTTCACCACTTCGGTTTGTCCATCCGTTTGTGGGTGGTGGGACGTAGAAAACAACAACCTGGTGCCAAGAGCACCCCAAAGGCACCTCCAAAAATGACTAAGGAACTTAGAGTCCCTATCACTCACAATTGTTTGAGGCACACCATGCAACTTTAACACATTATCAATGAACAAAGTAGCTACATGTTGTGCATCATGACTTTTTTTACAAGGAATGAAGTGAGCCATTTTGGAGAACCTATCCACGACAACATAAATGCTATCGTGCCCCCCCTTAGACCGTGGCAAACCCATAACAAAATCCATCGAGATGTCCACCCACGGGCTAGTAGGAATCGGGAGGGGAGTATACAAACCATGGGAATTAGATTTGGACTTAGCATACTTGCAATCCAAGCAAGTATTGCAAAGTCTCTCAACTTGCGCACCCATCTTTGGCCAATGGAATTGCTCCATGAGAATGGCCAAGGTTTTGTTCCTCCCAAAGTGACCCATCAAGCCCCCACAATATGCTTCACGAACAAGCAACTCCCTCCATGAGGACTCGGGTACACAAACTCTTCCATTTTTAAAAATGTAGCCATCAACCCATTGGTATTTCTCCACTCGCTTCCCACTCGCTAGAGCGTCATGAATGCTCTTGAACTTTGGGTCATGTTCATACAAAGATTTTATACTCTCAAAACCCATAAGTTTAGAGGCAAGAGTGGTAGCAAGGGCGAACTTCCTAGAAAGCGCATCAGCTACAACATTGTCCTTACCCTTCTTGTAATGAATTACATAAGGAAAGGATTCAATAAACTCCACCCACTTGGCATGTCTCTTGTTCAACTTTTCTTGACCTCGTAGATGCTTGAGTGACTCGTGGTCACTCTTGATCACAAATTCCCGAGGCCATAGATAGTGTTGCCAATGGGCTAGAGCTCTCACGAGGGCATACAACTCCTTGTCATACGTGGAGTAATTCAAGGTTGCGCCCTTCAACTTCTCGCTAAAGTAGGCAACGGGTTTCCCTTCTTGCACGAGAACACCCTCAATACCCACCCCCGAGGCATCACATTCTACCTCAAAAGCCTTCCCGAAGTCGGGCAATTGTAACAAGGGGGCGGTACTTAACCTACTTTTCAATGCTTGGAAAGCCTTTTCTTGCGGCTCTCCCCAAACAAAGGGCTTGTCCTTTTTCACCAACTCGGTGAGTGGTGCGGCAATGGTGCTAAAGTCTCTAACAAAGCGCCTATAGAAACTAGCTAGGCCATGGAAACTCCTTACATGAGAAACGGTGGTAGGAGTAGGCCAATCCCTAATGGCTTCAACTTTGGACTCATCTACTTCCACACCATTGGCACTAACAACAAAGCCCAAAAAGACAACCTTTTCAACACAAAAGGCACACTTCTTAAAGTTGGCATAGAGCTTTTCGGCTCGTAGCACTTCAAGCACTTGACTCAAGTGGCCAACGTGGTCATCTATTGACTTGCTATAAATCAATATGTCGTCAAAGTAGACAACCACGAATTTGTTGATGAATGGCTTTAGCACGTGGTTCATTAGTCTCATGAAGGTGCTAGGTGCGTTGGAGAGGCCGAAAGGCATCACCAACCATTCATAAAGACCAAATTTGGTCTTGAATGCGGTCTTCCACTCATCACCCGGTTTCATCCGGATTTGGTGGTAGCCGGACCTAAGGTCTATCTTTGAAAAGACACTAGAACCACTAAGCTCATCCAACATATCATCCAAACGAGGTATGGGATGTCGATACTTTACCGTGATCTTGTTGACCGCTCGACAATCCACACACATCCTCCAAGTGCCATCCTTCTTTGGAACAAGGATCACGGGCACGGCACAAGGACTCAAGCTCTCCCTCACCAAGCCTTTGGTTAGCAACTCATCAATTTGCTTTTGTAACTCCCTTGTGTCCTCGGGATTACTTCTATATGCCGG
Source organism: Petunia x hybrida (assembly GCA_037355625.1). NCBI lineage: Eukaryota > Viridiplantae > Streptophyta > Magnoliopsida > Solanales > Solanaceae > Petunia > Petunia x hybrida. The sequence continues at coordinate 4,636,354 of JBBBVM010000609.1, forward strand.
CTTGTTGGGGATTTGAGATCCCGGGACAAAGTCAATTTGATGCTCAATACCCCTCAAGGGAGGTAATCCATCCGGCATCTCCTCCGGGAACATGTCCTCATAAGCCTTCAAAACATTGTCAATAGCACTAGGCAAAGGGTTAGGGTTAGATAAATAATCACTTTCGGAATTTAAAACCATACCTTTGTGCACTAGGCATATGATCATCTTGGTGCCATCATTACCTTTCAAGATTTCACCCGGTTGCATCATGGCACATATGCGACCGGTGGTTGATGGTGGGGTCTCGGCCAAGGGCTTGGCCACTACCGGGGACTTGGCCTTAGCCGCTTCCCTCAATTCTTTCATCCGCCGATAGTCCTCACTTACTTGCTTTGGGGACAAGGGTGTAAGCACAAATTTCTTCCCCTCATGTCGAACCGTGTAAGTGTTGGCCCGGCCATCATGAACCACTTGTTTGTCGTATTGCCAAGGCCTACCAAAGAGAAGGTGGCAAGCTTGCATTGGCACCACGTCAAACATGTGCTCATCTTGGTAGTTCCCAATCTTGAACCTAATCAAGACTTGCTTCACTACCCTCAACTCCCCACACTCGCTCAACCATTGCAAACGGTAGGGACTAGGGTGCTTTCGGGTAGTCAATTTCAATTGTGAGACCAACGTTTGGCTCACCACATTCGCACAACTACCCGAATCAATGATCATGGAACACACTTGCCCGTTCACCCTACACCGGGCATGGAACAAATTTTCCCTTTGCTCATCTTCCCTCTCCTCACCCACCATGGTTCCCAAAATTCGACGGACCACGAGGAACATATTAGGATCATCCCCCTCCGTCGCTCTCTCTTCTCCCTCATCCTCAACTTCCTCACTTTCCTCCTCATCATCTCCCTCGGGCTCACTTTCCCCCTCGTAGACCAACCCATCCTCCATCACAATCATCGTTTTCCGGGTAGGACACTCTTTAGCAAAGTGGCCGTAACCCTTGCATTTATGGCATTGGAAAGAAGAAGAAGAAGGAGTATTTAAGGTAGTTTTAGAAATACCTCCAACTTCTTTGTGGTCGTTCTTCGGGGCGGCCTTCTCAAAAGGCTTCTTTGCATCTCGACTCCCACTTGCTCCACTAGCATATGGGCTCTTTGATAAGACCCAAATCGAGCATCTATCTAAAAGCACCATCCAAGGCCAAGGAAGAGCACTTCAAGGTCATGCATTGGGACGCCAAGGAAAGAAGAGCATCCGGGACACATTTCGAGGTGTTTCAAGAAGTCCCAGAAAGAGGCGGACCGCCTACGGATTGAGGCGGACCGCCTACATGATGCTTGCTCTCTGGATTATTGGAGGCGGACCGCCTAGAGATGCTGAGGCGGGCGCCTAAGGCCTGGAGGCGGGCGCCTCCCTCTGTGCAAGTTTGACGGGAATTTGACTTTAATTGATTTGTAATTTCTACTATGCCCCTACGTGGCTTATGTCTTTAGAACTTACTTAAGGGTACTTTTGGGCTTTCACTATGTATTAAATGAGGCCTATAAATACTCCATAGCTTAGCATTATTCCTTAGTTAAGTTAGCTATTATGATGAATGATTGATTGATTGTCAATGACAATGTTCTAGAGTGGATTCTCTATGAATGAAACCTTTGAGTTCGGTTTGAGTTTACTAGTGGATTCTAGTTGAACCCCAAACCACCCCCGACCATTCTACTTGCGAGTCCGTTGTCGTCTCGAGGGTAGTTGCCTAGCGTAGGTGTTCTTGGCCTTCTCCCGGGGTGTAACGGAACTAGTTCTCCGTTGCTACTTGGGATTAGTGATCGAGTTACGTCTCGTTCCTATCTTTTATCTTTCCGCGTTTTTGATTCCTATCATCTTGGTATCAGAGCAAGGCTCGGGTTTCGTTTCTACGAACCCCCGACCCTTGATTCTTCGTGCCTAGGTCGATTCTATCTTTAGTTTCTTGTTCTTGTTGTTAGAAAGTAGAAAAACACAAAAAAATTGAAAAATTGAAAAAATTCAAAAATTGGCATAACTTTTTGGTTGGATCGATTCTTGGATTGGGTGTTATAGATTCTTGATCGTGATTGTTTTCCCGTTGTTTGGGTACCAAAATTGATTGATTTGGTGAAGTTTGAAAAGTTGAAACCCCAATTCCCCTTGAACCCTTGATGAACTTGTTCTTGATGTTTTTTGCTTGATTCTTGGGTTGAATTGATGTTAGATTGGGAAATTGTTATTGGGGATTGATCTTCTGTGAAAGACAAACGATTTGGTACCAAATTTGTGGGATTTGAACAAGTATAACACCAACTTTGATGATTCACAATCCATTTGAAAACCCCTTTTGATAAACCCTAGTTTTTGAAGATGATGATCATGGTGAATTCCTTGTTTGTGATTGGGGTTTGTTAAAATTTGTTGGGAATTGTTCTTTGTGATTGATACAACATTGGGGTACCTTTGAATCATCAAAACAACGCTTGAATAGTTGGATTTTGGGTTGCAAAGCCAAGAAATCGCGAAGGAAAACTGTGCTGAAAAGTTGCAGAGGCGGAGCGCCTACATCTGAGGCGGACCGCCTAAATCCTGATCACTCTCTGGATTTTTTTGAGGCGGAGCGCCTCCCCTTGAGGCGGAGCGCCCAGGGCGGACCGCCTATGATGCGGGGCAAATCGAGCCAAGACACTAACCATCAAGAACCAAGCTTGAGAGCACAACGGATACGAGTCAAGGCCTCCGGAAACAACTTGAAGATCATGCATTGGAGCGCTAACGGATGGAGGAAACAGGGCAGGAAATTGAGCAGCCCAAAACAGGGGAGCAAACTGGGAGCTCACTGCCTAAGGAAGAACTTTTGTTCTTCGCGATCGCGACCCCTTCTCACGCGATCGCGAAGAGTATTGGACTGGCCTGCGCGATCGCGTGCACTTGAACGCAAAGGCGAAGCTGAGGATGCTGAGGATCGTGAAGATGGTGGAGACCTGCGCGATCGCGAGCCATTCGCGCGATCGCGATGCCTAGAGTTGATGCCTGCGCGATCGCGAGCCTCCCTGGCGCGATCGCGATGAAGAGATGTTGATCAGCGAACCAGAATCAGCTGCAGGGCCATTTTTGTCCATTTTGAGTGTAAATGTATATATAGCACATTGCTCTTCATTTTCATTAGTTAGTTTACATTGAACATAGAATTGAGAGAAGAGAGAATTGAGAGAAGGCCGAGCCTTCCTTGTTGAAGCCCGAGGCTTCATGTATCTCGTTGACTTGGAACCTATGGAGATTCATCGCTAGTGTGAAATCCTTGTAAGGTTCGAGTTTCACTTTCTCCCTTTGGATAATTAAATTCTTGTTTGAATTGTTTATCCGTTCTTTCTTCTAATTCTTGTCTTCCTAGTCTTGAACTTCTCGATATCTTTGATATCACGTTATCAAATTTACTTGCTTCCGCTCGTTTATCGTATAGTTTGCTTCCGCGTATGTTTTGCCCCTTATCAGTTGGTATCAGAGCAAGGCTCGGGTTATGTTCTTACAAACCCCCGTTCCTTGTTCAACGTGTTAGTATCGTTATCGTGTTGTTGTTTGTTCTTGAAAATTGAAGAAAAACAAAAAAAATTGAAAACTAGAAAACTTGAACAAAATTTGGTCGAGCGGGTTGGATACAAGTCCCCGAGTGTTAAAAAGTAGTGGGGATTGTTCCTTGTTGTATTCCCGTCGTTTTGATACCTATATCCCGTGTTTTGGTGTTGCGATTCAAAAACTCGAAAATCAAATCCAAAAGTTGAAAATTTCTTGAAAACGCTTCAAACTTGAATCGAAGCTTTGTTAGAGGTTTAAACCTATTGGGGATTGGTTGTTATAGTTGAAAACACCATTGGGTATCGTTGGAACTGAGTAAAAGTCGAGTCGGGGTTGTTGGGGTGCCAAAAAAAAAAACTGAAGTTGCAGTCGGGGTTCTGGTTCTGCACTGCAGACCTGCGCGATCGCGCATCAGCTCACGCAATCGCGCTGAGTAAAAAAAATTTTGGCCTTCGCGATCGCGACTCCTTGCACGCGATAGCGAAGAACAGTTTTCCCAGAAAATTCCAGTTTTGGACAGAATGTTCGCAACGACTTCTAAACAGTTTCCAAACATCTAAACTCCAATTGGACCATTAAATATGATGAGTTTGTAGATCACAAACAAATTTTCATCCGATTCCAAATCCGTTTGGTCCCAATTCGAGTCGAATCTTTTGTGTCCCGTTTTCTATCATACCTCTTGGTTAGTGTTTTGAAGGTAATTGGCCTACTTGAAAGACACTAATCCTTTAGCGTATAGGGTATTCGTGCGTAGAGGAGATTAGAATTCAAAGAAGAGTCGTAGAACTCCTTTTGGCCTCAAGTGCGCACTTAGAATAGCCGTCCGTCCATCGAGTCTCATTAATTCCATTCCGAACTTTAACTTGGACATGCTAGTTGTGATTACCTTGGTTCCCAAGTTGATAAGGCCTCGCTCTTGAGTGTACAAATATTGAGTGATACACGTGAGGGAGTGACTTTTGGGAGGTTTTGTTCTTTGGTGATTGCAACAATGTCGGACAATGATGATGGAGTAGATTGTGGCTCATGTGGCGATGATGCGAGTTGTTATGACTCGTATGGTGATGATGGAGACTATGGCTCCTATGAGGGTGATGATGGCCATTACTATGATGATGGAAGCCATGGCTCCTATGATGATGAAGCGGTTCACTATGATGATCGTGAGGTTGATGATGACTACGAAGCTTGTGATGAAGAATGTGACGATGCCTATGCTTCTAGTCAAGAAATCGAAGATGGTGACGCTTCAAGGTATGATGATCCTATTTACTCTTCTTGTGAAGAATTTGATATTGATGATGGTGACATAGGTAGAGTTGATGATGATGATGAACATAGGGGTTATTCTTATGCATCTTCTCCTAGTGTCGCTAATGGAGTACAAGGGAGTAGTGGAGGACCTTCCATTAGTATGGGAGGTGGTGGTGGTGGTTGTTCCGTGGGAAGGAAGAAGCTTCCATCTTCTAGGTACGCTAAGCGGCCTAATGCTTCTAATTCCCATGTTGAGGTTGGTTTGGAAAATGGTGTTGCTTTTGCTACAAAGGGGTTGTATGCCGTGAGGGGCGTGGATGGTTGTAGTAGGAGTAGTACTATGGGCTATGGAACCAAGGCAAGAGGCACTTATGGGTTCCATGGCGAGGTTCCTTCCTTGACTTCCAACAACATTTCTAATGTTGGGAGAGTGACGGGAAGTGGAGATTGTTCTAGTGGTGTTGCCACTAGTGGAGGGATAAGGAAGACCCAAGTTGTCGGAGTTGACACTTGTGGGCGTTCAAGTTCTCACTTGGATGCCAATCTACAAAACTTGGGTAGACGTAGGTTCGTTGTTGAGGTAGATGGTATTGGAGGATACTTGCTCAAGATTGGTGGTACCGATGCCAATTGTATTAGCACCTCTTTGGTTGATAGGCTTAGGATACCATGCTATAAGCTAGAGCATCCTTATGAGTATGATGGAGTGTGGGTTTCTAAGGAGGCTCGGGTACTCGTATCTCATAGGAACTATAAATGCTTTGTGTGGTGTGATGTGTATCCCATGCGTCATGTTGATGTGTGGATAGGTGACCGGTGGTTGGAGGGGAAGAGGGTGCAATATAGTGTGGTGAAGGATGCGTATCTTGTGGGCGTAGGGCAAAGAGTTTATGACTTTGTGCCTTACCGGGCGAAGAGCCAAGTGCCTACTAGTGCACCTTCTTTGGCTAGGCAAAGGAGCAAGGAGCAAGAACTTCATTCCATGGTTGGTAAAGTTGAGCAATCAAGGAGTCCTACAATTACAAGAAGTGGTGGGACTAGTGCTATGAAAGAGTTGGCAAATGTCAACAAGGTGAGCCCGAAGCCACTTCCAAAGCCGAGTGGTTCACCAACAAAGAAGAAGGAGACGTCAAGCGATGAGTCTCCAAGTCCTAGATTTCGGGTTGACGTAAAAAGTCCACCTACTCCGGCTATGGGTATTCTTGGGCCTCGTCCCAATTCGCCCGAATTTGAGAGACAAAAGATTGAGAGGAGTAAGGGAGCGACCGGTGACAACTCTCGAGTGGAAAAAGGAGAGGTTGTGTTGAGTGATGTGAGTGAGTTGTCGCCACCCGAATCTACACCCGACCTTGAAAAGAAAATGAGGGAAAAGAAAGAGGGAAAAAAGAGTTAGGACACCCCTTATTCTAACCTTAACCCTTTATCTTTTTCTTCTACTTGTGTGAATACTTGTGTAGGTATTCTTGGAGGCAAGCCAATGGAGCCTCAACCATGTCCCGTGAGGGAAAGACAAGGTGAAGGAGATGCCGAATGTGAGTTACAAGGTGGAGACTTTCATGACACTTCAAAGGTATGTGTTAGTTCCTCTTCCCATGAGCCTATTACTTCCTTGTCTTGTGTTAGTGTTTGTGATGACTCCACACTAGTTGATGATATGTATGATTACAATGTGTTTGCAACTAGTGTAGAGCCTTCGGGTCAACTTGTGAGTGAGATTGAACCACTAGTTGAGAGGATTGAAAAGCCACATCATGATGTGAGCTCGGTTTTCATTGAACCTCTCTTTAGTGAAGATGTCGTAGTTGACCTTGCTTGTGAACCTTGTTATGACACCCCACCTATATTTGATAAAGGAGAAGATGAATTGCATGATGATCTTATTCTTCCCTTTGATTGCTTAATTGATAATGGTGGTCTCTTGTGTCGTAGTGAGGGTGGGTTTGATCTTGAGGAGTCTCTTGAGTGTGAGATGGATCGATTTATTTTCGATGACTCCTTGAGTGAGAGTGAGGGACCTAGTCTTGATTCTATGCTTTTGTGTAACCATGAATTTGAGGTGCATGCCTTTACATTTCTATTGTTTGAAGGCAATCTCATTTGTGGTGGTGAATTGTATCGGACTAGGGTCGGTAGTAGAGTCAAACCTCCATGGTTTGTCAAGTTAGGCTCTATGGATGATCCAACGTTTGGCACTCCGAGTGAGGAGAGTGGTCTTGGTATTGGTCGTGATGACCTACCTTCTAGTAGTCCTAGCCTTCGTTGTGAGGACTATAATGATGAAGGACCTATTTTGGAGACCTTCCTTTGGAGTTTGTCCAATAAGGAGGATTGTCTTGGGGTTGATTTGGGAGGTAAGGAGGTATCTCTTGGTGTGTGCAAGAATGCTCTTAAGAAGGGGAGTGGAGTAGTCGATGTTAGTTTTGAGTTGAACTATTTTACTTACTCCATTCCACATGTTGAGCACACCTTGAGTGTTGGACATACCAAAGCCAATGTGTCACATTGTGATAAAATTGATTTGAAGGCTAAGTGTGTTGATAGTAAGCTTAGGGGTCATAAGACATTTGATTGCTACATGTTTCATGACTTTGATCTCTTTGCTTGTTTTGATGATGAGTGCTTGTTCTTTGTGGAATTTATTGTTTCCTTTGGGAACATACGCTTTTTAATTGGTATTGATGCTTGGCTCTATCACAAGAGTGTGTTTTCCACACTACTTGCACTTATTCTTGTTAAGCTAACCTACTTGTGAAGTAGGAAATTTTGGTTGTGCTTGCTTTGATTGTAGGTTTTGATGGTGTGATTTCGAGGACGAAATCCTTTCAAGAAGGGGAGGATGATGCGGGGCAAATCGAGCCAAGACACTAACCATCAAGAACCAAGCTTGAGAGCACAACGGATACGAGTCAAGGCCTCCGGAAACAACTTGAAGATCATGCATTGGAGCGCTAACGGATGGAGGAAACAGGGCAGGAAACTGAGCAGCCCAAAACAGGGGAGCAAACTGGGAGCTCACTGCCTAAGGAAGAACTTTTGTTCTTCGCGATCGCGACCCCTTCTCACGCGATCGCGAAGAGTATTGGACTGGCCTGCGCGATCGCGTGCACTTGAACGCAAAGGCGAAGCTGAGGATGCTGAGGATCGTGAAGATGGTGGAGACCTGCGCGATCGCGAGCCATTCGCGCGATCGCGATGCCTAGAGTTGATGCCTGCGCGATCGCGAGCCTCCCTGGCGCGATCGCGATGAAGAGATGTTGATCAGCGAACCAGATCAGCTGCAGGGCCATTTTTGTCCATTTTGAGTGTAAATGTATATATAGCACATTGCTCTTCATTTTCATTAGTTAGTTTACATTGAACATAGAATTGAGAGAAGAGAGAATTGAGATAAGGCCGAGCCTTCCTTGTTGAAGCCCGAGGCTTCATGTATCTCGTTGACTTGGAACCTATGGAGATTCATCGCTAGTGTGAAATCCTTGTAAGGTTCGAGTTTCACTTTCTCCCTTTGGATAATTAAATTCTTGTTTGAATTGTTTATCCGTTCTTTCTTCTAATTCTTGTCTTCCTAGTCTTGAACTTCTCGATATCTTTGATATCACGTTATCAAATTTACTTGCTTCCGCTCGTTTATCGTATAGTTTGCTTCCGCGTATGTTTTGCCCCTTATCAGCCTACCTTCCTGAGGCGGGGCACCTACTTCCTGAAGGTTGGGAAACGGGTAGAAACTTCTAGGTTTTCGTATTTTGTTGATTGCATTGCTTCCGATTAGTGCAATTAGAGTATAATCCTACTCGATTAGTACTAATTACTTTGAGCTATTAGGATCATCGTGCCATAGAAAGGAGACTAGACTTCAAAGAAGATCCGTAGTATCTTTTGATTCCGGTCCTCATTTAAAGTGCTTAGCGTTCCAATCGAGTCCCATTCACTCCACTCGCCCCGGAGAGCATTGGACTTGATAAGTTGAGTGATTGAGACGTGGTTCGTTGATCAACTACTTGAAGCTTTTAAACTCAAACTTGTGTGAAATATCCACCTCCCCAAAACACGAGTGAGCCGAGTGAACATTTGTGAGGGAGTGGTGAGGTGTTTTACTAACGTTTGTTGCTTTTTGTAGGTACCATGGCAAGCGATGGAGATGATCCTATGAAGAACTTCATGGCCACCATTATGGCTAAATTGGAGGACATCTCATTGAGACTTGAAACCGTCGAGAGGAATCAAGTTGAAACCGGAGAGAGGAGGACCCCGAGTGTCCAAATTGAATCCGGTGAGGGTACGAGTCATAGCACTCCTATGACTCCCGGACACTTTGTTGAGCTAAGCAAGAGGTATGAACAAAGCAAAGTTGAAGCTCTACAAGAGCATGTGTTGGGCAATCCCCAACAAGTGGGCAATCCCCACCCTTCGGGCAATCCCCAAAGGACTACTCCACCTCCAAAACCCACCCGAAATGATCTATCTATGGATGATGTGGAGGAGGATATGGTTGAAGAGGGTAATCCTCATGTTTCCCTCGTTGTGAGAAGGAGCTTAGGAGCCATGATTGTGGAGGACGGCGAAACCTTGCAAAGAGAAAACCTATTCCATGCAAGGTGTCGCGTCAAAGGTGTTGTGTGCTCTATGATCATTGACTCCGGGAGTTGCACTAATGTGGTGAGTCAATCCCTTATAACCCAATTGAAGTTGCCTACCATGAAACACCCAAAGCCATATCGATTGCAATGGCTTAGTGAATGTGGGGAGTTAAAGGTAGTGGAACAAGCAATGATCAAGTTTAAAATGGGTAGTTATGTTGATGAACACTTGTTCGACGTTGTGCCTATGCAAGCTTGCCACCTTCTTTTTGGGAGGCCTTGGCAATTTGATCGGCAAGTGGTTCACAATGGACGTGTTAACACCTACACGCTCCAACATGAGGGAAGAAAGTTTGTGTTGAAGCCCCTAACCCCCAAACAAGTGAGTGATGACTACAAGCGGATGAAGGAATTGAGGGAAGCGGCTAAAGCCAAATCACCCATTGTACTTGAACCCGAGGCAAACAATCTTGTTGTCTTGCCAAAGAATGATCAAAATGAGAGTCACTCCACTTCAAATGAGAGAGAAAAGATAGAGAGAAGTGAGGGAGTGACCGGTGACAATCCAAGAGAGGAAAGAGGAGAGGCTTTGAGGAGTGATGTGAGGGGATTGTCACCACAAACTACACTTGACCATGAGGTAAAATTGAGAGAGATGAGAGGTGAGGAAGGAAAAATTGAGAGTGAGTACACCCATTGTTCTAACCCTTCTTTATCTTCTATTTTTTCTTGTGAAAGTTCTTGTGTAGGTAAAATTGAAGACAAGCCAATGGATCCTCAACCATGTGCTTGGAAGGAAAGACAAGAGGAGGAAAGTTCCCAATGTGAACCTCATGAAGAAGGAGTTGCACATGACACTCCAAGCCTTGCGAGTGACCAAGGAAGCACTACAAATGTAAGTGTTGCTCCACCCTTTCATGAGCTTACTAGCTATTTGCCTTGTGATGACTCAACACTAGTTGGATCTTTTGATGCCTCTTGTGAATATGCCACTAGTGAAGAGTCTAGTAGTCAACTTGTGAGTGATTGTGCATCACTAGCCGAGAGAAATGCCAAGCCACATTATGATGTGAGCTCATTGTTCATTGAATCTCTCTCTAGTGTAGATTTGATAGTTGACCATGATTGTAACCTTTGCTATGACACACCACCAACCTTTGACCAATGGGAAGATGAGGTAGTTGACCATTCCCTAATTGATATGCTTCTATTTGGTGGACCAATGTGTTGTGGTGAGGATGGTCTTGTCCTTGAGGAATCCAAATTGCATGAATTGGACAATGTTGTCTATGATGACTCCTCAAGTGAACCTAGTCTTGATAACTTGTCTATGCTTAATCATGATATTGAGATGCATGCTTATACTAATCCATTGTTTGAAGGCATCCTCATTAGTGGTAAAGACTTGTATCGAACTAGGGTGAGTAGTCAAATGGAACCTCCATGGTGTGAAGGGTTTTATCCCCTAGGCAATCCATTGTTTGAGATTTTGGGAGAGGTAGATGGTACTTTGAGTGACCCGGCTATTGCTTGTTTGGGTTATGATGAAGAAGAGTCCATCATCAATACCTTTCTTGAGAATTTGTCTATTGGGAAGGGTTGCTTAGGTGATGAAATTGGAGGGGAAGAGGAATCCCTTGGTGTGAGTATGTATGCTCTAAAGAAGGGGAGTGGAGTACTTGCTCCTACTTGTAGGTTGAGTTATTTGACTCACTCCACTCCACTTGTTGACCACACCTTGAGGATTGATTGGTATGTTGATTTTGAGCTTAAGGTCCAAGAGGGTTTTGATAGCTTGATCTTGCATTTTTCATGCCCACATGACCTATTTGCTCATTATCTTGTTGAGTGCATATTGATCTTTAACCAAGTGCTTATGGTTCTCTTCGGAGACTTGATATTCATGATTGTTATTGATGCTTGGTTATATCACAAGAGTGTGTTTTCCACACTTCTTGCACTAACCTACTTTCAAAGTAGGAAGTTTGTGTGTTTGTGCTTGTCGTTGCTTGTAGGTTCTAAGCTCCATGCTAAGGCGGGGGAGATCTTGGAAGAAGCCTATATCAAAGTGATGATCAAGAAGGATAAAGAAGGAGCGCTTTGGCCACCCCGAGGAGTTGTTGATGCTATGAGAGACCAAGCCTCGATTTCGAGGACGAAATCTTCTCAAGAAGGGGAGGATGATAAGACCCAAATCGAGCATCTATCTAAAAGCACCATCCAAGGCCAAGGAAGAGCACTTCAAGGTCATGCATTGGGACGCCAAGGAAAGAAGAGCATCCGGGACACATTTCGAGGTGTTTCAAGAAGTCCCAGAAAGAGGCGGACCGCCTACGGATTGAGGCGGACCGCCTACATGATGCTTGCTCTCTGGATTATTGGAGGCGGCCCAAGGAGGCGGACCGCCTAGAGATGCTGAGGCGGGCGCCTAAGGCCTGGAGGCGGGCGCCTCCCTCTGTGCAAGTTTGACGGGAATTTGACTTTAATTGATTTGTAATTTCTACTATGCCCCTACGTGGCTTATGTCTTTAGAACTTACTTAAGGGTACTTTTGGGCTTTCACTATGTATTAAATGAGGCCTATAAATACTCCATAGCTTAGCATTATTCCTTAGTTAAGTTAGCTATTATGATGAATGATTGATTGATTGTCAATGACAATGTTCTAGAGTGGATTCTCTATGAATGAAACCTTTGAGTTCGGTTTGAGTTTACTAGTGGATTCTAGTTGAACCCCAAACCACCCCCGACCATTCTACTTGCGAGTCCGTTGTCGTCTCGAGGGTAGTTGCCTAGCGTAGGTGTTCTTGGCCTTCTCCCGGGGTGTAACGGAACTAGTTCTCCGTTGCTACTTGGGATTAGTGATCGAGTTACGTCTCGTTCCTATCTTTTATCTTTCCGCGTTTTTGATTCCTATCACTCTTCCATTCTTTGGCACGAGTTGAAGGAGTGGTAGTGGTAGTACCCCTAAAGCGAGGAGCCTTTTCTTCCTTGAGCCATTTCTCGGCTTCAACCGCGGCATCACAAACATCTTGCAAGGAGTGGAAGATGTGAAGTCTCAATTGGGAGGCAATCTCCCTACTCAAGCCACTTTTGAAACGGATGATGGCTTGTTCCTCATCCTCCGTTTCCATATCAAGAGCCATCCGGTTTTTCTCAAAGTCGTTGAAATATTCATCAACGGACTTATAGCCTTGTTTCAATTCATAGAGCCGTTTGAGTTGCTCTTGCCGGTACTTGGGAGTCACATATTTGTTGTTCATTACTTCTTTCAACTCTTCCCAAGTGATGTTCATCCGCAACCCAAGTCGTCTCCTTGATCGCTTCATGGATTCCCACCATGTAGAGGCATAAGATTCAAAGGAAGCAATGGCATATGTAGCCTTCTTCTCCTCGGACATGTCATTCGTGTCAAAGACCGGCTCCAATTGAACCTTCCACTCTAAGAAAGCTTCCGGATCACTAGTCCCTTTGAAAGGTGGGATAGTGATCTTCACACTATTGAGGTTAGTGTCACGACCCCCACGATGTGGTCCCGGTTGACCCCCGTAGTAATCTTCAACCTCATCATACTCCCGTCTCAAGTCCCTTCCCATAAAAGCCCTTGGAGGTCCTCGACCCCGCCCTCGACCTCCATCCATTCCTCGGCCTCCGTGCATCGCCCTCCTATTCGGATAGTGAGCATAAAAATCATCATCTAGCCCGAGACCCTCCCCTTCTTGAGCTTCATCAACTTGCTCAAGAGGAACCACATTTCTTCGGGGCCTTAAGAGTGGGACATCTCCTTGGGGATTGCCCAAGGGTTGGGGAGTGCCCAACGACCTTTCTCTAGCAAGAGTCTCATCCCTCAACCGTTGTCGACGAACTAACTCCGCATATTGGTCCGGTTTCATGATGGAGTCATCACTCGTGCCTTCATTGGCATCCTTTTGGACACTCGGGGTCCTTTCTTTTTCAAAGGTTTCCATTCTAAGGTTCAAGGTTTTCACCTCGGCCAATAGACTAGCCAAAATGTCAACGGGAACCTCAATGGTATTTTTGGCCTTCTCGTCCGCCATTGTACCTACAACAACCAAAAACAAGTAAAGAGATTAGAGTAAAAGTCCTCACTCCCTCACTTTTGTTTGTCGCTCGGGTTCACTCAAGTTGGGGTTAGGTTCACACAAGCTCGAAATCAATGGCCTCCTCGTAGTTGCGCAACCTCCTCAAAGACCAATCCAAAATACAAGAACCCAATGCTCTTCGGGAAGAGTGGATTCAATGGGACTCGATCAACGTTAAGCTATTTGGTGAGCACTTGAACCAAACAATTAACTACGAATCTTCTTCGAATTCTACTCTCCTCCTAGGCACGAGTATCCTATTCGAACGAGTGATTAGCACTAATTGGGTAGAAGTGTTACCCTCAAAGTGCTAACCGGAAGTGACGCGATCAAATGTTCAAAGATCGAATCGTCACTAAACGGATTCGGAATTGGATGAAATTTGGATTGTGATCTAGAAACTCACCATATTTGATGATACTATGGGAGTTTTGGTGGTTGGAAACTGTTACGATAGCTTTGCGAACATTCTGTCCAACTTCAGGATTTTTCTGGAATCAAGCACCCTTCGCGATCGCGTGAATAGGAGCGCGACCGCGATGAACAAAATTCAGATTTGGCGCGATAGCGCGAGACCTTGCGCGATCGCGCAGGTCTGTTCAGCTGAACCAGAAAGTCGACAGAAAACTGCAGTTTGGCACACACAACAAACCCAATTCAACCTATTTCAGTTTTCAAGCTTCCCAAAAGGTGTTTTCAGCTGGAATAAACATTCCCCAATGGTTCATACACAAAAACAACCATCAAACAACTTGTTTCAATGAATTTTGACAAGTTCTTCAAAAGTTTTCAAGACCTTCAAGAACCAAAATTTCGATTTTCACTACAACACTCCAAATGATGTTATGTTGGTATCAAAACAACGGGAAAACTATAGTGAACAATCCCCGGTACCGAACATCCACAATATCATAACATCAAACAAGTTTTGGCAAATTTTGCAATTTCTTCAACCTAGGGTTCAAATTTTCCAAACCTTGATTTTCAACTCCAAAACGTTTTTTGTTGGTTCCTAATTGTCGAGAGTACGGATACAAATAATCCCCGATAATCAACACCAACAAAATCGTCACAACAAGCGATTTTCCTTCAAATTTTTGGGTTTTCAAATTTTTGAATTTTTTCTTCTTTTTCAATAAAACAACAACAAGAACAAGACAATAAATGCGGAACAAAGATGACAAGCACGAAGAGTAGGACGAGGGTTCGTAAGAACGCAACCCTAGCCTTGCTCTGATACCAACTGATAAGGGGCAAACCCTCGAAAGCGATAAGAGATAAAAGCGAGACGAGACTGATGCAGCAGGGCTATCAAGGATTGGGCCCGGGGCTATCAAGGATTGGGCCCGCATCATAAGGAGCCGCCCGTAGTGGGGTCCACCCCCTGGAGGAGTTGCGTTGCTCGGGGTGGTCATGGTGGTGTCAGGGACGGACCTCGATTTGGGGTTGATCCGGCGGTATAAGAGTTGCGTTGCGCCTCTACCAACAGCTATGGCTTTTGGTAGAAATGGTTGCAGTGCACTCTTAAAGTTTGGTATCAGAGCCAACCCGGGTTCGATTCCTGGCTACACCATGCGAAGTTCGGGGACGAACTTGCTTTAAAGAAAGGGGGGATGATGTAGGGCCGCCCAGCGTGGGGTCCACATCCTCGGGAGCCGCCCGTCGTGGGGTCTGCCCCCTGGAGGAGTTGCGTTGCTCGGGGTGGTCATGGTGGTGTCAGGGACGGACCTCGATGTGGGGTTGATCCGGCGGTATAAGAGTTGCGTTGCGCCTCTACCAACAGCTATGGCTTTTGGTAGAAATGGTTGCAGTGCACTCTTAAAGTTGATGATGCTGGGCAAACCACGAGACGACCCTTCACTCGGAGCCAAGCCAAGGAGGTTCAAGGAGTGCACTTACACTTGGTGAGAAGGGGACTAGAGGAAGGAAGCATTGGAAAGCCATTTCGGGTGATCAAAGCACAAGGAGAGCACCTCAGCACTTTGGGCGCTCCACCCTGTGTTTTGGGCGCTCCACCTGAAGACAACAGGGTTTGGGCGCTCCACCCAGTGCTTGGGCGCTCCACCTGAAAACAACAGGGTTTGGGCGCTCCGCCCCAATTCCAGGCGCTCCGCCCGGCCTATCTCACTGGTCAAAATGGAACAAATCGTGGGTGCTCCGCCCGGATTTTGGGCGCTCCGCCCGGGGACGCTGAAGGACGTGAATTTATGCTATGTTAAGACTATTTTGACCCTACGTGGTCCTTTATTTCCTAAGCCTAAGTGTGGGCATTTTAGACCTTTCAAAGGGTGCCTAACAACACCTATAAATAGCTAGTAGCTTGTTTTATTTCATTAGCTAACTTTGATGATTAAACATAGAATTGTGTTAAGAGTTGAACTCTTTGAGTGGTGAATGAAACCCTTGATGGGACTTGTTTTTCCTCTAGCGGATCTAGATGAATTCCAATCCCCCCCGACCATTCTACTTGCGTGCTCGCGTTAGCTCGAGGGTAGTTGCCTAGTGTAGGTGTTCTTGTCATCTTCTTGGGGTGTAACGGAACTAGTTCTCCGTTGCTACTTGAGATTATCGTACGAGTTACGTCTCGCTTTTATCTTTATTTTTCCGCGTTTGATTTCCTACATCATTTGGTATCAGAGCAAGGCTCGGGTCTCGTTTCTACGAACCCCCGACCCTTGATTCTTCGTGCCTAGGTTAGTTTGTTTAGATTTCTTGTTGTTCAAGTTGTTATTTGAAGAAAAACACAAAAAAATTGAAAAAATTGGAAAATACAAAAATTGGCATAACTTTTTGGTTGGATCGATTCTTGGATTGGGTGTTATAGATTTGTGATCGTGGTTGAATTCCCGTTCTTTTGGTACCAAATTTACTTGGATTGGATTGGATTGAAAAATCAAAACCCTACTTCTCCTTAAACCCTACCAAACCCTTGTTCTTGAGGGAAATTGATTGATTTTGGATTGTATGTTTGTGGGGTTTTGGATTTGATTATTGGGGATTGATCTACGTTGAAACACGAATCCATTGCAATAAATTTGGTGTGAATCGGAGTTGTATAACATTGATTTTGGAAGAATCAAAACCCACTTTTTACCCCTTTTGAAGAAATTGTGAAACCCCAATTTGAAACTTGAATCATGATTGTGCCTTGCTTGATGATTGTTTGGGTGTAAAAATCATTGGGAATTGGTGGTTATACCATTATACAACTTCGGGTACTTCGAATTTGGGAAGAACACGTTGAAATCGACCAAAAAGTTGGATTGAAATCGAAGAACACGTTCTTGAGAAACCCAGGTTGTTCTTCGTCCAGGCGCTCCGCCTAGACCTTGGGCGCTCCGCCTGAACTGTGCTTGTTCCAGGCGCTCCGCCTAGACCACTGGGCGCTCCGCCTGAGGGTCCTCACTGGACAAAAGTCCAGGCGCTCCGCCCCATTCCTCTGGGCGCTCCGCCTGACTTCCTGAAGGTTGAATTGGGTAGTTTTCTTCTAGGTTTGCTTGTTCTTTGTGACCTAACCTCTAATTAGTGTTGATCTAAGTATTCCTCCTACTTAATTAACACTAATCCTTCATTGCTTTAGGTGAATCGTGCCTTAGTAAGGAGAGTAGGAATTCCAAGAAAAGCGTAGAACCTTTTTACTCAAGTCCTTTACTTCAAAGTGCCTAGCGTTCATCGAGTCCCAATAACTCCACTCACCCCGGAGTGTGCGTGACTCGTGAATAGTTTTGGTTGAGTTGGGAATTGCTAATCATCTACGTGAAGCTTTGGAATTACAAGTCGAGTGAAATAGCCACCGCCACTCAAAAGAGAGAACCGAGTGAAATCTTTTGTGAGGGAGCGAGTGAGGTTGTTTTTGCTAACGTTTGTTACTTGTGTAGGTACCATGGCTAACGAAGGACAAGATTTCATTAAGGAGGCCTTGGCTAATCTTCTTGCCAAGATGGACCTCATGAACCAAAGAATCGAGTCTCTTGAAAAAGGAGCCTCGAGTACACAAGGAGAACATGGAACCCCGAGCGTCCACAATGAAAGGGGGACCCCGAGTGTCCCAATTGAAAAGGGGACCCCGAGAGTCCCAATGGAGGCTGGGGAGGGATCAAATAGTCCTACCTTTACCCCGGAGCAAGTTGTTGAATTGCTCAAGCATCAACGGGTAAAGGAGGATAAAGAGAGAATGGATCAAATGTTGGGCAATCCCCAACGAACGGGCATTCCCCGTATCTTAGACAACCCTCCAAGAAACGTTCCACTACCACAACCCATCCGAAATGTGCAACCTCTTGAGCAAGTTGATGACGCTCAAGAAGGGGAGGAAGCCAATTATGGAGATGACATGTATGGGTTTGATGATCACTTTCAACCGAGGAGAGGTATGAATTGGGGTCGGAATGTGGATCGGGGTAGAGGCCGAGGTCGAGGGCCACCCTTAGGACTTGATGGAGGGAATGTTAGGAGAGACTATGGAGGTTATGGTGGTTATGGGGATCACTATGGGGGCCAACCGGAGCCATTCCAAGGGGGTCGTGATAACAACAACAACCTCAATAGTGTGAAGCTCACTATTCCTTCTTTCAAAGGAAGTAGTGACCCGATGGAGTACAAGAATTGGAAATTGGCTATGGAACGAATATTTGAAACCAATGATATGCCCGAGGTGAAGAAAACCAAGTATGCAATATCTTCCTTCGAATCTTTTGCTTCTACTTGGTGGGAGTCGGTGAAGAGGAATAGAAGGAGGACGGGGATGGCTATTAATCTTACTTGGGAAGAGTTGATCCGGGTGATGGATGAGAAGTATTTGACTAGCCAATACCGGGTTGAGCAACAAAAGCGTCTCTATGAGTTGAAACAAGGTTCCAATTCGGTTGGGGAATACTTCAATGAATTTGAGCAAGTCCGAATGAACCTTGACCTTGATGATGAAGATCATGAGATGGCCATAATCCGTTTCAAAGGGGGCTTAAACCGAGACATAGCTTCACAATTGAAGTTCCACCGATATGATGATCTCTACAAGCTATGTGATGATGCGGTTGAAGCCGAGAAATGGCTCAAAGAGGAGAAGTCCTTTCGCTACAAGGGTAGCACTACTACTCCAACAAGCAATACAAAGGGTTGGAAGCCTCCTACCACAAATGCAAGGTTCCCGAGTGCAAGTGGAACGAGTGGTGCCAATGCAACTAAGGATGTGAAGAAGCCATTTGAGAAGTTCACACCCAATGTGGGAGGTAACTCTAAAACCCAATTGAATGCTCCTACTTCTTCTTCCATTCAATACCACAAATGCAAGGGGTATGGACACTTTGCTAAGGAGTGTCCTACGAAAAGAAACATGGTTGTTGTGGGTGATAATGCATATGAGCAAGAGAGTGAGCCGGAGGAAGATGAGGGAGTAGAGGGAGATGATGATGCAACCCAAATTGCATCGAGACCATTCACTCGAAGTCAAGCCAAGAATATACAAGACACTCATCTACACTTGGTTTGGAGAGGCGTGGATGATACGAGCTTGGGAGAAGACTTGAAGACAATGCATTGGAGCTCAATCCATGTGGAAACAGGGGAGGAAACAAGGCAGGACGCAGGGGAACAAAACAGGGCAAAAACAGGGGAGACCTGCTGAGCTTACTGCCTAAGATCTGAAACTTGCTCTTCGCGATCGCGTCAACTACCTTCGCGATCGCGTAGACCATTTCTTTTGCCTGCGCGATCGCGCCAAGATGCACGCTATCGCGATAGTCTGCATTTTAGTGTTCCACGCGATCGCATATAATGCTACGCGATCGCGAAGAACACTTCAGAAGCAGCGGACCAGAAGCTAGGAAATATTGTAATGAGGTGCTATAAATGCCCTCTTTCATCATTTATTGTTTTTTACCTTACATTGAACACAAAACACATTGAATGAGCATTGCTCTTGATATTGTAACTCTTTTGGCTTGAAATCAATTGGATGAATCCAAGTTGCTCTTCAATCCATCTTCGATCATTCTATTTGCTTGAGCCTCGTGTCTCTTGAGGATAGTTGCTTAGCGTAGGTGATTCTTTCCAATCGTTTGGGGTGTAACGGAACAAGTTCTTCGTTGCTACTCGAACTTTAGTGTGAGTCTCGTCTCGTTTCTTATCTTTTATCGCTTTCGTATTTTCGATTGCATCAGTTGGTATCAGAGCAAGGCTAGGGTTGCGTTCTTACGAACCCTCGTCCTACTCTTCGTGCTTGTCATCTTTGTTCCGCATTTGTTATCTTGTTCTTGTTGTTGTTTTATTGAAAAAGAAGAAAAAAAATTCAAAAATTTGAAAACCCAAAAGTTTGAAGGAAATCGTTTGTTGTGACGATTTTGTTGGTATTGATTATCGGGGATTGTTTGTATCCGTACTCTCGACAATTAGGAACCAACAAAAAACGTTTGGGAGTTGAAAATCAAAGTTTGGAAAATTTGAACCCTAGGTTGAAGAAATTGCAAAATTTGCCAAAACTTGTTTGATGTTATGATATTGTGGATGTTCGGTATCGGGGATTGTTCACTATAGTTTTCCCGTTGTTTTGATACCAACATAACATCATTTGGAGTGTTGTAGTGAAAATCGAAATTTTGGTTCTTGAAAGTCTTGAAAACTTTTGAAGAACTTGTCAAAATTCATTGAAACAAGTTGTTTGATGGTTGTTTTTGTGTATGAACCATTGGGGAATGTTTATTCCAGCTGAAAACACCTTTTGGGAAGCTTGAAAACTGAAATAGGTTGAATTGGGTTTGTTGTGTGTGCCAAACTGCAGTTTTCTGTCGACTTTCTGGTTCAGCTGAACAGACCTGCGCGATCGCGCAAGGTCTCGCGCTATCGCGCCAAATCTGAATTTTGTTCATCGCGGTCGCGCTCCTATTCACGCGATCGCGAAGGGTGCTTGATTCCAGAAAAATCCTGAAGTTGGACAGAATGTTCGCAAAGCTATCGTAACAGTTTCCAACCACCAAAACTCCCATAGTATCATCAAATATGGTGAGTTTCTAGATCACAATCCAAATCTCATCCAATTCCGAATCCGTTTAGTGACGATTCGATCTTTGAACATTTGATCGCGTCACTTCCGGTTAGCACTTTGAGGGTAACACTTCTACCCAATTAGTGCTAATCCCTCGTTCGAATAGGATACTCGTGCCTAGGAGGAGAGTAGAATTCGAAGAAGATTCGTAGTTAATTGTTTGGTTCAAGTGCTCACCAAATAGCTTAACGTTGATCGAGTCCCATTGAATCCACTCTTCCCGAAGAGCATTGGGTTCTTGTATTTTGGATTGGTCTTTGAGGAGGTTGCGCAACTACGAGGAGGCCATTGATTTCGAGCTTGTGTGAACCCAACCCCAACTTGAGTGAACCGAGCGACAAACAAAAGTGAGGGAGTGAGTGAGGACTTTTACTCTAATCTCTTTACTTGTTTTTGGTTGTTGTAGGTACAATGGCGGACGAGAAGGCCAAAAATACCATTGAGGTTCCCGTTGACATTTTGGCTAGCCTATTGGCCGAGGTGAAAACCTTGAACCTTAGAATGGAAACCTTTGAAAAGGAAAGGACCCCGAGTGTCCAAAAGGATGCCCATGAAGGCACGAGTGATGACTCCATCATGAAACCGGACCAATATGCGGAGTTAGTTCGTCGACAACGGTTGAGGGATGAGACTCTTGCTAGAGAAAGGTCGTTGGGCACTCCCCAACCCTTGGGCAATCCCCAAGGAGAAGTCCCACTCTTAAGGCCCCGAAGAAATGTGGTTCCTCTTGAGCAAGTTGATGAAGCTCAAGAAGGGGAGGGTCTCAGGCTAGATGATGATTTTGATGCTCACTATCTGAATAGAAGGGCGATGCACGGAGGCCGAGGAATGGATGGAGGTCGAGGGCGGGGTCGAGGACCTCCAAGGGCTTTTATGGGAAGGGACTTGAGACGGGAGTATGATGAGGTTGAAGATTACTACGGGGGTCAACCGGGACCACATCGTGGGGGTCGTGACACTAACCTCAATAGTGTGAAGATCACTATCCCACCTTTCAAGGGGACTAGTGATCCGGAAGCTTTCTTAGAGTGGAAGGTTCAATTGGAGCGGGTCTTCGACACGAATGACATGTCCGAGGAGAAGAAGGCTACATATGCCATTGCTTCCTTTGAATCTTATGCCTCTACATGGTGGGAATCCATGAAGCTGATAACAATCACGATACCTCTCGATAACGCTCACGTTACGGATCCAAGAACTTGATAAAGAAATTTAAAGAAACGCGCGGAAGCTAATAAAATATACTTAAAAACGAACAAGAATTGAAAATAAGGATAGAATGAATTCAAGAAAGAGTTTCTTGAAAGCAAGAACGGATCAAGAATCTCAAGAGTGAAACTAGAAATTCAAGACAAGTCTAAATCTTGAAAAGAGACTCCTAACAACAACAATTAGACTAGCTAATCGCCTTTGGTAGAGAATAACCCAAGAAGTAGATTATGGAATCCCGACCCCCGTTAGAGTAACAAAGAACAACAGTAAAATAGAATTTACCGCCTTTCTTGAATACCTAAAAGTAATCTAAAGATTTAAGAAGAAATACCTCATCACCTAAAAGTGTAGACTTGAAGGTTGAAAGATAAATCCAAGAGTAGCCACACACAAAAGTGCAAGAGAAAACCTCTCAATTTTTATTCATCATAAATCTATTGTTTTTGTCCTCTAAAAATAAAGAAAATAACCCCTTTATATAGGAGTAGGGGCTGGCCATAGGCCTTACAAAATCCTACTCAAATATAGTTTCTAAGTAATAATGAAATAGGAAAAGAAACCAACTAGGAAAGAAAATCCTAATAGAATAAGAAAAGGATGTAAATCCTTACTAAACTAGTAAAAATAAATTAAATCCTAAATAATATTGGTAAAATTATCCTAATTAATATTGGAATCAAAACCTAATTAATATAGGAAAATATATCCCAATTAATTTAGGAAACAAATCCCACTTGAACTAGGAAACCTTGATAGCAACTTGCAAGCAACTTGGAGTACACTTCATGGAAATCCTTTGACCATCCTTTGCACGTTTTTGGGCTGAAACTAAGCATATTTTATGGGCTAAAAACGTGACCCTACATGGCTCTTCTTGGGCTTCAAGTTTGGCACACTTTAGGCTCCTTAATTAGTCCAAAAATAAACTGATTTGGAACCCAATTCTTCCACTTCAAATTATAGTAATTTTGACTTGAATATTCATCACTTGTAGCTCAATTTGGACCATATAATATTTATATCACTTAGACAAAAGATCATCCTTGGCTTGAGCTCTTCCACTTCACAATTCAAGTGCAATCAGCTTGTTTTGAACTTTCTTTGTGTGAGATCTTGTCATATGCCTTCCAACAGCTTCCAAAGCTTCATCCAAGTATTTCAATGGAGTTTTCCTTCCATGGATGCTATCATTCCCCTCTTCTTGAAGGAATTCGTCCTCGAATTCAAACCTGCATAAAAGAGAAAGTAATAGAAGTACAAAAGAAATAATAATCAAGTCCACACCAAATTTCCTTGGTTGGAACAACATTAAGTAGTACCCATAAACTTTACTCTTACTCTTAAACTTAGATATTACTGTTAATGACTTTAGATATATGAAAACATCGTCATCTTCCAAAATAACAAAGTCACCCACATAAAAAACAAGAACATTATTCATTACCTCCAAAAATACCTTAGGTGTTCTAGGAAGTCCAAGAATTTGAATTAACCAATTATACATACCGTACTTGGACTTATTCATTAATGGAAAAACATCACCTTGTATTCTTGTATGGAACTTCTCCAACACAGCAATGGCTTTTGGAAACTTCATGTCATAAACCACATTCAAACAAGGATAAATATAATCAATAGGTTTAATAACACAAAAATCAACGACTGAGTCTTTGTCTTCCAATATCCAACAAGAATTGAATTCTCCATATTCATCTTTGAATCCAATTTCATTCTTTGCCACATTCACTTGCATGTCACTTCCTCTATCAAAAGGTTTTTCATCACTTTTATGCACAAAAATATAAGAACTAGTGCAAGAAAGAGTTAATTGATTAAGAAGCGAACAAGAGTTTTCCTCATAACCAACATGTATACTATCAACAAGTAGTGGAGATTTAAATGTAGCCAAATCACAATCATTCTCCACTTGAGTCAACTCTTCACAAAAATCATGAATTTCATCATTAGAAATAGTAGGTGAAAAATAAAATTCATGTTCTTCTTTGTCAAACAAGGGTGGGGTGTCATAATAAGAGTCTTTATCAAAATCAACACTAGATTGAGGCCAACACAAATAGGTCAATAAATCACAATCTTCCTCATCTAATGAATCATTAAGACATGTGGAATGTTCATTATTCCTATCATCACCAACACCCAAAAGATAAAGATCATTATCAAATTCATTCAAATAAGGTAGAGTGTTAAGCTTAGCAATTTTACCTTGAACCTTACCTAAACCATCTTCCTTACCTTTGTTATTCTCATTGAGGTTTACTTGGCTATAAGAATTGGATGACTCGGCCTCTACATGCTTTTTCAAGCATTGAAGTTCTTCCAATGTTGGATTTTTCATGCAAACTTCTCCAAAATCACCTAGATAAGAATCAAAACAACTAGAAGAAAAAGAAGTAGGAATGTTAGGGTTAGAATAAGAAATAACCTCACCCAAACTCTCTTGTTTTTCATAGCTCTCAACTTCTTCTTTTCTTTCACTCTTATTTTTATCATTCTCTCCTCTCTTTTCTTGTAGCAACTTACTCACTTCTCTCAACTCAAGCTCTCCTTTTTCCACTCTTAAGTTGCCACTTTGCTCTCCCTTACTCCTCTCAATCTTTTCTCTCTCGTCCTCACTATTTTTCTCACAAGCAAGATCAATAAGATCAATTCCATTCCCAATTATACGACTGTAAATTGTAGGCACAATCCAATCACTGTCATCATGAGTATGATCTTTACTAACTTCACTTGCATCTCTAGCTTCTCTTCTCATACGCTTTTGTTTTGCACATGAAGATTTAACATGACCCACTTTATGACACTTAGAACATTTAAGTTCTTTATAACGAAATATAAAAAGTGGTTTAACCATGGAACCTTGTTCTTCACTTGCAAACATTTCAAAAGAATGAACAAATAAGTTAGTGTGAAAAAAGAATCCTCACAAAAAAATCACCCACACTCGTGTTTCTCTCAAAATAATTGGCTTTTACCCTCTAATAATCTCACCTCTCTTGCCTTTTTCCACGTAAAGCAACTTTTGGTTGGTTCTCTTTGGATTTATAAATAAACCCTAGTAGTCACAAACCCTAGATGATAAGGTTTAGGAGTTATAAAATAAGAAGGAAAGTGAAAGGCCAAAACCTAGAAAGAATAGGATTTGGAATGTAGAAACAAACAAGGAAAAGAATATGAGAAACCCAACCCAAAGGAAAAAAGGAAAGATATTACTTTTCCTCCAAGGACTAGAATCCCCTCTTCTTGTTTCCTTTATTGACTAGGAAACCCAATACTACTAGATTTCTAAAAATAATGAGCATAAGCAACAAAAAAAATTTCTTCCAACTTTTCTTTTTTTTGAATTTTCGTTTTTTTTTTGTTTTTTTTTTCTCTTTTTTTTTTTCGTGTTACTGTTCACTACTACAGTAACTTTTTTTTTTTTTTTTTGCTTTTTTTTTTTTTTTGCTCAAGAACCCCCCAAGACTATCAAGAACGGAACCTTGATACACCCGCTCTGATACCACTTGATAACAATCACGATACCTCTCGATAACGCTCACGTTACGGATCCAAGAACTTGATAAAGAAATTTAAAGAAACGCGCGGAAGCTAATAAAATATACTTAAAAACGAACAAGAATTGAAAATAAGGATAGAATGAATTCAAGAAAGAGTTTCTTGAAAGCAAGAACGGATCAAGAATCTCAAGAGTGAAACTAGAAATTCAAGACAAGTCTAAATCTTGAAAAGAGACTCCTAACAACAACAATTAGACTAGCTAATCGCCTTTGGTAGAGAATAACCCAAGAAGTAGATTATGGAATCCCGACCCCCGTTAGAGTAACAAAGAACAACAGTAAAATAGAATTTACCGCCTTTCTTGAATACCTAAAAGTAATCTAAAGATTTAAGAAGAAATACCTCATCACCTAAAAGTGTAGACTTGAAGGTTGAAAGATAAATCCAAGAGTAGCCACACACAAAAGTGCAAGAGAAAACCTCTCAATTTTTATTCATCATAAATCTATTGTTTTTGTCCTCTAAAAATAAAGAAAATAACCCCTTTATATAGGAGTAGGGGCTGGCCATAGGCCTTACAAAATCCTACTCAAATATAGTTTCTAAGTAATAATGAAATAGGAAAAGAAACCAACTAGGAAAGAAAATCCTAATAGAATAAGAAAAGGATGTAAATCCTTACTAAACTAGTAAAAATAAATTAAATCCTAAATAATATTGGTAAAATTATCCTAATTAATATTGGAATCAAAACCTAATTAATATAGGAAAATATATCCCAATTAATTTAGGAAACAAATCCCACTTGAACTAGGAAACCTTGATAGCAACTTGCAAGCAACTTGGAGTACACTTCATGGAAATCCTTTGACCATCCTTTGCACGTTTTTGGGCTGAAACTAAGCATATTTTATGGGCTAAAAACGTGACCCTACATGGCTCTTCTTGGGCTTCAAGTTTGGCACACTTTAGGCTCCTTAATTAGTCCAAAAATAAACTGATTTGGAACCCAATTCTTCCACTTCAAATTATAGTAATTTTGACTTGAATATTCATCACTTGTAGCTCAATTTGGACCATATAATATTTATATCACTTAGACAAAAGATCATCCTTGGCTTGAGCTCTTCCACTTCACAATTCAAGTGCAATCAGCTTGTTTTGAACTTTCTTTGTGTGAGATCTTGTCATATGCCTTCCAACAGCTTCCAAAGCTTCATCCAAGTATTTCAATGGAGTTTTCCTTCCATGGATGCTATCAGAAGCGATCAAGGAGACGACTTGGGTTGCGGATGAACATCACTTGGGAAGAGTTGAAAGAAGTAATGAACAACAAATATGTGACTCCCAAGTACCGGCAAGAGCAACTCAAACGGCTCTATGAATTGAAACAAGGCTATAAGTCCGTTGATGAATATTTCAACGACTTTGAGAAAAACCGGATGGCTCTTGATATGGAAACGGAGGATGAGGAACAAGCCATCATCCGTTTCAAAAGTGGCTTGAGTAGGGAGATTGCCTCCCAATTGAGACTTCACATCTTCCACTCCTTGCAAGATGTTTGTGATGCCGCGGTTGAAGCCGAGAAATGGCTCAAGGAAGAAAAGGCTCCTCGCTTTAGGGGTACTACCACTACCACTCCTTCAACTCGTGCCAAGGAATGGAAGAGCCCATATGCTAGTGGAGCAAGTGGGAGTCGAGATGCAAAGAAGCCTTTTGAGAAGGCCGCCCCGAAGAACGACCACAAAGAAGTTGGAGGTATTTCTAAAACTACCTTAAATACTCCTTCTTCTTCTTCTTTCCAATGCCATAAATGCAAGGGTTACGGCCACTTTGCTAAAGAGTGTCCTACCCGGAAAACGATGATTGTGATGGAGGATGGGTTGGTCTACGAGGGGGAAAGTGAGCCCGAGGGAGATGATGAGGAGGAAAGTGAGGAAGTTGAGGATGAGGGAGAAGAGAGAGCGACGGAGGGGGATGATCCTAATATGTTCCTCGTGGTCCGTCGAATTTTGGGAACCATGGTGGGTGAGGAGAGGGAAGATGAGCAAAGGGAAAATTTGTTCCATGCTCGGTGTAGGGTGAAGGGGCAAGTGTGTTCCATGATCATTGATTCGGGTAGTTGTGCGAATATGGTGAGCCAAACGTTGGTCTCACAATTGAAATTGACTACCCGAAAGCACCCTAGTCCCTACCGTTTGCAATGGTTGAGCGAGTGTGGAGAATTGAGGGTAGTGAAGCAAGTCTTGATTAGGTTCAAGATTGGGAACTACCAAGATGAGCACATGTTTGACGTGGTGCCAATGCAAGCTTGCCACCTTCTCTTTGGTAGGCCTTGGCAATACGACAAACAAGTGATTCATGATGGCCGGGCCAACACTTACACGGTTCGACATGAGGGGAAGAAATTTGTGCTTACACCCTTGTCCCCAAAGCAAGTAAGTGAGGACTATCGGCGGATGAAAGAATTGAGGGAAGCGGCTAAGGCCAAGTCCCCGGTAGTGGCCAAGCCCTTGGCCGAGACCCCACCATCAACCACCGGTCGCATATGTGCCATGATGCAACCGGGTGAAATTTTGAAAGGTAATGATGGCACCAAGATGATCATATGCCTAGTGCACAAAGGTATGGTTTTAAATTCCGAAAGTGATTATTTATCTAACCCTAATTGATGCAGGGCAAAACTCGCGGAAGCTAAACACGAGATAAACAATGCGGAAGCGATAAAAGATAACAAGAAATCAAGATTGGGAAGGCAAGAAATTAGAAGAAAGAAACGAATTCAATTCATTCACGTTAATTGAATTCAAAAGGGAGAAGGGAAACTTGAACCTTACAATGGAATCACACTAGGGGTCGATTACCATAGGTTCCAAGTCGAGTCATAAACGAAGCCTCGGGCTTCAACAAAGAAAGGCTCGGCCTTCTCTCTATTCTCTCTTCTTTCTATTTAATGTCAAGACTAGCTAATGAAGAAAAATGACTAAGTGTCCTATTTATAGTCTTTCATAAGACATGGTGAAATGGCTAAAATGCCCCCAAAGTGAAATAAGACATACAAGGTCACTTAAGGGCAAAATAGGAAAACTACACAAAATCCCGTGTGCAACCATCAGGGGGAGGCGGTCCGCCCACCCCCTCTAGGCGCTCCGCCTCTTGTTGCAAATCCAGAGAGTGGCAGCCACCTAGGCGGTCCGCCCTTGGCTTGAGGCGGTCCGCCTCTTGAGTTCCTGAGAGCTGAAGCAATGTAGGCGGTCCGCCTCTTTGAGTAGGCGGTCCGCCTCTTCCTGAAGCTTCTTGAAATGCCTCAAAATGTGCTCCGGTCGCTTCTCCTTTGTAGCCTAAGTGGTCCTCCTTCCTTGGCGCTCCAATGCATGATCTTCAAGACGTTTCTGGAGCCCTTGACTTGCAACCTTTGTGCTCTTCAAGCTTGGTTCTTGATGATTGTCGTTTAGGCCAATTTGCCCGGCATCATCCTCCCCTTCTTGAAAGGATTTCGTCCTCGAAATCGAACCATCAAAACCTACAATCAAAACAAGCACAACCAAAACTTCCTACTTCACAAGTAGGTTAGCTTAACAAGAATAAGTGCAAGTGGTGTGGAAAACACACTCTTGTGATAGAGCCAAGCATCAATCCCAATTAAAAAGCGTATGTCCCCAAAGGAGACGACATAGTCTTGGCTCGACAAGAACAAGCACTCATCGTCAAAACTAGCAAAGAGATCAAGGATATGCATGTGGCAATTAAAGTTCCCACGACCCCTAAGCCCATGACCAACACACCAAGCCTTCAAATCAATTTTATCACAAAGTGACACATCGGCTTTGGCATGCTCAACACTTAAGGTGCGCTCAACATATGGAAGGGAGTAAGTAAGATAGTTCAAGCGACAACTAACATCAAATACTCCACTCCCCTTCTTACGAGCATTCCTACACACACCAAGAGGTACCTCCTCACCTCCAAATACTCCCTCAAGACAACCCTCGTCATTAGACAAACTCCCAAGGGAGGTCTCAAACAACGGATTATCTATAGAGTTAGACATTCCAATCCATGGAGGTCCAAACTCGCACTCCACTCTAGTTTGATACAATTCACCATTTTCATTGAAGTGGCCCTCATACAAAGGATTACTATAGGCACACTTCTCTAGTTCATTGGCAAGCAAAGGTAAAGTTCTCAAACTAGAGACAACATCGACACTTGAGGAGTCATCGAACACAAGTCGATCTATCTCATTCTCAAGAGACTCCTCAAGGTTACAACCTTCCTCACTACGACACAAGATACCACCGCTAGCAAATAAGCAATCAAAGGGAAGAATAGGATAATCATGCAAGTCGTCTTCTCCTTTATCAAATACGGGTGGAGTGTCATAACAAGGTTCGCAAACAAGGTCAACTTTAACATTTTCACTAAAGAGAGGTTCAATGAAAATCGAGCTCACATCATGATGTGGCTTTTCAACCCTCTCAACTAGTGGTTCAATTTCACACACAAGTTGACCCAAGGACTCTACACTAGTTGCAAACACATTGTATTCATGCAAATCATCAACTAGTCTAGAGTTTTCACAAACAACATCACAAGACAAGGAAGTAGCATGCTCAAGGGAGGAAGAACTAACACATACCTTTGAGTGGCCATCTTGCTCACTCAATGCACTTGAAGTGTCATGAACGTCTTCACCTTGTAGCTCACATTCGGCATCTCCTTCACCTTGTCTTTCCATCTCGGAACATGGTTGAGGCTCCATCGGTTTGCCTCCAAGAATCCCTACACAAGAATTCAAACACATAGAAGAAAAAGATAAAGGGTTAAGGTTAGAATAAGGGGTGTCCTCACTCTCAATTTTTCTTTTTCCCTCTTTCTTTTCCCTCATTTTTTTTCCAAGGTCGGGTGTAGATTCGGGTGGTGACAACCCACTCACATCACTCAACATAACCTCTCCTTTTTCCACTCGAGAGTTGTCACCGATCGCTCCCTTACTCCTCTCTATCTTTTGTCTCTCAAATTCGGGCGAATTGGGACGAGGCCCAAGAATACCCATAGCCGGAGTAGGTGGACTCTTCACGTCAACCCGGAATCTAGGACTTGGAGACTCATCACTTGAGGTCTCCTTCTTCTTTGTTGGTGAACCACTTGATTTTGCAATTTGTGGTTGGTTCACCTTGTTGATTTTTATCAACCCTTCACTTGAACTAGTCCCACCACTTCTTGTCATTGTAGGACTTCTTGTTTGCACATTGTTTCCCATGGAATGAAGTTCCCGATCCTTGCTCCTTTGCCTAGCCAAAGAAGGGGTACTAGTAGGCACTCGGCTCTTCGCCCGGTAAGGCACAAAGTCATAGACTCTTTGCCCCACGCCCACAAGATATGCACCCTTCACCACACTATATTGCACCCTCTTCCCCTCCAACCACCGGTCACCTATCCACACATCAATATGACGCATGGGATACACATCACACCACACATAGCATTTATAGTTCCTATGAGATATGAGTACCCGAGCCTCCTTAGAAACCCACACTCCATCATACTCATAAGGATGCTCTAGCTTATGGCATGGTATCCTAAGCCTATCAACCAAAGAGGTGCTAATACAATTGGCATCGGTACCACCAATCTTGAGCAAGTATCCTCCAATACCATCTACCTCAACAACGAACCTACATCTACCCAAGTCTTGCACATTGGCACCCAAATGAGAATTTGGACGCCCACAAGTGTCAACACCAACAACTTGGGTCTTCCTTATCCCTCCACTAGTGGCAACACCACTAGAACAACCTCCACTTCCCGTCACTTTCCCAACATTAGAAATGTCGTTGGAAATCAAGGAAGGAACCTCGCCATGGAACCCATAAGTGCCTCTCGCCTTGGTTCCATAGCCCATAGTACTACTCCTACTACAACCATCCACGCCCCTCACGGCATACAACCCCTTTGTAGCAAAAGCAACACCATTTATCATACCACCCTCCACATGGGCATTAGAAGCATTAGGTCGCATAGCGTACCTAGAAGGTGCAAGCTTCTTCGTTCCCACGGAACAACCACCACCACCTCCCATACTAATGGAAGGTCCTCTACTACTCCCTTGTACACCACAAGCAACACTAAGAGAAGATGCATATGAACAATTTCTATACTCAACATCATCATCAACTCTATCTATGTCACTATCATGCTCAAATTCTTCACAAGAAGAGTAAGTAGGATCATCATACCTTGAAGCGTCACTCTCCTCGGGTTCTTGACTAGAAGCATAAGTATCTTCACATTCTTCGTCACAAGCTTCATTGTCTTCACCACTCTCACGATCATCGTAGTGAACCACTTCATCATCATAGGAGCCATGGTTTCCATCATCATAGTAATGGCCATCATCACCCTCGTAGGAACCATAGTCTCCATCATCACCATACGAGTCATAGCAACTCGCATCATCCCCACAAGAGCCATAATCTCCACACTCAACATCCGACATCGTTGCAACACCAAAGCACAAAAACCTCCCGAAAGTCACTCCCTCACGTGTATCACTCAATTTATGAACACTCAAGAGCGAGGCCTTTACAACTTGGGAACCAAGGTGATCACAACTAGTATGTCCAAATAAAAGTTCGGAATGGAGTTAATGAGACTCAATGGACGGACGGTTATTTAAAGTGCGCACTTGAGGCCAAAAGAGAATCTACGACTCTTCTTTGAATTCTAGTCTCCTCTACGCACGAATACCCTAATACGCTAAAGGATTAGTGTCTTTCAAGTAGGCCAATTACCTTAGAAACACTAACCAAGAAGCCCGTGGGCGAATAACAAGTGAAAACCTACGCAAAAACTACCCGGAAACCCTTCAGCAAAAGAGGCGCTCCGCCTCAGGAAAGAGGCGCTCCGCCTCAGGAAAATCCAGAGAGCAGCCCAGAGGGAGGCGCTCCGCCTCAGGATTGAGGCGCTCCGCCTAGGGTAATTTCCTGCAACTTCGCGAAACGCGTTTTGGCTCGTTTCGCACCCAAAAATCCAACATTTTCGACCCGAAACACAAAATTAATGATACCCAAAGGTGTATACAACTATTATAATCAATCCCCAATGGTTTTAAACCCTCCAACAAACAACAACAAGCTTCGGATCAAGATTGAAGCGTTTTCAAGAAATTTTCAAACTTTTTGGATTTTGATTTTGGAAATTTTGAATCGTAACACCAAAATGCGATATATGGGTACCAAAACAACGGGAATACTATAAGGAACAAACCCCAATACTTTTTAACACTTGGGGATTCGAATCCAACCCGATCTACCAAATTTTTTCAACTTTTCAAGTTTTTCAATTTTTTTGTTTTTCTTCAATTTTTCAAGAACAAACACAACAATCACAAAGATAAGGATACTATGAACAAGGAACGAGGGTTTGTAAGAACAACACCCGATCCGTGCTCTGATACCAACTGATGCAGGGAAAAACTCGCGGAAGCTAAACACGAGATAAACAATGCGGAAGCGATAAAAGATAACAAGAAATCAAGATTGGGAAGGCAAGAAATTAGAAGAAAGAAACGAATTCAATTCATTTACGTTAATTGAATTCAAAAGGGAGAAGGGAAACTTGAACCTTACAATGGAATCACACTAGGGGTCGATTACCATAGGTTCCAAGTCGAGTCATAAACGAAGCCTCGGGCTTCAACAAAGAAAGGCTCGGCCTTCTCTCTATTCTCTCTTCTTTCTATTTAATGTCAAGACTAGCTAATGAAGAAAAATGACTAAGTGTCCTATTTATAGTCTTTCATAAGACATGGTGAAATGGCTAAAATGCCCCCAAAGTGAAATAAGACATACAAGGTCACTTAAGGGCAAAATAGGAAAACTACACAAAATCCCGTGTGCAACCATCAGGGGGAGGCGGTCCGCCCACCCCCTCTAGGCGCTCCGCCTCTTGTTGCAAATCCAGAGAGTGGCAGCCACCTAGGCGGTCCGCCCTTGGCTTGAGGCGGTCCGCCTCTTGAGTTCCTGAGAGCTGAAGCAATGTAGGCGGTCCGCCTCTTTGAGTAGGCGGTCCGCCTCTTCCTGAAGCTTCTTGAAATGCCTCAAAATGTGCTCCGGTCGCTTCTCCTTTGTAGCCTAAGTGGTCCTCCTTCCTTGGCGCTCCAATGCATGATCTTCAAGACGTTTCTGGAGCCCTTGACTTGCAACCTTTGTGCTCTTCAAGCTTGGTTCTTGATGATTGTCGTTTAGGCCAATTTGCCCGGCATCACTAATCCTTTGCCTAGTGCTATTGACAATGTTTTGAAGGTCTATGAGGACATGTTCCCGGAGGAGATGCCGGATGGGTTACCTCCCTTGAGGGGTATTGAGCACCAAATTGACTTTGTCCCGGGATCTCAAATTCCCAACAAGCCGGCATATAGAAGTAATCCCGAGGACACAAGGGAGTTACAAAAGCAAATTGATGAGTTGCTTACCAAAGGCTTGGTGAGGGAGAGCTTGAGCCCTTGTGTCGTGCCCGTGATCCTTGTTCCAAAGAAGGATGGCACTTGGAGGATGTGTGTGGATTGTCGAGCGGTCAACAAAATCACGGTAAAGTATCGACATCCCATACCTCGTTTGGATGATATGTTGGATGAGCTTAGTGGTTCTAGTGTCTTTACAAAGATAGACCTTAGGTCCGGCTACCACCAAATCCAGATGAAACCGGGAGATGAGTGGAAAACCGCGTTCAAGACCAAGTTTGGTCTTTATGAATGGTTGGTGATGCCTTTCGGCCTCTCCAACGCACCTAGTACCTTCATGAGGCTAATGAACCATGTGCTAAAGCCATTCATCAACAAGTTCGTGGTTGTCTACTTTGACGACATATTGATTTATAGCAAGTCAATAGATGACCACGTTGGCCACTTGAGTCAAGTGCTTGAAGTGCTGCGAGCCGAAAAGCTCTATGCCAACTTTAAGAAGTGTGCCTTTTGTGTTGAAAAGGTTGTCTTTTTGGGCTTTGTTGTTAGTGCCAACGGTGTGGAAGTTGATGAGTCCAAAGTTGAAGCCATTAGAGATTGGCCTACTCCTACCACCGTTTCTCATGTGAGGAGTTTCCATGGCCTAGATAGTTTCTATAGGCGCTTTGTTAGGGACTTTAGCACCATTGCCGCACCACTCACCGAGTTGGTGAAAAAGGACAAGCCTTTTGTTTGGGGAGAGCCGCAAGAAAAGGCTTTCCAAGAGTTGAAAAGTAGGCTAAGTACCGCCCCCTTGTTACAATTGCCCGACTTCGGGAAGGCTTTTGAGGTAGAATGTGATGCCTCGGGGGTGGGTATCGGGGGTGTTCTCATGCAAGAAGGGAAACCCGTTGCCTACTTTAGCGAGAAGTTGAAGGGCGCAACCTTGAATTACTCCACGTATGACAAGGAGTTGTACGCCCTCGTGAGAGCTCTAGCCCATTGGCAACACTATCTATGGCCTCGGGAATTTGTGATCAAGAGTGACCATGAGTCACTCAAGCATCTAAGAGGTCAAGAAAAGTTGAACAAAAGACATGCCAAGTGGGTGGAGTTTATTGAGTCCTTTCCTTATGTAATTCATTACAAGAAAGGTAAGGACAACGTTGTGGCCGATGCACTTTCAAGAAAATTCGCTCTTGCCACCACTCTCGCTTCTAGACTTGTGGGTTTTGAGAGTATCAAGTCATTGTACGCTCATGACCCAAAGCTCAAGAGCATTCATGATGCTCTAGTGAGTGGGGAAAGGGTGGAAAAATACCAATGGGTAGATGGCTACATTTTCAAGCATGGGCGAGTGTGTGTCCCCGAGTCCTCTTGGAGAGATGTGCTAGTGCAAGAAGCACATTGCGGGGGCTTGATGGGTCACTTTGGGGTGGACAAGACTATGGCCATACTTAAAGAGCAATTCCATTGGCCAAAAATGAGGCCTCTTGTGGAGCGATTTTGCAATGCTTGCTTGGATTGCAAGAGGGCCAAGTCTAGGTCCAACAACCAAGGGCTATACACCCCTTTGCCCATTCCTACTAGTCCGTGGGTTGATCTTTCTATGGATTTTGTTATGGCTTTACCCCGGACTAGAGGAGGACACGATAGCATTTATGTTGTCGTTGACCGTTTCTCCAAAATGGCTCACTTCATTCCGTGCAAAAAGACTAATGATGCACAACATGTAGCTTCTTTGTTTATTGATAATGTCTTGAAATTGCATGGGGTGCCTCGCACCATTGTTAGTGATAGGGACTCCAAGTTCCTTAGCCATTTTTGGAAGTGTTTGTGGGGTGCTCTTGGCACCAAGTTACTCTTCTCCACGTCCCACCACCCTCAAACCGATGGGCAAACCGAGGTGGTGAACCGGACTTTGGGAGCTCTACTTCGAGCTATGACCAAAGGAAAGGCCGGGACTTGGATTGATAAGCTACCACTCATGGAGTTTGCATATAACCGCACTTTACATCGCATGATTGGCATGACTCCATTTGAGTGTGTTTATGGATTTAACCCATTGATTCCTCTTGATCTTACCCCTTTGCCAAGGGATATGGTTGTTGATTTTGAAGGTAAAGCTCGAGCCAAGGCATTGCTTGAACTTCATGCCAAGGCGCGGAAGGCTTTGGAGGAGGCCTATGAGAGGATAGCAACCAAGAAGAACAAAGGGAGAAAGAAGGTGGACTTCAAGAAGGGAGATTGGGTATGGGTGCACTTCCGCAAGGAGCGATTTCCGAACTAAAGGAAGGGGAAGTTGGCACCAAGGGGCGATGGACCATTCCAAGTGTTGTCCAAGATCAACAACAATGCATACGTGATAGATTTGCCCGGTGAGTATAATGTGTCAACTACTTTCAATGTTAGTGACTTGACTTCTTTTGATGTAGGTGATGATACCTTGGAGGAGGACGCCTCAATTTCGAGGACGAAATCTTTTCAAGAAGGGGAGGATGATGCAACCCAAATTGCATCGAGACCATTCACTCGAAGTCAAGCCAAGAATATACAAGACACTCATCTACACTTGGTTTGGAGAGGCGTGGATGATACGAGCTTGGGAGAAGACTTGAAGACAATGCATTGGAGCTCAATCCATGTGGAAACAGGGGAGGAAACAAGGCAGGACGCAGGGGAACAAAACAGGGCAAAAACAGGGGAGACCTGCTGAGCTTACTGCCTAAGATCTGAAACTTGCTCTTCGCGATCGCGTCAACTACCTTCGCGATCGCGTAGACCATTTCTTTTGCCTGCGCGATCGCGCCAAGATGCACGCTATCGCGATAGTCTGCATTTAAGTGTTCCACGCGATCGCATATAATGCTACGAGATCGCGAAGAACACTTCAGAAGCAGCGGACCAGAAGCTAGGAAATATTGTAATGAGGTGCTATAAATGCCCTCTTTCATCATTTATTGTTTTTTACCTTACATTGAACACAAAACACATTGAATGAGCATTGCTCTTGATATTGTAACTCTTTTGGCTTGAAATCAATTGGATGAATCCAAGTTGCTCTTCAATCCATCTTCGATCATTCTATTTGCTTGAGCCTCGTGTCTCTTGAGGATAGTTGCTTAGCGTAGGTGATTCTTTCCAATCGTTTGGGGTGTAACGGAACAAGTTCTTCGTTGCTACTCGAATTTTAGTGTGAGTCTCGTCTCGTTTCTTATCTTTTATCGCTTTCGTATTTTCGATTGCATCAGATGAGGGAGTAGAGGAGGATGGTGAAGATGACACGGTGGAGGATGAGGAACCTCATACTTTCTTGGTAGTGAGGAGAAGTCTAGGAGCTATGATTGCGGAGGATGGTGAGACCTTGCAAAGGGAAAACCTCTTCCATGCTAGGTGTCGTGTTAAGGGTGTTGTGTGCTCTATGATCATTGATTCCGGGAGTTGTACTAATGTGGTGAGTCAATCTCTCATAACCCAATTGAAATTGCCTACCATGAAGCATCCCAAGCCCTACCGGTTACAATGGCTTAGTGAATGTGGGGAGCTCAAGGTAGTGAAACAAGCAATGATCAAGTTTAAGATGGGGAGTTATGTTGATGAACACTTGTTCGACGTTGTGCCCATGCAAGCTTGCCACCTTCTCTTTGGAAGGCCTTGGCAATTTGACCGGCAAGTGGTTCACAATGGACGTGTTAACACTTACACGCTCCAACATGAGGGAAGAAAGTTTGTGTTGAAGCCCCTAACTCCTAAACAAGTGAGTGATGACTACAAGAAAATGAAGGAGTTGAGGGAGGTGGCAAAGGCTAAGTCTATCATTGAGACTAGTCCTTTGTCCAAAAGCATGGTGGCAATCCCACCTACTTCATCTACCGGTGGCATATGTGCCATGATGCAACCGGGCGAGCTCTTAAGAGGTAATGATGGCAACAAGTTTCTCCTATGCTTAGTGCACAAAGGTATGATCCTTAACTCTAATTGTGATGTTTCTTCTAGTCCTTTGCCTAGTGTTTTGAAAAATGTGTTGGAGAACTTTGGGGACATGTTCCCGGATGAGATGCCCGATGGCTTACCTCCCTTGAGGGGTATTGAACATCAAATCGATTTTATTCCGGGCTCTCAAATCCCGAACAAGCCGGCCTATAGAAGCAATCCCGAGGATACGAGGGAGTTGCAAAAACAAGTTGATGACTTGCTTTCAAAAGGCTTGGTGAGGGAAAGTTTGAGTCCTTGTGCCGTACCGGTCATTCTTGTCCCAAAGAAGGACGGCACTTGGAGAATGTGCGTGGATTGCCGAGCCGTGAATAAGATAACGATCAAGTATCGTCACCCTATTCCACGGCTTGATGATATGTTGGATGAATTGAGTGGGTCGTGTGTCTTTTCCAAAATCGACCTTAGGTCCGGCTACCATCAAATCCGGATGAAACCCGGGGATGAATGGAAAACCGCATTCAAGACCAAATTCGGTCTCTATGAATGGTTGGTTATGCCCTTCGGGCTATCCAACGCACCTAGCACTTTCATGCGACTCATGAATCATGTTTTGAAGTCTTTTATCAACAAGTTTGTCGTTGTCTATTTTGATGATATCTTGATCTATAGTAGGACAATTGATGAGCATGTTGACCACCTTAGGCAAGTGCTTGAAGCTTTGAGAGCCGAAAAGCTCTATGCAAATTTCAAAAAGTGTGCCTTTGGTGTGGAGAAGGTTGTCTTTCTTGGGTTTGTTGTGAGTGCCCAAGGAGTGGAGGTGGATGAGTCTAAGGTAGAGGCCATACGTGATTGGCCTACTCCTACTACCGTGACTCAAGTAAGGAGCTTTCATGGTCTTGCTAGTTTTTATAGACGATTTGTGAAAGACTTTAGCTCCATTGCCGCCCCACTTACCGAGTTGGTGAGGAAGGACCAACCATTTGTTTGGGGAGAGCCTCAAGAGAAGGCTTTCCAAGAGTTGAAAGGTAGGTTAAGTACCGCCCCCCTATTGCAATTGCCCGACTTCGGGAAGGCGTTTGAGGTTGAATGTGATGCCTCGGGGGTGGGAATTGGTGGTGTCTTAATGCAAGATAGCAAACCCATCGCCTACTTTAGTGAAAAGTTGAAAGGGGCCTCCTTGAATTATTCTACATATGACAAGGAGTTGTATGCCCTTGTGAGAGCCCTTGCCCATTGGCAACATTACCTTTGGCCTCGTGAGTTTGTAATCAAGAGTGACCATGAGTCACTCAAGCATTTGAGAGGCCAAGAGAAGCTCAATAAGAGGCATGCCAAGTGGGTTGAATTTATTGAGTCCTTTCCCTATGTGATACAATACAAGAAAGGGAAGGACAATGTTGTGGCGGATGCGCTTTCTAGAAAGTTCGCATTAGCCACCACTCTCACCTCTAAGCTCTTGGGATTCGAGAGTATCAAATTGATGTATGCTCATGATCCAAAGCTAAAGGGTGTCTATGACGCCCTAGAGAAAGGGGAGAGAGTCGAAAAATACCAATGGTCTAATGGATTCATCTTTAAAAATGGTAAAGTGTGCATACCCGAGTCCTCATGGAGGGAATTGCTTGTGCAAGAGGCACATTGTGGAGGACTCATGGGTCATTTTGGTAGGGATAAAACATTAGCCATCCTTAAGGAGCAATTCCATTGGCCCAAAATGGGGACCCATGTTGAGAGACTTTGCAACTCTTGTCTTGAGTGCAAGATTGCCAAGTCCAAGTCTAATCCCCATGGCCTATATACCCCACTCCCCGTGCCTACTAGTCCGTGGTTGGATATATCAATGGATTTTGTCATGGGATTACCAAGGACTAGGGGGGGCCACGATAGCATCTTTGTTGTCGTGGATAGGTTCTCAAAGATGGCTCATTTTATTCCATGCAAGAAATGTGACGACGCCCAACATGTAGCTTCCTTGTTTGTTGAAAATGTTTTGAAGCTACATGGTGTGCCTCAAACTATAGTGAGTGATAGGGACACTAAGTTCCTAAGTCACTTTTGGAGAAGTTTATGGGGTGCCCTTGGCACCAAACTCTTGTTTTCCATTTCCCAACACCCCCAAACCGATGGTCAAACGGAGGTGGTAAACCGTACCTTGGGTGCTCTTCTTAGAGCCATGACCCGAGGTAAGGGTGGGACTTGGATTGACAAGCTACCTCTCATGGAGTTTGCCTACAATCGCACCGTGCATAGAATGATTGGCATGACTCCTTTTGAATGTGTTTATGGTTTTAACCCCTTGATTCCCCTTGATCTAACCCCTTTGCCAAGGGAAATGGTTGTTAATTTTGAAGGGAAAGCTAGAGCCAAGGCTTTGATGGAGCTTCATGCTAAAGCAAGGAAGAATTTGGAGGAAGCCTATGCTAAGGTTGCCTCCAAGAAAAACAAGGGACGCAAGAAGGTGGAACTCAAGAAGGGTGACTATGTGTGGGTGCACTTCCGGAAAGAAAGGTTTCCAAACCTTAGGAAAGGGAAGCTGGCACCCCGTGGAGATGGCCCATTCCAAGTGCTTTCAAAGATAAACAACAATGCCTATGTGGTCGACTTGCCAAGTGAGTATCAAGTTTCCAATACTTTCAATGTTTGTGACTTGGTTCCTTTGAATGTAGGTAATGAAGAGGTCGTGAATGATGATGAAGAGGTCGTGGATGATGCCTCAATTTCGAGGACGAAATCCTCTCAAGAAGGGGAGGATGATGCCGGGCAAACCACGAGACGACCCTTCACTCGGAGCCAAGCCAAGGAGGTTCAAGGAGTGCACTTACACTTGGTGAGAAGGGGACTAGAGGAAGGAAGCATTGGAAAGCCATTTCGGGTGATCAAAGCACAAGGAGAGCACCTCAGCACTTTGGGCGCTCCACCCTGTGTTTTGGGCGCTCCACCTGAAGACAACAGGGTTTGGGCGCTCCACCCAGTGCTTGGGCGCTCCACCTGAAAACAACAGGGTTTGGGCGCTCCGCCCCAATTCCAGGCGCTCCGCCCGGCCTATCTCACTGGTCAAAATGGAACAAATCGTGGGTGCTCCGCCCGGATTTTGGGCGCTCCGCCCGGGGACGCTGAAGGACGTGAATTTATGCTATGTTAAGACTATTTTGACCCTACGTGGTCCTTTATTTCCTAAGCCTAAGTGTGGGCATTTTAGACCTTTCAAAGGGTGCCTAACAACACCTATAAATAGCTAGTAGCTTGTTTTATTTCATTAGCTAACTTTGATGATTAAACATAGAATTGTGTTAAGAGTTGAACTCTTTGAGTGGTGAATGAAACCCTTGATGGGACTTGTTTTTCCTCTAGCGGATCTAGATGAATTCCAATCCCCCCGACCATTCTACTTGCGTGCTCGCGTTAGCTCGAGGGTAGTTGCCTAGTGTAGGTGTTCTTGTCATCTTCTTGGGGTGTAACGGAACTAGTTCTCCGTTGCTACTTGAGATTATCGTACGAGTTACGTCTCGCTTTTATCTTTATTTTTCCGCGTTTGATTTCCTACATCATTACCAAACTTTAAGAGTGCACTGCAACCATTTCTACCAAAAGCCATAGCTGTTGGTAGAGGCGCAACGCAACTCTTATACCGCCGGATCAACCCCAAATCGAGGTCCGTCCCTGACACCACCATGACCACCCCGAGCAACGCAACTCCTCCAGGGGGTGGACCCCACTACGGGCGGCTCCTTATGATGCGGGCCCAATCCTTGATAGCCCCGGGCCCAATCCTTGATAGCCCTGCTGCATCATCCCCCGTTTCTTTAAAGCAAGTTCGTCCCCGAACTTCGCATGGTGTAGCCAGGAATCGAACCCGGGTTGGCTCTGATACCAAACTTTAAGAGTGCACTGCAACCATTTCTACCAAAAGCCATAGCTGTTGGTAGAGGCGCAACGCAACTCTTATACCGCCAGATCAACCCCACATCGAGGTCCGTCCCTGACACCACCATGACCACCCCGAGCAACGCAACTCCTCCAGGGGGCGGACCCCACGACGGGCGGCTCCCGAGGATGTGGGCCCCACGCTGGGCGGCCCTGCATCAGAGACTTACACTAAAGTTCGAGTAGCAACGAAGAACTTGTTCCGTTACACCCCAAACGATTGGAAAGAATCACCTAACACTATGCAACTATCCTCAAGAGACACGAGGCTCGAGCAAATAGAATGATCGAAGAATGGATTGAAGAGCAACTTGGATTCATCCAATTGATTTCAAGCCAAAATGGGTTACAAGTGTTAAGAGCAATGCTCATTAATGTTCTTTGTTCAAAAGTGAAGTGAAAACAATAAATGAAAGAGGGGTGTTATAAATACACCCCTTTACAAGGTTTTCCTAGATTCTGGTCCGCGCCTGTCAAAGTGTTCTTCGCGATCGCGCAGTGATATATGCGATCGCGTGGAACACTAAAGCTGAAGCTCGCTATCGCGCGAGTCTTGTCGCGGTCGCGCAGGCAAAATAAATACTCTACGCGATCGCGAAGGTTGATGACGCGATCGCGAAGAACAAGTTTCCGTTCTTAGGCAGTAAGCTCAGCAGAATTCTCCTGTTTTGGCCCTGTTTTGGTCCCCTGCTTCTTGCACTGTTTCCTGCCCTGTTTCCACATGGATTGAGCTCCAATGCATTGTCTTCAAGTCTTCTCTCGAGCTCATATCGTCCAT
This sequence comes from Petunia x hybrida, assembly GCA_037355625.1. Lineage (NCBI taxonomy): Eukaryota > Viridiplantae > Streptophyta > Magnoliopsida > Solanales > Solanaceae > Petunia > Petunia x hybrida. The sequence goes on from JBBBVM010000609.1 coordinate 4,678,712, forward strand.
GCCCTTCCGGATCAAGTGTAAGTGAGCATCATGAAGTGCTTTGGCTTGGCTTCTCGTAAAGGCCCTTGTGGTGGTGGTTTGCCCCTCATCAGAGCTCTCTGGATTTTTCTGAGGTGGAGCGCCTCCTTCTGCAGGTTGCCCAGGGCGGACCGCCTACTTCCTGAGGCGGGGCGCCTACTTCCTGAAGGTTGGGAATTGGGTAGTTTCTTCTAGGATTCCTTGTTTTGTTGATTGCGTTGCTTCCGGTTAGTGCTATTAGAGTATAATTCTACTCGATTAGTGCTAATCACTTCGAGCTATTAGGATCATCGTGCCTTAGAAAGGAGACTAGAAATCAAAGAAGATCCGTAGTATCTTTTGATTCAAGTCCTCATTTAAAGAGCTAACCGTTCCGATCGAGTCCTATTAACTCCACTCACCCCGGAGCTCATTGGACTTTTGAATTGAGTGGTTAAGTTGAGGTTTACTATTCAACTTCGTGAAGCTTTTGGTTCAAGCAAGAGTGAAAAATCCACCGCCCACTATACGAGTGACCCGAGTGAACACAAGTGAGGGAGCGAGTGAGGTGTTTTAACTAACTCTTGTTTCTTTCTTTGTAGGTACCATGGCTAACGACGGACAAGACTTCATTAAGGAGGCCTTGGCTAATTGATAAGACCCAAAACGCCAACCATCAAGAGCCAAGCTTGAGAGCACAAAGAGTACCGCCAAGGCCCCCGAAAGCGACTTAAAGATCATGCAAAGGAGCGCCAAGGGAGGAGGATCACATAGGCCACGTGGAGAGGCATCCGGAGCACGTTTGGAAGCAAGTCAAGAGGCCACAGAACCAGGCGGACCGCCTACTCAACTAGGCCGGCCGCCTAGTTTGTGACAACTCTCTGGAAATCAAAGTAGGCGGACCGCCTCTGCAAGATGGGCGGACCGCCCAGTCCTTCAGCATGCCAAAACAGGCGGGGCGCCTAGTAAGAGTAGGCTGGGCGCCTACTTTGTGACGGGGGTGCGGGATTCCTAGTTTTATGCTATGTTTTGACGACTTTAGCCCTACGTGGCCTTTATTGTTTTGACTAGACTTAGGGGCTATTTAGACATTTCATTTAGAAGTGTGGTGAAACTTAGTCATTTATTTCAATTAGCTAGTTTTGAAGATAGAATTGAGAAGATAGAATAGGCTTGGCCTTTCTTGTTGAAGCGTTGACTTCATGTATCTCTTACGTTGAATCCATGGTGGATCTCCGCTAGTGAGAGTCCCGTTTAATGGTTCAAGTCTCTTCTCCCTATTGAATCAAGCTATTTGTTAGTTTGATTCGTTCTTTTCTTCTATTTCTATTCTCCCCAATCCCTTACTTTCTTGTATCTTGTGATTGTTGCTTCCGCATCTTAGTTTATCACTTCCACCTATTTGGTTCGTATCATCTTGGTATCAGAGCAAGGATTGGAATTCGTTCTTACGAATCCACGTTCCTTGTTCAATCTATCTTTAGTTTCCTTGTTCTTGTTATTGAAAGAAGAAAAACACAAAAAAAAAAAAAAATTTGAAAAATTGAAAATTCAAAAATTTGGTGTATCTTGTTGGATTGGATGATTTATGTTATGGGTGTTATAGATTGTTGATCCTTGTGGAAAACCCGACATTGGGGTACCAAAATTGTTTGGATTGGATCGGATTGAAAAGTTGAAACCCCAAATTGATAAACCCTCCCAAAACCCTTTGTTCTTGAGAGAATTGATTGATTGTGGATTGTGTGATTGTGGGGTTTTGGAATTGAGTACCGGGGTTTGTTCTCCAATGAAAAACAAACAAATAGAAACAAATTTCAAGTGAATCGGAGTTGTATAACATCGAATTTGATGAATCGCAATCCTTGTTGAAACCCTTGATAAAACCCTTGTGTTCTTGAAGTTCTTGACCTTGAACCTTGAATTGATTGATTGTTGGATATAAATTTGATTGGGTTTTGTTAAGGAAGAGTAAAAACACCATTGGGTACCTTCGGATTGGGAAAAAACACCTTGGAACGTCGAAATTTGGGTGCAAAAGGGCCAAAAATCCGTTTTCGGACCGTGCTGAGAAGCCTAGTAGGCGGACCGCCTACTCCTAAGAGGTGGACCGCCTCTTTTTATGCTCCTCTCTGGATTTTGAGTAGGCGGGGCGCCCCCTTTACAGAGGCGGACCGCCCACTCCTGGGGAGGCTCCGTTTGGCTTCGTTTTGCATCTTTTTGTGTTCCGTTTGCTTCCGTACCTCTTGGTTAGTGTTCCTAAGGTATTAGTCCTACTTTATTAACACTAATCTTTGATTTCTTAGGGTGTTTGTGTGTCTTGAAGTCTATACTTAAAGTCGTAGAATTTGCTTGCTTCAAGTGCGCACTAAATTAGCTTCCGTACATCGAGTCACTTTAACTCCTTTCCGAACCATGCGCATTAGTTGATTGATCTTGCCATTGTGATTACTAAGAGACAAGAGGGCCTTGAGTGGAAAAAGGCTTGAGTGGTGAGAACAATAGAGTGTGGTCACAAAAGCCAACGACCTTGAGTGTATACACGAGTGGAAAGAAAATTGAGTGACATCTTTTGAGTGATACACGTGAGGGAGTGAATTTGTGAGGTCCTTAACTCTTTGATTACAATTATGGCTTCGGATGATGATGATTGTGGAGAATATGACTCATGCGGAGATGATGGAGACTATGGTTCCTATGGTGATGATGATGATGGGTATTGCTATGACGATTCCGGGAACCAAGGCTCATATGATGATGAAGCGGGTCACTATGTTGATTATGAAGATGAAGAAGACTATGGGGCTTGCGAAGATGAGTATGAAGAATCTTATGCTCCAAGTCAAGAATATGAAGATGGTGACGCTTCAAGGTATGATGATCCTACTTACTCTTCTTGTGATGAATTTGAACATGATGATAGCTACGTAGAGAGAATTGATGATGAGGTTGATTATGAGGATGGTTCATATGCATCTTCTCTTGATGTTGCTTGTGGTGAGCAAGAGAGTAGTAGAAGGCCTTCCATTAGTATGGGAGGTGGTGGTGGTTGTTCCATGGGAAATGGGAGAGTTACATCTTCTAGTTCCCATGTGAAGGGTGGAATGAGAAAAATTGCTCTTACCGTGGTTGGAGTGCATTGCTCTAGTCGTGGTGGTAGGAGTGGTGTTAGGGGCTATGGAACCAAGGCGAGAGGCAATTATGGGTTCCATAGTAGTGCTCCTTCCTCGACTTTCAACTACACTTCTAGTGTTGGAAGAGTGACGGGAAGTGGAAGTTGTTCTAGTTTTGTTGCTAGGAGAAGTGGGATAAGTAAGCTTCGATTTGATAGTGATGGGTATCAAGAGGTTCCAAGATCTTACTTGGATGATCCTATACTACACTTGGGTCTACGGAGGTTCCCTGTTGAGGTGGAAGGTTATGGAGGGTACTTGCTCAAGATTGGTGGCACCGATGCCAATTGCATTAATACCTCGGTGGTTGATGAGTTAAGGTTACCTTGCTATGCCCTAGAGCATCCTTATGACTACTACGGAGTGTGGGTTTCCAAGTAAGCTCGGGTGCGTATATCGCATAGGGCATATTGGAATTATATTTGGTGTCATGTGTACCCCATGCAACATTGTCATGTGTGGTTTGGCGAGTCATGGTTGCAAAGCAAGAAGGTGCGATATAGTAATGTGAGTGATAAGTATTACCTCGGCCAATGCCCAACGATGTATGACTTTGAGCCTATTGGGATAAAGATCAAATCACCTCCTAGTGTACCTTCTAGGCCTATGCAAAGGGAAAAGGAGCAAGAATCTCATCCTATGGTTGAAAGAGTGCAAACAAGAAGTCCTACAATCACAAGCAATGGTGGGACTAGTGCAAGAAAAGAGTTGACAATTGTCAACAAGGTGAACCCCAAACCCCAAGCTCCAAAGCTAAGCGGTTCGCCAACAAAGAAGAAAGAGATCTCAAGTGATGAGTCTCTTAGTCCTAGATTCCGGGTTGATGTAAAAAGTCCACCTACTCCGGCTATGGGTATTCTTGGGCCACGTCCCAACTCACCCGAATTTGAGAGACAAAAGATTGAGAGGAGTAAGGGAGTGACCGGTGACATTCCTCGAGTGGAAAAAGTAGAGGATGTTTTGAGTGATGTGAGTGGGATGTCACCACCCGAATCTACACCTAACCTTGAAAAGAAAATGAGAGAAAAGAAAGAGGGAAAAAAGAGTGGGGACACCCCTTATTCTAACCTTAACCCTTTATCTTTTTCTCCTACTTTTGTGAATGCTTGTGTAGGTACTCTTGGAGGCCAATCAATGGAGCCTCAATCATGCCCCAAGAAGGATAGACAAGGTGAAGAAACTCTTCAATGTGAGCTTCAAGGTGAAGAGACAATTCATGACACTTCAAATGCATTGAGTGAGCAAGATGGCCACTCAAAGGTAAGTGATAGCTCGTCCCTTGAACATGTTACTTCCTTGTCTCATGGTAGTGTTTGTGCTAACTCAACACTAGTTGATGATTTGTATGATTACAATGTGTTTGCAACTAGTGTAGAGTCGAATGGTCAACTTGTGTGTGATTGTGGACCACTAGTTGAGAGGGAGGATAAGCCACATCATGATGTGAGCTCGATTTTTATTGAACCTCTCATTAGTGAGGAATGTGTAGTTGACCTTGCTTGTGAACCTTGTTATGACACCCCATGATGCAATACGAACCAGGCTCACCTGTTCGATTCATCGAGCAAGTCCACCGAGGAGTCACATGGCATCCACGATCAAAGTGTGACCGGGATGGAAGATGCCGAAGACTGCCTCACCGAGCAGCAACGTGGGAAATCCACCGAGCAGACAACAAGTGACTGTGATCGTTGCTGACACTGACTTCGGAAGCTTTGAGACCGGGCACAACTTATGAGAACTCAACGATCAAGTTTGTGCCCGAAGGACGAAATGACAAGCTCGAACCCGAAGCTGAAAGCAACCGATCCAAGGAAGAACGACGCCGAACAAAGAATCGATCGAAGGGCTACAAGTGTGCCCGAGGCAGGAGAGCGTTCGATTCCAAATGTGACCGAGGCAAACAAGCGTCCGAAGACAAGGTGTTCGAGCTGAGCTGCCGAACACATAAAAAACTGCTCCAGCCCTGCGTGGCTTTATCCCATTGGCCGCCTGTGGCCATTTTACTATTTTGCCCTTTATTGTTGTCTATATAAACTCCTAGCATAGCTCATTAGAGGTAGTTTTTAGTTGATATTGAATTGAGAGAATAGAGATAGAATTGGCCGAGCCAATCTTGATTGAAGCCCGAGGCTTCGTGTATGCCTTCTATGGCTTGGAACCGAAATGGATTTCATCACTAGTATGAATCCTTGTTAGGTGATAGGAACCAAAATCACGGAAGCAAGTAACAAGGATGCGGAAGCAACAATCACAAGATAACAAAGAAATAAGGGATGGGGGAGAATAGAAATAGAAGAAAGAACGAATCAAACTAAACAATTAGATTGATTCAAAAGGGAGAAGAGACTTGAACCATTAAACGGGACTCACACTAGCGGTGATCCACCATGGATTCAACGTAAGAGATACATGAAGTCAACGCTTCAACAAGAAAGGCCAAGCCTATTCTATCTTCTCAATTCTATCTTCAAAACTAGCTAATGTTTGAAGTGGCTAAGTGAAGTATTTATAGGCTTCAGTTAGGGCTAATAAAAGGTCTAAAATACCCCCAAAGTGGGCTAAAATAACTAAGGCCACGCAGGGCTATAATTGGAAGTTCAAGCAAAAAGCAATAAAATCCCGCATGTGGGTTCCAGGGGGAGGCGGTCCGCCTAGTAGGGGGAGGCGGCCGCCTGGAAGTCTTCAAGCCTCTGGATCTGGGGGAGGCGGTCCGCCTAGGTGGGGAGGCGGTCCGCCTAGCAACCTTCAAGTCTCTGGATTTTGGGAGGCGCCCCGCCTCGGCTGGGAGGCGCTCCGCCTCTTTCTGGAGCTACTTGGGGTGTCTCATTTTGTGTCTCTTGAGCCTCTCCAAGTGTCCTAGAGGGTCCTCCATCCATGGCACACCAAAACATGCTCTTTAAGTCGCTTTCGGGGGCCTTGGCTTGTTTCCTTTGTGCTCTCACGCTTAGCTCTTGATGGTTGGCGTTTTGGCTCGATTTGGGTCTTATCATCCTCCCCTTCTTGAAAGGATTTCGTCCTCGAAATCAAACCATCAAGCCTACATTCAAAACAAGCACAAACAAAGTTTCCCACTACAAGAGTAGGTTAGCGACAAAAGTGTGGGAAAACACACTCTTGTGATAGAGCCAAGCATCAATAACAATGATAAAGCACATGTTTCCAAAGAAAACAATAATCACTTGGCTTCCCCAATGGGTATACTCAACACATGATTCATCAAGGAGATCAATAGGATAGAGAATATGCAAGATCAAGCCATGAAAATTCCTATGATCCCTAAGTCCAATAAGGACACACCAAAACTTCCCACTACAAGAGTAGGAGAGTCCACCAAGAGTGAGTACAAGTGATGTGAAAATCACACTTTTATGATAGAGCCAAGTATCAATACTAATCAAAAAGCTTATGTCTCCAAAGGAAACAACAAGTTCTTGGCTCAACAATGACAAGTACTCACTACCATAACAAGCAAAGAGATCAATAAGATAAGGAACACGCAAGATTAAGCAACTAAGTTCCTTATGACCTCCAAGCTTATGGTCATCACATCGAGCTTTGGCATGCTCAACACCCAAGGTGTGGTTAACATGTGGGATGGAGTAAACCAAATAGTTCAATTGGCAACTAGCATCAAATACTCCACTCCTCTTCTTGGAAGCACTCTTACACACACCAAGAGTGGCTTCCTCACCTCCAAATCCATCTCTAAGACAATCTTCCTCACTAGAAGTTCCAAACAATGGATTGTCTATAGAGCTCAACTTTCCAAACCATGGAGGTTTAAACCCAAACTCTTCTCTAGTTTGATACTCACCATCACCCTTTTGAGAATCCTCTTCAAACAAAGGGTTTGTGGAAACAAGTCCACTACCCATCAAAGGTAAAGCATCAAAACTAGAGTCTTCATCCACACTTGAGGAGTCATCAAATACAATTCGGTCCATCTCATCCACTAGGGACTCCTCAAGGTCGCTACCAACCTCACTACAACACATAGGTCCACCATTACCAAGCAATTCATCAAGGGAAAGGATAGGGTATTCATTCAACTCATCTTCCCCTTTGTCAAATATGGGTGGGGTGTCATAACAAGGTTCACAAGCAAGGTCAACTACACATTCCTCACTAATGAGAGGTTCAATGAAAATCGAGCTCACATCATGATGTGGCTTGTCCTCCCTCTCAACTAGCGGTTCACAAGCACACACAAGTTGACCATTTGACTCTACACTAGTTGCAAACACATTGTAATCATACAAATCATCAACTAGTGTTGAGTTAGCACAAACACTACCATGAGACAAGGAAGTAACATGTTCAAGGGACGAGCTATCACTTACCTTTGAGTGGCCATCTTGCTCACTCAATGCATTTGAAGTGTCATGAATTGTCTCTCCACCTTGAAGCTCACATTGAAGAGTTTCTTCACCTTGTCTATCCTTCTTAGGGCATGATTGAGGCTCCATTGATTGGCCTCCAAGAGTACCTACAAAAGCATTCACAAAAGTAGGAGAAAAAGATAAAGGGTTAAGGTTAGAATAAGGGGTGTCCTCACTTTTTTTTCCCTCTTTCTTTTCTCTCATTTTCTTTTCAAGGTTAGGTGTAGATTCGGGTGGTGACATCCCACTCACATCACTCAGCACATCCTCTCCTTTTTTCACTCGAGGAATGTCACCGGTCACTCCCTTACTCCTCTCAATCTTTTGTCTCTCAAATTCGGGTGAGTTGGGACGTGGCCCAAGAATACCCATAGCCGGAGTAGGTGGACTTTTTACATCAACCCGGAATCTAGGACTAAGAGACTCATCACTTGAGATCTCTTTCTTCTTTGTTGGCGAACCGCTTAGCTTTGGAGCTTGGGGTTTGGGGTTTCTTGCACTAGTCCCACCATTGCTTGTGATTGTAGGACTTCTTGTTTGCACTCTTTCAACCATAGGATAAGATTCTTGCTCCTTTTCCCTTTGCATAGGCCTAGATGGTACACTAGGAGGTGATTTGATCTTTATCCCAATAGGCTCAAAGTCATACATCGTTGGGCATTGGCCGAGGTAATACTTATCACTCACATTACTATATCGCACCTTCTTGCTTTGCAACCATGACTCGCCAAACCACACATGACAATGTTGCATGGGGTACACATGACACCAAATATAATTCCAATATCCCCTATGCGATATACACACCCGAGCTTCCTTGGAAACCCACACTCCGTAGTAGTCATAAGGATGCTCTAGGGCATAGCAAGGTAACCTTAACTCATCAACTACCGAGGTATTAATGCAATTGGCATCGGTGCCACCAATCTTGAGCAAGTACCCTCCATAACCTTCCACCTCAACAGGGAACCTCCGTAGACCCAAGTGTAGTATAGGATCATCCAAGTAAGATCTTGGAACCTCTTGATACCCATCACTATCAAATCGAAGCTTACTTATCCCACTTCCCCTAGCAACAAAACTAGAACAACTTCCACTTCCCGTCACTCTTCCAACACTAGAAGTGTAGTTGAAAGTCGAGGAAGGAGCACTACTATGGAACCCATAATTGCCTTTCGCCTTGGTTCCATAGCCCCTAACACCACTCCTACCACCACGACTAGAGCAATGCACTCCAACCACGGTAAGAGCAATATTTCTCATTCCACCCTTCACATTGGAGCTAGAAGATGCAAACCTCCCATCTCCCATGGAACAACCACCACCACCTCCCATACTAATGGAAGGCCTTCTACTACTCTCTTGCTCACCACAAGCAACATCAAGAGAAGATGCATATGAACCATCCTCATAATCAACCTCATCATCGATTCTCTCTACGTCGCTATCATCATGTTCAAATTCATCACAAGAAGAGTAAGTAGGATCATCATACCTTGAAGCGTCACCATCTTCATATTCTTGACTTGGAGCATAAGATTCTTCATACTCATCTTCGCAAGCCCCATAGTCTTCTTCATCTTCATAATCAACATAGTGACCCGCTTCATCATCATATGAGCCTTGGTTCCCAGAATCGTCATAGCAATACCCATCATCATCACCATAGGAACCATAGTCTCCATCATCTCCGCATGAGTCATATCCTCCACAATCATCATCATCCGAAGCCATAATTTTTATCAAAGAGTTAAGGACCTCACAAATTCACTCCCTCACGTGTATCACTCAAAAGATGTCACTCAATTTTCTTTCCACTCGTGTATACACTCAAGGTCGTTGGCTTTTGTGACCACACTCTATTGTTCTCACCACTCAAGCCTTTTTCCACTCTAGGCCCTCTTGTCTCTTAGTAATCACAATGGCAAGATCAATCAACTAATGCGCCCAAGTAATGGTTCGGAATGGAGTTAAAGTGACTCGATGTACGGAAGCTAATTTAGTGCGCACTCGAAGCAAGCAAATTCTACGACTTTAAGTATAGACTTCAAGACACACAAACAACCTAAGAGATCAAAGATTAGTGTTAATAAGATAGGACAATTACCCTAGAAACACTAACCAAGAAGCCCGTGGGCGATTAACAATGGAAACCTAGGCAAAAAACTACCCGGGAACAAGTAACAGTGGGAGGCGCTCCGCCCTGAAGGGGAGGCGCTCCGCCTACCAAAGTCCAGAGAAGGACCTTTGCTGAGGCGGTCCGCCTAGATCCTGAGGCGGTCCGCCTAGGCCAATTTCCTGCAACTTTGCACAGCGCGTTTTGGCTCGTTTCGCACCCAAAAATCCAACGTTTCCGAGGTGTTTTTCCAATCCAAGGTACCCAAATGTTGTATCAATCACAAAGAACAATTCCCAATGATTTTTTAACAAACCCCAATCAAAAACAACGAGTTCACCATGTTCATCTTCTTCAAGAACACAAGGGTTTGTCAAAAAGGTTTTAACAAGGATTGCGATTCATCAAATTTGATGTTATACAACTCCGATTCACATGAAATTTGTTTCTATTTGTTTTTTTTTTCATTGGAGAACAATCCCCGGTACTCAATTCCAAAACCCCACAATCACACAATCCAAAATCAATCAAATTCCTCAAGAACAAAGGGTTTTGGGAGGGTTTATCAATTTGGGGTTTCAAATTTTCAAATCGATCCAATCCAAACAATTTTGGTACCCAAACGTCGGGTTTTCCACAAGGATCAACAATCTATAACACCCATAACATAAATCATCCAATCCAACAAGATACACCAAATTTTTGAATTTTCAATTTTTCAATTTTTTTGTGTTTTTCTTCTTTCAATAACAAGAACAAGGAAACTAAAGATAGATTGAACAAGGAACGTGGATTCGTAAGAACGAATTCCAATCCTTGTTCTGATACCAAGATGATAGGAACCAAAATCACGGAAGCAAGTAACAAGGATGCGGAAGCAACAATCACAAGATAACAAAGAAATAAGGGAAGGGGGAGAATAGAAATAGAAGAAAGAACGAATCAAACTAAACAATTAGATTGATTCAAAAGGGAGAAGAGACTTGAACCATTAAACGGGACTCACACTAGCGGTGATCCACCATGGATTCAACGTAAGAGATACATGAAGTCAACGTTTCAACAAGAAAGGCCAAGCCTATTCTATCTTCTCAATTCTATCTTCAAAACTAGCTAATGTTTGAAGTGGCTAAGTGAAGTATTTATAGGCTTCAGTTAGGGCTAATAAAAGGTCTAAAATACCCCCAAAGTGGGCTAAAATAACTAAGGCCACGCAGGGCTATAATTGGAAGTTCAAGCAAAAAGCAATAAAATCCCGCATGTGGGTTCAGGGGGAGGCGGTCCGCCTAGTAGGGGGAGGCGGCCGCCTGGAAGTCTTCAAGCCTCTGGATCTGGGGGAGGCGATCCGCCTAGGTGGGGAGGCGGTCCGCCTAGCAACCTTCAAGTCTCTGGATTTTGGGAGGCGCCCCGCCTCGGCTGGGAGGCGCTCCGCCTCTTTCTGGAGCTACTTGGGGTGTCTCATTTTGTGTCTCTTGAGCCTCTCCAAGTGTCCTAGAGGGTCCTCCATCCATGGCACACCAAAACATGCTCTTTAAGTCGCTTTCGGGGGCCTTGGCTTGTTTCCTTTGTGCTCTCACGCTTAGCTCTTGATGGTTGGCGTTTTGGCTCGATTTGGGTCTTATCATTAGGTTCAAGTTTCCTTTTCTCCCTTGGATAATCAATCATGATTTGATTCGGTTTATCCATTCTTTCTTCTATTTCTGTTCTCCCCTTCCCCGATTTCTTGTTATCTTGGTTTCTATTGTTGCTTCCGCCACTTATCTTCTTCGTTTCCGCGTCCTGTTTATTGTCTCCGATTGCAAAGCTTCAACTCACGGGTTTGCTTGCATCAGCTTGGTATCAGAGCAAGGCTTGGATTTCGTTTCCACGAATCCACGTTCCTTGTTCAATCTATCTTTACTTTCTGTTGGTGTTCTTATTTTACAAAAAAAAAAAAGTAAAAAGAAGAAAATTCAAAAATTTGTGTTGATTGTTGATTGTTGGATTAAACAATCACATATTTGGATTCACCACTGTCTAAGGAATCGATTGAGTACCCGACGTACATCATTTGTAACTAGGGTTTTTCCGTCGATTTGGACCGTGTTCTTGACTGTGGTGTTGTTGGATTCGAACCCCAGTTGTGTTTTGGTGTTTACCGATGAAAACTGGAGGTTGTTGAGGTATTTGGGTCGATTTTGTGCTTAAAAAATCGAAGTTCCACTGCTTGTAGACCCCGTCCGTACATCGGAACATTGTTAAAGTGATAACAGTTTACGGACGACGCCATCGCTAGTCTTAGCTCGGCTTGGAACTGAACAATTTCTTCGTTGTTAAGATTACCGGAGACGACCCAAATCTTGTGCTTAAATTGTTGTTAGTGGACTGTGAACGAATCTTGAAAATTGTCCGTACACCGGAGTAAAGGTTCACTGTTCCATTGAAGAAGAAAGGGGTTAACTGTTAAATCTAAAACCCCAGGTGAAAAGTTGTCGGCTAGAAAAGGGAAAGCGGATAAGGTTAAACCCTATCTGAACCGAGGAGGAAACACTTGTACCGAGCTCACGTGTTCGGAAAATTCCGAAGCGGAACCGAGGAGGAGGTAGATTCTCTTAGGATTTCACTTTTCTTGTTTCCGAATATTCTCGATAGTGGATCTCTGGAGTAATTCTTTCTACTCGAGGTCGTACTCTCAAATTTGAGCTTAATAGGACTCGTGCGTGGGAAGACCGAAGTCCAACTTCGTAGATAATTATTTTGACTCCCCGTGCGCAGTTAAATAGCTACCGTTCCATCGAGTCGTATAAACTCCTTCCGAACCTAAGCTTGGAAAGTACTAGCTGTGACTTATCACTTCGGTTTCCTAACAAGAAGGCAAGGCCAACTTGAGTGGAAAAAGGCTGAGTGGTGAGAACAATAGAGTGAGGTCACAAAAAGCCAACGACCTTGAGTGTAAGCACGAGTGGAAAGAAAATTGAGGGAACATTACTCGAGTGATACACGTGAGGGAGTGAACTTGTGATGTCCTTTACTCTTATTTGTTGCAGCTATGTCTTCGGATGATGATGACTACGGAGGATATGATTCGTGTGGAGATGATGGAGACTATGGTTCCTACGGAGGTGATGATTGTTATAATGACACCGGGGACTATGGCTCTTACGAGGACGAAGCAGGTCACTATGGTGAATACGAAGACGAAGAAGACTACGAAGCCTGTGAAGATGAACGAGAAGAATCTTTTGCTTCGGGTCAAGAAGACGAAGGTAGTGACGCTTCGAGGTACGATGACTCTACTTACTCTCATTGTGATGACCTTGAATACGATGAATGTGACATCGAGGAAGTTGATGACGAAGTTGACCGAGCAAACTATTTGATGTCTTCTTCCGTCGGTGTCTCGTGTGGAGCACAAGGGAGTAGTAGAACTCCTTCCATGGGAGGAGGAAGATTTGCAACTTATAGTCGTGGCACACGATTCAATGCTTCCAATCCCTATGGAAAGGGTGGCTCGAGGAGCACTGGTGGTTGTGGACCCGAGGAGGGTAGAGGAGGTTTCTACCGAACTCCTTCTCCGAGGAGAAGTTCGTACGGGTTCCATGCTCGAACTCCTTCCTCGACTTTCAACACTAATAATGTTGGGAGAGTGAAAGGAAGTGGGAGTTATCATAGTGGTGTTACCACTAGTGGAGGGATAAGGAGAACCCAAGGTGTTGGTCTTGATGGATTGGGACATTCAAGTTCTTACTTGGATCTTCCCATACGAAACTTGGGTAGAACTAGATTCGCTGTTGAGGTAAATGGTTATGGAGGAAATTTGCTCAGGATTGGAGGAACCGATGTCAATTGCATTAGCGCTTACTTGGTACGGATCATGAAAATACCATGCCATAAGTTGAAGCATCCTTATACGTACAAGGGCGTGAGTGTTTCGTATAAGGCTCGAGTGCTCATATCTCATGGAGATTATAGAGAATATGTTTGGTGCCACGTGTATTCCATGCCCGATCTTGATGTTTGGCTAGGAGACCCATGGGTGCACAGCAAGCAGATGCTATATCTCAATGAGAAGGATGTGTACCTTGTGTACCGCAGAGAGCTGCAAATGGCTTATACGTTCACACCTCATGGGATGAAGGGAAAGATGTCAATTGGTGCATATGCTGCAAAATTGCAGATGAGAAAAGAGCGAGAACTCCAATCCAGGATCGAAAGAGTGCCATCGAGGAGTCCTACGAACACAAGGAGCAGTGGGAAAAGTGCAAGAAAAGAACCGACCGATGTCAATACTGTGAACCCGAAGCCACAAGCTACGAAGTCAAGTGGTTCACCGATAACGAAGAATGAGACCTCGATTGATGAGTCTTCGAGTCCTAGACTTCGGGTCGATGTTAAAAGTCCACCTACTCCAGCTATGGGTATTCTTGGGCCTCGACCCAACTCACCCGAATATGAGAGACAAAAGATCGAGAGGAGTAAGGGAGTGACCGGTGACAACTCTCGAGAGGAAAAAGGAGAGGTTGTGTCGAGTGATGTGAGCGAGTTGTCACCACCCAAACCCACACCTGACCTTGAAAAGAAAATGAGGGAAAAGAAAGAGGGAAAAAGAATCGTTGAGAGTGAGGACACCCCTTATTCTAACCTTAACCTTTTATCTTTTTCTTCTACTTGTTCGAAATCTTGTGCAGGAACTCTTGGAGGCAAACCGAAGGAGCCTCAACTCGGTACCGAAGTAGATAGACAAGGTGAAGAAGGTCGTTCATGTGAGCTCCACGGAGAAGAAACTACTTGTGAGGCCTCGAGGACAGTAAAAGAAACCGAAGACCATCCCGAGGTGAGTGTTCGATTTCCTTCCCGAGGGCACGATACTTCCTTGTCTTGTGAAATTGCTAGACAAACCTCTATGCCAGTTGATGATTTGTATGATTACAATGTTTTTGCAACTAGTGTAGAGTCGAATGGTCAACTTGTGAGTGAATGTGAACCACTAGTTGAGAGAATTGATATGCCACATCCTGATGTGAGCTCAATCTTCATCGAATCTCTCTTTAGTGATGAAGTTATAGTTGACCTTACTTGTGACCCTTGTTATGACACACCACCAATCTTTGATAAAGGGGAAAATGAGTTGTTTGATCATACCCTTGTTGAAATTATTGCCTATGGTGGTGTTGTGGTGAGGATGATGATACCCTTGAGGAGTCCTTAGTGGATGAGTTGGATCGAATCATATTCGATGACTCCTCAAGCGTGGTCGATGACCTGGGTTCGGATGCACCTTTGATGGGAAGTGAACTTATTTTCACTAACCCTCTGTACGAAGGAGATGGTGATGAGCATCCGACTCGAGGAAAACCACCTCGGTTTGAAAGGCTTAACCCCGTAGATAATCCATTATTTGAGACCTTCTTCGGAAGTCTGTCTAAAGAGAAGGATTGTCTTGGAGTTCATTTGGGAGGTGAAAAGCTACCTCTTGGTGTGAATAAGATTGCTTTTAAGAAGGGGAGTGGAGTATTCGATGTTAGTTGTCGAGTCAATCATTTTACTTGCTCCATTCCACATGTTGATCACACCTCGAGTATAGTGCATACCGAAGTCCATAAGCCCCATGGTGAAAAAAGTGAATTGAGGGCTCGGTATGATGACTATGAGTTTAGAGGTGATAGGGCCTTTGATCGCTACATCTTACATGCAAAGTGTCCTATTGATCTCTTCGATTACTCATGTGTTCGATATAGTTCTTATTTGAGCCAAGAACTTGTTGTTTCCTTCGGAGACATAGGCTTTTTGATTTGCATTGATGCTTGGCTCTATCATAAGAGTGTGTTTTCCACACTTTTGAACACTAACCTACTCTCGTAGTAGGATGCTTTGTTTGTCTCTGCCTTGTTTGCAGGTCTTGCCGGTTTGATTTCGAGGACGAAATCCTTTCAAGAAGGGGAGGATGATGCAATACGAACCAGGCTCACCTGTTCGATTCATCGAGCAAGTCCACCGAGGAGTCACATGGCATCCACGATCAAAGTGTGACCGGGATGGAAGATGCCGAAGACTGCCTCACCGAGCAGCAACGTGGGAAATCCACCGAGCAGACAACAAGTGACTGTGATCGTTGCTGACACTGACTTCGGAAGCTTTGAGACCGGGCACAACTTATGAGAACTCAACGATCAAGTTTGTGCCCGAAGGAAGAAATGACAAGCTCGAACCCGAAGCTGAAAGCAACCGATCCAAGGAAGAACGACGCCGAACAAAGAATCGATCGAAGGGCTACAAGTGTGCCAGAGGCAGGAGAGCGTTCGATTCCAAATGTGACCGAGGCAAACAAGCGTCCGAAGACAAGGTGTTCGAGCTGAGCTGCCGAACACATAAAAAACTGCTCCAGCCCTGCGTGGCTTTATCCCATTGGCCGCCTGTGGCCATTTTACTATTTTGCCCTTTATTGTTGTCTATATAAACTCCTAGCATAGCTCATTAGAGGTAGTTTTTAGTTGATATTGAATTGAGAGAATAGAGATAGAATTGGCCGAGCCATTCTTGATTGAAGCCCGAGGCTTCGTGTATGCCTTCTATGGCTTGGAACCAAAATGGATTTCATCACTAGTATGAATCCTTGTTAGGTTCAAGTTTCCTTTTCTCCCTTGGATAATCAATCATGATTTGATTCGGTTTATCCATTCTTTCTTCTATTTCTGTTCTCCCCTTCCCCGATTTCTTGTTATCTTGGTTTCTATTTGATGCAGCCCGAAGTGCTGATCAACCGAGGAGGCCAATTACCCGAAGTCAAGCTAAGCTGCTCCATGACATGCACGTCCAGCTGACTACGATGGGAAGAAGCATGTGTTCGGAAGAGGAATTGCCAAGTGATGAAACCAAGGGCTACATCATCAAGTTCGAGCCCGATGACAAAGTTCCCGAACAGCAGCTCTTGACCCCGGGCAGCGCAGAGCCGAACACAACATCATGTGTTCGAAGCTAAGTCAGCGCCCGATGACAAATGTGTTCGAGCAGGCAATAGAGAACCGAAGCCAGGCTCACCGAAGTCAAGAACCGAAGCCAGGCTCACCGAAGTCAAGGTTGCCGAACACATTTTTAACTCAGCCCTGCGTGGCTTATTTTTATTGGTCGACTGTGACCTATTTACTAGTTTACCCTTAGTATTTCCTATATAAACCTTACTTCCTTACATTGTAAGTAGCTAGTTTTTGGATATTGATGAATTGAATGAAAGTGCCGAGCACATTTCTTCTTGTCTCCGACGTGAGCAAAACCCCGGTGTGGGCTTTTTACTTGTGGCTTTCGGTTAGTCCGATTGAACATTCCTCTTGATCATTCAGTTTGCAAGAGGCAATGATCTCTTGAGGATTGTTGCATAGTTAGGGTGATTCTTGTCTCCCTTTTGATCGAGCTTTGGGACAGGTTCCCCTCTGTTCTTTCGAAAGAAGCAAGTTTTGTCTTGCTTTTTATCTTCTTCTTTACTTGTTCTTGTTCCGCGTTTGTGCTAAGCAACCCCTTCGGGAATTGCATTGCATCATCTTGGTATCAGAGCACGGTTTGAGTTTGTTCTTACAACCTCAATCCTGTTCATTATCTTCGTGCGTTTGTGTCTTTGTTTTCCTTTTCGTGTTCCTGAGTTTTGTTTGTTACTGTGTTGTTATCTGACAAAAAAAAAAAAAAAAGTGATAAAAAGAAAATTCAAAAATTGTGTTTGATTGTTGGTTGTTTGGGAAAAGCAATCTTGGATTCTTGTTCACCATCGAATTCTGATTCCAACGAATACCCGACGTACTGATTTCGTGACTAGGGTTTCTTGGTGAATTTTGGACTGTTTTTGAGCTTCATTGGTGACTGGAATTCGAACCACGGCTGTGTTGGAAGAGACCGATGAAGGTTGGTGGTTCTTGAGTGATTTGGGTTTGTTTGTTGCTTGAAATCGAAGTTCTTAAGTTGGAATCGTTGTCCGTACGCCGAAAACTTGTTACAAAATTTCGTAACAGTGTACGACACGACGAGCAAGTTCTTTGCTCGAAGAACTTCGTTTGATTTCCTCCGATGTTGCTGAGACCGGAGTTGAAGGCAACCCAGATCTTGTTAGAAATTCTTGTTAGAAGAAGGGGTAAAAGTTTGAATGTTCAAACCCCAGGTGAAAAATTGTCGGCTGAAAAAGGGAAAGTGGATAAGGTAAAACCCTATCCGTACCAAAGGGGACCACTCTTGTACGGACAGGAGTGGGTGTGATCGAAAAAGATTCCAAAGGGAATAAAAAAGGGTAGATTCTCCTAGGTTCTCACTTTCTTTCGTGTCAAATTCTGGTTGGTGGATCTTTTGAGTAATTGTCCTACTCGAGGTCGTACCAACTCATTTGAGCTGATAGGAACTCGTGCGAAGGGGTGACCGAAGTCCAAACTTTCATAGAAATTTCTTTTGACTCCCCGAGCTCAGTAAAAAGCGTCCGTTCCATCGAGTCGAACATCACTTCACTCTTCCCGAAGAGACAGTGACTATTGTCGAACTTGAAGGATCTTAGAGGACCGATCAATTGGACGAGCCACTGTTAACAAGTCCTTGAGTGATCAAAAACCGAACCCATAAATTGAGTGGACCCGAGCGCCACCCATCAAAGGTGAGGGAGAGTGTGAGGTGATTTCTAACCTTAACAATTGTTTGATCTTTGACTTGTGCAGGTACCATGGCTGGAAACGAAGGCAAAAGCATTGAAAGGCCCGAAGTGTCGTTAGCCGATCTCATGGCTGCGATACAAAGTGTCAGTGCCGAAGTGAGAGGAGTTAGTGTTCGAGTAGCTCAATTCGAACAAGGAAGTGCGTCCGTGGCCAAAAATGGGTCCGGCGCTGGAACGAGCGAATCCACTCCGATGAAGCCAGAGCTGTATGCTGAGCTTCTTCGACAACATCAGTTGACGAGTGAAGCGATTCGAAGAGAGCTTAACTTGGGCAATCCCCAAGCACAACAAAACTTGGGCAATCCCCAAGCTGGAAATCAAAACTTGGGCATTCCCCGAGGAGAGAGGTTACCACTTCCAAGGATCCGAAGAGACCTTGGTTCTGTAACCGAAGAGGTTGATGAAGAGGAATTTCCCGAGGACGAGTATGAACGTGAGCTGCCATTCGCTCAACGAAGGCAAGCTCACCGAGGTCGTGGAAATTTCCGAGGTCGAGGCCGAGGCGCAAATTTTGGAAGAAATATTGAGCGTGAGGCTGATGATCGAGATGATGAGTATCCCGAACAGATTCGTGGTGTTCGAGACTCCAACCTGAACAGTGTCAAGATCACTATTCCACCCTTCAAAGGAACTAGTGATCCCGATGAGTATCTTGAATGGAAGTTGAAAATGGGGCGCATCTTTGAAACCAATGAGATGACCGAGGAGCGAAAGGCTGCCCATGCCATTGCTTCGTTCGAAGCTTATGCATCTACTTGGTGGGAAGCTGACAAGAGGCATAGACGAAGGAATGACTATCCCGAAGTCACTACCTGGCCACAGTTGATGAGAGCGATGGATGCTAAGTATTTGAGTGCTAAGTACAGGCAAACTCAAATGCAAAAGCTATATGAGCTGAAACAAGGATCGAAGTCAGTTCAAGAGTACCATGATGAATTTGAAAAGATTCGATTGAATCTTGACCTGACCGAAGACGAAGAACAAGCCATTATCCGGTTCAAGAATGGCTTGACCAGGGATGTGTCATCTCAGTTGAGACTCCACGTGTATCACACGTTGGAAGATTTGTTTGATGCTGCTACCGAAGCTGAAAAATTGGTGAAGGAAGAAAAAGCAAACCGGTATCGAGGAGTCACTACTTCTACTCCCTTGAACCGAGGAAAAGAATGGAAAAGTCCCAACCAAGCAAGTGCCAACACTGTTCGAGATTCGAAGAGACCCTTCGAGAAAGGTGTGACCGTTAACCAACCAAGAGAAGTGGGAGGTAAAGTTCAACTAAACTCTCCTAGTGCTTCAAATATTCAGTGTCATAAATGCAGAGGTTATGGTCACATGGCAAAAGAGTGTCCAACTCGCAAAGTTATGCTACTGCTCGAAGATGGAACCGTCCATGAGCAAGCGAGTGACACCGAGGAGGAAATTATCGAGGAGACTGATCGAGCTGAAGTTGATGATGATCATGAGGCTGCCGAAGCTGATCATCCGGAAATGTTTCTTGTGGTTCGAAGGAATTTGAGCTGCATGACTCTTGAAGAAGAGGACAACCAAAGAGAAAACCTCTTTCATGCCCGATGTCGAGTAAGGGGAAAGGTGTGTTCGATGATTATTGATTCTGGTAGCTGTGCCAATGTAGTGAGCCAAACTTTGGTTTCACAAATGGGATTACCAACGATGAAGCATCCCCACCCCTACAAATTACAATGGCTGAATGAGTGTGGAGAATTGAGAGTTGTCAAACAAGTGTGGATCAAGTTTAGGATCGGCGAGTATCAAGATGAAATGGTATTCGATGTGGTGCCGATGCAAGCTTGTCATTTGCTCTTGGGTCGACCATGGCAATATGACCGAACAGCTGTTCACAATGGCAGATCCAACACTTACACCGTAAAGCTCGATGGCAAGAGTTTCATCCTCAAACCATTGTCTCCAAAGCAAGTCTCCGAGGACTATAAACGGATGAAAGAACTGAAAGAAGCGGCCAAGGCTAAGCTTCCGATGGGAGCAAAATTGGGAGCCGATGAGACAAACTCACCGACCGAGGAGAAAGGAATTTGTGCAATCATGCAACCCGGTGAGATCTTACGAGGCAACGACCACGGTCAGATGATGATTTGCCTCGTGCACAAGGGTATCTTTCTAAACTCTAATGATGATTTTTCTAATGATAACCCTTTGCCTTTGTCTGTTCGAAAAGTTTTACAGGACTTCGAGGACATGTTTCCCGAGGAAATGCCAGGTGGATTGCCTCCGTTGAGAGGAATCGAGCACCAAATTGACTTCGTGCCGGGATCTCAAATCCCCAACAAACCTGCATACCGGTGTAATCCCGAAGACACCAAAGAGCTCCAAAGGCAGGTTGATGAATTGCTGAACAAGGGCCTCGTTCGTGAGAGCTTGAGTCCTTGCGCCGTTCCAGTTATTCTTGTCCCGAAGAAGGATGGAACATGGCGAATGTGCGTTGACTGTCGATCAGTCAACAAGATAACGGTAAAGTATCGTCATCCTATCCCTCGATTAGATGACATGCTAGATGAATTGAGTGGTTCTTCATGCTTTTCAAAGATTGACCTCAGGTCCGGTTACCACCAGATCCGAATGAAACCCGGTGACGAGTGGAAAACCGCATTCAAGACCAAATTCGGTCTCTATGAATGGTTGGTAATGCCATTTGGCTTATCCAACGCCCCGAGCACATTCATGCGATTGATGAACCACGTGCTCAAACCGTTCATAAACAAGTTCGTTGTCGTTTATTTCGATGACATACTTGTTTACAGTCGAACCATGGATGAACATGTCGAACACCTAAGGCTTGTGCTTGAAAAGCTTCGAGAAGAAAAGTTGTATGCTAACTTCAAGAAGTGCGCCTTCGGTGTCGATCGTGTAGTCTTTCTTGGATTTGTAGTCAGTGCTAATGGTGTCGAAGTCGACGAATCAAAAGTCGAAGCCATCAAAGATTGGCCAACTCCGACCTCGGTATCACAAGTTCGTAGCTTCCATGGGTTAGCTAGCTTTTACCGAAGGTTTGTTCGTGACTTTAGCACCATGGCAGCTCCTCTAACCGAGCTGGTTAAGAAAGACAATCCATTTGTGTGGGGGGAGTCCCAAGAAAGGGCTTTCCAAGAGTTGAAACGGAGGCTTTGTTCTGCCCCGTTGTTGCAACTCCCTGACTTCGGCAAAGCATTCGAAGTCGAGTGTGATGCGTCTGGAGTTGGGATCGGAGGAGTGCTGATGCAAGAATCGAAGCCGATCGCTTACTTTAGCGAAAAGCTTAAGGGTGCAACTTTGAATTATTCGACCTATGATAAAGAGTTGTATGCCCTCGTTCGAGCACTCGCCCATTGGCAGCATTATTTGTGGCCTCGAGAATTTGTGATCAAAAGCGATCATGAGTCCTTGAAGCATCTCCGAGGACAGGAGAAGTTGAACCGAAGGCATGCCAAATGGGTTGAATTCATTGAGAGCTTTCCCTATGTAATTCATTACAAAAAGGGAAAAGACAATGTTGTGGCCGATGCGCTATCAAGGAAATTTGCTTTAGCGACCACTCTCGCCTCTAGGCTCATGGGATTTGAAAGTATCAAGTCGAAGTACGAAGACGATCCCAAGCTAAAATGTGTTCGAGACGCAATCTTTAGTGGCCGAAGAGTTGAGAAATATCAGTGGCACGATGGCTACCTCTTCAAGAATGGGAGGGTTTGTGTGCCAGTGTCATCGTGGAGAGAGCTCTTGGTTCGAGAAGCTCACTCCGGTGGACTGATGGGACACTTCGGTGTCGACAAAACTCTTGGTATCTTGACCGAGCAGTTCCATTGGCCCAAAATGCGACGAGATGTAGAAAAGCTTTGCAACGCTTGTCTCGTTTGCAAGAAAGCTAAATCGAAGTCCAACCCTCATGGTTTGTACACCCCGTTACCTGTGCCTGATCGACCTTGGGTTGATATATCCATGGACTTTGTCTTGGGGTTACCGAGGTCGGGGGGAGGACATGATAGCATCTTCGTTGTGGTTGATCGATTTTCGAAGATGGCTCACTTTATTCCTTGCAAGAAGTGTGACGATGCCCAGCATGTAGCTACATTATTTATTTCCAATGTGTTGAAATTGCATGGTGTCCCTCGTACTATTGTGAGTGATCGGGATACAAAATTCTTGAGTCATTTTTGGAAGTGTCTATGGGGTGCCCTCGGCACCAAACTACTTTTTTCGACGTCTCATCATCCTCAGACTGATGGACAGACCGAAGTAGTTAACCGAACCTTGGGATCTTTGCTTCGGGCAATGACCAAAGGCAAGGTTGGAAACTGGGCTGATCGATTGCCCATGATGGAGTTTGCATACAATCGAACGGTGCATCGAATGATTAACATGACCCCGTTCGAGTGTGTGTACGGATTTAACCCTTTAATTCCACTTGATCTAACCCCATTGCCTCGAGATGTTGTTATCGACTTTGCAGGTACTCACCGAGCCAAAGCTCTGCTCGAGTTGCATGCGAAGGTGAAGAAGAACCTCGAGGACGCCTATGCAAAGATTGCCTTAAAGAAAAACAAGGGGCGTAAAAAGTTGGAGTTAAAGAAGGGTGATTGGGTTTGGGTTCACTTCCGAAAGGAACGTTTCCCGAACCTAAGGAAAGGAAAATTGGCTCCTCGAGGGGATGGTCCATTTCAAGTGCTGAGCAAAATAAACAACAATGCTTATGTCATCGACCTCCCAGGTGAGTATAATGTGTCCAACACCTTCAATGTTACTGATTTGACTCCTTGTGTTGTAGGCCAAACATCAGAAGCAGAGGATGACTCGATTTCGAGGACGAAATCCTCTCAAGAAGGGGAGGATGATGCAGCCCGAAGTGCTGATCAACCGAGGAGGCCAATTACCCGAAGTCAAGCTAAGCTGCTCCATGACATGCACGTCCAGCTGACTACGATGGGAAGAAGCATGTGTTCGGAAGAGGAATTGCCAAGTGATGAAACCAAGGGCTACATCATCAAGTTCGAGCCCGATGACAAAGTTCCCGAACAGCAGCTCTTGACCCCGGGCAGCGCAGAGCCGAACACAACATCATGTGTTCGAAGCTAAGTCAGCGCCCGATGACAAATGTGTTCGAGCAGGCAATAGAGAACCGAAGCCAGGCTCACCGAAGTCAAGAACCGAAGCCAGGCTCACCGAAGTCAAGGTTGCCGAACACATTTTTAACTCAGCCCTGCGTGGCTTATTTTTATTGGTCGACTGTGACCTATTTACTAGTTTACCCTTAGTATTTCCTATATAAACCTTACTTCCTTACATTGTAAGTAGCTAGTTTTTGGATATTGATGAATTGAATGAAAGTGCCGAGCACATTTCTTCTTGTCTCCGACGTGAGCAAAACCCCGGTGAGGGCTTTTAAGGACTTGTGGCTTTCGGTTAGTCCGATTGAACATTCCTCTTGATAATTCAGTTTGCAAGAGGCAATGATCTCTTGAGGATTGTTGCATAGTTAGGGTGATTCTTGTCTCCCTTTTGATCGATGATAGGAATCAAATACGCGGAACAAAAAGATAGAAGAGCGAGACACTTCTCGAACTCCCTTCGAAGTAACCACGGGGAACTTGTCCCGAGATACCCTCGAATCGGTGTCAAGGAGGACCTACACTATGCAACGACCCTCGAGACAACACTGGACTCGCAAGTCGAATGGTCGGGTTAGCGGTTCAAGACTCAACTAGGTTACACTAGTGAATTCAAGGAACCAAAGACAAAGGATTCTTCCAAAGAGTTCAACTCAATTCTCATTCAATAATAATCAAAGTGTAAGGTCGTGTTTGAAAGAGGCTAAGTGAAGTATTTATAGGCTTCACTTAGGACTAATAAAAGGTCTAAAATACCCCCAAAGTGGGCTTAAAAAAATAAAGGCCGCGCAGGGCTAAAATAGGAAGTTCTAGCAAAAGTCTTAAAAATCCCGCATGTGGGTAACAGGGGGAGGCGGTCCGCCTAGGGTGGGGAGGCGGCCGCCTAGCTGCCTTCAGCTCTCTAGATCTCACTGAGGCGCTCCGCCTCTTGTCTGAGGCGCTCCGCCTCCTGAACTTCAGCTCTCTGGATTTTTGGAGGCGCCCCGCCTCAGCTGGGAGGCGCTCCGCCTCTTCCTGAAGCCCCTTGGGGTGTCTCATTTTGAGTCCCGTGAGCCTCTCCAAGTGTCCCCGAGGGTCCTCCATCCATGGCACACCAAAGCATGGTCTTCAAGTTGCTCTTGGGGCCATCTTCTATGCTCTTCCATGTCAAGTGAAGATGAGTATCTTGGATTAACTTGGCTTGACTCCGAGTGAAAGGTCTTGAGGCCATTTGGGTCTTATCATCCTCCCCTTCTTGAGAGGATTTCGTCCTCGAAATCGAAGCATCATTCACGACCTCTTCATCAGCATTCACGACCTCGTCATTACCTACATTCAAAGGAACCAAGTCACTAACATTGAAAGTATTAGAAACTTGATACTCACTTGGCAAGTCGACCACATAAGCATTGTTGTTTATCTTCGAGAGCACTTGGAATGGACCATCTCCCCGGGGTGCCAACTTCCCTTTCCTAAGGTTTGGAAACCTCTCTTTCCGGAAGTGCACCCACACATAATCACCCTTCTTGAGTTCCACCTTCTTTCGTCCCTTGTTCTTCTTAGAGGCAACCTTAGCATAGGATTCCTCCAAGTTCTTCTTCGCCTTAGCATGTAGCTCCATCAAAGCCTTGGCTCGAGCTTTACCTTCAAAATTAACAACCATTTCCCTTGGCAAAGGGGTTAGATCAAGGGGAATCAAGGGGTTAAAGCCATAAACACATTCAAAAGGAGTCATGCCAATAGTGCTATGCAATGTACGATTGTAGGCAAACTCCATCATAGGCAATCTATCAATCCACGTCCCGGCCTTACCTCGGGTCATGGCCCTAAGAAGAGCACCCAAAGTCCGGTTTACCACTTCGGTTTGACCATCGGTTTGTGGGTGGTGGGACGTAGAAAACAAGAGCTTGGTGCCTAAAGCACCCCATAAACTGCGCCAAAAATGGCTTAGGAACTTAGTATCCCTATCACTCACTATCGTTTGAGGCACACCATGTAGCTTCAAAACATTTTCAACAAACAAGGAAGCTACATGCTGGGCGTCATCACATTTTTTGCACGGAATGAAATGAGCCATCTTTGAGAACCTATCCACAACAACAAAGATGCTATCGTGGCCCCCCCTAGTCCTTGGTAATCCCATGACAAAGTCCATTGATATATCCAACCACGGACTAGTAGGTATGGGGAGTGGGGTGTATAACCCATGAGGGTGGGATTTAGATTTGGCACGCTTGCACTCAAGGCAATTAGTGCAAAACTTCTCCACATGCACCCTCATCTTCGGCCAATAGAATTGTTCTTGAAGAACGGCCAAAGTCTTTCTTACCCCAAAATGACCCATGAGTCCCCCACAATGTGCCTCTTGCACAAGCAATTCCCTCCATGAGGACTCGGGTATGCACACTCTACCATTTTTAAAGATGAATCCATTAGACCATTGGTATTTTGCAACTCTCTCCCCTTTCTCTAGAGCATCATAGACACTCTTTAGCTTAGGATCTTGAGCATACATCAATTTGATGCTCTCGAATCCCATGAGCTTAGAGGTGAGAGTGGTGGCAAGAGCGAACTTTCTTGAAAGCGCGTCCGCCACAACATTGTCCTTCCCTTTCTTGTATTGGATCACATAGGGAAAGGACTCAATAAACTCAACCCACTTGGCATGTCTCTTATTGAGCTTCTCTTGGCCTCTCAAATGCTTGAGTGACTCATGGTCACTGTTGATTACAAACTCATGAGGCCAAAGGTAATGTTGCCAATGGGCAAGGGCTCTCACAAGGGCATACAACTCCTTGTCATATGTAGAATAATTCAAGGAGGCCCCTTTCAACTTTTCACTAAAGTAGGCGATTGGTTTACTATCTTGCATTAACACACCACCGATTCCCACCCCCGAGGCATCACACTCAACCTCAAATGCTTTCCCAAAGTCGGGCAATTGTAATAAAGGGGCGGTACTCAACCTACTTTTCAACTCTTGGAAAGCCTTCTCTTGCGGCTCTCCCCAAACAAAGGGTTGGTCTTTCTTGACCAATTCGGTGAGTGGAGCGGCTATGGAGCTAAAGTCTCTCACAAATCGTCTATAAAAGCTAGCAAGACCATGAAAGCTCCTCACTTGAGTCACGGTAGTAGGAGTAGGCCAATCACGTATGGCCTCTACCTTAGACTCATCCACCTCCACTCCTTGGGCACTCACAACAAACCCAAGAAAGACAACCTTCTCTACACCAAAGGCACACTTTTTGAAATTAGCATAGAGCTTTTCGGCTCTCAAAGTTTCAAGCACTTGCCTAAGGTGGTCAACATGCTCATCAATTGTCCTACTATAGATCAAAATATCATCAAAATAGACAACGACAAACTTGTTGATAAAAGGCTTCAAAACATGATTCATGAGTCGCATGAAGGTGCTAGGTGCGTTGGAAAGCCCGAAGGGCATTACCAACCATTCATAGAGACCGAATTTGGTCTTGAATGCGGTTTTCCATTCATCCCCGGGTTTCATCCGGATTTGATGGTAGCCGGACCTAAGGTCGATTTTAGAAAAGACACGCGACCCACTCAATTCATCCAACATATCATCAAGCCGTGGAATGGGGTGACGATACTTGATCGTTATCTTATTCACGGCTCGGCAATCTACACACATTCTCCAAGTGCCGTCTTTCTTTGGGACAAGAATGACCGGTACGGCACAAGGACTCAAACTTTCCCTCACCAAGCCCTTTGAAAGCAAGTCATCAACTTGTTTTTGCAACTCCCTCGTATCCTCGGGATTGCTTCTATAGGCCGGCTTATTTGGGATTTGAGAGCCCGGAATAAAATCAATTTGATGTTCAATACCTCTCAAGGGAGGTAAGCCATCGGGCATCTCATCCGGGAACATGTCTCCAAAGTTCTCCAAAACATTTTTCAAAGCACTAGGTAAAGGACTAGAAGAAACATCATGATTAGAGTTAAGAGCCATACCTTTGTGCACTAAGCATAGGAGAAACTTGTTGCCATCATTACCCCTTAGGAGCTCGCCCGGTTGCATCATGCCACATATGCCACCGGTGGATGAAGTAGGTGGGATTGCCACCATGTTTTTGGGCAACGGGCTAGTCTCAATGATTGACTTGGCCTTTGCCGCTTCCCTCAACTCCTTCATTCGATTGTAGTCATCACTCACTTGTTTAGGAGTTAGGGGTTTCAACACAAACTTTCTTCCTTCATGTTGGAGCGTGTAAGTGTTAACACGCCCATTGTGAACCACTTGCCGGTCAAATTGCCAAGGCCTTCCAAAGAGAAGGTGGCAAGCTTGCATGGGCACAACGTCGAACAAGTGTTCATCAACATAACTTCCCATTTTAAACTTGATCATTGCTTGTTTCACTACCTTGAGCTCCCCACATTCACTAAGCCATTGTAACCGGTATGGCTTGGGATGCTTTATGGTAGGCAACTTCAATTGAGTTATGAGAGATTGACTTACCACATTAGTACAACTCCCGGAATCAATGATCATAGAGCACACTACACCCTTAACACGACACCTAGCATGGAAGAGGTTCTCCCTTTGCAAGGTTTCACCATCCTCCGCAATCATAGCTCCTAAGCTCCTCCTCACTACTAGAAAAGTATGAGGTTCCTCATCCTCCACCGTGTCATCTTCACCATCCCCCACTACTCCCTCATCTCCCTCTACTCCCTCTACCCCCTCATCCTCCGATTCACTCTCCTTTTCATAAACATCATTGCCCACAACAACCATGGTTCTCTTCGTGGGACATTCCCTAGAAAAGTGTCCATAGCCCTTGCACTTGTGACATTGAATGGAAGAAGAAGTAGGAGTATTTAATTGGGTTTTAGAATTACCTCCCACATTGGGTGTGTGCTTCTCAAATGGCTTCTTCACATCCTTGCTTGCATTGGCACCACTCGTCCCACTAGCACTTGGGGACCTTGTGTTTGTGGTAGGAGGCTTCCAACCCTTAGCATTGCTTGTTGGAGTAGTAGTGCTACTCTTTTAGCGGAATGATTTCTCCTCTTTGACCCACTTCTCGGCTTCAACCGCATCCTCACATAGCTTGTAGAGATCATCATATTTGTGGAACTTCAATTGTGAGGCTATGTCTCGGTTCAAGCCCCCTTTGAAACGGATCATGGCCAACTCATGGTCTTCATCATCTATGTCAAGGTTCATTCGGATTTGCTCGAATTCATTGAAGTACTCCCCAACCGAATTGGAACCTTGCTTCAACTCATAGAGACGCTTTTGCTGTTCAACCCGGTATTGATTAGTCAAGTATTTCTCATCCATTACTCGGATCAACTCTTCCCAAGTAAGATTAATAGCCATTCCCGTCCTCCTCCTATTTCTTTTCACCGACTCCCACCAAGTAGAAGCAAAAGATTCGAAGGAAGATATTGCATACTTGGTCTTCTTCACCTCGGGTCATTCGTTTCAAATATTCGTTCCATAGCCAATTTCCAATTTTTGTACTCCACCGGGTCACTACTTCCTTTGAAAGAAGGAATAGTGAGCTTCACACTATTGAGGTTGTTGTTGTTATCACGACCCCCTTGGAAAGGCTCCGGTTGGCCCCCATAGTGATCCCCATAACCACCATAACCTCCATAGTCTCTCCTAGCATCCCCCCCAACATACCCCATAGGGTGCCCTCGACCTCGGCCCCTACCTCTTTCTACATTCCGACCCCAATTCGTACCTCTCCTCGGTTGAAAGTGATCATCAAACCCATACATGTCATCTCCATCATTAGTTTCCTCCCCTTCTTGAGCTTCATCTACTTGCCCAAGAGGTTGCACATTTCGGATGGGTTGTGGTAGTGGAATGTTTCTTGGTGGGTTGTCTAAGATACGGGGAATGCCCGTTCGTTGGGGATTGCCCATCATTGGATCAACTCTCTCTCGTTCCTCCTTTACCCGTTGTTGACTGAACATATCAATGACAAGGCTCATCTGCTCCGGGGTAAAGTTTGGATTACTCGAGACTTCAACTTGGACACTCGGAGTCCCTTTCTCAGCTTGGACACTCGGGGTCCCTTTCTCTGATTGAGCATTGGAAGTCTCTTGCTCAACTAGGGCGCTTGAGGCACCCTTTTCAAGAGACTCAACTCTTTGGCTAATGAGGTCCACCTTGGCAAGAAGGTTAGCCAAGGCCTCCTTTATGAAATCTTGTCCTTCGGTAGACATTGTACCTGCACAAGTAACAAACGTTAGCGAAAACAACCTCACACACTCCCTCACAAGTTTTCACTCGGATCACTCGTATAGTGGGTGGTGGATTTTTCACTCTTGCTTGAACCCAAAAGATTCACTAAGTTGAATAGTAAACCTCAACTAGATCACTCAACTCAAAGTCCAATGAGCTCCGGGGTGAGTGGAGTTAATAGAACTCTATAGGAACGATAGCTCTTTAAGTGCGGACTTGAGCCAAAAGAGACTACGAGTCTTCTTTGAGTTCTAATCTCCGGTCTAGGCTTGAGTTTCCTAATAGCTTAGAAAGGGTTAGCACAATTCAAGTAGGCAAGATTACTCAAAGAAGTGCTAACTAGATGCGATGCAATCAAACAAATAAGAGGTTCTACGAAAAACTACCCGGATCAAACCCTTCCAGAATCAGGCACCCCGCCTCAGAAACCAGGCGGTCCGCCCAGTGCAGGTTGCAGGGGGAGGCGCTCCGCCTCTTTGGTGGAGGCGCTCCGCCTCAGAAAGTCCAGAGAGTGGACAAAATTCAGGCGGTCCGCCTCAATGTTAGGCGCTCCGCCTCTGCAACTTTCCAGCACAGTTTTTCTTCGCGATTTCTTGGCTTTGCACCCAAAAATCCAACTATTCCAATGTTGTTTTAGCAATTCTAAGGTACCCCAATGTTGTTTCAACCACAAAGAACGAACCCCAATCAATTTTAATCAAACCCCAATCAAAATTCAACAATCTACCATGTTCATAGCTAGGGTTTCAATCTTTTCAATTTTCAAGGGATTCAAAATTTCCAATTCTTGTGTTTCAACTCCAAATCAAACGTATAGGGTACCAAAAGAACGGGTTTCCAATAAGGAACAAACCCCAATAACAATTCAACAACAAAGGCAACAATCCAAGAATCTATGATCAAAAATTTTTTTGGTGTTTTTTCTTCTTTTCAATTTTTTTTGTAGTTTTTCTTCTTTTCAAAAGCAATAAACAAGAACCTAAAAACGAAACTAACCTAGGCACGAAGAATCAAGGGTCGGGGGTTCGTAGAAACGATACCCGAGCCTTGCTCTGATACCAAGATGATAGGAATCAAATACGCGGAACAAAAAGATAGAAGAGCGAGACACTTCTCGAACTCCCTTCGAAGTAACCACGGGGAACTTGTCCCGAGATACCCTCGAATCGGTGTCAAGGAGGACCTACACTATGCAACGACCCTCGAGACAACACTGGACTCGCAAGTCGAATGGTCGGGTTAGCGGTTCAAGACTCAACTAGGTTACACTAGTGAATTCAAGCAACCAAAGACAAAGGATTCTTCCAAAGAGTTCAACTCAATTCTCATTCAATAATAATCAAAGTGTAAGGTCGTGTTTGAAAGAGGCTAAGTGAAGTATTTATAGGCTTCACTTAGGACTAATAAAAGGTCTAAAATACCCCCAAAGTGGGCTTAAACAAATAAAGGCCGCGCAGGGCTAAAATAGGAAGTTCTAGCAAAAGTCTTAAAAATCCCGCATGTGGGTAACAGGGGGAGGCGGTCCGCCTAGGGTGGGGAGGCGGCCGCCTAGCTGCCTTCAGCTCTCTGGATCTCACTGAGGCGCTCCGCCTCTTGTCTGAGGCGCTCCGCCTCCTGAACTTCAGCTCTCTGGATTTTGGGAGGCGCCCCGCCTCAGCTGGGAGGCGCTCCGCCTCTTCCTGAAGCCCCTTGGGGTGTCTCATTTTGAGTCCCGTGAGCCTCTCCAAGTGTCCCCGAGGGTCCTCCATCCATGGCACACCAAAGCATGGTCTTCAAGTTGCTCTTGGGGCCATCTTCTATGCTCTTCCATGTCAAGTGAAGATGAGTATCTTGGATTAACTTGGCTTGACTCCGAGTGAAAGGTCTTGAGGCCATTTGGGTCTTATCAATCGAGCTTTGGGACAGGTTCCCCTCTGTTCTTTCGAAAGAAGCAAGTTTTGTCTTGCTTTTTATCTTCTTCTTTACTTGTTCTTGTTCCGCGTTTGTGCTAAGCAACCCCTTCGGGAATTGCATTGCATCACTATTGTTGCTTCCGCCACTTATCTTCTTCGTTTCCGCGTCCTGTTTATTGTCTCCGATTGCAAAGCTTCAACTCACGGGTTTGCTTGCATCACCCCACCCATATTTGACAAAGGGGAAGATGAGTTGAATGAATACCCTATCCTTTCCCTTGATGAATTGCTTGGTAATGGTGGACCTATGTGTTGTAGTGAGGTTGGTAGCGACCTTGAGGAGTCCCTAGTGGATGAGATGGACCGAATTGTATTCGATGACTCCTCAAGTGTGGATGAGGACTCTAGTTTTGATGCCTTACCTTTGATGGGTGGTGGACTTGTTGCCATAAACCCTTTGTTTGAAGAGGATTTTCGAGGTGAGGGTGAGTATCAAACTAGAGGAGAGTTTGGAATTAAACCTCCATGGTTTGGGAAGTTGAGCTCTATAGACAATCCATTGTTTGGAACTTCTAGTGAGGGAGATTGTCTTAGTGATGGATTTGGAGGTGAGGAAGCCACTCTTGGTGTGTGTAAGAGTGCTTCCAAGAAGGGGAGTGGAGTATTTGATGCTAGTTGCCAATTTAACTATTTGGTTTACTCCATCCCACATGTTAATCACACCTTGGGTGTTGAGCATGCCAAAGCTCGATGTGATGATGATAAGACCCAAATCGAGCATCTATCTAAAAGCACCATCCAAGGCCAAGGAAGAGCACTTCAAGGTCATGCATTGGGACGCCAAGGAAAGAAGAGCATCCGAGACACATTTCAAGGTGTTTCAAGAAGTTCCAGGAAGAGGCGGACCGCCTACGGATTGAGGCGGACCGCCTAAAGGAAGTTGGCTCTCGGGATATTTTGAGGCGGACCAAGGAGGCGGACCGCCTAGGCAAGCTGAGGCGGAGCGCCTGAGGCGGAGCGCCTCCCCCAGAGGCGGAGCGCCTCCCTCTGTTCAACTTTGATGGGAATGTGACTTTAATTGCTATGTAATTCCTACTATGCCCCTACGTGGCTTATGTCTTTAGAACTTACTTAAGGGTACTTTTGGGCTTTCACTATGTATTAAATGAGGCCTATAAATACTTCATAGCTTAGCATTATTCCTTAGTTAAGTTAGCTATTATGATGAATGATTGATTGAATGTCAATGACAATGTTCAAGAGTGGATTCTCTTTGAATGAAAACCTTTGAGCCGGTTTGAGTTTACTAGTGGATTCTAGTTGAACCCCAAACCACCCCCGACCATTCTACTTGCGAGTCCGTTGTCGTCTCGAGGGTAGTTGCCTAGCGTAAGTGTTCTTGGCCTTCTCCCGGGGTGTAACGGAACTAGTTCTCCGTTGCTACTTGGGATTAGTGATCGAGTTACGTCTCGTTCCTATCTTTTATCTTTCCGCGTTTTTGATTCTTATCATCTTGGTATCAGAGCAAGGCTCGGGTCTCGTTTCTACGAACCCCCGACCCTTGATTCTTCGTGCCTAGGTCGATTCTCTCTTTAGTTTCTTGTTCTTGTTGTTAGAAAGTAGAAAAACACAAAAAAATTGAAAAATTCAAAAATTCAAAAATTTGGTGTATCTTATTGGTTTGGATGATTCTTCGTATGGGTGTTGTAGATTCTTGATCGTGATTGTTTTCCCATTGTTTGGGTACCAAAATTGATTGATTTGGTGAAGTTTGAAAAATTGAATCCCCAATTCCCCTTAAACCCTTGAAGAACTTGATCTTGATGATTTTTGGTTTGATTCTTGGTTGGATTGATGTTTGATGGAAACTTGGTATTGGGGAATGAACTTCTTTGAAAAACAAACGATTTGGTACCAATTTTGGGGAATTTGAACATGTATAACACCAACTTTGATGATTCACAATCCATTTGAAAACCCCTTTTGATAAACCCTAGTTTTTGAAGAAGATGAACATGGTGAATTCGTTGTTGTTGATTGGGGTTTGTTAAAAATCGTTGGGAATTGTTCTTTGTGATTGATACAACATTGGGGTACCTTTGAATCATCAAAACAACGCTTGGATAGTTGGATTTTGGGTTGCAAAGCCAAGAAATCGCGAAGGAAAACTGTGCTGGAAAGTTGCAGAGGCGGAGCGCCTACACTTGAGGCGGACCGCCTAAATCCTGATCACTCTCTGGATTTTTTTTTGAGGCGGAGCGCCTCCTCCTGTAGGTTGCCCAGGGCGGACCGCCTACCATCCTGAGGCGGGGCGCCTACTTCCTGAAGGTTGGGAAACGGGTAGAAACTTCTAGGATTTCTTGTTTTGTTGTTTGCATTGCTTCTAATTAGTACTATTAGAGTATAATCCTACTTGTGTAGTACTAATTACTTCGAGCTATTAGGATCATCGTGCCTTAGAAAGGAGACTAGAATTCAAAGAAGATCCGTAGCATCTTTTGATTCAAGTCCTCAATCAAAGTGCTTACCGTTCCAATCGAGTCCCATTAACTCCACTCACCCCGGAGAGCATTGGACTTGATAAGTTTAGTGATTGAGTCGTGGTTCGTTGATCAACTACTTAAAGCTTTTAAACTCAAGCTTGTGTGAAATATCCACCTCCCCAAAACACGAGTGAGCTGAGTGAAACATTTGTGAGGGAGTGGTGAGGTGTTTTACTAACGTTTGTTGCTTTTTGTAGGAACCATGGCAAGCGATGGAGATGATCCTATGAAGAACTTCATGGCCACCATTATGGCTAAATTGGAGGACATCTCATTGAGACTTGAAACCGTCGAGAGGCATCAAGTTGAAACCGGAGAGAGGAGGACCCCGAATGTCCAAATTGAATCCGGTGAGGGTACGAGTCATAGCACTCCTATGACTCCCGGACACCTTGTTGAGCTGAGCAAGAGGTATGAACCAAGCAAAGTTGAAGCTCTACAGTAGCATGTGTTGGGCAATCCCCAACAAGTGGGCAATCCCCACCCTTCGGGCAATCCCCAAAGGACTACTCCACCTCCAAAACCCACTCGAAATGATCTATCTATGGATGATGTGGAGGAGGATATGGTTGAAGAGGGTAATCCTCATGTTTCCCTAGTTGTGAGAATGATGCAACCCAAATTGCATCGAGACCATTCACTCGAAGTCAAGCCAAGGATATACAAGACGCTCACCTACACTTGGTATGGAGAGGCGTGGATGATACGAGCTCGGGAGAGGACTTAAAGACAATGCATTGGAGCTCAATCCATGTGGAAACAGGGCAGGAAGCAGGGGAGCAAAACAGGGCAAAAACAGGGGAAGTCTGCTGAGCTTACTGCCTAAGTCTGGAATCTTGTTCTTCGCGATCGCGTGAAGAACCTTCGCGATCGCGAAGGGTATTATTTTGTTCATCGCTGTCGCGTCACCAGTAGCGCGATCGCGAGCCTCAGCTTTTAAGTGTCTTGCGCGATCGCATATAAGCTAGCGCGATCGCGATAGGGACTTGAGTAGCAGCGGACCAGAATGTTGAAAACATTGTAAGGGAGTGTTATAAATGCACCCCTCATTTCATTTATTGCTTTTCAGCTTACTTTGAACATAAAAACATTAATGAGCATTGCTCTTGAACCTTGTAAACATTTTGGCTTGAATCAATTGGATGAATCCAAGTTGCTCTTCAATCCGTCTCTGATCATTCTATTTGCTCGAGCCGCGTGACTCTTGAGGATAGTTGCATAGCGTTAGGTGATTCTTGCCAATCGTTTGGGGTGTAACGGAACAAGTTTTTCGTTGTTACTCGAACCTTAGTGTGAGTCTCGTCTCGTTTTTATCTCTTTTATCGCTTTCGTATTTTCGATTGCATCAGTTGGTATCAGAGCAAGGCTAGGGTTACGTTCTTACGAACCCTCGTCCTACTCTTCGTGCTTGTCATCTTTGTTTCGTGTTTATTTTCGTGTTCTTGTTCTTGTTATATTGAAAAAGAAGAAAAAAATTCAAAAACTTGAAAACCCAAAAATTTGAAGGAAATCGCTTGTTGTTACGATTTTGTTGGTGTTAATTATCGGGGATTGATCGTTTATGTAATCCCGACAATTGGGAACCAACAAAACACGTTTGGGAATTGAAAATCAAAGTTTGGAAAAATTTGAACCCTAAGTGAATATTTTGCAAAATTTGCCAAAACTTGTTTGATGTTATGATTTTGTGGATGTTTGGTATCGGGGATTGTTCACTATAGTTTTCCCGTTGTTTTGATACCATCATAACATCATTTGGAGTGATGGAGTGAAAATCGAAATTTTTGAGTTCTTGAAGGTTTGAACATTTGAAGAACTTGACCAAAAATTCATTGAAAACAAGTTGTTTGATGGTTGTTTGTTTGTTTAAACCATTGGGAAGTGTTTACTACAGTTGAAAACCCTTGTGGGAGCTTGAAAAACTGAAGCAAATTGAAGTTAGGTTGTTTGTGTGTCAAAATCTGCAGTTTTCTGTCGAGTTTCTGGTTCAACTGAACAAACCTGCGCGATCGCGCAAGGTCTCGCGCTGTCGCGCCAATTCTGAATTTTTGTTCATCGCGATCGCGCCCCTCTGCACGCGATCGCGAAGTGTACCAATTTCCAGAATTTCCTGAAGTTGGACAGAATGTTCGCAAAGCTATCGTAACAGTTTGCAACCACCAAAACTCCCATACCATCATCAAATATGGTGAGTTCCTAGATCACAAACCAAAATTCATCCAATTCCGAATCCGTTTGGTGACGATTCGATCTTTGGACATTTGATCGCGTCACTTCCGGTTAGTACTTTGAGGACTTCTACCTAATTAGTACTAATCAATTGTGCGAATAGGATCCTCGTGCCTAAAAGGAGAGTAGAATTCAAAGAAGATTCGTAGTTAATTATTTGGTTCAAGTGCGCACCAAATAGCTTAGCGTTTATCGAGTCCCATTGAATCCACTCTTCCCGAAGAGCATTTGGTTCTTGTATTTTGGTTTGGTCATTGAGGAGGTTGCGCAACTTCGAGGAGGCCATTGGTCTCAAGCCTGTGTGAACCTAACCCCAACTTGAGTGAACCCGAGCGACAAACAAAAGTGAGGGAGTGAGTGAGGACTTTTACTCTAATCTCTTTTCTTGTTTTTGATTGTTGCAGGTACAATGTCCAACGAAGGACAAGATTTCATAAAGGAGGCCTTGGCTAACCTTCTTGCCAAGATGGACCTCATGAACCAAAGGATTGAGTCTCTTGAAAAGGGTGCTTCCAGTGCCCTAGTTGAGCAAGGGACTTCCAATGAGCAATCGGAAAAGGGGACCCCGAGTGTCCAAGTTGAGAAGGGGGCCCCGAGTGCCCAAGTTGATGGTGTTGAGGGCCCAAGTAGCCCGACCTTTACCCCGGAACAAGTTGTTGAGTTGCTCAATCGCCAACAACGGGTAAGGGAGGATCGTGATCGAATTGACCAATTGTTGGGCAATACCCAACGAGTGACCATTCCTAACCTTATGGGCAATCCCCAAAGGAATGCTCCACTTCCCGGACCGATCCGAAATGTTCAACCTTTTGAGCAAGTTGCACAAGCTCAAGAAGGGGAGGAGGATGATTATGGTGATGGTGGGTATGGTGCTCACTTTCCATTTAGGGGTCGCAATGTGGATAGGGGTAGAGGCCAAGGTCGAGGGCCACCCATAGGGTATGTTGGCGGGAATGCTAGGAGAGATTATGGTGGTTATGGAGATAACTTTGGAGGCCAACCGGAGCCGCACCAAGGGGGTCGAGAACATAACAACCTTAATAGTGTGAAGCTTACTATTCCTTCTTTCAAAGGGAGTAGTGACCCGGTGGAGTATATTGATTGGAAGTTGTCCATGGAGCGGATATTTGACACCAATGATATGCCCGAGGTGAAGAAGACCAAATATGCAATATCTTCCTTTGAATCCTTTGCTTCTACTTGGTGGGAGTCGGTGAAGAGGAATAGAAGGAGGATGGGAATGGCTATCAATCTTACTTGGGGAGAGTTGATCCGTGTGATGGATGAAAAGTACTTGACTAGTCAATACCGTGTGGACCAACACAAACGTTTCTATGAGTTGAAACAAGGCTCCAAAACGGTTGGGGAATATTTCAATGACTTTGAGCAAATCCGCATGAATCTTGACTTGGACGAGGAAGACAATGAGGTGGCCATGATCCGTTTCAAAGGGGGCTTGAACCGAGACATAGCTTCACAATTGAAGTTCCACAAATATGATGATCTTTACAAGCTATGTGATGATGCCATTGAAGCCGAGAAATGGCTCAAAGAGGAGAGAACCCTCCGATACAAGAGTAGCAATCCTACTCCCATGAGCAAGCCAAAGGAGTGGAAAACTCCTACTTCCAATGCCAAGTTCCCAAATGCAAGTGGTGCAACCTCTAGCAAGGATGTGAAGAAGCCATTTGAGAAGTCTACACCACAAGTGGGAGGTAACTCTAGAACTCACTTAAGTAATCCTATTTCTACTTCTACTCAATGCTTTAAATGTAAGGGTTATGGACATATCTCCAAAGATTGCCCCACCCGGAAAACTATGGTTCTTGTGGGTGATTTGGTGTATGAGCAAGATAGTGAGCCCGAGGAAGAAGAGGGAGTAGAGGATGATGAGGGGGTTGATGAGGGGGAGGTTGCAATGGAGGATGATGATGACGCCCATGCTTTTCTTGTTGTGAGGAGGAGTTTAGGGGCCATGTTGGTGGAGGATAGTGAGACTTTACAAAGAGAGAACCTCTTCCATTCTAAATTCCGAGTCATGGGTCTCCTTTGTTCCATGATTATTGACTCGGGGAGTTGTGCCAATGTCATTAGCCAAACACTAGTCTCCCAATTGAAAATACCCACCTTAAAACATCCAAGTCCTTACCGTTTGCAATGGCTTAGTGAGTGTGGTGAATTGAGGGTGGTCAAACAATGCTTAATCAAGTTCAAGATAGGGAACTATGTGGATGAACACATGTTTGATGTTGTGCCCATGCAAGCATGCCACCTTCTCTTTGGAAGGCCATGGCAATTTGATCGACATGTGGTTCATGATGGCCGTGCCAATACCTACACGGTGAAGCATGAAGGTAAGAAGTTTGTACTCAAGCCCTTAACGCCCAAGCAAGTAAGTGATGATTACAAGCGCATGAGGGAATTGAGGGAAGCGGCAAAGGCT
The DNA here is from genome assembly GCA_037355625.1 of Petunia x hybrida. Classification (NCBI taxonomy): domain Eukaryota; kingdom Viridiplantae; phylum Streptophyta; class Magnoliopsida; order Solanales; family Solanaceae; genus Petunia; species Petunia x hybrida. The sequence goes on from JBBBVM010000609.1 coordinate 4,717,459, forward strand.
AAGTCGGTTGTTGAGACTAGCCCTTTGGCCGAAAGCTTGGTGGTGGCTCCACCATCTTCTACCGGTGGCATTTGTGCCATGATGCAACCGGGTGAACTTTTGAGAGGAAATGATGGCGACAAACTACTCATTTGCCTAGTGTACAAAGGTATGATTCTCACCTCCGAATTTGATTATTCTCCTAACCCTTTGCCTAGTGCTATTGAGAATGTTTTGAAGGTATTTGAGGACATGTTTCCGGAAGAGATGCCAAGTGGTCTTCCTCCCTTGAGGGGGATTGAGCACCAAATTGATTTTGTCCCGGGGTCCCAAATTCCAAACAAGCCGGCTTATAGGAGCAACCCGGAGGATACAAAGGAGTTGCAAAGGCAAGTAGATGAGTTGCTCACCAAAGGGTTGGTTCGAGAAAGCTTGAGCCCGTGTGCCGTCCCGGTCATTCTTGTACCAAAGAAGGACGGGACATGGAGGATGTGTGTTGATTGCCGTGCGGTCAACAAGATAACGGTAAAGTATCGTCATCCCATTCCTAGACTTGATGACATGCTTGATGAATTGAGTGGTTCAAGTGTCTTTACCAAGATAGATCTTAGGTCCGGCTACCACCAAATCCGGATGAAACCGGGAGATGAGTGGAAAACCGCATTCAAGACCAAATTCGGTCTTTATGAATGGTTGGTGATGCCTTTCGGCCTCTCCAACGCGCCTAGCACTTTCATGCGGTTAATGAACCATGTCTTGAAGCCGTTTATCAACAAATTCGTGGTTGTCTATTTTGATGATATCTTGATATATAGCAAATCAATAGGCGACCATGTGGGCCACTTGAGTCAAGTCCTTGAAGTGCTACGAGCCGAAAAGCTCTATGCCAACTTTAAGAAGTGTGCCTTTTGTGTCGAAAAGGTTGTCTTTTTGGGCTTTGATGTTAGTGCCAATGGCGTAGAAGTTGATGAGTCCAAAGTTGAAGCCATTAGAGATTGGCCTACTCCTACCACCGTTTCTCATGTGAGGAGTTTCCATGGCCTAGCTAGTTTCTATAGGCGCTTTGTTAGAGACTTTAGCACCATTGCCGCACCCCTCACCGAGTTGGTGAAAAAGGACAAGCCCTTTGTTTGGGGAGAGCCGCAAGAAAAGGCTTTCCAAGAATTGAAAGGTAGGCTAAGTACCGCCCCATTGTTGCAATTGCCCGACTTCGGGAAGGCTTTTGAGGTAGAGTGTGATGCCTCGGGGGTGGGTATTGGGGGTGTTCTCATGCAAGAAGGGAAACCCGTTGCCTACTTTAGTGAGAAGTTGAAGGGCGCATCCTTGAATTACTCCACGTATGACAAGGAGTTGTATGCCCTCGTGAGAGCTCTAGCCCATTGGCAACACTATCTATGGCCTCGGGAATTTGTGATCAAGAGTGACCATGAGTCACTCAAACATCTAAGAGGTCAAGAAAGATTGAACAAGAGACATGCCAAGTGGGTGGAGTTCATTGAGTCCTTTCCTTATGTGATTCATTACAAAAGGGGTAAGGACAATGTTGTGGCCGATGCGCTTTCAAGAAAATTCGCTCTTGCTACCACTCTCGCTTCTAGACTTATGGGTTTTGAAAGCATCAAATCTTTGTATGCTCATGACCCAAAGCTCAAGAGTGTTCATGATGCTCTAGTGAGTGGGGAAAGAGTGGAAAAGTACCAATGGGTAGATGGCTACATTTTCAAGAATGGGAGAGTGTGTGTGCCCGAGTCCTCTTGGAGAGATGTGCTAGTTCAAGAAGCACATTGCGGGGGCTTGATGGGTCACTTTGGGGTGGATAAGACTTTGGCTCTACTTAAAGAACAATTCCATTGGCCAAAGATGAGGCCTCTTGTGGAAAAGTTTTGCAATTCTTGCTTGGATTGCAAGAAGGCCAAGTCTAGATCCAATAACCATGGGTTGTACACTCCTCTACCCATACCTACTAGTCCGTGGGTTGATCTTTCAATGGATTTTGTTATGGCTTTACCCCGGACTAGAGAAGGACACGATAGCATTTATGTTGTCGTTGACCGTTTCTCCAAAATGGCTCACTTCATTCCGTGCAAAAAGACTAATGATGCACAACATGTAGAAGAGTTTATTGATAATGTCTTGAAATTGCATGGGGTGCCTCGCACCATTGTTAGTGATAGGGACTCCAAGTTCCTTAGCCATTTTTGGAAGTGTTTGTGGGGTGCTCTTGGCACCAAGTTGCTCTTCTCCACGTCCCACCACCCTCAAACCGATGGGCAAACCGAGGTGATAAACCGGACTTTGGGAGCTCTACTTAGAGCTATGACCAAAGGAAGGGCCGGGACATGGATTGATAAGCTACCACTCATGGAGTTTGCATATAACCGAACTTTACATCGCATGATTGGCATGACTCCATTCGAGTGTGTTTATGGATTTAACCCCTTAATTCCTCTTGATCTTACCCCTTTGCCAAGGGATGTGGTTGTTGATTTTGAAGGAAAAGCTCGGGCCAAGGCATTGCTTGAACTTCACGCCAAGGTGCGGAAGACTTTGGAGGAGGCCTATGAGAAGATAGCAACCAAGAAAAACAAGGGGAGAAAGAAGGTGGACTTCAAGAAAGGGGATTGGGTTTGGGTGCATTTCCGCAAGGAAAGGTTTCCCAACCAACGGAAAGGGAAGTTGGCACCAAGGGGGGATGGCCCATTCCAAGTGTTGTCCAAGATCAACAACAATGCATATGTGATAGATTTGCCCGGTGAGTATAATGTGTCGACTACTTTCAATGTTAGTGACTTGACTTCTTTTGATGTAGGTGCTAATACCTTGGAGGAGGACGCCTTAATTTCGAGGACGAAATCTTCTCAAGAAGGGGAGGATGATGCAACCCAAATTGCATCGAGACCATTCACTCGAAGTCAAGCCAAGGATATACAAGACGCTCACCTACACTTGGTATGGAGAGGCGTGGATGATACGAGCTCGGGAGAGGACTTAAAGACAATGCATTGGAGCTCAATCCATGTGGAAACAGGGCAGGAAGCAGGGGAGCAAAACAGGGCAAAAACAGGGGAAGTCTGCTGAGCTTACTGCCTAAGTCTGGAATCTTGTTCTTCGCGATCGCGTGAAGAACCTTCGCGATCGCGAAGGGTATTATTTTGTTCATCGCTGTCGCGTCACCAGTAGCGCGATCGCGAGCCTCAGCTTTTAAGTGTCTTGCGCGATCGCATATAAGCTAGCGCGATCGCGATAGGGACTTGAGTAGCAGCGGACCAGAATGTTGAAAACATTGTAAGGGAGTGTTATAAATGCACCCCTCATTTCATTTATTGCTTTTCAGCTTACTTTGAACACAAAAACATTAATGAGCATTGCTCTTGAACCTTGTAAACATTTTGGCTTGAATCAATTGGATGAATCCAAGTTGCTCTTCAATCCATCTCTGATCATTCTATTTGCTCGAGCCGCGTGACTCTTGAGGATAGTTGCATAGCGTTAGGTGATTCTTGCCAATCGTTTGGGGTGTAACGGAACAAGTTCTTCGTTGCTACTCGAACCTTAGTGTGAGTCTCGTCTCGTTTTTATCTCTTTTATCACTTTCGTATTTTCAATTGCATCAGAGAAGGAGCTTAGGAGCCATGATTGTGGAGGATGGCGAAACCTTGCAAAGGGAAAACCTATTCCATGCTAGGTGTCGTGTTAAGGGTGTCGTGTGCTCTATGATCATTGACTCCGGGAGTTGCACTAATGTTGTGAGCCAATCTCTCATAACCCAATTGAAGTTGCCAACCGTGCAACACCCCAAGCCATATCGGTTACAATGGCTTAGTGAATGTGGAGAGCTCAAGGTAATGAAACAAGCCATGATCAAATTTAAAATGGGAAGTTATGTTGATGAACAGTTGTTCGACGTTGTGCCCATGCAAGCTTGCCACCTTCTCTTTGGAAGGCCTTGGCAATTTGACCGGCAAGTGGTTCACAATGGACGTGTTAACACTTACACGCTCCAACATGAGGGAAGAAAGTTTGTGTTGAAGCCCCTAACCCCCAAACAAGTGAGTGATGACTACAAGCGGATGAAGGAGTTGAGGGAAGCGGCTAAAGCCAAATCACCCATTGTACTTGAACCCGAGGCAAACAATCTTGTTGTCTTGCCAAAGAATGATCAAAGTGAGAGTCACTCCACTTCAAATGAGAGAAAAAAGATAGAGAGAAGTGAGGGAGTGACCGGTGACAATCCAAGAGAGGAAAAAGGAGAGGATTTGAGGAGTGATGTGAGCGGATTGTCACCACCAACTACACTTGACCATGAGGTAAAATTGAGAGAGATGAGAGGTGAGGAAGGAAAAATTGAGAGTGAGAGTACCCATTGTTCTAACAATTCTTCATCTTCTACTTTTTCTTGTGAAAGTTCTTGTGTAGGTACAATTGAAGACAAGCCATTGGATCCTCAACCATGTGCTTGGAAGAAAAGACAAGAGGAGGAAAGTTCCCAATGTGAGCCTCATGAAGAAGGAGTTGCACATGACACTTCAAGCCTTGCGAGTGACCAAGGAAGCACTACAAATGTAAGTGTTGCTCCACCCTTTCATGAGCTTACTAGCTATTTGCCTTGTGATGACTCAACACTAGTTGGATCTTTTGATGCCTCTTGTGAATATGCCACTAGTGAAGAGTCTAGTAGTCAACTTGTGAGTGATTGTGCATCACTAGCCGAGAGAAATGCCAAGCCACATTATGATGTGAGCTCATTGTTCATTGAATCTCTCTCTAGTGTAGATTTGGTAGTTGACAATGATTGTGACTTTTGCTATGACACACCGCCAATCTTTGATGAAGGGGATGATGGGATGGATGATCACACCCTTATTGACTTGCTTCTATTTGGTGAACCAATGTGTTGTAGTAAGGATAATTGTGGCATTGAGGAGTCTTTTTGATGCAATCGAAAATACGAAAGCGATAAAAGATAAGGAACGAGACGAGACTCACACTAAAGTTCGAGTAGCAACGAAGAACTTGTTCCGTTACACCCCAAACGATTGGAAAGAATCACCTACGCTAAGCAACTATCCTCAAGAGGTACTCGACTCTCGCAAATAGAATGATCAAAGACGGATTGAAGGTCAACTTGGAATCTTCCAATTGAATTCAAGCCAAAATGTTTACAAGGTTTCTTGGGAGCAAAGCTCATTCAATGTATATTCAAAGTGTAGTAAATGGCATTAAGTGATGAAGAGTGTATTTATAACACTCTTCCACAAGTAATGAAAAGACTAAAAAGCCCCTTAAGTAGTTTGGGACATAGTAGAACACCTAGGGGTAAACTAGGAACTTTACACAAAAAAGATGGAACTTCAGCATTTCGGGCGCTCCGCCCATGTTGTAGGCGCTCCGCCCAAGCTGTTTGGCAGACGGCTCGGCTGGGTGCTCCGCCTAAAGGGCAGGCGGTCCGCCTGGTGGCCCTTGTGGCTGGGCGCTCCGCCCTGAGCTGCTGGGCGCTCCGCCCACTGAGCTGAAGCCTTCCATTCCTCCATCTATCGAGCTCCAATGCATGGTCTTCAAAGTATCCCCCGAGCTCACATCATCCAAGGCCTTCCAAACCAAGTGTAAGTGAGTGTCTTGTATCTCCTTGGCTTGACTTTGAGTGAATGGTCTCGATGCAATTTGGGTTGCATCATCCTCCCCTTCTTGAGAAGATTTCGTCCTCGAAATTAAGGCGTCCTCCTCCAAGGTATCATTACCTACATCAAAAGAAGTCAAGTCACTAACATTGAAAGTAGTGGATACATTATACTCACCGGGCAAATCTATCACATATGCGTTGTTGTTGATCTTGGACAACACTTGGAAAGGGCCATCTCCTCTCGGTGCCAACTTCCCCTTCCTATGGTTTGGAAATCTTTCCTTGCGGAAGTGCACCCACACCCAATCTCCCTTCTTGAAGTCCACCTTCTTTCTTCCTTTGTTTTTCTTGGTTGCTATCTTCTCATAGGCCTCCTCCAAAGTCTTCCGCGCCTTGGCATGAAGTTCAAGCAATGCCTTGGCCCGAGCTTTACCTTCAAAATCAACAACCATATCCCTTGGCAAAGGGGTAAGATCAAGAGGAATCAATGGGTTAAATCCATAAACACACTCAAATGGAGTCATGCCAATCATGCGATGTAAAGTGCGATTATATGCAAACTCTATGAGTGGTAGCTTATCAATCCAAGTCCCGGCCTTTCCTTTGGTCATAGCTCGAAGTAGAGCTCCCAAAGTCCGGTTCACCACCTCGGTTTGCCCATCGGTTTGAGGGTGGTGGGACGTGGAGAAGAGCAACTTGGTGCCAAGAGCACCCCACAAACACTTCCAAAAATGGCTAAGGAACTTGGAGTCCCTATCACTAACAATGGTGCGAGGCACCCCATGCAATTTCAAGACATTGTCAATAAACAAAGAAGCTACATGTTGTGCATCATTAGTCTTTTTGCACGGAATGAAGTGAGCCATTTTGGAGAATCGGTCGACGACAACATAAATGCTATCGTGTCCTCCTCTAGTCCGGGGTAAGGCCATAACAAAATCCATAGAAAGATCAACCCACGGACTAGTAGGTACGGGCAAAGGAGTGTACAAGCCGTGGGGGTTGGACTTAGACTTGGCCTTCTTGCAATCCAAGCAAGCATTGCAAAAACGCTCCACAAGAGGCCTCATTTTTGGCCAATGGAATTGTTCTTTAAGTATGGCCATCATTTTGTCCACCCCAAAGTGGCCCATCAAGCCCCCGCAATGCGCTTCTTGCACTAGCACATCCCTCCACGAGGACTCGGGGACACACACTCTCCCATTCTTGAAAATGTAGCCATCTACCCATTGATACTTTTCCACCCTCTCCCCACTCACTAGAGCATCATGAATGCTCTTGAGCTTTGGGTCATGTTCGTACAAAGACTTGATACTCTCAAAACCCATAAGCCTAGAAGCTAGAGTGGTAGCAAGGGCGAACTTCCTAGATAGCGCATCGGCTACAACATTGTCCTTACCCCTTTTGTAATGAATTACATAAGGAAAGGACTCAATGAACTCCACCCACTTGGCATGTCTCTTGCTCAACTTCTCTTGGCCTCTTAGATGCTTGAGTGACTCATGGTCACTCTTGCTCACAAATTCCCGAGGCCATAGATAGTGTTGCCAATGGGCTAGAGCTCTCACGAGGGCATACAACTCCTTGTCATACGTGGAGTAATTCAAGGTTGCGCCCTTTAACTTCTCACTAAAGTAGGCAACGGGTTTCCCTTCTTGCATAAGAACACCCCCAATACCCACCCCCGAGGCATCACATTCTACCTCAAAAGCCTTCCCAAAGTCGGGCAATTGCAACAACGGGGCGGTACTTAGCCTACTTTTCAATTCTTGGAAAGCCTTCTCTTGTGGCTCTCCCCAAACAAAAGGTTTATCTTTTTTCACCAATTCGGTGAGTGGTGCGGCAACGGTGCCAAAGTCTCTAACAAAGCGCCTATAGAAACTAGCCAAGCCATGGAAACTCCTAACATGAGAAACGGTGGTAGGAGTAGGCCAATCTCTAATGGCTTCAACTTTGGACTCATCAACTTCCACACCATTGGCACTAACAACAAAGCCCAAAAAGACAACCCTTTCAACGCAAAAGGCACACTTCTTAAAGTTGGCATAGAGCTTTTCGGCTCGTAGCACTTCAAGTACTTGACTCAAGTGGCCAACGTGGTCATCTATTGACTTACTATAAATCAATATGTCATCAAAGTAGACAACCACGAATTTGTTGATGAATGGTTTTAGCACGTGGTTCATTAGTCTCATGAAGGTACTAGGTGCGTTGGAGAGGCCGAAAGGCATCACCAACCATTCATAAAGACCAAACTTGGTCTTGAACGCGGTTTTCCACTCATCACCCGGTTTCATCCGGATTTGGTGGTAGCCGGACCTAAGGTCTATTTTTGTAAAGACGCTAGAACCACTAAGCTCATCTAACATATCATCCAAACGAGGTATGGGATGTCGATACTTTACCGTGATCTTGTTGACCGCTCGACAATCCACACACATCCTCCAAGTGCCATCCTTTTTTGGAACAAGGATTACGGGCACGGCACATGGGCTTAAGCTCTCCCTCACCAAGCCTTTGGTTAGCAACTCATCAATTTGATTTTGTAACTCCCTTGTGTCCTCGGGATTACTTCTATACGCCGGCTTGTTGGGAATTTGAGATCCCGGGACAAAGTCAATTTGATGCTCGATGCCCCTCAAGGGAGGTAATCCATCCGGCATTTCCTCCGGGAACATGTCCTCATATACCTTCAAAACATTGTCAATAGCACTAGGCAAAGGGTTAGGGTTAGATAAATAATCACTTTCGGAATTTAAAACCATACCTTTGTGCACTAGGCATATGAGCATCTTGGTGCCATCATTACCTTTCAAGATCTCACCCGGTTGCATCATGGCACACATGCGACCGGTGGAAGATGGTGGAGTCTCGGCCAAGGGTTTGGCCACAACCGGGGACTTGGCCTTAGCCGCTTCCCTCAATTCTTTCATCCGCCGATAGTCCTCACTTACTTGCTTTGGGGACAAGGGCGTAAGCACAAATTTCTTCCCCTCATGTCGAACCGTGTAAGTGTTGGCCCGGCCATCATGAATCACTTGTTTGTCGTATTGCCAAGGCCTACCGAAGAGAAGGTGGCAAGCTTGCATTGGCACCACGTCAAACATGTGCTCATCTTGGTAGTTCCCAATCTTGAACCTAATCAAGACTTGCTTCACTACCCTCAACTCCCCACACTCGCTCAACCATTGCAAACGGTAGGGACTAGGGTGCTTTCGGGTAGTCAATTTCAATTGTGAGACCAACGTTTGGCTCACTACATTCGCACAACTACCCGAATCAATGATCATGGAACACACTTGCCCCTTCACCCTACACCGAGCATGGAACAAATTTTCCCTTTGCTCATCTTCCCTCTCCTCACCCACCATGGTTCCCAAAATTCGACGGACCACGAGGAACATATTAGGATCATCCCCCTCCGTCGCTCTCTCTTCTCCCTCATCCTCAACTTCCTCACTTTCCTCCTCATCATCTCCCTCGGGTTCACTTTCCCCCTCGTAGACCAACCCATCCTCCATCACAATCATCGTTTTCCGGGTAGGACACTCTTTAGCAAAGTGGCCGTAACCCTTGCATTTATGGCATTGGAAAGAAGAAGAAGAAGGAGTATTTAAGGTAGTTTTAGAAATACCTCCAACTTCTTTGTGGTCGTTCTTCGGGGCGGCCTTCTCAAAAGGCTTCTTTGCATCTCGACTCCCACTTGCTCCACTAGCATATGGGCTCTTCCATTCTTTGGCACGAGTTGAAGGAGTGGTAGTGGTAGTACCCCTAAAGCGAGGAGCCTTTTCTTCCTTGAGCCATTTCTCGGCTTCAACCGCGGCATCACAAACATCTTGCAAGGAGTGGAAGATGTGAAGTCTCAATTGGGAGGCAATCTCCCTACTCAAGCCACTTTTGAAACGGATGATGGCTTGTTCCTCATCCTCCGTTTCCATATCAAGAGCCATCCGGTTTTTCTCAAAGTCGTTGAAATATTCATCAACGGACTTATAGCCTTGTTTCAATTCATAAAGCCGTTTGAGTTGCTCTTGCCGGTACTTGGGAGTCACATATTTGTTGTTCATTACTTCTTTCAACTCTTCCCAAGTGATGTTCATCCGCAACCCAAGTCGTCTCCTTGATCGCTTCATGGATTCCCACCATGTAGAGGCATAAGATTCAAAGGAAGCAATGGCATATGTAGCCTTCTTCTCCTCGGACATGCCATTCGTGTCAAAGACCCGCTCCAATTGAACCTTCCACTCTAAGAAAGCTTTCGGATCACTAGTCCCCTTGAAAGGTGGGATAGTGATCTTCACACTATTGAGGTTAGTGTCACGACCCCCACGATGTGGTCCCGGTTGACCCCCGTAGTAATCTTCAACCTCATCATACTCCCGTCTCAAGTCCCTTCCCATAAAAGCCCTTGGAGGTCCTCGACCCCGCCCTCGACCTCCGTCCATTCCTCGGCCTCCGTGCATCGCCCTCCTATTCGGATAGTGAGCATAAAAATCATCATCTAGCCCGAGACCCTCCCCTTCTTGAGCTTCATCAACTTGCTCAAGGGGAACCACATTTCTTCGGGGCCTTAAGAGTGGGACATCTCCTTGGGGATTGCCCAAGGGTTGGGGAGTGCCCAACGATCTTTCTCTAGCAAGAGTCTCATCCCTCAACCGTTGTCGACGAACTAACTCCGCATATTGGTCCGGTTTCATGATGGAGTCATCACTTGTGCCTTCATTGGCATCCTTGTGGACACTCGGGGTCCTTTCCTTTTCAAAAACTTCCATTCTAAGGTTCAAAGTCTTCACCTCGGCCAATAGACTAGCCAAGAGGTCGGTTGGAACCTCAATGGTGCTTTTGGCTTTCTCTTCCGCCATTGTACCTACAAACAATCAAAGACAAGCAAAGAGATTAGAGTAAAAAGTCCTCACTCGCTCCCTCACTTTGATTGTCTCTCGGGTTCACTCAAGTTGGGGGTTAGGTTCACACAAGCTTGAGTTCAATGGCGTCCTCGGAGTTGACCAACTTCCTCGATAATCGACCTAAGTCACAAGAACCAAATACTCTTCGGGAAGAGTGGAGTTAATGGGACTCGATTAACGCTAAGCTATTTAGTGAGCACTTGGAAGCAAACAATCAACTACGGATCTTCTTTGAGTTCTACTCTCCTCTAGGCACGATGTTCCTAATCGCTCAATGAATTAGTACTAATCGAGTAGGAGTATTACTCTCAAAGTACTAACCGGAAGCAATGCAAACAAACAAACACGAAAACCTAGAGAATTGAACTACCCGGAGCCCTTCAGGGAACTGGGCGGTCCGCCTGGTCAGTGGGGCGGTCCGCCTGGTTTGTTGACAACTTGGCAGTGAGGTCGGGCGGGCGCTCCGCCCAGAGCTTGGGCGCTCCGCCTCAAGCCTTGCTTCAGCTTTTCCAAAACTCGTTTTTGGTCGAATTTGACCCACTTCCTCCAACAATTTCAAGTTGTTTTTGATATTGAATGATACCCAAACTTGTTTTAAGCTATATCAAACAATCCCCAATGGTTTAATCCAACAAACAATCAACAAACAACTTGTTTCAAGGATTTGGAGCAAATTCTTCAAAAATTTTCAAGAACACCAAGACTTCAAAAATTCGATTTTCATTCCGCTACTCCAAATGATGTTATGGGGGTATCAAAACGACGGGGTAACTATAAGGAACAATCCCCGATACCAAACAACCAAGATTTCATAACATCAAACAAGTTCTAGCAAATTTTGGTGAAATTTCAACTTTTGGGTTTGATTTTCGAAAATTTGATTCACAACTCCAAAACGTGTTTTGTTGGTACCCAATTGTCGAGATTACATATACGAACAATCCCCGATAATCAAAACCAACAAAATCGTAGCAACCAACGATTTCTAGCAAATTTTTGGGTTTTCTAGTTTTTGGATTTTTTTCTTCTTTTCCAATGAAACAAGAACAAGAACATGAAAATTAACACGGAACATAAAAGACAAGCACGAAGAGTAGGACGAGGGTTCGTAGGAACGCAACCCTAGCCTTGCTCTGATACCAACTGATGCAATCGAAAATACGAAAGCGATAAAAGATAAGGAACGAGACGAGACTGATGCGGCCCAAAATGGCCTAAACGACAACCATCAAAAGCCATGCTCGAGAGCACAAGGAAGACGAGTCAAGGCCTCCGGGAACGTCTTGGAAGATCATGCATTGGAGCGCCGAGGACGGAGGAAACAGGGCAGGAAAACAGGCAGCCCAAAACAGGGCAAAACAGGGGAGCACACTGGGAGCTCACTGCCTGCCGGAAGAAAAATGGTCTTCGCGATCGCGACCATGACTCACGCGATCGCGAAGAGGAGCATATTGCCTTGCGCGACAGCGTTGATCTCGCGCGATTGCGAGGAGTGAAGGTTTGGCCGTTCGATCTCTGCGCGACAGCGTCCCATGTAGCGCGATCGCGATGCCTGGAAGAATGCTCTGCGCGATCGCGACCCTCCTGGCGCGATCGCGATGAAGGGAACTTGATCAGCGGACCAGAATCAGCTCCAGGGGCATTTTTGTCCATTTTTAGTGTAAATGTATATATAGCATATTTTGTTCTTCATTTCATTAGTTAGTTTACATTATATGAACATAGAGAGAAGAGAGAACTAAGAGAAGGCCGAGCCTTTCTTGTTGAAGCCTGAGGCTTCGTGTATGTCTCGACTTGGAGCCTATGGAAATTCATCGCTAGTGTGAATTCCTTGTAAGGTTCGAGTTTCACTTTCTTCCTTGGAGAATTAAATTCTTGTTTGAATTGTTTTATCCGTTCTTTCTTCTAATTCTTGTCTTCCTAGTCTTAAATTTCTCGATATCTTTGATATCACGTTATCACATTTACTTGCTTCCGCTCGTTTATCGAATAGTTAGCTTCCGCGTGTTTTGCCCCTTATCAGTTGGTATCAGAGCAAGGCTCGGGTTATGTTCTTACAAACCCCCGTTCCTTGTTCCATATGTTAGTATTGTTGTTGTGTTGTTCTTGAAAAGGAAGAAAACAAAAAAATTGAAAAACTAGAAAAGTTGAAAAAAATTGGTTGAGCGGGTTGGATACGAATTCCCAAGTGTTAAAAAGTAGTGGGGTTTGTTCCTTGTTGTATTCCCGTCGTTTTGATACCCATATCTCGTGTTTTGGTGTTACGAGTCAAAATTTCCAAAATCAAAATCCAAAAAGTTTGAAAATTCTTGAAAACGCTTCAATCTCGAATCGAAGCTTGTTGTTGTTGTTTGGGGTTGAAAAACTATTGGGGTTTGATGATATTGGTTGTATACACCTTTGGGTATCGTTGGTTTTGTGTTTCGGGTTGAAATCGAGCCAAAAATTTGGCCAAAATCGCCCAAAAACCCGTTTTTGAGCTGCTGTGAAATCGCAGAAATTAACCCTTCGCGATCGCGAAGAGCAATTTCGCGATAGCGAAGAACAAAATTATTTTTTGAAAAATTAACCCTTCGCGATCGCGCGCGTCTGGTCGCGATAGCGAAGAACAAAAAAATTTCAAAATTCCAGTTTTGGGACAGAACGTTCGCAACGGCTTCCGAACAGTTTCCAAACATCTAAACTCCAATTGGACCATTAAATATGATGAGTTTGTAGATCACAAACAAAATTTCATCCGATTCCAAATCCGTTTGGTCCCAATTCGAGTCGAATCTTTTGTGTCCCATTTTCTACCATACCTCTTGGTTAGTGTTTTGAAGGTAATTGGCCTAATTGAAAGACACTAATCCTTTAGCGTATTAGGTATTCGTGCGTAGAGGAGATTAGAATTCAAAGAAGAGTCGTAGAACTCCTTTTGGCCTCAAGTGCGCACTTTAAATAGCCGTCCGTACATCGAGTCTCATTAATTCTATTCCGAACTTTAACTTGGACATGCTAGTTGTGATTACCTTGGTTCCCAAGTTGATAAGGCCTCGCTCTTGAGTGTACATATATTGAGTGATACACGTGAGGGAGTGACTTTCGGGAGGTTTTGTCTTTGGTGATTTGCAACAATGTCGGACAATGATGATGGAGTAGATTGTGGCTCATGTGGCGATGATGCGAGTTGCTATGACTCGTATGGTGATGATGGAGACTATGGCTCCTATGAGGGAGATGATGGCCATTACTATGGTGATGGAAGCCATGGCTCCTATGATGATGAAGCGGTTCACTACGATGATCGTGAGAGTGGTGAAGACTATGAAGCTTGTGACGAAGAATGTGAAGATACTTATGCTTCTAGTCAAGAACCCGAGGATAGTGACGCTTCAAGGTATGATGATCCTACTTACTCTTCTTGTGAAGAATTTGAGCATGATAGTGACATAGATAGAGTTGATGATGATGTTGAGTATATGAATTGTTCTTATGCATCTTCTCTTGGTGTTGCTAATGGCGTACAAGGGAGTAGTGGAGGACCTTCCATTAGTATGGGAGGTGGTGGTGGTTGTTCCGTGGGAGAGAAGAAGCTTGCACCTTCTAGGTACGCTAAGCGACCTAATGCTTCTAATTCCCATGTGGAGGGTGGTATGATAGATGGTGTTGCTTTTGCTACAAAGGGGTTATGTGCCGTAAGGGGCGTGGATGATTGTAGTAGGGTGATGCGGGGCAAATTGCATCGACACCTATACTTGGTCCGGGAGTCAAGGCATGGATGATATGAGCTCGGGAGACGACTTGAAGACCATGCATTGAAGCTCAATCAAAGTGGAAACAAGGCTGGAACCAGTGCTGGAAACAGGGGAGCCAAAGCAGGGCAAAACAGGGCAGCATTTTCTGAGCTACTGCCTGGCGCCAGATGTTTCCTCTGCGCGATCGCGACCCAACTCACGCGATCGCGAAGAGATGACTTTTACCCTGCGCGATTGCGCTAACAAAGATGCGATCGCGATCCCTTCAATTTTGTTCCCTGCGCGATCGCATATCTTTGCACGCGATCGCGAAGACCATTTGAGGACCAGCGGACCAGAATCTAGGCAAATGTTGTAATGGGAAACTATAAATACTCCCTTAGTTCATTTATTCATTTTTAGCTAACCTTGAATGTAGAATGACATTTTCTTTGAGTGAATCTCAATGTTGAACCCGTGAACGGGCATGATTTCACTTGGTGGATTCCAAGTTGAACATCGAAAACCTCTTTCAATCATTCTATTTGCAAGAGCCGGGTGCCTCTTGAGGGTAGTTGCATAGTATAGGTGATCCTTGACTTCACCCGGGGTGTATCGAGACGAGTTCCTCGGTGCTACTTAGGTAAACGTTCAAGCCTCGTCTTGCTTTTATCTCGATATCTTTATTGATATCGCCTATCTTGTTCTCGTTTCCGCATTTTGTATCGTCTTTTCGTTTCCGCGTATTTTAGGCTACATCAGTTGGTATCAGAGCACGGCTAGGCTTCGTTCTTACGAATCCTCGGTCTTGTTCTTGTTGTTGTTATCCTTGTGTTGTTTGTTCTTGATTTGAAGAAAAACAAAAAAATCCAAAAATTTGAAAATCACAAAAAAATTGCTAGAAATCGTTTGTTGTAGCGATTTTGTTGTTGTTTGTTACTGGGGATTGTTTGTTATCATATTCCCGTTGATTTGGTACCCTCGAAACACGATTTGAAGTCGTGAATCAAAATCTTGAAAACCAAATCTCAAAGTTGAGAATTCACAAAATTTGATAGAACTTGTTTTGTGTTGTGAATTCTTGGTTGTTTGGTATCGGGGATTGTTCCTTAAAGTTTTCCCGTCATTTTGATATCCATTCGGAGTGGCGGAATGAAAATCGAACTTTGAAAATTTTGAAGTTCTTGAAAAATTTGAAGAACATACTCCGAATTCTTGAAAACGAGTTGTTTGTTCGTTGTTTAATTGGAAAAACCATTGGGGATTGTTTACCTTAGTTGAAAACACCCTTTGGAAGCTTTAGAACTGAACAACAAGTTGAATTGGTGTGATTTGTGTGCCAAAAACTGATTTTGCAGTCGAGATTCTGGTTCTGGAACGCAGGCCTGCGCGATCGCGCCAAGCCTCACGCGAACGCGCCCATTTCCCACTTTGTTCATCGCGATCGCGACTTACATCACGCGATCGCGAAGGGTTCTCAATTCTGCAGAAATCCTGAACTGGGACAGATTGTTCGCAAAGCGTTCGAAACAGTTTCCGCTCACCAAAACTTCAATTGTATCATCAAATATGGTGAGTTTGTAGATCACTAACCAAAAATCATCCAATTCCGAATCCATCTAGTGGCGATTCGATCTTTTTCCATTTGATCGCGTCACTTCCGGTTAGTACTTTGAGGGTAACACTCCTACCCAATTAGTACTAATCCATTGTGCGACTAGGAAACTCGTGCCTAGAAGGAGAGTAGAGCTCAAAGAAGACTCGTAGTATATTTGTTTGGCTCAAGTGCTCATTTATAAAGCCGTTCGCCCATCGAGTCCCATCAATTCCACTCACCCCGAAGAGCGTTTGGTTCTTGTGACTTGAGTGATTATTGAGGTGGTTGTTCAACTACGAGGAAGCCTTTGAGATCAAGCTTGAGTGATAAATCCCCCGCCATTAAATTGAGTGTACCCGAGTGACACTTCAAAGGAGAGGGAGCGAGTGAGGGCTTTTACTCTAACCTCTTTCTTTTTTTTGATTTGTGTAGGTACATGGCCGGAGACGTGTATGATACCGTTGAGGACCCGTTGAGTACTTTGGCCTACATCTTGGCCGAGGTAAGGTCTTTGGACCAAAGGCTTGAACGCCTTGAAAGGAAATGGACCCCGAGTGTCCAAAAGGGTACCGAAAGAGGTACTAATGATGAAATGTTGGGCATTCCCCAACCGTTGGGCATTCCCCAACAAGTGGGCACTCCCCACAACTTGGGCATTCCCCAAGGTGATGATGAGCTTAAAACGACACTTGTGGTACGGAGGAGTTTGGGTGCCATGAGTCATGAAGATCCGGAGCATGTGCAAAGGGAGAACCTCTTCCATGCTAGGTGTCGAGTGATGGGTCTAGTGTGCTCAATGATCATTGATTCGGGAAGTTGTGCTAACATAGTGAGTGAGACCTTGCTTTCCCAAGTGCAATTGCCTACTAGAGCACATCCGCATCCATACCGTTTACAATGGTTGAGTGAGTGTGGAGAGTTGAGGGTGGAGAAGCAAGTCTTGATTGAGTTTAGCATTGGCAACTACCGAGACAAGGTAATGTTCGATGTAGCCCCTATGCAAGCTTGTCATCTCTTGTTTGGGAGGCCGTGGCAATATGATCGGAGTGTAGTACATGATGGTAGGACCAACTCTTACACGGTCTTGCACGGCTCTAGAAAGTATATACTCAAGCCCTTGACACCGAAGCAAGTAAGTAATGACTACAGGATTATGAGGGAGTTGAGGGAAGCGGCTAAAGCCAAGTCTCCCATGGTCTTTGAGCCCGGAACCAACAATCTTATGGTCATGCCCTTGCGAGATGAGAGAGAAGCATCACCCGGACCTACAATTGGCCTTGAGCGAAAAATGAAAGAAGTGAGGGAAGAGGAAATCTCGAGTGAGAGTGGGAACACACTTCGTTCTAACCATGATTTATCTTCTTCTCTTTCTATTTATTTGGGCTTATGTGTAGGTACTCTTGGAGGCGAGCTAGTGGAGCCTCAACCGGTTGCTAAGAAAGAAGGACAAGAGGATGGAGCTCGGTATTGTGAGTTTCATGAAGAAGGATTTGAACAAGACACTTCAAGCGATGTGAGTACTCACGGGAGCTACTCAAAGGTAAGTGTTTTGTCACCTTCTTATGAACATAATCCTTCCTTGTCTTGTGAAGACTCAATGCTAGTTGGTGCTTGTAATGCATTTGATGAAATGGCAACTAGTGTAGAGTCGAATGGTCAACTTGTGATTGCTTGTGAACCGCTAGTAGAGAGGGATGAGAAGCCACATCATGATGTGAGCCCGGAATTCAAAGGACCTCTCTCTAGTGAAATTGTAGTAGTTGACCTTACTTGCGACCCTTGTTATGACACCCCACCCATGTTTGATAAAGGGGAAGATGAGTTATGTGACTCCGCCCTTGTTGATATAATTGATTTTGGTGGATTTGTGTGTCGTAGTGAGGATGAGAGTGAACTTGAGGAGTCCAAATTGCATGAATTGGACAAGGTTGTCTATGACGACTCCTCGAGCGAGAGTGAAGACCCTAGTCTTGATACGATGCCGTTGTTTGACTATGAAATTGAGATGCATGCTTTTACATTCCCATTGCATGAGGGCATCTTTAATTGTGAAGGTGATTTGTATCGGGCTAGAGTTGAAAATGAAATGAAACCTCCGTGGTGTGAGGGATTTGATCCCATAGACAACTCTTTGGTTGTAGCTTCGAGTGAGGTAGATGATTCTTCTAGTGACCCTACTCTTGTTGGTTCGGGTTACGATGATGAAGAGACCATTGATAATGCCTTCCTTGAGAGCTTGCTTTGTGAGAGGAGTTGTCTCGAGGATGAAATTGGAGGTGAGGAGTTACCTCTTAGTGTGAGTATGAGGGCTTTTAAGAAGGGGAGTGGGGGTACTTGATGCTAATTGTGTATTGCACTACTTTGTCTATTCCCTCCCATATATTAACCACACTTTGAGACTTGAGTATGCCAAAACCGTTGTGCTACATTTTGAAAATATTGCCTTGAAGGTTTGGTATATTGATCATGAGCTTAGGGGTCATCGGAACTTTGATTGCTTGATCTTGAATGTTCTATGTTCTAATGATTCCCTTGCTTGTTATGGTTGTGAGTGCTTGTTACTATGGAGCCAAGAACTTGTTGTTCCCTTTGGGGACATGAGCTTCTTGAATGGTATTGATACTTGGCTCTATAACAAGAGCGAATTTTCTACCGTGCTTGCACTCACTCTTGTTGGACCTACCTACTCGCGTAGTGGAAGGTCTTGGTGTGCTAATCTTGAACCTAGGGATTGTAGGGAATTTGATAGCTTAATCTTGCATATGCCATGCCCTATTGATTTCTTTATTGGTTCTTGTGTTGGGAGCGCTTTGTTGTTAAACCAAGTACTTGTTAGTTCCTTTGGGAGCATGAGCTCCTTTGTTGCCATTGATACTTGGTTGTACCACAAGAGTGTGTTTTCCCACACTTAGTGCACTAACCTACTCTTGTAGTAGGAGTTTTTGTTTTTGTTTGCCTTTTTGATGTAGGTGATGATCCCTTGGAGGAGGACGCCTTAATTTCGAGGACGAAATTTTCTCAAGAAGGGGAGGATGATGCGGGGCAAATTGCATCGACACCTATACTTGGTCCGGGAGTCAAGGCATGGATGATATGAGCTCGGGAGACGACTTGAAGACCATGCATTGAAGCTCAATCAAAGTGGAAACAAGGCTGGAACCAGTGCTGGAAACAGGGGAGCCAAAGCAGGGCAAAACAGGGCAGCATTTTCTGAGCTACTGCCTGGCGCCAGATGTTTCCTCTGCGCGATCGCGACCCAACTCACGCGATCGCGAAGAGATGACTTTTACCCTGCGCGATTGCGCTAACAAAGACGCGATCGCGATCCCTTCAATTTTGTTCCCTGCGCGATCGCATATCTTTGCACGCGATCGCGAAGACCATTTGAGGACCAGCGGACCAGAATCTAGGCAAATGTTGTAATGGGAAACTATAAATACTCCCTTAGTTCATTTATTCATTTTTAGCTAACCTTGAATGTAGAATGACATTTTCTTTGAGTGAATCTCAATGTTGAACCCGTGAACGGGCATGATTTCACTTGGTGGATTCCAAGTTGAACATCGAAAACCTCTTTCGATCATTCTATTTGCAAGAGCCGGGTGCCTCTTGAGGGTAGTTGCATAGTATAGGTGATCCTTGACTTCACCCGGGGTGTATCGAGACGAGTTCCTCGGTGCTACTTAGGTAAACGTTCAAGCCTCGTCTTGCTTTTATCTCGATATCTTTATTGATATCGCCTATCTTGTTCTCGTTTCGCATTCCATTTGTATCGTCTTTTCGTTTCCGCGTATTTTAGGCTACATCATAGGGGTAGCAATATGGGCTATGGAACCAAGGCGAGAGGCACTTATGGGTTCCATGGCAAGGCTCCTTCCTCGACTTCCAACAACACTTCTAATGTTGGAAGAGTGACGGGAAGTGGAGGTTGTTCTAGTGGTGTTTCCACTAGTGGAGGGATAAGGAAGACCCAAGTTGTTGGTGTTGACACTTGTGGGCGTCCAAATTCTCATTTGGGTGCCAATGTACAAGACTTGGGTAGATGTAGGTTCGTTGTTGAGGTAGATGGTATTGGAGGATACTTGCTCAAGATTGGTGGTACCGATGCCAATTGTATTAGCACCTCTTTGGTTGATAGGCTTAGGATACCATGCCATAAGCTAGAGCATCCTTATGAGTATGATGGAGTGTGGGTTTCTAAGGAGGCTCGGGTACTCATATCTCATAGGAACTATAAATGCTATGTGTGGTGTGATGTGTATCCCCATATCTTGTGGGCGTGGGGCAAAGAGTCTATGACTTTGTGCCTTACCGGGCGAAGAGCCGAGTGCCTACTAGTACCCCTTCATTGGATAGGCAAAGGAGCAAGGATCGGGAACTTCATTCCATGGGCAACAATGTGCAAACAAGAAGTCCTACAATGACAAGAAGTGGTGGGACTAGTTCAAGTGAAGGGTTGATAAAAATCAACAAGGTGAACCAACCACAAGTTGCAAAATCAAGTGGTTCACCAACAAAGAAGAAGGAGACCTCAAGTGATGAGTCTCCAAGTCCTAGATTCCGGGTTGATGTAAAAAGTCCACCTACTCCGGCTATGGGCATTCTTGGGCCTCGTCCCAATTCACCCGAATTTGAGAGACAAAAGATAGAGAGGAGTAAGGGAGCGACCGGTGACAACTCTCGAGAGGAACAAGGAGAGGTTATATTGAGTGATGTGAGTGAGTTGTCGCCACCCGAATCTACACCCGAACTTGGAAAAAAAATGAGGGAAAAGAAAGAGGGAAAAAGAAAAATTGAGAGTGAGGGCACCCCTTATTCTAACCTTAACCCTTTATCTTTTTCTTCTATGTGTTTGAATTCTTGTGTAGGGATTCTTGGAGGCAAACCGATGGAGCCTCAACTATGTTCCAAGATGGAAAGACAAGGTGAAGGAGGTGCCGAATGTGAGCTACAAGGTGAAGACGTTCATGACACTTCAAGTGCATTGAGTGAGCAAGATGGCCACTCAAAGGTTAGTTCTTCCTCCCTTGAGCATGCTACTTCCTTGTCTTGTGATGTTGCTTGTGAAAACTCTAGGCTAGTTGATGATTTGCATGAATACAATGTGTTTGCAACTAGTGTAGAGTCCTTGGGTCAACTTGTGTGTAGAATTGAACCACTAGTTGAGAGGGTTGAAAAGCCACATCATGATGTGAGCTCGATTTTCATTAAACCTCTCTTTAGTGAAAACGTTAAAGTTGACCTTGTTTGCGAACCTTGTTATGACACCCCACCCGTATTTGACAAAGGAGAAGACGACTTGCATGATTACCCCATTCTTCCCTTTGATTGCTTACTTGCTAGTGGTGGTCTCTTGTGTCGTAGTGAGGAAGGTTGTAACCTTGAGGAGTCTCTTGAGAATGAGGTAGATCGACTTGTGTTCGATGACTCCTCGAGTGTCGATGTTGCCTCTAGTTTGAGAACTTTACCTTTGCTTGCCAATGAACTTGAGAAGTGTGCCTATACTAATCCGTTGTATGAGAGCAACTTCAATGAAAATGGTGAATCATATCAAGCTAGAGTAGAGTGTGAGTTTGGACCTCCATGGATTGGAATGCCTAACTCTATAGATAATCCTTTGTTTGAGACCTCCCTTGGGAGTTTGTCTAGTGACAGAGGTTGTCTTGGAGGAGTATTTGGAGGTGAGGAGGTACCTCTCGGTGTGTGTAAGAATGCTCTTAAGAAGGGGAGTGGAGTATTTGATGTTAGTTGTCGCTTGAACTATCTTACTTACTCCATTCGTTATGTTGAGCGCACCGTGAGTGTTGAGCATGCCAAAGCCGATGTGTCACTTTGTGATAAAATTGATTTGAAGGCTTGGTGTGTTGGTCATGGGCTTAGGGTTCGTGGGGAATTTAATTGCTACATGCATGTCCTTGATCTCTTTGCTTATTTTTATTATGAGTGCTTGTTTTTGTCGAGCCAAGACCTTGTTGTCTCCTTGGGAGACATAAGCTTTTTCATAGGTATTGATGCTTGGCTCTACCACAAGAGTGTGTTTTCCACACCACTTGCACTTATTATTGTTGAGCTAACCTACTTGTGAAGTAGGAAGTTTTGGTTGTGCTTGTTTTGATTGTAGGTTTTGATGGTTCGATTTCGAGGACGAAATCCTTTCAAGAAGGGGAGGATGATGCGGCCCAAAATGGCCTAAACGACAACCATCAAAAGCCATGCTCGAGAGCACAAGGAAGACGAGTCAAGGCCTCCGGGAACGTCTTGGAAGATCATGCATTGGAGCGCCGAGGACGGAGGAAACAGGGCAGGAAAACAGGCAGCCCAAAACAGGGCAAAACAGGGGAGCACACTGGGAGCTCACTGCCTGCCGGAAGACAAATGGTCTTCGCGATCGCGACCATGACTCACGCGATCGCGAAGAGGAGCATATTGCCTTGCGCGACAGCGTTGATCTCGCGCGATTGCGAGGAGTGAAGGTTTGGCCGTTCGATCTCTGCGCGACAGCGTCCCATGTAGCGCGATCGCGATGCCTGGAAGAATGCTCTGCGCGATCGCGACCCTCCTGGCGCGATCGCGATGAAGGGAACTTGATCAGCGGACCAGAATCAGCTCCAGGGGCATTTTTGTCCATTTTTAGTGTAAATGTATATATAGCATATTTTGTTCTTCATTTCATTAGTTAGTTTACATTATATGAACATAGAGAGAAGAGAGAACTAAGAGAAGGCCGAGCCTTTCTTGTTGAAACCCGAGGCTTCGTGTATGTCTCGACTTGGAGCCTATGGAAATTCATCGCTAGTGTGAATTCCTTGTAAGGTTCGAGTTTCACTTTCTTCCTTGGATAATTAAATTCTTGTTTGAATTGTTTTATCCGTTCTTTCTTCTAATTCTTGTCTTCCTAGTCTTAAATTTCTCGATATCTTTGATATCACGTTATCACATTTACTTGCTTCCGCTCGTTTATCGAATAGTTAGCTTCCGCGTGTTTTGCCCCTTATCAGAGACTCACACTAAAGTTCGAGTAGCAACGAAGAACTTGTTCCGTTACACCCCAAACGATTGGAAAGAATCACCTACGCTAAGCAACTATCCTCAAGAGGTACTCGACTCTCGCAAATAGAATGATCAAAGACGGATTGAAGGTCAACTTGGAATCTTCCAATTGAATTCAAGCCAAAATGTTTACAAGGTTTCTTGGGAGCAAAGCTCATTCAATGTATATTCAAAGTGTAGTAAATGGCATTAAGTGATGAAGAGTGTATTTATAACACTCTTCCACAAGTAATGAAAAGACTAAAAAGCCCCTTAAGTAGTTTGGGACATAGTAGAACACCTAGGGGTAAACTAGGAACTTTACACAAAAAAGATGGAACTTCAGCATTTCGGGCGCTCCGCCCATGTTGTAGGCGCTCCGCCCAAGCTGTTTGGCAGACGGCTCGGCTGGGTGCTCCGCCTAAAGGGCAGGCGGTCCGCCTGGTGGCCCTTGTGGCTGGGCGCTCCGCCCTGAGCTGCTGGGCGCTCCGCCCACTGAGCTGAAGCCTTCCATTCCTCCATCTATCGAGCTCCAATGCATGGTCTTCAAAGTATCCCCCGAGCTCACATCATCCAAGGCCTTCCAAACCAAGTGTAAGTGAGTGTCTTGTATCTCCTTGGCTTGACTTCGAGTGAATGGTCTCGATGCAATTTGGGTTGCATCACTTTTGCATGTGAGATGAATCAATTTACTTTCGATGACTCCTCAAGTGAGGGAAAAGAACCTAGTCTTGATACTATGCTTTTGTGTGACCATGCATTTGAGGTTCATGCTTTTACATTTCCCTTATTTGAAGATAATCTTATTTGTAGTAGCAATTTGTGTCGGACTAGTGTTGGTAGCAAAATGGAACCCCCATGGTGTGAAGGATTTGACCCCTTAGGCAACCCATTGCTTGAGAATTTGGGAGAGGTAGATGGTTCTTTGAGTGACCCTCCTATTGCTTGTTTGGGTTATGATGAAGAAGAGTCCATCATCAATACCTTTCTTGAGAGTTTGTCTATTGGGAAGGGTTGCGTAGGTGATGAAATTGGAGGGGAAGAGGAATCTCTTGGTGTGAGTAAGTATGCTCTAAAGAAGGGGAGTGGAGTGCTTGATCCTACTTGTAGGTTGGGCTATTTGATTCACTCCACTCCACATATTGATCACACCTTGAGGATTGATTGGTATGTTGATTTTGAGCTTAAGGTTCAAGAGGGTTTTGATAGCTTGATCTTGCATTTTTCATGCCCACATGACCTATTTGCTCATTATCTTGTTGAGTGCAGGTTGATCTTTAACCAAGTGCTTATGGTTCTCTTTGGAGACTTGATATTCATGATTGTTATTGATGCTTGGTTATATCACAAGAGTGTGTTTTCCACACTTCTTGCACTAACCTACTTTCAAAGTAGGAAGTTTGTGTGTTTGTACTTGTCGTTGCTTGTAGGTTCTAAGCTCCATGCTACGGCGGGGGAGATATTGGAAGAAGCCTATATCAAAGTGACGATCAAGAGGGATAAAGAAGGAGCGCTTTGGCCACCCCGAGGAGTTGTTGATGCTATGAGAGACCAAGCCTCGATTTCGAGGACGAAATCTTCTCAAGAAGGGGAGGATGATAAGACCCAAATCGAGCATCTATCTAAAAGCACCATCCAAGGCCAAGGAAGAGCACTTCAAGGTCATGCATTGGGACGCCAAGGAAAGAAGAGCATCCGAGACACATTTCAAGGTGTTTCAAGAAGTTCCAGGAAGAGGCGGACTGATGCAGCCCAAATTGCATCGACACCAACACTTGGTCTGGGAGTCGCGGCATGGATGATATGAGTTCGGGAGACGACTTGA
Source organism: Petunia x hybrida (assembly GCA_037355625.1). Lineage (NCBI taxonomy): Eukaryota > Viridiplantae > Streptophyta > Magnoliopsida > Solanales > Solanaceae > Petunia > Petunia x hybrida. The sequence continues at coordinate 4,742,132 of JBBBVM010000609.1, forward strand.
AGACCATGAGTTGAAGCTCAATCAAAGTGGGAACAGGGCTGAAACCAGTGCAGGAAACAGGGGAGCCACAACAGGGCAAAATAGGGCAGCATTTCCTGAGCTACTGCCTGGCGCCAGACTTCTTCTCTGCGCGATCGCGCCAACTCTCACGCGATCGCGATGACCAGTCATTTGCCCTGCGCGATTGCGCTCAACATGACGCGACAGCGAGCCTCTGAAGTTTAGTGCCCACGCGATCGCATATCCTTGTGCGCGATCGCGAAGACCATTTGAGCAGTGCGGACCAGAAACTTGGCAAATGTTGTAAGGGGAAACTATAAATACCCCATTCATTCATTTATTGCATTTCAACAAACCTTGAATGTAGAATGATATATTTCTTGAGTGAATCTCAATGAAGAACCGGTGAACGGGCATGATTTCACTTGGTGGATTCCAAGTTGAACATCGTAACCTCTTTCGATCATTCTATTTGCAAGAGCCGGGTGCCTCTTGAGGGTAGTTTCATAGTATAGGTGATCCTTGACTTCACCCGGGGTGTATCGAGACGAGTTCCTCGGTGCTACTTAGGTAAACGTTCAAGCCTCGTCTTGCTCTTTATCTCGATATCTTCATCGATATCGCCTATCTTGTTTTCGTTTCCGCATTTTGTATCGTCTTTTCGTTTCCGCGTATTTTAGGTTGCATCACGGACCGCCTACGGATTGAGGCGGACCGCCTAAAGGAAGTTGGCTCTCGGGATATTTTGAGGCTGATGCAGCCCAAAATGGCCTAAACGACAACCATCAAAAGCCAAGCTCGAGAGCACAACGGATACGAGTCAAGGCCTCCGGAAACAACTTGAAGATCATGCATTGGAGCGCCAACGGATGGAGGAAACAGGGCAGGAAACTGGGCAAAACAAAACAGGGCAAAACAGGGCAGCACACTGGGAGCTTACTGCCTGACGGAGGATGTTTGTTCTTCGCGATCGCGACACACTCTGCGCGATCGCGATGAAGCTTCCCTTATTCTGCGCGAACGCGCCATGCTTAGCGCGATGCCGATGCCGAAGAAGCCAGTGACCTGCGCGATCGCGAGCTTCCTCACGCGATCGCGATGATGTAGAAGATGGTCTGCGCGATCGCGAGCCTTCCTGGCGCGATCGCGATGAGGAGAACCTGAACAGCGAACCAGAATCAGCTTCAGGGTCATTTTTGTCCAAAACTCAATGTAAATGTATATATAGCATATTAGCTCTTCATTTTCATTAGTTAGCCAATATTGAAGAGAGAATCTTGTGAGAGAACATTGAAGAGGCCGAGCCCTTCTTGTTTGAGCCCGAGGCTCGTGTATGTCTCGACTTGGAACCTATGGAGATCGACACCTAGTTTGATTCCATTGTAAGGTTCGAGTTTCCCTTCTCCCTTTTGGATTCAATTAACGTTAGTAATTTGAATTCGATTCTTTCTTCTATTTCTTGCCTTCCTAGTCTTGCATTTCTCGATATCTTTTAGATATCTCGTATCTTGTTTTATCGCTTCCGCATATTTGTGTCGTGTTTAGCTTCCGCGTATTTTAGGTTGCATCAGTTGGTATCAGAGCAAGGCTCGGGTTATGTTCTTACAAACCCCCGTTCCTTGTTCAACGTGTTAGTATCGTTATTGTGTTGTTGTTTGTTCTTGAAATTTGAAGAAAAACAAAAAAATTGAAAAACTAGAAAACTTGACAAAATTTGGTCGAGCGGGTTGGATACAAGTCCCCGAGTGTTAAAAAGTAGTGGGGATTGTTCCTTGTTGTATTCCCGTCGTTTTGATACCTATATCCCGTGTTTTGGTGTCGCGATTCAAAAACTCGAAAATCAAATCCAAAAGTTGAAAATTTCTTGAAAACGCTTCAAACTTGAATCGAAGCTTTGTTAGAGGTTTAAACCTATTGGGAATTGGTTGTTATAGTTGAAAACACCATTGGGTATCGTTGGGAAGGAGTAAAAGTCGAGTCGGGGTGATTTTGTGTGCCAAAAACTGAAGTTGCAGTCGAGTTTCTGGTTCTGCACTGCATACCTGCGCGATCGCGCAGGAACACACGCGATAGTGCTGGGAAAAAATTTTATCCCTTCGCGATCGCGAAGAGATAGGCTCCGACAGCGAAGAGAAAATTAAAATTTTTGAAAATTTGTTCTTCGCGATAGCGCGCGTCTGCACGCGATAGCGAAGAAGAAACAATTTTGCAGATTTCCAGTTTTGGGACAGAACGTTCGCAACGGCTTCCGAACAGTTTCCAAACATCTAAACTACAATTGGACCATTAAATATGATGAGTTTGTAGATCACAAACAAAATTCCATCCGATTCCAAATCCGTTTGATTCCGATTCGAGTCGAATCTTTTGTGTCCCGTTTTCTACCGTACCTCTTGGTTAGTGTTTTGAAGGTAATTGGCCTACTTGAAAGACACTAATCCTTTAGCGTATAGGGTATTCGTGCGTAGAGGAGATTAGAATTCAAAGAAGAGTCGTAGAACTCCTTTTGGCCTCAAGTGCGCATTTAAAATAGCCGTCCGTCCATCGAGTCTCATTAATTCCATTCCGAACTTTAACTTGGACTTGCTAGTTGTGATTACCTTGGTTCCCAAGTTGATAAGGCCTCGCTCTTGAGTGTACAAATATTGAGTGATACACGTGAGGGAGTGACTTTTGGGAGGTTTTGTTCTTTGGTGATTGCAACAATGTCGGACCATGATGAAGGAGTAGATTGTGACTCACGTGGCGATGATGCGAGTTGCTATGACTCGTATGGTGATGATGGGGACTATGGCTCCTATGAGGGAGATGATGGCCATTGTTATGATGATGGAAGCCATGGCTCCTATGATGACGAAGCGGTTCACTATGATGATCGTGAGGTTGATGATGACTACGAGGCTTGTGATGAAGAATGTGACGATGCCTATGCTTCTAGTCAAGAAACCGAAGATGGTGACGCTTCAAGGTACATTGATCCTACTTACTCTTCTTGTGAAGAATTTGAAATTGATGATAGTGACATAGATAGAGTTGATGATGATGTTGAGCATATGGGTTATTCTTATGCATCTTCTCTTAGTGTTGCTAATGGTGTGCAAGGGAGTAGTAGAGGACCTTCCATTAGTATGGGAGGTGGTGGTGGTGGTTGTTCCGTGGGAAGGAAGAAGCTTCCATCTTCTAGGTACGCTAAGCGGCCTAATGATTCTAATTCCCATGTTGAGGTTGGTTTGGAAAATGGTGTTGCTTTTGCTACAAAGGGGTTGTATGCCGTGAGGGGCGTGGATGGTTGTAGTAGGAGTAGTACTATGGGCTATTGATGCAATGCAAACCCGAAGGTGTTGCTAGGCACAATTGCGGAAGAAGAACAGGTAAAGAAGAAGATAAAAAGCAAGACAAAACTTGCTTCTTTCGAAAGAACAGAGGGGAACCTGTCCCAAAGCTCGATCAAAAGGGAGACAAGAATCACCCTAACTATGCAACAATCCTCAAGAGAACATTGCCTCTTGCAAACTGAATGATCAAGAGGAATGTTCAATCGGACTAACCGAAAGCCACAAGTCCTTAAAAGCCCTCACCGGGGTTTTGCTCACGTCGGAGACAAGAAGAAATGTGCTCGGCACTTTCATTCAATTCATCAATATCCAAAAACTAGCTACTTACAATGTAAGGAAGTAAGGTTTATATAGGAAATACTAAGGGTAAACTAGTAAATAGGTCACAGTCGACCAATAAAAATAAGCCACGCAGGGCTGAGTTAAAAATGTGTTCGGCAACCTTGACTTCGGTGAGCCTGGCTTCGGTTCTTGACTTCGGTGAGCCTGGCTTCGGTTCTCTATTGCCTGCTCGAACACATTTGTCATCGGGCGCTGACTTAGCTTCGAACACATGATGTTATGTTCGGCTCTGCGCTGCCCGGGGTCAAGAGCTGCTGTTCGGGAACTTTGTCATCGGGCTCGAACTTGATGATGTAGCCCTTGGTTTCATCACTTGGCAATTCCTCTTCTGAACACATGCTTCTTCCCATCGTAGTCAGCTGGACGTGCATGTCATGGAGCAGCTTAGCTTGACTTCGGGTAATTGGCCTCCTCGGTTGATCAGCACTTCGGGCTGCATCATCCTCCCCTTCTTGAGAGGATTTCGTCCTCGAAATCGAGTCATCCTCTGCTTCTGATGTTTGGCCTACAACACAAGGGGTCAAATCAGTAACATTGAAGGTGTTGGACACATTATACTCACCTGGGAGGTCGATGACATAAGCATTGTTGTTTATTTTGCTCAGCACTTGAAATGGACCATCCCCTCGAGGAGCCAATTTTCCTTTCCTTAGGTTCGGGAAACGTTCCTTTCGGAAGTGAACCCAAACCCAATCACCCTTCTTTAACTCCAACTTTTTACGCCCCTTGTTTTTCTTTAAGGCAATCTTTGCATAGGCGTCCTCGAGGTTCTTCTTCACCTTCGCATGCAACTCGAGCAGAGCTTTGGCTCGGTGAGTACCTGCAAAGTCGATAACAACATCTCGAGGCAATGGGGTTAGATCAAGTGGAATTAAAGGGTTAAATCCGTACACACACTCGAACGGGGTCATGTTAATCATTCGATGCACCGTTCGATTGTATGCAAACTCCATCATGGGCAATCGATCAGCCCAGTTTCCAACCTTGCCTTTGGTCATTGCCCGAAGCAAAGATCCCAAGGTTCGGTTAACTACTTCGGTCTGTCCATCAGTCTGAGGATGATGAGACGTCGAAAAAAGTAGTTTGGTGCCGAGGGCACCCCATAGACACTTCCAAAAATGACTCAAGAATTTTGTATCCCGATCACTCACAATAGTACGAGGGACACCATGCAATTTCAACACATTGGAAATAAATAATGTAGCTACATGCTGGGCATCGTCACACTTCTTGCAAGGAATAAAGTGAGCCATCTTCGAAAATCGATCAACCACAACGAAGATGCTATCATGTCCTCCCCCCGACCTCGGTAACCCCAAGACAAAGTCCATGGATATATCAACCCAAGGTCGATCAGGCACAGGTAACGGGGTGTACAAACCATGAGGGTTGGACTTCGATTTAGCTTTCTTGCAAACGAGACAAGCGTTGCAAAGCTTTTCCACATCTCGTCGCATTTTGGGCCAATGGAACTGCTCGGTCAAGATACCAAGAGTTTTGTCGACACCGAAGTGTCCCATCAGTCCACCGGAGTGAGCTTCTCGAACCAAGAGCTCTCTCCACGATGACACTGGCACACAAACCCTCCCATTCTTGAAGAGGTAGCCATCGTGCCACTGATATTTCTCAACTCTTCGGCCACTCAAGATTGCGTCTCGAACACATTTTAGCTTGGGATCGTCTTCGTACTTCGACTTGATGCTTTCAAATCCCATGAGCCTAGAGGCGAGAGTGGTCGCTAAAGCAAATTTCCTTGATAGCGCATCGGCCACAACATTGTCTTTTCCCTTTTTGTAATGAATTACATAGGGAAAGCTCTCAATGAATTCAACCCATTTGGCATGCCTTCGGTTCAACTTCTCCTGTCCTCGGAGATGCTTCAAGGACTCATGATCGCTTTTGATCACAAATTCTCGAGGCCACAAATAATGCTGCCAATGGGCGAGTGCTCGAACGAGGGCATACAACTCTTTATCATAGGTCGAATAATTCAAAGTTGCACCCTTAAGCTTTTCGCTAAAGTAAGCGATCGGCTTCGATTCTTGCATCAGCACTCCTCCGATCCCAACTCCAGACGCATCACACTCGACTTCGAATGCTTTGCCGAAGTCAGGGAGTTGCAACAACGGGGCAGAACAAAGCCTCCGTTTCAACTCTTGGAAAGCCCTTTCTTGGGACTCCCCCCACACAAATGGATTGTCTTTCTTAACCAGCTCGGTTAGAGGAGCTGCCACGGTGCTAAAGTCACGAACAAACCTTCGGTAAAAGCTAGCTAACCCATGGAAGCTACGAACTTGTGATACCGAGGTCGGAGTTGGCCAATCTTTGATGGCTTCGACTTTTGATTCGTCGACTTCGACACCATTAGCACTGACTACAAATCCAAGAAAGACTACACGATCGACACCGAAGGCGCACTTCTTGAAGTTAGCATACAACTTTTCTTCTCGAAGCTTTTCAAGCACAAGCCTTAGGTGTTCGACATGTTCATCCATGGTTCGACTGTAAACAAGTATGTCATCGAAATAAACGACAACGAACTTGTTTATGAACGGTTTGAGCACGTGGTTCATCAATCGCATGAATGTGCTCGGGGCGTTGGATAAGCCAAATGGCATTACCAACCATTCATAGAGACCGAATTTGGTCTTGAATGCGGTTTTCCACTCGTCACCCGGGTTTCATTCGGATCTGGTGGTAACCGGACCTGAGGTCAATCTTTGAAAAGCATGAAGAACCACTCAATTCATCTAGCATGTCATCTAATCGAGGAATAGGATGACGATACTTTACCGTTATCTTGTTGACTGATCGACAGTCAACGCACATTCGCCATGTTCCATCCTTCTTCGGGACAAGAATAACTGGAACGGCGCAAGGACTCAAGCTCTCACGAACGAGGCCCTTGTTCAGCAATTCATCAACCTGCCTTTGGAGCTCTTTGGTGTCTTCGGGATTACACCGGTATGCAGGTTTGTTGGGGATTTGAGATCCCGGCACGAAGTCAATTTGGTGCTCGATTCCTCTCAACGGAGGCAATCCACCTGGCATTTCCTCGGGAAACATGTCCTCGAGGTCCTGTAAAACTTTTCGAACAGACAAAGGCAAAGGGTTATCATTAGAAAAATCATCATTAGAGTTTAGAAAGATACCCTTGTGCACGAGGCAAATCATCATCTGACCGTGGTCGTTGCCTCGTAAGATCTCACCGGGTTGCATGATTGCACAAATTCCTTTCTCCTCGGTCGGTGAGTTTGTCTCATCGGCTCCCAATTTTGCTCCCATCGGAAGCTTAGCTTTGGCCGCTTCTTTCAGTTCTTTCATCCGTTTATAGTCCTCGGAGACTTGCTTTGGAGACAATGGTTTGAGGATGAAACTCTTGCCATCGAGCTTTACGGTGTAAGTGTTGGATCTGCCATTGTGAACAGCTGTTCGGTCATATTGCCATGGTCGACCCAAGAGCAAATGACAAGCTTGCATCGGCACCACATCGAATACCATTTCATCTTGATACTCGCCGATCCTAAACTTGATCCACACTTGTTTGACAACTCTCAATTCTCCACACTCATTCAGCCATTGTAATTTGTAGGGGTGGGGATGCTTCATCGTTGGTAATCCCATTTGTGAAACCAAAGTTTGGCTCACTACATTGGCACAGCTACCAGAATCAATAATCATCGAACACACCTTTCCCCTTACTCGACATCGGGCATGAAAGAGGTTTTCTCTTTGGTTGTCCTCTTCTTCAAGAGTCATGCAGCTCAAATTCCTTCGAACCACAAGAAACATTTCCGGATGATCAGCTTCGGCAGCCTCATGATCATCATCAACTTCAGCTCGATCAGTCTCCTCGATAATTTCCTCCTCGGTGTCACTCGCTTGCTCATGGACGGTTCCATCTTCGAGCAGTAGCATAACTTTGCGAGTTGGACACTCTTTTGCCATGTGACCATAACCTCTGCATTTATGACACTGAATATTTGAAGCACTAGGAGAGTTTAGTTGAACTTTACCTCCCACTTCTCTTGGTTGGTTAACGGTCACACCTTTCTCGAAGGGTCTCTTCGAATCTCGAACAGTGTTGGCACTTGCTTGGTTGGGACTTTTCCATTCTTTTCCTCGGTTCAAGGGAGTAGAAGTAGTGACTCCTCGATACCGGTTTGCTTTTTCTTCCTTCACCAATTTTTCAGCTTCGGTAGCAGCATCAAACAAATCTTCCAACGTGTGATACACGTGGAGTCTCAACTGAGATGACACATCCCTGGTCAAGCCATTCTTGAACCGGATAATGGCTTGTTCTTCGTCTTCGGTCAGGTCAAGATTCAATCGAATCTTTTCAAATTCATCATGGTACTCTTGAACTGACTTCGATCCTTGTTTCAGCTCATATAGCTTTTGCATTTGAGTTTGCCTGTACTTAGCACTCAAATACTTAGCATCCATCGCTCTCATCAACTGTGGCCAGGTAGTGACTTCGGGATAGTCATTCCTTCGTCTATGCCTCTTGTCAGCTTCCCACCAAGTAGATGCATAAGCTTCGAACGAAGCAATGGCATGGGCAGCCTTTCGCTCCTCGGTCATCTCATTGGTTTCAAAGATGCGCCCCATTTTCAACTTCCATTCAAGATACTCATCGTGATCACTAGTTCCTTTGAAGGGTGGAATAGTGATCTTGACACTGTTCAGGTTGGAGTCTCGAACACCACGAATCTGTTCGGGATACTCATCATCTCGATCATCAGCCTCACGCTCAATATTTCTTCCAAAATTTGCGCCTCGGCCTCGACCTCGGAAATTTCCACGACCTCGGTGAGCTTGCCTTCGTTGAGCGAATGGCAGCTCACGTTCATACTCGTCCTCGGGAAATTCCTCTTCATCAACCTCTTCGGTTACAGAACCAAGGTCTCTTCGGATCCTTGGAAGTGGTAACCTCTCTCCTCGGGGAATGCCCAAGTTTTGATTTCCAGCTTGGGGATTGCCCAAGTTTTGTTGTGCTTGGGGATTGCCCAAGTTAAGCTCTCTTCGAATTACTTCACTCGTCAACTGATGTTGTCGAAGAAGCTCAGCATACAGCTCTGGCTTCATCGGAGTGGATTCGCTCGTTCCAGCGCCGGACCCATTTTTGGCCACGGACGCACTTCCTTGTTCGAGTTGAGCTACTCGAACACTAACTCCTCTCACTTCGGCACTGACACTTTGTATCGCAGCCATGAGATCGGCTAACGACACTTCGGGCCTTTCAATGCCTTTGCCTTCGTTTCCAGCCATGGTACCTGCACAAGTCAAAGATCAAACAATTGTTAAGGTTAGAAATCACCTCACACTCTCCCTCACCTTTGATGGGTGGCGCTCGGGTCCACTCAATTTATGGGTTCGGTTTTTTGATCACTCAAGGACTTGTTAACAGTGGCTCGTCCAATTGATCGGTCCTCTAAGATCCTTCAAGTTCGACAATAGTCACTGTCTCTTCGGGAAGAGTGAAGTGATGTTCGACTCGATGGAACGGACGCTTTTTACTGAGCTCGGGGAGTCAAAAGAAATTTCTACGAAAGTTTGGACTTCGGTCACCCCTTCGCACGAGTTCCTATCAGCTCAAATGAGTTGGTACGACCTCGAGTAGGACAATTACTCAAAAGATCCACCAACCAGAATTTGACACGAAAGAAAGTGAGAACCTAGGAGAATCTACCCTTTTTTATTCCCTTTGGAATCTTTTTCGATCACACCCACTCCTGTCCGTACAAGAGTGGTCCCCTTTGGTACGGATAGGGTTTTACCTTATCCACTTTCCCTTTTTCAGCCGACAATTTTTCACCTGGGGTTTGAACATTCAAACTTTTACCCCTTCTTCTTCAATGGAACAGTAACCTTGCTCCGGCGTACGGATTCAACAGCTTCGGTTCACTGACCAAGAATTTCTAACAAGATCTGGGTTGCCTTCAACTCCGGTCTCAGCAACATCGGAGGAAATCAAACGAAGTTCTTCGAGCAAAGAACTTGCTCGTCGTGTCGTACACTGTTACGAAATTTTGTAACAAGTTTCCGGCGTACGGACAACGATTCCAACTTAAGAACTTCGATTTCAAGCAACAAACAAACCCAAATCACTCAAGAACCACCAACCTTCATCGGTCTCCACCAACACAGCCTGGGTTCGATTTCCAGTCACCAATGAAGCTCAAATCAGTCCAAAATTCACCAAGAAACCCTAGTCACGAAATCAGTACGTCGGGTATTCGTTGGAATCAGAACTCAATGGTGATCACGAATCAAAGATTGTTTTTCCCAAACAACCAACAATCAAACACAATTTTTGAATTTTCTTTTTATCACTTTTTTTTTTTTTTGTAAGATAACAACACCAACAGCGACAAAACAAAACAAGAACACGAAAAGGAAAACAAAGACACAAACGCACGATAATAAAGATAACTTGAACAGGATTTGGGGTTGTAGAAACAAGCCCAAACCGTGCTCTGATACCAAGATGATGCAATGCAAACCCGAAGGTGTTGCTAGGCACAATTGCGGAAGAAGAACAGGTAAAGAAGAAGATAAAAAGCAAGACAAAACTTGCTTCTTTCGAAAGAACAGAGGGGAACCTGTCCCAAAGCTCGATCAAAAGGGAGACAAGAATCACCCTAACTATGCAACAATCCTCAAGAGAACATTGCCTCTTGCAAACTGAATGATCAAGAGGAATGTTCAATCGGACTAACCGAAAGCCACAAGTCCTTAAAAGCCCTCACCGGGGTTTTGCTCACGTCGGAGACAAGAAGAAATGTGCTTCGGGAGCGATTTGAAGAAGCATCAAGAGGACCAGGGCCTTAGGCGCCCCGCCTGCTTCCTAGGCGCCCCGCCTATGCTAGGCCTAGGCAGCCCACTGCTTGCAAATTCAGGCGCCCCGCCTGACCCGTAGGCGCCCCGCCTGAACCCAGCACAAGCCAGGCGTCCGCCTACCCACCAGGCGCCCCGCCTGAACTGAGGCCTCCCAGCTCACTGCCTAACATTCAGGCGCCCCGCCCAAGCCTAGGCGCCCCGCCCAACATGCTGAAGAGGCCAACTTTTGGCATTGAACTTCCTATTTTGCCCTTAAGTGGCTTGTATGTATTAATTAGCTTTAGGGGCATTTTAGACATTTCACCTAGTCTTGTGAAAGACTATAAGTAGGAACACTTAGCCATTTCTTCATTAGTTAGCTTTGAACATAGAAGAGAGAATTGAGAGAGAACGTTGAAGAGGCCGAGCCCTTCGAGTTCGAAGCCCGAGGCTTCGTGTATCTATGTACTTGGAACCTATGGGGATCGACACCTAGTTGGATTCCATTGTAAGGTTCAAGTTTCCCTTTCTCCCTCTTGAATTCAATCCACGTAACTGAATTGAATTCGTTTCTTTCTTCTAATTTCTTGCCTTCCTAGTCTCGATTTCTTGTTATCTTTTATCGCTTCCGCATTGTTTGTATCGTATTTAGCTTCCGCGTGTTTTGCCCCTTATCAGTTGGTATCAGAGCACGGATCGGGTGTTGTTCTGACAAACCCTCGTTCCTTGTTCGTAGTATCCTTATCTTTGTTGATGTTGTGTTTGTTCTTGAAAATTTGAAGAAAAACAAAAAAATTGAAAAACTAGAAAACTCAAGAAAATTTGGTAGATCGGGTTGGAATCGAATCCCCAAGTGTTAAAAAGTATCGGGGTTTGTTCCTTATAGTATTCCGTTGTTTTGGTACCCATATATCGTGTTTTGGTGTTACGAATCAAAATTTCCAAAAAAATCAAAATCCAAAAAGTTTGAAAATTCTTGAAAACGCTTCAATCTTGAATCGAAGCTTGTTGTTGTTGTTTGGGGTTGAAAAACTATTGGGGATTGATGATATTAGTTGTATACACCTTTGGGTATCATTGATTTTGTGTATCGGGTTGAAATCGAACCAAAAATTTGGCCAAAAGCACCAAAAACCCGTTTTCGGAAAAAGCTGTCGAACAGGCCTAGGCGCCCCGCCTAGATCCAGGCGCCCCGCCTAGATTGGCTACTGCCTAGGCTGCTGAAAGTGTCCAGGCGCCCCGCCTAGCATCCAGGCGCCCCGCCTGTGATAGGAATCAAATACGCGGAAAGTAAAAGATAAGAACGAGACGTAACTCGATCTCTAATCCCAAGTAGCAACGAAGAACTTGTTCCGTTACACCCCGGGAGAAGGACAAGAACACCTACGCTAGGCAACTACCCTCGAGCTAACGCGAGCACGCAAGTAGAATGGTCGGGGAGGAAAAGCATTCATCTAGATCCGCTAGAAGAACTACAAGTCCAAAATCAAAGGGTTTCATTCAATAACCAAGAGCCTTGCTCATGTTCAATGTTTAACATTCATCAACTATCATAAACTAAGTGTAAATAGGCTAAGCATGGATATTTATAGTGTTTCCAAGCTTGCAAAATGACTAAAAGACCCTTACTAATAAGGTGCATAAACATAGGCCACGTAGGGCAAAACGGTAAAATAAACATAGGCCTTCACAGCTGGGAGGGGCGCCTGGGCTGCAGGAGGGGCGCCTGGGATTGCAGTCAGCTAGGCGGGGCGCCTGGCTAGGTGGGGCGCCTGGCTTGCCTGGGCCTAGGCGGGGCGCCTGGGCAGGCGGGGCGCCTGGGCAGGCGGGGCGCCTGGGTGCTTTCCAGTGACTTAGGCAGTGAGCAGGCTAGGCGGGGCGCCTGGCTCAGGCGGGGCGCCTGGCCCTTCTGTGCCGGATTCTTCCTTAGGCGTGAGGCCTAGTTTGAGCACCCAAAATGGCTTCCACTCGTTTCCTTCTTCAAGGCCTCTCCTCACCAAGTGTAAATGGACTCCTCAGATCTCCTTGGCTTGACTCCGAGTGAAGGGTCTTGTGGGGGTGGGGGTTTGGGTCTTATCATCCTCCCCTTCTTGAGAGGATTTCGTCCTCGAAATTGAAGCATCATTCACGACCTCTTCCTCATCAATCACGACCTCGTCATTACCTACATCCAAAGGAACCAAGTCACAAACATTGAAAGTATTAGAGACTTGATACTCACTTGGCAAGTCGACCACATATGCATTGTTGTTTATCTTCGAAAGCACTTGGAATGGGCCATCTCCCCGGGGTGCCAACTTCCCTTTTCTAAGGTTTGGAAACCTTTCTTTCCGGAAGTGCACCCACACATAGTCTCCCTTCTTGAGTTCCACCTTCTTGCGGCCTTTGTTCTTCTTGGAGGCAACCTTAGCATAAGCTTCCTCCAAATTCTTCTTGGCCTTAGCATGTAGCTCCATCAAAGCCTTGGCTCTAGCTTTCCCTTCAAAATTAACAACCATTTCCCTAGGCAAAGGGGTTAGATCAAGGGGAATCAAGGGGTTAAAACCATACACACATTCAAAAGGAGTCATGCCAATCATGCTATGCAATGTACAATTGTAGGCAAACTCCATCATAGGCAATCTATCAATCCACGTCCCGGCCTTACCTCGGGTCATGGCCCTTAGAAGAGCACCCAAGGTCCGGTTTACCACTTCGGTTTGACCATCGGTTTGTGGGTGGTGGGATGTGGAAAACAAGAGCTTGGTGCCTAAAGCACCCCATAGACTTCGCCAAAAATGGCTTAGGAATTTAGTATCCCTATCACTCACTATCGTTTGAGGCACACCATGTAGCTTCAAGACATTTTCAACAAACAAGGAAGCTACATGTTGGGCGTCATCGCATTTCTTGCACGGAATGAAATGAGCCATCTTTGAGAACCTATCTACGACAACAAAGATGCTATCGTGGCCCCCCCTAGTCCTTGGTAATCCCATGACAAAATCCATTGATATATCCAACCAAGGACTAGTAGGCACGGGTAGTGGGGTGTATAACCCATGAGGGTGGGATTTAGATTTGGCACGCTTGCACTCAAGGCAATTAGTGCAAAACTTCTCCACATGCACCCTCATCTTCGGCCAATAGAATTGTTCTTGAAGAACGGCCAAAGTCTTTCTTGTCCCAAAATGACCCATGAGTCCTCCACAATGTGCCTCTTGCACAAGCAATTCCCTCCATGAGGACTCGGGTATGCACACTCTACCATTTTTAAAGATGAATCCATTAGACCATTGGTATTTTTCGACTCTCTCCCCTTTCTCTAGGGCGTCATAGACACCCTTTAGCTTTGGATCATGAGCATACATCAATTTGATACTCTCGAATCCCATGAGCTTAGAGGTGAGAGTGGTGGCTAATGCGAACTTTCTAGAAAGCGCATCCGCCACAACATTGTCCTTCCCTTTCTTGTATTGAATCACATAGGGAAAGGACTCAATAAATTCAACCCACTTGGCATGTCTCTTATTGAGCTTTTCTTGGCCTCTCAAATGCTTGAGTGACTCATGGTCACTCTTGATTACAAACTCACGAGGCCAAAGGTAATGTTGCCAATGGGCAAGGGCTCTCACAAGGGCATACAACTCCTTGTCATATGTAGAATAATTCAAGGAGGCCCCTTTCAACTTTTCACTAAAGTAGGCGATGGGTTTGCTATCTTGCATTAATACACCACCAATTCCCACCCCCGAGGCATCACATTCAACCTCAAACGCCTTCCCGAAGTCGGGCAATTGCAATAGGGGGGCGGTACTTAACCTATCTTTCAACTCTTGGAAAGCCTTCTCTTGAGGCTCTCCCCAAACAAATGGTTGATCCTTCTTGACCAATTCGGTGAGTGGGGCGGCAATGGAGCTAAAATCTTTCACAAAGCGTCTATAAAAACTAGCAAGACCATGAAAGCTCCTCACTTGAGTCACGGTAGTAGGAGTAGGCCAATCACGTATGGCCTCTACCTTAGACTCATCCACCTCCACTCCTTGGGCACTCACAACAAACCCAAGAAAGACAACCTTTTCCACACCAAAGGCACACTTTTTGAAGTTAGCATAGAGCTTTTCGGCTCTCAAGGCTTCAAGCACTTGCCTAAGGTGGTCAACATGTTCATCAATTGTCCTACTATAGATCAAGATATCATCAAAATACACAACGACAAACTTGTTGATAAAAGACTTCAAAACATGATTCATGAGTCGCATGAAAGTGCTAGGTGCGTTGGATAGCCCGAAGGGCATAACCAACCATTCGTAGAGACCGAATTTGGTCTTGAATGCGGTTTTCCATTCATCCCCGGGTTTCATCCGGATTTGATGGTAGCCGGACCTAAGGTCGATTTTGGAAAAGACACACGACCCACTCAATTCATCCAACATATCATCAAGCCGTGGAATAGGGTGACGATACTTGATCGTTATCTTATTCACGGCTCGGCAATCTACGCACATTCTCCAAGTGCCGTCCTTCTTTGGGACAAGAATGACCGGTACGGCACAAGGACTCAAACTTTCCCTCACCAAGCCTTTTGAAAGCAAGTCATCAACTTGTTTTTGCAACTCCCTCGTATCCTCGGGATTGCTTCTATAGGCCGGCTTGTTCGGGATTTGAGAGCCCGGAATAAAATCGATTTGATGTTCAATACCCCTCAAGGGAGGTAAGCCATCGGGCATCTCATCCGGGAACATGTCCTCAAAGTTCTCCAACACATTTTTCAAAGCACTAGGCAAAGGACTAGAAGAAAAATCACAATTAGAGTTAAGGATCATACCTTTGTGCACTAGGCATAGGAGGAACTTGTTGCCATCATTACCTCTTAGGAGCTCGCCCGGTTGCATCATGGCACATATGCCACCGGTAGATGAAGTAGGTGGGATTGCCACCATGCTTTTGGACAGAGGACTAGTCTCAATGATTGACTTAGCCTTTGCCGCCTCCCTCAACTCCTTCATTCGGTTGTAGTCATCACTCACTTGTTTAGGAGTTAGGGGTTTCAACACAAACTTTCTTCCCTCCTGTTGGAGTGTGTAAGTGTTAACACGTCCATTGTGAACCACTTGTCGGTCAAATTGCCAAGGCCTTCCAAAGAGAAGGTGGCAAGCTTGCATAGGCACAACGACGAACAAGTGTTCATCAACATAACTCCCCATTTTGAACTTGATCATTGCTTGTTTCACTACCTTGAGCTCCCCACATTCACTAAGCCATTGTAACCGATAGGGCTTGGGATGCTTCATGGTAGGCAACTTCAATTGGGTTATGAGAGATTGACTCACCACATTAGTACAACTCCCGGAATCAATGATCATAGAACACACTACACCCTTAACACGACACCTAGCATGGAAGAGGTTTTCCCTTTGCAAGGTTTCACCATCCTCCGCAATCATAGCTCCTAGACTTCTCCTCACTACCAAGAAGGTATGAGGTTCCTCATCCTCCACCGTGTCATCTTCACCATCCTCCTCTACTCCCTCATCTCCCTCTACTCCCTCATCTTCCTCCGGCTCACTCTCTTGCTCATATGCATTATCACCCACAACAACCATGTTTCTTTTCGTAGGACACTCCTTAGCAAAGTGCCCATACCCTTTGCATTTGTGGCATTGAATGGAAGAAGAAGTAGGAGCATTCAATTGGGTTTTAGAGTTACCTCCCACATTGGGTGTGAACTTCTCAAATGGCTTCTTCACATCCTTGGTTGCATTGGCACCACTCGTTCCACTTGCACTCGGGAACCTTGCATTTGTGGTAGGAGGCTTCCAACCCCTTGTATTGCTTGTTGGAGTAGTAGTGCTACCCTTGTAGCGAAAGGACTTCTCCTCTTTGAGCCATTTCTCGGCTTCAACCGCATCATCACTGATGCGGGGCAAATCGAGCTAAGATGTCAATCAACGAGTGCCAAGCTTGAAGGATGCAACGGACGGGAAAGCCGAGGGCTTTGGGAGCGATCCGGAGAAGCAACAAGCGGAGAAGCTCATAGGCGCACATCCCAGGGATTCAGGCGGTCCGCCCAAACCCCTAGGCGGTCCGCCCAAAGGCTGCCCAAGCTGGGCGCTCCACCCACCCAACTGGGCGCTCCGCCTCAGCCTAGTGAAGGCCAGGCGCTCCGCCTCCAATTGGGGCGCTCCGCCCACTCCACTGGACTGCCAAGACGTGCCAAAGCTTAGGCGCTCCGCCCCCTTTTGGGCGCTCCGCCCCACGACGCTGAAGACTTGATTTTTGTCTTGAACTTCCTATTTTGCCCTCAAGTGTTGTATAATGTTTTAACTTAGTTGAGGGCTATTTTAGTCATTTCACTCTAGTCTTAGAGAGTTCTATAAATAGAACACTTAGCCATTTCATTCATTACACAATCTTGAATATTGATGAAACTTGAGCTATGCTCTCATTTGAACCCTTGTTGGGAACTTGAATTCAATTGGTGGAATCCAATTTGAACTTCATCCATCTTTGATCATTCTATTTGCAAGGGTCGAGTATCTCTTGAGGATAGTTGCATAGCGTAGGTGATTCCTTGACATTCCCCGAGGTGTAGCGAGACAAGTTCCTCGTTGCTACTTAGGTAATCGTTCGAGTCTCGTCTCGTTTTTATCTTTATCTTTATCGTTTCCGCATTTTCGTATCGTTTGTTGCTTCCGCCTATTTTACCCTGCATCAGTTGGTATCAGAGCACGGCTAGGCTTCGTTCTTACGAATCCTCGGTCTTGTTCTTCTTGTTGTTATCATTGTGTTGTTTGTTCTTGAAGTTGGAAGAAAAACAAAAAAATCCAAAAACTTGAAAATCACAAAAAAATTGCTAGAAATCGTTCATTGTTGCGATTTTGTTGGTTTTGATTATCGGGGATTGTTTATCTACGTATTCTCGACAATTGGGTACCAACAAAACACGTTTTGGAGTTGTGAATCAAAATCTTGAAAATCCAATCTCAAAGTTGAAGAATTCACAAAATTTGCTAGAACTTGTTTGTTGTTATGAATTCTTGGATGTTTGGTATCGGGGATTGTTCTATATAGTTAACCCGTCATTTTGATACCCCCATAACATCATTTGGAGTTGCGGAATGAAAATCGAAATTTTTGAATCTTGAAAATTTTGAAGTTTCTTGAAGAACTTGCTCCAAATTCTTGAAACAAACTTGTTCTTGGTTGTTTGTTGGATTAAACCATTGGGGTTTGTTGATTATAGCATATAACAACTTTGGGTATCCTTTGAATTGCAAAACAACTTGAAAACGTTGGATTTTTGGGTGCAAAATCGACCAAATCGCGTTTGGAAAAAGCTGGAGCCCCAGGCCTAGGCGGACCGCCCAGACCCAGGCGCTCCGCCCACCCTTGTCCACTGCCTAAGCTGACCAAAAACCAGGCGGACCGCCCCACTGACCAGGCGGACCGCCCAGTGTCCTGAAGGTTTCGGGTGGGTTGTTTTCGTAGGCTTTCGTGTTTGTTTGGTTTCCGTTGCTTCCGGCTAGTACTTTGAGAGTAACACTCCTACTCGATTAGTGCTAGTTCATTGAGCGTTTAGGACCTTCGTGCCTAGAGGAGAGTAGACCTCAAAGAAGACTCGTAGTTTGATTTTGCTTCAAGTGCGCACCTAAATAGCCTAGCGTTCATCGAGTCCCATCAATTCCACTCTTCCCGAAGAGTATTTGGTTCTTGTGAACTTGGTTGGTTATCGAGGAGGTTGTTCAACTACGAGGAAGCCATTGAATCAAGTTTGAGTGATAAATTCCCCACCACTAAACGAGTGATCCGAGTGACATTCAAAAGTGAGGGAGCGAGTGAGGTTTTTACTCTAACTTCTTTCTTGTCTTTGATTTATATAGGTACATGGCCGGAGACGTATACGATACCATTAAGGTACCGGTAAGCACTTTGGTCAACCTCTTGGCCGAGGTGAGATCCATAAGCTCGAGGTTTGATCGCCTCAAAGAGGAATGGACCCCGAGTGTCCAAAATGGTACCGAAAGAGGTACTAGTAATGAAGTGTTGGGCAATCCCCAACCGTTGGGCATTCCCCAACAAGTGGGCACTCCCCACAACTTGGGCATTCCCCAAGATAATAGTGAGCAAGTAGGTAATGACTATAGGATTATGAGGGAGTTGAGGGAATCCGCTAAAGCCAAGTCACCCGTGGTGCTTGAGCCCGGAACCAACAATCTTATGGTCATGCCCTTGCTAGTTGGAAGTGAAAGTCACTCCACGCCACATGAGAGGCAAAAGGAAGAGAGGAGTGACATGAATGAATTGTCACTCGAATCTACACTTGGCCTTGAGATGAAAATGAAAGAGGGAAGAGGAGAGGAAATACAAAGTGAGAGTGAGGACACCCTTTGTTCTAACCATATTTTATTCCCTTCTTCTTCTACTTGTTTTGGCTTATGTGTAGGTACTCTTGGAGGCAAGCTAGTGGTGCCTCAACCGATTGCCTTGGAAGGAAGACAAGAGGATGGAGATCTTCATTGTGAGTTTCATAAAGAAGGACTTGAACAAGACACTTCAAGCGATGTGAGTACTCACGGGAGCTACTCAAAGGTAAGTGTTTCTTCACCTTCTAATGAACATAATCCTTCCTTGTCTTGTGAAGACTCAATGCTAGTTGGTGCTTGTAATGCATTTGATGAAATTGCAACTAGTGTAGAGTCGATTGGTCAACTTGTGTTTGCTTGTGAACCGCTAGTAGAGAGGGATGAGAAGCCACATCATGATGTGAGCCCGGAATTCAAAGGACCTCTCTTTAGTGAAAGTGTAGTAGTTGACCTTGCTTGTGGCCCTTGTTATGACACCCCACCCGTATTTGACCAAGGGGAAGATGAGTTATGGGACTCTACCCTTGTTGACATAATTGATTTTGGTGGATTTGTGTGTCATAGTAAGGATGATGGTGACCTTGAGGAGTCCAAACTGCATGAATTGGACAAAGTTGTCTATGATGACTCCTCAAGTGCGGATGATGAACCTAGTCTTGATACGATGCCGTTGTTTGACTATGAAATTGAGGTGCATGCTTTTACATTCCCATTGCATGAGGGCCTCTTTAATTGTGAAGGTGATTTGTATCGGACTAGAGTTGAGGATGAAATGGAACCTCCGTGGTGTGAGGGATTTGATCCTATAGACAACTCTTTATTTGAAACTTCGAGTAAGGTAGATGATTCTTCTAGTGACCCTACTCTTGTGAGTTCGGGTTATGATGATGAAGAGGCCATTATTAATGCCTTCCTTGAGAGTTTACCTTGTGAGGGGGGTTGTCTTGAGGATGAAATTAGAAGTGAGGAGGAATCTCTTAGTGTGAGTATGAAAGCTTTTAAGAAGGGGAGTGGGGTATTTGATGCTAATTGTGAATTGCACTACTTTGCCTATTCCCTCCCACATGTTAACCACGCTTTGAGAATTGAGCATGCCAAAACCATTGTGCCACAATGTGAAAGTAATGCATTGGAGGTTTGGTATGTTGATCATGAGCTTGGGGGTCATAGACACTTTGATTGCTTAATCTTGAATGTTCTATGTCCTAATGATCTCTTTGCTTGTCGTGTTGGTGAGTGCTTGTCGCCATGGAGCCAAGAACTTGTTGTCTCCTTTGGAGACATAAGCTCTTTGATTAGTATTGATATTTGGCTCTATCACAAGAGTGAATTTTCCACATCACTTGCCTTCACTCTTGTTGAACTTACCTACTCGTGTAGTGGGAAGTCTTGGTGCACTAATCAACATAGGGATCGTAGGGAAATTGATAGCTTGATCTTGCATATGCCATACCCTATTAATCTCTTTGTTTGTTCTTGTGTTGGGTGCACTTCTTTGTTGAACCAAGTAATTCCTAGTTCCTTTGGGAACATGAGCTTCTTTATGGATATTGATACTTGGTTATACCATAAGAGTGTGTTTTCCCACACTTTTGGGCACTAACCTACTCTTGTAGTAGGAACATTTTTGTGTTTTTGCTTGTCTTTGCATGTAGGCGTTGATGGATTGATTTCGAGGACGAAATCCTTTTAAGAAGGGGAGGATGATGCAATGCAAATCGAGCTAAGATGTCAATCAACGAGTGCCAAGCTTGAAGGATGCAACGGACGGGAAAGCCGAGGGCTTTGGGAGCGATCCGGAGAAGCAACAAGCGGAGAAGCTCATAGGCGCACATCCCAGGGATTCAGGCGGTCCGCCCAAACCCCTAGGCGGTCCGCCCAAAGGCTGCCCAAGCTGGGCGCTCCACCCACCCAACTGGGCGCTCCGCCTCAGCCTAGTGAAGGCCAGGCGCTCCGCCTCCAATTGGGGCGCTCCGCCCACTCCACTGGACTGCCAAGACGTGCCAAAGCTTAGGCGCTCCGCCCCCTTTTGGGCGCTCCGCCCCACGACGCTGAAGACTTGATTTTTGTCTTGAACTTCCTATTTTGCCCTCAAGTGTTGTATAATGTTTTAACTTAGTTGAGGGCTATTTTAGTCATTTCACTCTAGTCTTAGAGAGTTCTATAAATAGAACACTTAGCCATTTCATTCATTACACAATCTTGAATATTGATGAAACTTGAGCTATGCTCTCATTTGAACCCTTGTTGGGAACTTGAATTCAATTGGTGGAATCCAATTTGAACTTCATCCATCTTTGATCATTCTATTTGCAAGGGTCGAGTATCTCTTGAGGATAGTTGCATAGCGTAGGTGATTCCTTGACATTCCCCGAGGTGTAGCGAGACAAGTTCCTCGTTGCTACTTAGGTAATCGTTCGAGTCTCGTCTCGTTTTTATCTTTATCTTTATCGTTTCCGCATTTTCGTATCGTTTGTTGCTTCCGCCTATTTTACCCTGCATCAATCACATAGCTTGTAGAGATCATCATATCGGTGGAACTTCAATTGTGAAGCTATGTCTCGGTTTAGGCCCCCTTTGAAACGGATTATGGCCATCTCATGATCTTCATCATCAAGGTCAAGGTTCATTCGGACTTGCTCAAATTCATTGAAGTATTCCCCAACCGAACTGGAACCTTGTTTCAACTCATCGAGACGCTTTTGTTGCTCAACCCGGTATTGGCTAGTCAAATACTTCTCATCCATCACCCGGATCAACTCTCCCCAAGTAAGATTAATAGCCATTCCCGTCCTCCTTCTATTCCTCTTCACCGACTCCCACCAAGTAGAAGCAAAAGATTCGAAGGAAGATATTGCATACTTGGTCTTCTTCACCTCGGGCATATCATTGGTCTCAAATATACGTTCCATAGCCAATTTCCAATTCTTGTACTCCACCGGGTCACTACTTCCTTTGAAAGAAGGAATAGTGAGCTTCACACTATTGAGGTTGTTGTTGTTATCACGACCCCCTTGGAAAGGCTCCGCTTGGCCTCCATAGTGATCCCCATAACCACCATAACCTCCATATTCTCTCCTAACATTCCCTCCATCAAGTCCTAAGGGTGGCCCTCGACCTTGGCCTCTACCCCGATCCACATTACGACCCCAATTCATACCTCTCCTTGGTTGAAAGTGATCATCAAACCCATACATGTCATCTCCATAATTGGCTTCCTCCCCTTCTTGGACTTCGTCCACTTGCTCAAGAGGTTGCACATTTCGGATGGGTTGTGGTAGTGGAACGTTTCTTGGAGGGTTGTCTAAGATACGGGGAATGCCCGTTCGTTGGGGATTGCCCAACATTTGATCCATCCGCTCTTTGCCTTCCTTTACCCGTTGATGCTTGAGCAATTCAACAACTTGCTCCGGGGTAAACGTAGGACTATTTGATCCCTCCCCGGCCTCCATTGGGACTCTCGGGGTCCCCTTTTCAATTGGGACACTTGGGGTCCCCCTTTCATTGTGGACGCTCGGGGTTCCATGTTCACCTTGAGTACTTGAAGCTCCCTTCTCAAGAGACTCAATTCTTTGATTCATGAGGTCCATCTTGGCAAGAAGATTAGCCAAGGCCTCCTTAATGAAATCTTGTCCGTCATTAGCCATGGTACCTACAAAGGATGAAACAAGAGTTAGTTAAAACACCTCACTCGCTCCCTCACTTGTGTTCACTCGGATCACTCTTTTGGGTGACGGTGGATATTTCACTCGACTTGTAATTCCAAAGCTTCACGTAGATGACTACAACTCCTCAACTCAACTAAACTATTCACGAGTCACGCACACTCCGGGGCGAGTGGAATCAATGGGACTCAATGAACGCTAGGCACTTTGTAGTGAAGGACTTGAGTAAACGGTTCTACGCTTTTCTTGGAATTTCTACTCTCCTTTCTAGGCACGAATTCACCTAAGAGCAATTAAAGGGTTAGCACTATTCAAGTAGAATGGTTACTCAAAGTAGCACTAACTAGATGTTATGTTATCAAACAAAGGGAAATACCTATGAAAATCTACCCGAAACAACACGTTCAGCACTCAGGAGGGGCGCCTGAAACTCAGGTGGGGCGCCTAGACTGAGCAGTGTTCCAGGCGGGGCGCCTGTGCAGGCGGGGCGCCTGAGCCCTTAACCAGTGAGCAAGTCAGGCGGGCGCCTGGGTCTAGGCGGGGCGCCTGGACCTGGGACAGATTCAGTTCGTTCCAATCTCGTTTCAAGTCGATTTTCAAGCCCCAAATCCGATGTTTTCAACTTGTTTTCACAATCCAATGATACCCAAAGTTGTGTTTGATCTTCCTTAACAAAACCCAATCAAATTATCAACCAAACAATCAAGCAAATCAAGGTCCAATCTCAAGAACTCAAGAACACAAGGGTTGAGCAAAAAGGGTTCAACAAGGATTGTGATTCTTCAAAGTAGGTGTTATACATGTTCAAATCCCACAAAATTGGTACCGAATCGTTTGTTTTTCGATGAAGTTCAATCCCCAATAACAAATTTTCAATCAAGCATCAATCCAACCCAAGAATCAAGCCCAAATCATCAAGGACAAGTTCATCAAGGGTTTAAGGGGTTTTGGGGTTTCAATTTCTCAAACTTCACCAATTCCAACAATTTTGGTACCTAAGCAACGGGAATTCAATCACGATCAAGAATCAATAACACCCATATCACAAATCATCCAAATCAACAAGATTCACCAAATTTTTAGATTTTCAATTTTTCAATTTTTTTGTAATTTTCTCCTTTCTAATAACTTGAACAACAAGGAAACTAAAAGAGGATACTAGGCACGAAGAATCAAGGGTCGGGGGTTCGTAGAAACGAGACCCGAACCTTGCTCTGATACCAAGATGATAGGAATCAAATACGCGGAAAGTAAAAGATAAGAACGAGACGTAACTCGATCTCTAATCCCAAGTAGCAACGAAGAACTTGTTCCGTTACACCCCGGGAGAAGGACAAGAACACCTACGCTAGGCAACTACCCTCGAGCTAACGCGAGCACGCAAGTAGAATGGTCGGGGAGGAAAAGCATTCATCTAGATCCGCTAGAAGAACTACAAGTCCAAAATCAAAGGGTTTCATTCAATAACCAAGAGCCTTGCTCATGTTCAATGTTTCACATTCATCAACTATCATAAACTAAGTGTAAATAGGCTAAGCATGGATATTTATAGTGTTTCCAAGCTTGCAAAATGACTAAAAGACCCTTACTAATAAGGTGCATAAACATAGGCCACGTAGGGCAAAACGGTAAAATAAACATAGGCCTTCACAGCTGGGAGGGGCGCCTGGGCTGCAGGAGGGGCGCCTGGGATTGCAGTCAGCTAGGTGGGGCGCCTGGCTAGGTGGGGCGCCTGGCTTGCCTGGGCCTAGGCGGGGCGCCTGGGTGCTTTCCAGTGACTTAGGCAGTGAGCAGGCTAGGCGGGGCGCCTGGCTCAGGCGGGGCGCCTGGCCCTTCTGTGCCGGATTCTTCCTTAGGCGTGAGGCCTAGTTTGAGCACCCAAAATGGCTTCCACTCGTTTCCTTCTTCAAGGCCTCTCCTCACCAAGTGTAAATGGACTCCTCGGATCTCCTTGGCTTGACTCCGAGTGAAGGGTCTTGTGGGGGTGGGGGTTTGGGTCTTATCAGCCTGGCACCCAGTTTTGTCCGGTTCACTTCTTTTTGTAGTTTTTTGTGTTCCGTTTGTTTCCTAACTTCTTGGTTAGTGTTTCTAAGGTAATTGGCCTACTCCATTGACACTAATCCTTGAGCGTATTAGGACACTCGTGCGTAGAGGAGATTAGAATTCAAAGAAGAGTCGTAGAACTCCTTTTGGCCTCAAGTGCGCACTTTAAATAGCCGTCCGTACATCGAGTCTCATTAATTCCACTCCGAACTTTAACTTGGACATACTAGTTGTGATCACCTTGGTTCCCAAGTTGTAAAGGCCTCGCTCTTGAGTGTTCATAAATTGAGTGATACACGTGAGGGAGTGACTTTCGGGAGGTTTTGATCTTTTGGAGTTGCAACTATGTCGGATAATGAATGTGGAGGTTATGGCTCATGTGGAGACGAGGGAGACTATGGTTCCTACGATGGTGATGTGATGTAGGAAATCAACGCGGAAAGTAAAAGATAAAGAACGAGACGTAACTCGATCTCTAATCCCAAGTAGCAACGGAGAACTTGTTCCGATACACCCCGGGAGAAGGACAAGAACACCTACGCTATGCAACTACCCTCGAGCTAACGCGAGCACGCAAGTAGAATGGTCGGAGAGGAAGAGTATTCATCTAGATCCGCTAGAAGACATACAAGTCCAAAAACAAAGGTTTCATTCATTCAAGAGTCAAGAGTCAAGAGCCTTGCTCATGTTCATCATTCATAATCATCAATAATAAGCTAAGTGTTAAATAAGCTATGCTTGGGTATTTATAGTGTTTTCCCAAGCTTACATAAAGACTTAAGTACCCTTACTAATAAGGTTCATCAAATAAGCCACGTAGGGCAAAACAGTCAAGGAAACATAAATTCAGTAGCTAGGAGGGGCGCCCAGGGCTGGGAGGGGCGCCTGGTTTGTGTTGAAGCCAGGCTGGGCGCCTGGATCTAGGCGGGGCGCCTGGCTTGGCCTTCAGTCAGGCTGGGCGCCTGAAGCTAGGCGGGGCGCCTGGCTTGGCCTGAAGCTAGGCGGGGCGCCTGGTGCCTTTTTAGGGCCTTAGGCAGTGATCTCCCCAGGCGGGGCGCCTAGCTATGCTGGGCCTCCTTCCTTCTCCTTAGGCGTGGAGCCTAGTGATGAAACCATCCGGAACACTTCCAAAGCCCTTGACTTCAAGTCCATTGTATCTTCCAAGCTTGGCACATGTCGGAAAGTGTTAGAAAGTGTCTTGGCGCGATTTGGGCTTCATCATCCTCCCCTTCTTGAGAAGATTTCGTCCTCGAAATCAATGCGTTCACGTCCTTGGCATCATCTCCTCGAGGTGCCCAATGCTCTCCTCCTTTGTAACTCTTGATCGTCACCTTGACATAGGTCTCTTCCAAGATCTTCCTTGCCTTAACATGGAGCTTAGAACCTACAAGCAACGACAAGCAAAACACAAGAATTCCTACTTTGAAAGTAGGTTAGTGCAAGAAGTGTGGGAAAACACACTCTTGTGATATAACCAAGCATCAATTATTAGCACAAATATCAAGTCTCCAAAGAGAATCATAAGTACTTGGTTAAAAATCAACATGCACTCAATAAGATAATGAGCAAATAGGTCATGGAAAGATGGGAAATGCAAGATCAAGTTACCAAAATTCCCTTGAACCTTAAGCTCAAGATCAACACACCAATCTATCCTCGAGGTGTGATCAACATGTGGAGTGGAGTGAGTCAAATAACCCAACATGCAAGTAACATCAAGTACTCCACTCCCCTTCTTTATAGCAAACTTACTCACACCAAGGGATTCCTTTTCACCTTCCATTTCACCACTTAAGCAACCCTTCTCAAAAGACAAACTATCAAGAAAGGCATTGATAATGGCCTCTTCTTCATCATAACCCACACAAGCAATAGTGGGGTCACTCAAAGAACCATCTACCTCACTCAAATTTTCAAACAAGTGGTTGCCTAAGGATTCAAATCCTTCACACCATGGGGGTTCCATTTGACCACCCACCCTAGCCCGATGCAAGTCGCTACCACAAATGAGATTATCGTCACACAATGGAAATATAAAAGCATGCATCTCAATATCATGATTAAGCATAGACAAATTATCGAGACTAGGTTCACTTGAGGAGTCACCATAGACAACCTTGTCCAATTCATGCAATTTGGACTCCTCAAGGACAAGACCATCCTCACCACAACACATTGGTCCACCAAATAGAAGCATATCAATTAGGGAATGGTCAACTACCTCATCTTTCCCTATGTCAAAGGTTGGCGGTATGTCATAGCAAAGGTCACAATCATGGTTAACTATCAAATCTACACTAGGGAAGGGTTCAATGAACAATGAGCTCACATCATGATGTGGCATAGCTTCCCTTCCAACTAGTGTTTCACAAGCACATACAAGTTGACAACTAGACTCTACACTAGTGGTATACTCACTAGATGCATCAAAACCACCAACTAGTGTTGAGTCATCACAAGACAAGTAGCTAGTAAATTCATGAAAAGGTGAAGCAACACTTTCATTTGTAATACTTCCTTGGTCACTTGCAAGGCTTGAAATGTCATGTGCAACTCCTTCTTCATGAGGCTCACATTGAGGCTCCAATGACTTGTCTCCAAATGTACCTACACAAGAACTTTCACAAGAAAAAGTAGAAGATAAAGAAGGGTTAGAATAATGGGTGCTCTCACTCTCAATTTTTCCTTCCTCACCTCTCATCTCTCTCAATTTTACCTCATGGTCAAGTGTAGTTTGTGGTGACAATCCCCTCACATCACTCCTCAAATCCTCTCCTTTTTCCCCTCTTGGATTGTCACCGGTCACTCCCTCACTTCTCTCTATCTTTTCTCTCTCATTTGAAGTGGAGTGACTCTCACTTTGATCATTCTTTGGCAAGGCAACTAGATTGTTTGCCTCGGGTTCAAGCAAAATGGGTGATTTGGCTTTAGCCGCTTCCCTCAACTCCCTCATCCGCTTGTAGTCATCACTCACTTGTTTGGGAGTTAGGGGTTTCAACACAAATTCCCTTCCTTCATGTTGGAGCGTGTAAGTGTTGACACGTCCATTGTGAACCACTTGTCGGTCAAATTGCCAAGGCCTTCCAAAGAGAAGGTGGCAAGCTTGCATTGGCACAACGTCGAACAAGTGTTCATCCACATAACTACCCATTTTAAACTTGATCATCGCTTGTTTCACTACCTTAAGCTCTCCACATTCACTAAGCCATTGTAACCGATATGGCTTGGGGTGTTTCACGGTTGGCAACTTCAATTGGGATATAAGAGATTGACTCACCACATTTGCACAACTTCCGGAATCAATTATCATAGAGCAAACAACATCTTTGACCCGGCACCTAGCATGGAAAAGATTTTCCCTTTGCAAGGTTTCACTATCTTCCACAATCATAGCTCCTAGGCTTCGTCTCACAACCAAGAAAGTATGAGGATCCTCCTCCTCCATTGTATCATCAAGCAAATCATTCTCCTCTACTCCCTCATCTCCCTCTACTCCCTCTACTCCCTCATCTTCCGATTCACTCTCTTTCTCATATGCCTCATTGCCAACAACAATCATGGTCCTCTTTGTAGGACACTCCCTAGCAAAGTGACCATACCCCTTGCACTTGTGGCATTGTATTGAAGAAGAAGTAGGAGCATGTAGTTGAGTTTTAGAGTTACCTCCCACATTAGGTGTGTTCTTCTCATACGGCTTCTTCACATCCTTGGTAGCATTTGCACCACTTGTTCCACTTGCACTTGGGAACCTTGCATTTGTGGTAGGAGGCTTCCAATCCTTTGGTTTGCTTGTTGGAGTAGGAGTGCTACTCTTGTAGCGGAGAGATTTCTCCTCCTTGAGCCATTTCTCGGCCTCAACCGCATCTTCACATAGCTTGTAATGATCATCATATTTGTGGAACTTCAATTGTGAAGCTATGTCTCGGTTCAAGCCCCCTTTGAAACGGATCATGGCCGTCTCATTGTCTTCATCATCTAAGTCAAGGATCATTCGGATTTGCTCAAATTCATTGAAATATTCACCAACCGATTTGTAACCTTGCTTCAAATCATAGAGACGCCTTTGTTGTTCAACCCGGTATTGATTGGTCAAATACTTTTCATCCATCACACGGATCAACTCTTCCCAAGTAAGATTAATAGCCATACCCGTCCTTCTTCTATTTCTTTTCACCGACTCCCACCAAGTAGAAGCAAAAGATTCAAAGGAGGATATTGCATACTTGGTTTTCTTCACATCGGGCATATCATTGGTGTCAAAGATACGCTCCATAGCCAATTTCCAACCAATGTACTCCACCGGGTCACTACTTCCTTTGAAAGAAGGAATAGTGAGCTTCACACTATTAAGGTTGTTGTTGTTGTCACGACCCCCTTGGAATGGCTCCGGTTGGCCCCCTTGGTGATCATCATAAGCAACATAGTCCCTTCTAACATTCCTTCCTCCATATCCTAAGGGTGGCCCTCGACCTCGGCCTCTACCCCGATCCACATTCCGACCCCAATTTATAGCTCGCCTTGGTTGAAAGTGATCATCATACCCATACACATTGTCATCATAATCAACTTCCTCCCCTTCTTGAGCCTCAACAACTTGCTCAAGAGGTTGCACATTTCGGACGGGTCTTGGTAGTGGAAAGTTTCTTGGAGGGTTGTCTAAGATACGGGGAATGCCCGTACGTTCAATTCTCTCTCGGTCCTCCTTCACCCGTTGTTGATTGAGCAATTCAACAACTTGCTCCGGGGTAAAAGTAGGACTACTTGAGCCTTCACCGGTCTCAATTTGGACACTCGGGGTCCCCTTTTCAATTGGGACACTCGGGGTCCCATGTTCTCCTTGGGTACTTGAAGCACCCTTTTCAAGTGACTCAATCCGTTGAGTCATAACATCCATCTTGGCAAGAAGACTAGCCAAGGCCTCCTTGATGAAATCTTGACCTTCGTTGGCCATTGTACCTACAAACAAAGAAACAAGAGTTAGTTAAAACACCTCACTCGCTCCCTCACTTGTGTTCACTCGGATCACTCTTTTGGGTGGCGGTGGATATTTCACTCAACTTGTAGTCCCAAAGCTTCACGTAGATGATTAGCAACTCCTCAATCCAACTAAACTATTCACGAGTCACGCACACTCCGGGGTGAGTGGAGTTAATAGGACTCAATGAACGCTAGGCACTTTGAAGTGAAGGACTTGAGTTAAAAGATTCTACGCTTTTCCTTGGAATTCTACTCTCCTTGCTAGGCACGAATCACTTAAGAGCAATCAAGGGTTAGCACTTATTCAAGTAGATCGGTTACTCAAATTAGTACTAACTAGATGTTATGTTATCAAACAAAGGGAAATACCTACGAAAATCTACCCGAAACAATGCAATCAGCACTCAGGAGGGGCGCCTGAAACTCAGGTGGGGCGCCTAGTTGTGCTGTCTGCCAGGCGGGGCGCCTGAGTCTAGGCGGGGCGCCTGGGACTTAGGCAGTAGCCAAGTCAGGCGGGGCGCCTGGCTTAGGCGGGGCGCCTAGCCTGAAGCTTCTCCCAACTCGTTCCAAACTCGTTTCAAGTCGATTTTCAAGCCTCAAATCCGATGTTTTCAACTTGTTTTCACAATCCAATGATACCCAAAGTTGTGTTTGATCTTCCTTAACAAAACCCAATCAAATTTTCAATCAAACAATCAATCAAATCAGGGTTCAATCTCAAGAACTCAAGAACACAAGGGTTTATCAAAAGGGTTTCAACAAGGATTGTGATTCATCAAAGTAGGTGTTATACATGTTCGAATCCCACAAAATTGGTACCGAATTGTTTGTTTTTCAGTGAAGATCAATCCCCAATAACAAGTTTCCACACAAACATCAATCCAACCCAAGAATCAAGGCAAAATTCATCAAGAACAAGTTCTTCAAGGGTTTAAGGGGTTTTGGGGTTTCAATTTTTCAAACTTCACCAATTCCAACAATTTTGGTACTCAAGTAACGGGAAATCAATCACGATCAAGAATCCACAACACCCATATCACAAATCATCCAAATCAACAAGTAACACCAAATTTTTGTATTTTTCAATTTTCCAATTTTTTTGTAATTTTCTCCTTTCTAATAACTTCAACAACAAGAAAACTAAAAGAAGATACTAGGCACGAAGAATCAAGGGTCGGGGGTTTGTAGAAACAAAACCCGAGCCTTGCTCTGATACCAAATGATGTAGGAAATCAACGCGGAAAGTAAAAGATAAAGAACGAGACGTAACTCGATCTCTAATCCCAAGTAGCAACGGAGAACTTGTTCCGATACACCCCGGGAGAAGGACAAGAACACCTACGCTATGCAACTACCCTCGAGCTAACGCGAGCACGCAAGTAGAATGGTCGGAGAGGAAGAGTATTCATCTAGATCCGCTAGAAGACATACAAGTCCAAAAACAAAGGTTTCATTCATTCAAGAGTCAAGAGTCAAGAGCCTTGCTCATGTTCATCATTCATAATCATCAATAATAAGCTAAGTGTTAAATAAGCTATGCTTGGGTATTTATAGTGTTTTCCCAAGCTTACATAAAGACTTAAGTACCCTTACTAATAAGGTTCATCAAATAAGCCACGTAGGGCAAAACAGTCAAGGAAACATAAATTCAGTAGCTAGGAGGGGCGCCCAGGGCTGGGAGGGGCGCCTGGTTTGTGTTGAAGCCAGGCTGGGCGCCTGGATCTAGGCGGGGCGCCTGGCTTGGCCTTCAGTCAGGCTGGGCGCCTGAAGCTAGGCGGGGCGCCTGGCTTGGCCTGAAGCTAGGCGGGGCGCCTGGTGCCTTTTTAGGGCCTTAGGCAGTGATCTCCCCAGGCGGGGCGCCTAGCTATGCTGGGCCTCCTTCCTTCTCCTTAGGCGTGGAGCCTAGTGATGAAACCATCCGGAACACTTCCAAAGCCCTTGACTTCAAGTCCATTGTATCTTCCAAGCTTGGCACATGTCGGAAAGTGTTAGAAAGTGTCTTGGCGCGATTTGGGCTTCATCATGATGATGGGTCTTGCTATGATGACTCGGGGGACTATGGCTCCTATGATGATGAAGCGGTTCACTATGATGATCGTGAGGTTGAAGAAGACTATGAAGCTTGTGATGATGAATTTGATGAATCTAATGCTTCAAGTCAAGAATACGAGGATGGTGACGCTTCAAGGTATGATGATCCTATTTACTCTTCTTGTGAAGAATTTGATATTGATGATGGTGACATAGGTAGAGTTGATGATGATGACGAACATAGGGGTTATTCTTATGCATCTTCTCTTAGTGTTGCTAACGGTGTACAAGGGAGTAGTAGAGGACCTTCCATTAGTATGGGAGGTGGTGGTGGTTGTTCCATGGGAAAGAAGAAGCTTGCATCTTCTAGGTACGCTAAGCGGCCTAATGCTTCTAATTTCCATGTGGAGGGTGGTATGATAGATGGTGTTGCTTTTGCTACAAAGGGGATGTATGCCGTGAGGGGCGTGGATGGTTGTAGTAGGAGTAGTGCTATGGGCTATGGGACCAAGGCGAGAGGCACTTATGATGCGGCCCAAAATGGCCTAAACGACAACCATCAAAAGCCATGCTCGAGAGCACAAGGAAGACGAGTCAAGGCCTCCGGGAACGTCTTGGAAGATCATGCATTGGAGCGCCGAGGACGGAGGAAACAGGGCAGGAAAACAGGCAGCCCAAAACAGGGCAAAACAGGGGAGCACACTGGGAGCTCACTGCCTGCCGGAAGACAAATGGTCTTCGCGATCGCGACCATGACTCACGCGATCGCGAAGAGGAGCATATTGCCTTGCGCGACAGCGTTGATCTCGCGCGATTGCGAGGAGTGAAGGTTTGGCCGTTCGATCTCTGCGCGACAGCGTCCCATGTAGCGCGATCGCGATGCCTGGAAGAATGCTCTGCGCGATCGCGACCCTCCTGGCGCGATCGCGATGAAGGGAACTTGATCAGCGGACCAGAATCAGCTCCAGGGGCATTTTTGTCCATTTTTAGTGTAAATGTATATATAGCATATTTTGTTCTTCATTTCATTAGTTAGTTTACATTATATGAACATAGAGAGAAGAGAGAACTAAGAGAAGGCCGAGCCTTTCTTGTTGAAGCCCGAGGCTTCGTGTATGTCTCGACTTGGAGCCTATGGAAATTCATCGCTAGTGTGAATTCCTTGTAAGGTTCGAGTTTCACTTTCTTCCTTGGATAATTAAATTCTTGTTTGAATTGTTTTATCCGTTCTTTCTTCTAATTCTTGTCTTCCTAGTCTTAAATTTCTCGATATCTTTGATATCACGTTATCACATTTACTTGCTTCCGCTCGTTTATCGAATAGTTAGCTTCCGCGTGTTTTGCCCCTTATCAGTTGGTATCAGAGCAAGGCTCGGGTTATGTTCTTACAAACCCCCGTTCCTTGTTCCATATGTTAGTATTGTTGTTGTGTTGTTCTTGTTGTTCTTGAAAAGGAAGAAAACAAAAAAATTGAAAAACTAGAAAAGTTGAAAAAAATTGGTTGAGCGGGTTGGATACGAATTCCCAAGTGTTAAAAAGTAGTGGGGTTTGTTCCTTGTTGTATTCCCGTCGTTTTGATACCCATATCTCGTGTTTTGGTGTTACGAGTCAAAATTTCCAAAATCAAAATCCAAAAAGTTTGAAAATTCTTGAAAACGCTTCAATCTCGAATCGAAGCTTGTTGTTGTTGTTTGGGGTTGAAAAACTATTGGGGTTTGATGATATTGGTTGTATACACCTTTGGGTATCGTTGGTTTTGTGTTTCGGGTTGAAATCGAGCCAAAAATTTGGCCAAAATCGCCCAAAAACCCGTTTTTGAGCTGCTGTGAAATCGCAGAAATTAACCCTTCGCGATCGCGAAGAGCAATTTCGCGATAGCGAAGAACAAAATTATTTTTTGAAAAATTAACCCTTCGCGATCGCGCGCGTCTGGTCGCGATAGCGAAGAACAAAAAAATTTCAAAATTCCAGTTTTGGGACAGAACGTTCGCAACGGCTTCCTAACAGTTTCCAAACATCTAAACTCCAATTGGACCATTAAATATGATGAGTTTGTAGATCACAAACAAAATTTCATCCGATTCCAAATCCGTTTGGTCCCAATTCGAGTCGAATCTTTTGTGTCCCATTTTCTACCATACCTCTTGGTTAGTGTTTTGAAGGTAATTGGCCTACTTGAAAGACACTAATCCTTTAGCGTATTAGGTATTCGTGCGTAGAGGAGATTAGAATTCAAAGAAGAGTCGTAGAACTCCTTTTGGCCTCAAGTGCGCACTTTAAATAGCCGTCCGTACATCGAGTCTCATTAATTCTATTCCGAACTTTAACTTGGACATGCTAGTTGTGATTACCTTGGTTCCCAAGTTGATAAGGCCTCGCTCTTGAGTGTACATATATTGAGTGATACACGTGAGGGAGTGACTTTCGGGAGGTTTTGTCTTTGGTGATTTGCAACAATGTCGGACAATGATGATGGAGTAGATTGTGGCTCATGTGGCAATGATGCGAGTTGCTATGACTCGTATGGTGATGATGGAGACTATGGCTCCTATGAGGGAGATGATGGCCATTACTATGGTGATGGAAGCCATGGTTCCTATGATGATGAAGCGGTTCACTACGATGATCGTGAGAGTGGTGAAGACTATGAAGCTTGTGACGAAGAATGTGAAGATACTTATGCTTCTAGTCAAGAACCCGAGGATAGTGACGCTTCAAGGTATGATGATCCTACTTACTCTTCTTGTGAAGAATTTGAGCATGATAGTGACATAGATAGAGTTGATGATGATGTTGAGTATATGAATTGTTCTTATGCATCTTCTCTTGGTGTTGCTAATGGCGTACAAGGGAGTAGTGGAGGACCTTCCATTAGTATGGGAGGTGGTGGTGGTTGTTCCGTGGGAGAGAAGAAGCTTGCACCTTCTAGGTACGCTAAGCGACCTAATGCTTCTAATTCCCATGTGGAGGGTGGTATGATAGATGGTGTTGCTTTTGCTACAAAGGGGTTATGTGCCGTAAGGGGCGTGGATGATTGTAGTAGGGGTAGCAATATGGGCTATGGAACCAAGGCGAGAGGCACTTATGGGTTCCATGGCAAGGCTCCTTCCTCGACTTCCAACAACACTTCTAATGTTGGAAGAGTGACGGGAAGTGGAGGTTGTTCTAGTGGTGTTTCCACTAGTGGAGGGATAAGGAAGACCCAAGTTGTTGGTGTTGACACTTGTGGGCGTCCAAATTCTCATTTGGGTGCCAATGTACAAGACTTGGGTAGATGTAGGTTCGTTGTTGAGGTAGATGGTATTGGAGGATACTTGCTCAAGATTGGTGGTACCGATGCCAATTGTATTAGCACCTCTTTGGTTGATAGGCTTAGGATACCATGCCATAAGCTAGAGCATCCTTATGAGTATGATGGAGTGTGGGTTTCTAAGGAGGCTCGGGTACTCATATCTCATAGGAACTATAAATGCTATGTGTGGTGTGATGTGTATCCCCTGCGTCATATTGATGTGTGGATAGGTGACCGGTGGTTGGAGGGGAAGAGGGTGCAATATAGTGTGGTGAAGGGTGCATATCTTGTGGGCGTGGGGCAAAGAGTCTATGACTTTGTGCCTTACCGGGCGAAGAGCCGAGTGCCTACTAGTACCTCTTCATTGGATAGGCAAAGGAGCAAGGATCGGGAACTTCATTCCATGGGCAACAATGTGCAAACAAGAAGTCCTACAATGACAAGAAGTGGTGGGACTAGTTCAAGTGAAGGGTTGATAAAAATCAACAAGGTGAACCAACCACAAGTTGCAAAATCAAGTGGTTCACCAACAAAGAAGAAGGAGACCTCAAGTGATGAGTCTCCAAGTCCTAGATTCCGGGTTGATGTAAAAAGTCCACCTACTCCGGCTATGGGCATTCTTGGGCCTCGTCCCAATTCACCCGAATTTGAGAGACAAAAGATAGAGAGGAGTAAGGGAGCGACCGGTGACAACTCTCGAGAGGAACAAGGAGAGGTTATATTGAGTGATGTGAGTGAGTTGTCGCCACCCGAATCTACACCCGAACTTGGAAAAAAAATGAGGGAAAAGAAAGAGGGAAAAAGAAAAATTGAGAGTGAGGGCACCCCTTATTCTAACCTTAACCCTTTATCTTTTTCTTCTATGTGTTTGAATTCTTGTGTAGGGATTCTTGGAGGCAAACCGATGGAGCCTCAACTATGTTCCAAGATGGAAAGACAAGGTGAAGGAGGTGCCGAATGTGAGCTACAAGGTGAAGACGTTCATGACACTTCAAGTGCATTGAGTGAGCAAGATGGCCACTCAAAGGTTAGTTCTTCCTCCCTTGAGCATGCTACTTCCTTGTCTTGTGATGTTGCTTGTGAAAACTCTAGGCTAGTTGATGATTTGCATGAATACAATGTGTTTGCAACTAGTGTAGAGTCCTTGGGTCAACTTGTGTGTAGAATTGAACCACTAGTTGAGAGGGTTGAAAAGCCACATCATGATGTGAGCTCGATTTTCATTAAACCTCTCTTTAGTGAAAACGTTAAAGTTGACCTTGTTTGCGAACCTTGTTATGACACCCCACCCGTATTTGACAAAGGAGAAGACGACTTGCATGATTACCCCATTCTTCCCTTTGATTGCTTACTTGCTAGTGGTGGTCTCTTGTGTCGTAGTGAGGAAGGTTGTAACCTTGAGGAGTCTCTTGAGAATGAGGTAGATCGACTTGTGTTCGATGACTCCTCGAGTGTCGATGTTGCCTCTAGTTTGAGAACTTCACCTTTGCTTGCCAATGAACTTGAGAAGTGTGCCTATACTAATCCGTTGTATGAGAGCAACTTCAATGAAAATGGTGAATCATATCAAGCTAGAGTAGAGTGTGAGTTTGGACCTCCATGGATTGGAATGCCTAACTCTATAGATAATCCTTTGTTTGAGACCTCCCTTGGGAGTTTGTCTAGTGACAGAGGTTGTCTTGGAGGAGTATTTGGAGGTGAGGAGGTACCTCTCGGTGTGTGTAAGAATGCTCTTAAGAAGGGGAGTGGAGTATTTGATGTTAGTTGTCGCTTGAACTATCTTACTTACTCCATTCGTTATGTTGAGCGCACCGTGAGTGTTGAGCATGCCAAAGCCGATGTGTCACTTTGTGATAAAATTGATTTGAAGGCTTGGTGTGTTGGTCATGGGCTTAGGGTTCGTGGGGAATTTAATTGCTACATGCATGTCCTTGATCTCTTTGCTTATTTTTATTATGAGTGCTTGTTTTTGTCGAGCCAAGACCTTGTTGTCTCCTTGGGAGACATAAGCTTTTTCATAGGTATTGATGCTTGGCTCTACCACAAGAGTGTGTTTTCCACACCACTTGCACTTATTATTGTTGAGCTAACCTACTTGTGAAGTAGGAAGTTTTGGTTGTGCTTGTTTTGATTGTAGGTTTTGATGGTTCGATTTCGAGGACGAAATCCTTTCAAGAAGGGGAGGATGATGCGGCCCAAAATGGCCTAAACGACAACCATCAAAAGCCATGCTCGAGAGCACAAGGAAGACGAGTCAAGGCCTCCGGGAACGTCTTGGAAGATCATGCATTGGAGCGCCGAGGACGGAGGAAACAGGGCAGGAAAACAGGCAGCCCAAAACAGGGCAAAACAGGGGAGCACACTGGGAGCTCACTGCCTGCCGGAAGACAAATGGTCTTCGCGATCGCGACCATGACTCACGCGATCGCGAAGAGGAGCATATTGCCTTGCGCGACAGCGTTGATCTCGCGCGATTGCGAGGAGTGAAGGTTTGGCCGTTCGATCTCTGCGCGACAGCGTCCCATGTAGCGCGATCGCGATGCCTGGAAGAATGCTCTGCGCGATCGCGACCCTCCTGGCGCGATCGCGATGAAGGGAACTTGATCAGCGCACCAGAATCAGCTCCAGGGGCATTTTTGTCCATTTTTAGTGTAAATGTATATATAGCATATTTTGTTCTTCATTTCATTAGTTAGTTTACATTATATGAACATAGAGAGAAGAGAGAACTAAGAGAAGGCCGAGCCTTTCTTGTTGAAGCCCGAGGCTTCGTGTATGTCTCGACTTGGAGCCTATGGAAATTCATCGCTAGTGTGAATTCCTTGTAAGGTTCGAGTTTCACTTTCTTCCTTGGATAATTAAATTCTTGTTTGAATTGTTTTATCCGTTCTTTCTTCTAATTCTTGTCTTCCTAGTCTTAAATTTCTCGATATCTTTGATATCACGTTATCACATTTACTTGCTTCCGCTCGTTTATCGAATAGTTAGCTTCCGCGTGTTTTGCCCCTTATCAACTTATGGGTTCCATGGCAAGGATCCTTCCTCGACTTCCAACAACATCTCTAATGTTGGGAGAGTGACGGGAAGTGGAGATTGTTCTAGTGGTGTTGCCACTAGTGGAGGGATAAGGAAGACCCAAGTTGTTGGTGTTGACACTTGTGGGCGTCCAAATTCTCATTTGGGTGCCAATGTGCAAAACTTGGGTAGATGTAGGTTCGTTGTTGGGGTAGATGGAATTGATGGATACTTGCTCAAGATTGGTGGTACCGATGCCAATTGTATTAGCACCTCTTTGGTTGATAGGCTTAGGATACCATGCCATAAGCTAGCGCATCCTTATGAGTATGATGGAGTGTGGGTTTCTAAGGAGGCTCGGGTACTCATATCTCATGGGAGTTATAGATGCTATGTGTGGTGTGACGTGTATCCCATGCGTCATGTTGATGTGTGGATAGGTGACCGGTGGTTGGAGGGGAAGAGGGTGCAATATAGTGTGGTGAAGGATGCGTATCTTGTGGGCGTAGGGCAAAGAGTTTATGACTTTGTGCCTTACCGGGCGAAGAGCCAAGTGCCTACTAGCGCACCTACTTTGGCTAGGCAAAGGAGCAAGGAGCAAGAACTTCATTCCATGGTTGACAATGTGCAAACAAGAAGTCCTACA
The DNA here is from genome assembly GCA_037355625.1 of Petunia x hybrida. Taxonomy (NCBI): domain Eukaryota; kingdom Viridiplantae; phylum Streptophyta; class Magnoliopsida; order Solanales; family Solanaceae; genus Petunia; species Petunia x hybrida. Next base: position 4,780,645 of record JBBBVM010000609.1, read on the forward strand.
AACACAAGCAATGGTGGGACTAGTGCTACAAAAGAGTTGACACATGTCAACAAGGTGAGCCCGAAGCTATTTCTGAAGCCGAGTGGTTCACCAACAAAGAAGAAGGAGACGTCAAGCGATGAGTCTCCAAGTCCTAGGTTCCGGGTTGATGTAAGAAGTCCACCTACTCCGGCTATGGGTATTCTTGGGCCTCGTCCCAATTCGCCCGAATTTGAGAGACAAAAGATAGAGAGGAGTAAGGGAGTGACCGGTGACATTCCTCGAGTGGAAAAAGGAGAGGATGTGTTGAGTGATGTGAGCGGGATGTCACCACCCGAATCTACACCTAGCCTTGAAAGAAAAATGAGGGAAAAGAAAGAGGGAAAAAAGAGTGAGGACACCCCTTATTCTAACCTTAACCCTTTACCTTTTTCTTCTACTTTTGTGAGTACTTGTGTAGGTATTCTTGGAGGCAACCCAATGGAGCCTCAACCATGTTCCGTGATGGAAAGACGAGGTGAAGGAGATGCCAAATGTGAGCTACAAGGTGAAGACGTTCATGACACTTTAAAGGTATGTGTTAGTTCTTCCTCCCTTGAGCATGATACTTCCTTGTCTTGTGATCTTGTTTGTAACAACTCTATGCTAGTTGATGATTTGCATGAGTATAATGTGTTTGCAACTAGTGTAGAGCCTTCGGGTCAACTTGTGTGTGAAAATGAACCACTAGTTGAGAGGGTTGAGAAGCCACATCATGATGTGAGCTCGATTTTCATTGAACCTCTCTTTAGTGAAAATGTTGAAGTTGACCGTGTGTGTGAACCTTGTTATGACACCCCACCCATATTTGATAAAGGAGAAGATGAATTTCATGATGATCTTATTCTTCCCTTTGATTGCTTAATTGATAGTTGTGGTCTCTTGTGTCGTAGTGAGGGTGGATTTGACCTTGAGGAGTCTCTTGAGTGTGAGATGGATCGATTTATTTTCGATGACTCCTTGAGTGAGAGTGAAGGACCTAGTCTTGATTCTATGCTTCTATGTAACCATGAATTTGAGGTGCATGCCTTTACATTTCTATTGTTTGAAGGCAATCTCATTGGTGGTGGTGAATTGTATCGGACTAGGGTCGGTAGTAGAGTCGAACCTCCATGGTTTGTCAAGATAGGCTCTATGGATGATCCAACGTTTGGAACTCCGAGTGAGGAGAGTGGTCTTGGTAATGGTCGTGTTGACCTATCTTCTAGTAGTCCTAGCCTTCGTTGTGTGGACTACAATGATGAAGGACCTATTTTGGAGACCTTCCTTTGGAGTTTGTCCAATAAGGAGGATTGTCTTGGGGTTGATTTGGGAGGTGAGGAGGAACCTCTCGGTGTGTGTAAGAATGCTCGTAAGAAGGGGAATGGAGTAGTCGATGTTAGTTGTGAGTTGAACTACTTTACTTACTCCATCCCATATGTTGAGCACACCTTGAGTGTTGGACATGCCGAAGCCAATGTGTCACATTGTGATAAAATTGATTTGAAGGCTTGGTGTGTTGATGGTAAGCTTAGGGGTCATAGGACATTTGATTGCTACATGTTGCATGACTTTGATCTCTTTGCTTGTTTTGAAATTGAGTGCTTGTTCTTGTTGAGCCAAGACCTTATTGTCTCTTTTGGGGACATAAGCTTTTTCATAGGAATTGATGCTTGGCTCTATCACAAGAGTGTGTTTTCCACACCACTTGCACTTATTCTTGCTAAGCTAACCTACTTGCGAAGTAGGAAATTTTGCTTGTGCTTTGTTTTGATTGTAGGTTTTGATGGTTCGATTTCGAGGACGAAATCCTTTCAAGAAGGGGAGGATGATGCAGCCCAAAATGGCCTAAACGACAACCATCAAAAGCCAAGCTCGAGAGCACAACGGATACGAGTCAAGGCCTCCGGAAACAACTTGAAGATCATGCATTGGAGCGCCAATGGATGGAGGAAACAGGGCAGGAAACTGGGCAAAACAAAACAGGGCAAAACAGGGCAGCACACTGGGAGCTTACTGCCTGACGGAGGATGTTTGTTCTTCGCGATCGCGACACACTCTGCGCGATCGCGATGAAGCTTCCCTTGTTCTGCGCGAACGCGCCATGCTTAGCGCGATGCCGATGCCGAAGAAGCCAGTGACCTGCGCGATCGCGAGCTTCCTCACGCGATCGCGATGATGTAGAAGATGGTCTGCGCGATCGCGAGCCTTCCTGGCGCGATCGCGATGAGGAGAACCTGAACAGCGAACCAGAATCAGCTTCAGGGTCATTTTTGTCCAAAACTCAATGTAAATGTATATATAGCATATTAGCTCTTCATTTTCAGGAGTTAGCCAACATTTGAAGAGAGAATCTTGAGAGAGAACATTGAAGAGGCCGAGCCCTTCTTGTTTGAGCCCGAGGCTCGTGTATGTCTCGACTTGGAACCTATGGAGATCGACACCTAGTTTGATTCCATTGTAAGGTTCGAGTTTCCCTTCTCCCTTCTGGATTCAATTAACGTTAGTAAATTGAATTCGAATCTTTCTTCTATTTTCTTGCCTTCCTAGTCTTGCATTTCTCGCTTCCGCATATTTGTGTCGTATTTAGCTTCCGCGTATTTTGGGTTGCATCAGTTGGTATCAGAGCAAGGCTCGGGTTATGTTCTTACAAACCCCCGTTCCTTGTTCCATATGTTAGTATCGTTATTGTGTTGTTGTTTGTTCTTGAAAATTGAAGAAAAACAAAAAAATTGAAAAACTAGAAAACTTGAACAAAATTTGGTCGGGCGGGTTGGATACAAGTCCCCGAGTGTTAAAAAGTAGTGGGGATTGTTCCTTGTTGTATTCCCGTCGTTTTGATACCTATATCCCGTGTTTTGGTGTTGCGATTCAAAAACTCGAAAATCAAATCCAAAAGTTGGAAATTTCTTGAAAACGCTTCAAACTTGAATCGAAGCTTTGTTAGAGGTTTAAACCTATTGGGGATTGGTTGTTATAGTTGAAAACACCATTGGGTATCGTTGGAACTGAGTAAAAGTCGAGTCGGGGTTGTTTTGGGTGCCAAAAACTGAAGTTGCAGTCGGGGTTCTGGTTCTGCACTGCAGACCTGCGCGATCGCGCATCAGCTCACGCAATCGCGCTGAGTAAAAAATTTTGCCTTCGCGATCGCGACTCCTTGCACGCGATAGCGAAGAACAGTTTTCCCAGAAAATTCCAGTTTTGGACAGAATGTTCGCAACGACTTCTAAACAGTTTCCAAACATCTAAACTCCAATTGGACCATTAAATATGATGAGTTTGTAGAGCGCAAACAAAATTTCATCCGATTCCAAATCCGTTTGGTCCCAATTCGAGTCGAATCTTTTGTGTCCCGTTTTCTACCATACCTCTTGGTTAGTGTTTTGAAGGTAATTGGCCTACTTGAAAGACACTAATCCTTTAGCGTATAGGATATTCGTGCGTAGAGGAGATTAGAATTCAAAGAAGAGTCGTAGAACTCCTTTTGGGCTCAAGTGCGCACTTTAAATAGCCGTCCGTCCATCGAGTCTCATTAATTCCATTCCGAACTTTAACTTGGACATGCTAGTTGTGATTACCTTGGTTCCCAAGCTGATAAGGCCTCGCTCTTGAGTGTACAAATATTGAGTGATACACGTGAGGGAGTGACTTTTGGGAGGTTTTGTTCTTTGGTGATTGCAACAATGTCGGACAATGATGATGGAGTAGATTGTGGCTCATGTGGCGATGATGCGAGTTGTTATGACTCGTATGGTGATGATGGAGACTATGGCTCCTATGAGGGTGATGATGGCCATTACTATGATGATGGAAGCCATGGCTCCTATGATGATGAAGCGGTTCACTACGATGAGCGTGAGAGTGGTGAAGACTATGAAGCTTGTGACGAAGAATGTTAAGATACTTATGCTTCTAGTCAAGAACCCGAGGATAGTGACGCTTCAAGGTACATTGATCCTACTTACTCTTCTTGTGAAGAATTTGATATTGATGATAGTGACATAGGTAGAGTTGATGATGATGTTGAACATTTGGGTTATTCTTATGCATCTTCTCTTAGTGTTGCTAACGGTGTACAAGGGAGTAGTAGAGGACCTTCCATTAGTATGGGAGGTGGAGGTGGTTGTTCCGTGGGAAAGAAGAAGCTTGCATCTTCTAGGTACGCTAAGCGGCCTAATGCTTCTAATTCCCATGTGGAGGTTGGTTTGAGAGATGGTGTTGCTTTTGCTACAAAGGGGTTGTATGCCGTGAGGGGCGTGGATGGTTGTAGTAGGAGTAGTACTATGGGCTATGGAACCAAGGCGAGAGGCACTTATGGGTTCCCTAGCAAGGCTCCTTCCTCGACTTCCAACAACACTTCTAATGTTAGAAGAGTGACGGGAAGTGGAGGTTGTTCTAGTGGTGTTGCCACTAGTGGAGGGATAAGGAAGACCCAAGTTGTTGGTGTTGACACTTGTGGGCGTCCAAATTCTCATTTGGGTGCCAATGTGCAAGACTTGGGTAGATGTAGGTTCGTTGTTGAGGTAGATGGTATTGGAGGATACTTGCTCAAGATTGGTGGTACCGATGCCAATTGTATTAGCACCTCTTTGGTTGATAGGCTTAGGATACCATGCCATAAGCTAGAGCATCCTTATGAGTATGATGGAGTGTGGGTTTCTAAGGAGGCTCGGGTACTCATATCTCATAGGAACTATAAATGCTATGTGTGGTGTGATGTGTATCCCATGCGTCATATTGATGTGTGGATAGGTGACCGGTGGTTGGAAGGGAAGAGGGTGCAATATAGCGTGGTGAAGGGTGCATATCTTGTGGGCGTGGGGCAAAGAGTCTATGACTTTATGCCTTACCGGGCAAAGAGCCGAGTGCCTACTAGTGCATCTTCTTTGGCAACGCAAAGGAGCAAGGAGCGAGAACTTCATTCCATGGGCAACAATGTGCAAACAAGAAGTCCTACAAACACAAGCAATGGTGGGACTAGTTCTAGAAAAGAGTTGGCAAATGTCAACAAGGTGAGCCCGAAGCCACTTCCAAGGCCGAGTGGTTCACCAACAAAGAAAAAGGAGACATCGAGTGATGAGTCTCCTAGTCCTAGATTCCGGGTCGATGTAAAAGGTCCACCTACTCCGGCTATGGGCATTCTCGGGCCTCGTCCCAATTCGCCCGAATTTGAGAGACAAAAGATAGAGAGGAGTGAGGGAGTGACCGGTGACATTCCTCGAGTGGAAAAAGGAGAGGATGTGTTGAGTGAAGTGAGCGGGATGTCACCACCCGAATCTACACCTAGCCTTGAAAGAAAAATGAGGGAAAAGAAAGAGGGAAAAAAGAGTGAGGACACCCCTTATTCTAACCTTAACCCTTTTGCTTTTTCTTCTACTTGTTTGAGTACTTGTGTAGGTATTCTTGGAGGCAAACCGACGGAGCCTCAACCGTGTTCCAAGATGGAAAGACAAGGTGAAGGAGAAGCCCAATGTGAGCTACGAGGTGAAGGAACTACCCATGATGCTTCAAGTATATTGAGTGAGCCCGAGTGCGACTCAAAGGTATGTGATAGTTCTTCTTCCCTTAAGCATGAAACTTCCTTGTCTTGTGATCTTGTTTGTAACAACTCTATGCTAGTTGATGATTTGCATGAGTATAATGTGTTTGCAACTAGTGTAGAGCCTTCGGGTCAACTTGTGTGTGAAATTGAACCACTAGTTGAGAGGGTTGAAAAGCCACATTGATGTAGCCTAAAATACGCGGAAACGAAAAGACGATACAAAATGCGGAAACGAGAACAAGATAGGCGATATCAATAAAGATATCGAGATAAAAGCAAGACGAGGCTTGAACGTTTACCTAAGTAGCACCGAGGAACTCGTCTCGATACACCCCGGGTGAAGTCAAGGATCACCTATACTATGCAACTACCCTCAAGAGGCACCCGGCTCTTGCAAATAGAATGATCGAAAGAGGTTTCGATGTTCAACTTGGAATCCACCAAGTGAAATCATGCCCGTTCACGGGTTCAACATTGAGATTCACTCAAAGAAAATGTCATTCTACATTCAAGGTTAGCTAAAAATGAATAAATGAACTAAGGGAGTATTTATAGTTTCCCATTACAACATTTGCCTAGATTCTGGTCCGCTGGTCCTCAAATGGTCTTCGCGATCGCGTGCAAAGATATGCGATCGCGCAGGGAAAAAAATTGAAGGGATCGCGATCGCGTCTTTGTTAGCGCAATCGCGCAGGGTAAAAGTCATCTCTTCGCGATCGCGTGAGTTGGGTCGCGATCGCGCAGAGGAAACATCTGGCGCCAGGCAGTAGCTCAGAAAATGCTGCCCTGTTTTGCCCTGCTTTGGCTCCCCTGTTTCCAGCACTGGTTCCAGCCTTGTTTCCACTTTGATTGAGCTTCAATGCATGGTCTTCAAGTCGTCTCCCGAGCTCATATCATCCATGCCTTGACTCCCGGACCAAGTATAGGTGTCGATGCAATTTGCCCCGCATCATCCTCCCCTTCTTGAGAAAATTTCGTCCTCGAAATTAAGGCGTCCTCCTCCAAGGGATCATCACCTACATCAAAAAGGCAAACAAAAACAAAAACTCCTACTACAAGAGTAGGTTAGTGCACTAAGTGTGGGAAAACACACTCTTGTGGTACAACCAAGTATCAATGGCAACAAAGGAGCTCATGCTCCCAAAGGAACTAACAAGTACTGGGTTTAACAACAAAGCGCTCCCAACACAAGAACCAATAAAGAAATCAATAGGGCATGGCATATGCAAGATTAAGCTATCAAATTCCCTACAATCCCTAGGTTCAAGATTAGCACACCAAGACCTTCCACTACGCGAGTAGGTAGGTCCAACAAGAGTGAGTGCAAGCACGGTAGAAAATTCGCTCTTGTTATAGAGCCAAGTATCAATACCATTCAAGAAGCTCATGTCCCCAAAGGGAACAACAAGTTCTTGGCTCCATAGTAACAAGCACTCACAACCATAACAAGCAAGGGAATCATTAGAACATAGAACATTCAAGATCAAGCAATCAAAGTTCCGATGACCCCTAAGCTCATGATCAATATACCAAACCTTCAAGGCAATATTTTCAAAATGTAGCACAACGGTTTTGGCATACTCAAGTCTCAAAGTGTGGTTAATATATGGGAGGGAATAGACAAAGTAGTGCAATACACAATTAGCATCAAGTACCCCACTCCCCTTCTTAAAAGCCCTCATACTCACACTAAGAGGTAACTCCTCACCTCCAATTTCATCCTCGAGACAACTCCTCTCACAAAGCAAGCTCTCAAGGAAGGCATTATCAATGGTCTCTTCATCATCGTAACCCGAACCAACAAGAGTAGGGTCACTAGAAGAATCATCTACCTCACTCGAAGCTACAACCAAAGAGTTGTCTATGGGATCAAATCCCTCACACCACGGTTTCATTTCATTTTCAACTCTAGCCCGATACAAATCACCTTCACAATTAAAGATGCCCTCATGCAATGGGAATGTAAAAGCATGCATCTCAATTTCATAGTCAAACAACGGCATCGTATCAAGACTAGGGTCTTCACTCTCGCTCGAGGAGTCGTCATAGACAACCTTGTCCAATTCATGCAATTTGGACTCCTCAAGTTCACTCTCATCCTCACTACGACACACAAATCCACCAAAATCAATTATATCAACAAGGGCGGAGTCACATAACTCATCTTCCCCTTTATCAAACATGGGTGGGGTGTCATAACAAGGGTCGCAAGTAAGGTCAACTACTACAATTTCACTAGAGAGAGGTCCTTTGAATTCCGGGCTCACATCATGATGTGGCTTCTCATCCCTCTCTACTAGCGGTTCACAAGCAATCACAAGTTGACCATTCGACTCTACACTAGTTGCCATTTCATCAAATGCATTACAAGCACCAACTAGCATTGAGTCTTCACAAGACAAGGAAGGATTATGTTCATAAGAAGGTGACAAAACACTTACCTTTGAGTAGCTCCCGTGAGTACTCACATCGCTTGAAGTGTCTTGTTCAAATCCTTCTTCATGAAACTCACAATGCCGAGCTCCATCCTCTTGTCCTTCTTTCTTAGCAACCGGTTGAGGCTCCACTAGCTCGCCTCCAAGAGTACCTACACATAAGCCCAAACAAATAGAAAGAGAAGAAGATAAATCATGGTTAGAACGAAGTGTGTTCCCACTCTCACTCGAGATTTCCTCTTCCCTCACTTCTTTCATTTTTCGCTCAAGGCCAATTGTAGGTCCGGGTGATGCTTCTCTCTCATCTCGCAAGGGCATGACCATAAGATTGTTGGTTCCGGGCTCAAAGACCATGGGAGACTTGGCTTTAGCCGCTTCCCTCAACTCCCTCATAATCCTGTAGTCATTACTTACTTGCTTCGGTGTCAAGGGCTTGAGTATATACTTTCTAGAGCCGTGCAAGACCGTGTAAGAGTTGGTCCTACCATCATGTACTACACTCCGATCATATTGCCACGGCCTCCCAAACAAGAGATGACAAGCTTGCATAGGGGCTACATCGAACATTACCTTGTCTCGGTAGTTGCCAATGCTAAACTCAATCAAGACTTGCTTCTCCACCCTCAACTCTCCACACTCACTCAACCATTGTAAACGGTATGGATGCGGATGTGCTCTAGTAGGCAATTGCACTTGGGAAAGCAAGGTCTCACTCACTATGTTAGCACAACTTCCCGAATCAATGATCATTGAGCACACTAGACCCATCACTCGACACCTAGCATGGAAGAGGTTCTCCCTTTGCACATGCTCCGGATCTTCATGACTCATGGCACCCAAACTCCTCCGTACCACAAGTGTCGTTTTAAGCTCATCATCACCTTGGGGAATGCCCAAGTTGTGGGGAGTGCCCACTTGTTGGGGAATGCCCAACGGTTGGGGAATGCCCAACATTTCATCATTAGTACCTCTTTCGGTACCCTTTTGGACACTCGGGGTCCATTTCCTTTCAAGGCGTTCAAGCCTTTGGTCCAAAGACCTTACCTCGGCCAAGATGTAGGCCAAAGTACTCAACGGGTCCTCAACGGTATCATACACGTCTCCGGCCATGTACCTACACAAATCAAAAACAAGAAAGAGGTTAGAGTAAAAGCCCTCACTCGCTCCCTCTCCTTTGAAGTGTCACTCGGGTACACTCAATTTAATGGCGGGGGATTTATCACTCAAGCTTGATCTCAAAGGCTTCCTCGTAGTTGAACAACCACCTCAATAATCACTCAAGTCACAAGAACCAAACGCTCTTCGGGGTGAGTGGAATTGATGGGACTCGATGGGCGAACGGCTTTATAAATGAGCACTTGAGCCAAACAAATATACTACGAGTCTTCTTTGAGCTCTACTCTCCTTCTAGGCACGAGTTTCCTAGTCGCACAATGGATTAGTACTAATTGGGTAGGAGTGTTACCCTCAAAGTACTAACCGGAAGTGACGCGATCAAATGGAAAAAGATCGAATCGCCACTAGATGGATTCGGAATTGGATGATTTTTGGTTAGTGATCTACAAACTCACCATATTTGATGATACAATTGAAGTTTTGGTGAGCGGAAACTGTTTCGAACGCCTTGCGAACAATCTGTCCCAGTTCAGGATTTCTGCAGAATTGAGAACCCTTCGCGATCGCGTGATGTAAGTCGCGATCGCGATGAACAAAGTGGGAAATGGGCGCGTTCGCGTGAGGCTTGGCGCGATCGCGCAGGCCTGCGTTCCAGAACCAGAATCTCGACTGCAAAATCAGTTTTTGGCACACAAATCACACCAATTCAACTTGTTGTTCAGTTCTAAAGCTTCCAAAGGGTGTTTTCAACTAAGGTAAACAATCCCCAATAGTTTTTCCAATTAAACAACGAACAAACAACTCGTTTTCACGAATTCGGAGTATGTTCTTCAAATTTTTCAAGAACTTCAAAATTTTCAAAGTTCGATTTTCATTCCGCCACTCCGAATGACGATATGGGGATATCAAAATGACGGGAAAACTTTAAGGAACAATCCCCGATACCAAACAACCAAGAATTCACAACACAAAACAAGTTCTATCAAATTTTGTGAATTCTCAACTTTGAGATTTGGTTTTCAAGATTTTGATTCACGACTTCAAATCGTGTTTCGAGGGTACCAAATCAACGGGAATATGATAACAAACAATCCCCAGTAACAAACAACAACAAAATCGCTACAACAAACGATTTCTAGCAATTTTTTTGTGATTTTCAAATTTTTGGATTTTTTTGTTTTTCTTCAAATCAAGAACAAACAACACAAGGATAACAACAACAAGAACAAGACCGAGGATTCGTAAGAACGAAGCCTAGCCGTGCTCTGATACCAACTGATGTAGCCTAAAATACGCGGAAACGAAAAGACGATACAAAATGCGGAAACGAGAACAAGATAGGCGATATCAATAAAGATATCGAGATAAAAGCAAGACGAGGCTTGAACGTTTACCTAAGTAGCACCGAGGAACTCGTCTCGATACACCCCGGGTGAAGTCAAGGATCACCTATACTATGCAACTACCCTCAAGAGGCACCCGGCTCTTGCAAATAGAATGATCGAAAGAGGTTTCGATGTTCAACTTGGAATCCACCAAGTGAAATCATGCCCGTTCACGGGTTCAACATTGAGATTCACTCAAAGAAAATGTCATTCTACATTCAAGGTTAGCTAAAAATGAATAAATGAACTAAGGGAGTATTTATAGTTTCCCATTACAACATTTGCCTAGATTCTGGTCCGCTGGTCCTCAAATGGTCTTCGCGATCGCGTGCAAAGATATGCGATCGCACAGGGAAAAAAATTGAAGGGATCGCGATCGCGTCTTTGTTAGCGCAATCGCACAGGGTAAAAGTCATCTCTTCGCGATCGCGTGAGTTGGGTCGCGATCGCGCAGAGGAAACATCTGGCGCCAGGCAGTAGCTCAGAAAATGCTGCCCTGTTTTGCCCTGCTTTGGCTCCCCTGTTTCCAGCACTGGTTCCAGCCTTGTTTCCACTTTGATTGAGCTTCAATGCATGGTCTTCAAGTCGTCTCCCGAGCTCATATCATCCATGCCTTGACTCCCGGACCAAGTATAGGTGTCGATGCAATTTGCCCCGCATCACACATCATGATGTGAGCTCGGTTTCTATTGAACCTCTCTTTAGTGAAAATGTTGAAGTTGACCTTGTATGTGAACCTTGTTATGACACCCCACCTATATTTGATAAAGGAGAAGATGAATTGCATGATAATCGTGTTCTTCCCTTTGATTGCTTAATTGATAGTGGTGGTCTCTTGTGTCGTAGTGAGGGTGGATTTGACCTTGAGGAGTCTCTTGAGTGTGAGATGGATCGATTTATTTTCGATGACTCCTTGAGTGAAAGTGAAGAACCTAGTCTTGATTCTATGCTTCTATGTAGCCATGAATTTGAGGTGCATGCCTTTACATTTCTATTGTTTGAAGGCAATCTCATTTGTGGTGGTGAATTGTATCGGACTAGGGTCGGTAGTAGGGTCGAACCTCCATGGTTTGTCAAGTTAGGCTCTATGGATGATCCAACGTTTGGAACTCCAAGTGAGGAGAGTGGTCTTGGTATTGGTCGTGATGACCTACCTTCTAGTAGTCCTAGCCTTCGTTGTGTGGACTATAATGATGAGGGACCTATTTTGGAGACCTTCCTTTGGAGCTTGTCCAATAAGGAGGATTGTCTTGGGAATGATTTGGGAGGTGAGGAGGTACCTCTCGGTGTGTGTAAGAACGCTCTTAAGAAGGGGAGTGGAGTAGTCGATGTTAGTTGTGAGTTGAACTACTTTACTTACTCCATCCCATATGTTGAGCACACCTTGAGTGTTGGACATGCCGAAGCCAATGTGTCGCATTATGATAAAATTGATTTGAAGGCTTGGTGTGTTGATGGTAAGCTTAGGGGTCATAGGACATTTAATTGCTACATGTTGCATGACTTTGATCTCTTTGCTTGTTTTGAGAATGAGTGCTTGTTCTTGTCGAGCCAAGACTTTGTTGTCTCTTTTGGGGACATAAGCTTTTTCATAGGAATTGATGCTTGGCTCTATCACAAGAGTGTGTTTTCCACACCACTTGCACTTATTCTTGCTAAGCTAACCTACTTGCGAAGTAGGAAATTTTGCTTGTGCTTTGTTTTGATTGTAGGTTTTGATGGTTCGATTTCGAGGACGAAATCCTTTCAAGAAGGGGAGGATGATGCAGCCCAAAATGGCCTAAACGACAACCATCAAAAGCCAAGCTCGAGAGCACAACGGATACGAGTCAAGGCCTCCGGAAACAACTTGAAGATCATGCATTGGAGCGCCAATGGATGGAGGAAACAGGGCAGGAAACTGGGCAAAACAAAACAGGGCAAAACAGGGCAGCACACTGGGAGCTTACTGCCTGACGGAGGATGTTTGTTCTTCGCGATCGCGACACACTCTGCGCGATCGCGATGAAGCTTCCCTTGTTCTGCGCGAACGCGCCATGCTTAGCGCGATGCCGATGCCGAAGAAGCCAGTGACCTGCGCGATCGCGAGCTTCCTCACGCGATCGCGATGATGTAGAAGATGGTCTGCGCGATCGCGAGCCTTCCTGGCGCGATCGCGATGAGGAGAACCTGAACAGCGAACCAGAATCAGCTTCAGGGTCATTTTTGTCCAAAACTCAATGTAAATGTATATATAGCATATTAGCTCTTCATTTTCAGGAGTTAGCCAACATTTGAAGAGAGAATCTTGAGAGAGAACATTGAAGAGGCCGAGCCCTTCTTGTTTGAGCCCGAGGCTCGTGTATGTCTCGACTTGGAACCTATGGAGATCGACACCTAGTTTGATTCCATTGTAAGGTTCGAGTTTCCCTTCTCCCTTTTGGATTCAATTAACGTTAGTAAATTGAATTCGATTCTTTCTTCTATTTTCTTGCCTTCCTAGTCTTGCATTTCTCGATATCTTTTAGATATCTCGTATCTTGTTTTATCGCTTCCGCATATTTGTGTCGTATTTAGCTTCCGCGTATTTTGGGTTGCATCATAGGCGGTCCGCCTCCCCCAGCTAGGCGGCCGCCCCTTGTAAATCTTCCGTGGGTGGGCGGTCGCCCCAAATGCTGAGGCGCTCCGCCTCTCCGAGATCCAGAGAGCTGACTTTTGGTAGGCGCTCCGCCTCCTCTGTGAGGCGCTCCGCCTCATCCTGGGACTTGTGAAAGAGGCTCAAAATGAGCTTGGGATGGCTCCCCTTGGAGCCCAAGCGGTCCTCCATCCATGGTGCTCCAATGCATGATCTTCAAAGTTGTTCCGGAGCTTCCATCTTCCACGTCCAAGCCTTTCCATACCAAGTGAAGATGAGCATCATGGATAGCTTTGGCTTGGCTTCTCGTAAAGGGTCTCGAGCTAGTTTGCCCGGCATCATCCTCCCCTTCTTGAGAAAATTTCGTCCTCGAAATTAAGGCGTCCTCCTCCAAGGTAGCTTCACCTACATCAAAAGGCAACAAAAACAAAAGTTCCTACTACAAGAGTAGGTTAGTGCACTAAGTGTGGGAAAACACACTCTTGTGGTATAACCAAGTATCAATGGTAACGAAGAAGCTCATGCTCCCAAAGGAACTAGCAAGTACTTGGTTCAACAACAAAGTGCTCCCAACACAAGAACAAATAAAGAGATCAATAGGGCATGACACATGCAAGATTAAGCTATCAAAATCCCTACAATCCCTACGTTCAAGAGTAGTGCACCAAGGCTTCCCACAATGCGAGTAGGCAAGTCCAACAAGAGTGAAGGTAAGTGGTGTGGAAAATTCATGATAAGGGGCAAAACACGCGGAAGCTAAACACGAGACAAATAATGCGGAAGCTATAAAACACAAGATAAATGATATCAAAGATATCGGGAAACAAGGATTGGGGAGTCAAGAAACGAGAAGAAAGAACGGATAAATGAATTCAAGACATGAATTAAATATCCAAAAGGGAGAAATGAAACTCGAACCTTACAAGGAATTCATACTAGTGATGAATCTCCATAGGTTATCAAGTCGTACAAGATTCACGAAGCGATCCGCTTCGAACTCGAAGGCTCGGCCTTTCTCGTTCTCTCTCAATTCCTATACTCAAAGCTAGCTAATGAAAGAAATGGCTAAGTGTTCCTACTTATAGTCTTTCACAAGACTAGGTGAAATGTCTAAAATGCCCCTAAAGCTAATTAATACATACAAGCCACTTAAGGGCAAAATAGGAAGTTCAATGCCAAAAGTTGGCCTCTTCAGCATGTTGGGCGGGGCGCCTAGGCTTGGGCGGGGCGCCTGAATGTTAGGCAGTGAGCTGGGAGGCCTCAGTTCAGGCGGGGCGCCTGGTGGGTAGGCGGACGCCTGGCTTGTGCTGGGTTCAGGCGGGGCGCCTATGGGTCAGGCGGGGCGCCTGAATTTGCAAGCAGTGGGCTGCCTAGGCCTAGCATAGGCGGGGCGCCTAGGAAGCAGGCGGGGCGCCTAAGGCCCTGGTCCTCTTGACGCTTCTTCAAACCGCTCCCGAAGCCCTTGACTTGCATCCCTTGTGCTCTCAAGCTTGGTTCTTGATGGTTGCCCGATTTGTCCCGCATCATCCTCCCCTTCTTGAAAGGATTTCGTCCTCGAAATCAAACCATTAAGACCTACAATCAAAGCAAGCACAACCAAAATTTCCTACTTCACAAGTAGGTTAGCTTAACAAGAAATAAGTGCAAGTAGTGTTGAAAACACACTCTTGTGATAAAGCCAAGCATCAATGCCAATTAAAAAGTGTATGTCCCCAAAGGAGACAATAAGGTCTTGGCTCGACAAGAACAAGCACTCAATTTCAAAACAAGCAAAGAGATCAAAGTCATGCAACATGTAGCAATCAAATGTCCTATGACCCCTAAGCTTACCATCAACACACCAAGCCTTCAAATCAATTTTATCACAATGTGACACATTGGCTTCGGCATGTCCAACACTCAAGGTGTGCTCAACATATGGGATGAAGTAAGTAAAGTAGTTCAACTCACAACTAACATCGGCTACTCCACTCCCCTTCTTAAGAGCATTCTTACACACACCGAGAGGTTCCTCCTCACCTCCCAAATCAACCCCAAGACAATCCTCCTTATTGGACAAACTCCAAAGGAAGGTCTCCAAAATAGGTCCTTCATCATTGTAGTCCACACAACGAAGGCTAGGACTACTAGAAGATAGGTCATCACGTCCATTACCAAGACCACTCTCCTCACTCGGAGTTCCAATCGTTGGATCATCCATAGAGCCTAACTTGACAAACCATGGAGGTTCGACTCTACCACCGACTCTAGTCCGATACAATTCACCACCACAAATGAGATTGCCTTCAAACAATAGAAATGTAAAGGCATGCACCTCAAATTCATGGTTACGCAAAAGCATAGAATCAAGACTAGGTCCTTCACTCTCACTCGAGGAGTCATCGAAAATAAATCGATCCATCTCACACACGAGAGACTCCTCAAGGTCACATCCATCCTCACTACGACACAAGGAACCACCACTATCAAATAAGCAATCAAAGGGAAGAATAAGATTATCATGCAATTCATCTTCTCCTTTATCAAATATAGGTGGGGTGTCATAACAAGGTTCACAAGCAAGGTCAACTATGACATCTTCACTAAAGAGAGGTTCAATGAAAACCGAGCTCACATCATGATGTGGCTTTTCAACCCTCTCAACTAGTGGTTCATTTTCACACACAAGTTGACCCGAAGGCTCTACACTAGTTGCAAACACATTATACTCTTGCAAATCATCAACTAGCATAGAGTTGTTACAAACAAGATCACAAGACAAGGAAGTATCATGCTCAAGGGAGGAAGAACTAACACATACCTTTAAAGTGTCATGAACGTCTTCACCTTGTAGCTCACATTTGGCATCTCCTTCACCTCGTCTTTCCATCACGGAACATGGTTGAGGCTCCATTGGTTTTCCTCCAAGAATACCTACACAAGTACTCACAAAAGTAGAAGAAAAAGGTAAAGGGTTAAGGTTAGAATAAGGGGTGTCCTCACTCTTTTTTCCCTCTTTCTTTTCCCTCATTTTTCTTTCAAGGCTAGGTGTAGATTCGGGTGGTGACATCCCGCTCACATCACTCAACACATCCTCTCCTTTTTCCACTCGAGGAATGTCACCGGTCGCTCCCTTACTCCTCTCTATCTTTTGTCTCTCAAATTCGGGCGAATTGGGACGAGGCCCAAGAATACCCATAGCCGGAGTAGGTGGACTCTTCACGTCAACCCGGAATCTAGGACTTGGAGACTCATCACTTGAGGTCTCCTTCTTCTTTGTTGGTGAACCACTTGATTTTGCAATTTGTGGTTGGTTCACCTTGTTGATTTTTATCAACCCTTCACTTGAACTAGTCCCACCACTTCTTGTCATTGTAGGACTTCTTGTTTGCACATTGTTGCCCATGGAATGAAGTTCCCGATCCTTGCTCCTTTGCCTAGCCAAAGAAGGGGTACTAGTAGGCACTCGGCTCTTCGCCCGGTAAGGCACAAAGTCATAGACTCTTTGCCCTACGCCCACAAGATATGCACCCTTCACCACACTATATTGCACCCTCTTCCCCTCCAACCACCGGTCACCTATCCACACATCAACATGACGCATGGGATACACGTCACACCACACATAGCATCTATAACTCCCATGAGATATGAGTAGCCGAGCCTCCTTAGAAACCCACACTCCATCATACTCATAAGGATGCGCTAGCTTATGGCATGGTATCCTAAGCCTATCAACCAAAGAGGTGCTAATACAATTGGCATCGGTACCACCAAGCTTGAGCAAGTATCCATCAATTCCATCTACCCCAACAACGAACCTACATCTACCCAAGTTTTGCACATTGGCAACCAAATGAGAATTTGGACGCCCACAAGTGTCAACACCAACAACTTGGGTCTTCCTTATCCCTCCACTAGTGGCAACACCACTAGAACAATCTCCACTTCCCGTCACTCTCCCAACATTAGAGATGTTGTTGGAAGTCGAGGAAGGATCCTTGCCATGGAACCCATAAGTGCCTCTCGCCTTGGTCCCATAGCCCATAGCACTACTCCTACTACAACCATCCACGCCCCTCACGGCATACATCCCCTTTGTAGCAAAAGCAACACCATCTATCATACCACCCTCCACATGGAAATTAGAAGCATTAGGCCGCTTAGCGTACCTAGAAGATGCAAGCTTCTTCTTTCCCATGGAACAACCACCACCACCTCCCATACTAATGGAAGGTCCTCTACTACTCCCTTGCACACCATTAGCAACACTAAGAGAAGATGCATAAGAATAACCCATATGCTCAACATCATCATCAACTCTATCTATGTCACTTTCAACAATATCAAATTCTTCACAAGAAGAGTAAGTAGGATCAATGTACCTTGAAGCGTCACCATCTTCGGTTTCTTGACTAGAAGCATAGGCATCATCACATTCATCATCACGAGCTTCATAGCCTTCATCATCTTCACGATCATCATAGTGAGCCGCTTCATCCTCATACGAGCCATAGTTCCCCGAGTCATCATAGCAAGACCCATCATCACCATCGTAGGAACCATAGTCTCCCTCGTCTCCACATGAGCCATAACCTCCACATTCATTATCCGACATAGTTGCAACACCAAAAGATCAAAACCTCCCGAAAGTCACTCCCTCACGTGTATCACTCAATTTATGAACACTCAAGAGCGAGGCCTTTACAACTTGGGAACCAAGGTGATCACAACTAGTATGTCCAAGTTAAAGTTCGGAGTGGAATTAATGAGACTCGATGTACGGACGGCTATTTAAAGTGCGCACTTGAGGCCAAAAGGAGTTCTACGACTCTTCTTTGAATTCTAATCTCCTCTACGCACGAGTGTCCTAATACGCTCAAGGATTAGTGTCAATGGAGTAGGCCAATTACCCTAGAAACACTAACCAAGAAGTTAGGAAACAAACGGAACACAAAAAACTACAAAAAGAAGTGAACCGGACAAAACTGGGTGCCAGGCGGGGCGCCTGGATGCTAGGCGGGGCGCCTGGACACTTTCAGCAGCCTAGGCAGTAGCCAATCTAGGCGGGGCGCCTGGATCTAGGCGGGGCGCCTAGGCCTGTTCGACAGCTTTTTCCGAAAACGGGTTTTTGGTGATTTTGGCCAAATTTTTGGTTCGATTTCAACCCGATACACAAAACCAACGATACCCAAAGGTGTATACAACTAATATCATCAATCCCCAATAGTTTTTCAACCCCAAACAACAACAACAAGCTTCGATTCAAGATTGAAGCGTTTTCAAGAATTTTCAAACTTTTTGGGATTTTGATTTTGGAAATTTTGAATCGTTACACCAAATTGCGATATATGGGTATCAAAACGACGGGAATACAATAAGGAACAAACCCCAATACTTTTTAACACTTGGGAATTCGATTCCAACCCGATCTACCAAATTTTTTCAAGTTTTCTAGTTTTTCAATTTTTTTGTTTTCTTCTTTTCTCAAGAACACAAGAACAACAAGAACAACATACTAACATACGGAACAAGGAACGGGGGCTTGTAAGAACATAACCCGAGCCTTGCTCTGATACCAACTGATAAGGGGCAAAACACGCGGAAGCTAAACACGAGACAAATAATGCGGAAGCTATAAAACACAAGATAAATGATATCAAAGATATCGGGAAACAAGGATTGGGGAGTCAAGAAACGAGAAGAAAGAACGGATAAATGAATTCAAGACATGAATTAAATATCCAAAAGGGAGAAATGAAACTCGAACCTTAAAAGGAATTCATACTAGTGATGAATCTCCATAGGTTATCAAGTCGTACAAGATTCACGAAGCGATCCGCTTCGAACTCGAAGGCTCGGCCTTTCTCGTTCTCTCTCAATTCCTATACTCAAAGCTAGCTAATGAAAGAAATGGCTAAGTGTTCCTACTTATAGTCTTTCACAAGACTAGGTGAAATGTCTAAAATGCCCCTAAAGCTAATTAATACATACAAGCCACTTAAGGGCAAAATAGGAAGTTCAATGCCAAAAGTTGGCCTCTTCAGCATGTTGGGCGGGGCGCCTAGGCTTGGGCGGGGCGCCTGAATGTTAGGCAGTGAGCTGGGAGGCCTCAGTTCAGGCGGGGCGCCTGGTGGGTAGGCGGACGCCTGGCTTGTGCTGGGTTCAGGCGGGGCGCCTATGGGTCAGGCGGGGCGCCTGAATTTGCAAGCAGTGGGCTGCCTAGGCCTAGCATAGGCGGGGCGCCTAGGAAGCAGGCGGGGCGCCTAAGGCCCTGGTCCTCTTGACGCTTCTTCAAACCGCTCCCGAAGCCCTTGACTTGCATCCCTTGTGCTCTCAAGCTTGGTTCTTGATGGTTGCCCGATTTGTCCCGCATCAATTCACTCTTGTGATAGAGCCAAGTATCAATGCAAATCAAAAAGCTTATGTCTCCAAAGGAGACAACAAGTTCTTGGCTCCGTAGTGACAAGCACTCACCAACATGACAAGCAAAGAGACCAATAGGACATGCAACATTCAAGATTAAGCAATCAAAGTTCCTATGACCCCTAAGCTCATGATCAACACACCAAACCTTTAATGCAATATTTTCACAATGCGGCACAACGGTTTCGGCATGCTCAAGTCTCAAAGTGTGGTTAACATATGGGAGGGAATAGACAAGGTAAGTCAAATCACAATTCGAAGCAATTACCCCACTCCCCTTCTTAAGAGCTCTCATTCTCACACTAAGAGATACCTCCTCACCTCCAATTTCATCCTCGAGACAACCCCCCTCACAAGGTAAGCTCTCAAGGAAGGCATTATCAATGGCCTCTTCATCATCATAACCCGCACTAACAAGAGTAGGGTCACTAGAAGAATCATCTTCCTCACTTGAAGCTTCAAACGAAGAGTTGTCTATGGGATCAAATCCCTCACAACACGGAGGTTCCAACTCATCCCTAACTCTAGCTCGATACAACTCACCACCACAATTAAAGATGCTCTCAAACAATGGGAATGTAAAAGCATGCACCTCAATTTCATGGTCAAGCAAAAGCATAGTATCATAGCTAGGTTCATCATCCGCACTTGAGGAGTCATCGAAAACAAATCGATCCATCTCATACTCTAGAGACTCCTCAAGGTCACTACCTCCCCCACTACAACACATAGGTCCACCAATGGCAAGTAGATCAATAAGGGTGTGATCACTCGTCTCATCCTCCCCTTTATCAAAACTTGGTGGTGTGTCATAACAAGGTTCACAAGCAAGGTCAACTAACACATTTTTACTAAAGAGAGGTTCCTTGAATATCGGGCTCACATCGTAATGTGGCTTTTCATTCCTCTCAACTAGGTCACATGCAAGCACAAGTTGACCATTAGACTCTTCACTAGTTGCAAGGTCAATATAGGCATCACAAGCAACAACTAGCTTTGAGTCCCCACAAGACAAGGGACTAACATGTTCATGAGAAGGGAAGGTAACACTTACATTTGAGTCGCTCCCGTGGGCACTCACATAGCTTGTAGTGTCGCGTTCAATTCCTCCATCACGAAGTTCACAATGATGCCCTCCATCCTCTTGTCTTCCTTCCAAGGCAAACGATTGAGGCTCTAATAGCTCGCCTCCAAGAGTACCTACACAAAAGCTATGGCAAGAAGAAGAAGATAACATGTGGTTAGGACAAAGGGTGCCCTCACTCTCAATTTGTTTTTCCTCTCCTCTTCTTTCTTTCAACTCGCTCTCATGTGCAAGTGTGTGGGGATGAGGTCCAATAATGTTATCACCTCGCTCACTTTCCCCAACTCCCTCATTTGCCTTTGGTTGGCTCATAGGGGTAGTAGACTTACTCTTAGAGTGAGTAACTACACCATCTTGGAGAATGCCCAAGTTGTGGGGAATGCCCACTTGTTGGGGAATGCCCAAGTTGTGGGGAATGCCCACTTGTTGGGGAATGCCCAACGGTTGGGGAATGCCCAACATTTCATCACTAGTACCTCTTTCGGTACTCTTTTGGACACTCGGGGTCCCTTTTCTTTCAAGGCGATCAAGCCGTTGTTCCATAGACCTTACCTCGGCCAATATGTAGGCCAAAGTACTTAACGTGTCCTCATCGGTATCATACACGTCTCCGGCCATGTACCTACAAATCAAAAACAAGAAAGAGGTTAGAGTAAAAACCTCACTCGCTCCCTCACCTTTGGAATGTCTCTCGGGTACACTCAATTTTGTGGGTGGTAGATTCACTCAAGCTTGATTTCAAAGGCTTCCTCGTAGTTGAACAACCACCTCAATAACCACTCAAGTCACACGAACCAAATACTCTTCGGGGTGAGTGGAATCGATGGGACTCGATGGACGAACGGCTATATGAGTGAGCACTTGAAGCAAAAATGTTCTACGAGGCTTCTTTGAGTTCTACTCTCCTCTAGGCACGAATGTCCTAATACGCTCAAGAGTTAGTGTCTTTCGAGTAGGCCAATTACCCTAGAAACACTAACCAAGAAGCCCGGAGGCAAACAACAAGTGAAAACCTACGAAAAAACTACCCGGAAACAAGTAACAGGGGGAGGCGCTCCGCCCAGAGGGGGAGGCGCTCCGCCTACCAAAGTCCAGAGAAGGACTTTTGCTGAGGCGGTCCGCCTAAATCCTGAGGCGGTCCGCCTAGTGCATTTTCCTGCAACTTTGCACAACGCGTTTTTGCTCGTTTCGCACCCAAAAATCCAACGTTTTCAACCCGAAACACAAAATTAATGATACCCAAAGGTGTATACAACTATTATAATCAATCCCCAATGGTTTTTAACTCCAAACAAATAACAACAAGCTTCGATTCGAATTTGAAGCGTTTTCAAGAATTTTCAAACTTTTTGGATTTTGATTTTGGAAATTTTGAATCGTAACACCAAAATGTGATATATGGGTACCAAAACAACGGGAATACAATAAGGAACAAACCCCAATACTTTTTAACACTTGGGGATTCGATTCCAACCCGATCTACCAAATTTTTTCAACTTTTCAAGTTTTTCTATTTTTTTGTTTTTCTTCAAATTTCAAGAACAAACACAACAACAACAATGATACTAACATAATGAACAAGGAACGGGGCTTTGTAAGAACATAACCCGATCCGTGCTCTGATACCAACTGATGCAGGAAAAAATAGGCGGAAGCACAAACGATACGAAAATGCGGAAGCTAAAACGAGATAGGCGATATCGATGAAGATATCGAGATAAAAAGCAAGACGAGGCTTGAAACGTTTACCTAAGTAGCACCGAGGAACTTGTCTCGATACACCCCGGGTGAAGTCAAGGATCACCTATACTATGCAACTACCCTCAAGAGACACTCGGCTCTCGCAAATAGAATGATCAAAGTGGTTTCGATGTTCAACTTGGAATCCACCAAGTGAAATCATGCCCGCTCACGGGTTCTTCATTGAGATTCACTCAAGAAAATATATCATTCTACATTCAAGGTTGGTTAAATGAAATGAAATGCCTAAGGCTCTATTTATAGGCCCTTTCTAAGACTAAAGTAAATGACTAAAGTGCCCTCAAGTGAGGTTAATACATAAAAGGCCACTTAGGGCTAAAATAGGAAATACACCCAAAACTAGTAAAATCCCGCATTGGTGTCACAGGGGGTAGGCGGTCCGCCTCCCCCAGCTAGGCGGCCGCCCCTTGTAAATCTTCCGTGGGTGGGCGGTCGCCCCAAATGCTGAGGCGCTCCGCCTCTCCGAGATCCAGAGAGCTGACTTTTGGTAGGCGCTCCGCCTCCTCTGTGAGGCGCTCCGCCTCATCCTGGGACTTGTGAAAGAGGCTCAAAATGAGCTTGGGATGGCTCCCCTTGGAGCCCAAGCGGTCCTCCATCCATGGTGCTCCAATGCATGATCTTCAAAGTTGTTCCGGAGCTTCCATCTTCCACGTCCAAGCCTTTCCATGCCAAGTGAAGATGAGCATCATGGATAGCTTTGGCTTGGCTTCTCGTAAAGGGTCTCGAGCTAGTTTGCCCGGCATCAATTGATAGATTGCCTATGATGGAGTTTGCCTACAATCGTACATTGCATAGCATGATTGGCATGACTCCTTTTGAATGTGTGTATGGTTTTAACCCCTTGATTCCCCTTGATCTAACCCCTTTGCCAAGGCTTTGATGGAGTTACATGCTAAGGCAAAGAAGAATTTGGAGGAAGCTTATGCTAAGGTTGCCTCCAAGAAAAACAAAGGCCGCAAGAAGGTGGAACTCAAGAAGGGTGACTATGTGTGGGTGCACTTCCGGAAAGAAAGGTTTCCAAACCTTAGGAAAGGGAAGTTGGCACCCCGGGGAGATGGCCCATTCCAAGTGCTTTCAAAGATAAACAACAACGCTTATGTGGTCGACTTGCCAAGTGAGTATCAAGTTTCTAATACTTTCAATGTTTGTGACTTGGTTCCTTTGGATGTAGGTAATGAAGAGGTCGTGAATGATGATGAAGGGGTCGTGAATGATGCTTCAATTTCGAGGACGAAATCCTCTCAAGAAGGGGAGGATGATAAGCCCCAAACCCCCACAAGACCCTTCACTCGGAGCCAAGCTAGAGAGGTTCAAGGAGTGCATTTACACTTGGTGAGGAGGGGACTAGAGGAAGGAAGCATTGGGAAGCCATTTCGGGTGATCAAAGCACAAGAAGAGCACCTCAGCACTTTGGGCGCTCCACCCAGTGTTTTGGGCGCTCCACCTGAAGACAACAGGGCTTGGGCGCTCCGCCCAGTGCTTGGGCGCTCCACCTGAAGACCACAGGGCTTGGGCGCTCCGCCCCAATTCCAGGCGCTCCGCCCGGCCTATCTCACTGGTCAAAATGGAACAAATCGTGGGCGCTCCGCCCGGATTTTGGGTGCTCCGCCCGGGGACGCTGAAGGACGCGAATTTATGCTATGTTAAGACTATTTTGACCCTACGTGGTCCTTTATTTCCTAAGCCTAAGTGTGGGCATTTTAGACCTTTCAAAGGGTGTCTAACAACACCTATAAATAGCTAGTAGCTTGTTTTATTTCATTAGCTAACTTTGATGATTAAACAAACAATTGTGTTGAGAGTTGAACTCTTTGATTGAGTGAATGAAACCTTTGATGGGACTTGTTCTTCCTCTAGCGGATCTAGATGAATTCCAATCCCCCCCGACCATTCTACTTGCTTGCTCGCGTTAGCTCGAGGGTAGTTGCCTAGTGTAGGTGTTCTTGTCATCTTCTCGGGGTGTAACGGAACTAGTTCTCCGTTGCTACTTGAGATTATCGTACGAGTTACGTCTCGCTTTTATCTTTACTTTTTCCGCGTATTTGATTCTTATCAAGGTTACTGTTCCATTGGAGAAGAAAGGGGTAAATTTAAAACATCAAAACCCCCAGGTAAAATTTGTCGGCTGAAAAGGGAAAGTGGATAAGGTAAAACCCTATCCGTACCAAAGGGGACCACTCTTGTACGGACAAGAGTTGGTGTGATCGAAAAAGATTCCAAAAGGGAATCAAAGGGTAGATTCTCCTAGGTTCTCAATTTCTTTTGTTCCAAAATTCTGGTTAGTGGATCTTTTGAATAATTGTCCTACTCGAGGTCGTACTAACGCTTTTGAGCTGATAGGAATTCGTGCGAAGGGTGACCGAAGTCCAATCTTTCGTAGAAAATTCTTTTGACTCCCCGAGCTCACTTAAAAGCGTCCGTTCCATCGAGTCGAACATCACTTCACTCTTCCCGAAGAGGCAGTGACTATTGTCGAACTTGAAGGATCTTAGAGGACCGATCAATTGGACGAGCCACTGTTAACAAGTCCTTGAGTGATCAAAAACCGAACCCATAAATTGAGTGGACCCGAGTGCCACCCATCAAAGGTGAGGGAGAGTGTGAGGTGATTTCTAACCCAAACATTGTTTGGTCTCTGACTTGTGCAGGTATCATGGCTGGAAATGGAGGCGATGGAAAAGGCATTGAAAGGCCCGAAGTGTCATTAGCCGATCTCATGGCTGCGATACAAAGTGCCAGTGCCGACGTGAGAGGAGTGAGTGTTCGAGTAGCTCAACTCGAACAAGGAAGCGCGTCCGTGGCCGTGCAAGGGTCCGGCGCTGGAACGAGCCAATCCACTCCGATGAAACCTGAGCTGTATGCTGAGCTTGTTCGACAACATCAGTTGACGAGTGAAGCAATTCGAAGAGAACTTAACTTGGGCAATCCCCAAGCACAACAAAACTTGGGCAATCCCCAAGCTGGAAATCAAAACTTGGGCATTCCCCGAGGAGAGAGGTTACCACCTCAAAGGACCCGAAGAGACCTTGGTGCTGTAACCGAAGAGGCTGATGAAGAGGAATTTCCCGAGGAAGAGTATGAACGTGAGCCGCCATTTGCTCGACGAAGGCAAGCTCACCGAGGTCGTGGAAATTTCCGAGGTCGAGGCCGAGGAGCCCATGTTGAAAGAAATGTTGAGCGTGAGGTTGATGATCGAAATGAAGAGTATCCCGAACAGGTTCGTGGTGTTCGAGACTCAAACTTGAACAGTGTTAAGATCACTATTCCACCCTTTAAAGGAACTAGTGATCCCGATGAGTATCTTGAATGGAAGCTGAAAATGGAGCGCATTTTTAAAACCAATGAGATGACCGATGAGAGAAGAGTTGCCCATGCCATTGCTTCGTTCGAAGCTTATGCATCTACTTGGTGGGAATCTGACAAGAGGCGTAGACTAAGGAATGACTATCCCGAAGTCACTACCTGGCCACAGTTGATGAGAGCAATGGATGCTAAGTATTTGAGCGCCAAGTACAGGCAAACTCAAATGCAAAAGTTATATGAGCTAAAACAAGGATCTAAGTCAGTTCAAGAGTACCATGATGAATTTGAAAAGGTTCGATTGAATCTTGATCTGGTCGAAGACGAGGAGCAAGCCATTATCCGGTTTAAAAGTGGCTTGGCTAGGGATGTGTCATCTCAGTTGAGACTCCACGTGTACCACACGTTGGCAGATTTGTTTGATGCTGCTACCGAGGCTGAAAAATTGGTGAAGGAAGAAAAGACAAACCGGTATCGAGGAGTCACTACTACCTCTACTCCCTTGAACCGAGGAAAAGAATGGAAGAGTCCTAACCAAACAAATGCCAACGCTGTTCGAGATTCGAAGAGACCCTTCGAGAAAGGTGTGACCGTTAACCAACCAAGAGAAGTGGGAGGTAAAGTTCAACTAAACTCTCCTAGTGCTTCAAATATTCAGTGTCATAAATGCAAAGGTTATGGTCACATGGCAAAAGAGTGTCCAACTTGCAAAGTTATGCTTCTGCTCGAAGATGGAACCGTCCATGAGCAAGCGAGTGACACCGAGGAGGAATTAATCGAGGAGGCTGACCGAGCTGAAGGTGATGATGATCATGAGGCTGCCGAAGCTGATCATCCGGAAATGTTTCTTGTGGTTCGAAGGAATTTGAGCTGCATGACTCTTGAAGAAGAGGACAACCGAAGAGAAAACCTCTTTCATGCCCGATGTCGAGTGAGGGGAAAGGTGTGTTCGATGATCATTGATTCCGGTAGTTGTGCCAATGTAGTGAGCCAAACCTTGGTATCACAAATGGGATTACCTACGATGAAGCACCCTCACCCTTACAAATTACAATGGCTGAATGAGTGTGGAGAGTTGAGAGTTGTCAAGCAAGTGTGGATCAAGTTCAGAATCGGCGAGTATCAAGATGAAATGATATTCGATGTGGTGCCGATGCAAGCCTGTCATTTGCTATTGGGTCGACCGTGGCAATATGACCGAACTGCTGTTCACAATGGAAGATCCAACACTTACACTGTAAAGCTCAAGGGGAAGAGTTTCATACTCAAACCCTTGTCTCCAAAGCAAGTCACCGAGGACTATAAAAGGATGAAAGAATTGAAAGAAGCAGCCAAAGCTAAGCTTCCGATGGGAGCAAAATTGATGGCTGAGGAGACAAACTCACCGACCGAAGACAAAGGGATTTGTGCAATCATGCAACCCGGTGAGATTTTACGAGGCAACGACCACAGTCAG
This sequence comes from Petunia x hybrida, assembly GCA_037355625.1. NCBI lineage: Eukaryota > Viridiplantae > Streptophyta > Magnoliopsida > Solanales > Solanaceae > Petunia > Petunia x hybrida. Next base: position 4,807,740 of record JBBBVM010000609.1, read on the forward strand.
ATGATGATTTGCCTCGTGCACAAGGGTATTCTTCTAAACTCTAATGATGATTTTTCTAACAATAACCCTTTGCCTAGTGCTGTACAAAGTGTTTTGCAGGACTTCGAGGACATGTTTCCCGAGGAAATGCCAGGTGGATTACCTCCGTTGAGAGGAATCGAGCACCAAATTGACTTCGTGCCGGGATCCCAAATCCCTAACAAACCTGCATACCGGTGTAATCCCGAAGACACCAAAGAGCTCCAAAGGCAGGTTGATGAATTGCTGAACAAGGGCCTCGTTCGTGAGAGCTTGAGTCCTTGCGCCGTTCCAGTTATCCTTGTCCCGAAGAAAGATGGAACATGGCGAATGTGCGTTGACTGTAGAGCAGTCAACAAAATAACGGTAAAGTATCGTCATCCTATCCCTCGATTAGATGACATGCTAGATGAATTAAGTGGTTCTTCATGCTTTTCAAAGATTGACCTCAGGTCCGGTTACCATCAGATCCGAATGAAACCCGGAGACGAGTGGAAAACCGCATTCAAGACCAAATTCGGTCTCTATGAATGGTTGGTAATGCCATTTGGCTTATCCAACGCCCCGAGCACATTCATGCGATTGATGAACCATGTGCTCAAACCGTTCATAAACAAGTTCCTTGTCGTTTATTTCGATGACATACTTGTTTATAGTCGAACCATGGATGAACATGTCGAACACCTAAGGCTTGTGCTTGAAAAGCTTCGAGAAGAGAAGTTATATGCTAACCTCAAAAAGTGTGCCTTCGGTGTCGATCGTGTAGTCTTTCTAGGATTCGTTGTCAGTGCTAATGGTGTCGAAGTCGACGAATCAAAAGTCGAAGCCATCAAAGATTGGCCAACTCCAACCTCGGTATCACAAGTTCGTAGCTTCCATGGCTTAGCTAGCTTTTACCGAAGGTTTGTTCGTGACTTTAGCACCGTGGCAGCTCCTTTGACCGAGCTGGTTAAGAAAGACAATCCATTTGTGTGGGGAGAGTCCCAAGAAAGGGCTTTCCAAGAGTTGAAACGGAGGCTTTGTTCTGCCCCGTTGTTGCAACTCCCTGACTTCGGCAAAGCATTCGAAGTCGAGTGTGATGCGTCTGGAGTTGGGATCGGAGGAGTGCTGATGCAAGAATCAAAGCCGATCGCTTACTTTAGCGAAAAGCTTAAGGATGCAACTTTGAATTACTCAACCTATGATAAAGAGTTGTATGCCCTCGTTCGAGCACTCGCCCATTGGCAGCATTATTTGTGGCCTCGAAAATTTGTGATCAAAAGCGATCATGAGTCCTTGAAGCATCTCCGAGGACAGGTGAAATTGAACCGAAGACATGCCAAATGGGTTGAATTCATTGAGAGCTTTCCCTATGTAATTCATTACAAAAAGGGAAAAGACAATGTTGTGGCCGATGCGCTATCAAGGAAATTTGTTTTAGCGACCACTCTCGCCTCTAGGCTCATGGGATTTGAAAGTATCAAGTCGATGTACGAAGACGATCCCAAGCTAAAATGCATTCGAGACGCAATCTTGAGTGGCCGAAGAGTTGAGAAATATCAGTGGCACGATGGCTACCTCTTCAAGAATGGGAGGGTTTGTGTGCCAGTGTCATCGTGGAGAGAGCTCTTGGTTCGAGAAGCTCACTCTGGTGGACTGATGGGACACTTCGGTGTCGACAAAACTCTTGGTATCTTGACCGAGCAGTTCCATTGGCCCAAAATGCGACGAGATGTGGAAAAGCTTTGCAACGCTTTTCTCGTTTGCAAGAAAGCTAAATCGAAGTCCAACCCTCATGGTTTGTACACCCCGTTGCCTGTGCCTGATCGACCTTGGGTTGATATATCCATGGACTTTGTCTTGGGGTTACCGAGGTCGGGGGGAGGACATGATAGCATCTTCGTTGTGGTTGATCGATTTTCAAAAATGGCTCACTTTATTCCTTGTAAGAAGTGTGATGATCCACAGCATGTAGCTACATTGTTTGTTTCTAATGTGTTAAAATTGCATGGTGTCCCTCGTACTATTGTGAGTGATCGAGACACAAAATTCTTGAGTCATTTTTGGAAGTGTCTATGGGGTGCCCTCGGCACCAAACTACTCTTCTCGACGTCTCACCATCCTCAGACTGATTGATGTAGGGCAAACCTACGGAAGCGATAAAGAGATAAAAGCGAGACGAGACTTACACTAAAGTTCGAGTAGCAACGAAGAACTTGTTCCGTTACACCCCAAACGATTGGAAAGAATCACCTAACACTATGCAACTATCCTCAAGAGTCACGCGGCTCGAGCAAATAGAATGATCAGAGACGGATTGAAGAACAACTTGGATTCATCCAATTGATTTCAAGCCAAAAATGGTTACAAGGTTCAAGAGCAATGCTCATTAATTGTTTTTGTGTTCAAGGTAAGCTGAAAAGCAATAAATGAGAGAGAGGTGCATTTATAACACCTCTTACAATGTTTTCCTACATTCTGGTCCGCGTCAGCTTAAGTGTTCATCGCGATCGCGCAGAAGTATATGCGATCGCGAGGCACACTTAAAAGCAATGCGCGCGATCGCGCTAGACAAGACGCGACCGCGAAGACAAAATAGTTATTCATCGCGATCGCGAAGGTGATGCTCGCGATCGCGAAGAACAAAATTCCAGCGTCAGGCAGTAAGCTCAGCAGGTGTTCCCCTGTTTTGCCCTGTTTTGCTCCCCTGCGTCCTGCACTGTTTCCTGCCCTGTTTCCACATAGATTGAGCTCCAAAGCATTGTCTTTAAGTCCTCTCCCGAGCTCGTGTCATCCACGCCTCTCCAAACCAAGTGTAGGTGGGTGTCTTGTATATCCTTGGCTTGACTTCGAGTGAAAGGTCTCGAGCTAGTTTGCCCGGCATCATCCTCCCCTTCTTGGAAAGATTTCATCCTCGAAATTAAGGCGTCATCCTCCACGGCAGTACCTACATCACAAGGAGCCAAGTCACTAACATTGAAAGTATTTGAAACATTGTACCCACCAGGCAGATCAATCACATAGGCGTTGTTGTTGATCTTGGATAGCACTTGGAACGGGCCATCTCCTCGGGGTGCCAACTTCCCCTTTCGAATGTTGGGGAATCTTTCCTTCCGGAAGTGCACCCACACCCAATCTCCTTTCTTGAATTCCACTTTCTTCCTTCCCTTGTTCTTCTTGGTGGCTAGCCTTTCATAAGCTTCCTCCAAGTTCTTCTTTGCTTTGGCATGGAGTTCCATCAAAGCCTTAGCTCGGTTTGTACCTTCAACATTAACAACCATTTCCCTTGGCAAAGGGGTGAGATCAAGTGGAATCAAAGGATTAAAACCATAAACGCACTCAAATGGAGTCATGCCAATCATTCTATGCAAGGTGCGGTTATACGCAAACTCCATGAGTGGTAATTTCTCCACCCAAGTCCCGGCCTTACCTCGGGTCATAGCTCTAAGAAGAGACCCCAAGGTTCGGTTCACCACCTCGGTTTGACCATCCGTTTGAGGGTGGTGGGACGTGGAGAACAACAATTTGGTGCCAAGGGCACCCCACAAACATCTCCAAAAATGGCTTAGGAACTTGGTGTCCCTATCACTTACGATGGTTTGAGGTACGCCATGTAATTTTAACACATTTTCAATGAACAAAGAAGCTACATGGTGTGCATCACTACTCTTTTTACAAGGAATGAAGTGAGCCATTTTGGAGAACCGATCCACGACAACATAAATGCTATCATGGCCCCCTCTAGACCGTGGCAATCCCATAACAAAATCCATCGAAATGTCCATCCACGGGCTAGTAGGAATAGGTAAAGGAGTATATAAACCATGGGAATTCGACTTGTACTTGGCGTGCTTGCAATCTAAACAAGCATTGCATAGCCGCTCAACACGCAATCCCATCTTAGGCCAATGGAATTGCTCCTTAAGAATGGCCAACGTCTTATCCCTCCCAAAGTGTCCCATCAAGCCTCCACAATGTGCTTCACGCACTAGCAATTCTCGCCAAGAGGACTCGGGAACACAAACTCTACCATTTTTAAAGATATAGCCTTCAACCCATTGGTACTTCTCGACTCTTTCTCCTTTCTCAAGAGCTTCATGAATGCTCTTTAGCTTAGGGTCTTGAGCATACATCAACTTAATGCTCTCAAAACCCATGAGCTTGGAGGCAAGAGTGGTGGCTAGAGCAAACTTCCTAGAAAGTGCATCCGCCACAACATTGTCTTTCCCTTTCTTGTATTGAATGACATAGGGAAAGGATTCAATGAACTCTACCCACTTGGCATGTCTCTTGTTCAACCTTTCTTGGCCCCTTAGATGTTTGAGTGACTCATGGTCACTCTTGATCACAAATTCCCGAGGCCATAGATAGTGTTGCCAATGGGCTAGAGCTCTCACAAGAGCATACAACTCCTTGTCATACGTGGAGTAATTCAAGGAGGCGCCCTTCAACTTCTCGCTAAAGTAGGCAACGGGTTTCCCTTCTTGCATGAGAACACCCCCAATACCCACCCCCGAGGCATCACATTCTACCTCAAAAGCCTTCCCGAAGTCGGGTAATTGTAACAATGGGGCGGTACTTAGCCTACTTTTCAACTCTTGGAAAGCCTTTTCTTGCGGCTCCCCCCAAATAAAGGATTTGTCTTTCTTTACCAACTCGGTGAGTGGGGCGGCAACGGAGCTAAAGTCTTTCACAAATCGCCTATAAAAGCTAGCAAGACCATGAAAGCTCCGCACTTGAGTCACGGTAGTAGGAGTAGGCCAATCACGAATGGCCTCTACCTTAGACTCATCTACCTCCACTCCTTGGGCACTCACAACAAACCCAAGAAAGACTACCTTTTCAACACCAAAGGCACATTTCTTAAAATTAGCGTAGAGCTTTTCGGCTCTCAACACTTCAAGCACTTGCCTTAAGTGATCAACATGGTCGTCTATTGATTTGCTATATCAATATATCGTCAAAGTAGACGACCACAAACTTGTTGATGAATGGTTTTAGCACATGGTTCATTAGCCTCATGAAAGTGCTAGGTGCGTTGGAGAGGCCAAAGGGCATCACCAACCATTCATATAGACCAAACTTGGTCTTGAATGCGGTTTTCCATTCATCCCCGGGTTTCATCCGGATTTGATGGTAACCGGACCTAAGGTCTATCTTTGAAAAGATGCTAGAACCACTTAGCTCATCTAACATGTCATCCAAACGAGGTATGGGATGTCGATACTTTACCGTGATCTTGTTGACCGCTCGGCAATCCACACACATCCTCCAAGTGCCATCCTTCTTTGGAACAAGGATCACGGGTACGGCACATGGACTCAAGCTCTCCCTCACCAAGCCCTTGGTAAGCAACTCATCCACTTGCTTTTGCAACTCCCTTGTGTCCTCGGGATTGCTTCTATATGCCGGCTTGTTTGGGATTTGAGATCCCGGGACAAAGTCAATTTGATGTTCAATACCCCTCAAGGACGGGTAGTCCTTCGGGCATCTCTTCCGGGAACATGTCCCCAAAATCCTTCAAAACATTCTCAAAAGCACTAGGCAAAGGGTTAGAAGAATAATCAAATTCGGAAGTAAGAATCATACCTTTGTACACTAGGCAAATGAGTAGTTTGTTGCCATCATTTCCTCTCAAAAGCTCACCCGGTTGCATCATGGCACAAATGCCACCGGTAGTCGATGATGGAGCCACCACCAAACTCTCGGCCAAAGAGCTAGTCCCAACAACCGACTTAGCCTTTGCCGCTTCCCTCAATTCCCTCATGCGCTTGTAATCATCACTTACTTGCTTGGGCGATAAGGGTTTGAGCACAAACTTTTTACCTTCATGCTTCACCGTGTAGGTATTGGCACGGCCATCATGAACCACATGTCGATCAAATTGCCATGGCCGTCCAAAGAGAAGGTGGCATGCTTTCATGGGCACAACATCAAACATGTGTTCATCCACATAGTTCCCTATCTTGAACTTGATTAAGCATTGTTTGACCAACCTCAATTCACCACACTCACTAAGCCATTGCAAACGGTAAGGACTTGGGTGTTTTAAGGTGGGTATTTTCAATTGGGAAACTAGTGTTTGGCTAATGACATTGGCACAACTTCCCGAGTCAATAATCATGGAACAAAGGAGACCCATGACTCGGCACTTAGAATGGAAGAGGTTCTCTCTTTGTAAAGTCTCACTATCCTCCACCAACATGGCCCCTAAACTCCTCCTCACAACAAGAAAAGCATGGGCGTCATCATCATCCTCCATTGCAACCTCCCCCTCATCAACCCCCTCATCATCCTCTACTCCCTCTTCTTCCTCGGGCTCACTATCTTGCTCATACACCAAATCACCCACAAGAACCATAGTTTTCCGGGTGGGGCAATCTTTGGAGATATGTCCATAACCCTTACATTTAAAGCATTGAGTAGAAGTAGAAATAGGATTACTTAAGTGAGTTCTAGAGTTACCTCCCACTTGTGGTGTAGACTTCTCAAATGGTTTCTTCACATCCTTACTAGAGGTTGCACCACTTGCATTTGGGAACTTGGCATTGGAAGTAGGAGTTTTCCACTCCTTTGGCTTGCTCATGGGAGTAGGATTGCTACTCTTGTACCGGAGGGTTTTCTCCTCTTTGAGCCATTTCTCGGCTTCAATGGCATCATCACATAGCTTGTAAAGATCTTCATATTTGTGGAACTTTAATTGTGAAGCTATGTCTCGGTTCAAGCCCCCTTTGAATCGGATCATGGCCACCTCATTGTCTTCCTCGTCCAAGTCAAGATTCATGCGGATTTGCTCAAAGTCATTGAAATATTCCCCAACCGTTTTGGAGCCTTGTTTCAACTCATAGAAGCGTTTGTGTTGGTCCACACGGTATTGACTAGTCAAGTACTTTTCATCCATCACACGGATCAATTCTCCCCACGTAAGATTGATAGCCATTCCCATCCTCCTTCTATTCCTCTTCACCGACTCCCACCAAGTAGAAGCAAAGGATTCAAAGGAAGATATTGCATATTTAGTCTTCTTCACCTCGGGCATATCATTGGTGTCAAATATCTGCTCCATGGACAACTTCCAATCAATATACTCCACCGGGTCACTACTCCCTTTGAAAGAAGGAATAGTAAGCTTCACACTATTAAGGTTGTTATGTTCCCGACCCCCTTGGTGCGGCTCCGGTTGGCCTCCAAAGTTATCTCCATAACCACCATAATCTCTCCTAGCATTCCCGCCAACATACCCTATGGGTGGCCCTCGCCCTTGGCCTCTACCCCTATCCACATTGCGACCCCTAAATGGAAAGTGAGCACCATACCCACCATCACCATAATCCTCCTCCTCCCCTTCTTGAGCTTGTGCAACTTGCTCAAAAGGTTGAACATTTCGGATCGGTCCGGGAAGTGGAGCATTCCTTTGGGGATTGCCCATAAGGTTAGGAATGGTCACTCGTTGGGTATTGCCCAACAATTGGTCAATTCGATCACGATCCTCCCTTACCCGTTGTTGGCGATTGAGTAACTCAACAACTTGTTCCGGGGTAAAGGTCGGGCTACTTGGGCCCTCAACACCATCAACTTGGGCACTCGGGGCCCCCTTCTCAACTTGGACACTCGGGGTCCCCTTTTCCGACTGCTCATTGGAAGTCCCTTGCTCAACTAGGGCACTTGAAGCACCCTTTTCAAGAGACTCAATCCTTTGGTTCATGAGGTCCATCTTGGCAAGAAGGGTAGCCAAGGCCTCCTTTATGAAATCTTGTCCTTCGTTGGACATTGTACCTGCAACAATCAAAAACAAGAAAAGAGATTAGAGTAAAAGTCCTCACTCACTCCCTCACTTTTGTTTGTCGCTCGGGTTCACTCAAGTTGGGGTTAGGTTCACACAAGCTTGAGATCAATGGCCTCCTCGTAGTTGCGCAACCTCCTCAATGATCAAACCAAAATACAAGAACCAAATGCTCTTCGGGAAGAGTGGATTCAATGGGACTCGATAAACGCTAAGCTATTTGGTGCGCACTTGAACCAAACAATTAACTACGAATCTTCTTTGAATTCTACTCTCCTTTTAGGCACGAGGATCCTATTCGCACAATGGATTAGTACTAATTAGGTAGAAGTGTTACCCTCAAAGTACTAACCGGAAGTGACGCGATCAAATGGCAAAAGATCGAATCGCCACTAAACGGATTCGGAATTGGGTGAATTTTGGTTTGTGATCTAGGAACTCACCATATTTGATGATGGTATGGGAGTTTTGGTGGTTGGAAACTGCTCCGATAGCTTTGCGAACATTCTGTCCAACTTCAGGAAATTCTGGAAATTGGTACACTTCGCGATTGCGTGCAGAGGGGCGCGATCGCGATGAACAAAAACTCAGGAATGGCGCGACAGCGCGAGACCTTGCGCGATCGCGCAGGTTTGTTCAGCTGAACCAGAAACTCGACAGAAAACTGCAGATTTTGGCACACAAACAACCCAACTTCAATTTGTTTCAGTTTTTCAAGCTTCCACAAGGGTTTTCAGCTGTAGTAAACACTTCCCAATGGTTTTAACAAACAAACAACCATCAAACAACTTGTTTTTCAATGAATTTTGGTCAAGTTCTTCAAATGTTCAAACCTTCAAGAACTCAAAAATTCGATTTTCACTCCAACACTCCAAATGATGTTATGATGGTATCAAAACAACGGGAAAACTATAGTGAACAATCCCCGATACCAAACATCCACAAAATCATAACATCAAACAAGTTTTGGCGAATTTTGCAAAATATTCACTTAGGGTTCAAATTTTCCCAAACTTTGATTTTCAATTCCAAAACGTGTTTTGTTGGTTCCCAATTGTCGGGTTTACATAAACGAGCAATCCCCGATAATTAACACCAACAAAATCGTAACAACAAGTGATTTCCTTCAAATTTTTGGGTTTTCAAGTTTTTGAATTTTTTTCTTCTTTTTCAATATAACAAGAACAAGAACACGAAAATAAACACGAAACAAAGATGACAAGCACGAAGAGTAGGACGAGGGTTCGTAAGAACGTAACCCTAGCCTTGCTCTGATACCAACTGATGTAGGGCAAACCTACGGAAGCGATAAAGAGATAAAAGCGAGACGAGACTTACACTAAAGTTCGAGTAGCAACGAAGAACTTGTTCCGTTACACCCCAAACGATTGGAAATAATCACCTAACACTATGCAACTATCCTCAAGAGTCACGCGGCTCGAGCAAATAGAATGATCAGAGACGGATTGAAGAACAACTTGGATTCATCCAATTGATTTCAAGCCAAAAATGGTTACAAGGTTCAAGAGCAATGCTCATTAATTGTTTTTGTGTTCAAGGTAAGCTGAAAAGCAATAAATGAGAGAGAGGTGCATTTATAGCACCTCTTACAATGTTTTCCTACATTCTGCTCCGCGTCAGCTTAAGTGTTCATCGCGATCGCGCAGAAGTATATGCGATCGCGAGGCACACTTAAAAGCAATGCGCGCGATCGCGCTAGACAAGACGCGACCGCGAAGACAAAATAGTTATTCATCGCGATCGCGAAGGTGATGCTCGCGATCGCGAAGAACAAAATTCCAGCGTCAGGCAGTAAGCTCAGCAGGTGTTCCCCTGTTTTGCCCTGTTTTGCTCCCCTGCGTCCTGCACTGTTTCCTGCCCTGTTTCCACATAGATTGAGCTCCAAAGCATTGTCTTTAAGTCCTCTCCCGAGCTCGTGTCATCCACGCCTCTCCAAACCAAGTGTAGGTGGGTGTCTTGTATATCCTTGGCTTGACTTCGAGTGAAAGGTCTCGAGCTAGTTTGCCCGGCATCACTGATGGACAGACCGAAGTAGTTAACCGAACCCTTGGATCTTTGCTTCGGGCAATGACCAAAGGGAAGGTTGGAAACTGGGCTGATCGCTTGCCCATGATGGAGTTTGCATACAATCGAACGGTGCATCGAATGATTAACATGACCCCGTTCGAGTGTGTGTATGGATTTAACCCTTTAATTCCACTTGATCTAACCCCATTGCCTCTAGAAGTTGTTATTGATTGATGCGGGGCAAACCACCACAAGGCCCTTTACAAGAAGCCAAGCCCAAACACTTCATGATGCTCACTTGCACTTGATCCGGAAGGGCATGGACGACATGAGCTCGGAAGAAGACTTGAAGACAATGCATTGGAGCTCACTCAACGTTGAAACAGGGCAGGAAACTGTGCAGGCAGCAGGGGAACAAAACAGAGCAAAACAGGGGAACACCTGCTGAGCTACTGCCTGAAGCTGGACTTTTGTTCTTCGCGATCGCGTGCCCAACATTCGCGATCGCGAAGAGTATCTCTTTTGTCTTCGCGATAGCGCAGTGTCTCGCGCGATCGCGCTACTCAGTTTTAAGTGTGCCTCGCGATCGCATATAATCATGCGCGATCGCGATGAACACTTAAGCAGACTCGGACCAGTAGCTAGGAAAACCTTGTAAAGAGGTGTATTTATAACACCCCTCTTTCATTTATTGCACTTACATTACTTTGAACACAAAACACATTGAATGAGCATAGCTCTTGAAACTTGTAACCTTTTTGGCTTGAAATCAATTGGATGAATCCAAGTTGCTCTTCAATCCATCTCCGATCATTCTATTTGCTCGAGCCTCGTGACTCTTGAGGATAGTTGCATAGTGTTAGGTGATTCTTTCCAATCGTTCGGGGTGTAACGGAACTAGTTCTTCGTTGCTACTCGACTTTAGTGTAAGTCTCGTCTCGCTTTTATCATTTTATCGCTTTCGTGGGTTTGCCCCTTATCAGTTGGTATCAGAGCAAGGCTAGGGTTACGTTCTTACGAACCCTCGTCCTACTCTTCGTGCTTGTCATCTTTGTTTCGTGTTTATTTTCGTGTTCTTGTTCTTGTTATATCGAAAAGAAGAAAAAAAAAATTCCAAAAATTTGAAAACCCAAAAATTTGAAGGAAATCGCTTGTTATTACGATTTTGTTGGTGTTAATTATCGGGGATTGACCGTTTATGTAATCCCGACAATTGGGAACCAACAAAACACGTTTTGGAATTGAAAATCAAAGTTTGGAAAAATTTGAACCCTAAGTTGAATATTTTGCAAAATTTGCCAAAACTTGTTTGATGTTATGATTTTGTGGATGTTTGGTATCGGGGATTGTTCACTATAGTTTTCCCGTTGTTTTGATACCATCATAACATCATTTGGAGTGTTGGAGTGAAAATCGAATTTTTGAGTGCTTGAAGGTTTGAGCATTTGAAGAATTTGACCAAAATTCATTGAAAACAAGTTGTTTGATGGTTGTTTGTTTGTTAAAACCATTGGGAAGTGTTTACTACAGTTGAAAACCCTTGTGGAAGCTTGAAAAACTGAAACAAATTGAAGTTGGGTTGTTTGTGTGCCAAAATCTGCAGTTTTCTGTCGAGTTTCTGGTTCAGCTGAACAAACCTGCGCGATCGCGCAAGGTCTCGCGCTGTCGCGCCAATTCTGAGTTTTGTTCATCGCGATCGCGCCCCTCTGCACGCGATCGCGAAGTGTACCAATTTCCAGAATTTCCTGAAGTTGGACAGAATGTTCGCAAAGCTATCGTAACAGTTTCCAACCACCAAAACTCCCATACCATCATCAAATATGGTGAGTTCCTAGATCACAAACCAAAATTCACCCAATTCCGAATCCGTTTGGTGACGATTCGATCTTTGGACATTTGATCGCGTCACTTCCGGTTAGTACTTTGAGGGTAACACTTCTACCTAATTAGTGCTAATCCATTGTGCGAATAGGATCCTCGTGCCTAAAAGGAGAGTAGAATTCAAAGAAGATTCGTAGTTAATTGTTTGGTTCAAGTGCGCACCAAATAGCTTAGCGTTTATCGAGTCCCATTGAATCCACTCTTCCCGAAGAGCATTTGGTTCTTGTATTTTGGTTTGATCATTGAGGAGGTTGCGCAACTACGAGGAGGCCATTAATCTCAAGCTTGTGTGAACCTAACCCCAACTTGAGTGAACCCGAGCGACAAACAAATGTGAGGGAGTGAGTGAGGACTTTTACCCTAATCTCTTTTCTTGTTTTTGATTGTTGCAGGTACAATGTCCAACGAAGGACAACATTTCATAAAGGAGGCCTTGGCTAACCTTCTTGCCAAGATGGACCTCATGAACCAAAGGATTGAGTCTCTCGAAAAGGGGGCTTCAAGTGCCCTAGTTGAGCAAGGGACTTCCAATGAGCAATCGGAAAAGGGGACCCCGAGTGTCCAAGTTGAGAAGGGGGCCCCGAGTGCCCAAGTTGATGGTGTTGAGGGCACAAGTAGCCCGACCTTTACCCCGGAACAAGTTGTTGAGTTGCTCAATCGCCAACAACGGGTAAGGGAGGATCGTGATCGAATTGACCAATTGTTGGGCAATACCCAACGAGTGACCATTCCTAACCTTATGGGCAATCCCCAAAGGAATGCTCCACTTCCCGGACCGATCCGAAATGTTCAACCTTTTGAGCAAGTTGCACAAGCTCAAGAAGGGGAGGAGGATGATTATGGTGATGGTGGGTATGGTGCTCACTTTCCATTTAGGGGTCGCAATGTGGATAGGGGTAGAGGCCAAGGTCGAGGGCCACCCATAGGGTATGTTGGCGGGAATGCTAGGAGAGATTATGGTGGTTATGGAGATAACTTTGGAGGCCAACCGGAGCCGCACCAAGGGGGTCGAGAACATAACAACCTTAATAGTGTGAAGCTTACTATTCCTTCTTTCAAAGGGAGTAGTGACCCGGTGGAGTATATTGATTGGAAGTTGTCCATGGAGCGGATATTTGACACCAATGATATTCCCGAGGTGAAGAAGACCAAATATGCAATATCTTCCTTTGAATCCTTTGCTTCTACTTGGTGGGAGTCGGTGAAGAGGAATAGAAGGAGGATGGGAATGGCTATCAATCTTACTTGGGGAGAGTTGATCCGTGTGATGGATGAAAAGTACTTGACTAGTCAATACCGTGTGGACCAACACAAACGTTTCTATGAGTTGAAACAAGGCCCCAAAACGGTTGGGGAATATTTCAATGACTTTGAGCAAATCCGCATGAATCTTGACTTGGACGAGGAAGACAATGAGGTGGCCATGATCCGTTTCAAAGGGGGCTTGAACCGAGACATAGCTTCACAATTGAAGTTCCACAAATATGATGATCTTTACAAGTTATGTGATGATGCCATTGAAGCCGAGAAATGGCTCAAAGAGGAGAGAACCCTCCGATACAAGAGTAGCAATCCTACTCCCATGAGCAAGCCAAAGGAGTGGAAAACTCCTACTTCCAATGCCAAGTTCCCAAATGCAAGTGGTGCAACCTCTAGCAAGGATGTGAAGAAGCCATTTGAGAAGTCTACACCACAAGTGGGAGGTAACTCTAGAACTCACTTAAGTAATCCTATTTCTACTTCTACTCAATGCTTTAAATGTAAGGGTTATGGACATATCTCCAAAGATTGCCCCACCCGGAAAACTATGGTTCTTGTGGGTGATTTGGTGTATGAGCAAGATAGTGAGCCCGAGGAAGAAGAGGGAGTAGAGGATGATGAGGGGGTTGATGAGGGGGAGGTTGCAATGGAGGATGATGATGACGCCCATGCTTTTCTTGTTGTGAGGAGGAGTTTAGGGGCCATGTTGGTGGAGGATAGTGAGACTTTACAAAGAGAGAACCTCTTCCATTCTAAGTGCCGAGTCATGGGTCTCCTTTGTTCCATGATTATTGACTCGGGAAGTTGTGCCAATGTCGTTAGCCAAACACTAGTCTCCCAATTGAAAATACCCACCTTAAAACACCCAAGTTCTTACCGTTTGCAATGGCTTAGTGAGTGTGGTGAATTGAGGGGGGTCAAACAATGCTTAATCAAGTTCAAGATAGGGAACTATGTGGATGAACACATGTTTGATGTTGTGCCCATGCAAGCATGCCACCTTCTCTTTGGAAGGCCATGGCAATTTGATCGACATGTGGTTCATGATGGCCGTGCCAATACCTACACGGTGAAGCATGAAGGTAAGAAGTTTGTACTCAAGCCCTTATCGCCCAAGCAAGTAAGTGATGACTACAAGCGCATGAGGGAATTGAGGGAAGCGGCAAAGGCTAAGTCGGTTGTTGGGACTAGCTCTTTGGCCGAGAGCTTGGTGGTGACTCCACCATCTTCTACCGGTGGCATTTGTGCCATGATGCAACCGGGAGAACTTTTGAGAGGAAATGATGGCAACAAATTACTCATTTGCCTAGTGTACAAAGGTATGATTCTCACCTCCGAATTTGAATATTCTCCTAACCCTTTGCCTAGTGCTATTGAGAATGTTTTGAAGGTATTTGAGGACATGTTTCCGGAAGAGATGCCGAGTGGTCTTCCTCCCTTGAGGGGGATTGAGCACCAAATTGATTTTGTCCCGGGGTCCCAAATTCCAAACAAGCCGGCTTATAGGAGCAACCCGGAGGATACAAAGGAATTGCAAAGGCAAGTAGATGAGTTGCTCACCAAAGGGTTGGTTCGAGAAAGCTTGAGCCCGTGTGCCGTCCCGGTCATTCTTGTGCCAAAGAAGGACGGGACATGGAGGATGTGTGTTGATTGCCGTGCGGTCAACAAGATAACGGTAAAGTATCGTCATCCCATTCCTAGACTTGATGACATGCTTGATGAATTGAGTGGTTCAAGTGTCTTTACCAAGATAGATCTTAGGTCCGGCTACCACCAAATCCGGATGAAACCGGGAGATGAGTGGAAAACCGCATTCAAGACCAAATTCGGTCTTTATGAATGGTTGGTGATGCCTTTCGGCCTCTCCAACGCACCTAGCACTTTCATGCGGTTAATGAACCATGTCTTGAAGCCGTTTATCAACAAATTCGTGGTTGTCTATTTTGATGATATCTTGATATATAGCAAATCAATAGACGACCATGTGGGCCACTTGAGTCAAGTCCTTGAAGTGCTACGAGCCGAAAAGCTCTATGCCAACTTCAAGAAGTGTGCCTTTTGTGTCGAAAAGGTTGTCTTTTTGGGCTTTGTTGTTAGTGCCAATGGTGTAGAAGTTGATGAGTCCAAAGTTGAAGCCATTAGAGATTGGCCTACTCCTACCACCGTTTCTCATGTGAGGAGTTTCCATGGCCTAGCTAGTTTCTATAGGCGCTTTGTTAGAGACTTTAGCACCATTGCCGCACCACTCACCGAGTTGGTGAAAAAGGACAAGCCCTTTGTTTGGGGAGAGCCGCAAGAAAAGGCTTTCCAAGAATTGAAAAGTAGGCTAAGTACCGCCCCATTGTTGCAATTGCCCGACTTCGGGAAGGCTTTTGAGGTAGAGTGTGATGCCTCGGGGGTGGGTATTGGGGGTGTTCTCATGCAAGAAGGGAAACCCGTTGCCTACTTTAGCGAGAAGTTGAAGGGCGCCTCCTTGAATTACTCGACGTATGACAAGGAGTTGTATGCCCTTGTGAGAGCTCTAGCCCATTGGCAACACTACCTATGGCCTCGGGAATTTGTGATCAAGAGTGACCATGAGTCACTCAAACACCTAAGAGGCCAAGAACGGTTGAACAAGAGACATGCCAAGTGGGTGGAGTTCATTGAGTCTTTCCCTTACGTGATTCATTACAAAAAGGGTAAGGACAATGTTGTAGCCGATGCGCTTTCTAGGAAATTCGCCCTTGCTACCACTCTTGCCTCTAGACTTATGGGTTTTGAGAGTATAAAATCTTTGTATGAACATGACCCAAAGTTCAAGAGCATTCATGATACTCTATTGAGTGGCGAGCGGGTGGAGAAATACCAATGGGTTGATGGCTACATTTTTAAAAATGGAAGAGTTTGTGTACCCGAGTCCTCATGGAGGGAGTTGCTTGTTCGTGAAGCACATTGTGGGGGCTTGATGGGTCACTTTGGGAGGAACAAAACCTTAGCCATTCTCATGGAGCAATTCCATTGGCCAAAGATGGGTGTGCAAGTTGAGAGACTTTGCAAAACTTGCTTGGATTGCAAGTATGCTAAGTCCAAATCTAATTCCCATGGTTTGTATACTCCCCTCCCTATTCCTACTAGCCCGTGGGTGGACATCTCGATGGATTTTGTTATGGGATTGACGCGGTCTAAGGGGGGGCACGATAGCATTTATGTTGTCGTGGATAGGTTCTCCAAAATGGCTCACTTCATTCCTTGTAAAAAGAGTCATGATGCACAACATGTAGCTACTTTGTTCATTGATAATGTGTTAAAGTTGCATGGTGTGCCTCAAACAATTGTGAGTGATAGGGACTCTAAGTTCCTTAGCCATTTTTGGAGGTGTCTTTGGGGTGCTCTTGGCACCAAGTTGTTGTTTTCTACATCCCACCACCCACAAACGAATGGTCAAACCGAAGTGGTGAACCGAACTTTGGGTGCTCTTCTTAGAGCCATGACCCGAGGTAAGGCCGGGACGTGGATTGATAAATTGCCTCTTATGGAGTTTGCTTATAATCGCACATTGCATAGCATGATTGGTTTGACTACGTTTGAGTGCGTCTATGGTTTTAATCCTTTGATTCCACTTGATCTAACCCCTTTGCCCAAGGAAATGGTTGTTAATTTTGAAGGTAAAAACCGAGCTAAGGTCATGCTTGAAATCCATGCCAATGCGAGGAAGCGATTGGAGGAAGCCTATGACAAGGTTGCCCTCAAGAAAAACAAGGGGAGAAAGAAGTTGGAACTCAAGAAAGGAGATTGGGTGTGGGTGCACTTCCGCAAAGAGAGGTTTCCAAACCTTAGAAAAGGGAAGTTGGCACCCCGAGGGGATGGACCCTTTCAAGTGCTCTCCAAGCTCAACAACAACGCATATGTGATCGATTTGCCGGTTGAGTATAATGTATCAAACACTTTTAATGTTAGTGACTTGGCTCCTTTTGATGTAGGTCATGATGCCGTGGAGGTGGATACTTCAATTTTGAGGACGAAATCCTCTCAAGACGGGGAGAATGATGCGGGGCAAACCACCACAAGGCCCTTTACAAGAAGCCAAGCCCAAACACTTCATGATGCTCACTTGCACTTGATCCGGAAGGGCATGGACGACATGAGCTCGGAAGAAGACTTGAAGACAATGCATTGGAGCTCACTCAACGTTGAAACAGGGCAGGAAACTGTGCAGGCAGTAGGGGAACACCTGCTGAGCTACTGCCTGAAGCTGGACTTTTGTTCTTCGCGATCGCGTGCCCAACATTCGCGATCGCGAAGAGTATCTCTTTTGTCTTCGCGATTGATGAGGGGCAAACTAGGCGGAAGCACAAACGATACGAAAATGCGGAAACGATAAAGATAAAGATAAGAACGAGACGAGACTCGAACGATTACCTAAGTAGCAACGAGGAACTTGTCTCGCTACACCTCGGGGAATGTCAAGGAATCACCTACGCTATGCAACTATCCTCAAGAGATACTCGACCCTTGCAAATAGAATGATCAAAGATGGATGAAGTTCAAATTGGATTCCACCAATTGAATTCAAGTTCCCAACAAGGGTTCAAATGAGAGCATAGCTCAAGTTTCATCAATATTCAAGATTGTGTAATGAATAAAATGGCTAAGTGTCCTATTTATAGTCTTTCATAAGACTAAGTGAAATGACTAAAATGCCCTCTAAGTAGTTTAGGATACAATAGAAAGCCTAGGGCTAAACTTGGAAGTTCACTCAAAAAGTTGGAGAAGACAGCAAGTTGGGCGCCCCGCCTGAAGCTAGGCGCCCCGCCTGGAGCTGGGAGGCCTCACTGGACAGCTGCTAGGCGCCCCGCCTGGGTCCAGGCGCCCCGCCTGGGTTGCCCTGCACCTAGGCGCCCCGCCTGGGTCTAGGCGCCCCGCCTGGTGCCTGGACGCCTCACTGATCAAAGGCCAGGCGCCCCTCCTGGGTCTAGGCGCCCCGCCTGGGCCTGAAGCCTAGTGTTTCCTCCTTCCTCGGCGCTCTAATGCATGATCTTCAAGTAGCTTCCGGAGTCGTTCACTTGCATCTTTTGTGCTCCCGAGGTTGGCTCTTGATGGTTGTCGATTAGGCCATTTTACACCGCATCATCCTCCCCTTCTTGAAAGGATTTCGTCCTCGAAATCAAACCATCAAAGCCTACATCCAAAGGCAAACAAAGCAAAAAAGGTTCCTACTACAAGAGTAGGTTAGTGCCCAAAAGTGTGGGAAAACACACTTTTATGGTATAACCAAGTATCAATAGCAATAAAGAAGTTCATGTTCCCAAAGGAACTAGCAATTACTTGGTTCAACAAAGATGTGCACCCAACACAAGAATAAACAAAGAGATCAATAGTGCATGGTATATGCAAGATCAAGCTATCAAAATGCCTACGATCCCTAAGTTCAAGATTAGCACACCAAGATGTCCCACTACGCGAGTAGGCAAGTCCAACAAGAGTAAATGCAAGGGATAGGGAAAACTCACTCTTGTGATAGAGCCAAGTATCAATGCAAATCAAAAAGCTTATGTCTCCAAAGGAGACAACAAGTTCTTGGCGCCGTAGTGACAAGCACTCACCAACACGACAAGCAAAGAGATCAATAAAACATGGAGCATTCAAGATTAAGCAATCAAAATTCCTATGATCCCTAAGCTCATGATCAACACACCAAACCTTCAACGCAATATCTTCAAATTGTGGCACAATGGGTTTGGCATGTTCAATTCTCAAAGTGTGGTTGACATATGGGATGGGATAGGCAAAGTAGTGCAATCCATAATTAGCATCAATTTCCCCACTCCCCTTCTTAAAAGCTCTCATACTCACACAAAGAGATATCTCCTCACCTCCAATTTCATCCTCGAGACAACCCCCTTCACAAGGCAAACTCTCAAGAAAGGCATTAATAATGGCCTCTTCATCATCATAACCCGAACCCACAAGAGTAGGGTCACTAGAAGAATCATCTACCTCACTCGAAGTTTCAAACAAAGAGTTGTCTATGGGATCAAATCCCTCACACCACGGAGGTTCTAACTCATTCTCAACTCTAGTCCGATACAAATCACCTTCACAATTAAAGAGGCCCCTACGCAATGGGAATATAAAAGCATGCACCTCAATTTCATAGTCAAACAAGGGAATCGTATCAAGACTAGGTTCTTCGCTCACGCTTGAGGAGTCATCATAGACACCCTTGTCCAATTCATGCAATTTGGACTCCTCAAGGTCACTATCATCCTTACTACGACACACAAATCCACCAAAATCAATTATGTCAACAAGGGTAGAGTCACATAACTCATCTTCCCCTTTGTCAAATACGGGTGGGGTGTCATAATAAGGGACACAAGCAAGGTCAACTAACACACTTTCACTAGAGAGAGGTTCTTTGAATACCGGGCTCACATCATGATGCGGCCTTTCACTCCTCTCTACTAGGTCACATGCAAACATAAGTTGACCATTAGACTCTTCACTAGTTGCAAGGTCAATATAGGCATCACAAGCAACAACTAGTTTTGAGTCTCCACAAGACAAGGGATTATCAGGTTCATGAGAAGGAAAGGTAACACTTACATTTGAGTCGCTCCCGTGAGCAATCACATTGCTTGAAGTGTCATGTCTAAGTCCTCCTTCATGAAACTCACAATGTCGAGTTCCACCCTCTTGTCTTTCTTCCTTATCAACCGGTTGAGGCTCCACTAGCTCGCCTCCAAGTGTACCTACACATGAGCCAAAACAAATAGAAAGAGAAGAAAATAGATCATGGTTAGAACAAAGTGTGTTCCCACTCTCACTCGAGATTTCCTCTCCCCTTACTTCTTTCATTTTTCGCTCAAGGCCAATTGTAGGTCCGGGTGATGCTTCACTCTCATCTCGCAAGGGCATGACCATAAGATTGTTGGTTCCGGGCTCAAGGACCAAGGGTGATTTGGCTTTAGCCGCTTCCCTCAACTCCCTCATAATCCTATAGTCATTACTTACTTGCTTTGGGGTCAAGGGCTTGAGTATATACTTTCTAGAGCCGTGCAAGACCGTGTAAGAGTTGGTCCTACCATCATGTACTACGCTCCGATCATATTGCCACGGCCTCCCAAACAAGAGATGACAAGCTTGCATAGGGACTACATCGAACATTATCTTGTCTCGGTAGTTGCCAATGCTAAACTCAACCAAAACTTGCTTCTCCACCCTCAACTCTCCACACTCACTCAACCATTGTAAACGGTATGGATGCGGATGTGCTCTAGTAGGCAATTGCACTTGGGAAAGCAAGGTCTCACTCACTATGTTAGCACAACTTCCCGAATCAATGATCATTGAGCACACTAGCCCCATCACTCGACACCTAGCATGGAAGAGATTCTCCCTTTGCACATGCTCCGACTCCTCATGACTCATGGCACCCAAACTCCGCCGTACCACAAGCATCGTTTTAAGCTCATCACCTTGCTCACCATTATCTTGGGGAATGCCCAAGTTGTGGGGAACGCCCACTTGTTGGGGAATGCCCAACGGTTGGGGAATGCCCCCTTGTTGGGGATTGCCCAACGGTTGGGGATTGCCCAACACTTCATCACTAGTACCTCTTTCGGTACTCTTTTGGACACTCGGGGTCCATTTTCTTTCAAGGCGTTCAAGCCTTTGGTCCAAAGACCTTACCTCGGCCAAGATGTAGGCCAAAGTACTTAACGGATCCTCAACGGTATCATACACGTCTCCGGCCATGTACCTACATCAATCAAAGACAAGAAAGAAGTTAGAGTAAAAACCTCACTCGCTCCCTCACTTTTGAATGTCACTCGGATCACTCGTTTAGTGGTGGGGGATTTATCACTCAAACTTGATTCAATGGCTTCCTCGTAGTTGAACAACCTCCTCGATAACCAACCAAGTTCACAAGAACCAAATACTCTTCGGGAAGAGTGGAATTGATGGGACTCGATGAACGCTAGGCTATTTAGGTGCGCACTTGAAGCAAAATCAAACTACGAGTCTTCTTTGAGGTCTACTCTCCTCTAGGCACGAAGGTCCTAAGCGCTCAATGAACTAGTACAAATTGAGTAGGAATGTTACTCTCAAAGTACTAGCCGGAAGCAACGGAAACCAAACAAACACGAAAGCCCACGAAAACAACCAAAACGAACCCTTCAGCAGACTGGGCGGTCCGCCTGGTCTTTGGGCGGTCCGCCTGGGGACCTTCAGCAAGTCAGGCAGAAACTTTGGTGGGCGGGGCGCCTGGGTTTGGGCGGCCCGCCTAGGCCTGGCGCCTCAGCTCGTCAAGAACACCGTTTTGACGTTTTTCAAGCAATTTTTCCAACGATTTCAAGGTGTTTTTGATGTGTGATGGTACCCAAAGTTGTTTTATGCTATAACAAACAAACCCCAATGGTTTAATCCAACAAACAACCCAAAACAAGTTTGTTTCAAGAATTTGGAGCAAGTTCTTCAAAGTTTTCAAAAATTTTCAAGATCCAAAACTTCGATTTTCAATCCGCAACTCCAAATGATGTTATGGGGGTATCAAAACGACGGGTTAACATCAAAGAACAATCCCCGATACCAAACATCCAAGAAATCATAACAACAAACAAGTTCTAGCAAATTTTGTGAATTCTTCAACTTTTGGGTTTGATTTTCGAAAATTTGATTCACAACCCCAAAACGTGTTTTGTTGGTACCCAATTGTCGGGATTACATAAACAAACAATCCCCGATAATCAAAGCCAACAAAATCGCAACAACAAACGATTTCTAGCAATTTTTTTGTGATTTTCAAGTTTTTTTGGATTTTTTTTGTTTTTCTTCAAATTTCAAGAACAAACACAACAACAACAAAGATAAAGAGTCACGATCGAGGGTTTGTAAGAACAAAACCTATCCGTGCTCTGATACCAACTGATGAGGGGCAAACTAGGCGGAAGCACAAACGATACGAAAATGCGGAAACGATAAAGATAAAGATAAGAACGAGACGAGACTCGAACGATTACCTAAGTAGCAACGAGGAACTTGTCTCGCTACACCTCGGGGAATGTCAAGGAATCACCTACGCTATGCAACTATCCTCAAGAGATACTCGACCCTTGCAAATAGAATGATCAAAGATGGATGAAGTTCAAATTGGATTCCACCAATTGAATTCAAGTTCCCAACAAGGGTTCAAATGAGAGCATAGCTCAAGTTTCATCAATATTCAAGATTGTGTAATGAATAAAATGGCTAAGTGTCCTATTTATAGTCTTTCATAAGACTAAGTGAAATGACTAAAATGCCCTCTAAGTAGTTTAGGATACAATAGAAAGCCTAGGGCTAAACTTGGAAGTTCACTCAAAAAGTTGGAGAAGACAGCAAGTTGGGCGCCCCGCCTGAAGCTAGGCGCCCCGCCTGGAGCTGGGAGGCCTCACTGGACAGCTGCTAGGCGCCCCGCCTGGGTCCAGGCGCCCCGCCTGGGTTGCCCTGCACCTAGGCGCCCCGCCTGGGTCTAGGCGCCCCGCCTGGTGCCTGGACGCCTCACTGATCAAAGGCCAGGCGCCCCTCCTGGGTCTAGGCGCCCCGCCTGGGCCTGAAGCCTAGTGTTTCCTCCTTCCTCGGCGCTCTAATGCATGATCTTCAAGTAGCTTCCGGAGTCGTTCACTTGCATCTTTTGTGCTCCCGAGGTTGGCTCTTGATGGTTGTCGATTAGGCCATTTTACACCGCATCAGCGATAGCGCCGTGTCTCGCGCGATCGCGCTACTCAGTTTTAAGTGTGCCTCGCGATCGCATATAATCATGCGCGATCGCGATGAACACTTAAGCAGACTCGGACCAGTAGCTAGGAAAACCTTGTAAAGGGGTGTATTTATAACACCCCTCTTTCATTTATTGCACTTACATTACTTTGAACACAAAACACATTGAATGAGCATAGCTCTTGAAACTTGTAACCTTTTTGGCTTGAAATCAATTGGATGAATCCAAGTTGCTCTTCAATCCATCTCCGATCATTCTATTTGCTCGAGCCTCGTGACTCTTGAGGATAGTTGCATAGTGTTAGGTGATTCTTTCCAATCGTTCGGGGTGTAACGGAACTAGTTCTTCGTTGCTACTCGACTTTAGTGTAAGTCTCGTCTCGCTTTTATCATTTTATCGCTTTCGTGGGTTTGCCCCTTATCATTGATTTTGTAGGTACTCACCGAGCCAAAGCTCTGCTCGAGTTACATGCCAAGACTAAGAAGAACCTTGAGGAAGCCTATGCAAAGGTTGCCATGAAGAAAAACAAGGGGCGAAAAAAGTTGGAATTAAAGAAAGGAGATTGGGTTTGGGTTCACTTCCGAAAGGAACGATTCCCGAACCTAAGGAAGGGAAAATTGACTCCTCGAGGGGATGGTTGATGCCGGGCAAATTGGAGCCAAAGCGCTAACCATCAAGAGCCAAGATCAAGAGCACAAGGAGTATACATCAAGGGCTCCTGAGGAGGATCCGAGAGTGATTTGGAGTCATGAACTTGATCACCATCGAGGGAGGACCAACTACGGACCAAGGAGGAGCGCCTAGAGTCCATTTTGAGCCATTTCAAGACCTCCCAGGATGAGGCGGACCGCCTACACAAAGAGGCGGACCGCCTAGACAAATTCAAGCTTCAGGATCAGAGGAGGCGGACCGCCTAGTTGGCTGCCACTCTCTGGAAGTTGAAGACAGGTGGAGCGCCTAGAGGGGGAGGCGGACCGCCTACCCCTTTGTGTGCATTACGGGATTTTCCTTCATTTTGATGTGTATTTCCTACTTTAGCCCTAAGTGGCCTTTATTGTTTTAACCCACTTTGGGGGTATTTTAGACATTACATAGGGCATGGGAGAAGACTATAAAAGTCCCCCTTAGTCTTTCATTTCATTTAGACAATCTTGAATATTGATGAAACTTGAGCTTTGCTCTCTTTGAAACCCATGTTGGGAACTTGAATTCAATTGGTGGATTCCAATTTGAACTTCATCCATCTTTGATCATTCTATTTGCAAGAGTCGGGTATCTCTTGAGGATAGTTGCATAACGTAGGTGATTCCTTGACGTTCCTCGGGGTGTAGCGAGACAAGTTCCTCGTTGCTACTTAGGTAATCGTTCGAGTCTCGTCTCGTTCTTATCTTTATCTTTATCGTTTCTGCACTTTCGTATCGTTTGTAGCTTCCGCCTATTTTCCATTGCATCAGTTGGTATCAGAGCACGGCTTGGCTTCGTTCTTACGAATCCTCGGTCTTGTTCTTATCGTTGTTATCATTGTGTTGTTTGTTCTTGAAATTAGAAGAAAAACAAAAAAATCCAAAAACTTGAAAATCACAAAAAAATTGCTACAAATCATTGGTTGTAACGATTTTGTTGTTGTTTGTTATTGGGGATTGATTGATATCATATTCCCGTTGATTTGGTACCCTCGAAACACGATTTGAAGTTGTGAATCGAAAATCTTCAAAATCAAATCTCAAAGTTGAAAATTCACAAAACTTGCTAGAACTTGTTTGATGTTATGATTTCTTGGTTGCTTGGTATCGGGGATTGTTCCTTATAGTTACCCCGTCATTTTGATACCCCCATAACATCATTTGGAGTAGCGGAATGAAAATCGAAGTTTTGAAATTTTGAAGTTTTTGAAATTTCTTGAAGAACTTGCTCCAAATTCTTGAAACAAGTTGATTGTTGGTTGTTTGTTGGATTAAACCATTGGGGTTTGTTTGTTATAGCATATAACAACTTTGGGTACCAAGGGATTTGAGAATCGGGTTGAAAACGTTGAGGATTTGGGTGAAAAAAGTCAAAATCTCGTTTTCGGAGGTGCTGGGAGCAGGCCCCAGGCGGACCGCCCATGCCCTAGGCGGGCCGCCCACAGCCCTTACTGGTCGGCCACCAGGCGGACCGCCCAGGCCACCAGGCGGGCCGCCCAGGCCACTGGCTGGTTGGTTTTGCCTCGTTTCGTGGTTTTTCGTGTTTGGCTTGTTTCCGTTGCTTCCGGCTAGTATTTTGAGAGTAACACTCCTACTCAATTAGTGCTAGTTCATTGAGCGTTTAGGACTTTCGTGCCTAGAGGAGAGTAGACCTCAAAGAAGACTCGTAGTTTGATTTTGCTTCAAGTGCGCACCTAAATAGCCTAGCGTTCATCGAGTCCCATCAATTCCACTCTTCCCGAAGAGTATTTGGTTCTTGTGAACTTGGTTGGTTATCGAGGAGGTTGTTCAACTACGAGGAAGCCATTGAATCAAGTTTGAGCGATAAATCCACCACCACTAAACGAGTGATCCGAGTGACATTCAAAAGTGAGGGAGCGAGTGAGGTTTTTACTCTAACTTCTTTCTTGTCTTTGATTCATATAGGTACATGGCCGGAGACGTGTATGATACCATTGAGGTCCCGGTAAGCACTTTGGCCTACCTCTTGGCCGAGGTGAGATCCATAAGCTCGAGGTTTGATCGCCTCAAAGAGGAATGGACCCCGAGTGTCCAAAATGGTACCGAAGGGGGTACTAGTGATGAAGTGTTGGGCAATCCCCAACCGTTGGGCACTCCCCAACAAGTGGGCATTCCCCACAACTTGGGCATTCCCCAAGTAGATGTAACTACTCACTCTAGGAGTAATTCTACTACTCCTATGAGCCAACCAAAGGCAAATGAGGGAGTTGGGGAAAGTGAGCGAGGTGATGAGACATTTTTGGACCTCATCCCCATATACTTACACATGAGAGCGGATTAAAAGAAAGAAGAGGAGAGGAAAAACAAATTGAGAGTGAGGGCACCCTTTGTCCTAACCATGTGTTATCTTCTTCTTCTTGCTATAGCTTTTGTGTAGGTACTTTTAGAGACGAGCTATTGGAGCCTCAACCGTTTGCCTTGGAAGGGAGACAAGATAATGGAGGTCTTCATTATGAGCTTCATGAAGGAGGAATTGAACACGATGCTTCAAGCAATGTGAGTGCTCACGGGAGCGACTCAAAAGTAAGTGTTTCTTCCCCTCCGTATGAGCATGAAAACTCCTTGTCTTGTGAGAACTCGATGCTAGTTGGTACTTGTGTTGTATTTGATGAAATTGCAACTAGCGTAGAGTCGGTTAGTCAACTTGTGTGTGCATGTGAACCGCTAGTAGAGAGGAATGGAAAGCCACATCATGATGTGAGCCCGGTATTCAAAGAACCTCTCTTTAGTGAAAATGTGGTAGTTGACCTAGGATGCGAACCTTGTTATGACGCCCCACCCATATTTGATAAAGGGGAAGATGAGTTATGTGACTCCACCCTTGTTGACATAATTGATTTTGGTGGATTTGTGTGTCGTAGTAAGAATGATAGTGACCTTGAGGAGTCCAAATTGCATGAATTGGACAAGGGTGTCTATGATGACTCCTCAAGCGAGAGCGAAGAACCTAGTCTTGATACGATTCCCTTGTTTGACTATGAAATTGAGGTGCATGCTTTTATATTCCCATTGCGTAGGGGCCTCTTTAATTGTGAAGGTGATTTGTATCGGACTAGAGTTGAGAATGAGATAGAACCTCCGTGGTGTGAGGGATTTGATCCCATAGACAACTCTTTGTTTGAAATTTCGAGTGAGGTAGATGATTCCTCTAGTGACCCTACTCTTGTGGGTTCGGGTTATGATGATGAAGAGGCCATTATTAATGCCTTTCTTGAGAGTTTACCTTGTGAGGGGGGTTGTCTTGAGGATGAAATTAAAGGTGAGGAGGTATCTCTTAGTGTGAGTATGCGAGCTTTTAAGAAGGGGAGTGGGGTATTTGATGCTAATTGTGTATTGCACTACTTTGTCTATTCCCTCCCATATGTTAACCACACTTTGAGAATTGAGCATGCCAAAACCATTGTACCACATTTTGAAAATATTGCCTTGAAGGTTTGGTATGTTAATCATGAGCTTAGGGGTCATAGGAACTTTGATTGCTTGATCTTGAATGTTCTATGTCCTAATGATTCCCTTGCTTGTTATGGTTGTGAGTGCTTGACACTATGGAGCCAAGGACTTGTTGTTCCCTTTGGGAACATGAGCTTCTTGATTGGTATTGATACTTGGCTCTATAACAAGAGCGAATTTTCCACCGTGCTTGCACTCACTCTTGTTGGACCTACCTACTCGTGTAGTGGAAGGTCTTGGTGTGCTAATCTTGAACTTAGGGATTGTAGGGATTTTGATAGCTTAATCGTGCATGTGCCGTGCCCTATTGATCTCTCTGTTTGTTCTTGTGTTGGGAGCACTTCGTTGTTGAACCAAGTACTTGCTAGTTCCTTCGGGAACATGAGCTTCGTTGTTGCCATTGATACGTGGTTGTACCATAAGAGTGTGTTTTCCCACACTTGGTGCACTAACCTACTCTTGTAGTAGGAGTTTTGTTCTTGTTTGTGCTTGTCTTTGATTGTAGGACTTGATGGTTTGATTTCGAGGACGAAATCCTTTCAAGAAGGGGAGGATGATGCCGGGCAAATTGGAGCCAAAGCGCTAACCATCAAGAGCCAAGATCAAGAGCACAAGGACTATACATCAAGGGCTCCTGAGGAGGATCCGAGAGTGATTTGGAGTCATGAACTTGATCACCATCGAGGGAGGACCAACTACGGACCAAGGAGGAGCGCCTAGAGTCCATTTTGAGCCATTTCAAGACCTCCCAGGATGAGGCGGACCGCCTACACAAAGAGGCGGACCGCCTAGACAAATTCAAGCTTCAGGATCAGAGGAGGCGGACCGCCTAAAGGCACTAGGCGGACCGCCTAGTTGGCTGCCACTCTCTGGAAGTTGAAGACAGGCGGAGCGCCTAGAGGGGGAGGCGGACCGCCTACCCCTGTGTGTGCATTACGGGATTTTCCTTCATTTTGATGTGTATTTCCTACTTTAGCCCTAAGTGGCCTTTATTGTTTTAACCCACTTTGGGGGTATTTTAGACATTACATAGGGCATGGGAGAAGACTATAAAAGTCCCCCTTAGTCTTTCATTTCATTTAGACAATCTTGAATATTGATGAAACTTGAGCTTTGCTCTCTTTGAACCCATGTTGGGAACTTGAATTCAATTGGTGGATTCCAATTTGAACTTCATCCATCTTTGATCATTCTATTTGCAAGAGTCGGGTATCTCTTGAGGATAGTTGCATAACGTAGGTGATTCCTTGACGTTCCCCGGGGTGTAGCGAGACAAGTTCCTCGTTGCTACTTAGGTAATCGTTCGAGTCTCGTCTCGTCTCGTTCTTATCTTTATCTTTATCGTTTCTGCACTTTCGTATCGTTTGTAGCTTCCGCCTATTTTCCATTACATCAATGGTCCATTTCAAGTGCTGAGCAAAATAAACAACAATGCTTATGTCATCGACCTCCCAGGTGAGTATAATGTGTCCAACACCTTCAATGTTACTGATTTGACTCCTTGTGTTGTAGGCCAAATATCAGAGGCAGAGGATGAATCGATTTCGAGGACGAAATCCTCTCAAGAAGGGGAGGATGATGCAGCCCAAAGTGCTGATCAACCGAGGACACTTCAACCGAAGGCAGTGACTGATCAACCGAGGAGGCCAATCACTCGAAGCCAAGCCAAGCTGCTCCATGACATGAACGTCCAACTGGCTATTACGGGAAGAAGCATGTGTTCGGAAGGGGAACTGCAAAGTGAGGAAACCGAGGGCTACATCTTCAAATTTAAGCACGAGGACAAAGTCACTGAACAGCAGCTCTTGGCTCCGGGCAGCGCAAAGCCGAACACAACATCATGTGTTCGAAGCTGAGTCAGCGCCCGATGACACATGTGTTCGAGCAGACAATCGAGAACCGAAGTCAGGCGTACCGAAGTCAAATCTGCCGAACACATTTAAACTCAGCCCTGCGTGGCTTATTTCTATTGGTCGACTGTGACCTATTTACTAGTTTACCCTTAGTATTTCCTATATAAACATTGTTTCCTTTCATTGTAAGTAGCTAAGTTTTGATTAATGAAATTGAATGAAAGTGCCGAGCACATTTCTTTTGTCTCCGTCGTGAGCAAACCCCGGTGAGGGCTTTTATGGACTTGTGGCTTTCGGTTAATCCGATTGAACATTCCTCTTTGATCATTCAGTTTGCAAGAGGCAATGTTCTCTTGAGGATTGTTGCATAGTCTAGGTGATTCTTGTGTCCCTTTCGATCGAGCTTTGAGACAGGTTCCTCACTGTTCTTTCGAAAGAAGCAAGTTTTGTCTTGCTTCTACCCCTTTTTCATTCTTGTTTGTCTTCCGCGTTGTGCTTAGCAATCCCTTCGGGTTTGCCTTGCACCAAGTATTCAATTGGGTTTTAGAATTACCTCCCACATTGGGTGTGTACTTCTCAAATGGCTTCTTCACATCCTTGCTTGCATTGGCACCACTCGTCCCACTAGCACTCGGAAACCTTGCATTTGGTGGGAGGTCGAGGGCGAGGTCGAGGACCTCCAAGGGCTTTTATGGGAAGGGACTTGAGACGGGAGTATGATGAGGTTGAAGACTACTACGGGGGTCAACCGGGACCACATCGTGGGGGTCGTGACACTAACCTCAATAGTGTGAAGATCACTATCCCACCTTTCAAAGGGACTAGTGATCCGGAGGCTTTCTTAGAGTGGAAGGTTCAATTGGAGCGGGTCTTTGACACGAATGACATGTCCGAGGAGAAGAAGGCTACATATGCCATTGCTTCCTTTGAATCTTATGCCTCTACATGGTGGGAATCCATGAAGCGATCAAGGAGACGACTTGGGTTGCGGATGAACATCACTTGGGAAGAGTTGAAAGAAGTAATGAACAACAAATATGTGACTCCCAAGTATCGACAAGAGCAACTCAAAAGGCTCTATGAATTGAAACAAGGCTACAAGTCCGTTGATGAATATTTCAACGACTTTGAGAAAAATCGGATGGCTCTTGATATGGAAACGGAGGATGAGGAACAAGCTATCATCCGTTTCAAAAGTGGCTTCACTAGGGAGATTGCTTCCCAATTGAGGCTACACATATTCCACTCCCTACAAGATGTGTGTGATGCCGCGGTTGAGGCCGAGAAGTGGCTCAAAGAAGAAAAGGCTCCTCTCTATAGGAGTACCACCACTACCACTCCAACAACTCGCCCCAAAGAATGGAAGACCCCATACACAAGTGGTGCAAGTGGGAGTCGAGAAGTGAAAAAGGCTTTTGAGAAGGCTACCCCGAGAAGCGACCACAAAGAGGTTGGAGGTAATTCTAAAACTACTTTAAATACTCCTTCTTCTTCTTCTTTCCAATGCCATAAATGTAAGGGTTATGGCCACTTTGCCAAAGAGTGCCCTACCCGGAAAACAATGATTGTGATGGATGATGGGATGGTCTATGAGGGGGAAAGTGAGCCCGAGGAAGATGTTGAGGAGGAGAGTGAGGAAGTTGAGGGCGAGGGTGAAGAGAGAGCGACGGAGGGGGATGATCCTAATATGTTCCTTGTAGTACGTCGTATTTTGGGTGCTATGGTGAATGAAGAGAGGGAGGATGAGCAAAGGGAAAACTTGTTCCATGCTAGGTGTAGAGTGAAGGGGCAAGTGTGTTCTATGATCATCGACTCGGGTAGTTGTGCGAACGTGGTGAGCCAATCTTTGGTCTCACAATTGAAGTTGCCTACCCTTAAGCATCCAAACCCCTACCGTTTGCAATGGTTGAGTGAATGTGGGGAGTTGAGGGTAGTGAAGCAAGTCTTGGTTAGGTTCAAGATTGGGAACTACCAAGATGAACACATGTTTGACGTGGTGCCAATGCAAGCTTGCCACCTCTTGTTTGGTAGGCCGTGGCAATACGACAAACAAGTGGTTCATGATGGCCGGGCCAACACTTACACGGTTAAACATGAGGGGAAAAGGTTTGTGCTTACGCCCTTGACACCAAAGCAAGTAAGTGAGGACTATCGGTGCATGAAAGAGTTGCGGGAAGCGGCTAAGGCCAAGTCCCCGGTTGTGGCCAAGCCTTTGGCCGAGACTCCACCATCTTCCACCGGTCGCATGTGTGCCATGATGCAACCGGGCGAGTACTTGAGAGGTAATGATGGCACCAAGATGCTCATTTGCCTAGTGCACAAAGGTATGGTTCTAAACTCCGATAGTGATTTTTCTTCTAACCCTAACCCTTTGCCTAGTGCTATTGAGAATGTTTTGAAGGTGTTTGAGGACATGTTCCCGGACGAGATGCCGAGTGGCCTTCCTCCATTGAGGGGGATTGAGCACCAAATCGATTTTGTTCCGGGGTCCCAAATCCCAAACAAGCCGGCTTATAGGAGCAACCCGGAGGACACCAAGGAATTGCAAAAGCAAGTGGATGAATTGCTCACCAAAGGGTTGGTTCGAGAAAGCTTGAGTCCGTGTGCCGTACCGGTCATTCTTGTTCCAAAGAAGGACGGGACATGGAGACCCATAGCCGGAGTAGGGGGACTCTTCACGTCAACCCGGAATCTAGGACTTGGAGACTCATCACTTGAGGTCTCCTTCTTCTTTGTTGGTGAACCACTTGATTTTGCAATTTGTGGTTGGTTCACCTTGTTGATTTTTATCAACCCTTCACTTGAACTAGTCCCACCACTTCTTGTCATTGTAGGACTTCTTGTTTGCACATTATTGCCCATGGAATGAAGTTCCCGATCCTTGCTCCTTTGCCTAGCCAAAGAAGGGGTACTAGTAGGCACTCGGCTCTTCGCCCGGTAAGGCACAAAGTCATAGACTCTTTGCCCTACGCCCACAAGATATGCACCCTTCACCACACTATATTGCACCCTCTTCCCCTCCAACCACCGGTCACCTATCCACACATCAACATGACGCATGGGATACACGTCACACCACACATAGCATCTATAACTCCCATGAGATATGAGTACCCGAGCCTCCTTAGAAACCCACACTCCATCATACTCATAAGGATGCGCTAGCTTATGGCATGCTATCCTAAGCCTATCAACCAAAGAGGTGCTAATACAATTGGCATCGGTACCACCAATCTTGAGCAAGTATCCATCAATTCCATCTACCCCAACAACGAACCTACATCTACCCAAGTTTTGTAGATTGGCATCCAAGTAAGAACTTGAATGCTCACAAGTGTCAACTCTGACAACTTGGGTCTTCCTTATCCCTCCACTAGTGGCAACACCACTAGAACAATCTCCACTTCCCGTCACTCTCCCAACATTAGAAATGTTGTTGGAAGTCAAGGAAGGAACCTCGCCATGGAACCCATAAGTGCCTCTCGCCTTGGTCCCATAGCCCATAGTACTACTCCTACTACAACCATCCACGCCCCTCACGGCATACAACCCCTTTGTAGCAAAAGCAACACCATTTCCCAAACCACTCACCCCGTCCTCCTTCTATTCCTCTTCACCGACTCCCACCAAGTAGAAGCGAAAGATTCGAAGGACGATATTGCATACTTGGTCTTCTTTACCTCGGGCATATCATTGGTTTCAAATATCCGTTCCATAGCCAATTTCCAATTTTTGTACTCCACCGGGTCACTACTTCCTTTGAAAGAAGGAATAGTGAGCTTCACACTATTGAGGTTGTTGTTGTTATCACGACCCCCTTGGAATGGCTCCGGTTGGCCTCCATAGTGATCTTCATAACCACCATAACCTCCATAGTCTCTCCTAACATTCCCTCCATCATGCCCCATGGGTGGCTGATGCAATACGAACCAGGCTCACCTGTTCGATTCATCAAGCTAGTCCACCGAGGAGTCACATGACGCCCACGATCAAGTGTGGCCGGGATGGAAGATGCCGAAGACTGCCTCCCCGAGCAGCAACGTTGGAAATCCACCGAGCAGACAACGAGTGGCTGTGATCGTTGCTGACACTGACTTCGGAAGCTATGAGACCGGGCACAACTTATGAGAGCTCAACGATCGAGTTTGAGCCCGAAGGAAGAAATGACAAGATCGAGCCCGAAGCTGAAAGCAACCGAACCAAGGAGGAGCGACGCCGAAGAGAGAATCATTCAAAGGGCTACAAGTGAGCCCGAGGCTAGGGTGTTCGGTTCCAAATGAGACCGAGGCAAACAAGCGACTGAAGACAACGTGTTCGAGCTGAGCTGCCGAACACATAAAACTACTCCAGCCCTGCGTGGCTTTATCTCATTGGTCACCTGTGACCATTTACCATTTTGCCCTTTTACTGTTGTCTATATAAACTCCTAGCATAGCTCATTAGAGATAGTTTTAGTTGATATTGAATTGAGAGAATAGAGATAGAATTGGCCGAGCCATTCTTGTTTGAAGCCCGAGGCTTCGTGTATGCCTTCTATGGCTTGGAACCGAAATGGATTTCATCACTAGTATGAATCCTTGTTAGGTTCAAGTTTCCTTTTCTCCCTTGGATAATCAATCATGATTTGATTCGGTTTATCCATTCTTTCTTCTAT
The DNA here is from genome assembly GCA_037355625.1 of Petunia x hybrida. Classification (NCBI taxonomy): domain Eukaryota; kingdom Viridiplantae; phylum Streptophyta; class Magnoliopsida; order Solanales; family Solanaceae; genus Petunia; species Petunia x hybrida. The sequence continues at coordinate 4,841,095 of JBBBVM010000609.1, forward strand.
TTCTGTTCTCCCCCTTCCCCGATTTCTTGTTATCTTGGTTTCTATTGTTGCTTCCGCCACTTATCTTCATCGTTTCCGCGTCTTGTTTGTTGCCTCCGATTGCAAAGCTTCAATTCCGGTTTAGCTTGCATCAGCTTGGTATCAGAGCAAGGCTTGGATTTCGTTCCTACGAATCCACGTTCCTTGTTCAAATCTATCTTACTTCCTGTTGTTCTTATTTTACAAAAAAAAAAAAAGTAAAAAGAAGAAAATTCAAAAATTTGAGTTGATTGTTGGTTGTTTGGATTAGACAATCACGTATTTTGATTCACCACTGTTAGAGGATCAGATTGGATACCCGACGTACATCGTTTGTGACTAGGGTTTTCCTTCATATTTTGGACTGTTCTTGACGTGGTGAAGTTGAATTCGAACCCCAGTTGTGTTTTGGTGTTTACCGATGAAAACTGGAGGTTGTTGAGGTATTTGGGTCGATTTTAGAGCTTGAAAATCGAAGTTCCACTGTTTCGCCACCGTCCGTACATCGGGACATTGTTAAATTGATAACAGTGTACGGACGACGCCATAGCTAGTCTTAGCTCGGCTTGGAACTGAAACAATTTCTCCGTTGTTGTTTACCGGAGACGACCCAAATCTTGAGCTTAATCTGTTGATAGTGGACTATGAACGAATCTTGAAATTTGTCCGTACACCGGAGTGAAGGTTCACTGTTCCATTGAAGAAGAAAGGGGTAAATTGTTAAAATCTAAAACCCCAGGTGAAAAGTTGTCGGCTAGAAAAGGGAAAGCGGATAAGGTTAAACCCTATCTGAACCAAGGAGGAAACGCTTGTACCGAGGTCACGTGTTCGGGAAATTCCGAAACGGAACCGAGGAGGAGGTAGAATCTCTTAGGTTTTCACTTTTCTTGTGTCCGAATATTCTTGATAGTGGATCTCTGGAGTAATTCTTTCTACTCGAGGTCGTACTATCGAATCTGAGCTTAATAGGAACTCGTGCGTGGGGTGACCCAAGTCCAACTTCGTAGATAATTCTTTTGAATCCCCGTGCGCAGTTAAATAGCTACCGTTCCATCGAGTCGTATAAACTCCTTCTGAACTTAAACTTGGAAAGTACTAGTTGTGACTTATCACTTCGGTTTCCTAACAAGAAGGCAAGGCCAACTTGAGTGGAAAAAGGCTGAGCGGTGAGAACAATAGAGAGAGGTCACAAAAGCCAACGACCTTGAGTGTAAACACGAGTGGAAAGAAAATTGAGTGAACATTACTCGAGTGATACACGTGAGGGAGTGAACTTGTGAGGTCCTTAACTCTTGTTTGTTGCAGCTATGTCTTCGGAAGATGATGACTACGGAGAGTATGATTCGTGTGGAGATGATGGAGACTATGGTTCCTACGGAGGTGATGATTGTTATAACGACACCGGGGACTATGGCTCTTATGAGGACGAAGCAGGTCACTATGGTGAGTACGAAGAAGAAGAAGACTACGAAGCCTGTGAAGATGAACGAGAAGAATCTTTTGCTTCGGGTCAAGAATACGAAGGTAGTGACGCTTCAAGGTACGATGACTCTACTTACTCTCATTGTGATGACCTTGAATACGATGAATGTGACATCGATGAAGTTGATGACGAAGTTGACCGAGCAAACTATTTGATGTCTTCTTCCGTCGGTGTCTCGTGTGGAGCACAAGAGAGTGGTAGAACTCCTTCCTTCGGGATAGGAGGTGGTGGAGGTTGTTCCATGGGAGGAGGAAGATTGGCAACTTATAGTCGTGGCACACGATTCAATGGTTCCAACTCCTATGGAAAGGGTGGCTCGAGGAGCGCTGGTGGTTATGGACCCGAGGAGGGTAGAGGAGGTTTCTACCGAACTCCTTCTTCGAGGAGAAGTTCTTACGGGTTCCATGCTCGAAATCCTTCCTCGACTTTCAACACTAATAATGTTGGGAGAGTGAAAGGAAGTGGGAGTTATCATAGTGGTGTTACCACTAGTGGAGGAATAAGGAGAACCCAAGGTGTTGGTCTTGATGGAATGGGATACTCAAGTTCTTACTTGGATATTCCTAAACGAAACTTGGGTAGAACTAGGTTCGCTGTTGAGGTGAATGGTTATGGAGGAAATTCGCTCAGGATTGGAGGAACCGATGTCAATTGCATCAGTGATTATTTGGTACGGACCCTAAAAATACCAAGCCATAAATTGAAGCATCCTTATACGTATAAAGGAGTGAGTGTTTCGAATGAGGCTCGAGTACTCATATCTCATGGAGATTATAGGGAATATGTTTGGTGCCACGTGTATACCATGCCCTATGTTGATGTTTGGCTAGGGGACCCATGGGTGCGCAGCATGCAGATGCTATATCTCGATGAGAGGGATGTGTACCTTGTGTACAACAGAAAGCTGCAAATGGCTTATACATTCACACCCCACGGGCTGAAAGGAAAGATGTCCATTAGTGCATATGCTTCGATTTTGCAGATGAGAAAAGAGCGGGAACTCCAATCCAGGATCGAAAGGGTGCCATCGAGGAGTCCTACGAACACAAGGAGCAGCGGGTCAAGTGCAAGAAAAGAACCGACCGAAGTCAATACTGTGAACCCGAAGCCACATGCTGCGAAGTCAAGTGGTTCCCCGGTAATGGGAGAAGAGACCTCGGTTGATGAGTCTTCGAGTCCTAGACTTCGGGTCGATGTTAAAAGTCCACCTACTCCAGCTATGGGTATTCTTGGGCCTCGACCCAATTCACCCGAATATGAGAGACAAAAGATAGAGAGGAGTAAGGGAGTGACCGGTGACAACTCTCGAGAGGAAAAAGGAGAGGATGTGAAGAGTGATGTGAATGAGTTGTCACCACCCAAACCCACACCAGACCTTGAAAAGAAAATGAGGGAAAAGAAAGAGGGAAAAAGAATCATTGAGAGTGAGGACACCCCTTATTCTAACCTTAACCCTTTGTCTTTTTCTTCTACTTGTTCGAAATCTTGTGCAGGAACTCTTGGAGGCAAACCGAAGGAACCTCAACTCTGTACCGAAGTAGATAGACAAGGTGAAGAAGATCGTTCATGTGAGCTCCACGGAGAAGAAACTACTTGTGAGACCTCGAGGACAGAAAAAGAAACCGAAGACCATCCCGAGGTGAGTGTTCGATTTCCTCCCCGTGAGCATGATACTTCCTTGTCTTGTGAAATTGCTGGAGAAACCTCTATGCTAGTTGATGATTCGTATGATTACAATGTTTTTGCAACTAGTGTAGAGTCGAATGGTCAACTTGTGAGTGAATGTGAACCACTAGTTGAGAGTATTGATATGCCACATCATGATGTGAGCTCGATCTTCATCGAATCTCTCTTTAGTGATGAAGTTGTAGTTGACCTTACTTGTGACCCTTGTTATGACACACCACCAATCTTTGATAAAGGGGAAAGTGAGTTGCTTGATCATACCCTTGTTGAAATTATTGCCTATGGTGGATCTCTGTGTTGTAGTAAGGATGATGATACCCTTGAGGAGTCCTTAGTGGATGAGTTGGATCGAATCATATTCGATGACTCCTCAAGTGTGGTCGATGGCCTGGGTTCGGATGCACCTTTGATGGGTAGTGAACTTGTCTTCACTAATCCTTTATTCGAAGGAGATGGTGAAATACATTCGACTCGAGGAGAACCCCCTCGGTTTGAAGGGCTTAACCCCGTAGATAATCCATTATTTGAGACCTTCTTCGGAAGTCTGTCTAAAGAGAAGGATTGTCTTGGAGTTCATTTGGGAGGTGAAAGGATACCTCTTGGTGTGAATAAGATTGCTTTTAAGAAGGGGAGTGGAGTATTCGATGTGAGTTGTCGAGTCAATCATTTTACTTGCTCCATTCCACATGTTGATCACACCTCGAGTATAGTGCATACCGAAGTCCATAAGCCCCATGGTGAAAAAAGTGAATTGAGGGCTCGGTATGATGACTATGAGTTTAGAGGTGATAGGGCCTTTGAACGTTACATCTTTCATGCAAAGTGTCCTATTGATCTCTTCGATTACTCATATGTTCGATATAGTTCTTATTTGAGCCAAGAACTTGTTGTTTCCTTCGGAGACATAGGCTGTTTGATTTGCATTGATGCTTGGCTCTATCATAAGAGTGTGTTTTCCACACTTTCGAACACTAACCTACTTTCGAAGTAGGAAGCTTTGTTTGTCTCTGCTTTGTTTGCAGGTCTTGCCGGTTTGATTTCGAGGACGAAATCCTTTAAGAAGGGGAGGATGATGCAATACGAACCAGGCTCACCTGTTCGATTCATCAAGCTAGTCCACCGAGGAGTCACATGACGCCCACGATCAAGTGTGGCCGGGATGGAAGATGCCGAAGACTGCCTCCCCGAGCAGCAACGTTGGAAATCCACCGAGCAGACAACGAGTGGCTGTGATCGTTGCTGACACTGACTTCGGAAGCTATGAGACCGGGCACAACTTATGAGAGCTCAACGATCGAGTTTGAGCCCGAAGGAAGAAATGACAAGATCGAGCCCGAAGCTGAAAGCAACCGAACCAAGGAGGAGCGACGCCGAAGAGAGAATCATTCAAAGGGCTACAAGTGAGCCCGAGGCTAGGGTGTTCGGTTCCAAATGAGACCGAGGCAAACAAGCGACCGAAGACAACGTGTTCGAGCTGAGCTGCCGAACACATAAAACTATTCCAGCCCTGCGTGGCTTTATCTCATTGGTCACCTGTGACCATTTACCATTTTGCCCTTTTACTGTTGTCTATATAAACTCCTAGCATAGCTCATTAGAGATAGTTTTAGTTGATATTGAATTGAGAGAATAGAGATAGAATTGGCCGAGCCATTCTTGTTTGAAGCCCGAGGCTTCGTGTATGCCTTCTATGGCTTGGAACCGAAATGGATTTCATCACTAGTATGAATCCTTGTTAGGTTCAAGTTTCCTTTTCTCCCTTGGATAATCAATCATGATTTGATTCGGTTTATCCATTCTTTCTTCTATTTCTGTTCTCCCCCTTCCCCGATTTCTTGTTATCTTGGTTTCTATTGTTGCTTCCGCCACTTATCTTCATCGTTTCCGCGTCTTGTTTGTTGCCTCCGATTGCAAAGCTTCAATTCCGGTTTAGCTTGCATCAGTGGCCCTCGACCTCGGCCTCTACCCCGATCCACATTCCGACCCCAATTCATACCTCTCCTCGGTTGAAAGTGATCATCAAACCCATACACGTCATCTCCATAATTGGCTTCCTCCCCTTCTTGAGCTTCATCAACTTGCTCAAGAGGTTGCACATTTCGGATGGGTTGTGGTAGTGGAATGTTCCTTGGAGGGTTGTCTAAGATACGGGGAAAGCCCGTTCGTTGGGTATTGCCCAACATTTGATCCATCCGCTCTTTATCTTCCTTTACCCGTTGTTGTTTGAGCAATTCAACAACTTGCTCCGAGGTAAAGGTAGGGCTACTTGAGCCTTCTCCGGCTTCAATTTGGACACTCGGGGTCCTTTTGTCATTTTGGACACTCGGGGTCCCATGTTCTCCTTGTGTACTCGAGGCTCCCTTTTCAAGAGACTCGATTCTTTGGTTCATGAGGTCCATCTTGGCAAGAAGATTAGCCAAGGCCTCCTTAATGAAATCTTGACCTTCGTTGGCCATTGTACCTACAAGAAAAGAAAACAAGAGTTAGTCAAAACACCTCACTCGCTCCCTCACTTGTGTTCTCTCGGATCACTCGTATAGTGGGTGGTGGATTTTTCACTCTTGCTTGAACCAAAAGCTTCACGAAGTTGAATAGTAAACCTCAACTTAACCACTCAATTCAAAAGTCCAATGAGCTCCGGGGTGAGTGGAGTTGATAGGACTCTATCGGAACGGTTAGCTCTTTAAATGAGGACTTGAATCAAAAGATACTACGGATCTTCTTTGATTTCTAGTCTCCTTTCTAAGGCACGATGATCCTAATAGCTCAAAGTGATTAGCACTAATCGAGTAGAATTATACTCTAATAGCACTAACCGGAAGCGATGCAATCAACAAAACAAGGAATCCTAGAAGAAACTACCCAGTTCCCAACCTTCAGGAAGTAGGCGCCCCGCCTCAGGATAGGAGGCGACCGCCCAGTGCAGGTTCAGGAGGGAGGCGCTCCGCCTTCTCAAGGGAGGCGCTGATGCGGGGCAAATCGAGCCAAGACACTAACCATCAAGAACCAAGCTTGAGAGCACAAGGAATGCAAGTTAAGGTCTCCGGGAGCGACTTGAAGATCATGCATCGGAGCACCAAGGAAGCAAAAGACATGCCAAGTGGGTGGAGTTTATTGAGTCGTTTCCCTATGTAATCCATTACAAGAAGGGAAAGGACAATGTTGTAGCCGATGCGCTTTCTAGGAAGTTCGCCCTTGCTACCACTCTTGCTTCTAGACTTATGGGTTTTGAGAGTATCAAATCCTTGTATGAACATGACCCAAAGTTCAAGAGCATTCATGATGCTCTAGTGAGTGGGAAGCGAGTGGAGAAGTACCAATGGGTCGATGGCTACATTTTCAAGAAAGGGAGAGTATGTGTCCCCGAGTCCTCTTGGCGAGAATTGCTAGTGCGTGAAGCACATTGTGGAGGCTTGATGGGTCACTTTGGGAGGGATAAGACTTTGGCCATTCTTATGGAGCAATTCCATTGGCCTAAGATGGGAATGCATGTTGAGCGTCTATGCAATGCTTGTTTAGATTGCAAGCACGCCAAGTCTAAGTCAAATCCCCATGGCTTGTATACTCCTTTGCCTATTCCTACTAGCCCGTGGATGGATATTTCGATGGATTTTGTTATGGGGTTGCCACGGTCTAGAGGGGGCCATGATAGCATTTATGTTGTCGTGGATCGGTTTTCCAAAATGGCTCACTTCATTCCTTGTAAGAAGAGTAGCGATGCACACCATGTAGCTTCTTTGTTCATTGAAAATGTGTTAAAATTGCATGGCGTGCCTCAAACCATTGTAAGTGATAGGGACACTAAGTTCCTAAGCCATTTTTGGAGATGTTTGTGGGGTGCCCTTGGCACCAAATTGTTGTTCTCTACGTCCCACCACCCTCAAACGGATGGTCAAACCGAGGTGGTGAACCGAACCTTGGGGTCTCTTCTTAGAGCTATGACCCGAGGTAAGGCCGGGACTTGGGTGGAGAAGCTACCACTCATGGAGTTTGCATATAACCGCACTTTGCATAGAATGATTGGCATGACTCCATTTGAGTGCGTTTATGGTTTTAATCCTTTGATTCCACTTGATCTCACCCCTTTGCCAAGGGAAATGGTTGTTAATGTTGCAGGTACAAGCCGAGCTAAGGCCTTGATGGAACTCCATGCCAAAGCAAAGAAGAACTTGGAGGAAGCTTATGAAAAGCTAGCCACCAAGAAGAACAAGGGGAGGAAGAAAGTGGAACTCAGGAAAAGAGATTGGGTGTGGGTGCACTTCCGGAAGGAAAGATTCCCAAGCATTAGAAAAGGGAAGTTGGCACCCCGAGGAGATGGCCCGTTCCAAGTGATATCCAAGATCAACAACAATGCATATGTGATTGATCTACCCGGTGAGTACAATGTGTCAAATACTTTCAATGTTAGTGACTTGGCTCCTTGTGATGTAGGTGATGCCGTAGAGGATGACACCTTAATTTCGAGGACGAAATCTTCTCAAGAAGGGGAGGATGATGCCGGGCAAACTAGCTCGAGACCCTTTACGAGAAGCCAAGCCAAAGCTATCCATGATGCTCACCTTCACTTGGTATGGAAAGGCTTGGACGTGGAAGATGGAGGCTCCGGAACAACTTTGAAGATCATGCATTGGAGCACCATGGAAGGAGGACCACTTAGACCCAAGGGAGAGGCTCAAGAGACACAAAGTGACGCGACTCGAGAGGTTACAGAAAGGGGCGGACCGCCTCCCCAAGTGGGCGGACCGCCTGTTTTGGGTTAAGCTCTCTGGATCTCTGACTAGGCGGACCGCCTGGTGCAGTAGGCGGCCGCCTACTCCCCTGTGATGCTTTCCGGATTTTCCACTAGTTTGGGGTGTAATTCCAAGTATAGCCCTAGTCTACTTCTATTGTTTTGGACCACCTTAAGGGTATTCTAGGCTTTTCATTTATGCTTGTAGAAGACTATAAAGTCTTCACTTAGCCATTTATTTTCATTATCTAGCTTTGAACACAAAAACAAGAGAATTACTCTTTGAATGAAAACCTTGATTCTTGGCTTGAATTTCAATTGGACGAATCCAAGTTGAACCTCAAACCTTTTCGATCACTCTATTTGCAAGGACCTCGTGATTCTTGAGGATAGTTGCGTAGTGTTAGGTGATTCTTTCCAATCGTTCGGGGTGTAACGGAACGAGTTCTTCGTTGCTACTCGAACCTTAGTGTAAGTCTCGTCTCACTTTATCTCTTTATCGCTTTCGTAGGAATTCCCTACATCAAGATTTGTCTTGCTTCTATCTTTATTTTCTTGTCATTTTCTTCCACGTTTGTGTTTAGCAATTCCCCTCGGGTTTGCTTGCACCAACCTTAGGTGCCCCGCCCAGAGAGCAAAGGGGCCAGGCGGACCGCCCCATACTGATAAGGGGCAAAACTAGGCGGAAGCAACAAACGATACGAAAATGCGGAAGCTAAAACGAGATAGGCGATATCGATGAAGATATCGAGATAAAAAGCAAGACGAGGCTTGAAACGTTTACCTAAGTAGCACCGAGGAACTTGTCTCGATACACCCCGGGTGAAGTCAAGAATCACCTATACTATGCAACTACCCTCAAGAGACACTCGGCTCTCGCAAATAGAATGATCAAAGTGGTTTCGATGTTCAACTTGGAATCCACCAAGTGAAATCATGCCCGCTCACGGGTTCTTCATTGAGATTCACTCAAGAAAATATATCATTCTACATTCAAGGTTTGTTAATGAAATGAAATGGCTAAGTGTTCTATTTATAGAACTTTCTAAGACTAAGTGAAATGACTAAAATAGCCCTCAACTAAGTTAAAACAATATACAACACTTGAGGGCAAAATAGGAAGTTCAATGTCAAAAGTTGGGGTCTTCAATGTTCTAGGCGGGGCGCCTAGGCTTAGGCGGGGCGCCTGGAACTTAGGAAGCGAGCTGGGAGACTTGTGGCCAGGCGGGGCGCCTGGTGGCCAGGCTGGGCGCCTGAGTGGCCAGGCGGGGCGCCTGAGGTGGCCGGGCGGGGCGCCTGAGTGGCTGGGCGCCTGGCCGGGCGGGGCGCCTAGGTGGCCGGCCGGGGCGCCTGGCTGCCTAGGCAGTGAGCCCTCCAGGCGGGGCGCCTGGGCTAGGCGGGGCGCCTAGCTGTGCTGGGCGTCCCTCCTCCTCCTTGGGCGTGGGGCCCTGTGCCGAGATCATCTGAAACACTTCCAAAGCCCTCGGCTTTCCCGTCCTTTGCATCCTTCAAGCTTGGCACTCGTTGATTGACATCTTAACTCGATTTGCCCCGCATCATCCTCCCCTTCTTGAAGAGATTTCGTCCTCGAAATCAATCCATCAACGCCTACATGCAAAGACAAGCAACAAAACACAAAAATGTTCCTACTACAAGAGTAGGTTAGTGCCAACGGTGTGGGAAAACACACTCTTATGATATAACCAAGCATCTATAGCGCTAAAGAAGTCCATGTTCCCAAAGGAACTAGAAAGTACTTGGTTCCACAAGTAAGTGCACCCAACACAAGAACAAACAAAGAGATCAATAGGGCATAGCATATGCAAGATTAAGCTATCAAAATCCCTACAATCTCTAAGTTCAAGATTAGCACACCAAGACCTTCCACTACACGAGTAGGTAGGTCCAACAAGAGTGAGTGCAAGCACGGTGGATAATTCGCTCTTGTTATAGAGCCAAGTATCAATACCAATCAAGAAGCTCATGTTCCCCAAGGGAACAACAAGTTCTTGGCTCCATAGTGTCAAGCACTCACAACCATAACAAGCAAGGGAATCATTAGGACATAGCACATTCAAGATCAAGCAATCAAAGTTCCGATGACCCCCCTTTGAAACGGATTATGGCCATTTCATGGTCTTCATCATCTATGTCAAGGTTCATTCGGATTTGCTCAAATTCATTGAAATATTCCCCAACCGATTTGGAACCTTGTTTCAACTCATAGAGACGCTTTTGTTGTTCAACCCGGTATTGGTTCGTCAAGTACTTCTCATCCATCACCCTGATCAACTCTTCCCAAGTAAGATTAATAGCCATCCCCGTCCTCCTTCTATTCCTCTTCACCGACTCCCACCAAGTAGAAGCAAAAGATTCGAAGGAAGATATTGCATACTTGGTTTTCTTCACCTCGAGCATATCATTGGTTTCAAATATTCGCTCCATAGTCAATTTCCAATCAATGTACTCCACCGGGTCACTACTTCCTTTGAAAGAAGGAATAGTGAGCTTCACACTATTGAGGTTGTTGTTGTTATCACGACCCCCTTGGAAAGGCTCCGGTTGGCCTCCATAGTGATCTCCATAACCACCATAACCTCCACAATCTCTCCTAACATTCCCTCCACCCCATGGGTGGCCCTCGACCTCGGCCTCTACCCCGCTCCACATTCCGACCCCAATTCATACCTCTCCTCGGTTGAAAGTGATCATCAAACCCATACATGTCATCTCCATAATTGGCTTCCTCCCCTTCTTGAGCTTCATCAACTTGCTCAAGAGGTTGCACATTTCGGATGGGTTGTGGTAGTGGAATGTTTCTTGGAGGGTTGTCTAAGATACGGGGAATGCCCGTTCGTTGGGTATTGCCCAACACTTGATCCATCCTCTCTTTATCCTCCTTTACCCGTTGTTGTTTGAGCAATTCAACAACTTGTTCCGGGGTAAAGGTAGGGCTATTTGAGCCTTCTCCGGTTTCAATTTGGACACTCGGGGTCCTTTTCTCATTTTGGACACTCGGGGTCCCATGTTCTCCTTGTGTACTCGAGGCTCCCTTTTCAAGAGACTCGATTCTTTGGTTCATGAGGTCCATCTTGGCAAGAAGATTAGCCAAGGCCTCCTTAATAAAATCTTGTCCGTCGTTAGCCATAGTACCTACAAAGAAAGAAACAAGAGTTATTTAAAACACCTCACTCGCTCCCTCACTTGTGTTCACTCGGATCACTCTTTTGGGTGACGGTGGATATTTCACTCGACTTGTACTTCCAAAGCTTCACGTAGATGACTACAACTCCTCAACTCAACTAAACTATTCACGAGTCACGCACACTCCGGGGTGAGTGGAATCAATGGGACTCAATGAACGCTAGGCACTTTGAAGTGAAGGACTTGAGTAAACGATTCTACGCTTTTCTTGGAATTTCTACTCTCCTTCCTAGGCACGAATTCACCTAAGAGCAAGTAAATGGTTAGCACTATTCAAGTAGAACGGTTACTCAAAGTAGTACTAACTAGATGTGATGTTATCAAACAAAGGGAAATACCTACGGAAATCTACCCGAAACAACTTGTTCAGCACCCAGGAGGGGCGCCTGAAACTCAGGTGGGGCGCCTAGACTGTGCAGTATTCCAGGCGGGGCGCCTGTGACTTAGGCAGTGAGCAAGTCAGGCGGGGCGCCCGGCTTAGGCGGGGCGCCTGGCCTGAAGCTTTTCTCAACTCGTTCCAAACTCGTTTCAAGTCGATTTTCAAGCCCCAAATCCGATGTTTTCAACTTGTTTTCACAATCCAATGATACCCAAAGTTGTGTTTGATCTTCCTTAACAAAACCTAATCAAATTATCAACCAAACAATCAATCAAAACAAGGTTCTATCTCAAGACTCAAGAACACAAGGGTTTAACAAAAAGGGTTCAACAAGGATTGTGATTCATCAAAGTAGGTGTTACACATGTTCAAATCCCACAAAATTGGTATCGAATCGTTTGTTTTTCAATGAAGTTCAATCCCCCAATATCAAGTTTTCAATCAAGCATCAATCCAACCCAAGAATCAAGCCCCAATCATCAAGAACAAGTTCATCAAGGGTTTAAGGGGTTTTGGGGTTTCAATTTTTCAAACTTCACCAATTCCAACAATTTTGATACCTAAGCAACGGGAATTCAATCACGATCAAGAATCCATAACACCCATATCACAAATCATCCAAACCAACAAGTTACACCAAATTTTTAGATTTTCAATTTTTCAATTTTTTTGTAATTTTCACCTTTCTAATAACTTCAACAACAAGGAAACTAAAAGAGGATACTAGGCACGAAGAATCAAGGGTCGGGGGTTCGTAGAAACGAGACCCGAGCCTTGCTCTGATACCAAGATGATAAGAATCAAAATGCGGAAAGTAAAAGGATAAGAACGAGACGTAACTCGATCTCTAATCCCAAGTAGCAACGGAGAACTTGTTCCGTTACACCCCGGGAGAAGGACAAGAACACCTACGCTAGGCAACTACCCTCGAGCTAACGCGAGCACGCAAGTAGAATGGTCGGAGAGGAAAAGCATTCATCTAGATCCGCTAGAAGAACTACAAGTCCAAAATCAAAGGGTTTCATTCAATAACCAAGAGCCTTGCTCATGTTCAATGTTTTAACATTCATCAACTATCATAAACTAAGTGTAAATAGGCTAAGCATGGATATTTATAGTGTTCCCAAGCTTGCAAAATGACTAAAATACCCTTACTAATAAGGTTCACAAACATAGGCCACGTAGGGCAAAACGGTAAAATAAACATAGGCTTTCACAGCTAGGAGGGGCGCCTGGAATCTGGGAGGGGCGCCTGGGTTCAGGTGGGCGCCTGGCTAGGCGGGCGCCTGGGTGGGACGCCTGGCTAGGCGGCCCGCCTGTGCACTTTTCAGCTCTTAGGCAGTGAGCTTGCCAGGCGGGGCGCCTGGCTCTGCTGTGCCATTTTCTTCCTTAGGCGTGAGGCCTAGTTTGATCACCCGGAATGGCTTCCACTCGTTTCCTTCTTCAAGGCCTCTCCTCACCAAGTGTAAATGGACTCCTTGGATCTCCTTGGCTTGACTCCGAGTGAAGGGTCTTGTGGGGGTTTGGGTCTTATCAGCTCCTCCGAAGCCGAGTGGCCGGGCTCAAGAACCGAAGCCATTATCTTCAAATTTGAGCCCGAAGGCAAAGAGACCGAGGACATGGAGCTCGAAGACAAATGAGCATCCGAGGACAATGAGTTCGAGCAGGCAAGCACGCCTCGAAGTCAAGGCTGCCGAACACAAACTTAATTCAGCCCTGTGTGGCTTGTTTTATTTGGTCACTTGTGACTATTTACTACTTTATCCTTAGCATAGTCTATAAATAGTTCATTTCACTTCATTGTAAAGGATCCAGATTTTAGTTTATGAAAAATATAGCAAGTGCTATTGTGAGTCTCCGATGGAGCTTTTCCCCGACGTGGGCCTTTAAGAACTTGTGTCAACCGGTGTTATTCGTTTGAACAAATTCTTCTTGATCATTCAATTTGCATGAAGCGGGTCTTTCTTGAGGATTGTTGCATAGTATAGGTGCGTCTTGATTTTCCCTTCGATCGAGTTGAGACAGGTTCCTCACTGTTCTTTCGAATCGAAGCAAGATTTGATGCCGGGCAAACTAGCTCGAGACCCTTTACGAGAAGCCAAGCCAAAGCTATCCATGATGCTCACCTTCACTTGGTATGGAAAGGCTTGGACGTGGAAGATGGAGGCTCCGGAACAACTTTGAAGATCATGCATTGGAGCACCATGGAAGGAGGACCACTTAGACCCAAGGGAGAGGCTCAAGAGACACAAAGTGACGCGACTCGAGAGGTTACAGAAAGGGGCGGACCGCCTCCCCAAGTGGGCGGACCGCCTGTTTTGGGTTAAGCTCTCTGGATCTCTGACTAGGCGGACCGCCTGGTGCAGTAGGCGGCCGCCTACTCCCCTGTGATGCTTTCCGGATTTTCCACTAGTTTGGGGTGTAATTCCAAGTATAGCCCTAGTCTACTTCTATTGTTTTGGACCACCTTAAGGGTATTCTAGGCTTTTCATTTATGCTTGTAGAAGACTATAAAGTCTTCACTTAGCCATTTATTTTCATTATCTAGCTTTGAACACAAAAACAAGAGAATTACTCTTTGAATGAAAACCTTGATTCTTGGCTTGAATTTCAATTGGACGAATCCAAGTTGAACCTCAAACCTTTTCGATCACTCTATTTGCAAGGACCTCGTGATTCTTGAGGATAGTTGCGTAGTGTTAGGTGATTCTTTCCAATCGTTCGGGGTGTAACGGAACGAGTTCTTCGTTGCTACTCGAACCTTAGTGTAAGTCTCGTCTCACTTTATCTCTTTATCGCTTTCGTAGGAATTCCCTACATCAGTTGGTATCAGAGCAAGGCTAGGGTTACGTTCTTACGAACCCTCGTCCTACTCTTCGTGCTTGTCTTTTATGTTCCGTGTTTATTTTCGTGTTCTTGTTCTTGTTTCATTGAAAAGAAGAAAAAAATTCAAAAACTAGAAAACCCAAAAATTTGCTAGAAATTGTTGGTTGACACGATTTTGTTGGTTTTGATTATCGGGGATTGTTTGTTTACGTGAACCCGACAATTGGGTACCAACAAAACACGTTTTGGAATTGAAAATCACAAGTTGGAAAATTTGAACCCTAGGTTGGGTGTTTTGCAAAATTTGCCAAATCTTGTTGAATGTTATGAGACGTTGGTTGTTTGGTATCGGGGAATGTTCCTTATGATTACCCCGTCGTTTTGATACCTATATAACATCATTTGGAGTTGCGGTTTGAAAATCGAATTTTTGAAATCTTGGTGTTCTTGAAGTTTTTGAAGAATTTGCTCCAAATCTTTGAACCAAGTTGTTTGTTGGTTGTTTGTTGGATTAAACCATTGGGGTTTGCTTGTTATAGTCCAAAACAACTTTGGGTACCATTACATATCAAAAACTCCTTGAAAACGTTGGAAAATCGGGTGCCAAGAACCAAGAACCAAAGCCGAAACTGTGCAGGAAAACTGGCTAGGCGGACCGCCCCTCATTTCAGGCGGACCGCCCAAAATTTTATCACTCTCTGGATTGTGGAGTAGGCGGACCGCCCACCTTGCAGAGGCGGGGCGCCCACTCCCTGAAGGGTGTCCGGGTAGTTTGTTTCGTAGGCTTTCGTGTTTTATTTGCTTCCATTACTTCCGGTTGGTACTTTGCGAGTAATTCTCCTACTCAACTAGTACTAATTCATTGAGCGCTTAGGATATTCGTGCGTGTTGGTGTTTGATAACTTCAAAGAAGACTCGTAGAATTTCTTTGGCTCAAGTGCTCACTTAAAAAGCCGAACGTCCATAGAGTCCCATTGAATCCACTCTTCCCGAAGAGCATTGGGTACTTGTCGAATTGTTTGGTTGTTGAGGTAGTTGTTCAACTCCGAGGAAGACTTTTGAATTCAAGCTTGAGTGAAACCACCCCAACTTGAGTGAACCCGAGCGACAATCAAAGGTGAGGGAGCGAGTGAGGACTTTCACTCTAATCTCTTTATTTGTCTTTGATTGTTTGTAGGTACAATGGCGGAAGAGAAAGCCAAGAATACCATTGAGGTTCCCGTTGACGTCTTGGCTAGTCTATTGGCCGAGGTGAAAACCTTGAACCTTAGAATGGAAGTCTTTGAAAAGGAAAGGACCCCGAGTGTCCAAAAGGATGCCAATGAAGGCACAAGTGATGACTCCATCATGAAACCGGACCAATATGCGGAGTTAGTTCGTCGACAACGGTTGAGGGATGAGACTCTTGCTAGGGAGAGATCGTTGGGCACTCCCCAACCCTTGGGCAATCCCCAAGGAGATGTCCCACTCTTAAGGCCCCGAAGAAATGTGGTTCCTCTTGAGCAAGTTGATGAAGCTCAAGAAGGGGAGGGCCTCGGACTAGAAGATGATTTTTATGCTCACTATCCGAATAGGAGGGCGATGCACGGAGGCCGAGGAATGGATGGAGGTCGTGGGCGAGGTCGAGGACCTCCAAGGGCTTTTATGGGAAGGGACTTGAGACGGGATTATGATGAGGTTGAAGATTACTACGGGGGTCAACCGGGACCACATCGTGGGGGTCGTGACACTAACCTCAATAGTGTGAAGATCACTATCCCACCTTTCAAAGGGACTAGTGATCCGGAAGCTTTCTTAGAGTGGAAGGTTCAATTGGAACGGGTCTTTGACACGAATGACATGTCCGAGGAGAAGAAGGCTACATATGCCATTGCTTCCTTTGAATCTTATGCCTCTACATGGTGGGAATCCATGAAGCGATCAAGGAGACGACTTGGGTTGCGGATGAACATCACTTGGGAAGAGTTGAAAGAAGTAATGAACAACAAATATGTGACTCCCAAGTACCGGCAAGAGCAACTCAAACGGCTCTATGAATTGAAACAAGGCTATAAGTCCGTTGATGAATATTTCAACGACTTTGAGAAAAACCGGATGGCTCTTGATATGGAAACGGAGGATGAGGAACAAGCCATCATCCGTTTCAAAAGTGGCTTGAGTAGAGAGATTGCCTCCCAATTGAGACTTCACATCTTCCACTCCTTGCAAGATGTTTGTGATGCCGCGGTTGAAGCCGAGAAATGGCTCAAAGAAGAAAAGGCTCCTCGCTTTAGGAGTACTACCACTACCACTCCTTCAACTCGTACCAAAGAATGGAAGAGCCCATATGCTAGTGGAGCAAGTGGGAGTCGAGATGTAAAGAAGCCTTTTGAGAAGGCCACCCCGAAGAGCGACCACAAAGAGGTTGGAGGTATTTCTAAAACTACCTTAAATACTCCTTCTTCTTCTTCTTTCCAATGCCATAAATGCAAGGGTTATGGCCACTTTGCTAAAGAGTGTCCTACCCGGAAAACGATGATTGTGATGGAGGATGGGTTGGTCTATGAGGGGGAAAGTGAGCCCGAGGGAGAAGATGATGAGGAGGAGAGTGAGGAGGTTGAGTGTGAGGGAGAAGAGAGAGCGACGGAGGGGGATGATCCTAATATGTTCCTTGTAGTACGTCGTATTTTGGGTGCTATGGTGAATGAAGAGAGGGAGGATGAGCAAAGGGAAAACTTGTTCCATGCTAGGTGTAGAGTGAAGGGGCAAGTGTGTTCCATGATCATCGACTCGGGTAGTTGTGCGAATGTGGTGAGCCAATCTTTGGTGTCACAATTGAAGTTGCCTACCCTTAAGCATCCAAACCCCTACCGTTTGCAATGGTTGAGTGAATGTGGGGAGTTGAGGGTAGTGAAGCAAGTCTTGATTAGGTTCAAGATTGGAAACTACCAAGATGAACACATGTTTGACGTGGTGCCAATGCAAGCTTGCCACCTTCTTTTTGGTAGGCCTTGGCAATACGACAAACAAGTGGTTCATGATGGCCGAGCCAACACTTACACGGTTAAACATGAGGGGAAGAAGTTTGTGCTTACACCCTTGACCCCAAAGCAAGTAAGTGAGGACTACCGGCGCATGAAGGAATTGAGGGAAGCGGCTAAGGCCAAGTCCCCGGTTGTGGCCAAACCTTTGGCCGAGACTCCACCATCTTCCACCGGTCGCATGTGTGCCATGATGCAACCGGGCGAGTACTTGAGAGGTAATGATGGCACCAAAATGCTCATATGCCTAGTGCACAAAGGTATGGTTCTAAACTCCGATTGTGATTTATCTTCTAACCCTAACCCTTTGCCTAGTGCTATTGACAATGTTTTGAAGGTCTATGAGGACATGTTCCCGGAGGAGATGCCGGATGGATTACCTCCCTTGAGGGGTATTGAGCATCAAATTGACTTTGTCCCGGGATCTCAAATTCCCAACAAGCCGGCATATAGAAGTAATCCCGAGGACACAAGGGAGTTACAAAAGCAAATTGATGAGTTGCTTACCAAGGGCTTGGTGAGGGAGAGTTTGAGTCCTTGTGCCGTGCCCGTGATCCTTGTCCCAAAGAAGGATGGCACAAGAACCAAACGCTCTTCGGGGTGAGTGGAATTGATGGGACTCGATGGGCGAACGGTTTTATAAGTGAGCACTTGAGCCAAAAATTTACTACGAATCTTCTTTGAGCTCTACTCTCCTCTAGGCACGAAGATCCTAAACGCTCAATGAACTAGTACTAATTGAGTAGGAGTGTTACTCTCAAAGTACTAGCCGGAAGCAACGGAAACCAAACAAACACGAAAGCCCACGAAAAGATGCAAAACCAACCAGCCAGTGGCCTGGGCGGCCCGCCTGGTGGCCTGGGCGGTCCACCTGGGTGGCCGACCAGTAAGGGGCTGTGGGCGGCCCGCCTAGGGCATGGGCGGTCCGCCTGGGGCCTGCTCCCAGCACCTCCGAAAATGGGATTTTTGACTTTTTCACCCAAATCCTCAACGTTTTCAAGGAGTTTTTGATATGTAATGGTACCCAAAGTTGTTTTGGACTATAACAAACAAACCCCAATGATTTATATCAACAAACAACCACCAACAAGATAGTTTCAAGAATTTGGAGCAAGTTCTTCAAAGTTTTCAAAAATTTTCAAGATCCAAAACTTCGATTTTCAATCCACAACTCCAAACGATGTTATGGGGGTATCAAAACGACGGGTTAACTATATAGAACAATCCCCAATACCAAACATCCAAGAATTCATAACAACAAACAAGTTCTAGCCAATTTTGTGAATTCTTCAACTTTGAGATTTGATTTTCAAAAATTCGATTCACAACTCCAAGACGTGTTTTGTTGGTACCAAATCAACGGGAATATGATATCAATCAATCCCCGATAACAAACAACAACAAAATCGTTACAAACAACGATTTCTAGCAATTTTTTTGTGATTTTCAAGTTTTTGGATTTTTTTTGTTTTTCTTCTAATTTCAAGAACAAACAACACAAGGATAACAACGATAAGAACAAGACCGAGGATTCGTAAGAACGAAGCCTAGCCGTGCTCTGATACCAACTGATAAGGGGCAAAACTAGGCGGAAGCAACAAACGATACGAAAATGCGGAAGCTAAAACGAGATAGGCGATATCGATGAAGATATCGAGATAAAAAGCAAGACGAGGCTTGAAACGTTTACCTAAGTAGCACCGAGGAACTTGTCTCGATACACCCCGGGTGAAGTCAAGAATCACCTATACTATGCAACTACCCTCAAGAGACACTCGGCTCTCGCAAATAGAATGATCAAAGTGGTTTCGATGTTCAACTTGGAATCCACCAAGTGAAATCATGCCCGCTCACGGGTTCTTCATTGAGATTCACTCAAGAAAATATATCATTCTACATTCAAGGTTTGTTAATGAAATGAAATGGCTAAGTGTTCTATTTATAGAACTTTCTAAGACTAAGTGAAATGACTAAAATAGCCCTCAACTAAGTTAAAACAATATACAACACTTGAGGGCAAAATAGGAAGTTCAATGTCAAAAGTTGGGGTCTTCAATGTTCTAGGCGGGGCGCCTAGGCTTAGGCGGTGCGCCTGGAACTTAGGAAGCGAGCTGGGAGACTTGTGGCCAGGCGGGGCGCCTGGTGGCCAGGCTGGGCGCCTGAGTGGCCAGGCGGGGCGCCTGAGGTGGCCGGGCGGGGCGCCTGAGTGGCTGGGCGCCTGGCCGGGCGGGGCGCCTGGCTGCCTAGGCAGTGAGCCCTCCAGGCGGGGCGCCTGGGCTAGGCGGGGCGCCTAGCTGTGCTGGGCGTCCCTCCTCCTCCTTGGGCGTGGGGCCCTGTGCCGAGATCATCTGAAACACTTCCAAAGCCCTCGGCTTTCCCGTCCTTTGCATCCTTCAAGCTTGGCACTCGTTGATTGACATCTTAGCTCGATTTGCCCCGCATCACATACTCAGGCGCACAGCCAAGCCCAGCCCAGCCCACTGCCCAAAATGGAGCAAAATGCGGGCGCTCCACCCGGATCGCTGAAGGCCGAGATTCCTAGCTATGTTAAGACTATTTTGACCCTACGTGGTCCTTTATTCCTAAGCCTAAGTGTGGGCAAGTTAGACCTTTCATATGGTGTCTAAAAACACCTATAAATAGCTAGATGTCTTGTTATTTTCATTAGCTTATTTTGATGATTAAACAAACACTTGTGTTGAGAGTTAAACTCTATTGTTGAATGAATGTGATAAGACCCAAACGACCTCAAGACCTTTCACTCGGAGTCAAGCAAAGTTAATCCAAGATACCCATCTTCACTTGACATGGAAGAGCATAGAAGAAGGCCCCAAGAGCAACTTGAAGACCATGCTTTGGTGTGCCATGGATGGAGGACCCTCGAGGACACTTGGAGAGGCTCAAGAGGCTCAAAATGAGACACCCCAAGGGGCTTCAGGAAGAGGCGGAGCGCCTCCCAGCTGAGGCGGGGCGCCTCCCAAAATCCAGAGGCTTGGAAGTCAAGAGGCGGAGCGCCTTAGACAAGAGGCGGAGCGCCTCAGGAAAAATCCAGAGAGCAAGCTGCAGCTAGGCGGCCGCCTCCCCACCCTAGGCGGACCGCCTCCCCCTGTTACCCATATGCGGGATTTTTAAGACTTTTGCATGAACTTCCTATTTTAGCCCTGCGCGGCCTTTATTTATTTTAGCCCACTTTGGGGGTATTTTAGACATTTTATTAGTCCTAAGTGAAGCCTATAAATACTTCACTTAGCCTCTTTCAAACATTACCTTACTTTGATTATTGATGAATGAAAATAGAGTTGAACTCTTTGGAAGAAACCTTTGCTCTTGGTTGCTTGAATTCACTAGTGGAACCTAGTTGAGTCTTGAACCGAAAACCCGACCATTCGACTTGCGAGTCCGTTGTTGTCTCGAGGGTCGTTGCATAGTGTAGGTCCTTCTTGACGCCGATTCGTGGGTACCTCGGGACAAGTTCCCCGTGGTTACTTCGAAGGGAGTTCGAGTTGTGTCTCGCTCTCCTATCTTTATCTTTATTTCCGCGTTTCGTATTTGATTCCTATCATCTTGGTATCAGAGCAAGGCTCGGGTTTTATTTCTACAAACCCCCGACCCTTGATTCTTCGTGCCTAGGTTAGTTTCGACTTTAGGTTCTTGTTTATTGTTGTTAAAAGAAGAAAACTACAAAAAAATTGGAAAATTGAAAATCTAAAAATTTGGTGTATCTTGTTGGTTTGGATGATTCTTCGTATGGGTGTTATAGATTCTTGATCGTGGTTGAAACCCCGTCGTGTGGATACCAAAAACACTTGGATTGGTGGAGTTTGAAAATCAAAACCCCAAAACCCCTTAAACCCTTGATGAACTTGTTCTTGACGATTTTTGATTGATTCTTGGGTTGGATTGAAGTGGAATTGAGAACTTGTTATTGAGGTTTGATCTTTGTGTGATTCCCGTTCTTTTGGTACCTTAAACACCCAATTTGGAGTTGTATTACATGAATTGAGAATTTGAAACCCTTTGAAAATTTGAAAATTCTTAAACCCTAGCTTTGAAGATGATGATCATGGTGGATTGTTTGATATTGACTGGGGTTTGATAAAAGTTGTTGGGGTTCGTTCTTTGTGACTGATACAATATTTGGGTACCTTTGAATTGCTAAAACAACGCTTGATTAGTTGGATTCTTGGGTGCAAGACCAACAAAACGCGAAGTGAACTGTGCTGGAACACAGCAGGAGGCGGAGCGCCTAACAAAGAGGCGGAGCGCCTCCCACTGGTGAGCTTGCAGGATTTATCTGAGGCGGAGCGCCTGATAAGGGGCAAAACACGCGGAAGCTAAATACGATACAAACAATACGGAAGCGATAAAAGATAACAAGAAATCGAGACTAGGAAGGCAAGAAAGTAGAAGAAAGAATCGAATTCAATTTACTAACGTTAATTGAATCCAAAAGGGAGAAGGGAAACTCGAACCTTACAATGGAATCAAACTAGGTGTCGATCTCCATAGGTTCCAAGTCGAGACATACACGAGCCTCGGGCTCAAACAAGAAGGGCTCGGCCTCTTCAACGTTCTCTCTCAATTCTATCTTCTCTATTCAAAGCTAACTAATGGAAGAAATGGCTAAGTGTCCCTATTTATAGTTTTTCATAAGGTTAGGTGAAATGTCTAAAATGCCCCCAAAGTGAAATAATACATACAAGCCACTTAAGGGCAAAATAGGAACTTCATTCCAAAAATCTAGAAGTCTTCAGCGTTGGGCGCTCCGCCTGGAATTTGGGCGCTCCGCCTGAATTGCCTTGATGCTGGGCGCTCCACCTGGAGCTTGGGCGCTCCACCCTGGTTGCCCTTCAGCTGGGCGCTCCGCCTAGATTTCAGGCGCTCCGCCTGGAACAAAGGAAGTCTGGGCGCTCCACCTGGAGCTTGGGCGCTCCACCCTGGGCGCCTTGAAGCTAGGCGCTCCGCCTGACCGTGCTGGGCGCTTTTCCTTCCTTGGTGCTCCGATGCATGATCTTCAAGTCGCTCCCGGAGACCTTAACTTGCATTCCTTGTGCTCTCAAGCTTGGTTCTTGATGGTTAGTGTCTTGGCTCGATTTGCCCCGCATCATCCTCCCCTTCTTGAAAGGATTTCGTCCTCGAAATCAAACTATCAAAACCTACATTCAAAGCAAGCACAACCAAAATTTCCTACTTCACAAGTAGGTTAGCTTAACAAGAATAAGTGCACACTCTTGTGATAGAGCCAAGCATCAATACCAATCAAAAAGCGTATGTTCACAAAGGAAACAATAAATTCTTGGCTCACAAAGAACAAGCACTCATTTTCAAAGCAAGCAAAGAGATCAAGGATATGCATGTAGCAATTAAATTCCCCACGACCCCTAAGCCCATGACCAACATACCAAGCCTTCAAATCAATTTTATCACAAAGTGACACATCGGCTTTGGCATGCTCAACACTCAAGGTGTGCTCGACATATGGGATGGAGTAAGTAAAATAGTTCAATTCACAACTAACATCGACTACTCCACTCCCCTTCTTAAGAGCATTCCTACACACACCGAGAGGTACCTCCTCACCTCCAAAGACTCCTCCAAGACGACCCTCGTCACTAGATAAACTCCAAAGGAAAGTCTCCAAAATAGGTTCTTCATCATTATAGTCTATACAACGAAGGCCAGGACCACTAGAAGAAAGGTCAACACGACCAATATCAAGACTGCTCTCCTCACTTGGAGTTCCAAACAATGGATCATCCCTAGAGCCTAACTTTACAAACCATGGAGGTTCGATTCTACTACCGACCCTAGTCCGATACAATTCACCACCACAAACAAGATTGCCTTCAAACAATAGAAATGTAAAGGCATGCACTTCAAATTTATGGCTACAAGCAAGCATATCATCCAGACTAGGTCTTTCACTCTCAGTCGAGGAGTCATCGAAAATAAATCGATCCATCTCACACTCAAGAGACTCCTCAAAATCAAATACACCCTCACTACGACACAAGAGACCACCACTATCAATTAAACAATCAAAGGGAAGAATAAGATTATCAAGCAATTCATCTTCTCCTTTATCAAAAATAGGTGGTGTGTCATAACAAGGTTCACAAACAAGGTCAACTTCATCATTCTCACTAGAGAGAGGTTCAATGAAAATCGAGCTCACATCATGATGTGGCTTTTCAATCCCCTCAACTAGTGGTTCATTTTCACACACAAGTTGACCCAAAGGTTCTACACTAGTTGCAAAAACATTGTATTCATGCAAATCATCAACTAGCATAGAGTTTTCACTTACAAGCCCACAAGACAAGGAAGTTTCATGCTTAAGGGAAGAAGAACTATCACATACCTTTGAGTAGCACCCGGGCTCACTCCATGTACTTGAAGCATCATGGGTAGTTCCTTCACCTCGTAGCTCACATTTGGCTTCTCCTTCACCTTGTCTTTCCATCTCGGAACATGGTTGAGGCTCCGTCGGTTTGCCTCCAAGAATACCTACACAAGTACTCAAACAAGTAGAAGAAAAAGATAAAGGGTTAAGGTTAGAATAAGGGGTGTCCTCACTCTCACTTTTTCTTTTTCCCTCTTTCTTTTCCCTCATTTTCTTTTCAAGGTCGGGTGTAGATTCGGGTGGTGACATCCCACTCACATCACTCAATACATCCTCTCCTTTTTCCACTCGAGGAATGTCACCGGTCACTCCCTTACTCCTCTCTATCTTTTGTCTCTCAAATTCGGGCGAATTGGGACGAGGCCCAAGAATACCCATAGCCGGAGTAGGTGGACTCTTTACATCAACCCGGAATCTAGAACTTGGAGACTCATCACTTGATGTCTCCTTCTTCTTCGTTGGTGAACCACTCGGCTTTGGAAGCGGCTTCGGGCTCACCTTGTTGACATTTGTCAACTCTTTTCTAGCACTTGTCCCACCACTTCTTGTAATTGTAGGACTTCTTGTTTGCACATTGTTGGTGCAATGCAATTCCCGAAGGGAAAGCTAAGCACGACGCGGAAGAAGAACAAATAAAGAAGAAGATAAAAGCAAGACAAAACGTGCTTCTTTCGAAAGAACAGTGGGGAACCTGTCCCAAAGCTCGATCAAAAGGGAGACAAGAATCACCCTAACTATGCAACAATCCTCAAGAGAACATTGCCTCTTGCAAACTGAATGATCAAGAGGAATGTTCAATCGGACTAGCCGAAAGCCACAAGTCCTTAAAAGCCCTCACCGGGGTTTTGCTCACGACGGAGATAAGAAATGAGCTCGGCACTTTCATTCAATATCAATATCCAAAAACTAGCTACTTACAATGTAAGGAAGTAAGGTTTATATAGGAAATACTAAGGGTAAACTAGTAAATAGGTCACAGTCGACCAATAAAAATAAGCCACGCAGGGCTGAGTTAAAAATGTGTTCGGTAGCCTTGACTTCGGTGAGCCTTGCTTTGGTTCTTGACTTCGGTGGGCCTGGCTTCGGTTCTCTATGGCCTGCTCGAACACATTTGTCATCGGGCGCTGACTTAGCTTCGAACACATAATGTTGTGTTCGGCTCTGCGCTGCCCGGGGTCAAGAGCTGCTGTTCGGGAACTTTGTCATCGGGCTCAAACTTGAAGATGTAGCCCTTGGTTTCATCACTTGGCAACTCCTCTTCCGAACACATGCTTCTTCCCATCGTATTCAACTGGACGTGCATGTCATGGAGCAGCTTAGCTTGACTTCGGGTAATTGGCCTCCTCGGTTCATCAGTCACTGCCTTCGGTTGATCAGCACTTCGGGCTGCATCATCCTCCCCTTCTTGAGAGGATTTCGTCCTCGAAATCGAGTCATCCTCTGCTGCTGATGTTTGGCCTACAACACAAGGAGTCAAATCAGTAACATTGAAGGTGTTGGACACATTATACTCACCTGGGAGGTCGATGACATAAGCATTGTTGTTTATTTTGCTCAGCACTTGAAATGGACCATCCCCTCGAGGAGCCAATTTTCCTTTCCTTAGGTTCGGGAAACGTTCCTTTCGGAAGTGAACCCAAACCCAATCACCCTTCTTTAACTCCAACTTTTTACGCCCCTTGTTTTTCTTTAAGGCAACCTTTGCATAGGCGTCCTCGAGGTTCTTCTTCACCTTCGCATGCAACTCGAGCAGAGCTTTGGCTCGGTGAGTACCTGCAAAATCGATAGCAACATCTCGAGGCAATGGGGTTAGATCAAGTGGAATTAAAGGGTTAAATCCATACACACACTCGAACGGGGTCATGTTAATCATTCGATGCACCGTTCGATTGTTTGCAAACTCCATCATGGGCAAACGATCAGCCCAGTTTCCAACCTTGCCTTTGGTCATTGCCCGAAGCAAAGATCCCAAGGTTCGGTTAACTACTTCGGTCTGTCCATCAGTCTGAGGATGGTGAGACGTCGAGAAAAGTAGTTTGGTGCCGAGGGCACCCCATAGACACTTCAAAAAATGACTCAAGAATTTTGTGTCCCGATCACTCACAATAGTACGAGGGACACCATGCAATTTCAACACATTGGAAACAAATAATGTAGCTACATGCTGGGCATCGTCACACTTCTTGCAAGGAATAAAGTGAGCCATTTTCGAAAATCGATCAACCACAACGAAGATGCTATCATGTCCTCCCCCCGATCTCGGTAGCCCCAAGACAAAGTCCATGGATGTATCAACCCAAGGTCGATCAGGCACAGGCAACGGGGTATACAAACCATGAGGGTTGGACTTCGATTTAGCTTTCTTGCAAACGAGACAAGCGTTGCAAAGCTTTTCCACATCTCGTCGCATTTTGGGCCAATGGAACTGCTCGGTCAAGATACCAAGAGTTTTATCGACACCGAAGTGTCCCATCAGTCCACCGGAGTGAGCTTCTCGAACCAAGAGCTCTCTCCACGATGACACTGGCACACAAACCCTCCCATTCTTGAAGAGGTAGCCATCGTGCCACTGATATTTCTCAACTCTTCGGCCACTCAAGATCGCGTCTCGAACGCATTTCAGCTTGGGATCGTCATCGTACATCAATTTGATGCTTTCGAATCCCATGAGCCTAGAGGCGAGAGTGGTCGCTAAAGCAAATTTCCTTGATAGCGCATCGGCCACAACGTTGTCTTTCCCCTTTTTGTAATGAATTACATAGGGAAAGCTCTCAATAAATTCAACCCATTTGGCATGCCTTCGGTTCAATTTCTCCTGTCCTCGGAGATGCTTCAAGGACTCATGATCACTTCGGATCACAAACTCTCGAGGCCACAAATAATGCTGCCAATGGGCGAGTGCTCGAACGAGGGCATACAACTCTTTTGTCATAGGTCGAATAATTTAGAGTTGCACCCTTAAGCTTTTCGCTAAAGTAAGCGATCGGCTTCGACTCTTGCATCAGCACTCCTCCGATCCCAACTCCAGACGCATCACACTCGACTTCGAATGCTTTGCCGAAGTCAGGGAGTTGCAACAACGGGGCAGAACAAAGCCTCCGTTTCAACTCTTGGAAAGCCCTTTCTTGGGACTCTCCCCACACAAATGGATTGTCTTTCTTAACCAGCTCGGTTAGAGGAGCTGCCACGGTGCTAAAGTCACGAACAAACCTTCGGTAAAAGCTAGCTAACCCATGGAAGCTACGAACTTGTGATACCGAGGTCGGAGTTGGCCAATCTTTGATGGCTTCGACTTTTGATTCGTCGACTTCGACACCATTAGCACTGACTACAAATCCAAGAAAGACTACACGATCGACACCGAAGGCGCACTTCTTGAAGTTGGCATACAACTTTTCTTCTCGAAGCTTTTCAAGCACAAGCCTTAGGTGTTCGACATGTTCATCCATGGTTCGACTGTAAACAAGTATGTCATCGAAATAAACGACAACGAACTTGTTTATGAACGGTTTGAGCACGTGGTTCATCAATCGCATGAATGTGCTCGGGGCGTTGGATAAGCCAAATGGCATTACCAACCATTCATAAAGACCGAATTTGGTCTTGAATGCGGTTTTCCACTCGTCACCCGGGTTTCATTCGGATCTGGTGGTAACCGGACCTGAGGTCAATCTTTGAAAAGCATGAAGAACCACTCAATTCATCTAGCATGTCATCTAATCGAGGGATAGGATGACGATACTTTACCGTTATTTTGTTGACTGATCGACAGTCAACGCACATTCGCCATGTTCCATCCTTCTTCGGGACAAGGATAACTGGAACGGCGCAAGGACTTAAGCTCTCACGAACGAGGCCCTTGTTTAACAATTCATCAACCTGCCTTTGGAGCTCTTTGGTGTCTTCGGGATTACACCGGTATGCAGGTTTGTTGGGGATTTGAGATCCCGGCACGAAGTCAATTTGGTGCTCGATTCCTCTCATCGGAGGTAATCCACCTGGCATTTCCTCGGGAAACATGTCCTCGAAGTCCTGCAAAACTTTACGAACAGACAAAGGCAAAGGGTTATCATTAGAAAAATCATCATTAGAGTTTAGAAAGATACCCTTGTGCACGAGGCAAATCATCATCTGACCGGGGTCGTTGCCTCGTAAGATCTCACCGGGTTGCATGATTGCACAAATTCCTTTCTCTTCGATCGGTGAGTTTGTCTCCTCGGCTGTCAATTTTGCTCCCATCGGAAGCTTAGCCTTGGCCGCTTCTTTCAATTCTTTCATCCGTTTATAGTCCTCGGAGACTTGCTTTGGAGACAGTGGTTTGAGGATGAAACTCTTCCCATCAAGCTTCACGGTGTAAGTGTTGGATCTGCCATTGTGAACAGCTGTTCGGTCATATTGCCATGGTCGACCCAAGAGCAAATGACAAGCTTGCATCGGCACCACATCGAATACCATTTCATCTTGATACTCGCCGATTCTAAACTTGATCCACACTTGTTTGACAACCCTCAATTCACCACACTCATTCAGCCATTGTAATTTGTAAGGGTGGGGATGCTTCATCGTTGGTAATCCCATTTGTGAAACCAAAGTTTGGCTCACTACGTTGGCACAACTACCAGAATCAATAATCATCGAACATACCTTTCCCCTCACTCGACATCGGGCATGAAAGAGGTTTTCTCTTTGGTTGTCCTCTTCTTCAAGAGTCATGCAGCTCAAATTCCTTCGAACCACAAGAAACATTTCCGGATGATCAGCTTCGGCAGCCTCGTGATCATCATCACCTTCAGCTCGGTCAATCTCCTCGGTTAATTCCTCCTCGGTGTCACTCGCTTGCTCAAGGACGGTTCCGTCTTCGAGCAGAAGCATAGCTTTGCGAGTTGGACACTCTTTTGCCATGTGACCATAACCTCGGCATTTATGACATTGAATATTTGAAGCACTAGGAGAGTTTAGTTGAACTTTACCTCCCACTTCTCTTGGTTGGTTAACGGTCACACCTTTCTCGAAGGCTCTCTTCGGATCTCGAACAGTGTTGGCACTTGCTTGGTTGGGACTTTTCCATTCTTTTCCTCGGTTCAAGGGAGTAGAAGTAGTGACTCCTCGATACCGGTTTGCCTTTTCTTCCTTCACCAATTTTTCAGCTTCGGTAGCAGCATCAAACAAATCTTCCAACGTGTGATACACGTGGAGTCTCAACTGAGACGACACATCCTTGGTCAAGCCATTCTTGAACCGGATAATGGCTTGTTCTTCGTCTTCGGTCAGGTCAAGATTCAATCGAACCTTTTCAAATTCATCATGGTACTCTTGAACTGACTTCGATCCTTGTTTCAGCTCATATAGCTTTTGCATTTGAGTTTGCCTGTACTTAGCACTCAAATACTTAGCATCCATTGCTCTCATCAGCTGTGGCCAGGTAGTGACTTCGGGATAGTCATTCCTTCGTCTATGCCTCTTGTCAGCTTCCCACCAAGTAGATGCATAAGCTTCGAACGAAGCAATGGCATGGGCAGCCTTTCTCTCCTCGGTCATCTCATTGGTTTCAAAGATGCGCCCCATTTTCAACTTCCATTCAAGATACTCATCGGGATCACTAGTTCCTTTGAAGGGTGGAATAGTGATCTTGACATTGTTCAAGTTGGAGTCTCGAGCACCACGAATCTGTTCGGGATACTCATTATCACGATCATCAGCCTCACGCTGAATATTTCTTCCAAAATTTGCGCCTCGGCCTCGTCCTCGGAAATTTCCACGACCTCGGTGAGCTTGCCTTCGTTGAGCGAATGGCAGCTCACGTTCATACTCGTCCTCGGGAAATTCCTCTTCATCAACCTCTTCGGTTACAGCACCAAGGTCTCTTCGGTTCCTTGGGAGTGGTAACCTCTCTCCTCGGGGAATGCCCAAGTTTTGATTTCCAACTTGGGGACTGCCCAAGTTTTGTTGTGCTTGGGGATTGCCCAAGTTAAGCTCTCTTCGAATTGCTTCACTCGTCAACTGATGTTGTCGAAGAAGCTCAGCATACAGATCTGGCTTCATCGGTGTGGATTCGCTCGTTCCAGCACCGGACCCATTTCTGCCCACGGATGCACTTCCCTGCTCGAGGTTAGCTACTCGAGCACTGAGGCCTTGTATCGCAGCCATGACATCGGCTAACGACACTTCGGGCTTCTCAATGCCTTTGCCTTCGTTTCCAGCCATGGTACCTGCACAAGCCAAAGATCAAACAAATGTTGAGGTTAGAAATCACCTCACACTCTCCCTCACCTTTGATGGGTGGCGCTCGGGTCCACTCAATTTATGGGTTCGGTTTTTGATCACTCAAGGACTTGTTAACAGTGGCTCGTCCAATTGATCGGTCCTCTACGATCCTTCAAGTTCGACAATAGTCACTGTCTCTTCGGGAAGAGTGAAGTGATGTTCGACTCGATGGAACGGACGCTTTTTAACTGAACTCGGGGAGTCAAAAGAAATTTCTACGAAAGTTTGGACTTCGGTCACCCCTTCGCACGAGTTCCTATCAGCTCAAATGAGTTGGTACGACCTCGAGTAGGACAATTACTCAAAAGATCCACCAACCAGAATTTGACACGAAAGAAAGTGAGATCCTAGGAGATTCTACCCTTTGATTCCCTTTGGAATCTTTTTCGATCACACCCACTCCTGTCCGTACAAGAGTGGTCCCCTTTGGTACGGATAGGGTTTTACCTTATCCACTTTCCTTTTTCAGCCGACAATTTTCACCTGGGGTTTTAACATTCAAACCTTTACCCCTTCTTCTTCAATGGAACAGTAACCTTACTCCGGCGTACGGATGTTTCGACTTCGGTTCACTGCTCACAATTTTTAACAAGATCTGGGTTGCTTTCAACTCCGGTTTCAACGACGGAGGAATTTAAAGTTCTTCGAGCC
Organism: Petunia x hybrida; assembly: GCA_037355625.1. Classification (NCBI taxonomy): domain Eukaryota; kingdom Viridiplantae; phylum Streptophyta; class Magnoliopsida; order Solanales; family Solanaceae; genus Petunia; species Petunia x hybrida. The sequence continues at coordinate 4,871,758 of JBBBVM010000609.1, forward strand.
AAGACTTGCTCGACGTGTCGTACACTGTTACGAACTTGTAACAATTTTCCGGTGTACGGACAACGTCTCCAACTTAAGAACTTCGATTTTAAGCAATAAACAAACCCAAATCACTCAAGAACCACCAACCTTCATCGGTCTCCACCAACACAGCTGGGGTTTGATTTCCAGTCACCAAGGAAGCTCAAAACAATCCAAAATTCACCACGAAACCCTAGTCACCAAATCAGTACGTCGGGTACTCGATGGAATCAGACAGCAATGGTGAACGAGAATCCAAGATTGTTTTTCCCAAACATCCAACAATCAAACACAATTTTTGAATTTTCTTTTTATCACCTTTTTTTTTTTCTTTTTTTTTGTAAGAACACCAACAATAACAAAATCAAAACAGGAACACGAAACGGAAAACAAAGACACAAACGCACGAAAATAAAGATAACTTGAACAGGATTGGGGTTGTAGAAACAAGCCCAAACCGTGCTCTGATACCAAGATGGTGCAATGCAATTCCCGAAGGGAAAGCTAAGCACGACGCGGAAGAAGAACAAATAAAGAAGAAGATAAAAGCAAGACAAAACTTGCTTCTTTCGAAAGAACAGTGGGGAACCTGTCCCAAAGCTCGATCAAAAGGGAGACAAGAATCACCCTAACTATGCAACAATCCTCAAGAGAACATTGCCTCTTGCAAACTGAATGATCAAGAGGAATGTTCAATCGGACTAGCCGAAAGCCAGAAGTCCTTAAAAGCCCTCACCGGGGTTTTGCTCACGACGGAGACAAGAAATGTGCTCGGCACTTTCATTCAATATCAATATCCAAAAACTAGCTACTTACAATGTAAGGAAGTAAGGTTTATATAGGAAATACTAAGGGTAAACTAGTAAATAGGTCACAGTCGACCAATAAAAATAAGCCACGCAGGGCTGAGTTAAAAATGTGTTCGGTAGCCTTGACTTCGGTGAGCCTTGCTTTGGTTCTTGACTTCGGTGGGCCTGGCTTCGGTTCTCTATGGCCTGCTCGAACACATTTGTCATCGGGCGCTGACTTAGCTTCGAACACATAATGTTGTGTTCGGCTCTGCGCTGCCCGGGGTCAAGAGCTGCTGTTCGGGAACTTTGTCATCGGGCTCAAACTTGAAGATGTAGCCCTTGGTTTCATCACTTGGCAACTCCTCTTCCGAACACATGCTTCTTCCCATCGTATTCAACTGGACGTGCATGTCATGGAGCAGCTTAGCTTGACTTCGGGTAATTGGCCTCCTCGGTTCATCAGTCACTGCCTTCGGTTAATCAGCACTTCGGGCTGCATCAATTGTCATCCATGGAATGAAGTTCTTGCTCCTTGCTCCTTTGCCTAGCCAAAGAAGGTGCACTAGTAGGCACTTGGCCCTTCGCCCGGTAAGGCACAAAGTCATAAACTCTTTGCCCTACGCCCACAAGATACGCATCCTTCACCACACTATATTGCACCCTCTTCCCCTCCAACCACCGGTCACCTATCCACACATCAATATGACGCATGGGATACACATCACACCACATATAGCATTTATAGTTCCTATGAGATATGAGTACCCGAGCCTCCTTAGAAACCCACACTCCATCATACTCATAAGGATGCTCTAGCTTATGGCATGGTATCCTAAGCCTATCAACCAAAGAGGTGCTAATACAATTGGCATCGGTACCACCAATCTTGAGCAAGTATCCTCCAATACCATCTACCTCAATAACGAACCTACATCTACCCAAGTTTTGTAGATTGGCATCCAAGTGAGAACTTGAACGCCCACAAGTGTCAACTCCGACAACTTGGGTCTTCCTTATCCCTCCACTAGTGGCAACACCACTAGAACAACCTCCACTTCCCGTCACTCTCCCAACATTAGAAATGTTGTTGGAAGTCGAGGAAGGAACCTTGCTATGGAACCCATAAGTGCCTCTCGCCTTGGTTCCATAGCCCATAGTACTACCTTTACTACAATCATCCACGCCCCTCACGGCATATAACCCCTTTGTAGCAAAAGCAACACCATCTATCATACCAACCTTCTCATGGGAATTAGAAGTATTAGGCCGCTTAGCGTACCTAGAAGATGCAAGCTTCTTCTTTCCCACGGAACAACCACCAACACCTCCCATACTAAAGAAAGGTCCTCTACTACTCCCTTGCACACCATTACCAACACTAAGAGAAGATGCATAAGAATAACCCATATGCTCAACATCATCATCAACTCTATCTATGTCACTATCAACAATATCAAATTCTTCACAAGAAGAGTAAGTAGGATCAATGTACCTTGAAGCGTCACCATCTTCAGTTTCTTGACTAGAAGCATAGGCATCATCACATTCTTCATCACAAGCCTCATAGTCTTCATCAACCTCACAATCATCATAGTGAACCGCTTCATCCTCATACGAGCCATAGTCCCCCGAGTCATCATAGCAAGACCCCTCATCACCATCGTAGGAACCATAGTCTCCCTCGTCTCCACATGAGCCATAACCTCCACATTCATCATCCGACATAATTGCAACACCAAAAGATCAAAACCTCCCGAAAGTCACTCCCTCACGTGTATCACTCAATTTATGAACACTCAAGAGCGAGGCCTTTACAACTTGGGAACCAAGGTGATCACAACTAGTATGTCCAAATAAAATTTCGGAATGGAGTTAATGAGACTCGATGTACGGACGGCTATTTAAAGTGCGCACTTGAGGCCAAAAGGAGTTCTACGACTCTTCTTTGAATTCTAATCTCCTCTACGCACGAGTGTCCTAATACACTCAAGGATTAGTGTCAATGGAGTAGGCCAATTACCCTAGAAACACTAACCAAGAAGTTAGGAAACCAACGGAACACAAAAAGAAGCGAAACGAAACCAAACGGAGCCGTTTCAGGGCTAGGCGCTCCGCCCAGTGGGGGAGGCGCTCCGCCCAGTGAAGGGAGGCGCTCCGCCTGGGTGTGAGGCGCTCCGCCTGGCTGCCCCTACTGCCTAGGAGGCTGGGCGGTCCGCCCAAGGTCAGGCGCTCCGCCCGGACGCGATTTTCAGCATTTTTCCCAACGGGTTTTTGGTGATTTTGGCCAACTTTTTGGTTCGATTTCAACCCGATACACAAAATCAATCATACCCAAAAATGTATACAACTATATTAACCAATCCCCAATGGTTTTCAACTCCAAACAAACAACAACAAGCTTCGATTCAAGATTGAAGCGTTTTCAAGAATTTTCAAACTTTTTGGATTTTGATTTTGGAAATTTTGATTCGTAACACCAAATTGTGATATATGGGTATCAAAACGACGGGAATACAACAAGGAACAAACCCCAATACTTTTTAATGCTTGGGAATTCGATTCCAACCCGATCTACCAAATTTTCTTGAGTTTTCTAGTTTTTCAATTTTTTTGTTTTTCTCCAAATTTTCAAGAACAATCACAACAACACCAAGTATTCAAGGTTTTCACCTCGGCCAATAGACTAGCCAAGACGTCAACGGGAACCTCAATGGTATTTTTGGCCTTCTCGTCCGCCATTGTACCTACAACAATCAAAAACAAGTAGAGAGATTAGAGTAAAAGTCCTCACTCACTCCCTCACCTTTGCTTGTCGCTCGGGTTCACTCAAGTTGGGGTTGGGTTCACTCAAGCTTGAGATCAAAGGCGTCCTCGTAGTTGCGTAACTCCCTCGAGAATCACTCCAATTCACAAGAACTAAATGCTCTTTGGGAAGAGTGGAATTGATGGGACTCGATTAACGCTAAGCTTTTTAGTGAGCACTTGGAAGCAAGCAATTAACTATGAGTCTTCTTTGAATTCTACTTCTCCTCTAGGCACGATGTTCCTAATCGCTCAATGAATTAGTACTAATCGAGTAGGAGTATTACTCTCAAAGTACTAACCGGAAGCAACGTAAACAAACAAACACGAAAACCTAACGAAATCAACTACCCGGACCCCTTCAGGAATCTGGGCGGTCCGCCTGGTCAGTGGGGCGGTCCGCCTGGAAATTATTCAATCCCGGCAGTGAGGTTGGGTGGGCGCTCCGCCCAGAGTGTGGGCGCTCCGCCCGGGGCTTTGCTTCAGCTTTTCAAAAACTCGTTTTTGGTCGAAATGGACCCAATTTTTCCAACGATTTCAAGTTGTTTTTGATATTGAATGATACCCAAACTTGTTTCAAGCTATAACAAACAAACCCCAATGGTTTAATTCAACAAACAACCAACAAAACAACTTGTTTCAAGGATTTGGAGCAAGTTCTTCAAAAATTTTCAAGAACATCAAGATTTCAAAAATTCGATTTTCGTTCCGCTACTCCAAACGATGTTATGGGGGTATCAAAACGACGGGGTAACTATAAGGAACAATCCCCGATATCAAACAACCAAGAATTTATAACATCCAACAAGTTCTAGCAATTTTTGCGAAAATTCAACCTTTGGGTTTGATTTTCGAAAATTTGATTCACAACTCCAAAACGTGTTTTGTTGGTACCCAATTGTCGAGAATACATAAACAAACAATCCCCGATAATCAAAACCAACAAAATCGTAACAACCAACGATTTCTAGCAAATTTTTTGGTGTTTTCAAATTTTGAATTTTTTTTTTGTTTTCTTCAAGTTTTTCATGAACAACAATAAGAACAATACTAAGGCACGATAATGACACTACGAACAAGGAACGAGGGTTTGTAGAAATAACACCCGAGCCTTGCTCTGATACCAACTGATAAGGGGCAAACTACGGAAGCGATAAACGATGATAAAGAACGAGACGCGACAAGAACACTTACGAAGTAGCACCAAGGAACGAGTCTTGATACACCCTCGATTCGAGTCAAGAAGCACCTACGCTATGCAACTATCCTCAAGAGACACTCGGCTCAAGCAAATAGAGTGATCGAAGAGGATTGAAAAGCAACTTGGATTCATCCAATTGATTCAAGCCAATATTGGTTACAAGTGTTTGGGAGCAATGCTCATCAATTCAATATTCAAGGTAAGGTAAATGGCAATAAATGATGAAGGGTGTTATTTATAGCACCCTTCTACAACCTATTGAAATGTCTAATTAACAACTCGCATCATCGCCACATGAGCCACAATCTACTCCATCATCATTGCCCGACATTGTTGCAATCACCAAAGAACAAATCCTCCCAAAAGTCACTCCCTCACGTGTATCACTCAATATTTGTACACTCAAGAGCGAGGCCTTATCAACTTGGGAACCAAGGTAATCACAACTAGCATGTCCAAGTTAAAGTTCGGAATGGAATTAATGAGACTCGATGGACGGACGGCTATTTTAAGTGCGCACTTGAGGCCAAAAGGAGTTCTACGACTCTTCTTTGAATTCTAATCTCCTCTACGCACGAATACCTAATACGCTAAAGGATTAGTGTCTTTCAAGTAGGCCAATTACCTTCAAAACACTAACCAAGAGGTACGGTAGAAAACGGGACACAAAAGATTCGACTCGAATCGGAACCAAACGGATTTGGAATCGGATGAAATTTTGTTTGTGATCTACAAACTCATCATATTTAATGGTCCAATTGGAGTTTAGATGTTTGGAAACTGTTCGGAAGCCGTTGCGAACATTCTGTCCCAAAACTGGAAATCTGCAAAATTGTTTCTTCTTCGCTATCGCGTGCAGACGCGCGCTATCGCGAAGAACAAATTTTCAAAAATTTCAATTTTCTCTTCGCTGTCGGAGCCTATCTCTTCGCGATCGCGAAGGGATAAAATTTTTCCCAGCGCTATCGCGTGTGTGCCTGCGCGATCGCGCAGGTATACAGTGCAGAACCAGAAACTCGACTGCAACTTCAGTTTTTGGCACACAAAATCACCCCGACTCGACTTTTACTCAGTTCCAACGATACCCAATGGTGTTTTCAACTATAACAACTAATCCCCAATAGGTTTAAACCTCTAACAAAGCTTCGATTCAAGTTTGAAGCGTTTTCAAGAAATTTTCAACTTTTGGATTTGATTTTCGAGTTTTTGAATCGCAACACCAAAACACGGGATATAGGTATCAAAACGACGGGAATACAACAAGGAACAAACCCCAATACTTTTTAACACTCGGGGATTCGTATCCAACCCGCTCAACCAAATTTTTTTTCAACTTTTCTAGTTTTTCAATTTTTTTGTTTTTCTTCCTTTTCAAGAACAACAAGATCAACACAACAACAATACTAACATATGGAACAAGGAACGGGGGTTTGTAAGAACATAACCCGAGCCTTGCTCTGATACCAACTGATGCAATCTAAAATACGCGGAAGCTAAATACGACACAAATATGCGGAAGCGATAAAACAAGATACGAGATATCTAAAAGATATCGAGAAATGCAAGACTAGGAAGGCAAGAAATAGAAGAAAGAATCGAATTCAATTCATTAACATTAATTGAATTCAAAAAGGGAGAAGGGAAACTTGAACCTTACAATGGAATCTAACTAGGTGTCGATCGCCATAGGTTCCAAGTCGAGACATACACGAGCCTCGGGCTCAAACAAGAAGGGCTCGGCCTCTTCAATGTTCTCTCACAAATTCTATCTTCTATCAATGGCTAACTACTGAAAATGAAGAGCTAATATGCTATATATACATTTACATTGAGTTTTTGGACAAAAATGACCCTGAAGCTGATTCTGGTTCGCTGTTCAGGTTCTCCTCATCGCGATCGCGCCAGGAAGGCTCGCGATCGCGCAGACCATCTTCTACATCATCGCGATCGCGTGAGGAAGCTCGCGATCACGCAGGTCACTGGCTTCTTCGGCATCGGCATCGCGCTAAGCATGGCGCGTTCGCGCAGAACAAGGGAAGCTTCATCGCGATCGCGCAGAGTGTGTCGCGATCGCGAAGAACAAACATCCTCCGTCAGGCAGTAAGCTCCCAGTGTGCTGCCCTGTTTTGCCCTGTTTTGTTTTGCCCAGTTTCCTGCCCTGTTTCCTCCATCCGTTGGCGCTCCAATGCATGATCTTCAAGTTGTTTCCGGAGGCCTTGACTCGTATCCGTTGTGCTCTCGAGCTTGGCTTTTGATGGTTGTCGTTTAGGCCATTTTGTATTGCATCACTTCACCCGGGGTGTATCGAGACGAGTTCCTCGGTGCTACTTAGGTAAACGTTCAAGCCTCGTCTTGCTTTTATCTCGATATCTTCATCGATATCGCCTATCTTGTTTTCGTTTCCGCATTTTGTATCGTCTTTTCGTTTCCGCGTATTTTAGGTTACATCAGTTGGTATCAGAGCACGGCTAGGCTTCGTTCTTACGAATCCTCGGTCTTGTTCTTGTTGTTGTTATCCTTGTGTTGTTTGTTCTTGATTTTGAAGAAAAACAAAAAAATCCAAAAATTTGAAAATCACAAAAAAATTGCTAGAAATCGTTTGTTGTAGCGATTTTGTTGTTGTTTGTTACTGGGGATTGTTTGATATCATATTCCCGTTGATTTAGTACCCTCGAAACACGATTTGAAGTCGTGAATCAAAATCTTGAAAACCAAATCTCAAAAGTTTAGAATTCACAAAATTTAATAGAACTTGTTTTGTGTTGTGAATTCTTGGTTCTTTGGTATCGGGGATTGTTCTATGTAGTTTCCCCGTCATTTTGATATCCCCATATCATCATTCGGAGTAGCGGAATGAAAATCGAACTTTGAAAATTTTGAAGTTCTTGAAAATTTGAAGAACATACTCCGAATTCTTGAAAACGAGTTGTTTGTTCGTTGTTTGATTGGAAAAACCATTGGGAATTGTTTACCTTAGTTGAAAACACCCTTTGGAAGCTTTAGGACTGAACAACAAGTTGAATTGGTGTGATTTGTGTGCCAAAAACTGATTTTGCAGTCGAGATTTTGGTTCTGGTCTGTAAGCCTGCGCGATCGCGCACTTCCTCACGCGATCGCGACAACTCCACAATTTAAGTCATCGCGATCGCGCGATCTTCCACGCGATAGCGAAGTGTGTTCAATTCCAGGAAATCCTGAACTGGGACAGATTGTTCGCAAAGTGTTCGTAACAGTTTCCGCTCACCAAAACTTCAATTGTATCATCAAATATGGTGAGTTTGTAGATCACTAACCAAAAATCATCCAATTCCGAATCCGTTTAGTGGCGATTTGATCTTTTGCCATTTGATCGCGTCACTTCCGGTTAGTACTTTGAGGGTAACACTTCTACCCAATTAGTACTAATTCTTTGTGCGTTTAGGATCTTCGTGCCTAGAAGGAGAGTAGAGCTCAAAGAAAGGAGATTGGGTGTGGGTGCACTTCCGCAAAGAGAGGTTTCCAAACCTTCGAAAAGGAAAGTTGGCACCCCGGGGAGATGGACCTTTCCAAGTGCTCTCCAAGATCAACAACAACGCATATGTGATCGATTTGCCGAGTGAGTACACTATTTCAAACACTTTTAATGTTAGTGACTTGGCTCCTTTTGATGTAGGTGATGATGCCGTGGAGGACAATGTCGTGGAGGTTGATGCTACAATTTCGAGGACGAAATCTTCTCAAGAAGGGGAGGATGATGCGGGGCAAACCACCACCACAAGACCCTTTACGAGAAGCCAAGCCAAGGCACTTCATGATGCTCACTTATACTTGATTCGGAGGGGCGTTGATGATACGAGCTCCGGAGGCCATTGGAAGATCATACACTTGAGTTCGATGGAAGGAGAAATGGAAAGCTTCAGGCCCCAGGCGGAGCGCCCAGGACCTTAGGCGGAGCGCCCAAAATGGGCAGCCACTGGGCGGAGCGCCCAGCCTCTGGGCGGAGCGCCTAGCTCAATTTGGACAGTGGAGGTCACCAGGCGGAGCGCCTGACCCTAGGCGGAGCGCCTGGGTCATGCTTCCTCCAGGCGGAGCGCCCAGCTCCAGGGTGGAGCGCCCAATATGCTGATTTGCCTACCTTTTTGTGTAAACTTCCTATTTTGACCCTAGCTAGTTCTATTGTATTTCTATCTAGCTGAGGGCTAATTAGACATTTCAATAGGTTGTAGAAGGGTGCTATAAATAACACCCTTCATCATTTATTGCCATTTACCTTACCTTGAATATTGAATTGATGAGCATTGCTCCCAAACACTTGTAACCAATATTGGCTTGAATCAATTGGATGAATCCAAGTTGCTTTTCAATCCTCTTCGATCACTCTATTTGCTTGAGCCGAGTGTCTCTTGAGGATAGTTGCATAGCGTAGGTGCTTCTTGACTCGAATCGAGGGTGTATCAAGACTCGTTCCTTGGTGCTACTTCGTAAGTGTTCTTGTCGCGTCTCGTTCTTTATCATCGTTTATCGCTTCCGTAGTTTGCCCCTTATCATAAACTCAAACCGAACTCAAGGTTTCATTCATAGAGAATCCACTCTAGAACATTGTCATTGACAATCAATCAATCAATCATTCATCATAATAGCTAACTTAACTAAGGAATAATGCTAAGCTATGGAGTATTTATAGGCCTCATTTAATACATAGTGAAAGCCCAAAAGTACCCTTAAGTAAGTTCTAAAGACATAAGCCACGTAGGGGCATAGTAGGAATTACAAATGCAATTAAAGTCAAATTCCCGTCAAACTTGCACAGAGGGAGGCGCCCGCCTCCAGGCCTTAGGCGCCCGCCTCAGCATCTCTAGGCGGTCCGCCTCCTTGGGCCGCCTCCAATAATCCAGAGAGCAAGCATCATGTAGGCGGTCCGCCTCAATCCGTAGGCGGTCCGCCTCTTTCTGGGACTTCTTGAAACACCTCGAAATGTGTCCCGGATGCTCTTCTTTCCTTGGCGTCCCAATGCATGACCTTGAAGTGCTCTTCCTTGGCCTTGGATGGTGCTTTTAGATAGATGCTCGATTTGGGTCTTATCATCCTCCCCTTCTTGAGAAGATTTCGTCCTCGAAATCGAGGCTTGGTCTCTCATAGCATCAACAACTCCTCGGGGTGGCCAAAGCGCTCCTTCTTTATCCTTCTTGATCGTCACTTTGATATAGGCTTCTTCCAAGATCTCCCCCGCCTTAGCATGGAGCTTAGAACCTACAAGCAACGACAAGCACAAACACACAAACTTCCTACTTTGAAAGTAGGTTAGTGCAAGAAGTGTGGAAAACACACTCTTGTGATATAACCAAGCATCAATAACAATCATGAATATCAAGTCTCCAAAGAGAACCATAAGCACTTGGTTAAAGATCAACATGCACTCAACAAGATAATGAGCAAATAGGTCATGTGGGCATGAAAAATGCAAGATCAAGCTATCAAAACCCTCTTGGACCTTAAGCTCAAAATCAACATACCAATCTATCCTCGAGGTGTGATCAACATGTGGAGTGGAGTGAAACAAATAGGCCAACCTACAAGTAGGATCAAGCACTCCACTCCCCTTCTTTAGAGCATACCTACTCACACCAAGGGATTCCTCTTCCCCTCCATTTTTATCTCCTAAGCAATCCTTCTCAAAAGACAAGCTTTCAAGAAAGGTATTGATGATGGACTCTTCTTCATCATAACCCAAGCAAGCAATGACCGGGTCACTCAAAGTACCATCTACCTCTCCCAAACTCTCAAACAATGGATTGCCTAGGGAATCAAACCCTTCACACCATGGAGGTTCCATTTGACTACGCACCCTAGTTCGATACAAGTCTTTACCACTAATGAGGATGCCTTCAAACAATGGATTAGTATAAGCATGCATCTCAACATCATGATTAAGCATAGACAAGTTAGCAAGACTAGGTTCACTTGAGGAGTCATCATAGACAACATTGTCCAATTCATGCAATTTGGACTCCTCAAGGACAAGATCATCCTCACCACAACACATTGGTCCACCAAATAGAAGCATATCAATTAGGGAATGGTCAACTATCTCATCTTCCCATTGGTCAAAGGTTGGTGGTGTGTCATAGCAAAGGTTACAATCATGGTCAACTATCAAATCTACACTAGAGAGAGATTCAATGAACAATGAGCTCACATCATAATGTGGCTTGGCATTTCTCTCGGCTAGTGATGCACATTCACTCACAAGTTGACTACTAGACTCTTCACTAGTGGCATATTCACAAGAGGCATCAAAAGATCCAACTAGTGTTGAGTCATCATAAGGCAAATAGCTAGTAAGCTCATGAAAGGGTGGAGCAACACTTACATTTGTAGTGCTTCCTTGGTCACTCGCAAGGCTTGAAATGTCATGTGCAACTCCTTCTTCATGAGGCTCACATTGGGAACTTTCCTCCTCTTGTCTTTCCTTCCAAGCACATGGTTGAGGATCCAATGGCTTGTCTTCAATTGTACCTACACAAGAACTTTCACAAGAAAAGGTAGAAGATAAAGAAGGGTTAGAACAATGGGTGCTCACACTCTCAATTTTTCCCTCCTCACCTCTCATCTCTCGCAATTTTACCTCATGGTCAAGTGTAGTTTGTGGTGACAATCCTCTCACATCACTCCTCAAAGCCTCTCCTTTTTCCTCTCTTGGATTGTCACCGGTCACTCCCTCACTTCTCTCTATCTTTTCTCTCTCATTTGAAGTGGAGTGACTCTCATTTTGATCATTCTTTGGCAAGACAACAAGATTGTTTGCCTCGGGTTCAAGTACAATGGGTGACTTGGCTTTAGCCGCTTCCCTCAACTCCCTCATCCGCTTGTAGTCATCACTCACTTGTTTGGGAGTTAGGGGCTTCAACACAAATCTCCTTCCTTCAGGTTGGAGCGTGTAAGTGTTGACACGTCCATCATGGACCACTTGTCGATCAAATTGCCAAGGCCTTCCAAAGAGAAGGTGGCAAGCTTGCATTGGCACAACGTCGAACAAGTGTTCATCCACATAACTACCCATTTTAAACTTGATCATTGCTTGTTCCACTACCTTTAACTCCCCACATTCACTAAGCCATTGCAATCGATGTGGCTTTGGGTGTTTCATGGTAGGCAACTTCAATTGGGTTATAAGAGATTGACTCACCATATTAGTGCAACTCCCGGAGTCAATGATCATAGAGCACACTACACCCTTAACACGACACCTAGCATGGAATAGATTTTCCCTTTGCAAGGTTTCGCCATCCTCCACAATCATGGCTCCTAAGCTCCTTCTCACAACTAGGGAAACATGAGGATTACCCTCTTCAACCATATCCTCCTCCACATCATCCATAGATAGATCATTTCGGGTGGGTTTTGGAGGTGGAGTAGTCCTTTGGGGATTGCCCGAAGGGTGGGGATTGCCCACTTGTTGGGGATTGCCCAACACATGCTCTTGTAGAGCTTCAACTTTGCTTTGTTCATACCTCTTGCTTAGCTCAACAAAGTGTCCGGGAGTCATAGGAGTGCTATGACTCGTACCCTCACCGGATTCAATTTGGACACTCGGGGTCCTCCTCTCTCCGGTTTCAACTTGATTCCTCTCGATGGTCTCAAGTCTCAAAGTGATTTCCTCGAACTTAGCCATAATGGTGGCCATGAAGTTCTTCATAGGATCATCCCCATCATTCGCCATGGTACCTACAAGAAGCAACAAACGTTAGTAAAACACCTCACCACTCCCTCACAAATGTTCACTCGGCTCACTCGTGTTTTGGGGAGGTGGATATTTCACACAAGTTTGAGTTTAAAAGCTTCAAGTAGTTGATCAACGAACCATGTCTCAATCACTCAACTTATCAAGTCCAATGCTCTCCGGGGTGAGTGGAGTGAATGGGACTCGATTGGAATGCTAAGCACTTTAAATGAGGACCGGAATCAAAAGATACTACGGATCTTCTTTGAAGTCTAGTCTCCTTTCTATGGCACGATGATCCTAATAGCTCAAAGTAATTAGTACTAATCGAGTAGGATTATACTCTAATAGCACTAATCGGAAGCAATGCAATCAACAAAATACGAAAATCCTAGAAGTTTCTACCCGTTTCCCAACCTTCAGGAAGTAGGCGCCCGCCTCAGGAAGGTAGGCGGTCCGCCCTGGGCGCTCCGCCTCAAAAAAAATCCAGAGAGTGTTCAGGATTTAGGCGGTCCGCCTCAGATGTAGGCACTCCGCCTCTGCAACTTTTCAGCACAGTTTTCCTTCGCGATTTCTTGGCTTTGCAACCCAAAATCCAACTATTCAAGCGTTGTTTTGATGATTCAAAGGTACCCCAATGTTGTATCAATCACAAAGAACAATTCCCAACAATTTTTAACAAACCCCAATCACAAACAAGGAATTCACCATGATCATCATCTTCAAAAACTAGGGTTTATCAAAAGGGGTTTTCAAATGGATTGTGAATCATCAAAGTTGGTGTTATACTTGTTCAAATCCCACAAATTTGGTACCAATTCATTTATCTTTCACAGAAGATCAATCCCCAATAACAATTTCCCAATCTAACTTCAATCCAACCCAAGAATCAAGCAAAAAGCATCAAGAACAAGTTCATCAAGGGTTCAAGGGGAATTGGGGTTTCAACTTTTCAAACTTCACCAAATCAATCAATTTTGGTACCCAAACAACGGGAAAACAATCACGATCAAGAATCTATAACACCCAATCCAAGAATCGATCCAACCAAAAAGTTATGCCAATTTTTGAATTTTTCAATTTTTCAATTTTTTTTGTGTTTTCCTACTTTCTAACAACAAGAACAAGAAACTAAAGATAGAATCGACCTAGGCACGAAGAATCAAGGGTCGGGGGATTGTAGAAACAAAACCCGAACCTGGCTCTGATACCAAGATGATAAGAATCAAAAACGCGGAAAGATAAAAGATAGGAACGAGACGTAACTCGATCACTAATCCCAAGTAGCAACGGAGAACTAGTTCCGTTACACCCCGGGAGAAGGCCAAGAACACCTACGCTAGGCAACTACCCTCGAGACGACAACGGACTCGCAAGTAGAATGGTCGGGGGTGGTTTGGGGTTCAACTAGAATCCACTAGTAAACTCAAACCGAACTCAAGGTTTCATTCATAGAGAATCCACTCTAGAACATTGTCATTGACAATCAATCAATCAATCATTCATCATAATAGCTAACTTAACTAAGGAATAATGCTAAGCTATGGAGTATTTATAGGCCTCATTTAATACATAGTGAAAGCCCAAAAGTACCCTTAAGTAAGTTCTAAAGACATAAGCCACGTAGGGGCATAGTAGGAATTACAAATGCAATTAAAGTCAAATTCCCGTCAAACTTGCACAGAGGGAGGCGCCCGCCTCCAGGCCTTAGGCGCCCGCCTCAGCATCTCTAGGCGGTCCGCCTCCTTGGGCCGCCTCCAATAATCCAGAGAGCAAGCATCATGTAGGCGGTCCGCCTCAATCCGTAGGCGGTCCGCCTCTTTCTGGGACTTCTTGAAACACCTCGAAATGTGTCCCGGATGCTCTTCTTTCCTTGGCGTCCCAATGCATGACCTTGAAGTGCTCTTCCTTGGCCTTGGATGGTGCTTTTAGATAGATGCTCGATTTGGGTCTTATCAAGCCCCTATGCAAGCTTGTCATCTCTTGTTTGGGAGGCCGTGGCAATATGATCGGAGTGTGGTACATGATGGTAGGACCAACTCTTATACGGTCTTGCACGGCTCTAGAAAGTATATACTCAAGCCCTTGACACCGAAGCAAGTAAGTAATGACTATAGGATTATGCGGGAGTTGAGGGAAGCGGCTAAAGCCAAGTCTCCCATGGTCTTTGAGCCCGGAACCAACAATCTTATGGTCATGCCCTTGCGAGATGAGAGTGAAGCACCACCCGGACCTACAATTGGCCTTGAGCGAAAAATGAAAGAAGTGAGGGAAGAGAAAACCTCGAGTGAGAGTGGGAACACACTTCGTTCTAACCATGATTTATCTTCTTCTCTTTCTATTTGTTTGGGCTTATGTGTAGGTACTCTTGGAGGCGAGCTAGTGGAGCCTCAACCGGTTGCTAAGGAAGAAGGACAAGAGGATGGAGCTCGACATTGTGAGTTTCATGAAGAAGGACTTGAACAAGACACTTCAAGCGATATGAGTACTCACTGGAGCTACTCAAAGGTAAGTGTTTCGTCACCTTCTTATGAACATAATCCTTCCTTGTCTTGTGAAGACTCAATGCTAGTTGGTGCTTGTAATGCATTTGATGAAATGGCAACTAGTGTAGAGTCGAATGGTCAACTTGTGGTTGCTTGTGAACCGCTAGTAGAGAGGGATGAGAAGCCACACCATGATGTGAGCCCGGAATTCAAAGGACCTCTCTCTAGTGAAATTGTGATAGTTGACCTTGCTTGCGACCCTTGTTATGACACCCCACCCATGTTTGATAAAAGGGACGATGAGTTATGTGACTCCACCCTTGTTGATATAATTGATTTTGGTGGATTTGTGTGTCGTAGTGAGGATGAAAGTGAACTTGAGGAGTCCAAGTTGCATGAATTGGACAAGGTTGTCTATGATGACTTCTCAAGTGAGAGCAAAGAACCTAGCTTTGATACTTCACCTTTGTTCGGCCTAGAGAATGGGATGCGTACTTTTACAAATCCTTTGTTTGAAAGCATCCTTATTTGTAGTGGTGAGTTGTATCGAGCTAGAGTTGGGAATGAATTGGAACCTCCATGGTGTGAGGGATTTGATCCCATAGACAACTCCTTGTTTGAAGCTTCGAGTGAGGTGGATGATTCTTCTAATGACCCT
Source organism: Petunia x hybrida (assembly GCA_037355625.1). Classification (NCBI taxonomy): domain Eukaryota; kingdom Viridiplantae; phylum Streptophyta; class Magnoliopsida; order Solanales; family Solanaceae; genus Petunia; species Petunia x hybrida. The sequence goes on from JBBBVM010000609.1 coordinate 4,887,416, forward strand.
ACTCTTGTTGATGCGGGTTGTGATGATGAAGAGGCCGTTAGTAATGCCTTCCTTGGGAGCTTACCTTGTGAGGGGGGTTGTCTCGAGGATGAAATTGGAGGTGAGGAGGTAGCTCTTAGTGTGAGTATGAGGGCTTTTAAGAAGGGGAGTGGGGTATTTGATGCTAATTGTGTGTTGCACTACTTTGCCTATTCCCTCCCATATATTAACCACACTTTGAGACTTGAGCATGCCAAAACCGTTGTGCTACATTTTGAAAATATTGCCTTGAAGGTTTGGTATGTTGATCATGAGCTTAGGGGTCATCGGAACTTTGATTGCTTGATCTTGAATGTTTTATGTTCTAATGATTCCCTTGCTTGTTATGGTTGTGAGTGCTTGACACTATGGAGCCAAGAACTTGTTGTTCCCTTTGGGGACATGAGCTTCTTGATCGGTATTGATACTTGGCTCTATAACAAGAGCGAATTTTCTACCGTGCTTGCACTCACTCTTGTTGGACCTACCTACTCGCGTAGTGGAAGGTCTTGGTGTGCTAATCTTGAACCTAGGGATTGTAGGGAATTTGATAGCTTAATCTTGCATATGCCATGCCCTATTGATTTCTTTATTGGTTCTTGTGTTGGGAGCGCTTTGTTGTTAAACCAAGTACTTGTTAGTTCCTTTGGGAGCATGAGCGTCTTTGTTGCCATTGATACTTGGTTGTACCACAAGAGTGTGTTTTCCCACACTTAGTGCACTAACCTACTCTTGTAGTAGGAGTTTTTGTTTTTGTTTACCTTTTTGATGTAGGTGATGATCCCTTGGAGGAGGACGCCTTAATTTCGAGGACGAAATTTTCTCAAGAAGGGGAGGATGATGCGGCCCAAATTGCATCGACACCTACACTTGGTCCGGGAGTCAAGGCATGGATGATATGAGCTCGGGAGACGACTTGAAGACCATGCATTGAAGCTCAATCAACGTGGAAACAGGGCTGAAACCAGTGCAGGAAACAGGGGAGCCAAAGCAGGGCAAAACAGGGCAGCATTTCTGAGCTCACTGCCTGGCGACAACATTTCCTCTGCGCGATCGCGACGCCACTCACGCGATCGCGATGAGAAGTGAATTGTCCTGCGCGATTGCGCTCAACCAGACGCGACCGCGTAGCCTCTGAATTTAAGCATCCACGCGATCGCATATCCATTCACGCGATCGCGAAGGCCATTTGAGCAGTGCGGACCAGAAACTTGGCAAATGTTGTAAGGGGAAACTATAAATACCCCATTCATTCATTTATTGCTTTTAACAAACCTTGAATGTAGAATGATATATTTCTTGAGTGAATCTCAATGAAGAACCCGTGAACGGGCATGATTTCACTTGGTGGATTCCAAGTTGAACATCGTAACCTCTTTCGATCATTCTATTTGCAAGAGCCGGGTGCCTCTTGAGGGTAGTTGCATAGTATAGGTGATCCTTGACTTCACCCGGGGTGTATCGAGACGAGTTCCTCGGTGCTACTTAGGTAAACGTTCAAGCCTCGTCTTGCTTTTATCTCGATATCTTCATCGATATCGCCTATCTTGTTTTCGTTTCCGCATTTTGTATCGTCTTTTCGTTTCCGCGTATTTTAGATTACATCAGGTGCCAATGCAAGCAAGGATGTGATGAAGCCATTTGAGAAGTACACACCCAATGTGGGAGGTAACTCTAAGACCCAATTGAATACTCCTACTTCCTCTTCCATTCAATGTCACAAATGCAAGGGGTATGGACACTTTGCTAAGGAGTGTCCTACGAAAAGAAACATGGTTGTTGTGGGTGATAATGCATATGAGCAAGAGAGTGAGCCGGAGGAAGATGAGGGAGTAGAGGGAGATGAGGGAGTAGAGGAGGATGGTGAAGATGACACGGTGGAGGATGAGGAACCTCATACTTTTCTAGTAGTGAGGAGGAGCCTAGGAGCTATGATTGCGGAGGATGGTGAAACCTTGCAACGGGAAAACCTCTTCCATGCTAGGTGTCGTGTTAAGGGTGTTGTGTGCTCTATGATCATTGATTCCGGGAGTTGTACTAATGTGGTGAGTCAATCTCTCATAACCCAATTGAAGTTGCCTACCATGAAGCATCCCAAGCCCTACCGGTTACAATGGCTTAGTGAATGTGGGGAGCTCAAGGTAGTGAAACAAGCAATGATCAAGTTTAAAATGGGGAGTTATGTTGATGAACACTTGTTCGACGTTGTGCCCATGCAAGCTTGCCACCTTCTCTTTGGAAGGCCTTGGCAATTTGACCGGCAAGTGGTTCACAATGGACGTGTTAACACTTACACGCTCCAACATGAGGGAAGAAAGTTTGTGTTGAAACCCCTAACTCCTAAACAAGTGAGTGATGACTACAATCGAATGAAGGAGTTGAGGGAGGCGGCGAAGGCTAAGTAAATCATTGAGACTAGCCCTTTGTCCAAAAGCATGGTGGCAATCCCACCTACTTCATCTACCGGTGGCATATATGCCATGATGCAACCGGGCGAGCTCTTAAGAGGTAATGATGGCAACAAATTTCTCCTATGCTTAGTGCACAAAGGTATGATCCTTAACTCTAATTGTGATTTTTCTTCTAGTCCTTTGCCTAGTGCTTTGAAAAATGTTTTGGAGAACTTTGGGGACATGTTCCCGGATGAGATGCCCGATGGCTTACCTCCCTTGAGGGGTATTGAACATCAAATCGATTTTATTCCGGGCTCTCAAATCCCGAACAAGCCGGCCTATAGAAGCAATCCCGAGGATACGAGGGAGTTGCAAAAACAAGTTGATGACTTGCTTTCAAAAGGCTTGGTGAGGGAAAGTTTGAGTCCTTGTGCCGTACCGGTCATTCTTGTCCCAAAGAAGGACGGCACTTGGAGAATGTGCGTAGATTGCCGAGCCGTGAATAAGATAACGATCAAGTATCGTCACCCTATTCCACGGCTTGATGATATGTTGGATGAATTGAGTGGGTCGTGTGTCTTTTCCAAAATCGACCTTAGGTCCGGCTACAATCAAATCCGGATGAAACCCGGGGATGAATGGAAAACCGCAGTCAAGACCAAATTCGGTCTCTATGAATGGTTGGTTATGCCCTTCGGGCTATCCAACGCACCTAGCACTTTCATGCGACTCATGAATCATGTTTTGAAGTCTTTTATCAACAAGTTTGTCGTTGTCTATTTTGATGATATCTTGATCTATAGTAGGACAATTGATGAACATGTTGACCACCTTAGGCAAGTGCTTGAAGCTTTGAGAGCCGAAAAGCTCTATGCAAATTTCAAAAAGTGTGCCTTTGGTGTGGAGAAGGTTGTCTTTCTTGGGTTTGTTGTGAGTGCCCAAGGAGTGGAGGTGGATGAGTCTAAGGTAGAGGCCATACGTGATTGGCCTACTCCTACTACCGTGACCCAAGTGAGGAGCTTTCATGGTCTTGCTAGCTTTTATAGGCGATTTGTGAAAGACTTTAGCTCCATAGCCGCTCCACTCACCGAATTGGTCAAGAAGGACCAACCCTTTGTTTGGGGAGAGCCTCAAGAGAAGGCTTTCCAAGAGTTGAAAGGTAGGTTGAGTACCGCCCCCCTATTGCAATTGCCCGACTTTGGGAAAGCATTTGAGGTTGAGTGTGATGCCTCGGGGGTGGGAATTGGTGGTGTATTAATGCAAGATAGCAAACCCATCGCCTACTTTAGTGAAAAGTTGAAAGGGGCCTCCTTGAATTATTCCACATATGACAAGGAGTTGTATGCCCTTGTGAGAGCCCTTGCCCATTGGCAACATTATCTTTGGCCTCGTGAGTTTGTAATCAAGAGTGACCATGAGTCACTCAAGCATTTGAGAGGCCAAGAGAAGCTCAATAAGCGGCATGCCAAGTGGGTTGAATTTATTGAGTCCTTTCCCTATGTGATCCAATACAAGAAAGGGAAGGACAATGTTGTGGCGGATGCGCTTTCTAGAAAGTTCGCATTAGCCACCACTCTCACCTCTAAGCTCATGGGATTCGAGAGTATCAAATTGATGTATGCTCATGATCCAAAGCTAAAGGGTGTCCATGATGCCCTAGAGAAAGGGGAGAGAGTTGAAAAATACCAATGGTCTAATGGATTCATCTTTAAGAATGGTAGAGTGTGCATACCCGAGTCCTCGTGGAGGGAACTGCTTGTGCAAGATGCACATTGTGGAGGACTCATGGGTCATTTTGGGGCACGAAAGACTTTGGCCGTTCTTCAAGAACAATTCTATTGGCCGAAGATGAGGGTGCATGTGGAGAAGTTTTGCACTAATTGCCTTGAGTGCAAGCGTGCCAAATCTAAATCCCACCCTCATGGGTTATACACCCCACTCCCCGTACCTACTAGTCCATGGTTGGATATATCAATGGACTTTGTCATGGGATTACCAAGGACTAGGGGGGGCCACGATAGCATCTTTGTTGTCGTAGATAGGTTCTCAAAGATGGCTCATTTCATTCCGTGCAAGAAATGCGATGACGCCCAACATGTAGCTTCCTTGTTTGTTGAAAATGTCTTGAAGCTACATGGTGTGCCTCAAACTATAGTGAGTGATAGGGACACTAAGTTCCTAAGCCATTTTTGGCGAAGTTTATGGGGTGCTTTAGGCACCAAGCTCTTGTTTTCCACGTCCCACCACCCACAAACCGATGGTCAAACCGAAGTGGTAAACCGAACCTTGGGTGCTCTTCTAAGGGCCATGACCCGAGGTAAGGCCGGGACGTGGATTGATAGATTGCCTATGATGGAGTTTGCCTACAATCGCACATTGCATAGCGCGATTGGCATGACTCCTTTTGAATGTGTTTATGGTTTTAACCCCTTGATTCCCCTTGATCTAACACCTTTGCCAAGGGAAATGGTTGTTAATTTTGAAGGGAAAGCTCGAGCTAAGGCTTTGATGGAGCTACATGCTAAGGAAAAGAAGAATTTGGAGGAATCTTATGCTAAGGTTGCCTCCAAGAAGAACAAAGGACGCAAGAAGGTGGAACTCAAGAAGGGTGACTATGTGTGGGTGCACTTCCGGAAAGAAAGGTTTCCAAACCTTAGGAAAGGGAAGTTGGCACCCCGGGGAGATGGTCCATTCCAAGTGCTCTCGAAGATAAACAACAATGCCTATGTGGTCGACTTGCCAAGTGAGTATCAAGTTTCTAATACTTTCAATGTTAGTGACTTGGTTCCTTTGAATGTAGGTAATGAAGAGGTCGTGAATGATGATGAAGAGGTCGTGAATGATGCTTCGATTTCGAGGACGAAATCCTCTCAAGAAGGGAAGGATGATAAGACCCAAACGGCCTCAAGACCTTTCACTCGGAGTCAAGCCAAGTTAATCCAAGATACCCATCTTCACTTGACATGGAAGAGCATAGAAGAAGGCCCCAAGAGCAACTTGAAGACCATGCTTTGGTGTGCCATGGATGGAGGACCCTCGAGGACACTTGGAGAGGCTCAAGAGGCTCAAAATGAGACACCCCAAGGGGCTTCAGGAAGAGGCGGAGCGCCTCCCAGCTGAGGCGGGGCGCCTCCCAAAATCCAGAGGCTTGGAAGTCAGGAGGCGGAGCGCCTCAGACAAGAGGCGGAGCGCCTCAGGAAAAATCCAGAGAGCAAGCTGCAGCTAGGCGGCCGCCTCCCCACCCTAGGCGGACCGCCTCCCCCTGTTACCCACATGCGGGATTTTTAAGACTTTTGCTTGAACTTCCTATTTTAGCCCTGCGCGGCCTTTATTTATTTTAGCCCACTTTGGGGGTATTTTAGACCTTTTATTAGTCCTAAGTGAAGCCTATAAATACTTCACTTAGCCTCTTTCAAACATTACCTTACTTTGATTATTGATGAATGAAAATAGAGTTGAACTCTTTGGAAGAAACCTTTGTCTCTTGGTTGCTTGAATTCACTAGTGGAACCTAGTTGAGTCTTGAACCGAAAACCCGACCATTCGACTTGCGAGTCCGTTGTTGTCTCGAGGGTCGTTGCATAGTGTAGGTCCTTCTTGACGCCAATTCGAGGGTACCTCGGGACAAGTTCCCCGTGGTTACTTCGAAGGGAGTTCGAGTTGTGTCTCGCTCTCCTATCTTTATCTTTATTTCCGCGTTTCGTATTTGATTCCTATCAGAATGAAACCTTGATTGGACTTGTTCTTCCTCTAGCGGATCTAGATGAATTCCAATCCCCCCCGATCATTCTACTTGCGTGCTCGCGTTAGCTCGAAGGTAGTTGCCTAGTGTAGGTGTTCTTGTCATTCTCTCGGGGTGTAACGGAACAAGTTCTCCGTTGCTACTTGAGATTATCGATCGAGTTACGTCTCGCTTTTTATCTTTTACTTTCCGCGTTTGATCCTTATCAGTTTGGTATCAGAGCAAGGCTCGGGTCTCGTTTCTACGAACCCCCAACCCTTGATTCTTCGTGCCTACGTTAGTTTCTTTAGATTTCTTGTTGTTGAAGTTATTGGTAGAAGAAAAATACAAAAAAAATAGAAAAATTGAAAAATACAAAAATTGGTGTAACTTTTTGGTGTGTTTGATTCTTGAAGTGGGTGTTATAGATTTGTGATCCTTGTTGAATTCCCGATGTTTGGGTACCAAAATTGTTTGGATTGGATTGGATTGAAAAATTGAAACCCCAATTTTCCTTAAACCCTACCAAACCCTTGTTCTTGAGGAATTTGATTGATTTTGGGTTGTGTGATTGTGGGGATTTGGATTTGATTACCGGGGATTAATCTACTTTGGAAAACGAACCAATTAAAACAAATTTGGTGTGAATCGGAGTTGTATAACATTGATTTTGAAAGATTGAAACCCACCTTTTTGACCCCTTTTGAAAATTGTGAAAACCCAACTTGAAACTTGAATCATGATTGTGCCTTGTTTGTTGCTTGGTTGGGTGTGAAAATCATTGGGGATTGGTGGTTATATCAATATACAACTTCGGGTACTTCGAATTTGGGGAAAACACGTTGGAATCGACCCAAAAGTTGGATTGACATCGAAGAACACGTTGTTGAAAACCCAGGTTGTTCTTCGTCCAGGCGCTCCGCCTAGACCTTGGGCGCTCCGCCTAAACTACTCTTGCTCCAGGCGCTCCGCCTCACTTCTGGGCGCCCCGCCTGCCCAACCCCACTGGACAATTGTTGAGGCGCTCCGCCCCACCCCTTGGGCGCTCCGCCTAGATTCCTGAAGGGTTGAATTGGGTAGTTTTCTTCTAGGTTTGCTTGTTCTTTGTTGCCTAACCTCTAATTAGTGTTGATCTAAGTAATCTTTCTACTTAATTAACACTAATCCTTCATTGCTTTAGGTGATTCGTGCCATAGTTGGAGAATAGGATCCAAAGAAGAATCGTAGTTTCTTTTGGTTCAAGTCCTCACTTCAAAGTGCCTAGCGTTCATTGAGTCCCATTAATTCCACTCACCCCGGAGTGTGCGTGACTCGTGAATAGTTTGGTTGGGTTGAGGAATTGCTAGTCATCTACGTGAAGCTTTGGAACTACAAGTCGAGTGAAAAATCCACCGCCCGTATACGAGTGAATCGAGTGAAACACTTGTGAGGGAGTGAGTGAGGTTGTTTTGCTAACATTTGTTTTTTGTGTAGGTACGATGGCTAACGAAGGACAAGATTTCATAAAGGAGGCCTTGGCTAATCTTCTTGCCAAGATGGACCTCATGAACCAAAGGATTGAGTCTCTTGAAAAGGGGGCCTCAAGTACCCAAGGTGAACAAGGGACCCCGAGTGTCCAAGTTGAGAAAGGGACCCCGAGTGTCCAAATTGAGACCGGAGAGGGCTCAAGTAGTCCTACCTTTACCCCGGAACAAGTTGCTAAGTTGCTTAAACAACAACGGGTAAAGGAAGATCATGAGAGGGTTGATCAAGTGTTGGGCAACACCCAACGAATGGGCATTCCCCGTATTATAGACAACCCGCAAAGAAACATTCCACTTCAAAGACCCGTCCGCAATGTCCAAGCTCTTGAGCAAGCTATTGAGGCTCAAGAAGGGGAGGAAGCCGAGTATGTTGATGAGGCTTATGGGTATGATGATCACTTTCAGCCAAGGCAAGGTATGAATTGGGGTCGAAATGTGGATAGGGGTAGAGGCCGAGGTCGAGGTCCACCCATGGGGTATGTTGGAGGGAATGTTAGGAGAGATTATGGAGGTTATGGAGATCACTATGGAGGCCAACCGGAGCCTTTTTTAAGGGGGTCGTGACAACAACCACAATCTCAATAGTGTGAAGCTCAATCTTCCAAGTTTTAAGGGGAATTGTGATCCGGCGGCTTACATTGAATGGGTGCTACAAATTGAGAGATTGTTTGACACCAATGATATGACGGATGAGAAGAAGGGCACTTATGCAATTTCCTCCTTTGAATCCTATGCATCTACTTGGTGGGAATCCGTCAAGAGGTCAAGGAGAAGAGCGGGAGTCCCCGTGAATGTGGGTTGGAATGACTTGAAGGGTATCATGAGAATCAAGTACGTCACTCCTAGATACCGATAAGAGCAACTCAAGAAACTTTATGAGTTGAAGCAAGGTGTCAAGACGGTGCATGAATATTTTGATGAGTTTGAAAGAACTCGAATGGCCTTGGATATGGACACCAAAGATGAGGAGCAAGCCGTGATCCGTTTCATGAATGGTTTGAGCTATGGCATAGCTTCACAATTGAGATTGCATTCTTATCTTTCACTTCAAGAAGTCCTTGATGCCGCTATTCAAGCCAAGCAATGGCTTACTAATGAAAAGGCCAACCGTTACAAGAGCAATACTTCCACTTCCGTGAGCAAACCAAAGGATTGGAAGACTTCTACTCCAAATGCCAAATTTCCAAGTGCAAGTGGCACAAGTGGTGCAAATGCTAGCAAGGATGTGAAGAAGCCATATGAGAAGAACACATCTAATGTGGGAGGTAACTCTAAAACTCAATTACATGCTCCTACTTCTTCTTCAATGCAATGCCACAAGTGCAAGTGATAAGAATCAAATACGAAACGCGGAAATAAAGATAAAAGATAGGAGAGCGAGACACAACTCGAACTCCCTTCGAAGTAACCACGGGGAACTTGATGCAATCGAAAATACGAAAGCGATAAAAGATAAGAAACGAGACGAGACTCACACTAAAGTTCGAGTAGCAACGAAGAACTTGTTCCGTTACACCCCAAACGATTGGAAAGAATCACCTACGCTAAGCAACTATCCTCAAGAGACACGAGGCTCAAGCAAATAGAATGATCGAAGATGGATTGAAGAGCAACTTGGATTCATCCAATTGATTTCAAGCCAAAAGAGTTACAATGTCAAGAGCAATGCTCATTCAATGTGTTTTGTGTTCAATGTAAGGTAAAAAGCAATAAATGGTGAAAGGGGGCATTTATAGCACCCCATTACAATATTTCCTAGCTTCTGGTCCGCTGCTACTCGAGTGTTCTTCGCGATCGCGCAGAGATATATGCGATCGCGTGGAACACTAAAACGCAGAAGGTCGCGATAGCGCGAGTCGTGGCGCGATCGCGCAGGCAAAAGATTTGGTCTACGCGATCGCGAATGTTGTTGACGCGATCGCGAAGAGCAAGTTCCCAGTCTTAGGCAGTAAGCTCAGCAGACCTCCCCTGTTTTTGCCCTGTTTTGCTCAGCTGCTTCTTGCACTGCTTCCTGCCCTGTTTCCACATGGATTGAGCTCCAATGCATTGTCTTTAAGTCCACTCCCGAGCTCGTATCATCCACGCCTCTCCAAACCAAGTGTAGGTGAGCATCTTGTATATCCTTGGCTTGACTTCGAGTGAATGGTCTCGATGCAATTTGGGTTGCATCATCCTCCCCTTCTTGAGAAGATTTCGTCCTCGAAATTAAAGCGTCCTCCTCCAAGGTACCATCACCTACATCAAAAGAAGTCAAGTCACTAACATTGAAAGTAGTCGATACATTATACTCACCGGGCAAATCTATCACATATGCATTGTTGTTGATCTTGGACAACACTTGGAATGGTCCATCGCCCCTTGGTGCCAACTTTCCTTTCCTTTGGTTGGGAAATCGTTCCTTGCGGAAGTGCACCCACACCCAATCTCCCTTCTTGAAATCCACCTTCTTTCTTCCTTTGTTTTTCTTGGTTGCTATCTTCTCATAAGCCTCTTCCAAAGCCCTCCGCGCCTTGGCATGAAGTTCAAGCAACGCCTTGGCCCGAGCTTTTCCTTCAAAATCAACAACCACATCCCTTGGCAAAGGGGTAAGATCAAGAGGAATCAATGGGTTAAAGCCATAAACACACTCAAATGGGGTCATGCCAATCATGCGATGTAAAGTGCGGTTATATGCAAACTCCATGAGTGGTAGCTTATCAATCCAAGTCCCGGCCTTTCCTTTGGTCATAGCTCGAAGTAGAGCTCCCAAAGTCCGGTTCACCACCTCGGTTTGCCCATCGGTTTGAGGGTGGTGGGACGTGGAGAAGAGCAACTTGGTGCCAAGAGCACCCCACAAACACTTCCAAAAATGGCTAAGGAACTTGGAGTCCCTATCACTAACAATGGTGCGAGGCACCCCATGCAATTTCAAGACATTATCAATAAACAAAGAAGCTACATGTTGTGCATCATTAGTCTTTTTGCACGGAATGAAGTGAGCCATTTTGGAGAAACGGTCAACGACAACATAAATGCTATCGTGTCCTCCTCTAGTCCGGGGTAAAGCCATAACAAAATCCATAGAAAGATCAACCCACGGACTAGTAGGAATGGGCAAAGGAGTGTATAGCCCTTGGTTGTTGGACCTAGACTTGGCCCTCTTGCAATCCAAGCAAGCATTGCAAAATCGCTCCACAAGAGGCTTCATTTTTGGCCAATGGAATTGCTCTTTAAGTATGGCCATAGTCTTGTCCACTCCAAAGTGACCCATTGATGCGGGGCAAATCGAGCTAAGATGTCAATCAACGAGTGCCAAGCTTGAAGGATGCAAAGGACGGGAAAGCCGAGGGCTATAGGAGCGATCCGGAGAAGCAACAAGCGGAGAAGCTCTCAGGCGCACCTCCCAGGGATTCAGGCGGCCCGCCCAAACCCCTAGGCGGTCCGCCCAAAGGCTGCCCAAACTGGGCGCTCCACCCACCCAACTGGGCGCTCCGCCTCAGCCTAGTGAAGGCCAGGCGCTCCGCCTCCAATTGGGGCGCTCCGCCCACTCCACTGGACTGCCAAGACGTGCCAAAGCTGAGGCCAAAGCTTAGGCGCTCCGCCCCCTTTTGGGCGCTCCGCCCACCCACGCTGAAGACTAGACTTTTGGTTGTGAACTTCCTATTTTGCCCTTAAGTGGCTTGTATGTTTTAACTATGCCTAGGGGCTTTCTAGTCATTTCACTTAGTCTTAGAAAGTTCTATAACTAGAACACTTAGCCATTTCATTCATTTACACAATCTTGAATATTGATGAAACTTGAGCTATGCTCTCATTTGAACCCTTGTTGGGAACTTGAATTCAATTGGTGGAATCCAATTTGAACTTCATCCATCTTTGATCATTCTATTTGCAAGGGTCGAGTATCTCTTGAGGATAGTTGCATAGCGTAGGTGATTCCTTGACATTCCCCGAGGTGTAGCGAGACAAGTTCCTCGTTGCTACTTAGGTAATCGTTCGAGTCTCGTCTCGTTTTTATCTTTATCTTTATCGTTTCCGCATTTTCGTATCGTTTGTTGCTTCCGCCTATTTTCCATTGCATCAGTTGGTATCAGAGCACGGCTAGGCTTCGTTCTTACGAATCCTCGGTCTTGTTCTTCTTGTTGTTATCATTGTGTTGTTTGTTCTTGAAGTTGGAAGAAAAACAAAAAAATCCAAAAACTTGAAAATCACAAAAAAATTGCTAGAAATCGTTCATTGTTGCGATTTTGTTGGTTTTGATTATCGGGGATTGTTTATCTACGTATTCTCGACAATTGGGTACCAACAAAACACGTTTTGGAGTTGTGAATCAAAATCTTGAAAATCCAATCTCAAAGTTGAAGAATTCACAAAATTTGCTAGAACTTGTTTGTTGTTATGAATTCTTGGATGTTTGGTATCGGGGATTGTTCTATATAGTTAACCCGTCATTTTGATACCCCCATAACATCATTTGGAGTTGCGGAATGAAAATCGAAATTTTTGAATCTTGAAAATTTTGAAGTTTCTTGAAGAACTTGCTCCAAATTCTTGAAACAAACTTGTTCTTGGTTGTTTGTTGGATTAAACCATTGGGGTTTGTTGATTATAGCATATAACAACTTTGGGTATCCTTTGAATTGCAAAACAACTTGAAAACGTTGGATTTTTGGGTGCAAAATCGACCAAATCGCGTTTGGAAAAAGCTGGAGCCCCAGGCCTAGGCGGACCGCCCAGACCCAGGCGCTCCGCCCACCCTTGTCCACTGCCTAAGCTGACCAAAAACCAGGCGGACCGCCCCACTGACCAGGCGGACCGCCCAGTGTCCTGAAGGTTTCGGGTGGGTTGTTTTCGTAGGCTTTCGTGTTTGTTTGGTTTCCGTTGCTTCCGGCTAGTACTTTGAGAGTAACACTCCTACTCGATTAGTGCTAGTTCATTGAGCGTTTAGGACCTTCGTGCCTAGAGGAGAGTAGACCTCAAAGAAGACTCGTAGTTTGATTTTGCTTCAAGTGCGCACCTAAATAGCCTAGCGTTCATCGAGTCCCATCAATTCCACTCTTCCCGAAGAGTATTTGGTTCTTGTGAACTTGGTTGGTTATCGAGGAGGTTGTTCAACTACGAGGAAGCCATTGAATCAAGTTTGAGTGATAAATTCCCCACCACTAAACGAGTGATCCGAGTGACATTCAAAAGTGAGGGAGCGAGTGAGGTTTTTACTCTAACTTCTTTCTTGTCTTTGATTTATATAGGTACATGGCCGGAGATGTGTACGATACCATTGAGGTCCCGGTAAGCACTTTGGCCTACCTCTTGGCCGAGGTGAGATCCATAAGCTCGAGGTTTGATCGCCTCAAAGAGGGATGGACCCCGAGTGTCCAAAATGGTACCAAAGAAGGTACTAGTGATGAAATGTTGGGCATTCCCCAACCGTTGGACATTCCCCAACAAGTGGGCATTCCCCACAACTTGGGCATTCCCCAAGGTAATGGTGAGCAAGGTGGTGAGCTTAAAACGACACTTGTGGTACGGAGGAGTTTGGGTGCCATGAGTCATGAGGAGTCGGAGCATGTGCAAAGAGAGAATCTCTTTCATGCTAGGTGTCGAGTGATGGGGCAAGTGTGCTCAATGATCATCGATTCGGGAAGTTGTGCTAACATAGTAAGTGAGACCTTGATTTCCCAATTGCAGTTGCCTACTATCAAGCATCCATACCCCTACCGCTTACAATGGTTGAGTGAGTGTGGAGAGTTGAGGGTGGTGAAGCGAGCTTTGATTGAGATTAGCATTGGAAATTATCGAGACAAGGTAATGTTCGATGTGGTACCTATGCAAGCTTGCCATCTCTTGTTTGGGAGGCCATGGCAATATGATCGGAGCGTAGTGCATGATGGTAGAACCAACTCTTATACGGTCTTGCATGGTTCTAGAAAATATGTGCTTAGGCCTTTGACACCGAAGCAAGTAAGTAATGACTATAAGATTATGAGGGAGTTGAGGGAAGCGGCTAAAGCCAAGTCACCCATGGTCCTTGAGCCCGGAACCAACAATCTTATGGTCATGCCCTTGCTAGTTGGAAGTGAAAGTCACTCCATGCCACATGAGAGGCAAAAGGAAGAGAGGAGTGACATGAATGAATTGTCACTCGAATCTACACTTGTCCTTGAGATGAAAATGAAAGAGGGAAGAGGAGAGGAAATACAAAGTGAGAGTGAGGACACCCGTTGTTCTAACCATATTTTATTCCCTTCTTCTTCTACTTGTTTTGGCTTATGTGTAGGTACTCTTGGAGGCAAGCTAGTGGTGCCTCAACCGATTGCCTTGGAAGGAAGACAAGAGGATGGAGATCTTCATTGTGAGTTTCATAAAGAAGGACTTGAACAAGACACTTCAAGCGATGTGAGTACTCACGGGAGCTACTCAAAGGTAAGTGTTTCTTCACCTTCTAATGAACATAATCCTTCCTTGTCTTGTGAAGACTCAATGCTAGTTGGTGTTTGTAATGCATTTGATGAAATTGCAACTAGTGTAGACTCGATTGGTCAACTTGTGTTTGCTTGTGAACCGCTAGTAGAGAGGGATGAGAAGCCACATCATGATGTGAGCCCGGAATTCAAAGGACCTCTCTTTAGTGAAAGTGTAGTAGTTGACCTTGCTTGTGGCCCTTGTTATGACACCCCACCCGTATTTGACCAAGGGGAAGATGAGTTATGGGACTCTACCCTTGTTGACATAATTGATTTTGGTGGATTTGTGTGTCATAGTAAGGATGATGGTGACCTTGAGGAGTCCAAATTGCATGAATTGGACAAAGTTGTCTATGATGACTCCTCAAGTGCGGATGATGAACCTAGTCTTGATACGATGCCGTTGTTTGACTATGAAATTGAGGTGCATGCTTTTACATTCCCATTGCATGAGGGCCTCTTTAATTGTGAAGGTGATTTGTATCGGACTAGAGTTGAGGATAAAATGGAACCTCCGTGGTGTGAGGGATTTGATCCTATAGACAACTCTTTGTTTGAAACTTCGAGTAAGGTAGATGATTCTTCTAGTGACCCTACTCTTGTGAGTTCGGGTTATGATGATGAAGAGGCCATTATTAATGCCTTCCTTGAGAGTTTACCTTGTGAGGGGGGTTGTCTTGAGGATGAAATTAGAGGTGAGGAGGAATCTCTTAGTGTGAGTATGAAAGCTTTTAAGAAGGGGAGTGGGGTATTTGATGCTAATTGTGAATTGCACTACTTTGCCTATTCCCTCCCACATGTTAACCGCGCTTTGAGAATTGAGCATGCCAAAACCATTGTGCCACAATGTGAAAGTAATGCATTGGAGGTTTGGTATGTTGATCATGAGCTTGGGGGTCATAGACACTTTGATTGCTTAATCTTGAATGTTCTATGTCCTAATGATCTCTTTGCTTGTCGTGTTGGTGAGTGCTTGTCGCCATGGAGCCAAGAACTTGTTGTCTCCTTTGGAGACATAAACTCTTTGATTAGTATTGATATTTGGCTCTATCACAAGAGTGAATTTTCCACATCACTTGCCTTCACTCTTGTTGAACTTACCTACTCGTGTAGTGGGAAGTCTTGGTGCACTAATCAACTTAGGGATCGTAGGGAAATTGATAGCTTGATCTTGCATATGCCATACCCTATTAATCTCTTTGTTTGTTCTTGTGTTGGGTGCACTTCTTTGTTGGACCAAGTAATTTTTCATTCCGTTGGGAACATGAGCTTCTTAGTTGCTATTGATACTTGGTTATACCATAAGAGTGTGTTTTCCCACACTCTTGGGCACTAACCTACTCTTGTAGTAGGAACATTTTTGTGTTTTTGCTTGTCTTTGCATGTAGGCGTTGATGGATTGATTTCGAGGACGAAATCCTTTTAAGAAGGGGAGGATGATGCGGGGCAAATCGAGCTAAGATGTCAATCAACGAGTGCCAAGCTTGAAGGATGCAAAGGACGGGAAAGCCGAGGGCTATAGGAGCGATCCGGAGAAGCAACAAGCGGAGAAGCTCTCAGGCGCACCTCCCAGGGATTCAGGCGGCCCGCCCAAACCCCTAGGCGGTCCGCCCAAAGGCTGCCCAAACTGGGCGCTCCACCCACCCAACTGGGCGCTCCGCCTCAGCCTAGTGAAGGCCAGGCGCTCCGCCTCCAATTGGGGCGCTCCGCCCACTCCACTGGACTGCCAAGACGTGCCAAAGCTTAGGCGCTCCGCCCCCTTTTGGGCGCTCCGCCCACCCACGCTGAAGACTAGACTTTTGGTTGTGAACTTCCTATTTTGCCCTTAAGTGGCTTGTATGTTTTAACTATGCCTAGGGGCTTTCTAGTCATTTCACTTAGTCTTAGAAAGTTCTATAAGTAGAACACTTAGCCATTTCATTCATTTACACAATCTTGAATATTGATGAAACTTGAGCTATGCTCTCATTTGAACCCTTGTTGGGAACTTGAATTCAATTGGTGGAATCCAATTTGAACTTCATCCATCTTTGATCATTCTATTTGCAAGGGTCGAGTATCTCTTGAGGATAGTTGCATAGCGTAGGTGATTCCTTGACATTCCCCGAGGTGTAGCGAGACAAGTTCCTCGTTGCTACTTAGGTAATCGTTCGAGTCTCGTCTCGTTTTTATCTTTATCTTTATCGTTTCCGCATTTTCGTATCGTTTGTTGCTTCCGCCTATTTTCCATTGCATCACCCATCAAGCCCCCGCAGTGTGCCTCTTGCACTAGCACATCTCTCCAAGAGGACTCGGGGACACACACTCGCCCATGCTTGAAAATATAGCCATCTACCCATTGGTATTTTTCCACCCTTTCCCCACTCACTAGAGCATCATGAATGCTCTTGAGCTTTGGGTCATGAGCGTACAATGACTTGATACTCTCAAAACCCACAAGTCTAGAAGCGAGAGTGGTGGCAAGAGCGAATTTTCTTGAAAGCGCATCGGCCACAACGTTGTCCTTACCCTTCTTGTAATGAATTACATA
The DNA here is from genome assembly GCA_037355625.1 of Petunia x hybrida. NCBI lineage: Eukaryota > Viridiplantae > Streptophyta > Magnoliopsida > Solanales > Solanaceae > Petunia > Petunia x hybrida. Next base: position 4,904,044 of record JBBBVM010000609.1, read on the forward strand.
AGGAAAGGACTCAATAAACTCCACCCACTTGGCATGTCTCTTGTTCAACTTTTCTTGACCTCTTAGATGTTTGAGTGACTCATGGTCACTCTTGATCACAAATTCCCGAGGCCATAGATAGTGTTGCCAATGGGCTAGAGCTCTCACGAGGGCGTACAACTCCTTGTCATACGTGGAGTAATTCAAGGTTGCGCCCTTCAACTTTTCGCTAAAGTAGGCAACGGGTTTCCCTTCTTGCATGAGAACACCCCCAATACCCACCCCCGAGGCATCACATTCTACCTCAAAAGCCTTCCCGAAGTCGGGCAATTGTAACAAGGGGGCGGTACTTAGCCTACTTTTCAACTCTTGGAAAACCTTTTCTTGCGGCTCTCCCCAAACAAAAGGCTTGTCCCTTTTCACCAACTCGGTGAGTGGTGCGGCAATGGTGCTAAAGTCTCTAACAAAGCGCCTATAGAAACTAGCTAGGCCATGGAAACTCCTCACATGAGAAACGGTGGTAGGAGTAGGCCAATCTCTAATGGCTTCAACTTTGGACTCATCAACTTCCACACCATTGGCACTAACAACAAAGCCCAAAAAGACAACCTTTTCAACACAAAAGGCACACTTCTTAAAGTTGGCATAGAGCTTTTCGGCTCGTAGCACTTCAAGCACTTGACTCAAGTGGCCAACGTGGTCATCTATTGACTTGCTATAAATCAATATGTCGTCAAAGTAGACAACCACGAATTTGTTGATGAATGGCTTTAGCACATGGTTCATTAGCCTCATGAAGGTACTAGGTGCGTTGGAGAGGCCGAAAGGCATCACCAACCATTCATAAAGACCAAACTTGGTCTTGAACGCGGTTTTCCACTCATCACCCGGTTTCATCCGGATTTGGTGGTAGCCGGACCTAAGGTCTATTTTTGTAAAGACACTAGAACCACTAAGCTCATCCAACATATCATCCAAACGAGGTATGGGATGTCGATACTTTACCGTGATCTTGTTGACCGCTCGACAATCCACACACATCCTCCAAGTGCCATCCTTCTTTGGAACAAGGATCACGGGCACGGCACAAGGGCTCAAGCTCTCCCTCACCAAGCCTTTGGTAAGCAACTCATCAATTTGCTTTTGTAACTCCCTTGTGTCCTCGGGATTACTTCTATATGCCGGCTTGTTGGGAATTTGAGATCCCGGGACAAAGTCAATTTGGTGCTCAATACCCCTCAAGGGAGGTAACCCATCCGGCATCTCCTCCGGGAACATGTCCTCATAGACCTTCAAAACATTGTCAATAGCACTAGGCAAAGGATTAGGGTTAGGTAAATAATCACTTTCGGAATTTAAAACCATACCTTTGTGCACTAGGCATATGATCATCTTGGTGCCATCATTACCTTTCAAGATTTCACCCGGTTGCATCATGGCACATATGCGACCGGTGGATGATGGTGGGGTCTCGGCCAAGGGCTTGGCCACTACCGGGGACTTGGCCTTAGCCGCTTCCCTCAATTCTTTCATCCGCCGATAGTCCTCACTTACTTGCTTTGGTGACAAGGGTGTGAGCACAAACTTCTTCCCCTCATGTCGAACCGTGTAAGTGTTGGCCCGGCCATCATGAATCACTTGTTTGTCGTATTGCCAAGGCCTACCAAAGAGAAGGTGGCAAGCTTGCATTGGCACCACGTCAAACATGTGTTCATCTTGGTAGTTCCCAATCTTGAACCTAATCAAGACTTGCTTCACTACCCTCAACTCTCCACACTCGCTCAACCATTGCAAACGGTAGGGACTAGGGTGCTTTCGGGTGGTCAATTTCAATTGTGAGACCAACGTTTGGCTCACCACATTCGCACAACTACCCGAGTCAATGATCATGGAACACACTTGCCCCTTCACCCTACACCGAGCATGGAACAAATTTTCCCTTTGCTCATCTTCCCTCTCCTCACCCACCATGGTTCCCAAAATTCGACGGACCACGAGGAACATATTAGGATCATCCCCCTCCGTCGCTCTCTCTTCTCCCTCATCCTCAACTTCCTCACTTTCCTCCTCGTCATCTCCCTCGGCCTCACTTTCCCCCTCGTAGACCAACCCATCCTCCATCACAATCATCGTTTTCCGGGTAGGACACTCTTTAGCAAAGTGGCCGTAACCCTTGCATTTATGGCATTGGAAAGAAGAAGAAGAAGGAGTATTTAAGGTAGTTTTAGAAATACCTCCAACTTCTTTGTGGTCGTTCTTCGGGGCGGCCTTCTCAAAAGGCTTCTTTGCATCTCGACTCCCACTTGCTCCACTAGCATATGGGCTCTTCCATTCTTTGGTACGAGTTGAAGGAGTGGTAGTGGTAGTACCCCTAAAGCGAGGAGCCTTTTCTTCCTTGAGCCATTTCTCGGCTTCAACCGCGGCATCACAAACATCTTGCAAGGAGTGGAAGATGTGAAGTCTCAATTGGGAGGCAATCTCCCTACTCAAGCCACTTTTGAAACGGATGATGGCTTGTTCCTCATCCTCCGTTTCCATATCAAGAGCCATCCGGTTTTTCTCAAAGTCGTTGAAATATTCATCAACGGACTTATAGCCTTGTTTCAATTCATAGAGCCGTTTGAGTTGCTCTTGCCGGTACTTGGGAGTCACATATTTGTTGTTCATTACTTCTTTCAACTCTTCCCAAGTGATGTTCATCCGCAACCCAAGTCGTCTCCTTGATCGCTTCATGGATTCCCACCATGTAGAGGCATAAGATTCAAAGGAAGCAATGGCATATGTAGCCTTCTTCTCCTCGGACATGTCATTCGTGTCAAAGACCCGCTCCAATTGAACCTTCCACTCTAAGAAAGCTTCCGGATCACTAGTCCCTTTGAAAGGTGGGATAGTGATCTTCACACTATTGAGGTTAGTGTCACGACCCCCACGATGTGGTCCCGTGATGCCGGGCAAACTAGCTCGAGACCCTTTACGAGAAGCCAAGCCAAAGCTATCCGTGATGCTCATCTTCACTTGATATGGAAGGGTATGAAAGAAGGCCACAAGAGCGACTTGAAGAGCATGCTTTGGTGTGCCATGGATGGAGGACCCTCTAGGACGCTTGGTGAGGCTCAAGAGGTACAAAATGAGACACCCCAAGGGGCTTCAGGAAGAGGCGGAGCGCCTCCCAGCTGAGGCGGGGCGCCTCCCAAAATCCAGAGACTTGAAGGCTGCTAGGCGGACCGCCTCCCCACCTAGGCGGACCGCCTCCCCCAGATCCAGAGAGCCTTCAGCTACTAGGCGGCCGCCTCCCCCTACTAGGCGGACCGCCTCCCCCTGTGACACACATGCGGGATTTTTACTAGTTTTGGGTGTATTTCCTATTTTAGCCCTAAGTGGCCTTTTATGTATTAACCTCACTTGAGGGCACTTTAGTCATTTACTTTAGTCATAGAAAGGGCCTATAAATAGAGCCTGAGGCATTTCATTTCAGTTAGCAAACCTTGAATGTAGAATGATGATTTCTTTGAGTGAATCTCAATGATGAACCCGTGAGCGGGCATGATTTCACTTGGTGGATTCCAAGTTGAACATCGAAACCTCTTTGATCATTCTATTTGCAAGAGCCGGGTGCCTCTTGAGGGTAGTTGCTTAGCGTAGGTGATTCTTGCCAATCGTTCGGGGTGTAACGGAACAAGTTCTTCGTTGCTACTTGGACTTTCGTGTGAGTCTCGTCTCGTTCCTTGGCATAGGTGATTCTTGACATTCACCCGGGGTGTATCGAGACAAGTTCCTCGGTGCTACTTAGGTAATCGTTTCAAGCCTCGTCTTGCTTTTTATCTCGATATCTTCATCGATATCACCTATCTTTTATTCGCTTCCGCATTTTTATCTCGTTTCTAGCTTCCGCTCGTTTTTCCCTGCATCAGTTGGTATCAGAGCACGGCTAGGCTTCGTTCTTACGAATCCTCGGTCTTGTTCTTATTGTTGTTGTGTTTATGTTTTTGTTCTTGAAGATTTGAAGAAAAAAACAAAAAAAAATTGAAAAAGTTGAAAAGTTGAAAAAAATTTAGTAGATCGGGTTGGATTTGATTCCCCAAGCGTTTAAATGTATTGGGGATTGTTCTATATTGTTAACCCGTTGATTTGATACCCTCATATCATGTTTTGGTGTTACGGATTGAAAATCGAAATTCTTGAAATCCCAAATTCTTGAAAACTTTGAAAATTTTGCTTCAAAACTTGAATCAATCTTGTTGTTGGTTGTTTGAAGTTAAAAACTATTGGGAATTGTTTATCATAGTTGAATACACCATTGGGTATCATTGGAATTGAGTAACGGGTTGAAAACGTTGGATTTTTGGGTGCGAAACGACCCAAAACGCGTTGTGCAAAGTTGCAGGAAAATGCACTAGGCGGACCGCCTCAGGATTTAGGCGGACCGCCTCAGCAAAAGTCCTTCTCTGGACTTTGGTAGGCGGAGCGCCTCCCCCTCTGGGCGGAGCGCCTCCCCCTGTTACTTGTTTCCGGGTAGTTTTTTCGTAGGTTTTCACTTGTTGTTTGCCTCCGGGCTTCTTGGTTAGTGTTTCTAGAGTAATTGGCCTACTCGAAGGACACTAACTCTTGAGCGTATTAGGTTATTCGTGCCTAGAGGAGAGTAGAACTCAAAGAAGCCTCGTAGAACATTTTTGCTTCAAGTGCTCACTCATATAGCCGTTCGTCCATCGAGTCCCATCAATTCCACTCACCCCGAAGAGTATTTGGTTCTTGTGACTTGAGTGGTTATTGAGGTGGTTGTTCAACTACGAGGAAGCCTTTGAGATCAAGCTTGAGTGATAAATTCCCCCGCCACCAAATTGAGTGTACCCGAGTGACACTTCAAAGGTGAGGGAGCGAGTGAGGGCTTTTACTCTAACCTCTTTCTTGTTTTTGAATTGTGTAGGTACATGGCCGGAGACGTGTATGATACCGATGAGGACACGTTAAGTACTTTGGCCTACATATTGGCCGAGGTAAGGTATATGGAACAACGGCTTGAGCGCCTTGAAAGAAAAGGGACCCCGAGTGTCCAAAGGAGTACCGAAAGAGGTACTAGTGATGAAATGTTGGGCATTCCCCAACCGTTGGGCATTCCCCAACAAGTGGGCATTCCCCACAACTTGGGCATTCCCCAAGGTGAAGGTGAGCAAGGTGGTGTGCTCATGCCTTTGCTTGAAGGTGAAAATCACTCCACTCCGCATGGGAGTCAAAAGGAGGAGAGGAGTGACGTGAGTGAAGCATCACCCGGACCTACAAATGGCCTTGAGCGAAAGATGAAAGAAGTGAGGGAAGAGGAAATCTCGAGTGAGAGCGAGGACGCCCTTTGTTCTAACCATGATTTATCTTCTTCTCTTTCTATTTGTTTGGGCTTATGTGTAGGTACTCTTGGAGGCGAGCTAGTGGAGCCTCAACCGGATGGTAAGAGAGAAAGACAAGAGAATGGAGCTCTACATTGTGAGTTTCATAAAGAAGGACTTGAACAAGACACTTCAAGCGATGTGAGTACTCACGGGAGCTACTCAAAGGTAAGTGATTCTTCACCTTCTTATGAACATAATCCTTCCTTGTCTTGTGAAGACTCAATGCTAGTTGGTGCTTGTAATGCATTTGATGAAATTGCAACTAGTGTAGAGTCGATTGGTCAACTTATGTTTGCTTGTGAACCGCTAGTAGAGAGGGATGAGAAGCCACATCATGATGTGAGCCCGGAATTCAAAGGACCTCTCTTTAGTGAAAGTGTAGTAGTTGACCTTGCTTGTGACCCTTGTTATGACACCCCACCCATATTTGATAAAGGGGAAGATGAGTTATGTGACTCCGCCCTTGTTGGTATAATTGATTTTGGTGGATTTGTGTGTCGTAGTGAGGATGAGAGTGAACTTGAGGAGTCCAAATTGCATGAATTGGACAAGGGTGTCTATGATGACTCCTCAAGCGAGAGTGAAAATCCTAGTCTTGATACTATGCCTTTGTTTGACTATGAAATTGAGGTGCATGCTTTTATATTTCCATTGCGTGGAGGCATCTTTAATTGTGAAGGTGATTTGTATCGGGCTAGAGTTGAGGATGAAATGGAACCTCCGTGGTGTGAGGGATTTGATCCCGTAGACAACTCTTTGTTTGAAGCTTCGAGTGAGGTAGATGATTCTTCTAGTGACCCTACTCTTGTTGGTGGGGGTTATGATGATGAAGAGGCCATTAATAATGCCTTCCTTGAGAGCTTACCTTGTGAAGAGGGTTGTCTTGAGGATGAAATTAGAGGTGAGGAGGTATCTCTTAGTGTGAGTATGAGAGCTCTTAAGAAGGGGAGTGAATCATTTGATGTTAATTGTGTATTGCACCACTTTGTCTATTACCTCCCATATGTTAACCACACTTTGAGAATTGAGCATGCCAAAACCATTGCGCCACATTTTGAAAATTTTGCCTTGAAGGTTTGGTATGTTGATCATGAGCTTAGGGGTCATAGGAACTTTGATTGCTTAATCTTGAATGATGCATGTCCTATTGGTCTCTTTGCTTGTCATGTTGGTGAGTGCTTGTCACTACGGAGCCAAGAACTTGTTGTCTCCTTTGGAGACATAAGCTTTTTGATTTGCATTGATACTTGGCTCTATCACAAGAGTGAATTTTCCACACCACTTACCTTCACTCTTGTTGGACTTGCCTACTCGCATTGTGGGAAGCCTTGGTGCACTACTCTTGAACGTAGGGATTGTAGGGATTTTGATAGATTAATCTTGCATGTGCCATGCCCTATTGATCTCTTTATTTGTTCTTGTGTTGGGAGCACTTTATTGTTGAACCAAGTACTTGCTATCCTTTGGGAGCATGAGCTTCTTCGTTACCATTGATACTTGGTTGTACCACAAGAGTGTGTTTTCCCACACTGGGTGCACTAACCTACTCTTGTAGTAGGAACTTTTGTTTTTGTTGCCTTTTGATGTAGGTGAAGCTACCTTGGAGGAGGACGCCTTAATTTCGAGGACGAAATTTTCTCAAGAAGGGGAGGATGATGCCGGGCAAACTAGCTCGAGACCCTTTACGAGAAGCCAAGCCAAAGCTATCCGTGATGCTCATCTTCACTTGATATGGAAGGGTATGAAAGAAGGCCACAAGAGCGACTTGAAGAGCATGCTTTGGTGTGCCATGGATGGAGGACCCTCTAGGACGCTTGGTGAGGCTCAAGAGGTACAAAATGAGACACCCCAAGGGGCTTCAGGAAGAGGCGGAGCGCCTCCCAGCTGAGGCGGGGCGCCTCCCAAAATCCAGAGACTTGAAGGCTGCTAGGCGGACCGCCTCCCCACCTAGGCGGACCGCCTCCCCCAGATCCAGAGAGCCTTCAGCTACTAGGCGGCCGCCTCCCCCTACTAGGCGGACCGCCTCCCCCTGTGACACACATGCGGGATTTTTACTAGTTTTGGGTGTATTTCCTATTTTAGCCCTAAGTGGCCTTTTATGTATTAACCTCACTTGAGGGCACTTTAGTCATTTACTTTAGTCATAGAAAGGGCCTATAAATAGAGCCTGAGGCATTTCATTTCAGTTAGCAAACCTTGAATGTAGAATGATGATTTCTTTGAGTGAATCTCAATGATGAACCCGTGAGCGGGCATGATTTCACTTGGTGGATTCCAAGTTGAACATCGAAACCTCTTTGATCATTCTATTTGCAAGAGCCGGGTGCCTCTTGAGGGTAGTTGCTTAGCGTAGGTGATTCTTGCCAATCGTTCGGGGTGTAACGGAACAAGTTCTTCGTTGCTACTTGGACTTTCGTGTGAGTCTCGTCTCGTTCCTTGGCATAGGTGATTCTTGACATTCACCCGGGGTGTATCGAGACAAGTTCCTCGGTGCTACTTAGGTAATCGTTTCAAGCCTCGTCTTGCTTTTTATCTCGATATCTTCATCGATATCACCTATCTTTTATTCGCTTCCGCATTTTTATCTCGTATTTAGCTTCCGCGTGTTTTGCCCTGCATCATCCCGGTTGACCCCCGTAGTAATCTTCAACCTCATCATACTCCCGTCTCAAGTCCCTTCCCATAAAAGCCCTTGGAGGTCCTCGACCCCGCCCTCGACCTCCATCTATTCCTCGGCCTCCGTGCATCGCCCTCCTATTCGGATAGTGAGCATCAAAATCATCATCTAGCCCGAGACCCTCCCCTTCTTGAGCTTCATCAACTTGCTCAAGAGGAACCACATTTCTTCGGGGCCTTAAGAGTGGGACATCTCCTTGGGGATTGCCCAAGGGTTGGGGAGTGCCCAACGACCTTTCTCTAGCAAGAGTCTCATCCCTCAACCGTTGTCGACGAACTAACTCCGCATATTGGTCCGGTTTCATGATGGAGTCATCACTCGTGCCTTCATTGGCATCCTTTTGGACACTCGGGGTCCTTTCCTTTTCAAAGGTTTCCATTCTAAGGTTCAAGGTTTTCACCTCGGCCAATAGACTAGCCAAACTGTCAACGGGAACCTCAATGGTATTTTTGGCCTTCTCGTCCGCCATTGTACCTACAACAACCAAAAACAAGTAAAGAGATTAGAGTAAAAGTCCTCACTCACTCCCTCACTTTTGTTTGTCGCTCGGGTTCACTCAAGTTGGGGTTAGGTTCACACAAGCTCGAAATCAATGGCCTCCTCGTAGTTGCGCAACCTCCTCAAAGACCAATCCAAAATACAAGAACCCAATGCTCTTCGGGAAGACTGGATTCAATGGGACTCGATCAACGTTAAGCTATTTGGTGAGCACTTGAACCAAACAATTAACTACGAATCTTCTTCGAATTCTACTCTCCTCCTAGGCACGAGTATCCTATTCGAACGAGGGATTAGCACTAATTGGGTAGAAGTGTTACCCTCAAAGTGCTAACCGGAAGTGACGCGATCAAATGTTCAAAGATCGAATCGTCACTAAACGGATTCGGAATTGGATGAAATTTGGATTGTGATCTAGAAACTCACCATATTTGATGATCCAAAATGTCGATTTTCACTACAACACTCCAAATGATGTTATGTTGGTATCAAAACAACGGGAAAACTATAGTGAACAATCCCCGATACCGAACATCCACAATATCATAACATCAAATAAGTTTTGGCAAATTTTGCAATTTCTTCAACCTAGGGTTCAAATTTTCCAAACTTTGATTTTCAACTCCAAAACGTTTTTTGTTGGTTCCTAATTGTCGAGAGTACGGATACAAACAATCCCCGATAATCAACACCAACAAAATCGTCACAACAAGCGATTTCCTTCAAATTTTTGGGTTTTCAAATTTTTTGAATTTTTTTCTTCTTTTTCAATAAAACAACAACAAGAACAAGACAATAAATGCGGAACAAAGATGACAAGCACGAAGAGTAGGACGAGGGTTCGTAAGAACGCAACCCTAGCCTTGCTCTGATACCAACTGATGCAATCGAAAATACGAAAGCGATAAAAGATAAGAAACGAGACGAGACTCACACTAAAGTTCGAGTAGCAACGAAGAACTTGTTCCGTTACACCCCAAACGATTGGAAAGAATCACCTACGCTAAGCAACTATCCTCAAGAGACACGAGGCTCAAGCAAATAGAATGATCGAAGATGGATTGAAGAGCAACTTGGATTCATCCAATTGATTTCAAGCCAAAAGAGTTACAATGTCAAGAGCAATGCTCATTCAATGTGTTTTGTGTTCAATGTAAGGTAAAAAGCAATAAATGATGAAAGGGGGCATTTATAGCACCCCATTACAATATTTCCTAGCTTCTGGTCCGCTGCTACTCGAGTGTTCTTCGCGATCGCGCAGAGATATATGCGATCGCGTGGAATACTAAAACGCAGAAGGTCGTGATAGCGCGAGTCGTGGCGCGATCGCGCAGGCAAAAGATTTGGTCTACGCGATCGCGAATGTTGTTGACGCGATCGCGAAGAGCAAGTTCCCAGTCTTAGGCAGTAAGCTCAGCAGACCTCCCCTGTTTTTGCCCTGTTTTGCTCAGCTGCTTCTTGCACTGCTTCCTGCCCTGTTTCCACATGGATTGAGCTCCAATGCATTGTCTTTAAGTCCACTCCCGAGCTCGTATCATCCACGCCTCTCCAAACCAAGTGTAGGTGAGCATCTTGTATATCCTTGGCTTGACTTCGAGTGAATGGTCTCGATGCAATTTGGGTTGCATCAGAACTTGTCCCGAGATACCCTCGAATCGGCATCAAGAAGGACCTACACTATGCAACGACCCTCGAGACAACACCGGACTCGCAAGTCGAATGGTCGGGTTAGCGGTTCAAGACTCAACTAGGTTCCACTAGTGAATTCAAGCAACCAAGAGACAAAGGTTTCTTCCAAAGAGTTCAACTCTATTTTCATTCATCAATAATCAAAGTAAGGTAAGGTTTGAAAGAGGCTAAGTGAAGTATTTATAGGCTTCACTTAGGACTAATAAAAGGTCTAAAATACCCCCAAAGTGGGCTTAAACAAATAAAGGCCGCGCAGGGCTATAATAGGAAAGTCAAACAAAAGTCTTAAAAATCCCGCATGTGGGTAACAGGGGGAGGCGGTCCGCCCTGGGTGGGGAGGCGGCCGCCCAGTGACTTTCAGCTCTCTGGATCTGCAATTGAGGCGCCCGCCTCTTGGCCTGAGGCGCTCCGCCTCCTGACTTCCAAGCCTCTGGATTTTGGGAGGCGCCCCGCCTCAGCTGGGAGGTGCTCCGCCTCTTTCTGGAGCTACTTGGGGTGTCTCATTTTGTGTCTCTTGAGCCTCTCCAAGTGTCCCCGAGGGTCCTCCATCCATGGCACACCAAAGCATGGTCTTCAAGTTGCTCTTGGGTCCTTCTTCTATGCTCTTCCATGTCAAGTGAAGATGAGTATCTTGGATTAACTTGGCTTGACTCCGAGTGAAAGGTCTTGAGGCCGTTTAGGGCTTATCATCCTCCCCTTCTTGAGAGGATTTCGTCCTCGAAATCGAAGCATCATTCACGACCTCTTCATCATCATTCACGACCTCTTCATTACCTACATTCAAAGGAACCAAGTCACTAACATTGAAAGTATTAGAAACTTGATACTCACTTGGCAAGTCGACCACATAGGCATTGTTGTTTATCTTCGAGAGCACTTGGAATGGTCCATCTCCCCGGGGTGCCAACTTCCCTTTCCTAAGGTTTGGAAACCTCTCTTTCCGGAAGTGCACCCACACATAGTCACCCTTCTTGAGTTCCACCTTCTTGCGTCCTTTGTTCTTCTTGGAGGCAACCTTAGCATAAGATTCCTCCAAGGTCTTCTTTGCCTTGACATGTAGCTCCATCAAAGCCTTAGCTCGAGCTTTCCCTTCAAAATTAACAACCATTTCCCTTGGCAAAGGGGTGAGATCAAGGGGAATCAAGGGGTTAAAACCATAAACACATTCAAAAGGAGTCATGCCAATCGCGCTATGCAATGTGCGATTGTAGGCAAACTCCATCATAGGCAATCTATCAATCCACGTCCCGGCCTTACCTCGGGTCATGGCCCTTAGAAGAGCACCCAAGGTCCGGTTTACCACTTCGGTTTGACCATCGGTTTGTGGGTGGTGGGACGTGGAAAACAAGAGCTTGGTGCCTAAAGCACCCCATAAACTTCGCCAAAAATGGCTTAGGAACTTAGTGTCCCTATCACTCACTATCGTTTGAGGCACACCATGTAGCTTCAAGATATTTTCAACAAACAAGGAAGCTACATGTTGGGCGTCATCGCATTTCTTGCACGGAATGAAATGAGCCATCTTTGAGAACCTATCTACGACAACAAAGATGCTATCGTGGCCCCCCCTAGTCCTTGGTAATCCCATGACAAAATCCATTGATATATCCAACCAAGGACTAGTAGGTACGGGGAGTGGGGTGTATAACCCATGAGGGTGGGATCTAGATTTGGCACGCTTGCACTCAAGGCAATTAGTGCAAAACTTCTCCACATGCACCCTCATCTTCGGCCAATAGAATTGTTCTTGAAGAACGGCCAAAGTCTTTCTTGCCCCAAAATGACCCATGAGTCCTCCACAATGTGCCTCTTGCACAAGCAATTCCCTCCATGAGGACTCGGGTATGCACACTCTACCATGCTTAAAGATGAATCCGTTAGACCATTGGTATTTTTCAACTCTCTCCCCTTTCTCTAGAGCATCATAGACACTCTTTAGCCTTGGATCGTGAGCATACATCAATTTGATACTCTCGAATCCCATGAGCTTAGAGGTGAGAGTGGTGGCTAATGCGAACTTTCTAGAAAGCGCATCCGCCACAACATTGTCCTTCCCTTTCTTGTATTGGATCACATAGGGAAAGGACTCAATAAATTCAACCCACTTGGCATGCCGCTTATTGAGCTTCTCTTGGCCTCTCAAATGCTTGAGTGACTCATGGTCACTCTTGATTACAAACTCACGAGGCCAAAGATAATGTTGCCAATGGGCAAGGGCTCTCACAAGGGCATACAACTCCTTGTCATATGTAGAATAATTCAAGGAGGCCCCTTTCAACTTTTCACTAAAGTAGGCGATGGGTTTGCTATCTTGCATTAATACACCACCAATTCCCACCCCCGAGGCATCACACTCAACCTCAAATGCTTTCCCAAAGTCGGGCAATTGCAATAGGGGGGCGGTACTCAACCTACCTTTCAACTCTTGGAAAGCCTTCTCTTGAGGCTCTCCCCAAACAAAGGGTTGGTCTTTCTTGACCAATTCGGTGAGTGGAGCGGCTATGGAGCTAAAGTCCTTCACAAATTGATGTAGGGAAATCCTACGAAAGCGATAAAGAGATAAAGTGAGACGAGACTTACACTAAGGTTCGAGTAGCAACGAAGAACTCGTTCCGTTACACCCCGAACGATTGGAAAGAATCACCTAACACTACGCAACTATCCTCAAGAATCACGAGGTCCTTGCAAATAGAGTGATCGAAAAGGTTTGAGGTTCAACTTGGATTCGTCCAATTGAAATTCAAGCCAAGAATCAAGGTTTTCATTCAAAGAGTAATTCTCTTGTTTTTGTGTTCAAAGCTAGCTAATGAAAATAAATGGCTAAGTGAAGACTTTATAGTCTTCTACAAGCATAAATGAAAAGCCTAGAATACCCTTAAGGTGGTCCAAAACAATAGAAGTAGACTAGGGCTATACTTGGAATTACACCCCAAACTAGTGGAAAATCCGGAAAGCATCACAGGGGAGTAGGCGGCCGCCTACTGCACCAGGCGGTCCGCCTAGTCAGAGATCCAGAGAGCTTAACCCAAAACAGGCGGTCCGCCCACTTGGGGAGGCGGTCCGCCCCTTTCTGTAACCTCTCGAGTCGCGTCACTTTGTGTCTCTTGAGCCTCTCCCTTGGGTCTAAGTGGTCCTCCTTCCATGGTGCTCCAATGCATGATCTTTAAAGTTGTTCCGGAGCTTCCATCTTCCACATCCAAGCCTTTCCATACCAAGTGAAGGTGGGCATCATGGATAGCCTTGGCTTGGCTTCTCGTAAAGGGTCTCGAGCTAGTTTGCCCGGCATCATCCTCCCCTTCTTGAGAAGATTTCGTCCTCGAAATTAAGGTGTCATCCTCTACGGCACCACCTACATCACAAGGAGCCAAGTCACTAACATTGAAAGTATTTGACACATTGTACTCACCGGGTAGATCAATCACATATGCATTGTTGTTGATCTTGGATATCACTTGGAACGGGCCATCTCCTCGGGGTGCCAACTTCCCTTTTCTAATGCTTGGGAATCTTTCCTTCCGGAAGTGCACCCACACCCAATCTCCTTTCTTGAGTTCCACTTTCTTCCTCCCCTTGTTCTTCTTGGTGGCTAGCTTTTCATAAGCTTCCTCCAAGTTCTTCTTTGCTTTGGCATGGAGTTCCATCAAGGCCTTAGCTCGGCTTGTACCTGCAACATTAACAACCATTTCCCTTGGCAAAGGGGTGAGATCAAGTGGAATCAAAGGATTAAAACCATAAACGCACTCAAATGGAGTCATGCCAATCATCCTATGCAAAGTGCGGTTATATGCAAACTCCATGAGTGGTAGCTTTTCCACCCAAGCCCCGGCCTTACCTCGGGTCATAGCTCTAAGAAGAGACCCCAAGGTTCGGTTCACCACCTCGGTTTGACCATCCGTTTGAGGGTGGTGGGACGTAGAAAACAACAATTTGGTGCCAAGGGCACCCCACAAACATCTCCAAAAATGGCTTAGGAACTTAGTGTCCCTATCACTTACAATGGTTTGAGGCACGCCATGTAATTTTAACACATTTTCAATGAACAAAGAAGCTACATGGTGTGCATCGCTACTCTTCTTACAAGGAATGAAGTGAGCCATTTTGGAAAACCGATCCACGACAACATAAATGCTATCATGGCCCCCTCTAGACCGTGGCAACCCCATAACAAAATCCATCGAAATATCCATCCACGGGCTAGTAGGAATAGGCAAAGGAGTATACAAGCCATGGGGATTTGACTTAGACTTGGCGTGCTTGCAATCTAAACAAGCATTGCATAGACGCTCAACATGCATTCCCATCTTAGGCCAATGGAATTGCTCCATAAGAATGGCCAAAGTCTTATCCCTCCCAAAGTGACCCATCAAGCCTCCACAATGTGCTTCACGCACTAGCAATTCTCGCCAAGAGGACTCGGGGACACATACTCTCCCTTTCTTGAAAATGTAGCCATCGACCCATTGGTACTTCTCCACTCGCTTCCCACTCACTAGAGCATCATGAATGCTCTTGAACTTTGGGTCATGTTCATACAAAGATTTGATACTCTCAAAACCCATAAGTCTAGAAGCAAGAGTGGTAGCAAGGGCGAACTTCCTAGAAAGCGCATCGGCTACAACATTGTCCTTTCCCTTCTTGTAATGGATTACATAGGGAAACGACTCAATAAACTCCACCCACTTGGCATGTCTTTTGTTCAACTTCTCTTGACCTCTTAGATGCTTGAGTGACTCATGGTCACTCTTGATCACGAATTCCCGAGGCCATAGATAGTGTTGCCAATGGGCTAAAGCTCTCACTAGGGCATACAACTCCTTGTCATACGTGGAGTAATTCAAGGTTGCGCCCTTCAACTTCTCACTAAAGTAGGCAACGGGTTTCCCTTCTTGCATGAGAACACCCCCGATTCCCACCCCCGAGGCATCACACTCTACCTCAAAAGCCTTCCCGAAGTCGGGCAATTGTAGCAAGGGGGCGGTACTTAGCCTACTTTTCAATTCTTGGAAAGCTCTCTCTTGAGACTCTCCCCACACAAAGGGCTTGTCTTTTTTCACCAACTCGGTGAGTGGTGCGGCAATGGTGCTAAAGTCCCTAACAAAGCGCCTATAGAAACTAGCAAGGCCATGGAAACTCCTAACATGAGAAACGGTAGTAGGAGTAGGCCAATCTCTAACGGCTTCAACTTTGGACTCATCAACCTCGACACCATTTGCACTAACAACAAAGCCCAAAAAGACAACCCTTTCAACACAAAAGGCACACTTCTTAAAGTTGGCGTAGAGCTTCTCGGCTCGTAGCACTTCAAGGACTTGACTCAAGTGGCCAACATGGTCGTCTATTGATTTGCTATATATCAAAATGTCATCAAAATAGACAACCACGAACTTGTTGATAAACGGCTTTAAAACATGGTTCATTAACCGCATGAAAGTGCTAGGTGCGTTGGAGAGGCCGAAAGGCATCACCAACCATTCATAAAGACCAAATTTGGTCTTGAATGCGGTTTTCCACTCATCACCCGGTTTCATCCGGATTTGGTGGTAGCCGGACCTAAGATCTATCTTGGTAAAGACACTTGAACCACTCAATTCATCAAGCATGTCATCAAGTCTAGGAATGGGATGACGATACTTTACCGTTATCTTGTTGACCGCACGGCAATCAACACACATTCTCCATGTCCCGTCCTTCTTTGGTACAAGAATGACCGGTACGGCACACGGACTCAAGCTTTCTCGAACCAACCCTTTGGTGAGCAATTCATCCACTTGCTTTTGCAATTCCTTGGTGTCCTCCGGGTTGCTCCTATAAGCCGGCTTGTTCGGGATTTGGGACCCCGGGACAAAATCGATTTGGTGCTCAATCCCCCTCAATGGAGGAAGGCCACTCGGCATCTCTTCCGGGAACATGTCCTCAAATACCTTCAACACATTCTCAATAGCACTAGGCAAAGGGTTAGGGTTAGAAGATAAATCACAATCGGAGCTTAGAACCATACCTTTGTGCACTAGGCAAATGAGCATTTTGGTGCCATCATTACCTCTCAAGTACTCGCCCGGTTGCATCATGGCACACATGCGACCGGTGGAAGGTGGTGGAGTCTCGGCCAAAGGTTTGGTCACAACCGGGGACTTGGCCTTAGCCGCTTCCCTCAATTCCTTCATGCGCCGATAGTCATCACTTACTTGCTTTGGGGTCAAGGGCGTAAGCACAAACTTCTTCCCCTCATGTTTAACCGTGTAAGTGTTGGCTCGGCCATCATGAACCACTTGTTTGTCGTATTGCCATGGCCTACCAAAAAGAAGGTGGCAAGCTTGCATTGGCACCACGTCAAACATGTGTTCATCTTGGTAGTTCCCAATCTTGAACCTAATCAAGACTCGTTTCACTACCCTCAACTCCCCACATTCACTCAACCATTGCAAACGGTAGGGGTTTGGATGCTTAAGGGTAGGCAACTTCAATTGTGAAACCAAGGATTGGCTCACCACATTTGCACAACTACCCGAGTCGATGATCATAGAACACACTTGTCCCTTCACTCTACACCTAGCATGGAACAAGTTCTCCCTTTGCTCATCTTCCCTCTCTTCATTCACCATAGCACCCAAAATACGACGTACCACAAGGAACATATTAGGATCTTCCCCCTCCGTCGCTCTCTCTTCACCCTCACCCTCAACTTCCTCACTCTCCTCCTCAACATCTCCCTCGGGCTCACTCTCACCCTCATAAACCAACCCATCATCCATCACAATCATCGTTTTCCGGGTAGGGCACTCTTTGGCAAAGTGGCCATAGCCCTTGCATTTATGACATTGGAAAGAAGAAGGAGAAGGAGTATTTAAAGTAGTTTTAGAAGTACCTCCAACCTCTTTGTGGTCGCTTCTAGGGGTAGCCCTTTCAAAAGGCTTCTTCACATCTCGACTCCCACTTGCACCACTTTGGTATGGGCTCTTCCATTCTTTGGGGCGAGTTGTTGGAGTGGTGGTGGTGGTAGTACTCCTAAAACGAGGAGCCTTCCCTTCCTTTAGCCACTTTTCGGCTTCAACCGCGGCATCACAAACATCTTGCAGAGAATGAAAGATGTGTAGCCTCAATTGAGAAGCAATCTCCCGGTTCAAACCACTCTTGAAACGGATGATAGCTTGCTCTTCATCTTCGGTTTCCATGTCAAGGGCCATTCTATTCTTCTCAAAGTCATTGAAGTACTCATCAACGGCTTTGGAGCCTTGTTTCAATTCATAGAGCCTCTTGAGTTGTTCTTGTCTATACTTGGGTGTCACATATTTGGTGCTCATAATCTCTTTCAATTCTTCCCAAGTAATGTTCATCCGCAACCCAACTCGTCTCCTCGACCGCTTGACGGATTCCCACCATGTGGATGCATATGACTCAAATGAAGCGATGGCATAAGTGGCTTTCTTCTCCTCGGACATGTCATTTGTGTCGAAGACCCGCTCCAATTGAACCTTCCACTCTAAGAATGCTTCCGGATCACTAGTCCCTTTGAAAGGTGGAATAGTGATCTTCACACTATTGAGATTTGTGTCACGACCCCCACGGTTTGGTTCCGGTTGACCCCCGTAGTAGTCTTCAACATCCTCATATTCCCTTCCCAAGTTCCTCCCGACATAAGCCCTTGGTGGTCCTCGACCTCGGCCACGACCTCTATCTACACCCCGGCCTCCATGCATCGCCCTCCTATTTGGATAGGGAGCTTCAAAGTAATCATCTTCAAGTCCGCGGCCCTCCCCTTCTTGAGCTTCATCAACTTGCTCAAGGGGTGCAACATGCCTCCGAGGCCTTGGGAGTGGAGCATCTCCTTGGGGATTGCCCAAGGGTTGGGGATTGCCCAACAATCTTTCTCTAGCAAGAGCCTCATCCCTCAACCGTTGTCGATGAACTAGCTCCGCATATTGATCCGGTTTCATGACCGAATCATCACTTGTGCCTTCATTGGCATCCTTTTGGACACTCGGGGTCCTTTCCTTTTCAAAGACCTCCATTCTAAGGTTCAAAGTCTTCACCTCGGCCAATAAACTAGCCAAGATGTCGATGGGAACCTCAACGGTGCCTTTGGCTTTCTCTTCCGCCATTGTACCTACAAACAATCAAAGACAAATAAAGAGATTAGAGTAAAAGTCCTCACTCGCTCCCTCACCTTTGATTGTCGCTCGGGTTCACTCAAGTTGGGGTGGTTTCACTCAAGCTTGAATTCAAAAGTCTTCCTCGGAGTTGAACAACTACCTCAACAACCAAACAATTCGACAAGTACCCAATGCTCTTCGGGAAGAGTGGATTCAATGGGACTCTATGGACGTTCGGCTTTTTAAGTGAGCACTTGAGCCAAAGAAATTCTACGAGTCTTCTTTGAAGTTATCAAACACCAACACGCACGAATATCCTAAGCGCTCAATGAATTAGTACTAGTTGAGTAGGAGAATTACTCGCAAAGTACCAACCGGAAGTAATGGAAGCAAATAAAACACGAAAGCCTACGAAACAAACTACCCGGACACCCTTCAGGGAGTGGGCGCCCCGCCTCTGCAAGGTGGGCGGTCCGCCTACTCCACAATCCAGAGAGTGATAAAATTTTGGGCGGTCCGCCTGAAATGAGGGGCGGTCCGCCTAGCCAGTTTTCCTGCACAGTTTCGGCTTTGGTTCTTGGTTCTTGGCACCCGATTTTCCAATGTTTTCAAGGAGTTTTGAATAGGTAATGGTTCCCAAAGTTGTTTTGGACTATAGCAAGCAAACCCCAATGGTTTAATCCATCAAACAACCAACAAACAAGTAGTTTCAAGAAATTGAAGCAAGTTCTTCAAGATTTTCAAAAAAACTTCAAGACTTCAAAATTTCGATTTTCAAACCGCAACTCCAAATGATGTTATATAGGTATCAAAACGACGGGGTAATCATAAGGAACAATCCCCGATACCAAACAACCACAAAATCACAACATCAAACAAGATTTGGCAAATTTTGCAAAAGACCCAACCTAGGGTTCAAATTTTCCAACTTGTGATTTTCAACTCCAAAACGTGTTTTGTTGGTACCCAATTGTCGAGATTACATAAACAATCAATCCCCGATAATCAAAACCAACAAAATCGTAACAACCAACGATTTCTAGCAAATTTTTGGGTTTTCTAGTTTTTGGATTTTTTTCTTCTTTTTCAATGAAACAAAAGCAAGAACATGAAAGTAAACACGGAACATAAAAGACAAGCACGAAGAGTAGGACGAGGGTTCGTAAGAACGTAACCCTAGCCTTGCTCTGATACCAACTGATGTAGGGAAATCCTACGAAAGCGATAAAGAGATAAAGTGAGACGAGACTTACACTAAGGTTCGAGTAGCAACGAAGAACTCGTTCCGTTACACCCCGAACGATTGGAAAGAATCACCTAACACTACGCAACTATCCTCAAGAATCACGAGGTCCTTGCAAATAGAGTGATCGAAAAGGTTTGAGGTTCAACTTGGATTCGTCCAATTGAAATTCAAGCCAAGAATCAAGGTTTTCATTCAAAGAGTAATTCTCTTGTTTTTGTGTTCAAAGCTAGCTAATGAAAATAAATGGCTAAGTGAAGACTTTATAGTCTTCTACAAGCATAAATGAAAAGCCTAGAATACCCTTAAGGTGGTCCAAAACAATAGAAGTAGACTAGGGCTATACTTGGAATTACACCCCAAACTAGTGGAAAATCCGGAAAGCATCACAGGGGAGTAGGCGGCCGCCTACTGCACCAGGCGGTCCGCCTAGTCAGAGATCCAGAGAGCTTAACCCAAAACAGGCGGTCCGCCCACTTGGGGAGGCGGTCCGCCCCTTTCTGTAACCTCTCGAGTCGCGTCACTTTGTGTCTCTTGAGCCTCTCCCTTGGGTCTAAGTGGTCCTCCTTCCATGGTGCTCCAATGCATGATCTTTAAAGTTGTTCCGGAGCTTCCATCTTCCACATCCAAGCCTTTCCATACCAAGTGAAGGTGGGCATCATGGATAGCCTTGGCTTGGCTTCTCGTAAAGGGTCTCGAGCTAGTTTGCCCGGCATCACAAATCGCCTATAAAAGCTAGCAAGACCATGAAAGCTCCTCACTTGAGTCACGGTGGTAGGAGTAGGCCAATCACGTATGGCCTCTACCTTAGACTCATCCACCTCCACTCCTTGGGCACTCACAACAAACCCAAGAAAGACAACTTTTTCCACACCAAAGGCACACTTTTTGAAGTTAGCATAGAGCTTTTCGGCTCTCAAGGCTTCAAGCACTTGCCTAAGGTGGTCAACGTGTTCATCAATTGTCCTACTATAGATCAAGATATCATCAAAATAGACAACGACGAACTTGTTGATAAAAGACTTCAACACATGATTCATGAGTCGCATGAAGGTGCTAGGTGTGTTGGATAGCCCGAAGGGCATAACCAACCATTCATAGAGACCGAATTTGGTCTTGAATGCGGTTTTCCATTCATCCCCGGGTTTCATCCGGATTTGATGGTAGCCGGACCTAAGGTCGATTTTGGAAAAGACACACGACCCACTCAATTCATCCAACATATCATCAAGCCGTGGAATAGGGTGACGATACTTGATCGTTATCTTATTCACGGCTCGGCAATCCACGCACATTCTCCAAGTGCCGTCTTTCTTTGGGACAAGAATGACCGGTACGGCACAAGGACTCAAACTTTCCCTCACCAAGCCTTTTGAAAGCAAGTCATCAACTTGTTTTTGCAACTCCCTCGTATCCTCGGGATTGCTTCTATAAGCCGGCTTGTTCGGGATTTGAGAGCCCGGAATAAAATCAATTTGATGTTCAATACCCCTCAAGGGAGGTAAGCCATCGGGCATCTCATCCGGGAACATGTCCCTATAGTTCTCCAAAACATTTTGCAAAACACTAGGCAAAGGACTAGAAGAAACATCATAATTAGAGTTAAGGATCATACCTTTGTGCACTAGGCATAGGAGAAACTTGTTGCCATCATTACCTCTTAGGAGCTCGCCCGGTTGCATCATGGCACATATGCCACCGGTGGATGAAGTAGGTGGGATTGCCACCATGTTTTTGGACAAAGGACTAGTCTCAATGATTGACTTAGCCTTTGCCGCCTCCCTCAACTCCTTCATTCGGTTGTAGTCATCACTCACTTGTTTAGGAGTTAGGGGTTTCAACACAAACTTCCTTCCCTCATGTTGGAGCGTGTAAGTGTTAACACGTCCATTGTGAACCACTTGTCGGTCAAATTGCCAAGGCCTTCCAAAGAGAAGGTGGCAAGCTTGCATGGGCACAACGTCGAACAAGTGTTCATCAACATAAGCTCCCCACATTCACTAAGCCATTGTAACCGGTAGGGCTTGGGATGCTTCATGGTAGGTAACTTCAATTGGGTTATGAGAGATTGACTCACCATATTAGTACAACTCCCGGAGTCAATGATCATAGAACACACAACTCCCTTAACACGACACCTAGCATGGAAGAGGTTTTCCCTTTGCAAGGTCTCACCATCCTCCGCAATCATAGCTCCTAGACTTCTCCTCACTACCAAGAAAGTATGAGGTTCCTCATCCTCCACCGTGTCATCTTCACCATCCTCCTCTACTCCCTCATCTCCCTCTACTCCCTCATCTTCCTCCGGCTCACTCTCTTGCTCATATGCATTATCACCAACAACAACCATGTTTCTTTTCGTAGGACACTCTTTGGCAAAGTGCCCATACCCTTTGCATTTGTGACATTGAATGGAAGAAGAAGTAGGAGAATTCAATTGGGTTTTAGAGTTACCTCCCACATTGGGTGTGAACTTCTCAAATGGCTTCTTCACATCTTTGGTTGCATTGGCTCCACTAGTTCCACTTGCACTCGGGAACCTTGCATTTGTGGTAGGAGGCTTCCATCCCTTTGTATTGCTTGTTGGAGTAGTAGTGCTACCCTTGTAGCGAAAGGACTTCTCCTCTTTGAGCCATTTCTCGGCTTCAACCGCATCATCACATAGCTTGTAGAGATCATCATATCGGTGGAACTTCAATTGTGTAGCTATGTCTCGGTTTAAGCCCCCTTTGAAACGGATTATGGCCATCTCATGATCTTCATCATCAAGGTCAAGGTTCATTCGGACTTGCTCAAATTCATTGAAGTACTCCCCAACCGAATTGGAACCTTGTTTCAACTCATAGAGACGCTTTTGTTGCTCAACCCGGTATTGGCTAGTCAAATACTTCTCATCCATCACCCGGATCAACTCTTCCCAAGTAAGATTAATAGCCATTCCCGTCCTCCTTCTGTTCCTCTTCACCGACTCCCACCAAGTAGAAGCAAAAGATTCGAAGGAAGATATTACATACTTGGTTTTCTTCAACTCGGGCATATCATTGGTTTCAAATATTCATTCCATAGCCAATTTCCAATTCTTGTACTCCACCGGGTCACTACTTCCTTTGAAAGAAGGAATAGTGAGCTTCACACTATTGAGGTTGTTGTTGTTATCACGACCCCCTTGGAATGGCTCCGGTTGGCCCCCATAGTGATCCCCATAACCACCATAACCTCCATAGTCTCTCCTAACATTCCCTCCATCATGTCCTAAGGGTGGCCCTCGACCTCGGCCTCTACCCCGATCCACATTCCGACCCCAATTCATACCTCTCCTCGGTTGAAAGTGATCATCAAACCCATACATGTCATCCCCATAATTGGCTTCCTCCCCCTCTTGAGCTTCATCAACATGCTCAAGAGGTTGCACATTTCGGATGGGTTGTGGTAATGGAATGTTTCTTGGAGGGTTGTCTAAGATACGGGGAATGCCCGTTCGTTGGGGATTGCCCATCATTTGATCCATCCGCTCTTTATCTTCCTTTACCCGTTGATGCTTGAGCAATTCAACAACTTGCTCCGGGGTAAAGGTAGGACTATTTGATCCCTCCCCGGCCTCCATTGGGACTCTCGGGGTCCCCTTTTCAATTGGGACTCTCGGGGTCCCCCTTTCATTGTGGACGCTCGGGGTTCCATGTTCTCCTTGAGTACTTGAAGCTCCCTTTTCAAGAGACTCAATTCTTTGATTCATGAGGTCCATCTTGGCAAGAAGATTAGCCAAGGCATCCTTAATGAAATCTTGTCCGTCGTTAGCCATGGTACCTACAAGGAAAGAAACAAGAGTTAGTTTAAACACCTCACTCGCTCCCTCACTTGAGTTCACTCGGGTCACTCGTATAAGGGGTGGTGGATTTTTCACTCTTGCTTGAACCAAAAGCTTCACGGAGTTGAATAGTAAACCTCAACTTAACCACTCAATTCAAAAGTCCAATGAGCTCCGGGGTGAGTGGAGTTAATAGGACTCGATTGGAACGGTAAGCACTTTAATTGAGGACTTGAAGCAAAAGATACTACGGATCTTCTTGGATTTCTAGTCTCCTCTCTAAGGCACGATGATCCTAATAGCTCAAAGTGATTAGCACTAATCGAGTAGGATTATACTCTAATAGCACTAACCAGAAGCAATGCAATCAACAAAACAAGGAATCCTAGAAGAAACTACCCAATTCCCAACCTTCAGGAAGTAGGCGCCCCGCCTCAGAAAGTGGGCGGTCCGCCCTGAACAACTTGCAGAAGGAGGCGCTCCAACTCTCTGGATGAGGCGCTCCGCCTCAGAAAAATCCAGAGAGCTCACAGAGCTGAGGCGCTCCGCCTACCAATTGAGGCGCTCCGCCTCTGCACTTTTCAGCACTGTTCACTTCGCGTTTTTGTTGGTTTGGCACCCAAGAATCCAACTATCCAAGCGTTGTTTTAGCAATTCAATGGTACCCAAATGTTGTATCAGTCACAAAGATCAAACCCCAACAACTTCTAACAAACCCCAATCACAAACAAGGAATTCACCATGATCATCATCTTCAAAGCTAGGGTTTAAGAACTTTCAAATTTTCAAAGGGGTTTCAAAATCTCAATTCATGTAATACAACTCCAAATCGGGTGTTTAAGGTACCAAAAGAACGGGAATCACACAAAGATCAAACCCCAATAACAAGTTCTCAATTCCACCTCAATCCAACCCAAGAATCAATCAAAAATTGTCAAGAACAAGTTCATCAAGGGTTTAAGGGGTTTTGGGGTTTTGATTTTCAAATTCCACCAATCCAAGTGTTTTTGGTATCCACACAACGGGGTTTCATCCACGATCAAGAATCTATAACACCCATACGAAGAATCATCCAAACCAACAAGATACGCCAAATTTTTTTAGATTTTCAATTTTCCAATTTTTTTTGTAGTTTTCTTCTTTTAACAACAATAAACAAGAACCTAAAGTCGAAACTAACCTAGGCACGAAGAATCAAGGGTCGGGGGTTTGTAGAAACAAAACCCGAGCCTTGCTCTGATACCAAGATGATAAGAATCAAATACGAAACGCGGAAATAAAGATAAAAGATAGGAGAGCGAGACACAACTCGAACTCCCTTCGAAGTAACCACGGGGAACTTGTCCCGAGATACCCTCGAATCGGCGTCAAGAAGGACCTACACTATGCAACGACCCTCGAGACAACACCGGACTCGCAAGTCGAATGGTCGGGTTAGCGGTTCAAGACTCAACTAGGTTCCACTAGTGAATTCAAGCAACCAAGAGACAAAGGTTTCTTCCAAAGAGTTCAACTCTATTTTCATTCATCAATAATCAAAGTAAGGTAAGGTTTGAAAGAGGCTAAGTGAAGTATTTATAGGCTTCACTTAGGACTAATAAAAGGTCTAAAATACCCCCAAAGTGGGCTTACACAAATAAAGGCCGCGCAGGGCTATAATAGGAAAGTCAAACAAAAGTCTTAAAAATCCCGCATGTGGGTAACAGGGGGAGGCGGTCCGCCCTGGGTGGGGAGGCGGCCGCCCAGTGACTTTCAGCTCTCTGGATCTGCAATTGAGGCGCCCGCCTCTTGGCCTGAGGCGCTCCGCCTCCTGACTTCCAAGCCTCTGGATTTTGGGAGGCGCCCCGCCTCAGCTGGGAGGCGCTCCGCCTCTTTCTGGAGCTACTTGGGGTGTCTCATTTTGTGTCTCTTGAGCCTCTCCAAGTGTCCCCGAGGGTCCTCCATCCATGGCACACCAAAGCATGGTCTTCAAGTTGCTCTTGGGTCCTTCTTCTATGCTCTTCCATGTCAAGTGAAGATGAGTATCTTGGATTAACTTGGCTTGACTCCGAGTGAAAGGTCTTGAGGCCGTTTGGGGCTTATCATCCAAGATGATAAGAATCAAATACGAAACGCGGAAATAAAGATAAAAGATAGGAGAGCGAGACACAACTCAAACTCCCTTCGAAGTAACCACGGGGAACTTGTCCCGAGATACCCTCGAATCGGCGTCAAGAAGGACCTACACTATGCAACGACCCTCGAGACAACACCGGACTCGCAAGTCGAATGGTCGGGTTAGCGGTTCAAGACTCAACTAGGTTCCACTAGTGAATTCAAGCAACCAAGAGACAAAGGTTTCTTCCAAAGAGTTCAACTCTATTTTCATTCATCAATAATCAAAGTAAGGTAAGGTTTGAAAGAGGCTAAGTGAAGTATTTATAGGCTTCACTTAGGACTAATAAAAGGTCTAAAATACCCCCAAAGTGGGCTTAAACAAATAAAGGCCGCGCAGGGCTATAATAGGAAAGTCAAACAAAAGTCTTAAAAATCCCGCATGTGGGTAACAGGGGGAGGCGGTCCGCCCTGGGTGGGGAGGCGGCCGCCCAGTGACTTTCAGCTCTCTGGATCTGCAATTGAGGCGCCCGCCTCTTGGCCTGAGGCGCTCCGCCTCCTGACTTCCAAGCCTCTGGATTTTGGGAGGCGCCCCGCCTCAGCTGGGAGGCGCTCCGCCTCTTTCTGGAGCTACTTGGGGTGTCTCATTTTGTGTCTCTTGAGCCTCTCCAAGTGTCCCCGAGGGTCCTCCATCCATGGCACACCAAAGCATGGTCTTCAAGTTGCTCTTGGGTCCTTCTTCTATGCTCTTCCATGTCAAGTGAAGATGAGTATCTTGGATTAACTTGGCTTGACTCCGAGTGAAAGGTCTTGAGGCCGTTTGGGGCTTATCAGCAAGGGCTATGGGCACTTTGCTAGGGAATGTCCTACGAAGAGGACCATGATTGATAAGCCCCAAATTGGAGCCAAAGCGCCAACCATCAAGAGCCAAGCTTGAGAGCACAAGGAGTACCATCAAGGCCTCCGGAAGCAACTTGAAGATCATGCTTTTGAGCATTATGGATGGAGGACCACTTGGGCTCCAAGGGGATCCACCCCAAGCTCATTTTGAGCCTCTTGCACAAGTTCCAGAAGGAGGCGGAGCGCCTCAAAGCTGAGACGGAGCGCCTACCAAAAAGCAGAGAGCCGAACAGAAGAAGGCGGAGCGCCTCATCCTGAGGCGGAGCGCCTCATCAGCTGGAGGCGGAGCGCCTCATCCTGAGGTGGAGCGCCTCCCCCTGTTTCAGCATGCGGGATATTTTACTTCTTTTTGCATGAACTTCCAACTATAGCCCTGCGTGGCCTTATTTGTTTTAACCCACTTTGGGGGTACTTTAGACCTTTTATTATGACTAAGTGAAGCCTATAAATACTTCACTTAGTCTCATCAAACCTTAGTTAGTCATTGTTGAAGATAGAATCTTGAGAGAGAACATTGAAGAGGCCGAGCCCTTCTTGTGTGAGCCCGAGGCTCGTTGATGCAGCCCAAAGTGCTGATCAACCGAGGACACTTCAACCGAAGGCAGTGACTGATCAACCGAGGAGGCCAATTACTCGAAGCCAAGCTAAGCTGCTCCATGACATGCACATCCAGCTGGCTATGTCGGGAAGAAGCATGTGTTCGGAAGAGGAATTGCAAAGTGATGAAACCAAGGGCTACATCTTCAAGTTTGAGCTCGAGGACAAAGTTCCCGAACAGCAGCTCTTGGCCTCGGGCAGCGCAGAGCCGAACACAACATCATGTGTTCGAAGCTAAGTCAGCGCCCGATGACAAATGTGTTCGGTCAGGCAATAGAGAACCGAAGCCAGGCTTACCGAAGTCAAGAACCGAAGCCAGGCTCACCGAAGTCAAGGCTGTCGAGCACATTTAGACTCAGCCCTGCGTGGCTTATTTCTACTGGTCACCTGTGACCTATTTACTAGTTTACCCTTAGTATTTCCTATATAAACATTGCTTCCTTTCATTGTAAGAAGCTAGTTTTTGGATATTGATGAATTGAATGAAAGTGCCGAGCACATTTCTTCTTGTCTCCGTCGTGAGCAAAACCCCGGTGAGGGCTTTTAAGGACTTGTGGCTTTCGGTTAGTCCGATTGAACATTCCTCTTGATCATTCAGTTTGCAAGAGGCAATGTTCTCTTGAGGATTGTTGCATAGTTAGGGTGATTCTTGTATCCCTTTCGATCGAGCTTTGAGACAGGTTCCTCACTGTTCTTTCGAAAGAAGCAAGTTTTGTCTTGCTTCTATCTTTATCTTCTTATTTGTTCTTCCGCGTTTGTGCTAGCAACCCCTTCGGGTTTGCCTTGCACCATCTTGGTATCAGAGCACGGTTTGGGCTTGTTTCTACAACCCCAAATCCTGTTCAAGTTATCTTTATTATCGTGCGTTTTTGTGTCTTTGTTTCCTTTTCGTGTTCTTGATTCTGTTTGAGTTGTTGTTGTTGTTATCTTACAAAAAAAAAAAGTTAAAAAGAAAATTCAAAAATTGTGTTTGATTGTTGGTTGTTTGGGAAAAACGATCACTGATTCTTGATCTCCATTGTTTTCTGATTCCAACGAGTACCCGACGTATTAATTTTGTGACTAGGGTTTCTTGGTGAATTTTGGACTGTTTTGAGCTTCATTGGTGACTGAACTCGAACCCTATTGTGTTTGGAGGAAACCGATGAAGAATGGTGGTTCTTGAGTGATTTGGGTTTGTTTGTTGCTTAAAAATCGAAGTTCTTAAGTTAGAATCGTTGTCCGTACGCCGGAAAATTGTTACAAAATCGTAACAGTGTACGACACGATGAGCTGAAATTCTTGGCTTGAAGAACTCGACTGAATTCCTCCGTTGTTACTGAGACCGGAGTTGAAAACAACCCAGATCTTGTTAGAAATCGTGGACAGTGAACCGAAGTTGATTTGACCGTACGCCGGAGCAAGGTCACTGTTCCATTGAAGAAGAAGGGGTAAAAGTTTGAATGTTAAAACCCCAGGTGAAATTTGTCGGCTGAGAAAAGGAAAGTTGATGCAGCCCAAAGTGCTGATCAACCGAGGACACTTCAACCGAAGGCAGTGACTGATCAACCGAGGAGACCAATTACTCGAAGCCAAGCTAAGCTGCTCCATGACATGCACATCCAGCTGGCTATGTCGGGAAGAAGCATGTGTTCGGAAGAGGAATTGCAAAGTGATGAAACCAAGGGCTACATCTTCAAGTTTGAGCCCGAGGACAAAGTTCCCGAACAGCTGCTCTTGGCCCCGGGCAGCGCAGAGCCGAACACAACATCATGTGTTCGAAGCCAAGTCAGCGCCCGATGACAAATGTGTTCGAGCAGGCCATAGAGAACCGATGCCAGGCTCACCGAAGCCAGGCTCACCGAAGTCAATGTTGCCGAGCACATTTAGACTCAGCCCTGCGTGGCTTATTTCTATTTGTCACCTGTGACCTATTTACTAGTTTACCCTTAGTATTTCCTATTTAAACATTGTTCCCTTTCATTGTAAGGAGCTAGTTTTTGGATATTGATGAATTGAATGAAAGTGCCGAGCACATTTCTTCTTGTCTCCGTCGTGAGCAAAACCCCGGTGAGGGCTTTTAAGGACTTGTGGCTTTCGGTTAGTCCGATTGAATATTCCTCTTGATCATTCAGTTTGCAAGAGGCAATGTTCTC
The DNA here is from genome assembly GCA_037355625.1 of Petunia x hybrida. Classification (NCBI taxonomy): domain Eukaryota; kingdom Viridiplantae; phylum Streptophyta; class Magnoliopsida; order Solanales; family Solanaceae; genus Petunia; species Petunia x hybrida. Next base: position 4,933,132 of record JBBBVM010000609.1, read on the forward strand.
TTGAGGATTGTTGCATAGTTAGGGTGATTCTTGTATCCCTTTCGATCGAGCTTTGAGACAGGTTCCTCACTGTTCTTTCGAAAGAAGCAAGTTTTGTCTTGCTTCTATCTTTATCTTCTTATTTGTTCTTCCGCGATTTGTGCTAGCAACCCCTTCGGGAATTGCATTGCACCATCTTGGTATCAGAGCACGGTTTGGGCTTGATTCTACAACCCCAAATCCTGTTCGCGTTATCTTTATTTTTCGTGCGATTTGTGTCTTTGTTTCCGTTTCGTGTTCCTGTTTTGTTTTGTTACTGTTGGTGTTCTTACAAAAAAAAAAAAAAAAAAAAAGAGTGTTAAAAAGAAAATTCAAAAATTGTGTTTGATTGTTGGTTGTTTGGGAAAAACGATCACTGATTCTTGATCTCCATTGTTTTCTGATTCCAACGAGTACCCGACGTACTGATTTAGTGACTAGGGTTTCTTGGTGAAAATTTTGGACTGTTGAGCTTTAATGGTGACTAAAATCGAACCCTATTGTGTTTGGAAGAAACCGATGAAGAATGGTGGTTCTTGAGTGATTTGGGTTTGTTTGTTGCTTAAAAACCGAAGTTCTTAAGTTAGAATCGTTGTCGGTACGCCGGAAAATTGTTACAAATCGTAACAGTGTACGACACGATGAGCTGAAATTCTTGGCTTGAAGAACTCGACTGATTTCCTCCGTTGTTACTGAGACCGGAGTTGAAAACAACCCAGATCTTGTTAGAAATCGTGGACAGTGAACCGAAGTTGATTTGACCGTACGCCGGAGCAAGGTCACTGTTCCATTGAAGAAGAAGGGGTAAAAGTTTGAATGTTAAAACCCCAGGTGAAATTTGTCGGCTGAGAAAGGGAAAGTGGATAAGGTAAAACCCTATCCGTACCAAAGGGGACCACTCTTGTACGGATAGGAGTGGGTGTGATCGAAAAAGATTCCAAAGGGAATCAAAGGGTAGATTCTCCTAGGTTTTCACTTTCTTTCGTGTCAAAATTCTAGTTGGTGGATCTTTTGAGTAATTGTCCTACTCGAGGTCGTACCAACTCATTTGAGCTGATAGGAACTCGTGCGAAGGGGTGACCGAAGTCCAAACTTTCGTAGAAATTTTTTTTGACTCCCCGAGCTCAGTTAAAAGCGTCTGTTCCATCGAGTCGAACATCACTTCACTCTTCCCGAAGAGACAGTGACTATTGTCGAACTTGAAGGATCTTAGAGGACCGATCAATTGGACGAGCCACTGTTAACAAGTCCTTGAGTGATCAAAAACCGAACCCATAAATTGAGTGGACCCGAGCGCCACCCATCAAAGGTGAGGGAGAGTGTGAGGTGATTTCTAACCTTAACATTTGTTTGATCTTTGACTTGTGCAGGTACCATGGCTGGAAAAGAAGGCAAAGGCATTGAAAGGCCCGAAGTGTCGTTAGCCGATCTCATGGCTGCGATACAAAGTGTCAGTGCCGAAGTGAGAGGAGTGAGTGTTCGAGTAGCTCAACTCGAACAAGGAAGTGCGTCCGTGGCCAAAAATGGGTCCGGCGCTGGAACGAGCGAATCCACTCCGATGAAGCCAGAGCTGTATGCTGAGCTTCTTCGACAACATCAGTTGACGAGTGAAGCAATTCGAAGAGAGCTTAACTTGGGCAATCCCCAAGCACAACAAAACTTGGGCAATCCCCAAGCTGGAAATCAAAACTTGGGCATTCCCCGAGGAGAGAGGTTACCACCTCCAAGGGCCCGAAGAGACCTTGGTGCTGTAACCGAAGAGGCTGATGAAGAGGAATTTCCCGAGGACGAGTATGAACGTGAGCTGCCATTCGCTCAACGAGGGCAAGCTCACCGAGGTCGTGGAAATTTCCGAGGTCGAGGCCGAGGCGCAAATGTTGGAAGAAATATTGAGCGTGAGGCTGATGATCGAGAAGATTAGTATGTCGAACAGGTTCGTGGTGTTCGAGACTCAAATCTGAACAGCGTCAAGATCACTATTCCTCCCTTTAAAGGAACTAGTGATCCCGATGAGTATCTTGAATGGAAGCTTAAAATGGAGCGCATCTTTGAAACCAATGAGATGACCGAAGAGAGGAAAGATGCCCATGCCATTGCTTCGTTCGAAGCTTATGCATCAACATGGTGGGAATCTGACAAGAGGCATAGAAGGAGAAATGACTATCCAGTAGTCACTACGTGGCCACAGTTGATGAGAGCTATGGATGGTAAGTATTTGAGTGCTAAGGTGATAAGCCTCAAATCGAGCTTAGAGTACTTACTATAAAGAGCCGGGATTGGAGGGTGCTAAGGAACGAGAGGTCAAGAGCACCGGAGATGAATTAAAGCCGTTCCGGGTGAATAGAGCACAAGGGGAGCAGCCCAGTCATCCAGGCGCTCCGCCTGAAGAACCAGGCGCTCCGCCTGAGTAAGCCTATGTCTGGGCGCTCCACCCAAACTCTGGGCGCCCCGCCTAGGCCACCCCACTGGTCCAAAACTCGGGCGCTCCGCCCCAATCTTGGGTGCTCCGCCCGGATCGCTGAAGGTCGAGATTCCTAGCTATGTTAAGACTATTTTGACCCTACGTGGTCCTTTTATTCCTAAGCCTAAGTGTGGGCATTTTAGACCTTTCAAATGGTGTCTAAAAACACCTATAAATAGCTAGATTGCTAGTTTATTTCAGAAGTTAGTCATTGTTGAAGATAGAATCTTGAGAGAGAACATTGAAGAGGCCGAGCCCTTCTTGTGTGAGCCCGAGGCTCGTTTATGTCTCGACTTGGAACCTATGGAGATCGACATCTAGTTAGATTCCATTGTAAGGTTCAAGTTTCCCTTCTCCCCCTTTGGATTCAATTAACGTTAGTAAATTGAATTCGATTCTTTCTTCTACTTTCTTGCCTTCCCAATCTTGATTTCTTGTTATCCTTTACTTGCTTCCGCTCGATTATCGTGTAGTTTGCTTCCGCGTATTTTGGGTCTTATCATCTTGGTATCAGAGCGAGGCTCGGGTTTCGTTCTTACGAATCCACGTTCCTTGTTCATCCTATCTTTAGTTTAGTTTATTGTTGTTCTTGTTCTTGAAGAAAAGAAGAAAAAACACAAAAAAAGTAGAAAAGTGAAAAATACAAAAATTGGTGTAACTTTGTGGTGTGATCGATTCGTGTTATGGGTGTTATAGATTCTTGATCCTTGTGAAAAACCCGACGTTTGGGTACCAAAATTGTTTGGATTGGATTGATTTGAAAATTTGAAACCCCAATTTGATAAACCCTCCCAAAACCCTTTGTTCTTGAGGAATTTGATTGATTTTGGGTTGTGTGTTAATGGGGTTTTGGAATTGATTATTGGGGAATGATCTCTATTGAAAACCGAACAATTTGCAACAAGAATCGTGTGATTTGGAGTTCGGTAACATAGTTTTTGAAGAATCGAAACCCACCTTTGAACCTAGAAACCCATGTTGAAACCCCAAACTTGAAAACTTTGAATCATGATTGAGCCTTGTTTGATGGATGTTTGGGTGTGAAATTTATTGGGGTTTGAAGGTTATATCAATATTTAACTTTGGGTACCTTCAATTTGTGGAAAAAACGTTGAAATCGGACCCAAAATCGGCTTGGAATTGAAGAAATCGGAGTTGGAAAAAGCTGACCCGACACCCCAAGGCGGACCGCCCTGATAAGGGGAAAAAATAGGCGGAAACAACAAACGATACGAAAATGCGGAAACGATAAAGATAAAGATAAAAACGAGACGAGACTCGAACGATTACCTAAGTAGCAACGAGGAACTTGTCTCGCTACACCCCGGGGAACGTCAAGGAATCACCTACGTTATGCAACTATCCTCAAGAGATACCCGACTCTTGCAAATAGAATGATCAAAGATGGATGAAGTTCAAATTGGAATCCACCAATTGAATTCAAGTTCCCAACATGGGTTTCAAAGAGAGCAAAGCTCAAGTTTCATCAATATTCAAGATTGTGTAATGAATAAAATGGCTAAGTGTCCTATTTATAGTCTTTCATAAGACTAAGTGAAATGACTAAAATGCCCTCTAAGTAGTTTAGGATACAATAGAAAGCCTAGGGCTAAACTTGGAAGTTCACTCAAAAAGTTGGAGAAGACAGCAAGTTGGGCGCCCCGCCTGAAGCTAGGCGCCCCGCCTGGAGCTGGGAGGCCTCACTGGACAGCTGCTAGGCGCCCCGCCTGGGTCCAGGCGCCCCGCCTGGGTTGCCCTGCACCTAGGCGCCCCGCCTGGGTCTAGGCGCCCCGCCTGGTGCCTGGACGCCTCACTGATCAAAGGCCAGGCACCCCTCCTGGGTCTAGGCGCCCCGCCTGGGCCTGAAGCCTGGTGTTTCCTCCGTCCTCGGCGCTCTAATGCATGATCTTCAAGTCTCTTCCGGAGTCCTTCACTTGCATCTTTTGTGCTCCCGAGGTTGGCTCTTGATGGTTGTCGATTAGGCCATTTTACACCGCATCATCCTCCCCTTCTTGAAAGGATTTCGTCCTCGAAATCAAACCATCAAAGCCTACATCCAAAGACAAACAAAGCAAAAGGTTCCTACTACAAGAGTAGGTTAGTGCCCAAAAGTGTGGGAAAACACACTTTTATGGTATAACCAAGTATCAATAGCAATAAAGAAGTTCATGTTCCCAAAGGAACTAGCAATTACTTGGTTCAACAAAGAAGTGCACCCAACACAAGAATAAACAAAGAGATCAATAGTGCATGGTATATGCAAGATCAAGCAATCAAAATGCCTACGATCCCTAAGTTCAAGATTAGCACACCAAGATGCCTCACTACGCGAGTAGGCAAGTCCAACAAGAGTAAATGCAAGGGATAGAGAAAATTCACTCTTGTGATAGAGCCAAGTATCAATGCAAATCAAAAAGCTTATGTCTTCAAAGGAGACAACAAGCGCTTGGCTCCAACGTGACAAGCACTCACCCACATGACAAGCAAAGAGACCAATAGGACATGCAACATTCAAGATTAAGCAATCAAAGTCCCTATGACCCCTAAGCCCATGATCAACATACCAACCCTTCGATGCAATATTTTCACAATGCGGCACAATGGTTTTGGCATGCTCAAGTCTCAAAGTGTGGTTAACATGTGGGAGGGAATAGGCAAAGTAGTGCAATTCACAATTAGCATCAAATACCCCACTCCCCTTCTTAAAAGCTTTCATACTCACACTAAGAGATTCCTCCTCACCTCTAATGTCATCCTCAAGACAACCCTCCTCACAAGGTAAACTCTCAAGGAAGGAATTAATAATGGCCTCTTCATCATCATAACCCGAACTCACAAGAGTAGGGTCACTAGAAGAATCATCTACCTCACTCGAAGTTTCAAACAAAGAGTTGTCTATAGGATCAAATCCCTCACACCACGGAGGTTCCATTTCATCCTCAACTCTAGTCCGATACAAATCACCTTCACAATTAAAGAGGCCCTCATGCAATGGGAATGTAAAAGCATGCACCTCAATTTCATAGTCAGACAACGGCATCGTATCAAGACTAGGTTCATCATCCGCACTTGAGGAGTCATCATAGACAACTTTGTCCAATTCATGCAATTTGGACTCCTCAAGGTCACCATCATCCTTACTACGACACGCAAATCCACCAAAGTCAATTATGTCAACAAGGGTAGAGTCCCATAACTCATCTTCCCCTTGGTCAAATACGGGTGGGGTGTCATAACAAGGGCCACAAGCAAGGTCAACTACTACACTTTCACTAAAGAGAGGTCCTTTGAATTCCGGGCTCACATCATGATGCGGCTTCTCATTCCTCTCTACTAGCGGTTTACAAGCAAACACAAGTTGACCAATCGACTCCACACTAGTTGCAATTTCATCAAATGCATTACAAGCACCAACTAGTATTGAGTCTTCACAAGACAAGGAAGAATCATGTTCATGAGAAGGTGAAGAAACACTTACTTTTGAGTAGCTCCCGTGAGCACTCACATCGCTTGAAGTGTCTTGTTCAAGTCCTCCTTCATGAAACTCACAAAGTAGAGCTCCATTCTCTTGTCTTTCTCTCTTACCATCCGGTTGGGGCTCCACTAGCTCGCCTCCAAGAGTACCTACACTTAAGCCAAAACAAATAGAAGAGGAAGAAGATAAATCATGGTTAGAACAAAGTGCGTCCTCACTCTCACTCGAGATTTCCTCTTCCCTCACTTCTTCCATTTTTCGCTCAAGGCCAATTGTAGGTCCGGGTGATGCTTCACTCTCATCTCGCAAGGGCATGACCATAAGATTGTTGGTTCCGGGCTCAAGCACCATGGGTGACTTGGCTTTAGCGGCTTCCCTCAACTCCCTCATAATCCTATAGTCATTACTTACTTGCTTGGGTGTCAAGGGTTTGAGTATATACTTCCTAGAACCATGCAAGACCGTATAGGAATTGGTTCTACCATCGTGCACTACGCTCCGATCATATTGCCATGGCCTCCCAAACAAGAGATGGCAAGCTTGCATAGGTACCACATCGAACATTACCTTATCTCGATAATTTCCAATGCTAAAATCAATCAACGCCCGCTTCACCACTCTCAACTCTCCACACTCACTCAACCATTGTAACCGGTAGGGATGCGGATGTTTTATGGTAGGCAATTGCAATTGGGAAATCAAAGTCTCACTTACTATGTTAGCACAACTTCCCGAATCAATGATCATTGAGCACACTTGCCCCATCACTCGACACCTAGCATGAAAGAGATTCTCTCTTTGCACATGCTCCGACTCCTCATGACTCATGGCACCCAAACTCCTCCGTACCACAAGTGTCGTTTTAAGCTCATCACCTTGCTCAACATTACCTTGAGGAATGCCCATGTTGTGGGGAGTGCCCACTTGTTGAGGAATGCCCAACGGTTGGGGAATGCCCAACATTTCATCACTAGTACCTTCTTTGGTACCATTTTGGACACTCGGGGTCCATCCCTCTTTGAGGCGATCAAACCTCGAGCTTATGGATCTCACCTCGGCCAAGAGGTAGGCCAAAGTGCTTACCGGGACCTCAATGGTATCGTACACATCTCCGGCCATGTACCTATATAAATCAAAGACAAGAAAGAAGTTAGAGTAAAAACCTCACTCGCTCCCTCACTTTTGAATGTCACTCGGATCACTCGTTTAGTGGTGGGGGATTTATCACTCAACTTGATTCAATGGCTTCCTCGTAGTTGAACAACCTCCTCGATAACCAACCAAGTTCACAAGAACCAAATACTCTTCGGGAAGAGTGGAATTGATGGGACTCGATGAACGCTAGGCTATTTAGGTGCGCACTTGAAGCAAAATCAAACTACGAGTCTTCTTTGAGGTCTACTCTCCTCTAGGCACGAAGGTCCTATACGCTCAATGAACTAGTACTAATTGAGTAGGAGTGTTACTCTCAAAGTACTAGTCGGAAGCAACGGAAACCAAACAAACACGAAAGCCCACGAAAACAACCAAAACGAACCCTTCAGCAGACTGGGCGGTCCGCCTGGTCTTTGGGCGGTCCGCCTGGGGACCTTCAGCAAGTCAGGCAGAAACTTTGGTGGGCGGGGCGCCTGGGTTTGGGCGGTCCGCCTAGGCCTGGCGCCTCAGCTCGTCAAGAACACCGTTTTGACGTTTTTCAAGCAATTTTTCCAACGATTTCAAGGTGTCTTTGATGTGTGATGGTACCCAAAGTTGTTTTATGCTATAACAAACAAACCCCAATGGTTTAATCCAACAAACAACCCAAAACAAGTTTGTTTCAAGAATTTGGAGCAAGTTCTTCAAAGTTTTCAAAAATTTTCAAGATCCAAAACTTCGATTTTCAATCCGCAACTCCAAATGATGTTATGGGGGTATCAAAACGACGGGTTAACATCAAAGAACAATCCCCGATACCAAACATCCAAGAAATCATAACAACAAACAAGTTCTAGCAAATTTTGTGAATTCTTCAACTTTTGGGTTTGATTTTCGAAAATTTGATTCACAACTCCAAAACGTGTTTTGTTGGTACCCAATTGTCGGGATTACATAAACAAACAATCCCCGATAATCAAAGCCAACAAAATCGCAACAACAAACGATTTCTAGCAATTTTTTTGTGATTTTCAAGTTTTTGGATTTTTTTGTTTTTCTTTCAACTTCAAGAACAAACAACACAATGATAACAACAAGAAGAACAAGACCGAGGATTCGTAAGAACGAAGCCTAGCCGTGCTCTGATACCAACTGATAAGGGGAAAAAATAGGCGGAAACAACAAACGATACGAAAATGCGGAAACGATAAAGATAAAGATAAAAACGAGACGAGACTCGAACGATTACCTAAGTAGCAACGAGGAACTTGTCTCGCTACACCCCGGGGAACGTCAAGGAATCACCTACGTTATGCAACTATCCTCAAGAGATACCCGACTCTTGCAAATAGAATGATCAAAGATGGATGAAGTTCAAATTGGAATCCACCAATTGAATTCAAGTTCCCAACATGGGTTTCAAAGAGAGCAAAGCTCAAGTTTCATCAATATTCAAGATTGTGTAATGAATAAAATGGCTAAGTGTCCTATTTATAGTCTTTCATAAGACTAAGTGAAATGACTAAAATGCCCTCTAAGTAGTTTAGGATACAATAGAAAGCCTAGGGCTAAACTTGGAAGTTCACTCAAAAGTTGGAGAAGACAGCAAGTTGGGCGCCCCGCCTGAAGCTAGGCGCCCCGCCTGGAGCTGGGAGGCCTCACTGGACAGCTGCTAGGCGCCCCGCCTGGGTCCAGGCGCCCCGCCTGGGTTGCCCTGCACCTAGGCGCCCCGCCTGGGTCTAGGCGCCCCGCCTGGTGCCTGGACGCCTCACTGATCAAAGGCCAGGCACCCCTCCTGGGTCTAGGCGCCCCGCCTGGGCCTGAAGCCTGGTGTTTCCTCCGTCCTCGGCGCTCTAATGCATGATCTTCAAGTCTCTTCCGGAGTCCTTCACTTGCATCTTTTGTGCTCCCGAGGTTGGCTCTTGATGGTTGTCGATTAGGCCATTTTACACCGCATCACGCCCACCCCCTAGGCGCCCCGCCTACCCTCCCTCACTGCCTCCAAGGCAGGCGGACCGCCCACCCACCCCAGGCGGACCGCCCAGTGAGCTGGGCACTTGGTTTTGCTCCGTTTCATGGTTTTTTGTGTTTGTTTCGATTCCGAACTTCTTTGTTAGTGTTTCTAAGGTATTAGTCCTACTTTATTGACACTAATCTTTGATCCTTTAGGGTGTTGTGCGTCTTGGAGTCTTTACTTAAAGTCGTAGAACTTGCTTGCTTCAAGTGCGCATTAAATTAGCTTCCGTACATCGAGTCCATTTAAACTCCATTCCGAACCATTACTTGGGTGCATTAGTTGATTGATCTTGCCATTGTGATTACTAAGTGATGTAGGGAAAACTAGGCGGAAGCGATAAACTAAGATGCGGAAGCAATATTCATAAGATAACAAGAAATAAGGGATTGGGGAGAATAGAAATAGAAGAAAGAATGAATCAAACTAAATCACATAGATTGATTCAAAAGGGAGAAGAGACTTGAACCATTAAACGGGACTCACACTAGCGGTGATCCACCATGGATTCAACGTAAGAGATACATGAAGTCAACGCTTCAACAAGAAAGGCCAAGCCTATTCTATCTTCTCAATTCTATCATCAAAAACTAGCTCCTAATAGAATGACTAAGTGTGGTATTTATAGATGTTCCACACTCCTAATGAAATGTCATAAAAGCCCCTACAAGTTTATTACACATAAAAGACCATGTAGGGTCAAAATAGACAAAACACTAGCTAAAATCCCGTGTCTCAGCATTTTGGGCGGAGCGCCCCAAAAAGTGGGCAGTGGAGGGCCCTGGGCGGAGCGCCTGGGGGCTGGGCAGAGCGCCTGGCCCCTTTGGTTCCTGGGCGGAGCGCCTGAAGCTCAGGCGGGGCGCCTGGATCTCTAGCCTTCTCCTCTTGTGCTTTGATCACCCGGAACGGCTTCAATTCATCTCCAATGCTCTTGACCCCTCATCCCTTGCATCCTCCAATCCCGGTTCTTGATGGTAAGTGCCTTAGGCTCAGTTTGCCCTACATCATCCTCCCCTTCTTGGAAGGATTTCGTCCTCGAAATCAAACCATCAAGACCTATATCCGAAGATAAGTACACCCAAAAGCTCCTACTACAAGAGTAGGTTAGTGCAAGTAGTGTGGAAAACACACTCTTATGGTATAGCCAAGTATCAATAACAATGATAAAGCACATGTTTCCAAAGAAAACAACAAGTACTTGACTTCCCCAATGGGTACACTCAACAAATGATTCATCAAAGAGACCAATAGGATAGAGAATATGAAAGATCAAGCCATTAAAATTCCCATGATCCCTAAGTCCAATAAGAACACACCAAACAAGAGTGAGTGCAAGTGATACGGAAAGCACACTTTTGTGATAGAGCCAAGTATCAATGCTAATCAAAAAGAAGAAGTCTCCAAATGAAACAACAAGTTCTTGGCTCAACAACGAAAAGCAATCACTACCATAACAAGCAAAGAGATCAATAAGACATGGAACATGCAAGATTAAGCAACTAAGTTCCTTATGACCTCCAAGCTTATGGTCATCACACCAAGCCTTCAATGCATTACTATCACAATGTGACTCATTGGCTTTGGCATGCCCAACACCCAAGGTGTAATCAACATGTGGGGTGGAGTAAACAAGATAGTTCAATTGGCAACTAACATCAAATACTCCACTCCCCTTCTTGGAAGCACTCTTACACACACCAAAAGTGGCTTCCTCACCTCCAAATCCATCTCTAAGACAATCTCCCTCACTAGACAAACTCCAAAGGAAGGTCTCCAAAATCGGCCCTTCATCATTATAGTCCACACAATGAAGGCTAGGACTACTAGAAGATGGTTCAACATGACCAATATCAAGACCATTCATCCCACTTGGAGTTCCAAACAATGGATCATCCTTAGAGTCTATCTTCACATACCATGGAGGTTCTATCTTACTATCAATTCTAGTCCGATACAATTCGCTACCACAAATGAGATTATCTTCACATAATGGAAATGTAAAAGCATGCACCTCAAATTCATGGTCACATAAAAACATGGTATCAAGACTAGGTTCTTTACCCACACCCGAGGAGTCATCGAAAATAAATCGATCCATCTCACACTCTAGAGACTCCTCAAGGTCACAACCATCCTCACTACAACACATAGGTCCACCATTATCAAGCAATTCATCAAGGGAAAAGATAGGGTATTCATTCAACTCATCTTCCCCTTTGTCAAATATAGGTGGGGTGTCATAACAAGGTTCACAAGCAAGGTCAACAACACATTCCTCACTAATGAGAGGTTCAATGAAAACCGAGCTCACATCATGATGTGGCTTATCGTCCCTCTCAACTAGTGGTTCACAATCACACACAAGTTGACCATTTGACTCTTCACTAGTTGCAAACACATTGTAATCATACAAATCATCAACTAGTGTTGAGTTAGCACAAACACTACCATGAGACAAGGAAGTAACATGTTCAAGGGACGAGCTATCACTTACCTTTGAGTGGCCATCTTGCTCACTCATTGCATTTGAAGTGTCATGAATCGTCTCTTCACCTTGAAACTCACATTGAAGAGTTTCTTCACCTTGTCTATCCTTCTTGGGACATGATTGAGGCTCCATTGATTGGCCTCCAAGAGTACCTACACAAGCATTCACAAAAGTAGAAGAAAAAGATAAAGGGTTAAGGTTAGAATAAGGGGTGTCCTCACTCTTTTTTCCCTCTTTCTTTTCTCTCAAATTCTTTTCAAGGTTAGGTGTAGATTCGGGTGGTGACATCCCACTCACATCACTCAACACATCCTCTCCTTTTTCCACTCGAGGAATGTCACCGGTCACTCCCTTACTCCTCTCAATCTTTTGTCTCTCAAATTCGGGTGAATTGGGACGAGGCCCAAGAATACCCATAGCCGGAGTGGGTGGAGTTTTAACATCAACCCGAAATCTAGGACTAAGAGACTCATCACTTGAGGTCTCTTTCTTCTTTGTTGGTGAACCACTTAGCTTTGGAGCTTGTGGTTTGGGGTTCACCTTGGTGACAATTGTCGACTCTTTTCTTGCACTAGTCCCACCATTGCTTGTGATTGTAGGACTTCTTGTTTGCACTCTTTCAACCATAGGACGAGATTCTTGCTCCTTGGCCCTTTGCATAGACCAAGGAAGTGTACTAGGAGGTAACTTGTCTCTTTCCCTACTAGGTCTCAACTCATATGTCTTTTGACCCTCGCTCACAAGATACTTGTCCTCCGCCAGTCTATAATTCACTTTCTTGCCTTGCAACCATGGATCACCTAACCAAACATCAAGATGTCGCATGGGATACACATCACACCAAACATAGCTTTTGAGATTCCTATGAGATATGTACACCCAAGCTTTCTTGGTAACCCATACTCCATTGTACTCATACATCCTCTAGAGCATAGCATGGTAGCCTTAGCTTGCTAACCAACGAAGTGCTAATGCAATTGGCATCGGTGTCACCAATCTTGAGCACGTATCCTCCATTTCCCTCTACCTCAACATCGAACCTTCTTAGACCCAAGTTTAGTATAGGTTCATTCACGAGATATCTTGGAAGTCCAAGGATAGTATCTCCATCAACTTGAGTCTTCCTTATCCCTCCTCTCCTAGCAACCCCACTAGGACAACTTCCACTTCCCGTCACTCTTCCAACATTAGAGGTGTCGTTGAAAGTCGAGGAAGGAGTACCACTATGGAACCCATAATTGCCTCTCGCCTTGGTTCCATAGCCCCTAACACCACTCCTACCACCACTACTAGAGCAATGCACTCCAACCACGGTAAGAGCAATATTTCTCATTCCACCCTTCACATGGGAACTAGAAGATGTAACTCTCCCATTTCCCATGGAACAACCACCACCACCTCCCATACTAATGGAAGGCCTTCTACTACTCTCTTGCTTACCACAAGCAACATCAAGAGAAGATGCATATGAACCATCCTCATAATCAACCTCATCATCAATTCTCTCTACGTCACTATCATTATGTTCAAATTCATCACAAGAAGAGTAAGTAGGATCATCATACCTTGAAGCGTCACTATCTTCACATTCTTGACTTGGAGCATAAGATTCTTCACATTCTTCTTCGTAAGCCCCATAGCCATCTTCATCTTCATAATCAACATAGTGACCCGCTTCATCATCATATGAGCCTTGGTTCCCCGAATCGTCATAGCAATACCCATCATCACCATCATAGGAACCATAGTCTCCATCATCTCCGCATGAGTCATACCCTCCACAATCGTCATCCGAAGCCATAGTCGTAACCCAAGAGTATAGGACCTCACAAATTCACTCCCTCACGTGTATCACTCAAAAGATGTCGCTCAATTTTCTTTCCACTCGTGTATACACTCAAGGTCGTTGGCTTTTGTGACCACACTCTATTGTTCTCACCACTCAAGCCTTTTTCCACTCAAGACCTTCTTGTCTCTTAGTAATCACAATGGCAAGATCAATCAACTAATGCACCCAAGTAATGGTTCGGAATGGAGTTTAAATGGACTCGATGTACGGAAGCTAATTTAATGCGCACTTGAAGCAAGCAAGTTCTACGACTTTAAGTAAAGACTCCAAGACACACAACACCCTAAAGGATCAAATATTAGTGTCAATAAAGTAGGACTAATACCTTAGAAACACTAACCAAGAGGTTCGGAATCGAAACAAACACAAAAAACCATGAAACGGAGCAAAACCAAGTGACCAGCACACTGGGCGGTCCGCCTGGGGTGGGTGGGCGGTCCGCCTGACTTGGAGGCAGTGGGGGAGGGTAGGCGGGGCGCCTAGGGGGTGGGCGGTCCGCCTGGGGGTCGGGTCAGCCCTTTTCCAACTCCGATTTTCCTCAATTCCAAGCCGATTTTGGGTCCGATTTCAACGTTTTTTCCACAAATTGAAGGTACCCAAAGTTAAATATTGATATAACCTTCAAACCCCAATAAATTTCACACCCAAACATCCATCAAACAAGGCTCAATCATGATTCAAAGTTTTCAAGTTTGGGGTTTCAACATGGGTTTTTAGGTTCAAAGGTGGGTTTCGATTCTTCAAAAACTATGTTACCGAACTCCAAATCACACGATTCTTGTTGCAAATTGTTCGGTTTTCAATAGAGATCATTCCCCAATAATCAATTCAAAAACCCCATTAACACACAACCCAAAATCAATCAAATTCCTCAAGAACAAAGGGTTTTGGGAGGGTTTATCAAGTTGGGGTTTCAAATTTTCAAATCAATCCAATCCAAACAATTTTGGTACCCAAACGTCGGGTTTTCCACAAGGATCAAGAATCTATAACACCCATAACACGAATCGATCACACCACAAAGTTACACCAATTTTTGTATTTTTTCACTTTTCTACTTTTTTTGTGTTTTTCTTCTTTTCTTCAAGAACAAGAACAATAACAATAAAGTAAAGATAGGATGAACAAGGAACGTGGATTCGTAAGAATGAAACCCGAGCCTTGCTCTGATACCAACTGATGTAGGGAAAACTAGGCGGAAGCGATAAACTAAGATGCGGAAGCAATATTCATAAGATAACAAGAAATAAGGGATTGGGGAGAATAGAAATAGAAGAAAGAATGAATCAAACTAAATCACATAGATTGATTCAAAAGGGAGAAGAGACTTGAACCATTAAACGGGACTCACACTAGCGGTGATCCACCATGGATTCAACGTAAGAGATACATGAAGTCAACGCTTCAACAAGAAAGGCCAAGCCTATTCTATCTTCTCAATTCTATCATCAAAAACTAGCTCCTAATAGAATGACTAAGTGGGTATTTATAGATGTTCCACACTCCTAATGAAATGTCATAAAAGCCCCTACAAGTTTATTACACATAAAAGACCATGTAGGGTCAAAATAGACAAAACACTAGCTAAAATCCCGTGTCTCAGCATTTTGGGCGGGGCGCCCAAGCTTGGGCGGAGCGCCCCAAAAAGTGGGCAATGGAGGGCCCTGGGCGGAGCGCCTGGGGGCTGGGCGGAGCGCCTGGCCCCTTTGGTTCCTGGGCGGAGCGCCTGAAGCTCAGGCGGGGCGCCTGGATCTCTAGCCTTCTCCTCTTGTGCTTTGATCACCCGGAACGGCTTCAATTCATCTCCAATGCTCTTGACCCCTCATCCCTTGCATCCTCCAATAACGGTTCTTGATGGTAAGTGCCTTAGGCTCAGTTTGCCCTACATCACTAAGAGACAAGAAGGTCTTGAGTGGAAAAAGGCTTGAGTGGTGAGAACAATAGAGTGTGGTCACAAAAGCCAACGACCTTGAGTGTATACACGAGTGGAAAGAAAATTGAGCGACATCTTTTGAGTGATACACGTGAGGGAGTGAATTTGTGAGGTCCTATACTCTTGGGTTACGACTATGGCTTCGGATGACGATTGTGGAGGGAATGACTCATGCGGAGATGATGGAGACTATGGTTCCTATGATGGTGATGATGGGTATTGCTATGACGATTCGGGGAACCAAGGCTCATATGATGATGAAGCGGGTCACTATGTTGATTATGAAGATGAAGATGGCTATGGGGCTTACGAAGAAGAATGTGAAGAATCTTATGCTCCAAGTCAAGAATGTGAAGATAGTGACGCTTCAAGGTATGATGATCCTACTTACTCTTCTTGTGATGAATTTGAACATAATGATAGTGACGTAGAGAGAATTGATGATGAGGTTGATT
The DNA here is from genome assembly GCA_037355625.1 of Petunia x hybrida. Taxonomy (NCBI): domain Eukaryota; kingdom Viridiplantae; phylum Streptophyta; class Magnoliopsida; order Solanales; family Solanaceae; genus Petunia; species Petunia x hybrida. Next base: position 4,948,959 of record JBBBVM010000609.1, read on the forward strand.
ATGAGGATGGTTCATATGCATCTTATCTTGATGTTGCTTGTGGTGAGCAAGAGAGTTGTAGAAGGCCTTCCATTAGTATGGGAGGTGGTGGTGGTTGTTCCATGGGAAATGGGAGAGTTACATCTTCTAGTTCCCATGTGACGGGTGGAATGAGAAAAATTGCTCTTACCGTGGTTGGAGTGCATTGCTCTAGTCGTGGTGGTAGGAGTGGTGTTAGGAGCTATGGAGCCAAGGCGAGAGGCAATTATGGGTTCCATAGTGGTGCTCCTTCCTCGACTTTCAACTACACTTCTAGTGTTGGAAGAGTGACGGGAAGTGGAAGTTGTTCTAGTTTTGTTGCTAGGGGAAGTGGGATAAGTAAGCTTCGATTTGATAGTGATGGGTATCAAGAGGTTCCAAGGTCTTACTTGGATGATCCTATACTGCACTTGGGTATGAGGAGGTTCCCTGTTGAGGTGGAAGGTTATGGAGGGTACTTGCTCAAGATTGGTGGCACCGATGCCAATTGCATTAATACCTCGGTGGTTGATGAGTTAAGGTTACCTTGCTATGCCCTAGCGCATCCTTATGACTACTATGGAGTGTGGGTTTCCAAGGAAGCTCGGGTGTGTATATCGCATAGGGGATATTGGAATTATATTTGGTGTCATGTGTACCCCATGCAACATTGTCATGTGTGGTTTGGCGAGTCATGGTTGCGAAGCAAGAAGGTGCGATATAGTAATGTGAGTGATAAGTATTACCTCGGCCAATGCCCAACGATGTATGACTTTGAGCCTATTGGGATAAAGATCAAACCACTTCCTAGTATACCTTCTAGGCCTATGCAAAGGGAAAATGAGCAAGAACCTCATCCTATGGTTAAAAGAGTGCAAACAAGAAGTCCTACAATCACAAGCAATGGTGGGACTAGTGCAAGAAAACAGTTGACAATTGTCACCAAGGTGAACCCCAAACCACAAGCTCCAAAGCTAAGTGGTTCACCAACAAAGAAGAAAGAGACCTCAAGTGATGAGTCTCTTAGTCCTAGATTTCGGGTTGATGTTAAAACTCCACCTACCACGATATAAACTATGCGGAAGCGATAAAACACAAGATAGATGATATCAAAGATATCGGGAAACAAGGATTGGGAGTCAAGAAACGAGAAGAAAGAACGGATTAATGAATTCAAGACATGAATTAATAATCCAAAAGGGAGAGTGAAACTCGAACCTTACAAGGAATTCACACTAGTGGTGAATCTCCATAGATTCCAAGTCGTACAAGATACATGAAGCCTCGGGCTTCGGACTAGAAAGGCTCGGCCTTCTCTAATTCCCTCTTCTCTCCAATGTTCATACAATGTAAAACTAATGAAATAAATGGCTAAGGGGTGTATTTATAGTCTTTCCTAACCCCTTGCGTAATGACTAAAATGCCCCCAAAGTGAAATAAGACATACAAGGTCACTTAAGGGCAAAATAGGAAAAACACACAAAATCCCGTGCAGGCCAACAGAGGGAGGCGCTCCGCCTAGGAAGGGGAGGCGCTCCGCCTCAGCACCCTTCAGTGAGGGGCGGTCCGCCTAAGGTCTTGGGGCGGCCGCCTCTTGCTGTGTTGCCCTCTGGACTTTTGCTAGGCGGTCCGCCTCTTTGGGGAGGCGCTCCGCCTCTTCCTGGGAGGTATGGATACGGCTCAAAATGGACTCTAAGTGTTCCTCCTTGGTCCGTAGTCGGTCCTCCCTCAAGCGTGCTCAAGTCCATGGCTTCAATTCACTCTCGAACCCTCATCCGAAGGCCTTGACTTGCAACCTTTGTGCTCTTCAAGCTTGGTTCTTGATGGTTGTCGTTTAGGCCAATTTATCCGGCATCACGTGGTCTTCATCTATAACGAGTTTCTTGGCTTTGGTCTCCCAATGATTCCGTTTCAGGTAACGAAGTCAATGAACCAGTGTTCGCCTACTCATTCTTCGCACCCAAACACTGGGGGGGATGGAATAGGTATGAGGATCATCGGCAGATACTGGGGACTGCCCTATAACCGGGGACTCTAGATCGGAGAATAAAACGGGGTCAATCGAAGACAACACTGGGGACTCGTTCAGAATTCGACAGAAGTCCCAACGTTCACTCAAACTGGGGACTCGTTCAAAGTTCGACAGAAGTTCCAACGATCACTCGAACTGGGGACTCGTTCAAAGTTCGACAGAAGTTCCAACGTTCACTCGAACTGGAAGCTCGTTCAAAATCAAGCAATCAATTAAAACTCCTATGTAAACGATCCAATAGCGATCAATGTCTCTGCCTTACGGCCGCATCTTGTAATCGATCGAATCATACGATCCAAAATGCATCAAAGACCCATTAGCGGTCTACTTCAATAATACACTAACACTTTGGTTATACTCATTCTTTACATTTGCTCGATTTATGCGATCGTTCCAAATATTAAGCAGATTTTACGCCAAGTGTCAAATTTTTATTCCGAACTCATGAAAATGTTCGAAGAGCGCATCACATGAGAACGAGACGTCGTTCCTTATTACGCGCTAAAACATTGGGCCCCAATCATTTCATTCGACGAATATCATTGTAACTTCAAAATTTTCGGACAGATAAATTAAACTATCTTCGGAAAAATAGTACAGCGATAAAAGCAACGAACAACTTTTCATTAACAAAAATATGTACATAAACGATCGAACAACTTCATTACAGTCAAAAGATCAAAAACAAAGAGCTGAAAGCAAGTTCACTCATCTCCATCTGATCCTTCATCGGAGGAATCTGGAGAGAGGCCAAGCGCCTCACGAGCCATCCTCACAACTTGTATTGCCTCTTCGAGTTCCTTAGCCACATCGACTTCACGCTCGGACATCTCCCTCAATAAGTCCCGCCTCGACTCCGCTAAGATGAGCTCCCTCCTGTCTTCGAAGTCGCTCTCCATCGAGTTCCTCTGGGTAATCAATTCCTTCTGAAGAAGTGAGTTTCTCTCCGACCAAGCATTGTTCTGAGCAGCCAGATCGTCATTAATACCTCTTAAAGTACGAAGCTCTTCATTCAGACGAACGATTTCCGATTCCTTGGTCTTCGACTCAGCTTCCAATTCGGCACACTTGCCACCCATGCTACTCTCAAGCTGACCAAGCTGGTCGTTCAGAGCTTGGACTTGGGACTCCAATTCTGATTCTCGAAGAGCATGGGCGGCGGCCTTTTTAGCCAATTCAGCTTCAAGCTCAGAATACTTGACCTTCAAGATCTTCAAGTTGTTGTGCCACCCATCACCGGCGGAGGCAAGGAGAGCAACTCTCTCGTTCAGATGAGCTATTTCGGCTTCGAGCTGGCGAGTCCGATCGGCTGACTCGATGGCCATAATTGTGTTCTGAAAATAAGGAACAAAACGATCCCATAAGGTAAAAAGCAGAAAAGGTTCAAATTAACAGGAATTGGAAGGAAACGTTACCCGAAAAGCACTAAAAGCGATCTGGGAGGACAAGCTCACATCGCTGTAGCAATTCAATCGAGCCTTTTCCATCGGCCCCATCACATCAAAAAATTAGTTGGCAAGATGCTTTGGGCATCTAAGCAGATCAACCTCTCCGGGGACGGTTATAGCCAACGATCTGGTGTTAGCCTCCCCCGCAGCCTTGGCTCTTTTGTAAGCTGCAAACGCAGCGGCTTCCTCGTATCGAGGAAGGCGAACGATAGGCTCTTCGTGGTCCGATGCGTAGAAAGATGAACCGGAGCTTTCCGTATGCTTCGACCTCGTCGTTGTCGTAGGACGGTCAAGGGGGAGCTTACCTTTCCTGGGATCCCTTTCCCTCGGTATATCGCTCGAAGGGGCACCATCGACACTTCCGATAGGCAACATCCCAGGGGTAGGGGCAGTGATCATCTCTTTCCCCCCCGAACCAGAAGTGACGTCGATCAAGTCCTCCGCTATCGGAGGGAGGATGGGTCTCCCGTCACCACTGAAATCAACCAAATGAGCCCGGTCGTGCTCCTCGGCCGCCTTGAGCTGCTCAGCCACTTCAAGCATTCTCTCTTTCATTGGCCTTCTCGGCCGTTCCAATGGTTGCTCAGACCCAGATTCCTCATCTTCCCCGGGGAGAATCTGAACAAGAGTTCCCCTGATGCAGGGGAAAACGAGCGGAAGCTAGAAACGAGATAAACAATGCGGAAGCTAAAACAAGATAGGCGATATCGATGAAGATATCGAGATAAAAAGCAAGACGAGGCTTGAACGTTTACCTAAGTAGCACCGAGGAACTTGTCTCGATACACCCCGGGTGAATGTCAAGAATCACCTATGCCAAGGAACGAGACGAGACTCACACGAAAGTCCAAGTAGCAACGAAGAACTTGTTCCGTTACACCCCGAACGATTGGCAAGAATCACCTACGCTAAGCAACTACCCTCAAGAGGCACCCGGCTCTTGCAAATAGAATGATCAAAGAGGTTTCGATGTTCAACTTGGAATCCACCAAGTGAAATCATGCCCGCTCACGGGTTCTTCATTGAGATTCACTCAAGAAATTCATCATTCTACATTCAAGGTTTGCTAAAATGAAATGAAATGCCTAAGGCTCTATTTATAGGCCCTTTCTAAGACTAAAGTAAATGACTAAAGTGCCCTCAAGTGAGGTTAATACATAAAAGGCCACTTAGGGCTAAAATTGGAAGTTCAAGCAAAAGTAGTAAAAATCCCGCATGTGTGTCACAGGGGGAGGCGGTCCGCCTAGTTTGGGGAGGCGGCCGCCTAGTAGCTGAAGGTTCTCTGGATCTGGGGGAGGCGGTCCGCCTAGGTGGGGAGGCGGTCCGCCTAGCAGCCTTCAAGTCTCTGGATTTTGGGAGGCGCCCCGCCTCAGCTGGGAGGCGCTCCGCCTCTTCCTGAAGCCCCTTGGGGTGTCCCATTTTGTGCCTCTTGAGCCTCACCAAGCGTCCTAGAGGGTCCTCCATCCATGGCACACCAAAGCATGTTCTTCAAGTCGCTCTTGTGGCCTTCTTTCATACCCTTCCATATCAAGTGAAGATGAGCATCATGGATAGCTTTGGGCTTGGCCTCTCGTAAAGGGTCTCGAGCTAGTTTGCCCGGCATCATCCTCCCCTTCTTGAGAAAATTTCGTCCTCGAAATTAAGGCGTCCTCCTCTTAGGTAGCTTCACCTACATCAAAAGGAAACAAAAACAAAAGTTCCTACTACAAGAGTAGGTTAGTGCACCCAGTGTGGGAAAACACACTCTTGTGGTACAACCAAGTATCAATGGTAACGAAGAAGCTCATGCTCCCAAAGGAACTAGCAAGTACTTGGTTCAACAAGGCTTCCCACAATGCGAGTAGGCAAGTCCAACAAGAGTGAAGGTAAGTGGTGTGGAAAATTCACTCTTGTGATAGAGCCAAGTATCAATGCAAATCAAAAAGCTTATGTCTCCAAAGGAGACAACAAGTTCTTGGCTCCGTAGTGACAAGCACTCACCAACATGACAAGCAAAGAGACCAATAGGACATGCAACATTCAAGATTAAGCAATCAAAGTTCCTATGACCCCTAAGCTCATGATCAACATACCAAACCTTCAAGGCAAAACTTTCAAAATGTGGCGCAATGGTTTTGGCATGCTCAATTCTCAAAGTGTGGTTAACATATGGGAGGGAATAGACAAAGTGGTGCAATACACAATTAACATCAAATACCCCACTCCCCTTCTTTAAAGCTCTCATACTCACACTAAGAGATTCCTCCTCACCTCCAATCTCATCCTCGAGACGACCCCCCTCACAAGGTAATGATGCGGGGCAAATCGAGCCAAGACACTAACCATCAAGAACCAAGCTTGAGAGCACAAGGAATGCAAGTCAAGGTCTCCGGGAGCGACTTGAAGATCATGCATCGGAGCACCAAGGAAGGAGGAGCGCCCAGCACGGTCAGGCGGAGCGCCTAGAAGCCAGGCGGGGCGCCCAGCTTCAAGGCACTCTGGGCGGAGCGCCCAAATTCCAGGCGGAGCGCCCAGGGTGGAGCGCCCAGCTCTAGGTGGAGCGCCCAGCTAACAAAGGGTTCAGGCGGAGCGCCCAACGCTGAAGCTTGGATGATTTTTGGAGTGAAGTTCCTATTTTGCCCTTAAGTGGCTTGTATGTATTAATTAGCTTTGGGGGCATTTTAGACATTTCACTAGGAGTGTGGAAAAACTATAAAAGCCACACTTAGTCTTCATTTTCATTAGTTAGCTATCATTGAACATAGAATTGAGAGAAGAGAGAATTGAGAGAAGGCCGAGCCTTTCTTGTCGAAGCCCAAGGCTTCATGTATCTCGTTGACTTGGAACCTATGGAGATTCATCGCTAGTGTGAAATCCTTGTAAGGTTCGAGTTTCACTTTCTCCCTTTGGATAATTAAATTCTTGTTTGAATTGTTTATCCGTTCTTTCTTCTAATTCTTGTCTTCCTAATCTTGAACTTCTCGATATCTTCGATATCACGTTATCAAATTTACTTGCTTCCGCTCGTTTATCGTATAGTTTGCTTCCGCGTGTTTTGCCCCTTATCAGTTGGTATCAGAGCAAGGCTCGGGTTATGTTCTTACAAACCCCCGTTCCTTGTTCAACATGTTAGTATTGTTGTTGTTGTTGTGATTGTTCTTGAAAATTTGAAGAAAAACAAAAAAATTGAAAAACTAGAAAACTCAAGAAAATTTGGTAGATCGGGTTGGAATCGAATCCCCAAGTGTTAAAAAGTATTGGGGTTTGTTCCTTATTGTATTCCCGTCGTTTTGATACCCACATATCGTGTTTTGGTGTTACGAATCAAAATTTCCAAAATCAAAATCCAAAAAGTTTGAAAATTCTTGAAAACGCTTTAATCTTGAATCGAAGCTTGTTGTTGTTTGTTTGGAGTTGAAAACTATTGGGGATTGGTTGTTATAGTTGTATACACCATTGGGTATCATTGATTTTGTGTATCGGGTTGAAATCGAACCAAAAAGTTGGCAAAAAATCTCAAAAACCCGTTGTTGAAAACTGCCGAAATCGTGCTTTAGGCGGAGCGCCTGAGCTTGGGCGGACCGCCCACTTGTTTGGGCAGTGGGGTGAGGCAGGCGGACCGCCTGGCCTTTGGGCGGAGCGCCCACCTTCACTGGGCGGAGCGCCTCCCCCTCTGGGCGGAGCGCCCACCCCTGTTTGGGTGCGGAATTGTTCCGTTTCGTTTCTTTTTGTGTTCCGTTGGTTTCCTAACTTCTTGGTTAGTGTTTCTAGGGTAATTGGCCTACTCCATTGACACTAATCCTTGAGCGTATTAGGACACTCGTGCGTAGAGGAGATTAGAATTCAAAGAAGAGTCGTAGAACTCCTTTTGGCCTCAAGTGCGCACTTTAAATAGCCGTCCGTACATCGAGTCTCATTAACTCCATTCCGAACTTTTATTTGGACATACTAGTTGTGATCACCTTGGTTCCCAAGTTGTAAAGGCCTCGCTCTTGAGTGTTCATAAATTGAGTGATACACGTGAGGGAGTGACTTTCGGGAGGTTTTGATCTTTTGGTGTTGCAATTATGTCGGATGATGAATGTGGAGGTTATGGCTCATGTGGAGACGAGGGAGACTATGGTTCCTACGATGGTGATGATGGGTCTTGCTATGATGACTCGGGGGACTATGGCTCGTATGAGGATGAAGCGGCTCACTATGATGATCGTGAGATTGATGATGACTATGAGGCTTTTGATGAAGAATGTGATGATGCCTATGCTTCTAGTCAAGAAATCGAAGATGGTGACGCTTCAAGGTATGATGATCCTACCTACTCTTCTTGTGAAGAATTTGATATTGATGATGGTGACATAGGTAGAGTTGATGATGATGATGAACATAGGGGTTATTCTTATGCATCTTCTCTTAGTGTTGCTAACGGTGTACAAGGGAGTAGTAGAGGACCTTCCATTAGTATGGGAGGTGGTGGTGGTTGTTCCGTGGGAAAGAAGAAGCTTTCACCTTCTAGGTACGCTAAGCGACCTAATGCTTCTAATTCCCATGAGGAGGTTGGTATGATAGATGGTGTTGCTTTTGCTACAAAGGGGTTATATGCCGTGAGGGGCGTGGATGATTGTAGTAGGGGTAGTACTATGGGCTATGGAACCAAGGCGAGAGGCACTTATGGGTTCCATGGCAAGGTTCCTTCCTCGACTTCCAACAACATTTCTAATGTTGGGAGAGTGACGGGAAGAGGAGATCGTTCTAGTGGTGATGCCACTAGTGGAGGGATAAGGAAGACCCAAGTTGTTGGTGATGACACTTGTGGGCATTCAAGTTCTCACTTGGATGCCAATCTACAAAACTTGGGTAGGAGAAGTTTCGTTGTTGAGGTAGGTGGTATTGGAGGATACTTGCTCAAGATTGGTGGTACCGATGCCAATTGTATTAGCACCTCTTTGGTTGATAGGCTTAGGATACCATGCCATAAGCTAGAGCATCCTTATGAGTATGATGGAGTGTGGGTTTCTAAGGAGGCTCGGGTACTCATATCTCATAGAAACTATAAATGCTATGTGTGGTGTGATGTGTATCCCATGCGTCATATTGATGTGTGGATAGGTGACCGGTGGTTGGAGGGGAAGAGGGTGCAATATAGTGTGGTGAAGGATGCGTATCTTTTGGGCGTAGGGCCAAGAGTTTATGACTTTGTGCCTTACCGGGCGAAGAGCCAAGTGCCTACTAGTGCACCTTCTTTGGCTAGGCAAAGGAGCAAGGAGCAAGAACTTCATTCCATGGTTGACAATGTGCAAACAAGAAGTCCTACAAACACAAGCAATGGTGGGACATGTGCTAGAAAAGGGTTGATAGACATCAACAAGGTGAACCCGAAACCACAAGTTTCAATTCCAAATGGTTCACCAACAAAGAAGAAGGAGACATCAAGTGATGAGTCTCCAAGTCCTAGATTCCGGGTTGACGTGAAAAGTCCACCTACTCCAGCTATGGGCATTCTCGGGCCTCGTCCCAATTCGCCCGGGTTTGAGAGACAAAAGATAGAGAGGAGTAAGGGAGCGACCGGTGACAACTCTCGAGTGGAAAAAGGAGAGATTGTGATGAGTGATGTGAGTGAGTTGTCGCCACCCGAATCTACACCTAACCTTGGAAAAAAAATGAGGGAAAAGAAAGAGGGAAAAAGAAAAAAAGAGAGTGAGGACACCCCTTATTCTAACCTTAACCCTTTTGCTTTTTCTTCTATGTGTTTGAATTCTTGTGTAGGAATTCTTGGAGGCAAACCGATGGAGCCTCAACCATGTTCCAAAATAGAAAGACAAGGTGAAGGAGATGCCGAAAGTGAGCTACAAGGTGAAGGAACTACCCATGAAGCTTCATGTACATTGAGTGAGCCCGGATGCGACTCAAGTGTAAGTGTTAGTTCTTCTATCCTTGAGCATAATACTTCCTTGTCTTATGGTATTGATTGTGAGAATTCTATGCTAGTTGATGATTTGCATGACTATAATGTGTTTGCAACTAGTGTAGAACCTTCGGGTCAACTTGTGAGTGAAATTGAACCACTAGTTGAGAGGATTGAAAAGTCACATCATGATGTGAGCTCGGTTTTCATTGAACCTCTCTTTAGTGAAGATGTCGTAGTTGACCTTGCTTGTGAACCTTGTTATGACACCCCACCTATATTTGATAAAGGAGAAGATGAATTGCATGATGATCTTATTCTTCCCTTTGATTGCTTAATTGATAATGGTGGTCTCTTGTGTCGTAGTGAGGGTGGGTTTGATCTTGAGGAGTCTCTTGAGTGTGAGATGGATCGATTTATTTTTGATGACTCCTTGAGTGAGAGTGAGGGACCTAGTCTTGATTCTATGCTTTTATGTAACCATGAATTTGAGGTGCATGCCTTTACATTTCTATTGTTTGAAGGCAATCTCATTTGTGGTGGTGAATTGTATTGGACTAGGGTCGGTAGTAGAGTCGAACCTCCATGGTTTGTAAAGTTAGGCTCTATGGATGATCCATTGTTTGGAACTTCGAGTGAGGAGGGTGGTCTTGATAGTGGTCGTGTTGACCTATCTTCTAGTAGTCCTAGCCTTCGTTGTGTGGACTATAATGATGAAGGAACTATTTTGGAGACCTTCCTTTGGAGTTTGCCCAATGAGGATTGTCTTGGGGTTGATTTGGGAAGTGAGGAGGTATCTCTCGGTGTGTGCAAGAATGCTCTTAAGAAGGGGAGTGGAGTGGTCGATGTTAGTTTTGAGTTGAACTATTTTACTTACTCCATTCCACATGTTGAGCACACCTTGAGTGTTGGACATACCAAAGCCAATGTGTCACATTGTGATAAAATTGATTTGAAGGCTTGGTGTGTTGATAGTAAGCTTAGGGGTCATAAGACATTTGATTGCTACATGTTTCATGACTTTGATCTCTTTGCTTGTTTTGATGATGAGTGCTTGTTCTTTGTGAGCCAAGAATTTATTGTTTCCTTTGGGAACATACGCTTTTTAATTGGGATTGATGCTTGGCTCTATCACAAGAGTGTGTTTTCCACACTACTTGCACTTATTCTTGTTAAGCTAACCTACTTGTGAAGTAGGAAATTTTGGTTGTGCTTGCTTTGATTGTAGGTTTTGATGGTGTGATTTCGAGGACGAAATCCTTTCAAGAAGGGGAGGATGATGCGGGGCAAATCGAGCCAAGACACTAACCATCAAGAACCAAGCTTGAGAGCACAAGGAATGCAAGTCAAGGTCTCCGGGAGCGACTTGAAGATCATGCATCGGAGCACCAAGGAAGGAGGAGCGCCCAGCACGGTCAGGCGGAGCGCCTAGAAGCCAGGCGGGGCGCCCAGCTTCAAGGCACTCTGGGCGGAGCGCCCAAATTCCAGGCGGAGCGCCCAGGGTGGAGCGCCCAGCTCTAGGTGGAGCGCCCAGCTAACAAAGGGTTCAGGCGGAGCGCCCGGATTTCAGGCGGAGCGCCCAACGCTGAAGCTTGGATGATTTTTGGAGTGAAGTTCCTATTTTACCCTTAAGTGGCTTGTATGTATTAATTAGCTTTGGGGGCATTTTAGACATTTCACTAGGAGTGTGGAAAAACTATAAAAGCCACACTTAGTCTTCATTTTCATTAGTTAGCTATCATTGAACATAGAATTGAGAGAAGAGAGAATTGAGAGAAGGCCGAGCCTTTCTTGTCGAAGCCCAAGGCTTCATGTATCTCGTTGACTTGGAACCTATGGAGATTCATCGCTAGTGTGAAATCCTTGTAAGGTTCGAGTTTCACTTTCTCCCTTTGGATAATTAAATTCTTGTTTGAATTGTTTATCCGTTCTTTCTTCTAATTCTTGTCTTCCTAATCTTGAACTTCTCGATATCTTCGATATCACGTTATCAAATTTACTTGCTTCCGCTCGTTTATCGTATAGTTTGCTTCCGCGTGTTTTGCCCCTTATCAGGTAAGCTTTCAAGGAAGGCATTGTTAATGGACTCTTCATCATCGTAACCCGCATCAACAAGAATAGGGTCACTAGAAGACTCATCTACCTCACTCGAAGCTTCGAACAAAGAGTTGTCTAGGGGATCAAATCCCTCACACCACGGAGGTTCCATTTCATCCTCGACTCTAGTCCGATACAAATCACCTTCACAATTAAAGAGGCCCTCATGCAATGGGAATGTAAAAGCATGCACCTCAATTTCATAGTCAAACAACGGCATCGTATCTAGACTAGGTTCTTCGCTCTCGCTTGAGGAGTCATCATAGACAACCTTGTCCAATTCATGCAAGTTGGACTCCTCAAGGTCACTCTCACCCTTACTAAGACACACAAGACCACCAAAATCATTGATACCAACAAGGGTAGAGTCACATAACTCATCTTCCCCTTTGTCAAATATAGGTGGGGTGTCATAACAAGGTCCACAAGCGTGGTCAACTAACACATCTTCACTAGAGAGAGGTTCTTTGAATACCGGGCTCACATCATGATGTGGCTTTTCATCCCTCTCTACTAGGTCACACGCAAACACAAGTTGACCCTTAGACTCTTCACTAGTTGCAAGGTCAATATAGGCATCACAAGCAACAACTAGTTTTGAGTCTCTACAAGACAAGGGATCAACATGTTCATGAGAAGGAAAGGTAACACTTACATTTGAGTCGCTCCCGTGAGCACTCACATCGTTTGAAGTGTCATATTTGAATCCTCCTTCATGAAACTCACAATGTCGAGCTCCATCCTCTTGTCTTTCTTTCTCATCAACTGGTTGAGGCTCCACTAGCTCGCCTCCAAGAGTACCTACACACAAGCCAAAACAAATAGAAAGAGAAGAAGATAAATCATGGTTAGAACAAGGTGTGTCCTCACTCTCACTCGAGATTTCCTCTCCCCTCACTTCTTTCATTTTTCGCTCAAGGCCAATTGTAGGTCCGGGTGATGCTTCACTCTCAACTCGCAAGGGCATGACCATAAGATTGTTGGTTCCGGGCTCAAGCACCATGGGTGACTTGGCTTTAGCGGCTTCCCTCAACTCCCTCATAATCCTATAGTCATTACTTACTTGCTCACCATTATCTTGGGGAATGCCCAAGTTGTGGAGAATGCCCACTTGTTGGGGAATGCCCAACGGTTGGGGATTGCCCAACACTTCATCACTAGTACCTCCTTCGGTACCCTTTTGGACACTCGGGGTCCCTTTTCTTTCAAGGCGATCAAGCCGCCGGTCCAAAGACTCTACCTCGGCCAAGATGTAGGCCAACGTATCTTCATCGATATCATACACGTCTCCGGCCATGCACCTACACAAATCAAAAACAAGAAAGAGGTTAGAGTAAAAGCCCTCACTCGCTCCCTCACCTTTGAAGTGTCACTCGGGTACACTCAATTTAGTGGCGGGGGATTTATCACTCAAGCTTGATCTCAAAGGCTTCCTCGTAGTTGAACAACCACCTCAATAACCACTCAAGTCACACGAACCAAATACTCTTCGGGGTGAGTGGAATCGATGGGACTCGATGGACGAACGGCTATATGAGTGAGCACTTGAAGCAAAAATGTTCTACGAGGCTTCTTTGAGTTCTACTCTCCTCTAGGCACGAATACCCTAATACGCTCAAGAGTTAGTGTCCTTCGAGTAGGCCAATTACCCTAGAAACATTAACCAAGAAGCCCGGAGGCAAACAACAAGTGAAAACCTACGAAAAAACTACCCGGAAACAAGTAACAGGGGGAGGCGCTCCGCCCTGAGGGGGAGGCGCTCCGCCTACCAAAGTCCAGAGAAGGACTTTTGCTGAGGCGGTCCGCCTAATCCTGAGGCGGTCCGCCTAGTGCATTTTCCTGCAACTTTGCACAACGCGTTTTGGGTCGTTTCGCACCCAAAAATCCAACGTTTTCAACCCGTTACTCAATTTCAATGATACCCATTGGTGTATTCAACTATGATAAACAATCCCCAATAGTTTTTAACTTCAAACAACCAACAACAAGATTGATTCAAGTTTTGAAGCAAAATTTTCAAAGTTTTCAAGAATTTGGGATTTCAAGAATTTCGATTTTCAATCCGTAACACCAAAACATGTTATGAGGGTATCAAATCAACGGGTTAACAATATAGAACAATCCCCAATACATTTAAACGCTTGGGGAATCAAATCCAACCCGATCTACTAAATTTTTTTCAACTTTTCAACTTTTTCAATTTTTTTGTTTTTTCTTCAAATCTTCAAGAACAATAACATAAACACAACAACAATAAGAACAAGACCGAGGATTCGTAAGAACGAAGCCTAGCCGTGCTCTGATACCAACTGATGCAGGGGAAAACGAGCGGAAGCTAGAAACGAGATAAACAATGCGGAAGCTAAAACAAGATAGGCGATATCGATGAAGATATCGAGATAAAAAGCAAGACGAGGCTTGAACGTTTACCTAAGTAGCACCGAGGAACTTGTCTCGATACACCCCGGGTGAATGTCAAGAATCACCTATGCCAAGGAACGAGACGAGACTCACACGAAAGTCCAAGTAGCAACGAAGAACTTGTTCCGTTACACCCCGAACGATTGGCAAGAATCACCTACGCTAAGCAACTACCCTCAAGAGGCACCCGGCTCTTGCAAATAGAATGATCAAAGAGGTTTCGATGTTCAACTTGGAATCCACCAAGTGAAATCATGCCCGCTCACGGGTTCTTCATTGAGATTCACTCAAGAAATTCATCATTCTACATTCAAGGTTTGCTAAAATGAAATGAAATGCCTAAGGCTCTATTTATAGGCCCTTTCTAAGACTAAAGTAAATGACTAAAGTGCCCTCAAGTGAGGTTAATACATAAAAGGCCACTTAGGGCTAAAATTGGAAGTTCAAGCAAAAGTAGTAAAAATCCCGCATGTGTGTCACAGGAGGAGGCGGTCCGCCTAGTAGGGGGAGGCGGCCGCCTAGTAGCTGAAGGCTCTCTGGATCTGGGGGAGGCGGTCCGCCTAGGTGGGGAGGCGGTCCGCCTAGCAGCCTTCAAGTCTCTGGATTTTGGGAGGCGCCCCGCCTCAGCTGGGAGGCGCTCCGCCTCTTCCTGAAGCCCCTTGGGGTGTCCCATTTTGTGCCTCTTGAGCCTCACCAAGCGTCCTAGAGGGTCCTCCATCCATGGCACACCAAAGCATGCTCTTCAAGTCGCTCTTGTGGCCTTCTTTCATACCCTTCCATATCAAGTGAAGATGAGCATCATGGATAGCTTTGGGCTTGGCCTCTCGTAAAGGGTCTCGAGCTAGTTTGCCCGGCATCATCCCCCCTCGGCGGCTTTTGCTGTTTCGACCGCTGCAACGGCCCCTTTAACGATCTGCTCAATCGGCTTGGGATCAGCCGACGGGCCAGCTCCCTGTGGAGCACTCTTAACAAGAAACCTTGCCCTAAGGTCTTGATAAGAGGTTTTCTTTTTCTTTTTTGGAGGAGTTCCGCTTACGTTCTCCTCCCTAACCTCCTCCTCCTCCTCTTCTCCGATCACACCTTCAACCGGTGCGGCACCAACGCCAGTGATACCTGTTGATGGCAGTCTGTTAGGATGTAACAAAAAGTACAGTCTGATCAAAGGCGAAACTAAACTCACCATGGTTCTTCGCTTTCACTTGCAAAAGGGCCGCGATCGGTTTCCACGCCCTTTGATCGTTCGTGGTTTCCTTCAAAACCTTCTTTAGCCATTCAACGATGTCGGGAACCAATTCGAACAGAACTTTGCTGGCTGCACATGCAAAGAAGAGTGAGAACTTGGAAAAGCATAAAGTCAAATCAAAACTAAAAACTTACGTGTTCGGTTCCACCCAACCGGAAGGCGTTCGGCTCCTGGGGCCACAAGTTGTTCCGTGGGAATATAAACAAAGCGTTGATCCCACGCTCTGAGATCATCATCGTTGTCAGAAATTAAGGCTCGGCTACCTCGTTTTTGCACGGTAATAATGCATGCCTTGTAAACTCGAGGAGAGTACAGATGAAGGATATGCCTGAGTGTCACCTCCACCCCCACCTTCTTACCAATCCATCGGTACATGGCAACCAAGCGCCATACCATCGGGGAGATTTGCGCCAAACACACCTTGTACATGCGACAGAATTCCTCGATCATTGGGTCGATCGGCAAAGTAAACCCGATCGTGAAGGGGTATGTCAAGACTGCGGAATGACCCCCGTAAAAGGTGGTCAGAGTCGATCTCCTCGGAGGGCACACCACGTCGATCTCACCCTCTTTCCAACCACAATCTTCCCTGATTCGTGGTATTGACTCCTCAGTAACGGCACAAAAAACTGAGTCTACGGGAATATTTTTCTTCTTGGCCAGTTGGACGTCGTTTTGAGTACTAACCTTGCAATCGTCGTCGTAAGTAAACTTCTTCGGAAGAATATCGGTGTAGAGCTTCTCTGGCCCAAAATCCTTGGGTTTCCTCTCCCTTTTCTTCCCTTTCTTGTCTGTTGAAGGTCCAGTCACGACCTGCGGCGGCGCCGTGGCGGGTGCCGTGGCGGCGACGGCGGTGGAAGAAGCATTTTCAGCATCAATCGCGTTGTGAGAAGACATTGTATGATTGACGAGTTAAAATTGAGTAACTACAACTGATCAATACAAGGAACTGAGTATATTTTGATGAAATTTTGAATGAAGTTTGAAGGATTTCAAAGGTTGCAGAAGATGTAAAATTCACAAAATGAAATTGGAGCTGGTACTTATAGAAGGGAAGTCATCATGATCCTAGGAATTGGCGAAAACCGCCGTCCGCACGATCTCTGACACGTGCAGTGATTTGAAGTTGAAACGACAGTTTGGCGTTTCAAAATGAAGGGACACGAACGTTCCACGTGTTTTCCCGCCTTAATTCTCAAGCCACTTGCGAATTGTTACGGTCACAGGACTTCGCAAGTGGGGGGACTATCTGTATTGGTCGATTTTTGTTCTTCAGACAAGGGTGATGTGTTCGGTTTTTTCACCATACCTTCCGAAGGAATTTATCGGTTGATATGTTTTCGGTTCAGGAGCTTGATCGAAGGACTACGATGATAAGGGGCAAAACACGCGGAAGCAAAACAACGATATAAACTATGCGGAAGCGATAAATAACAAGATAGATGATATCAAAGATATCGGGAAACAAGGATTGGGGAGTCAAGAAACGAGAAGAAAGAACGGATTAATGAATTCAAGACATGAATTAATAATCCAAAAGGGAGAAAGTGAAACTCGAACCTTACAATGAACTCAACTAGGTGTCGATCGCCATAGGTTCCAAGTTAACGAGATACATGAAGCCTCGGGCTTCGGACTAGAAGGGCTCGGCCTCTTCTCTAATTCTCTCTTCTCTCAATTCTATGTTCAATGTAAGCTAACTAATGAAATGAGGAGCAAAATATGCTATATATACATTTACACTGAAAATGGACAAAAATGGCCCTGCAGCTGATTCTGGTTCGCTGATCAACATCTCTTCATCGCGATCGCGCCAGGGTGGCTCGCGATCGCGCAGACATCAACTCTAGGCATCGCGATCGCGCCAAGGTCTCGCGATCGCGCAGGTCTTTAGCATCCTCACGATCTCCAGCATCCTCAGCTTCGCCTTCGCGTGTAATGGTGCGCCGTCGCGCAGGCCACTCCAATACTCTTCGCGATCGCGTGAGAAGCTGTCGCGATCGCGAAGAACAAAAGTTCTTCCTTAGGCAGTGAGCTCCCAGTTTGCTCCCCTGTTTTGCCCTGTTTTGGGCTGCTCAGTTTCCTGCCCTGTTTTCCCCCGTCCTTGGCGCTCCAATGCATGATCTTCAAGATGTTTCCGGAGGCCTTGACTCGTATCCGTTGTGCTCTCGAGCTTGGCTTTTGATGGTTGTCGTTTAGGCCATTTTGGGCCGCATCATCCTCCCCTTCTTGGAAGGATTTTGTCCTCGAAATCGAACCATCAAAACCTACAATCAAAGAACAAGCACAACCAAAACTTCCTACTTCACAAGTAGGTTAGCTTAACAAGAATAAGTGCAAGTAGTATGGAAAACACACTCTTGTGATATAGCCAAGCATCAATACCAATTAAAAAGCGTATGTCCCCAAAGGAGACGACATAGTCTTGGCTCGACAAGAACAAGCACTCATCGTCAAAACTAGCAAAGAGATCAAGGATATGCATGTGGCAATTAAATTCCCCACGACCCCTAAGCCCATGACAACCACACCAAGCCTTCAAATCAATTTTATCACAAAGTGACACATCGGCTTTAGCATGCTCAACACTCAAGGTGCGCTCAACATATGGAAGGGAGTAAGTAAGATAGTTCAAGCGACAACTAACATCAAATACTCCACTCCCCTTCTTACGAGCATTCCTACACACACCAAGAGGTACCTCCTCGTCTCCAAATACTCCTCCAAGACAACCCTCGTCACTAGACAAACTCCCAAGGGAGGTCTCAAACAATGGGTTATCCATAGAGTTAAGCATTCCAATCCATGGAGGTCCAAACTCGCACTCCACTCTAGTTTCATACAATTCACCATTTTCATTGAAGTGGCTCTCATACAAAGGATTAGTATAGGCACACGTCTCAAGTTCATTGGCAAGCAAAGGTGAAGTTCTCAAACTCGAGACAACATCGACACTTGAGGAGTCATCGAACACAAGTCGATCTATCTCATTCTCAAGAGACTCCTCAAGGTTACAACCTTCCTCATTACGACACAAGAGACCACCGCTAGCAAATAAGCAATCAAAGGGAAGAATAGGATAATCATGCAATTCATCTTCCCCTTTATCAAACATGGGCGGGGTGTCATAACAAGGGTCACAAACAAGGTCAACTTCAACATCTTCACTAAAGAGAGGTTCAATGAAAACCGAGCTCACATCATGATGTGGCTTTTCAACCCTCTCAACTAGTGGTTCATTTTCACACACAAGTTGACCCAAAGACTCTGATGCAATATAAAATGGCCTCAACGTCAACCATCAAAAGCCATGCTCGAGAGCACAACGGATACGAGTCAAGGCCTCCGGAAACAACTTGAAGATCGTGCATTGGAGCGCCAACGGATGGAGGAAACAGGGCAGGAAAACAGGCAGCCCAAAACAGGGCAAAACAGGGGAGCAATCTGGGAGCTCACTGCCTAAGGAAGAACTTTTGTTCTTCGCGATCGCGACAGCTTCTCACGCGATCGCGAAGAGTATTGGAGTGGCCTGCGCGACAGCGCACCATTGCACGCGAAGGCGAAGCTGAGGATGCTGGAGATCGTGAGGATGCTAAAGACCTGCGCGATCGCGAGACCTTGGCGCGATCTCGATGCCTAGAGTTGATGTCTGCGCGATCGCGAGCCACCCTGGCGCGATCGCGATGAAGAGATGTTGATCAGCGAACCAGAATCAGCTGCAGGGCCATTTTTGTCCATTTGACATGTAAATGTATATATAGCTAGTTTTAGCTTCATTTCATTAGTTAGTCATTGTTGAAGATAGAATCTTGAGAGAGAACATTGAAGAGGCCGAGCCCTTCTTGTTTGAGCCCGAGGCTCGTGTATATCTCGTTGACTTGGAACCTATGGAGATTCATCGCTAGTGTGAAATCCTTGTAAGGTTCGAGTTTCACTTTCTCCCCTTTGGATTATTAATTCATGTCTTGAATTTATTAATCCGTTCTTTCTTCTCGTTTCTTGACTTCCCAATCCTTGTTTCCCCGATATCATTGATATCACCTATCGTGTTATTTATCGCTTCCGCCTTGTTTGTGTCGTTATTAGCTTCCACGTATTTTGGGTTGCATCAGTTGGTATCAGAGCAAGGCTCGGGTTATGTTCTTACAAACCCCCGTTCCTTGTTCCACGTGTTAGTATCGTTGTTGTGTTGTTCTTGTTGTTCTTGAAAAGGAAGAAAACAAAAAAATTGAAAAACTAGAAAAGTTGAAAAAAATTGGTTGAGCGGGTTGGATACGAATTCCCAAGTGTTAAAAAGTAGTGGGGTTTGTTCCTTGTTGTATTCCCGTCGTTTTGATACCCATATCTCGTGTTTTGGTGTTACGATTCAAAATTTTCGAAAATCAAAATCCAAAAGTTTGAAAATTCTTGAAAACGCTTCAATCTCGAATCGAAGCTTGTTGTTGTTGTTTGGGGTTGAAAAACTATTGGGGTTTGATGATATTGGTTGTATACACCTTTGGGTATCGTTGGTTTTGTGTTTCGGGTTGAAATCGAGCCAAAAATTTGGCCAAAATCGCCCAAAAACCCGTTTTTGAGCTGCTGTGAAATCGCAGAAATTAACCCTTCGCGATCGCGAAGAGCAATTTCGCGATAGCGAAGAACAAAATTATTTTTTGAAAAATTAACCCTTCGCGATCGCGCGCGTCTGGTCGCGATAGCGAAGAACAAAAAAATTTTCAGAATTCCAGTTTTGGGACAGAACGTTCGCAACGGCTTCCGAACAGTTTCCAAACATCATGACTCCAATTGGACCATTAAATATGATGAGTTTGTAGATCACAAACAAAATTTCATCCGATTCCAAATCCGTTTGGTTCCGATTCGAGTCGAATCTTTTGTGTCCCGTTTTCTACCGTACCTCTTGGTTAGTGTTTTGAAGGTAATTGGCCTACTTGAAAGACACTAATCCTTTAGCGTATTAGGTATTCGTGCGTAGAGGAGAATAGAATTCAAAGAAGAGTCGTAGAACTCCTTTTGGCCTCAAGTGCGCACTTAAAATAGCCGTCCGTCCATCGAGTCTCATTAATTCCATTCCGAACTTTAACTTGGACATGCTAGTTGTGATTACCTTGGTTCCCAAGTTGATAAGGCCTCGCTCTTGAGTGTACAAATATTGAGTGATACACGTGAGGGAGTGACTTTTGGGAGGTTTTGTTCTTTGGTGATTGCAACAATGTCGGACAATGATGATGGAGTAGATTGTGGCTCATGTGGCGATGATGCGAGTTGTTATGACTCGTATGGTGATGATGGAGACTATGGCTCCTATGAGGGTGACGATGGCCATTGTTATGATGATGGAAGCCATGGCTCCTATGATGATGAAGCGGTTCACTATGATGATCGTGAGGTTGATGATGATAAGAATCAAAAACGCGGAAAGATAAAAGATAGGAACGAGACGTAACTCGATCACTAATCCCAAGTAGCAACGGAGAACTAGTTCCGTTACACCCCGGGAGAAGGCCAAGAACACCTACGCTAGGCAACTACCCTCGAGACGACAACGGACTCGCAAGTAGAATGGTCGGGGGTGGTTTGGGGTTCAACTAGAATCCACTAGTAAACTCAAACCGAACTCAAAGGTTTCATTCATAGAGAATCCACTCTAGAACATTGTTTAATCAAACACTCATCATCAAAGCTAACTTAACTAAGGAATAATGCTAAGCTATGGGGTATTTATAGGCCTCATTTAATACATAGTGAAAGCCCAAAAGTACCCTTAAGTAAGTTCTAAAGACATAAGCCACGTAGGGGCATAGTAGGAATTACAAAGCAATTAAAGTCAAATTCCCGTCAAACTTGCACAGAGGGAGGCGCCCGCCTCCAGGCCTTAGGCGCCCGCCTCAGCATCCCTAGGCGGTCCGCCTCCTTGGGCCGCCTCCAATAATCCAGAGAGCAAGCATCATGTAGGCGGTCCGCCTCAATCCGTAGGCGGTCCGCCTCTTTCTGGGACTTCTTGAAACACCTCGAAATGTGTCTCGGATGCTCTTCTTTCCTTGGCGTCCCAATGCATGACCTTGAAGTGCTCTTCCTTGGCCTTGGATGATGCTTTTGGATGGTTGCATGATTTGGGTCTTATCATCCTCCCCTTCTTGAGAAGATTTCGTCCTCGAAATCGAGGCTTGGTCTCTCATAGCATCAACAACTCCTCGGGGTGGCCAAAGCGCTCCTTCTTTATCCTTCTTGATCGTCACTTTGATATAGGCTTCTTCCAAGGTCTCCCCCGCCTTAGCATGGAGCTTAGAACCTACAAGCAACGACAAGCACAAACACACAAACTTCCTACTTTGAAAGTAGGTTAGTGCAAGAAGTGTGGAAAACACACTCTTGTGATATAACCAAGCATCAATAACAATCATGAATATCAAGTCTCCAAAGAGAACCATAAGCACTTGGTTAAAGATCAACATGCACTCAACAAGATAATGAGCAAATAGGTCATATGGGCATGAAAAATGCAAGATCAAGCTATCAAAACCCTCTTGGACCTTAAGCTCAAAATCAACATACCAATCAATCCTCAAGGTGTGGTAAACAAGTGGAGTGGAGTGAGTCAAATAACTCAACCTACAAGTAGGAGCAAGTACTCCACTCCCCTTCTTTAGAGCATACACACTCACACCAAGGGATTCCTCTTCCCCTCCAATGTCATCACCTAAGCAACCCTTCCCAATAGACAAACTCTCAAGAAAGGTATTGATGATGGACTCTTCTTCATCATAACCCAAACAAGCAATAGCCGGGTCACTCAAAGTACCATCTACCTCTCCCAAAATCTCAAACAATGGATTGCCTAGGGGATCAAACCCTTCACACCATGGAGGTTCCATTTGACTACTCACCCTAGTTCGATACAAGTCTTTACCACTAATGAGGATGCCTTCAAACAATGGATTAGTATAAGCATGCATCTCAATATCATGATTAAGCATAGACAAGTTATCAAGACTAGGTTCACTTGAGGAGTCATCATAGACAACATTGTCCAATTCATGCAATTTGGACTCCTCAAGGACAAGACCTTCCTCACCACAACACATTGGTCCACCAAATAGAAGCATATCAATTAGGGAATGGTCAACTACCTCATCTTCCCATTGGTCAAAGGTTGGTGGTGTGTCATAGCAAAGGTTACAATCATGGTCAACTATCAAATCCACACTAGAGAGAGATTCAATGAACAATGAGCTCACATCATAATGTGGCTTGGCATTTCTCTCGGCTAGTGATGCACAATCACTCACAAGTTGACTACTAGACTCTTCACTAGTGGCATATTCACAAGAGGCATCAAAAGATCCAACTAGTGTTGAGTCATCACAAGGCAAATAGCTAGTAAGCTCATGAAAGGGTGGAGCAACACTTACATTTGTAGTGCTTCCTTGGTCACTCGCAAGGCTTGAAGTGTCATGTGCAACTCCTTCTTCATGAGGTTCACATTGGGAACTTTCCTCCTCTCGTCTTTCCTTCCAAGCACATGGTTGAGGATCCATTGGCTTGTCTTCAATTGTACCTACACAAGAACTTTCACAAGAAAAAGTAGAAGATGAAGATTTGTTAGAACAATGGGTACTCTCACTCTCAATTTTTCCTTCCTCACCTCTCATCTCTCTCAATTTTACCTCATGGTCAAGTGTAGTTGGTGGTGACAATCCGCTCACATCACTCCTCAAATCCTCTCCTTTTTCCTCTCTTGGATTGTCACCGGTCACTCCCTCACTTCTCTCTATCTTTTTTCTCTCATTTGAAGTGGAGTGACTCTCACTTTGATCATTCTTTGGCAAGACAACAAGATTGTTTGCCTCGGGTTCAAGTACAATGGGTGATTTGGCTTTAGCCGCTTCCCTCAACTCCTTCATCCGCTTGTAGTCATCACTCACTTGTTTGGGGGTTAGGGGCTTCAAAACAAACTTTCTTCCCTCATGTTGGAGCGTGTAGGTGTTAACACGTCCATTGTGAACCACTTGCCGATCAAATTGCCAAGGCCTCCCAAAGAGAAGGTGGCAAGCTTGCATAGGCACAACGTCGAACAAGTGTTCATCAACATAACTACCCATTTTAAACTTGATCATTGCTTGTTCCACTACCTTTAACTCCCCACATTCACTAAGCCATTGCAATCGATATGGCTTTGGGTGTTTCATGGTAGGCAACTTCAATTGGGTTATAAGAGATTGACTCACCACATTAGTGCAACTCCCGGAGTCAATGATCATAGAGCACACAACACCTTTGACGCGACACCTAGCATGGAATAGGTTTTCTCTTTGCAAGGTTTCGCCGTCCTCCACAATCATGGCTCCTAAGCTCCTTCTCACAACTAGGGAAACATGAGGACCATCCTCTTCAACCATATCCTCCTCCACATCATCCATAGATAGATCATTTCGAGTGGGTTTTGGAGGTGGAGTAGTCCTTTGGGGATTGCCCGAAGGGTGGGGATTGCCCACTTGTTGGGGATTGCCCAACACATGCTCTTGTAGAGCTTCAACTTTGCTTTGTTCATACCTCTTGCTTAGCTCAACAAAGTGTCCGGGAGTCATAGGAGTGCTATGACTCGTACCCTCACCGGATTCAATTTGGACACTCGGGGTCCTCCTCTCTCCGGTTTCAACTTGATTCCTCTCGATGGTCTCAAGTCTCAAAGTGATTTCCTCGAACTTAGCCATAATGGTGGCCATGAAGTTCTTCATAGGATCATCCCCATCATTCGCCATGGTACCTACAAGAAGCAACAAACGTTAGTAAAACACCTCACCACTCCCTCACAAATGTTCACTCGGCTCACTCGTGTTTTGGGGAGGTGGATATTTCACACAAGTTTGAGTTTAAAAGCTTCAAGTAGTTGATCAACGAACCACGTCTCAATCACTCAACTTATCAAGTCCAATGCTCTCCGGGGTGAGTGGAGTGAATGGGACTCGATTGGAACGCTAAGCACTTTAAATGAGGACCGGAATCAAAAGATACTACGGATCTTCTTTGAAGTCTAGTCTCCTTTCTATGGCACGATGATCCTAATAGCTCGAAGTAATTAGTACTACACAAGTAGGATTATACTCTAATAGTACTAATTAGAAGCAATGCAAACAACAAAACAAGAATTCCTAGAAGTTTCTACCCGTTTCCCAACCTTCAGGAAGTAGGCGCCCGCCTCAGGAAGGTAGGCGGCCGCCCTGGGCGCTCCGCCTCAAGGGGAGGCGCTCCGCCTCAAAAAAATCCAGAGAGTGATCAGGATTTAGGCGGTCCGCCTCAGATGTAGGCGCTCCGCCTCTGCAACTTTTCAGCACAGTTTTCCTTCGCGATTTCTTGGCTTTGCAACCCAAAATCCAACTATTCAAGCGTTGTTTCGATGATTCAAAGGTACCCCAATGTTGTATCAATCACAAAGAACAACTCCCAACGATTTTTAACAAACCCCAATCACAAACAAGGAATTCACCATGATCATCATCTTCAAAAACTAGGGTTTATCAAAAGGGGTTTTCAAATGGATTGTGAATCATCAAAGTTGGTGTTATACTTGTTCAAATCCCACAAATTTGGTACCAATTCGTTTGTCTTTCACAGAAGATCAATCCCCAATAACAATTTCCCAATCTAACTTCAATCCAACCCAAGAATCAAGCAAAAAGCATCAAGAACAAGTTCATCAAGGGTTCAAGGGGAATTGGGGTTTCAACTTTTCAAACTTCACCAAATCAATCAATTTTGGTACCCAAACAACGGGAAAACAATCACGATCAAGAATCTATAACACCCATAACATAAATCATCCAAATCAACAAGATAGAGCAAATTTTTGGTATTTTCAATTTTTCAATTTTTTTGTTGTTTTCTTCTTTCAATAACTTCAACAAGGAAACTAAAGATAGAATCAACCTAAGGCACGAAGAATCAAGGGTCGGGGGTTCGTAGAAACGAGACCCGAGCCTTGCTCTGATACCAAGATGATAAGAATCAAAAACGCGGAAAGATAAAAGATAGGAACGAGACGTAACTCGATCAGTAATCCCAAGTAGCAACGGAGAACTAGTTCCGTTACACCCCGGGAGAAGGCCAAGAACACCTACGCTAGGCAACTACCCTCGAGACGACAACGGACTCGCAAGTAGAATGGTCGGGGGTGGTTTGGGGTTCAACTAGAATCCACTAGTAAACTCAAACCGAACTCAAAGGTTTCATTCATAGAGAATCCACTCTAGAACATTGTTTAATCAAACACTCATCATCAAAGCTAACTTAACTAAGGAATAATGCTAAGCTATGGGGTATTTATAGGCCTCATTTAATACATAGTGAAAGCCCAAAAGTACCCTTAAGTAAGTTCTAAAGACATAAGCCACGTAGGGGCATAGTAGGAATTACAAAGCAATTAAAGTCAAATTCCCGTCAAACTTGCACAGAGGGAGGCGCCCGCCTCCAGGCCTTAGGCGCCCGCCTCAGCATCCCTAGGCGGTCCGCCTCCTTGGGCCGCCTCCAATAATCCAGAGAGCAAGCATCATGTAGGCGGTCCGCCTCAATCCGTAGGCGGTCCGCCTCTTTCTGGGACTTCTTGAAACAACTCGAAATGTGTCTCGGATGCTCTTCTTTCCTTGGCGTCCCAATGCATGACCTTGAAGTGCTCTTCCTTGGCCTTGGATGATGCTTTTGGATGGTTGCATGATTTGGGTCTTATCAGATGATGACTACGAAGCTTGTGATGAAGGATGTGACGATGCCTATGCTTCTAGTCAAGAAATCGAAGATGGTGACGCTTCAAGGTATGATGATCCTACTTACTCTTCTTGTGAAGAATTTGATATTGATGATGGTGACATAGGTAGAGTTGATGATGATGATGAACATAGGGGTTATTCTTATGCATCTTCTCCTAGTGTCGCTAATGGAGTACAAGGGAGTAGTGGAGGACCTTCCATTAGTATGGGAGGTGGTGGTGGTGGTTGTTCCGTGGGAAGGAAGAAGCTTCCATCTTCTAGGTACGCTAAGCGGCCTAATGCTTCTAATTCCCATGTTGAGGTTGGTTTGGGAAATGGTGTTGCTTATGCTACAAAGGGGTTGTATGCCGTGAGGGGCGTGGATGGTTGTAGTAGGAGTAGTACTATGGGCTATGGAACCAAGGCGAGAGGCACTTATGGGTTCCATGGCGAGGTTCCTTCCTTGACTTCCAACAACATTTCTAATGTTGGGAGAGTGACGGGAAGTGGAGTTTGTTCTAGTGGTGTTGCCACTAGTGGAGGGATAAGGAAGACCCAAGTTGTTGGAGTTGACACTTGTGGGCGTTCAAGTTCTCACTTGGATGCCAATTTACAAAACTTGGGTAGATGTAGGTTCGTTGTTGAGGTAGATGGTATTGGAGGATACTTGCTCAAGATTGGTGGTACCGATGCCAATTGTATTAGCACCTCTTTGGTTGATAGGCTTAGGATACCATGCCATAAGCTAGAGCATCCTTATGAGTATGATGGAGTGTGGGTTTCTAAGGAGGCTCGGGTACTCATATCTCATAGGAACTATAAATGCTATGTGTGGTGTGATGTGTATCCCATGCGTCATATTGATGTGTGGATAGGTGACCGGTGGTTGGAGGGGAAGAGGGTGCAATATAGTGTGGTGAAGGGTGCATATCTTGTGGGCGTGGGGCAAAGAGTCTATGACTTTGTGCCTTACCGGGCGAAGAGCCGAGTGCCTACTAGTACCCCTTCTTTGGCTAGGCAAAGGAGCAAGGATCGGGAACTTCATTCCATGGGCAACAATGTGCAAACAAGAAGTCCTACAATGACAAGAAGTGGTGGGACTAGTTCAAGTAAAGGGTTGATAAAAATCAACAAGGTGAACCAACCACAAATTGCAAAATCAAGTGGTTCACCAATGAAGAAGAAGGAGACGTCAAGTGATGAGTCTCCAAGTCCTAGATTCCGGGTTGACGTGAAAAGTCCACCTACTCCGGCTATGGGTATTCTTGGGCCTCGTCCCAATTCGCCCGAATTTGAGAGACAAAAGATAGAGAGGAGTAAGGGAGCGATCGGTGACAACTCTCGAGTGGAAAAAGGAGAGGTTATGTTGAGTGATGTGAGTGGGTTGTCACCACCCGAATCTACACCCGACTTTGGAAAAAAAATGAGGGAAAGGAAAGAGGGAAAAAGAAAAATTGAGAGTGAGGACACCCCTTATTCTAACCTTAACCCTTTATCTTTTTCTTCTATGTGTTTGAATTCTTGTGTAGGGATTCTTGGAGGCAAACCGATGGAGCCTCAACCATGTTCCGAGATGGAAAGACAAGGTGAAGGAGATGCCGAATGTGAGCTACAAGGTGAAGACGTTCATGACACTTCAAGTGCATTGAGTGAGCAAGATGGCCACTCAAAAGTATGTGTTAGTTCTTCCTCCCTTGAGCATGCTACTTCCTTGTTTTGTGATGTTGTTTGTGAAAACTCTAGACTAGTTGATGATTTGCATGAATACAATGTGTTTGCAACTAGTGTAGAGTCCTTGGGTCAACTTGTGTGTGAAATTGAACCACTAGTTGAGAGGGTTGAAAAGCCACATCATGATGTGAGCTCGATTTTCATTGAACCTCTCTTTAGTGAAAATGTTAAAGTTGACCTTGTTTGCGAACCTTGTTATGACACCCCACCCGTATTTGATAAAGGAGAAGACGACTTGCATGATTACCCTATTCTTCCCTTTGAGTGTTTATTGGCTAGTGGTGGTCTCTTGTGTCGTAGTGAGGACGGTTGTAACCTTGAGGAGTCTCTTGAGAATGAGATAGATCGACTTGTGTTCGATGACTCCTCAAGTGTCGATGTTGTCTCTAGTTTGAGAACTTCACCTTTGCTTGCCAATGAACTTAAGAAGTATGCCTATACTAATCCTTTGTATGAGAGCAACTTCGATGAAAATGGTGAATTGTATCAAGCTAGAGTAGAGTGTGAGTTTGGACCTCCATGGATTGGAATGCCTAACTCTATGGATAACCCATTGTTTGAGACCTCCCTTGGGAGTTTATCTAGAGACGATGGTTGTCTTGGGGTAGTATTTGGAAGTGAGGAGGTACCTCTCGGTGTGTGTAAGAATGCTCTTAAGAAGGGGAGTGGAGTATTTGATGTTAGTTGTCGCTTGAACTATCTTACTTACTCCATTCCATACGTTGAGCGCACCGTGAGTGTTGAACATGCCAAAGCCGATGTGTCACTTTGTGATAAAATTGATTTGAAGGCTTGGTGTGTTGGTCATGGGCTTAGGGGTCGTGGGGAATTTAATTGCCACATGCATATCCTTGATCTCTTTGCTTGTTTTGACAATGAGTGCTTCTTCTTGTCGAGCCAAGACTATGTCGTCTCCTTTGGGGACATACGCTTTTTAATTGGGATTGATGCTTGGCTCTATCACAAGAGTGTGTTTTCCACACCATTTGCACTTATTCTAGTTGAGCTAACCTACTTGTGAAGTAGGAAGTTTTGGTTGTGCTTGTTTTGATTGTAGGTTTTGATGGTTCGATTTCGAGGACGAAATCCTTTCAAGAAGGGGAGGATGATGCAATATAAAATGGCCTCAACGTCAACCATCAAAAGCCATGCTCGAGAGCACAACGGATACGAGTCAAGGCCTCCGGAAACAACTTGAAGATCGTGCATTGGAGCGCCAACGGATGGAGGAAACAGGGCAGGAAAACAGGCAGCCCAAAACAGGGCAAAACAGGGGAGCAATCTGGGAGCTCACTGCCTAAGGAAGAACTTTTGTTCTTCGCGATCGCGACAGCTTCTCACGCGATCGCGAAGAGTATTGGAGTGGCCTGCGCGAAAGCGCACCATTGCACGCGAAGGCGAAGCTGAGGATGCTGGAGATCGTGAGGATGCTAAAGACCTGCGCGATCGCGAGACCTTGGCGCGATCGCGATGCCTAGAGTTGATGTCTGCGCGATCGCGAGCCACCCTGGCGCGATCGCGATGAAGAGATGTTGATCAGCGAACCAGAATCAGCTGCAGGGCCATTTTTGTCCATTTGACATGTAAATGTATATATAGCTAGTTTTAGCTTCATTTCATTAGTTAGTCATTGTTGAAGATAGAATCTTGAGAGAGAACATTGAAGAGGCCGAGCCCTTCTTGTTTGAGCCCGAGGCTCGTGTATATCTCGTTGACTTGGAACCTATGGAGATTCATCGCTAGTGTGAAATCCTTGTAAGGTTCGAGTTTCACTTTCTCCCCTTTGGATTATTAATTCATGTCTTGAATTTATTAATCCGTTCTTTCTTCTCGTTTCTTGACTTCCCAATCCTTGTTTCCCCGATATCATTGATATCACCTATCGTGTTATTTATCGCTTCCGCCTTGTTTGTGTCGTTATTAGCTTCCGCGTATTTTGGGTTGCATCAGACTCTACACTAGTTGCTAACACATTATAGTCATGCAAATCATCAACTAGTCTAGAGTTCTCACTAACAACATAACAAGACAAGGAAGTAGCATGCTCAAGGGAGGAAGAACTAACATATACCTTCGAGGCGTCATGAATGTCTCCACCTTGTAGCTCACATTCGGCATCTCCTTCACCTTGTCTTTCCATCTCAGAACATGGTTGAGGCCCCATCGGTTGGCCTCCAAGAATCCCTACACAAGAATTCAAACACATAGAAGAAAAAGATAAAGGGTTAAGGTTAGAATAAGGGGTGTCCTCACTCTCAATTTTTCTTTTTCCCTCTTTCTTTTCCCTCATTTTTTTTCCAAGGTTAGGTGTAGATTCGGGTGGCGACAACTCACTCACATCACTCAACACAATCTCTCCTTTTTCCACTCGAGAGTTGTCACCGGTCGCTCCCTTACTCCTCTCTATGTTTTGTCTCTCAAATTCGGGCGAATTGGGACGAGGCCCAAGAATACCCGTAGCCGGAGTAGGTGGACTCTTCACGTCAACCCGGAATCTAGGACTTGGAGACTCATCACTTGAGGTCTCCTTCTTCTTTGTTGGTGAACCACTTGATTTTGCAATTTGTGGTTGGTTCACCTTGTTGATTTTTATCAACCCTTCACTTGAACTAGTCCCACCACTTCTTGTCATTGTAGGACTTCTTGTTTGCACATTGTTGCCCTTGGAATGAAGTTCCCGATCCTTGCTCCTTTGCCTAGCCAAAGAAGGGGTACTAGTAGGCACTCGGCTCTTCGCCCGGTAAGGCACAAACTCATAGACTCTTTGCCCTACGCCCACAAGATATGCACCCTTCACCACACTATATTGCACCTTCTTCCCCTCCAACCACCGGTCACCTATCCACACATCAACATGACGCATGGGATACACGTCACACCACACATAGCATCTATAACTCCCATGAGATATGAGTACCCGAGCCTCCTTAGAAACCCACACTCCATCATACTCATAAGGATGCGCTAGCTTATGGCATGGTATCCTAAGCCTATCAACCAAAGAGGTGCTAATACAATTGGCATCGGTACCACCAATCTTGAGCAAGTATCCATCAATTCCATCTACCCCAACAACGAACCTACATCTACCCAAGTTTTGCACATTGGCACCCAAATGAGAATTTGGACGCCCACAAGTGTCAACACCAACAACTTGGGTCTTCCTTATCCCTCCACTAGTGGCAACACCACTAGAACAATCTCCACTTCCCGTCACTCTCCCAACATTAGAAATGTTGTTGGAAGTCAAGGAAGGAACCTCGCCATGGAACCCATAAGTGCCTCTCGCCTTGGTTCCATAGTCCATAGTACTACTCCTACTACAACCATCCACGCCCCTCACGGCATACAACCCCTTTGTAGCAAAAGCAACACCATTTCCCAAACCAACCTCAACATGGGAATTAGAAGCATTAGGCCGCTTAGCGTACCTAGAAGATGCAAGATTCTTCCTTCCCACGGAACAACCACCACCACCTCCCATACTAATGGAAGGTCCTCCACTACTCCCTTGTACTCAATTAGCGACACTAAGAGAGGATGCATAAGAATAACCCCTATGTTCATCATCACCATCAACTCTACCTATGTCACCATCATCAATATCAAATTCTTCACAAGAAGAGTAAGTAGGATCATCATACCTTGAAGCGTCACCATCTTCGATTTCTTGACTAGAAGCATAGGCATCGTAACATTCTTCATCACAAGCTTCATAGTCATCATCAACCTCACGATCATCATAGTGAACCGCTTCATCATCATAGGAGCCATGGCTTCCATTATCATAACAATGGCCATCATCTCCCTCATAGGAGCCATAGTCTCCGTCATCACCATACGAGTCATAGCAACTCGCATCATCGCCACATGAGCCACAATCTACTCCATCATCATTGTCCGACATTGTTGCAATCACCAAAGAACAAAACCTCCCAAAAGTCACTCCCTCACGTGTATCACTCAACATTTGTACACTCAAGAGCGAGGCCTTATCAACTTGGGAACCAAGGTAATCACAACTAGCATGTCCAAGTTAAAGTTCGGAGTGGAATTAATGAGACTCGATGTACGGACGGCTATTTAAAATGCGCACTTGAGGCCAAAAGGAGTTCTACGACTCTTCTTTGAATTCTAATCTCCTCTACGCACGAATACCTAATACGCTAAAGGATTAGTGTCTTTCAAGTAGGCCAATTACCTTCAAAACACTAACCAAGAGGTACGGTAGAAAACGGGACACAAAAGATTCGACTGGAATCGGAACCAAACGGATTTGGAATCGGATGAAATTTTGTTTGTGATCTACAAACTCATCATATTTAATGGTCCAATTGGAGTTTAGATGTTTGGAAACTGTTCGGAAGCAGTTGCGAACGTTCTGTCCCAAAACTGGAATTCTGAAATTTTTTGTTCTTCGCTATCGCGACCAGACGCGCGCGATCGCGAAGGGTTAATTTTTTTAAAAAAATAATTTTGTTCTTCGCTATCGCGAAATTGCTCTTCGCGATCGCGAAGGGTTAATTTCTGCGATTTCACAGCAGCTCAAAAATGGGTTTTTGGGCGATTTTGGCCAAATTTTTGGCTCGATTTCAACCCGAAACACAAAACCAACGATACCCAAAGGTGTATACAACCAATATCATCAAACCCCAATAGTTTTTCAACCCCAAACAACAACAACAAGCTTCGATTCGAGATTGAAGCGTTTTCAAGAATTTTCAAACTTTTTGGATTTTGATTTTGGAAATTTTGATTCGTAACACCAAAACACGAGATATGGGTATCAAAACGACGGGAATACAACAAGGAACAAACCCCAATACTTTTTAACACTCGGGGATTCGTATCCAACCCGCTCGACCAAATTTTGTTGAGTTTTCTAGTTTTTTTTTTCAATTTTTTTGTTTTTCTTCAAATTTTCAAGAACAATCACAACAACAACAATGATACTAACATATGGAACAAGGAACGGGGGTTTGTAGGAACATAACCCGAGCCTTGCTCTGATACCAACTGATAAGGGGCAAAACACGCGGAAGCAAAACAACGATATAAACTATGCGGAAGCGATAAATAACAAGATAGATGATATCAAAGATATCGGGAAACAAGGATTGGGGAGTCAAGAAACGAGAAGAAAGAACGGATTAATGAATTCAAGACATGAATTAATAATCCAAAAGGGAGAAAGTGAAACTCGAACCTTACAATGAACTCAACTAGGTGTCGATCGCCATAGGTTCCAAGTTAACGAGATACATGAAGCCTCGGGCTTCGGACTAGAAGGGCTCGGCCTCTTCTCTAATTCTCTCTTCTCTCAATTCTATGTTCAATGTAAGCTAACTAATGAAATGAGGAGCAAAATATGCTATATATACATTTACACTGAAAATGGACAAAAATGGCCCTGCAGCTGATTCTGGTTCGCTGATCAACATCTCTTCATCGCGATCGCGCCAGGGTGGCTCGCGATCGCGCAGACATCAACTCTAGGCATCGCGATCGCGCCAAGGTCTTGCGATCGCGCAGGTCTTTAGCATCCTCACGATCTCCAGCATCCTCAGCTTCGCCTTCGCGTGCAATGGTGCGCCGTCGCGCAGGCCACTCCAATACTCTTCGCGATCGCGTGAGAAGCTGTCGCGATCGCGAAGAACAAAAGTTCTTCCTTAGGCAGTGAGCTCCCAGTTTGCTCCCCTGTTTTGCCCTGTTTTGGGCTGCTCAGTTTCCTGCCCTGTTTTCCCCCGTCCTTGGCGCTCCAATGCATGATCTTCAAGATGTTTCCGGAGGCCTTGACTCGTATCCGTTGTGCTCTCGAGCTTGGCTTTTGATGGTTGTCGTTTAGGCCATTTTGGGCCGCATCATACGAAGACACTGGTTTTAGCGGATAAGCTCCAATAAACTTATCCCACTTTTATCGCAACCGACCTAGCGTATTTCAAGGGACGTGCAACAGTGGGAAGAGAAACGTGGGAGAGTGGAAGTCTGCTAGGGTTTGGGATTCTCCTCTATTTCAACCTATAAATAGAGCCTCCTATTTTCATTTTGAGGACACGTTCATCTGAGCAATATCATTCTACTCTCAAAAGCCATCATTCATCAAGAAACTAGTTCACTTCCATTATTTTGTCAAGCTTATTACTGTACTTAAAGTTTCGATCGCGGCTTAGCTCGAACGTGGAAGGAGATCTGTTCTTTCCATCGAAGAAGCACCCATCGATCCATCAAATACAATAAGCCTTTACCGCTTTATTTATCTCATTCATTGTTTATTTGTTTAAATCATTACTTGCTCTGTTCGTAATATAAGTTGTTCATCGTTGCATTGTGTTAAGAACTCGCCATTAGCAATTAAACACTGTCGCTTCATCGATAAGATACAATCTATCGCTTTACATCGGATAATTTGTTAGTAATTCGTGATCATACTAACCATTATCATATCGTGTTTGCTTATCATCGTATCCGTCACCATCAGCTACTTCGCCTTAATCATTATCGTGATCACTGTCATCGTTTGATTTGTTAGCATCATCGAATTCATCTTGAATTGCATATCTAATTGTATCATTCCATCGTAAACTGCTAGCCCACAATCTGCTTCGGTTCAATTTGTCGTTATTTGCATACTGAATTATTCGTTGAATTCATCATTGACATCGAATCTGTATTATTTGTCATCGAATTTTCGTTGTTGACATCGAAACCGGCATCGCTTTCTAATCACAACATTTGACAATTTTTTATCTGTTCGCGTAAGGTAGCATATTAAATGACAAATCAAGATATAAAACGGTCGCCTTAGACTCAACTAAATATAAATTTAATTGTAAAGCCCGATCGATTTTTGGGAAATACACAACCCACTCACTTCACTCAACACAACCTCTCCTTTTTCCACTCGAGAGTTGTCACCGGTCGCTCCCTTACTCCTCTCTATCTTTTGTCTCTCAAATTCGGGCGAATTGGGACGAGGCCCAAGAATACCCATAGCCGGAGTAGGTGGACTTTTCACGTCAACCCGGAATCTAGGACTTGGAGACTCATCACTTGACGTCTCCTTCTTCTTCATTGGTGAACCACTCGGCTTGGGAAGTGGCTTCGGGCTCACCTTGTTGACATTTGCCAACTCTTTCATAGCACTAGTCCCACCACTTCTTGTTATTGTAGGACTCCTTGATTGCTCAATTTTACCACCCATGGAATGAAGTTCTTGCTCCTTGCTCCTTTGCCTAGCCAAAGAAGGTGCACTAGTAGGCACTTGGCCCTTCGCCCGGTAAGGCACAAAGTCATAAACTCTTTGCCCTACGCCCACAAGATATGCATCCTTCACCACACTATATTTGATGCAGCCCAAAGTGCTGATCAACCGAAGGCAGTGACTGATCAACCGAGGAGGCCAATTACTCGAAGCCAAGCTAAGCTGCTCCATGACATGCACATCCAGCTGGCTATGTCGGGAAGAAGCATGTGTTCGGAAGAGGAATTGCCAAGTGATGAAACCAAGGGCTACATCTTCAAGTTTGAGCCCGATGACAAAGTTCCCGAACAGCAGCTCTTGACCCCGGACAGCGCAGAGCCGAACACAACATCTTGTGTTCGAAGCCAAGTCAGCGCCCGATGACAAATGTGTTCGAGCAGGCAATAGAGAACCGAAGCCAGGCTCACCGAAGTCAAGAACCGAAGCCAGGCTCACCGAAGTCAAGGTTGCCAAGCACATTTAGACTCAGCCCTGCGTGGCTTATTTCTATTGGTCACCTGTGACCTATTTACTAGTTTACCCTTAGTATTTCCTATATAAACATTGTTTCCTTTCATTGTAAAAAACTAGTTTTTTTGGATTGATGAATTGAATGAAAGTGCCGAGCACATTTCTTCTTGTCTCCGTCGTGAGCAAAACCCCGGTGAGGGCTTTTAAGGATTTGTGGCTTTCGGTTAGTCCGATTGAACATTCCTCTTGATCATTCAGTTTGCAAGAGGCAATGTTCTCTTGAGGATTGTTGCATAGTTAGGGTGATTCTTGTATTCCTTTCGATCGAGCTTTGAGACAGGTTCCTCACTGTTCTTTCGAAAGAAGCAAGTTTTGTCTTGCTTATATCTTCTTCTTTACTTGTTCTTGTTCCGCGTTTGTGCTAAGCAACACCTTCGGGTTTGCTTGCACCAATATTGCACCCTCTTCCCCTCCAACCACCGGTTACCTATCCACACATCAACATGACGCATGGGATACACATCACACCACACAAAGCATTTATAGTTCCTATGAGATACGAGTACCCGAGCCTCCTTAGAAACCCACACTCCATCATACTCATAAGGATGCTCTAGCTTATGGCATGGTATCCTAAGCCTATCAACCAAAGAGGTGCTAATACAATTGGCATCGGTACCACCAATCTTGAGCAAGTACCCTCCAATACCATCTACTTCAACAACGAACCTACATCTACCCAAGTCTTGCACATTGGCACCCAAATGAGAATTTGGACGCCCACAAGTGTCAACACCAACAACTTGGGTCTTCCTTATCCCTCCACTAGTGGCAACACCACTAGAACAATCTCCACTTCCCGTCACTCTCCCAACATTCGAAATGTTGTTGGAAGTCAAGGAAGGAACCTCGCCATGGAACCCATAGTACTACTCCTACTACAACCATCCACGCCCCTCACGGCATACAACCCCTTTGTAGCAAAAGCAACACCATTTTCCAAACCAACCTCAACATGGGAATTAGAAGCATTAGGCCGCTTAGCGTACCTAGAAGATGGAAGCTTCTTCCTTCCTACGGAACAACCACCACCACCACCTCCCATACTAATGGAAGGTCCTCCACTACTCCCTTGTACTCCATTAGCGACACTAGGAGAAGATGCATAAGAATAACCCCTATGTTCATCATCATCATCAACTCTACCTATGTCACCATCATCAATATCAAATTCTTCACAAGAAGAGTAAGTAGGATCATCATACCTTGAATCGTCACCATCTTCGATTTCTTGACTAGAAGCATAGGCATCGTCACATTCTTCATCACAAACTTCGTAGTCATCATCAACCTCACGATCATCATAGTGAACCGCTTCATCATCATAGGAGCCATGGCTTCCATCATCATAACAATGGCCATCATCTCCCTCATAGGAGCCATAGTCTCCATCATCACCATACGAGTCATAGCAACTCGCACATCGCCACATGAGCCACAATCTACTCCATCATCATTGTCCGACATTGTTGCAATCACCAAAGACAAAACCTCCCGAAAGTCACTCCCTCACGTGTATCACTCAATATATGTACACTCAAGAGCGAGGCCTTATCAACTTGGGAACCAAGGTAATCACAACTAGCATGTCCAAGTTAAAGTTCGGAATAGAATTAATGAGACTCGATGTACGGACGGCTATTTAAAGTGCGCACTTGAGGCCAAAAGGAGTTCTACGACTCTTCTTTGAATTCTAATCTCCTCTACGCACGAATACCTAATACGCTAAAGGATTAGTGTCTTTCAAGTAGGCCAATTACCTTCAAAACACTAACCAAGAGGTACGGTAGAAAACGGGACACAAAAGATTCGACTCGAATCGGAACCAAACGGATTTGGAATCGGATGAAATTTTGTTTGTGACCTACAAACTCATCATATTTAATGGTCCAATTGGAATTTAGATGTTTGGAAACTGTTCGGAAGCCGTTGCGAACGTTCTGTCCCAAAACTGGAATTCTGAAATTTTTTTGTTCTTCGCTATCGCGACCAGACGCGCGCGATCGCGAAGGGTTAATTTTTCAAAAAATAATTTTGTTCTTCGCTATCGCGAAATTGCTCTTCGCGATCGCGAAGGGTTAATTTCTGCGATTTCACAGCAGCTCAAAAACGGGTTTTTGGACGATTTTGGCAAAATTTTTGGCTCGATTTCAACCCGAAACACAAAACCAACGATACCCAAAGGTGTATACAACCAATATCATCAAACCCCAATAGTTTTTCAACCCCAAACAACAACAACAAGCTTCGATTCGAGATTGAAGCGTTTTCAAGAATTTTCAAACTTTTGGATTTTGATTTTCGAAAATTTTGAATCGTAACACCAAAACACGAGATATGGGTATCAAAACGACGGGAATACAATAAGGAACAAACCCCAATACTTTTTAACACTCGGGGTTTCGTATCCAACCCGCTCAACCAATTTTTTTTTCAACTTTTCTAGTTTTTCTATTTTTTTGTTTTTCTTCAATCTTTCAAGAACAAACACAATAACAACAACAATACTAACATATGGAACAAGGAACGGGGGTTTGTAAGAACATAACCCGAGCCTTGCTCTGATACCAACTGATGCAATCTAAAATACGCGGAAGCTACAAACGATACAAACTATGCGGAAGCGATAATGATAACAAGAAATCGAGACTAGGAAGGCAAGAAAGTAGAAGAAAGAATCGAATTCAATTTACTAACGATAATTGAATCCAAAAGGGAGAAGGGAAACTCGAACCTTACAATGGAATCAAACTAGGTGTCGATCTCCATAGGTTCCAAGTCGAGACATACACGAGCCTCGGGCTCAAACAAGAAGGGCTCGGCCTCTTCAATGTTCTCTCACAAGATTCTCTCTTCAATATTGGCTAGCTAATGAAATGAAGCTAAAACTAGCTATATATACATTTACATTGAGTTTTGGACAAAAATGGCCCTGAAGCTGATTCTGGTCCGCTGCTTAACTTTAACCCTTCGCGATCGCGCAAGGGAGATCGCAATCGCGCAGACACCAAGCCAAAGCATCGCGATCGCGCCTAAGGTGATGCGGGGCAAATCGAGCCAAGACACTAACCATCAAGAACCAAGCTTGAGAGCACAAGGAATGCAAGTTAAGGTCTCCGGGAGTGACTTGAAGATCATGCATCGGAGCACCAAGGAAGGAAAAGCGCCCAGCACGGTCAGGCGGAGCGCCTAGCTTCAAGGCGCCCAGGGTGGAGCGCCCAAGCTCCAGGTGGAGCGCCCAGACTTCCTTTGTTCCAGGCGGAGCGCCTGAAATCTAGGCGGAGCGCCCAGCAGAAGGGCAACCAGGGTGGAGCGCCCAAGCTCCAGGTGGAGCGCCCAGCATCAGGGCAATTCAGGCGGAGCGCCCAAATTCCAGGCGGAGCGCCCAACGCTGACGACTTCTAGATTTTTGGAATGAAGTTCCTATTTTGCCCTTAAGTAGCTTGTATGTATTATTTCACTTTGGGGGCATTTTAGACATTTCACCTAGCCTTATGAAAAACTATAAATAGGGACACTTAGCCATTCCTTCCATTAGCTAGCTTTGAGTATAGAAATTGAGAGAGAACGAGAAAGGCCGAGCCTTCGAGTCCGAAGCCCGAGGCTTCATGAATCTTGTACGACTTGGAATCTATGGAGATTCACCACTAGTGTGAATTCCTTGTAAGGTTCGAGTTTCATTCTCCCTTTTGGATAATTTAATTCACGTCTTGAATTCCAAATTATCCGTTCTTTCTTCTCGTTTCTTGACTCCCCAATCCTTATTTCCCGATATCTTTGATATCATCTATCTTGTTATTTATCGCTTCCGCATATTTGTATCGTGTTTAGCTTCCGCGTAGTTTGCCCCTTATCAGTTGGTATCAGAGCAAGGCTCGGGTTATGTTCCTACAAACCCCCGTTCCTTGTTCCATATGTTAGTATCATTGTTGTTGTTGTGATTGTTCTTGAAAATTTGAAGAAAATCAAAAAAAATTGAAAAACTAGAAAACTCAAGAAAATTTGGTAGATCGGGTTGGAATCGTATCCCCAAGTGTTAAAAGGTATTGGGGTTTGTTCCTTATTGTATTCCCATCGTTTTGATACCCATATATCACAATTTGGTGTTACGAATCAAAATTTCCAAAATCAAAATCCAAAAAGTTTGAAAATTCTTGAAAACGCTTCAATCTTGAATCAAAGCTTGTTGTTGTTTGTTCGGAGTTGAAAACCATTGGGGATTGGTTAATATAGTTGTATACACCTTTGGGTATCATTGATTTTGTGTATCGGGTTGAAATCGAACCAAAAAGTTGGCCAAAATCACCAAAAACCCGTTGGGAAAAATGCTGAAAATCGCGTCCGGGCGGAGCGCCTAAGTTTGGGCGGACCGCCCAGCCTCCTAGGCAGTAGGGGCAGCCAGGCGGAGCGCCTCACACCCAGGCGGAGCGCCTCCCCCACTGGGCGGAGCGCCTAGCCCTGAAACGGCTCCGTTTTGTTTCGTTTCGCTTCTTTTTGTGTTCCGTTGGTTTCCTAACTTCTTGGTTAGTGTTTCTAGGGTAATTGGCCTACTCCATTGACACTAATCCTTGAGCGTATTAGGACACTCGTGCATAGAGGAGATTAGAATTCAAAGAAGAGTCGTGGAACTCCTTTTGGCCTCAAGTGCGCACTTTAAATAGCCGTCCGTACATCGAGTCTCATTAACTCCATTCCGAACTTTAACTTGGACATACTAGTTGTGATCACCTTGGTTCCCAAGTTGTTAAGGCTCGCCTTTGAGTGTTCATAAATTGAGTGATACACGTGAGGGAGTGACTTTTGGGAGGTTTTGTCTTTTGGTGTTGCAACTATGTCGGATGAAGATTGTGGAGGGTATGACTCATATGGAGACGAGGGAGACTATGGTTCCTACGATGGTGATGATGGGTATTGCTATGATGATTCGGGGAACTATGGCTCGTATGGTGATGAAGCGGGTTACTATGATGATCATGAGATGCAAGAAGACTATGAAGCTTGTGAAGATGAATTTGATGAATCTAATGCTTCAAGTCAAGAAATCGAAGATGGTAACGCTTCAAGGTATATTGATCCTACTTACTCTACTTGTGATGAATTTGATCATGTTGATAGTGACATAGAGGGAATTGATGATGAAATTGATTATTCACATTATTCATTTGCATCTTCTCTTGGTGTTGCTAATGGTGTACAAGGGAGTAGTAGAGGACCTTCCATTAGTATGGGAGGGGGTGGTGGTTGTTCCATGGGAAATGGGAGATTTGCATCTTCTAGTTCCCATGTGAAGGGTGGAATGAGAAGTGTCGCTCTTACCGTTACGGGGGTGCATTGCTCTAGTAGTGGTGGTAGGAGTGGTGCTATGGGCTATGGAACCAAGGCGAGAGGCAATTATGGGTTCCGTAGTTGGTGCAATGCAATTCCCGAAGGGAAAGCTAAGCACTACGCGGAAGAAGAACAAGTGAAGAAGACGATAAAAGCAAGACAAAACTTGCTTCTTTCGAAAGAACAGTGGGGAACCTGTCCCAAAGCTCGATCAAAAGGGAGACAAGAATCACCCTAACTATGCAACAATCCTCAAGAGAACATTGCCTCTTGCAAACTGAATGATTGATGCGGGGCAAATCGAGCCAAGACACTTTTCAACGTGTGCCAAGCTTGAAGGATGCAAGGAATCGAAGTCAAGAGGCTTGGGAAGTGTTTCGGATGATTTCGGCTCAAGGCTACACGCCCAAGGAGGAGGAGGGACGCCCAGCACAGCCAGGCGCCCCGCCTAGCCCAGGCGCCCCGCCTAGAGGGCTCACTGCCTAGGCAGCCAGCCAGGCGCCCCGGCCGGCCACCCAGGCGGCCCGCCCGGCCAGGCGCCCAGCCACTCAGGCGCCCCGCCCGGCCACCCAGGCGCCCCGCCTGGCCACCAGGCGCCCAGCCTGGCCACAAGTCCCCCAGCCCACTGCCTAAGTTCCAGGCGCCCCGCCTAGGCCTAGGCGCCCCGCCTAGCACGCTGAAGACTACTAATTTTGGCATTGAACTTCCTATTTTGCCCTTAAGTGGCTTGTATGTATTAATTAGCTTTAGGGGCATTTTAGACATTTCACCTAATCTTGTGAAAGACTATAAGTAGGAACACTTAGCCATTTCTTCATTAGCTAGCTTTGAGTATAGAAATTGAGAGAGAACGAGAAAGGCCGAGCCTTCGAGTTCGAAGCGGATCTCTTCGTGAATCTTGTACGACTTGATAACCTATGGAGATTCATCACTAGTATGAATTCCTTGTAAGGTTCGAGTTTCATTTCTCCCTTTTTGGATATTTAATTCATGTCTTGAATTCATTTATCCGTTCTTTCTTCTCGTTTCTTGACTCCCCAATCCTTGTTTCCCGATATCTTTGATATCATCTATCTTGTGTTTTATCGCTTCCGCATTGTTTGTATCGTAATTAGCTTCCGCGTGTTTTGCCCCTTATCAGTTGGTATCAGAGCAAGGCTCGGGTTATGTTCTTACAAACCCCCGTTCCTTGTTCAACATGTTAGTATTGTTGTTGTTGTTGTGAATGTTCTTGAAAATTTGAAGAAAAACAAAAAAATTGAAAAACTAGAAAACTCAAGAAAATTTGGTAGATCGGGTAGGAATCGAATTCCCAAGTGTTAAAAAGTATTGGGGTTTGTTCCTTATTGTATTCCCATCGTTTTGGTACCCATATATCACAATTTTGTGTTACGAATCAAAATTTCCAAAATCGAAATCCAAAAAGTTTGAAAATTCTTGAAAACGCTTCAATCTTGAATCGAAGCTTGTTGTTGTTTGTTTAGAGTTGAAAACCATTGGGAATTGGTTAATATAGTTGTATACACCTTTGGGTATCATTGGTTTTGTGTATCGGGTTGAAATCGAACCAAAAATTTGGCCAAAATCACCAAAAACCCGTTTTCGGAAAAAGCTGTCGAACAGGCCTAGGCGCCCCGCCTAGATCCAGGCGCCCTGCCTAGATTGGCTACTGCCTAGGCTGCTGAAAGTGTCCAGGCGCCCCACCTAGCACCCAGGCGCCCCGCCTGGCACCCTGTTTTGTCCGGTTCACTTCTTTTTGTAGTTTTTTGTGTTCCGTTTGTTTCCTAACTTCTTGGTTAGTGTTTCTAGGGTAATTGGCCTACTCCATTGACACTAATCCTTGAGCGTATTAGGACACTCGTGCGTAGAGGAGATTAGAATTCAAAGAAGAGTCGTAGAACTCCTTTTGGCCTCAAGTGCGCACTTAAATAGCCGTCCGTACATCGAGTCTCATTAACTCCATTCCGAACTTTAACTTGGACATACTAGTTGTGATCACCTTGGTTCCCAAGTTGTTAAGGCTCGCCTTTGAGTGTTCATAAATCGAGTGAAACACGTGAGGGAGTGACTTTTGGGAGGTTTGTCTTTTGGTCTTGCAACTATGTCGGATGAAGATTGTGGAGGGTATGACTCATGTGGAGACGAGGGAGACTATGGTTCCTACGAGGGTGATGATGGATCTTGCTATGATGACTCGGGGGACTATGGCTCGTATGAGGATGAAGCGGTTCACTATGATGATCGTGAGATTGATGATGACTATGAGGCTTGTGATGAAGAATGTGACGATGCCTATGTTTCTAGTCAAGAAATCGAAGATGGTGACGCTTCAAGGTATGATGATCCTACTTACTCTTCTTGTGAAGAATTTGATATTGATGATGGTGACATAGGTAGAGTTGATGATGATGATGAACAAAGGGGTTATTCTTATGCATCTTCTCTTAGTGTTGCTAACGGAGTACAAGGGAGTAGTGGAGGACCTTCCATTAGTATGGGAGGTGGTGGTGGTTGTTCCGTGGGAAAGAAGAAGCTTGCATCTTCTAGGTACGCTAAGCGGCCTAATGCTTCTAATTCCCATGTGGAGGTTGGTTTGAGAGATGGTGTTGCTTTTGCTACAAAGGGGTTGTATGCCGTGAGGGGCGTGGATGGTTGTAGTAGGAGTAGTACTATGGGCTATGGAACCAAGGCGAGAGGCACTTATGGGTTCCATGGCAAGGTTCCTTCCCCGACTTCCAACAACATCTCTAATGTTGGGAGAGTGACGGGAAGTGGAGTTTGTCCTAGTAGTCTTGCTACTAG
The DNA here is from genome assembly GCA_037355625.1 of Petunia x hybrida. Classification (NCBI taxonomy): domain Eukaryota; kingdom Viridiplantae; phylum Streptophyta; class Magnoliopsida; order Solanales; family Solanaceae; genus Petunia; species Petunia x hybrida. The sequence goes on from JBBBVM010000609.1 coordinate 4,992,452, forward strand.
TGGAGTGATAAGGAAGACCCAAGTTGGTGGTGTTGGCACTCATGGGCATTCAAGTTCTTTCTTGGATGCATCTTTAGGAAACTTGGGTAGGAGAAGGTTTGTTGTTGGGGTGAATGGTATTGGAGGTTACTTGCTCAAAATTGATGATACCGATGCTAATTGCATTAGCACCTCTTTGGTGGATAAATTGAGGATACCATGCCGTAAGCTAGAGAGTCCTTATGAGTATGAGGGAGTGTGGGTTTCCAAGGAGGCTCGGGTACTTCTATCTCATAGGAATTATAGTAGTTATGTGTGGTGTGATGTGTATCCAATGCAACATGTTGATGTTTGGCTAGGTGAGCCATGGTTGCAAGACAAGAGTGTGCGACATAGTGCTATGAAGGATGCGTATCTTGTGAGCATAGGGCAAAGGGTTTATGACTTTGTGCCTTATCGGGCGAAGAGCCAAGTGCCTACTAGTGCACCTTCTTTGGCTAGGCAAAGGAGCAAGGAGCAAGAACTTCATTCCATGGTTGACAATGTGCAAACAAGAAGTCCTACAAACACAAGCAATGGTGGGACATGTGCTAGAAAAGGGTTGATAGACATCAACAAGGTGAACCCGAACCCACAAGTTTCAATTCCAAATGGTTCACCAACAAAGAAGAAGGAGACATCAAGTGATGAGTCTCCAAGTCCTAGATTCCGGGTTGACGTGAAAAGTCCACCTACTCCGGCTATGGGTATTCTTGGGCCTCGTCCCAATTCGCCCGAATTTGAGAGACAAAAGATTGAGAGGAGTAAGGGAGCGACCGGTGACAACTCTCGAGTGGAAAAAGGAGAGGTTGTGTTGAGTGATGTGAGTGGGTTGTCACCACAAAAATCTACACCCGACCTTGGAAAAAAAATGAGGGAAAAGAAAGAGGGAAAAAGAAAAATGGAGAGTGAGGGCACCCCTTATTCTAACCTTAACCCTTTATCTTTTTCTTCTTTGTGCTTGAGTTCTTTTGTAGGGATTCTTGGAGGCAAACCGATGGAGCCTCAACCATATTCCGAGATGGAAAGACAAGGTGAAGGCGATGCCGAATGTGAGCTACAAGGTGAAGACGTTCATGACACTTCAAAGGTATGTGTTAGTTCTTCCTCCCTTGAGCATGATACTTCCTTGTCTTGTGATGTTGTTAGTGAGCACTCTAGGCTAGTTGATGAGTTGCATGACTATAATGTGTTTGCAACTAGTGTAGAGCCTTTGGGTCAACTTGTGTGTGCAAATGAACCACTAGTTGAGAGGGTTGAAAGGCCACATCATGATGTGAGCTCGGTTTTCATTGAACCTCTCTTTAGTGAGAATGTTGAAGTTGACCTTGTGTGTGACCCTTGTTATGACACCCCGCCCATGTTTGATAAAGGAGAAGATGAATTGCATGATTATCCTATTCTTCCCTTTGATTGCTTATTTGCTAGCGGTGGTATCTTGTGTCGTGATGAGGAAGGTTGTAACCTTGAGGAGTCTCTTGAGAATGAGATAGATCGACTTGTGTTCGATGACTCCTCAAGTGTCGATGATGTCCCTAGTTTGAGAACTTCACCTTTGCTTGCCAATGAACTTGAGAAGTGTGCCTATACTAATCCTTTGTATGAGAGCAACTTCAATGAAAATGGTGAATTGTATCAAGCTAGAGTAGAGTGTGAGTTTGGACCTCCATGGATTGGAATGCCTAACTCTATGGATAACCCATTGTTTGAGACCTCCCTTGGGAGTTTGTCTAGTGACGAGGGTTGTCTTGGAGGAGTATTTGGAGGTGAGGAGGTACCTCTTGGTGTGTGTAAGAATGCTCTTAAGAAGGGGAGTGGAGTAGTCGATGTTAGTTGTGAATTGAACTACTTTACTTACTCCATTCCATATGTTGAGCACACCTTAAGTGTTGGACATACCGAAGCCAATGTGTCGCATTGTGATAAAATTGATTTGAAGGCTTGGTATGTTGGTAGTAAGCTTAGAGATCATAGGGGAATTGATTGCTACATCTTGCATGTTCCATGCTCTATTGATTTCTTTGCTTGTGGATGTGTTGGGTGCACTTTCTTGTCGAGTCAAGTACGTGTTGTCTCCTTGGGAGGCATGAACTTTTTAATTGTCATTGACGCTTGGCTCTATCACAAGAGTGTGTTTTCCCACACTATTGAGCACTAACCTACTCTTGGAGTAGAGAATTTTTGTTTGTATTTGTCTTTGGACGTAGGCTTGATGGATTGATTTCGAGGACGAAATCTCTTCAAGAAGGGGAGGATGATGCGGGGCAAATCGAGCCAAGACACTTTTCAACGTGTGCCAAGCTTGAAGGATGCAAGGAATCGAAGTCAAGAGGCTTGGGAAGTGTTTCGGATGATTTCGGCTCAAGGCTACACGCCCAAGGAGGAGGAGGGACGCCCAGCACAGCCAGGCGCCCCGCCTAGCCCAGGCGCCCCGCCTAGAGGGCTCACTGCCTAGGCAGCCAGGCGCCCCGGCCGGCCACCCAGGCGGCCCGCCCGGCCAGGCGCCCAGCCACTCAGGCGCCCCGCCCGGCCACCCAGGCGCCCCGCCTGGCCACCAGGCGCCCAGCCTGGCCACAAGTCCCCCAGCCCACTGCCTAAGTTCCAGGCGCCCCGCCTAGGCCTAGGCGCCCCGCCTAGCACGCTGAAGACTACTAATTTTGGCATTGAACTTCCTATTTTGCCCTTAAGTGGCTTGTATGTATTAATTAGCTTTAGGGGCATTTTAGACATTTCACCTAATCTTGTGAAAGACTATAAGTAGGAACACTTAGCCATTTCTTCATTAGCTAGCTTTGAGTATAGAAATTGAGAGAGAACGAGAAAGGCCGAGCCTTCGAGTTCGAAGCGGATCTCTTCGTGAATCTTGTACGACTTGATAACCTATGGAGATTCATCACTAGTATGAATTCCTTGTAAGGTTCGAGTTTCATTTCTCCCTTTTTGGATATTTAATTCATGTCTTGAATTCATTTATCCGTTCTTTCTTCTCGTTTCTTGACTCCCCAATCCTTGTTTCCCGATATCTTTGATATCATCTATCTTGTGTTTTATCGCTTCCGCATTGTTTGTATCGTAATTAGCTTCCGCGTGTTTTGCCCCTTATCAATGATCAAGAGGAATGTTCAATCGGACTAACCGAAAGCCACAAATCCTTAAAGGCCCTCACCGGGGTTTTTGCTCACGACGGAGACAAGAAATGTGCTCGGCACTTTCATTCAATATCAATATCCAAAAACTAGCTACTTACAATGTAAGGAAGTAAGGTTTATATAGGAAATACTAAGGGTAAACTAGTAAATAGGTCACAGTCGACCAATAAAATTAAGCCACGCAGGGCTGAGTTAAAAATGAGTTCGGCAACCTTGACTTCGGTAAGCCTTGCTTCAGTTTTTGACTTCGGTGAGCCTGGCTTCGGTTCTCTATGGCCTGCGCGAACACACTTGTCATCGGGCGCTGACTTAGCTTCGAACACATGATGTTGTGTTCGGCTCTGCGCTGCCCGGGGTCAAGAGCTGCTGTTCGGGAACTTTGTCATCGGGCTCAAACTTGAAGATGTAGCCCTTGGTTTCATCACTTGGCAATTCCTCTTCCGAACACATGCTTCTTCCCATCGTCGTCAACTGGACGTGCATGTCATGGAGCAGCTTAGCTTGACTTCGGGTAATTGGCCTCCTCGGTTCATCAGTCACTGCCTTCGGTTGATCAGTCACTGCCTTCGGTTGATCAGCTCTTCGGGCTGCATCATCCTCCCCTTCTTGAGAGGATTTCGTCCTCGAAATCGAGTCATCCTCTGCTGCTGATGTTTGGCCTACAACACAAGGAGTCAAATCAGTAACATTGAAGGTGTTGGACACATTATACTCACCTGGGAGGTCGATGACATAAGCGTTGTTGTTTATTTTGCTCAGCACTTGAAATGGACCATCCCCTCGAGGAGCCAATTTTCCTTTCCTTAGGTTCGGGAAACGTTCCTTTCGGAAGTGAACCCAAACCCAATCACCCTTCTTTAATTCCAACTTTTTACGCCCTTTGTTTTTCTTTAAGGCAACCTTTGCATAGGCGTCCTCGAGGTTCTTCTTCACCTTCGCATGCAACTCGAGCAGAGCTTTGGCTCGGTGAGTACCTGCAAAGTCGATAACAACTTCTCGAGGCAATGGGGTTAGATCAAGTGGAATTAGAGGGTTAAATCCGTACACACACTCGAACGGCGTCATGTTAATCATTCGATGCACCGTTCGATTGTATGCAAACTCCATCATGGGCAAACGATCAGCCCAGTTTCCAACCTTGCCTTTGGTCATTGCCCGAAGCAAAGATCCCAAGGTTCGGTTAACTACTTCGGTCTGTCCATCAGTCTGAGGATGGTGAGACGTCGAGAAAAGTAGTTTGGTGCCGAGGGCACCCCATAGACACTTCCAAAAATGACTCAAGAATTTTGTGTCCCGGTCACTCACAATAGTACGAGGGACACCATGCAATTTCAACACATTGGAAACAAATAATGTAGCTACATGCTGGGCATCGTCACACTTTTTGCAAGGAATAAAGTGAGCCATTTTCGAAAATCGATCAACCACAACGAAGATGCTATCATGTCCTCCCCCCGATCTCGGTAACCCCAAGACAAAGTCCATGGATATATCAACCCAAGGTCGATCAGGCACAGGCAACGGGGTGTACAAACCATGAGGGTTGGACTTCGATTTAGCTTTCTTGCAAACGAGACAAGCGTTGGAAAGTTTTTCCACATCTCGTCGCATTTTGGGCCAATGGAACTGCTCGGTCAAGATACCAAGAGTTTTATCGACACCGAAGTGTCCCATCAGTCCACCGGAGTGAGCTTCTCGAACCAAGAGCTCTCTCCACGATGACACTGGCACACAAACACTCCCATTCTTGAAGAGGTAGCCATCGTGCCACTGATATTTCTCAACTCTTCGGCCACTCAAGATTGCGTCTCGAACACATTTTAGCTTGGGATCGTCTTCGTACATCGACTTGATGCTTTCAAATCCCATGAGCCTAGAGGCGAGAGTGGTCGCTAAAGCAAATTTCCTTGATAGCGCATCGGCCACAACATTGTCTTTTCCCTTTTTGTAATGAATTACATAGGGAAAGCTCTCAATGAATTCAACCCATTTGGCATGTCTTCGGTTCAATTTCTCCTGTCCTCGGAGATGCTTCAAGGACTCATGATCACTTCGGATCACAAACTCTCGAGGCCACAAATAATGCTGCCAATGGGCGAGTGCTCGAACGAGGGCATACAACTCTTTGTCATATGTTGAATAATTCAAAGTTGGACCCTTAAGCTTTTCGCTAAAGTAAGCGATCGGCTTCGATTCTTGCATCAGCACTCCTCCGATCCCAACTCCAGACGCATCACACTCGACTTCGAATGCTTTGCCGAAGTCAGGGAGTTGCAACAACGGGGCAGAACAAAGCCTCCGTTTCAACTCTTGGAAAGCCCTTTCTTGGGACTCTCCCCACACAAATGGATTGTCTTTCTTAACCAGCTCGGTTAAAGGAGCTGCCACGGTGCTAAAGTCACGAACAAACCTTCGGTAAAAGCTAGCTAACCCATGGAAGCTACGAACCTGTGATACCGAGGTCGGAGTTGGCCAATCTTTGATGGCTTCGACTTTTGATTCGTCGACTTCGACACCATTAGCACTGACTACAAATCCAAGAAAGACTACACGATCGACACCGAAGGCGCACTTCTTGAAGTTGGCATACAACTTTTCTTCTCGAAGCTTTTCAAGCACAAGCCTTAGGTGTTCGACATGTTCATCCATGGTTCGACTATAAACAAGGATGTCATCGAAATAAACGACAACGAACTTGTTTATGAACGGTTTGAGCACGTGGTTCATCAATCGCATGAATGTGCTCGGGGCGTTGGATAAGCCAAATGGCATTACCAACCATTCATAAAGACCGAATTTGGTCTTGAATGCGGTTTTCCACTCGTCACCGGGTTTCATTCGGATCTGGTGGTAACCGGACCTGAGGTCAATCTTTGAAAAGCATGAAGAACCACTCAATTCATCTAGCATGTCATCTAATCGAGGGATAGGATGACGATACTTTACCATTATTTTGTTGACTGATCGACAGTCAACGCACATTCGCCATGTTCCATCCTTCTTCGGGACAAGGATAACTGGAACGGCGCAAGGACTTAAGCTCTCACGAACGAGGCCCTTGTTCAGCAATTCATCAACCTGCCTTTGGAGCTCTTTGGTGTCTTCGGGATTACACCGGTATGCAGGTTTGTTGGGGATTTGAGATCCCGGCACGAAGTCAATTTGGTGCTCGATTCCTCTCAACGGAGGCAATCCACCTGGCATTTCCTCGGGAAACATGTCCTCGAAGTCCTGCAAAACTTTACGAACAGACAAAGGCAAAGGGTTATCATTAGAAAAATCATCATTAGAGTTTAGAAAGATACCCTTGTGCACGAGGCAAATCATCATCTGACCGGGGTCGTTGCCTCGTAAGATCTCACCGGGTTGCATGATTGCGCAAATTCCTTTCTCCTTGGTCGGTGAGTTTGTCTCATCGGCCCCCAATTTTGCTCCCATCGGAAGCTTAGCTTTAGCCGCTTCTTTCAATTCTTTCATCCGTTTATAGTCCTCGGAGACTTGCTTTGGAGACAATGGTTTGAGGATGAAGCTCTTCCCATCAAGCTTTACGGTGTAAGTGTTGGATCTGCCATTGTGAACAGCTGTTCGGTCATATTGCCATGGTCGACCCAAGAGCAAATGACAAGCCTGCATCGGCACCACATCGAATACCATTTCATCTTGATATTCGCCGATTCTAAACTTGATCCACACTTGTTTGACAACTCTCAATTCTCCACACTCATTCAGCCATTGTAATTTGTAGGGGTGGGGATGCTTCATCGTTGGTAGTCCCATTTGTGAGACCAAAGTTTGGCTCACTACGTTGGCACAACTACCAGAATCAATAATCATCGAACACACATTTCCCCTTACTCGACATCGGGCATGAAAGAGGTTTTCTCTTTGGTTGTCCTCTTCTTCAAGAGTCATGCAGCTCAAATTCCTTCGAACCACAAGAAACATTTCCGGATGATCAGCTTCGGCAGCTTCGTGATCATCATCACCTTCAGCTCGGTCAATCTCCTCGGTTAATTCCTCCTCGGTGTCACTCGCTTGCTCATGGACGGTTCCATCTTCGAGCAGAAGCATAGCTTTGCGAGTTGGACACTCTTTTGCCATGTGACCATAACCTCTGCATTTATGACATTGAATATTTGAAGCACTAGGAGAGTTTAGTTGAACTTTACCTCCCACTTCTCTTGGTTGGTTAACGGTCACACCTTTCTCGAAGACTCTCTTCGGATCTCGAACAGTGTTGGCAACTCCTTGATTAGGATTTTTCCATTCTTTTCCTCGGTTCAAGGGAGTAGAAGTAGTGACTCCTCGATACCGACTTGCCTTTTCTTCCTTCACCAATTTTTCAGCTTCGGTAGCAGCTTCAAACAAATCTTCCAACGTGTGATACACGTGGAGTCTCAACTGAGATGACACATCCTTGGCCAAGCCACTCTTAAACCGGATAATGGCCTGCTCCTCGTCTTCGGTCAGATCAAGATTCAATCGAACCTTTTCAAATTCATCGTGGTACTCTTGAACTGACTTCGATCCTTGTTTCAGCTCATATAACTTTTGCATTTGAGTTTGCCTGTACTTGGCACTCAAATATTTACCATCCATAGCTCTCATCAACTGTGGCCAGGTAGTGACTTCGGGATAGTCATTCCTTCGTCTATGCCTCTTGTCAGCTTCCCACCATGTAGATGCATAAGCTTCGAACGAAGCAATGGCATGGGCAGCCTTTCTCTCCTCGGTCATCTCATTGGTTTCAAAGATGCGCCCCATTTTCAGCTTCCATTCAAGATACTCATCGGGATCACTAGTTCCTTTGAAGGGTGGAATAGTGATCTTGACACTGTTCAAGTTGGAGTCTCGAACACCACGATTCTGTTCGGGATACTCATCATCACGATCATCAGCCTCACGCTCAATATTTCTTCCAAAATTTGCGCCTCGGCCTCGACCTCGGAAATTTCCACGACCTCGGTGAGCTTGCCTTCGTTGAGCGAATGGCAGCTCACGTTCATACTCGTCCTCGGGAAATTCCTCTTCGTCAACCTCTTCGGTTACAGAACCAAGGTCTCTTCGGTTCCTTGGGAGTGGTAACCTCTCTCCTCGGGGAATGCCCAAGTTTTGATTTCCAACTTGGGGACTGCCCAAGTTTGGTTGTGCTTGGGGATTGCCCAAGTTAAGCTCTCTTCGAATTGCTTCACTCGTCAACTGATGTTGTCGAAGAAGCTCAGCATACAGATCTGGCTTCATCGGAGTGGATTCGCTCGTTCCAGCGCCGGACCCATTTTTGGCCACGGACGTACTTCCTTGTTCGAGTTGAGCTACTCGAACACTCACTCCTCTTACTTCGGCACTGACACTTTGTATCGCAGCCATGAGATCGGCTAACGACACTTCGGGCCTTTCAATGCCTTTGCCGTCGTTTCCAGCCATGGTACCTGCACACGTCAAAGATCAAACAAATGTTACGGTTAGAAATCACCTCACACTCTCCCTCACCTTTGATGGGTGGCGCTCGGGTCCACTCAATTTATGGGTTCGGTTTTTGATCACTCAAGGACTTGTTAACAGTGGCTCGTCCAATTGATCGGTCCTCTAAGATCCTTCAAGTTCGACAATAGTCACTGTCTCTTCGGGAAGAGTGAAGTGATGTTCGACTCGATGGAACGGACGCTTTTAACTGAGCTCGGGGAGTCAAAAGAAATTCTACGATAGTTTGGACTTCGGTCGCCCCTTCGCACGAGTTCCTATCAGCTCAAATGAGTTGGTACGACCTCGAGTAGGACAATTACTCAAAAGATCCACCAACCAGAATTTTGACACGAAAGAAAGTGAGATCCTAGGAGATTCTACCCTTTGATTCCCTTTGGAATCTTTTTCGATCACACCCACTCCTGTCCGTACAAGAGTGGTCCCCTTTGGTACGGATAGGGTTTTACCTTATCCACTTTCCTTTTTAAGCCGACAATTTTCACCTGGGGTTTTAACATTCAAACCTTTACCCCTTCTTCTTCAATGGAACAGTGACCTTTGCTCCGGCGTACGGACACAACAACTCGGTCCACTGTCCTCGATTTCTAACAAGATCTGGGTCGCCTTTCAGCTCCGGTCTCAGCAACAATGGAGAAAATCAAACGAAGTTCCTCGAGCTAAGAACTTGCTCGTCGTGTCGTACACTGTTACGAAGTTTTGTAACAAGTTTCCGGCGTACGGACAACGTTTCCAACTTAAGAACTTCGATTTCAAGCAACAAACAAACCCATATCACTCAAGAACCACCAACCTTCATCGGTTTCTTCCAAACACGATGGGTTCGATTTTGATAAGACCCAAATTGGCCTAAACGACAACCATCAAGAACCAAGCTTGAAGAGCACAAGGAATGCAAGTCAAGGGCTCCGGATGACGTCTTGAAGATCATGCATTGGAGCGCCAAGGAAGGAGGAGCACGGGAGACACATTTCGGCGCGTTTCAAGGGCTCAGGAAAGCAGGCGGACCGCCTAGTCAAAGGGGCGGCCGCCCACTCTTTGCTTGCTCTCTGGATCTGCTCCAGGCGGACCACCTACTCCAAGGAGGCGGACCGCCTACTCCTAATAGGCTGACCGCCTACTCCAACTAGGCCAGGCGCCTACTGTGCTGAAGGGTTGCGGGATTCCTAGTTTATTTGCTATGTTTTGGACGACTTTAGCCCTACGTGGCCTTTATTGTTTTAACCCACTTTTGGGGTATTTTTGACATTACATTAGGAGTGTGGAACACCTATAAATACCACACTTAGTCCTTTATTTCATAAGTTAGTCATTGTTGAAGATAGAATCTTGAGAGAGAACATTGAAGAGGCCGAGCCCTTCTTGTGTGAGCCCGAGGCTCGTTTATGTCTCGACTTGGAACCTATGGAGATCGACATCTAGTTAGATTCCATTGTAAGGTTCAAGTTTCCCTTCTCCCCTTTTGAATTCAATTAACGTTAGTAAATTGAATTCGATTCTTTCTTCTATTTTCTTGCCTTCCCAATCTTGATTTCTTGTTATCCTTTACTTGCTTCCGCTCGATTATCGTATAGTTTGCTTCCGCGTATTTTGATCCTTATCATTTGGTATCAGAGCAAGGATTGGAATTCGTTCTTACGAATCCACGTTCCTTGTTCATTCTATCTTTAGTTTTCCTTGTTCTTGTTATTGAAAGGAGAAAACAACAAAAAAATTGAAAAATTAAAAAAAAATACAAAAAAATTGGTGGAACTTGTTGGATTGGAACACCCATGCGTTAAAAATCATTGGGGTTTGTTCCTTATTGTATTCCCGATCTTTTGATACCAAAATTACAAAATTTGGTGGTGTATCTCAAAATTTGAAGAAATCGAACTCCCAAAATTTTCAAAGAACCCTAGAACTTGCTCAAGAATCAAAATTGATTTGTTGTTGTTGATTGGGGTTTAAACCTATTGGGGGTTGTTTAGAAACATCATATACACCTTTGGGTATCATTAGAATCGAAAACAAGTCGAAAACGTTGGATTTTGAGTGCTAAACGAGCCAAAAATCAATTTTCGGACCGTGCTGAGAAGCCTAGTAGGCGGACCGCCTACTCCTAAGAGGTGGACCGCCTCTTTTTATGCTACTCTCTGTATTTTTAGTAGGCGGGGCGCCCCCTTTACAGAGGCGGACCGCCCACTCCTGGGGAGGCTCCGTTTGGCTTCGTTTTGTGTGTTTTTGTGTTCCGTTCGTTTCCGTACCTCTTGGTTAGTGTTTCTAAGGTATTAGTCCTACTTTATTAACACTAATCTTTGATTCCTTAGGGTGTTTGTGTGTCTTGAAGTCTATACTTAAAGTCGTAGAATTTGCTTGCTTCAAGTGCGCACTAAACTAGCTTCCGTACATCGAGTCGTATCAACTCCACTCCGGACCATTACTTGGATATACTAGTTGATTGGTTCCTAAAAGAGATAAGGACATCTTTGGGTGGGGGTTTGGGAGTGTACACCCAAAAAAGAGTGTTGAGAGCCACCACCAAAGGTAAGGGAGAGCAAGTGAGGTTGTTTATACTAACCTTTGCACTTTCTTAACATGTCTTTTGCAGGTACAAGGAGCCATAAGGGAGGTTTGGAGGGAAGTGGGAGTGGTGAGAAAGGTGTGAGTGATTGGGAGTTAGTTGAAGCTTACCTCCCGAGCCTCATGACTAAGATGGAGGAAATAGATACTCGACTCCAACACTTGGAGGATGAGATGAAAGAGAATGAGGCCGAGGGAAGAGATGGAATGAGTCGCACTATGGGTTATGGTATCGCTAGTAGTGGTGAAAGGAGGAAGTACCCGATTAGTGAAGGTACTATTGAGGGGATGTGTAAAGGGCGTTACATGGATGAACTCATGAGTGAAAGAGATTGGTGTCAATTCATAGTGAGCCTTAATGGGAATCATGGGTATGTGCTTCAAGTGGATAGTGGTGAAGCAAGTTGGATTAGCCATCTTGTGGTGAGAAGGTTGGGGATACCTTGTGTAGATGGAATGGCTAGGGTAGTTATTTCACAAAGGAACTTTGAAGAGGAAGTGGAGTGCAAAGTAGGTCCTTTAGTGGGATGTGATGTCATGTTGGGAAAGCCTTGGCTTTTCAATAAGGCCTTCAAGTTCGCCAACGTCTTTGATGGCTATCTTGTTAAAGCACAAGGGAAGATACAATTCCTCCTTCTTAGGAAAGGAGAGGTACAACCAAGCACGCCCATGAACATGAGAAATGGTGGGACGCCATTGAAGAGAAGTCCTACAACCACAAGCAATGGTGGGACTAGTGCAAGAAGAGAGTTGACATACGTCAACAAGGTGAACCCCACGCCACAAGCTCCAAGGCAAAGTGGTTCACCAACAAAGAAGGAAGAGACATCAAGTGATGAGTCTCTTAGTCCTAGATTCCGGGTTGATGTTAAAACTCCACCTACTCCGGCTATGGGTATTCTTGGGCCTCGTCCCAACTCACCCGAATTTGAGAGACAAAAGATTGAGAGGAGTAAGGGAGTGACCGGTGACATTCCTCGAGTGGAAAAAGGAGAGGATGTGATGAGAGATGTGAGTGGGATGTCACCACCCGAATCTACACCTAACCTTGAAAGAAAAATGAGAGAAAAGAAAGAGGGACAAAAGAGTGAGTACACCCCTTATTCTAACCTTAACCCTTTGTCTTTTTCTCCTACTTTTGTGAATGCTTGTGTAGGTACTCTTGGAGGCCCATCAATGGAGCCTCAATCATGTCCCAAGAAGGATAGACAAGGTGAAGAAACTCTTCAATGTGAGCTTCAAGGTGAAGAGACAATTCATGACACTTCAAATGCATTGAGTGAGCAAGATGGCCACTCAAAGGTAAGTGATAGCTCGTCCCTTGAACATGTTACTTCCTTGTCTCATGGTAGTGTTAGTGCTAACTCAACACTAGTTGATGATTTGTATGATTACAATGTGTTTGCAACTAGTGAAGAGTCGAATGGTCAACTTGTGTGTGATTGTGAACCATTAGTTGAGAGGAATGATAAGCCACATCATGATGTGAGCTCGATATTCATTGAACCTCTCTCTAGTGAAGATTGTGTGGTTGACCCTATTTGTGCTCCTTGTTATGACACTCCGCCTATATTTGATAAAGGGGAAGGTGAGTTTAATGAATACCCTATCCTTTCCCTTGATGAATTGCTTGATAATGGTGGGCCTATGTGTTGTAGTGAGGTTGGTAGTGACCTTGAGGAGTCCCTAGTGATTGAGATGGATCGGATTGTTTTCAATGACTCCTCGGGTAATAGTGATGAACCTAGTCTTGATACCATGCTTTTGTGTGACCATGAATTTGAGGTGCATGCTTTTACATTTTCATTGTGCGAAGATAATCTCATTTGTGGTAGCGAATTATATCGGACTAGGATTGGTAGTCGAATAGAACCTCCATGGTTTGAAAAGTTAGACTCTAAGGATGATCCAATGTTTGGAACTCCAAGTGGGATGAGTGGTCTTGATATTGGTTGTGTTAAACCATCTTCTAGTAGTCCTAATCTTCATTGTGGGGACTATAATGATGAAGGGCCAATTTTGGAGACCTTCCTTTGGAGTTTGCCTAGTGAGGGAGATTGTCTTAGAGATGGATTTGGAGGTGAGGAAGCCACTCTTGGTGTGTGTAAGAGTGCTTCCAAGAGGGAGAGTGGAGTATTTGATGTTAGTTGCCGATTGAATTATTTTGTTTACTCCACTCCACATGTTGATCACACCTTGGGTGTTGAGCATGCCAAAGCCGATAGGTCACATTGTGATAATATTAGTTTGAAGGCTTGGTGTGTTGGTCATGAGCTTAGGGGTCATAGGGAATTTAATTGCTATATCTTGCATGTTCTATGTCCTATTGGTCTCTTTGCTCGTTCTTGTGTTGGATGCACTTTCTTTATGAGTCAAGTACTTGTTGTTTCCTTGGGAGACATGAGCTTTTTTATTGGTATTGATGCTTGGCTCTATCACAAGAGTGTGTTTTCCCACACTTTTGCCACTAACCTACTCTTGTAGTGGGAAGCTTTGTTTGTGCTTGTTTTGAATGTAGGCTTGATGGTTTGATTTCGAGGACGAAATCCTTTCAAGAAGGGGAGGATGATAAGACCCAAATTGGCCTAAACGACAACCATCAAGAACCAAGCTTGAAGAGCACAAGGAATGCAAGTCAAGGGCTCCGGATGACGTCTTGAAGATCATGCATTGGAGCGCCAAGGAAGGAGGAGCACGGGAGACACATTTCGGCGCGTTTCAAGGGCTCAGGAAAGCAGGCGGACCGCCTAGTCAAAGGGGCGGCCGCCCACTCTTTGCTTGCTCTCTGGATCTGCTCCAGGCGGACCACCTACTCCAAGGAGGCGGACCGCCTACTCCTAATAGGCTGACCGCCTACTCCAACTAGGCCAGGCGCCTACTGTGCTGAAGGGTTGCGGGATTCCTAGTTTATTTGCTATGTTTTGGACGACTTTAGCCCTACGTGGCCTTTATTGTTTTAACCCACTTTTGGGGTATTTTTGACATTACATTAGGAGTGTGGAACACCTATAAATACCACACTTAGTCCTTTATTTCATAAGTTAGTCATTGTTGAAGATAGAATCTTGAGAGAGAACATTGAAGAGGCCGAGCCCTTCTTGTGTGAGCCCGAGGCTCGTTTATGTCTCGACTTGGAACCTATGGAGATCGACATCTAGTTAGATTCCATTGTAAGGTTCAAATCAGTCCAAAATTTCACCAAAAAACCCTAGTCACGAAATTAGTACGTCGGGTATTCTTTGGAATCAGACTTCGATGGTGAACAAGAATCCAAGATTGTTTTTCCCAAACAACCAACAATCAAACACAATTTTTGAATTTTCTTTTAACACTTTTTTTTTTTTTTTTTTTTTTGTAAGAACACTAACAGTAACAAAACAAAACAAGAACACGAAACGGAAAACAAAGACAAACGCACGATAATAAAGATAACTTGAACAGGATTTGGGGTTGTAGAAACAAGCCCAAACCGTGCTCTGATACCAAGATGGTGCAATGCAATTCCCGAAGGGAAAGCTAAGCACTACGCGGAAGAAGAACAAGTGAAGAAGACGATAAAAGCAAGACAAAACTTGCTTCTTTCGAAAGAACAGTGGGGAACCTGTCCCAAAGCTCGATCAAAAGGGAGACAAGAATCACCCTAACTATGCAACAATCCTCAAGAGAACATTGCCTCTTGCAAACTGAATGATCAAGAGGAATGTTCAATCGGACTAACCGAAAGCCACAAATCCTTAAAGGCCCTCACCGGGGTTTTTGCTCACGACGGAGACAAGAAATGTGCTCGGCACTTTCATTCAATATCAATATCCAAAAACTAGCTACTTACAATGTAAGGAAGTAAGGTTTATATAGGAAATACTAAGGGTAAACTAGTAAATAGGTCACAGTCGACCAATAAAATTAAGCCACGCAGGGCTGAGTTAAAAATGAGTTCGGCAACCTTGACTTCGGTAAGCCTTGCTTCGGTTTTTGACTTCGGTGAGCCTGGCTTCGGTTCTCTATGGCCTGCGCGAACACACTTGTCATCGGGCGCTGACTTAGCTTCGAACACATGATGTTGTGTTCGGCTCTGCGCTGCCCGGGGTCAAGAGCTGCTGTTGGGGAACTTTGTCATCGGGCTCAAACTTGAAGATGTAGCCCTTGGTTTCATCACTTGGCAATTCCTCTTCCGAACACATGCTTCTTCCCATCGTCGTCAACTGGACGTGCATGTCATGGAGCAGCTTAGCTTGACTTCGGGTAATTGGCCTCCTCGGTTCATCAGTCACTGCCTTCGGTTGATCAGTCACTGCCTTCGGTTGATCAGCTCTTCGGGCTGCATCAGTAGTGGTGGTCCTTCCTCGACTTCCAACAACACTTCTAATGTTGGGAGAGTGACGGGAAGTAGACGTTATTCTAGTGGTGTTGCCACTAGTGGAGGGATAAGGAAGACTCAAGTTGAGGGTGATGTGTTTCTTGAACTTCCAAGTTCTTACTTGGATGATCCTATACGAAACTTGGGTCTAAGGAGGTTCCTTGTTGAGGTGGAAGGTAATGGAGGGTACTTTCTCAAGATTGGTAACACCGATGCCAATTGCATTAGTACCTCGGTGGTTGATGAGTTAAGGCTACCTTGCTATGCCCTAGAGCATCCTTATAAGTACCACGGAGTGTGGGTTTCCAAGCAAGCTCGGGTGTGCATATCTCATAGGAGATATTGGGGTTATATGTGGTGTGATGTGTACCCCATGCAACATTGTGATGTGTGGTTAGGTGAGCCATGGTTGCAAGGCAAGAAGGTGCGATATGTTCTTGAGAATGATAGGTATTATGTGAACAAGGGCCAAAGAAATTATGACCTTGAGCCTCTTGAAGCGAAGATCAAGTCATCTCCTAGTATTCCTTCTATGCCTATGCAAAGGGGAAAGGAGCAAGGACCTCATTCCATGAATGAAAGGGTGCAAACAAGATGTCCTACAAACACAAGGAAAGGTGGGACTAGTGCTACAAAAGAGTTGACAAATGTCAACAAGGTGAGCCCGAAGCCACTTCCAAAACCGAGTGGTTCACCAACAAAGAAGGAGACATCAAGTGATGAGTCTCCAAGTCCTAGATTCCGGGTTGATGTAAAAAGCCCACCTACTCCGGCTATGGGCATTCTCGGGCCTCGTCCCAATTCGCCCGAATTTGAGAGACAAAAGATAGAGAGGAGTAAGGGAGCGACCGGTGACAACTCTCGAGTGGAAAAAGGAGAGATTGTGATGAGTGATGTGAGTGAGTTGTCGCCACCCGAATCTACACCTAACCTTGGAAAAAAAATGAGGGAAAAGAAAGAGGGAAAAAGAAAAAAGGAGAGTGAGGACACCCCTTATTCTAACCTTAACCCTTTTGCTTTTTCTTCTATGTGTTTGAATTCTTGTGTAGGAATTCTTGGAGGCAAACCGATGGAGCCTCAACCATGTTCCAAAATGGAAAGACAAGGTGAAGGAGATGCCGAAAGTGAGCTACAAGGTGAAGGAACTACCCATGAAGCTTCATGTACATTGAGTGAGCCCGGATGCGACTCAAGTGTAAGTGTTAGTTCTTCTATCCTTGAGCATAATACTTCCTTGTCTTATGGTATTGATTGTGAGAATTCTATGCTAGTTGATGATTTGCATGACTATAATGTGTTTGCAACTAGTGTAGAACCTTCGGGTCAACTTGTGAGTGAAATTGAACCACTAGTTGAGAGGATTGAAAAGTCACATCATGATGTGAGCTCGGTTTTCATTGAACCTCTCTTTAGTGAAGATGTCGTAGTTGACCTTGCTTGTGAACCTTGTTATGACACCCCACCTATATTTGATAAAGGAGAAGATGAATTGCATGATGATCTTATTCTTCCCTTTGATTGCTTAATTGATAATGGTGGTCTCTTGTGTCGTAGTGAGGGTGGGTTTGATCTTGAGGAGTCTCTTGAGTGTGAGATGGATCGATTTATTTTTGATGACTCCTTGAGTGAGAGTGAGGGACCTAGTCTTGATTCTATGCTTTTATGTAACCATGAATTTGAGGTGCATGCCTTTACATTTCTATTGTTTGAAGGCAATCTCATTTGTGGTGGTGAATTGTATCAGACTAGGGTCGGTAGTAGAGTCGAACCTCCATGGTTTGTGAAGTTAGGCTCTATGGATGATCCATTGTTTGGAACTCCGAGTGAGGAGAGTGGTCTTGATGGTGGTCATGTTGACCTATCTTCTAGTAGTCCTAGCCTTCGTTGTTTGGACTATAATGATGAAGGACCTATTTTGGAGACCTTCCTTTGGAGTTTGCCCAATAAGGAGGATTGTCTTGGGGTTGATTTGGGAGGTGAGGAGGTATCTCTCGGTGTGTGCAAGAATGCTCTTAAGAAGGGGAGTGGGGTAGTCGATGTTAGTTTTGAGTTGAACTATTTTACTTACTCCATTCCACATGTTGAGCACACCTTGAGTGTTG
Source organism: Petunia x hybrida (assembly GCA_037355625.1). Lineage (NCBI taxonomy): Eukaryota > Viridiplantae > Streptophyta > Magnoliopsida > Solanales > Solanaceae > Petunia > Petunia x hybrida. The sequence goes on from JBBBVM010000609.1 coordinate 5,010,121, forward strand.
GACATACCAAAGCCAATGTGTCACATTGTGATAAAATTGTTTTGAAGGCTTGGTGTGTTAATAGCAAGCTTAGGGGTCATAAGACATTTGATTGCTACATGTTTCATGACTTTGATCTCTTTGCTTGTTTTGATGATGAGTGCTTGTTCTTTGTGAGCCAAGAATTTATTGTTTCCTTTGGGAACATACGCTTTTTGATTGGTATTGATGCTTGGCTCTATCACAAGAGTGTGTTTTCCACACTACTTGCACTTATTCTTGTTAAGCTAACCTACTTGTGAAGTAGGAAATTTTGGTTGTGCTTGCTTTGAATGTAGGTTTTGATGGTTTGATTTCGAGGACGAAATCCTTTCAAGAAGGGGAGGATGATGCGGGGCAAATCGAGCCAAGACACTAACCATCAAGAACCAAGCTTGAGAGCACAAGGAATGCAAGTTAAGGTCTCCGGGAGCGACTTGAAGATCATGCATCGGAGAACCAAGGAAGGAAAAGCGCCCAGCACGGTCAGGCGGAGCGCCTAGCTTCAAGGCGCCCAGGGTGGAGCGCCCAAGCTCCAGGTGGAGCGCCCAGACTTCCTTTGTTCCAGGCGGAGCGCCTGAAATCTAGGCGGAGCGCCCAGCAGAAGGGCAACCAGGGTGGAGCGCCCAAGCTCCAGGTGGAGCGCCCAGCATCAGGGCAATTCAGGCGGAGCGCCCAAATTCCAGGCGGAGCGCCCAACGCTGAAGACTTCTAGATTTTTGGAATGAAGTTCCTATTTTGCCCTTAAGTAGCTTGTATGTATTATTTCACTTTGGGGGCATTTTAGACATTTCACCTAGCCTTATGAAAAACTATAAATAGGGACACTTAGCCATTCCTTCCATTAGCTAGCTTTGAGTATAGAAATTGAGAGAGAACGAGAAAGGCCGAGCCTTCGAGTCCGAAGCCCGAGGCTTCATGAATCTTGTACGACTTGGAATCTATGGAGATTCACCACTAGTGTGAATTCCTTGTAAGGTTCGAGTTTCATTCTCCCTTTTGGATAATTTAATTCACGTCTTGAATTCCAAATTATCCGTTCTTTCTTCTCGTTTCTTGACTCCCCAATCCTTATTTCCCGATATCTTTGATATCATCTATCTTGTTATTTATCGCTTCCGTATATTTGTATCGTGTTTAGCTTCCGCGTAGTTTGCCCCTTATCATAAGGGCTCGCGATCGCGCAGGCCTCCTCCAACCTCGACTTCGCCATCGCGTGGACTGGGCGCTGTCGCGCAGGCATAAGCAATACCCTTCGCGATCGCGCAGTGATGCTCGCGATCGCGAAGAACACTTGTTCTTCCTCAGGCAGTGAGCTCCCAGATTGCTCCCCTGTTTTGCCCTGTTTTGGGCTGCCTGTTTTCCTGCCTTGTTTCCTCCATCCGTTGGCGCTCCAATGCATGATCTTCAAGTTGTTTCCGGAGGCCTTGACTCGTATCCGTTGTGCTCTCGAGCATGGCTTTTGATGGTTGTCGTTTAGGCCATTTTATATTGCATCAGATCAAATCCCCCACACCACGGAGGTTCCAACTCATTCCTAACTCTAGCTCGATACAACTCACCACCACCAATAAGGATGCCCTCAAACAAAGGATTAGTAAAAGTACGCATCCCATTCTCAAGGCCAAGCAAAGGTGAAGTATCATAGCTAGGTTCTTCGCTCTCACTTGAGGAGTCATCGTAGACAACCTTGTCCAATTCAAGCAATTTGGACTCCTCAAGGTCACTCTCATCCTTACTACGACACACAAATCCACCAAAATCAATTATATCAACAAGGGTAGAGTCACAAAACTCATCTTCCCCTTCATCAAATATGGGTGGGGTGTCATAACAAGGTTCGCATCCTAGGTCAACTACCACATTTCCACTAAAGAGAGGTTCTATGAATTCCGGGCTCACATCATGATGTGGCTTTCCATTCCTCTCTACTAGCGGTTCACATGCACACACAAGTTGACTAACCGACTCTACGCTAGTTGCAATTTCATCAAATACAACACAAGTACCAACTAGCATCGAGTTCTCACAAGACAAGGAGTTTTCATGCTCATACGGAGGGGAAGAAACACTTACTTTTGAGTCACTCCCGCGAGCACTCACATTGCTTGAAGCATCGTGTTCAATTCCTCCTTCATGAAGCTCATAATCAAGACCTCCATTATCTTGTCTTCCTTCCAAGGCGAACGGTTGAGGCTCCAATAGCTCGCCTCTAAAAGTACCTACACAAAAGCTATAGCAAGAAGAAGAAGATAACACATGGTTAGGACAAAGGGTGCCCTCACTCTCAATTTGTTTTTCCTCTCCTCTTCTTTCTTTTAATCCGCTCTCATGTGTAAGTATATGGGGATGAGGTCCAAAAATGTCATCACCTCGCTCACTTTCCCCAACTCCCTCATTTGCCTTTGGTTGGCTCATAGGAGTAGTAGAATTACTCCTAGAGTGAGTAGTTACATCTACTTGGGGAATGCCCAAGTTGTGGGGAATGCCCACTTGTTGGGGAGTGCCCAACGGTTGGGGATTGCCCAACACTTCATCACTAGTACCCCCTTCGGTACCATTTTGGACACTCGGGGTCCATTCCTCTTTAAGGCGATCAAACCTCGAGCTTATGGATCTCACCTCGGCCAAGAGGTAGGCCAAAGTGCTTACCGGTACCTTAATGGTATCGTACACGTCTCCGGCCATGTACCTACATCAATCAAAGACAAGAAAGAAGTTAGCGTAAAAATCTCACTCGCTCCCTCACTTTTGAATGTCACTCGGATCACTCGTTTAGTGGTGGTGGATTTATCACTCAAACTTGATTCAATGGCTTCCTCGTAGTTGAACAACCTCCTCGATAACCAACCAAGTTCACAAGAACCAAATACTCTTTGGGAAGAGTGGAATTGATGGGACTCGATGAGCGCTAGGCTATTTAGGTGCGCACTTGAAGCAAAATCAAACTACGAGTCTTCTTTGAGGTCTACTCTCCTCTAGGCACGAAGGTCCTAAACGCTCAATGAACTAGCACTAATTGAGTAGGAGTGTTACTCTCAAAGTACTAGCCGGAAGCAACGGAAACAAACCAAACACGAAAAACCACGAAACGATGCAAAACCAACCAGCCAGTGGCCTGGGCGGCCCGCCTGGTGGCCTGGGCGGTCCGCCTGGGTGGCCGACCAGTAAGGGGCTGTGGGCGGCCCGCCTAGGGCATGGGCGGTCTGCCTGGGGCCTGCTCCCAGCACCTCCGAAAACGGGATTTTTGACTTTTTCACCCAAATCCTCAACGTTTTCAAGTTGTTTTTGATATGTAATGGTACCCAAAGTTGTTTTGGACTATAACAAACAAACCCCAATGATTTATATCAACAAACAACCATCAACAAGATCGTTTCAAGAATTTGGAGCAAGTTCTTCAAAGTTTTCAAAAATTTTCAAGATCCAAAACTTCGATTTTCAATCCGCAACTCCAAACGATGTTATGGGGGTATCAAAATGACGGGTTAACATCAAAGAACAATCCCCGATACCAAACAACCAAGAATTCACAACACAAAACAAGTTCTATCAAATTTTGTGAATTCTCAACTTTGAGATTTGGTTTTCAAGATTTCGATTCACGACTTCAAATCGGGTTTCGAGGGTACCAAATCAACGGGAATGTGATAACAAACAATCCCCAATATCTAACAACAACAAAATCGCAACAAACAACGATTTCTAGCAATTATTTTGTGATTTTCAAGTTTTTGGATTTTTTTTTTTTGTTTTTCTTCAAAATAAGAACAAACAACACAATGATAAACACAACAAGAATAAAACCGAGGATTCGTAAGAACGAAGCCTAGTCGTGCTCTGATACCAACTGATAAGGGAAAAACTAGGCGGAAGCAACAAACGATACGAAAATGCGGAAACGATAAAGATAAAGATAAAAACGAGACGAGACTCGAACGATTGCCTAAGTAGCAACGAGGAACTTGTCTCGCTACACCTCGGGGAATGTCAAGGAATCACCTACGCTATGCAACTATCCTCAAGAGATACTCGACCCTTGCAAATAGAATGATCAAAGATGGATGAAGTTCAAATTGGATTCCACCAATTGAATTCAAGTTCCCAACAAGGGTTCAAATGAGAGCATAGCTCATGTTTCATCAATATTCAAGATTGTGTCATGTATGAAAATAGCTAAGTGTTCTATTTATAGAACTCTCTAAGACTAGAGTGAAATGACTAAAATAGCCTTCAACTAAGTTAAAACATTATACAACACTTGAGGGCAAAATAGGAAGTTCAAGACAAAAATCAAGTCTTCAGCGTCGTGGGGCGGAGCGCCCAAAAAGGGGGCGGAGCGCCTGGAATTGGCCTTCTTTGGACAGCCTACTGGGGTGGGCGGAGCGCCCCAAATTGAGGCGGAGCGCCTGGCCTTCAAGTGGTTGAGGCGGAGCGCCCAGTTGGGTGGGCGGAGCGCCCAGCTTGGGCAGCCTTTGGGCGGACCGCCTAGGGGTTTGGGCGGACCGCCTGAATCCCTGGGAGGTGCGCCTGAGAGCTTCTCCGCTTGTTGCTTCTCCGGATCGCTCCCAAAGCCCTCGGCTTTCCCGTCCTTTGCATCCTTCAAGCTTGGCACTCGTTGATTGACATCTTAGCTCGATTTGCCCCGCATCATTCATCCACCGGTGGCATATGTGCCATGATGCAACCGGGCGAGCTCCTAAGAGGTAATGATGGCAACAAGTTTCTCCTATGCTTAGTGCACAAAGGTATGATCCTTAACTCTAATTGTGATTTTTCTTCTAGTCCTTTTGATACGGGGCAAAAATACGCGGAAGCAAACTATACGATAAACGAGCGGAAGCAAGTAAATTTGATAACGTGATATCAAAGATATCGAGAAGTTCAAGACTAGGAAGACAAGAATTAGAAGAAAGAACGGATAAACAATTCAAACAAGAATTTAATTATCCAAAGGGAGAAAGTGAAACTCGAACCTTACAAGGATTTCACACTAGCGATGAATCTCCATAGGTTCCAAGTCAACGAGATACATGAAGCCTCGGGCTTCAACAAGAAAGGCTCGGCCTTCTCTCAATTCTCTCTTCTCTCTATTCTATGTTCAATGTAAGCTAGCTAATGAAATGAAGAGCAAAATATGCTATATATACATTTACACTAAAAATGGACAAAAATGCCCCTGGAGCTGATTCTGGTCCGCTGATCAAGTTCCCTTCATCGCGATCGCGCTAGGAGGGTCGCGATCGCGCAGAGCATTCTTCCAGGCATCGCGATCGCGCTACATGGGACGCTGTCGCGCAGAGATCGAACGGCCAAACCTTCACTCCTCGCAATCGCGCGAGATCGACGCTATCGCGCAAGGCAATATGCTCCTCTTCGCGATCGCGTGAGTCATGGTCGCGATCGCGAAGACCATTTGTCTTCCGGCAGGCAGTGAGCTCCCAGTGTGCTCCCCTGTTTTGCCCTGTTTTGGGCTGCCTGTTTTCCTGCCCTGTTTCCTCCGTCCTTGGCGCTCCAATGCATGATCTTCCAAGACGTTCCCGGAGGCCTTGACTCGTCTTCCTTGTGCTCTCGAGCATGGCTTTTGATGGTTGTCGTTTAGGCCATTTTTGGGCCGCATCATCCTCCCCTTCTTGAAAGGATTTCGTCCTCGAAATCGAACCATCAAAACCTACAATCAAAACAAGCACAACCAAAAATTCCTACTTCACAAGTAGGTTAGCTCAACAATAATAAGTGCAAGTGGTGTGGAAAACACACTCTTGTGGTAGAGCCAAGCATCAATACCTATGAAAAAGCTTATGTCTCCCAAGGAGACAACAAGGTCTTGGCTCGACAAAAACAAGCACTCATAATAAAAATAAGCAAAGAGATCAAGGACATGCATGTAGCACTTAAATTCCCCACGACCCCTAAGCCCACGACCAACACACCAAGCCTTCAAATCAATTTTATCACAAAGTGACACATCGGCTTTGGCATACTCAACACTCACGGTGCGCTCAACATATGGAATGGAGTAAGTAAGATAGTTCAAGCGACAACTAACATCAAATACTCCACTCCCCTTCTTAAGAGCATTCTTACACACACCGAGAGGTACCTCCTCACCTCCAAATACTCCTCCAAGACAACCTCTGTCACTAGACAAACTCCCAAGGGAGGTCTCAAACAAAGGATTATCTATAGAGTTAGGCATTTCAATCCATGGAGGTCCAAACTCACACTCTACTCTAGCTTGATATGATTCACCATTTTCATTGAAGTTGCTCTCATACAACGGATTAGTATAGGCACACTTCTCAAGTTCATTGGCAAGCAAAGGTGAAGTTCTCAAACTAGAAGCAACATCGACACTTGAGGAGTCATCGAACACAAGTCGATCTATCTCATTCTCAAGAGACTCCTCAAGGTTACAACCTTCCTCACTACGACACAAGAGACCACCACTAGCAAGTAAGCAATCAAAGGGAAGAATGGGGTAATCATGCAAGTCGTCTTCTCCTTTGTCAAATACGGGTGGGGTGTCATAACAAGGTTCGCAATCAAGGTCAACTTTAACGTTTTCACTAAAGAGAGGTTCAATGAAAATCGAGCTCACATCATGATGTGGCTTTTCAACCCTCTCAACTAGTGGTTCAATTTCACACACAAGTTGACCCAAGGACTCTATACTAGTTGCAAACACATTGTATTCATGCAAATCATCAACTAGCCTAGAGTTTTCACAAGCAACATCACAAGACAAGGAAGTAGCATGCTCAAGGGAGGAAGAACTAACCTTTGAGTGGCCATCTTGCTCACTCAATGCACATGAAGTGTCATGAACGTCTTCACCTTGTAGCTCACATTCGGCATCTCCTTCACCTTGTCTTTCCATCTTGGAACATAGTTGAGGCTCCATCGGTTTGCCTCCAAGAATCCCTACACAAGAATTCAAACACATAGAAGAAAAAGATAAAGAGTTAAGGTTAGAATAAGGGGTGCCCTCACTCTCAATTTTTCTTTTTCCCTCTTTCTTTTCCCTCATTTTTTTTCCAAGTTCGGGTGTAGATTCGGGTGGCGACAACTCACTCACATCACTCAATATAACCTCTCCTTTTTCCACTCGAGAGTTGTCACCGGTCACTCCCTTACTCCTCTCTATCTTTTGTCTCTCAAATTCGGGCGAATTGGGACGAGGCCCAAGAATACCCATAGCCGGAGTAGGTGGACTTTTTACATCAACCCGGAATCTAGGACTTGAAGACTCATCACTTGATGTCTCCTTCTTCTTCATTGGTGAACCATTTGGCATTGAAACTTGTGGTTTCGGGTTCACCTTGTTGATGTCTATCAACCCTTTTCTAGCACACGTCCCACCATTGCTTGTGTTTGTAGGACTTCTTGTTTGCACATTGTCAACCATGGAATGAAGATCTCGCTCCTTGCTCCTTTGCATTGCTAAAGAAGGTGCACTAGTAGGCACTTGGCTCTTCGCCCGGTAAGGCACAAAGTCATAAACTCTTTGCCCTACGCCCACAAGATACGCATCCTTCACCACACTATATTGCACCCTCTTCCCCTCCAACCACGGCTCACCCATCCACACATCAACATGACGCATGGGATACACGTCACACCATACATAGCAATTATAACTCCCATGAGATATGAGTACCCGAGCCTCCATAGAAACCCACACTCCCTCATATTCATAAGGATTCTCTAGCTTATGGCATGGTATCCTAAGCCTATCAACCAAAGAGGTGCTAATACAATTGGCATCGGTGTCACCAATTTTGAGCAAGTATCCTCCAATACCATTTACCCCAACAACGAACCTACATCTACCCAAGTTTTGTAGATTGGCATCCAAGTGAGATCTTGAATGCCTACTAGTGTCAACTCCGACAACTTGGGTCTTCCTTATCCCTCCACTAGTGGCAACACCACTAGAACAATCTCCACTTCCCGTCACTCTCCCAACATTAGAAATGTTGTTGGAAGTCAAGGAAGGAACCTCGCCATGGAACCCATAAGTGCCTCTCGCCTTGGTTCCATAGCCCATAGTACTACTCCTACTACAACCATCCACGCCCCTCACGGCATACAACCCCTTTGTAGCAAAAGCAACACCATTTCCCAAACCAACCTCAACATGGGAATTAGAAGCATTAGGCCGCTTAGCGTACCTAGAAGATGCAAGCTTCTTCCTTCCCACGGAACAACCACCACCACCACCCATACTAATGGAAGGTCCTCCACTACTCCCTTGTACTCCATTAGCGACACTAGGAGAAGATGCATAAGAATAACCTCTATGTTCATCATCATCATCAACTCTACCTATGTCACCCTCATCAATATCAAATTCTTCACAAGAAGAGTAAGTAGGATCATCATACCTTGAAGCGTCACCATCTTCGATTTCTTGACTAGAAGCATAGGCATCAACACATTCTTCATCACGAGCCTCATAGTCATCATCAATCTCACGATCATCATAGTGAACCGCTTCATCTCCGTAGGAGCCATGGTTTCCATCATCATTGTAATGGCCATCATCACCCTCATAGGAACCATAGTCTCCATCATCACCATACGAGTCATAGCAACTCGCATCATCGCCACATGAGCCATAATCCCCACAATCACCATCCGACATTGTTGTAATCACCAAGAACAAAACCTCCCGAAAGTCACTCCCTCACGTGTATCACTCAATATATGTACACTCAAGAGCGAGGCCTTATCAACTTGGGAACCAAGGTAATCACAACTAGCATGTCCAAGTTAAAGTTCGGAGTGGAATTAATGAGACTCGATGTACGGACGGCTATTTAAAGTGCGCACTTGAGGCCAAAAGGAGTTCTACGACTCTTCTTTGAATTCTAATCTCCTCTACGCACGAATACCTAATACGCTAAAGGATTAGTGTCTTTCAAGTAGGCCAATTACCTTCAAAACACTAACCAAGAGGTACGGTAGAAAACGGGACACAAAAGAATCGACTCGAATCGGCACCAAACGGATTTGGAATCGGATGAAAATTTGTTTGTGATCTACAAACTCATCATATTTAATGTTCCAATTGGAGTCATGATGTTTGGAATCTGTTCGGAAGCCGTTGCGAACATTCTGTCCCAAAACTGGAATTCTGAAAATTTTTTGTTCTTCGCTATCGCGACCAGACGCGCGCGATCGCGAAGGGTTAATTTTTCAAAAAATAATTTTGTTCTTCGCTATCGCGAAATTGCTCTTCGCGATCGCGAAGGGTTAATTTCTGCGATTTCACAGCAGCTCAAAAACGGGTTTTTGGGCGATTTTGGCCAAATTTTTGGCTCGAATTCAACCCGAAACACAAAGCCAACGATACCCAAAGGCGTATACAACCAATATCATCAAACCCCAATAGTTTTTCAACCCCAAACAACAACAACAAGCTTCGATTCGAGATTAAAGCGTTTTCAAGAATTTTCAAACTTTTTGGATTTTGATTTTGGAAATTTTGATTCGTAACACCAAAACACGAGATATGGGTATCAAAACGACGGGAATACAACAAGGAACAAACCCCAATACTTTTTAACACTCGGGGATTCGTATCCAACCCGTTCGACCAAATTTTGTCAAGTTTTCTAGTTTTTCAATTTTTTTGTTTTTCTTCAATTTTCAAGAACAAACAACAACACGATAACGATACTAACATATGGAACAAGGAACGGGGGTTTGTAAGAACATAACTCGAGCCTTGCTCTGATACCAACTGATGCGGGGCAAAAATACGCGGAAGCAAACTATACGATAAACGAGCGGAAGCAAGTAAATTTGATAACGTGATATCAAAGATATCGAGAAGTTCAAGACTAGGAAGACAAGAATTAGAAGAAAGAACGGATAAACAATTCAAACAAGAATTTAATTATCCAAAGGGAGAAAGTGAAACTCGAACCTTACAAGGATTTCACACTAGCGATGAATCTCCATAGGTTCCAAGTCAACGAGATACATGAAGCCTCGGGCTTCAACAAGAAAGGCTCGGCCTTCTCTCAATTCTCTCTTCTCTCTATTCTATGTTCAATGTAAGCTAGCTAATGAAATGAAGAGCAAAATATGCTATATATACATTTACACTAAAAATGGACAAAAATGCCCCTGGAGCTGATTCTGGTCCGCTGATCAAGTTCCCTTCATCGCGATCGCGCTAGGAGGGTCGCGATCGCGCAGAGCATTCTTCCAGGCATCGCGATCGCGCTACATGGGACGCTGTCGCGCAGAGATCGAACGGCCAAACCTTCACTCCTCGCAATCGCGCGAGATCGACGCTATCGCGCAAGGCAATATGCTCCTCTTCGCGATCGCGTGAGTCATGGTCGCGATCGCGAAGACCATTTGTCTTCCGGCAGGCAGTGAGCTCCCAGTGTGCTCCCCTGTTTTGCCCTGTTTTGGGCTGCCTGTTTTCCTGCCCTGTTTCTTCCGTCCTTGGCGCTCCAATGCATGATCTTCCAAGACGTTCCCGGAGGCCTTGACTCGTCTTCCTTGTGCTCTCGAGCATGGCTTTTGATGGTTGTCGTTTAGGCCATTTTTGGGCCGCATCACCTTTGCCTAGTGCTTTGAAAAATGTTTTGGAGAACTTTGGGGACATGTTCCCGGATGAGATGCCCGATGGCTTACCTCCCTTGAGGGGTATTGAACATCAAATTGATTTTATTCCGGGCTCTCAAATCCCGAACAAGCCGGCCTATAGAAGCAATCCCGAGGATACGAGGGAGTTGCAAAAACAAGTTGATGACTTGCTTTCAAAAGGCTTGGTGAGGGAAAGTTTGAGTCCTTGTGCCGTACCGGTCATTCTTGTCCCAAAGAAGGACGGCACTTGGAGAATGTGCGTAGATTGCCGAGCCGTGAATAAGATAACGATCAAGTATCGTCACCCTATTCCACGGCTTGATGATATGTTGGATGAATTGAGTGGGTCGTGTGTCTTTTCCAAAATCGACCTTAGGTCCGGCTACCATCAAATCCGGATGAAACCCGGGGATGAATGGAAAACCGCATTCAAGACCAAATTCGGTCTCTATGAATGGTTGGTAATGCCCTTCGGGCATTCCAACGCACCTAGCACTTTCATGCGACTCATGAATCATGTTTTGAAGTCTTTTATCAACAAGTTCGTCGTTGTCTATTTTGATGATATCTTGATCTATAGTAGGACAATTGATGAACATGTTGAACACCTTAGGCAAGTGCTTGAAGCTTTGAGAGCCGAAAAGCTCTATGCAAATTTCAAAAAGTGTGCCTTTGGTGTGGAGAAGGTTGTCTTTCTTGGGTTTGTTGTGAGTGCCCAAGGAGTGGAGGTGGATGAGTCTAAGGTAGAGGCCGTACGTGATTGGCCTACTCCTACTACCGTGACTCAAGTGAGGAGCTTTCATGGTCTTGCTAGCTTTTATAGACGATTTGTGAAAGACTTTAGCTCCATTGCCGCCCCACTTACCGAGTTGGTAAAGAAGGACCAACCATTTGTTTGGGGAGAGCCTCAAGAGAAGGCTTTCCAAGAGTTGAAAGGTAGGTTAAGTACCGCCCCCCTATTGCAATTGCCCGACTTCGGGAAGGCGTTTGAGGTTGAATGTGATGCCTCGGGGGTGGGAATTGGTGGTGTATTAATGCAAGATAGCAAACCCATCGCCTACTTTAGTGAAAAGTTGAAAGGGGCCTCCTTGAATTATTCTACATATGACAAGGAGTTGTATGCCCTTGTGAGAGCCCTTGCCTATTGGCAACATTATCTTTGGCCTCGTGAGTTTGTAATCAAGAGTGACCATGAGTCACTCAAGCATTTGAGAGGCCAAGAGAAGCTCAATAAGCGGCATGCCAAGTGGGTTGAATTTATTGAGTCCTTTCCCTATGTGATCCAATACAAGAAAGGGAAGGACAATGTTGTGGCGGATGCGCTTTCTAGAAAGTTCGCATTAGCCACCACTCTCACCTCTAAGCTCATGGGATTCGAGAGTATCAAATTGATGTATGCTCATGATCCAAAGCTAAAGGGTGTCCATGATGCCCTAGAGAAAGGGGAGAGAGTTGAAAAATACCAATGGTCTAATGGATTCATCTTTAAGAATGGTAGAGTGTGCATACCCGAGTCCTCATGGAGGGAATTGCTTGTGCAAGAGGCACATTGTGGAGGACTCATGGGTCATTTTGGGGCAAGAAAGACTTTGGCCGTTCTTCAAGAACAATTCTATTGGCCGAAGATGAGGGTGCATGTGGAGAAGTTTTGCACTAATTGCCTTGAGTGCAAGCGTGCCAAATCTAAATCCCACCCTCATGGGTTATACACCCCACTCCCCGTACCTACTAGTCCTTGGTTGAATATATCAATGGATTTTGTCATGGGATTACCAAGGACTAGGGGGGGCCACGATAGCATCTTTGTTGTCGTAGATAGGTTCTCAAAGATGGCTCATTTCATTCCGTGCAAGAAATGCGATGACGCCCAACATGTAGCTTCCTTGTTTGTTGAAAATGTCTTGAAGCTACATGGTGTGCCTCAAACGATAGTGAGTGATAGGGATACTAAATTCCTAAGCCATTTTTGGCGAAGTTTATGGGGTGCTTTAGGCACCAAGCTCTTGTTTTCCACGTCCCACCACCCGCAAACCGATGGCCAAACCGAAGTGGTCAACCGAACCTTGGGTGCTCTCCTTAGGGCCATGAGCCGAGGTAAGGCCGGGACGTGGATTGATAGATTGCCTATGATGGAGTTTGCCTACAATCGTACATTGCATAGCATGATTGGCATGACTCCTTTTGAATGTGTGTATGGTTTTAACCCCTTGATTCCCCTTGATCTAACCCCTTTGCCAAGGGAAATGGTTGTTAATTTTGAAGGGAAAGCTAGAGCCAAGGCTTTGATGGAGCTACATGCTAAGGCCAAGAAGAATTTGGAGGAAGCTTATGCTAAGGTTGCCTCCAAGAAAAACAAAGGCCGCAAGAAGGTGGAACTCAAGAAGGGGGACTATGTGTGGGTGCACTTCCGGAAAGAAAGGTTTCCAAACCTTAGAAAAGGGAAGTTGGCACCCCGGGGAGATGGCCCATTCCAAGTGCTCTCGAAGATAAACAACAATGCATACGTGGTCGACTTGCCAAGTGAGTATCAAGTTTCTAATACTTTCAATGTTTGTGACTTGGTTCCTTTGGATGTAGGTAATGACGAGGTCGTGATTGATGAGGAAGAGGTCGTGAATGATGCTTCAATTTCGAGGACGAAATCCTCTCAAGAAGGGGAGGATGATAAGACCCAAACCCCCACAAGACCCTTCAGTCGGAGTCAAGCCAAGGAGATCCGAGGAGTCCATTTACACTTGGTGAGGCGAGGCCTTGAAGAAGGAAACGAGTGGAAGCCATTTTGGGTGCTCAAACTAGGCCTCACGCCTAAGGAAGAATCCGGCACAGAAGGGCCAGGCGCCCCGCCTGCTCACTGCCTAAGCCACTGGAAAGCACCCAGGCGCCCCGCCTAGGCCCAGGCAAGCCAGGCGCCCCGCCTAGCCAGGCGCCCCGCCTAGATGCCTGCCATTCCATGCGCCCCTCCTACAGTCCAGGCGCCCCTCCCAGCTGTGAAGGCCTATGTTTATTTTACCGTTTTGCCCTACGTGGCCTATGTTTATGCACCTTATTAGTAAGGGTATTTTAGTCATTTTGCAAGCTTGGAAACACTATAAATATCCATGCTTAGCCTATTTACACTTAGTTTATGATAGTTGATGAATGTTAAACATTGAACATGAGCAAGGCTCTTGGTTATTGAATGAAACCCTTTGATTTTGGACTTGTAGTTCTTCTAGCGGATCTAGATGAATGCTTTTCCTCCCCGACCATTCTACTTGCGTGCTCGCGTTAGCTCGAGGGTAGTTGCCTAGCGTAGGTGTTCTTGTCCTTCTCCCGGGGTGTAACGGAACAAGTTCTTCGTTGCTACTTGGGATTAGAGATCGAGTTACGTCTCGTTCTTATCTTTTACTTTCCGCGTATTTGATTCTTATCACCGCCTGAGTTGCTCACTGCCTAAGACCTCAGGCGTCCCGCCTAGGTCCTAGGCGCCCCGCCTATTTGACTGCACACCTTGGGCGCCCCTCCTGAGTGCTGAACGTGTTGTTTTGGGTAGATTTTCGTAAGTGTTTCCCTTTGTTTGATTGCATTACATCTAGTTAGTACTACTTTGAGTAACCGTTCTACTTGAATAGTACTAGCCCTTTGATTGCTTTTTGGTGAGTCGTGCCTAGAAAGGAGAGTAGAATTCTAAGAAAGGCGTAGAACCTTTTACTCAAGTCCTCACTTAAAGTGCCTAGCGTTCATCGAGTTCCATTAACTCCACTCACCCCGGAGTGTACGTGACTCGTGAATAGTTTGGTTGAGGGATTGATATTCATCTACGTGAAGTTGTTGAACTACAAGTCGAGTGAAATATCCACCGCCCACTTAAACGAGAGATCCGAGTGAACACAAGTGAGGGAGTGTGTGAGGTTGTTTTGCTAACGTTTGTTACTTGTGTAGGTATGATAAGACCCATATCGAGCCTAAAGCACTTACCATCAAGAGCCGGGATTGGAGGATGCAAGGGACGAAAGGTCAAGAGCTTCGGAGAGGAGTCAAGCATGTTTAGGCGATGGAGCATCGGTGCTCCACCCCACCCGCAGCCAGGCGCTCCGCCCAGGCAAAGCAGGCGCCCCGCCTGAGATACACTTGGCTCAGGCGCTCCGCCCAGCCCCCAGGCGCTCCGCCCAAGCCCCTCCACTGGTTAACTTTGTGGGCGCTCCGCCCAAGAAACGGGCGCTCCGCCCAAAACGTTGAAGCACGGGATTCTAGCTAGTGTTTTGTCTATTTTGACCCTACGTGGTCTTTTATTCCTAAGCCTAAGTGTGGGCATTTTAGACCTTTCAAATGGTGTCTAAAAACACCTATAAATAGCTAGATTGCTAGTTTATTTCATTAGCTAGTTTTGAAGATAGAATTGTGAAGATAGAATAAGCTTGGCCTTTCTTGTTGAAGCGTTGACTTCATGTATCTCTTACGTTGAATCCATGGTGGATCACCGCGAGTGTGAGTCCCGTTTAATGGTTCAAGTCTCTTCTCCCTTTTGAATCAATCTAACTGTTTAGTTTGATTCGTTCTTTCTTCTATTTCTATTCTCCCCAATCCCTTACTTTCTTGTTATCTTGTGATTGTTGCTTCCGTGATGCCGGGCAAATTGGCCTCAACGATAACCATCATGAACCAAGCTTGAGAGCACAAGGAGTACCATCAAGGCCTCCGGAAGCAACTTGAAGATCATGCTTTTGAGCACCATGGATGGAGGACCACTTGTGATGCCGGGCAAACCACGAGACGACCCTTCACTCGGAGCCAAGCCAAGGAGGTTCAAGGAGTGCACTTACACTTGGTGAGAAGGGGACTAGAGGAAGGAAGCATTGGAAAGCCATTTCGGGTGATCAAAGCACAAGGAGAGCACCTCAGCACTTTGGGCGCTCCACCCTGTGTTTTGGGCGCTCCACCTGAAGACAACAGGGTTTGGGCGCTCCACCCAGTGCTTGGGCGCTCCACCTGAAAACAACAGGGTTTGGGCGCTCCGCCCCAATTCCAGGCGCTCCGCCCGGCCTATCTCACTGGTCAAAATGGAACAAATCGTGGGTGCTCCGCCCGGATTTTGGGCGCTCCGCCCGGGGACGCTGAAGGACGTGAACTTATGCTATGTTAAGACTATTTTGACCCTACGTGGTCCTTTATTTCCTAAGCCTAAGTGTGGGCATTTTAGACCTTTCAAAGGGTGCCTAACAACACCTATAAATAGCTAGTAGCTTGTTTTATTTCATTAGCTAACTTTGATGATTAAACATAGAATTGTGTTAAGAGTTGAACTCTTTGAATGGTGAATGAAACCCTTGATGGGACTTGTTTTTCCTCTAGCGGATCTAGATGAATTCCAATCCCCCCCGACCATTCTACTTGCGTGCTCGCGTTAGCTCGAGGGTAGCTGTCTAGTGTAGGTGTTCTTGTCATCTTCTTGGGGTGTAACGGAACTAGTTCTCCGTTGCTACTTGAGATTATCGTACGAGATACGTCTCGCTTTTATCTTTATTTTTTCGCGTTTGATTTCCTACATCATTTGGTATCAGAGCAAGGCTCGGGTCTCGTTTCTACGAACCCCCGACCCTTGATTCTTCGTGCCTAGGTTAGTTTGTTTAGATTTCTTGTTGTTCAAGTTGTTATTTGAAGAAAAACACAAAAAAAATTGAAAAATTGGAAAATACAAAAATTGGCATAACTTTTTGGTTGGATCGATTCTTGGATTGGGTGTTATAGATTTGTGATCGTGGTTGAATTCCCGTTGTTTTGGTACCAAATTTACTTGGATTGGATTGGATTGAAAAATCAAAACCCTACTTCTCCTTAAACCCTACCAAACCCTTGTTCTTGAGGGAAATTGATTGATTTTGGATTGTATGTTTGTGGGGTTTTGGATTTGATTATCGGGGATTGATCTACGTTGAAACACGAATCCATTGCAACAAATTTGGTGTGAATCGGAGTTGTATAACATTGATTTTGGAAGAATCAAAACCCACTTTTTACCCCTTTTGAAGAAATTGTGAAACCCCCAATTTGAAACTTGAATCATGATTGTGCCTTGCTTGATGATTGTTTGGGTGTAAAAATCATTGGGGATTGGTGGTTATACCATTATACAACTTCGGGTACTTCGAATTTGGGAAGAACACGTTGAAATCGACCAAAAAGTTGGATTGAAATCGAAGAACACGTTCTTGAGAAACCCAGGTTGTTCTTCGTCCAGGCGCTCCGCCTAGACCTTGGGCGCTCCGCCTGAACTGTGCTTGTTCCAGGCGCTCCGCCTAGACCACTGGGCGCTCCGCCTGAGGGTCCTCACTGGACAAAAGTCCAGGCGCTCCGCCCCATTCCTCTGGGCGCTCCGCCTGACTTCCTGAAGGTTGAATTGGGTAGTTTTCTTCTAGGTTTGCTTGTTCTTTGTGACCTAACCTCTAATTAGTGTTGATCTAAGTATTCCTCCTACTTAATTAACACTAATCCTTCATTGCTTTAGGTGAATCGTGCCTTAGTAAGGAGAGTAGGAATTCCAAGAAAAGCGTAGAACCTTTTTACTCAAGTCCTTTACTTCAAAGTGCCTAGCGTTCATCGAGTCCCAATAACTCCACTCACCCCGGAGTGTGCGTGACTCGTGAATAGTTTTGGTTGAGTTGGGAATTGCTAATCATCTACGTGAAGCTTTGGAATTACAAGTCGAGTGAAATAGCCACCGCCACTCAAAAGAGAGAACCGAGTGAAATCTTTTGTGAGGGAGCGAGTGAGGTTGTTTTTGCTAACGTTTGTTACTTGTGTAGGTACCATGGCTAACGAAGGACAAGATTTCATTAAGGAGGCCTTGGCTAATCTTCTTGCCAAGATGGACCTCATGAACCAAAGAATCGAGTCTCTTGAAAAAGGAGCCTCGAGTACACAAGGAGAACATGGAACCCCGAGCGTCCACAATGAAAGGGGGACCCCGAGTGTCCCAATTGAAAAGGGGACCCCGAGAGTCCCAATGGAGGCTGGGGAGGGATCAAATAGTCCTACCTTTACCCCGGAGCAAGTTGTTGAATTGCTCAAGCATCAACGGGTAAAGGAGGATAAAGAGAGAATGGATCAAATGTTGGGCAATCCCCAACGAACGGGCATTCCCCGTATCTTAGACCACCCTCCAAGAAACGTTCCACTACCACAACCCATCCGAAATGTGCAACCTCTTGAGCAAGTTGATGACGCTCAAGAAGGGGAGGAAGCCAATTATGGAGATGACATGTATGGGTTTGATGATCACTTTCAACCGAGGAGAGGTATGAATTGGGGTCGGAATGTGGATCGGGGTAGAGGCCGAGGTCGAGGGCCACCCTTAGGACTTGATGGAGGGAATGTTAGGAGAGACTATGGAGGTTATGGTGGTTATGGGGATCACTATGGGGGCCAACCGGATCCCTTCCAAGGGGGTCGTGATAACAACAACAACCTCAATAGTGTGAAGCTCACTATTCCTTCTTTCAAAGGAAGTAGTGACCCGATGGAGTACAAGAATTGGAAATTGGCTATGGAACGAATATTTGAAACCAATGATATGCCCGAGGTGAAGAAAACCAAGTATGCAATATCGTCCTTCGAATCTTTTGCTTCTACTTGGTGGGAGTCGGTGAAGAGGACTAGAAGGAGGACGGGAATGGCTATTAATCTTACTTGGGAAGAGTTGATCCGGGTGATGGATGAGAAGTACTTGACTAGCCAATACCGGGTTGAGCAACAAAAGCGTCTCTATGAGTTGAAACAAGGTTCCAATTCGGTTGGGGAATACTTCAATGAATTTGAGCAAGTCCGAATGAACCTTGACCTAGATGATGAAGATCATGAGATGGCTATAATCCGATTCAAAGGGGGCTTAAACCGAGACATAGCTTCACAATTGAAGTTCCACCGATATGATGATCTCTACAAGCTATGTGATGATGCGGTTGAAGCCGAGAAATGGCTCAAAGAGGAGAAGTCCTTTCGCTACAAGAGTAGCACTACTACTCCAACAAGCAATACAAAGGGATGGAAGCCTCCTACCACAAATGCAAGGTTCCCGAGTGCAAGTGGAACGAGTGGTGCCAATGCAACCAAGGATGTGAAGAAGCCATTTGAGAAGTTCACACCCAATGTGGGAGGTAACTCTAAAACCCAATTGAATGCTCCTACTTCTTCTTCCATTCAATGCCACAAATGCAAGGGGTATGGACACTTTGCTAAGGAGTGTCCTACGAAAAGAAACATGGTTGTTGTGGGTGATAATGCATATGAGCAA
The DNA here is from genome assembly GCA_037355625.1 of Petunia x hybrida. Taxonomy (NCBI): domain Eukaryota; kingdom Viridiplantae; phylum Streptophyta; class Magnoliopsida; order Solanales; family Solanaceae; genus Petunia; species Petunia x hybrida. The sequence continues at coordinate 5,029,016 of JBBBVM010000609.1, forward strand.
GAGAGTGAGCCGGAGGAAGATGAGGGAGTAGAGGGAGATGAGGGAGTAGAGGAGGATGGTGAAGATGACACGGTGGAGGATGAGGAACCTCATACTTTCTTGGTAGTGAGGAGAAGTCTAGGAGCTATGATTGCGGAGGATGGTGAGAACTTGCAAAGGGAAAACCTCTTCCATGCTAGGTGTCGTGTTAAGGGTGTTGTGTGCTCTATGATCATTGATTCCGGGAGTTGTACTAATGTGGTGAGTCAATCTCTCATAACTCAATTGAAATTGCCTACCATGAAGCATCCCAAGCCCTACCGGTTACAATGGCTTAGTGAATGTGGGGAGCTCAAGGTAGTGAAACAAGCAATGATCAAGTTTAAGATGGGGAGTTATGTTGATGAACACTTGTTCGACGTTGTGCCCATGCAAGCTTGCCACCTTCTCTTTGGAAGGCCTTGGCAATTTGACCGGCAAGTGGTTCACAATGGACGTGTTAACACTTACACGCTCCAACATGAGGGAAGAAAGTTTGTGTTGAAGCCCCTAACTCCTAAACAAGTGAGTGATGACTACAAGAAAATGAAGGAGTTGAGGGAGGCGGCAAAGGCTAAGTCAATCATTGAGACTAGTCCTTTGTCCAAAAGCATGGTGGCAATCCCACCTACTTCATCTACCGGTGGCATATGTGCCATGATGCAACCGGGCGAGCTCCTAAGAGGTAATGATGGCAACAAGTTCCTCCTATGCCTAGTGCACAAAGGTATGATCCTTAACTCTAATTGTGATTTTTCTTCTAGCCCTTTGCCTAGTGCTTTGAAAAATGTGTTGGAGAACTTTGAGGACATGTTCCCGGATGAGATACCCGATGGCTTACCTCCCTTGAGGGGTATTGAACATCAAATTGATTTTATTCCGGGCTCTCAAATCCCGAACAAGCCGGCTTATAGAAGCAACCCCGAGGATACGAGGGAGTTGCAAAAACAAGTTGATGACTTGCTTTCAAAAGGCTTGGTGAGGGAAAGCTTGAGTCCTTGTGCCGTACCGGTCATTCTTGTCCCAAAGAAGGACGGCACTTGGAGAATGTGCGTAGATTGCCGAGCCGTGAATAAGATAACGATCAAGTATCGTCACCCTATTCCACGGCTTGATGATATGTTGGATGAATTGAGTGGGTCGTGTGTTTTCTCCAAAATCGACCTTAGGTGGCTACCATCAAATCCGGATGAAACCCGGGGATGAATGGAAAACCGCATTCAAGACCAAATTCGGTCTCTATGAATGGTTGGTTATGCCCTTCGGGCTATCCAACGCACCTAGCACTTTCATGCGACTCATGAATCATGTTTTGAAGTCTTTTATCAACAAGTTTGTCGTTGTGTATTTTGATGATATCTTGATCTATAGTAGGACAATTGATGAACATGTTGACCACCTTAGGCAAGTGCTTGAAGCCTTGAGAGCCGAAAAGCTCTATGCTAACTTCAAAAAGTGTGCCTTTGGTGTGGAAAAGGTTGTCTTTCTTGGGTTTGTTGTGAGTGCCCAAGGAGTGGAGGTGGATGAGTCTAAGGTAGAGGCCATACGTGATTGGCCTACTCCTACTACCGTGACTCAAGTGAGGAGCTTTCATGGTCTTGCTAGTTTTTATAGACGCTTTGTGAAAGATTTTAGCTCCATTGCCGCCCCACTCACCGAATTGGTCAAGAAGGATCAACCATTTGTTTGGGGAGAGCCTCAAGAGAAGGCTTTCCAAGAGTTGAAAGATAGGTTAAGTACCGCCCCCCTATTGCAATTGCCCGACTTCGGGAAGGCGTTTGAGGTTGAATGTGATGCCTCGGGGGTGGGAATTGGTGGTGTATTAATGCAAGATAGCAAACCCATCGCCTACTTTAGTGAAAAGTTGAAAGGGGCCTCCTTGAATTATTCTACATATGACAAGGAGTTGTATGCCCTTGTGAGAGCCCTTGCCCATTGGCAACATTACCTTTGGCCTCGTGAGTTTGTAATCAAGAGTGACCATGAGTCACTCAAGCATTTGAGAGGCCAAGAAAAGCTCAATAAGAGACATGCCAAGTGGGTTGAATTTATTGAGTCCTTTCCCTATGTGATTCAATACAAGAAAGGGAAGGACAATGTTGTGGCGGATGCGCTTTCTAGAAAGTTCGCATTAGCCACCACTCTCACCTCTAAGCTCATGGGATTCGAGAGTATCAAATTGATGTATGCTCATGATCCAAAGCTAAAGGGTGTCTATGACGCCCTAGAGAAAGGGGAGAGAGTCGAAAAATACCAATGGTCTAATGGATTCATCTTTAAAAATGGTAAAGTGTGCATACCCGAGTCCTCATGGAGGGAATTGCTTGTGCAAGAGGCACATTGTGGAGGACTCATGGGTCATTTTGGTAGGGATAAAACATTAGCCATCCTTAAGGAGCAATTCCATTGGCCCAAAATGGGGACCCATGTTGAGAGACTTTGCAACTCTTGTCTTGAGTGCAAGATTGCCAAGTCCAAGTCTAATCCCCATGGCCTATATACCCCACTCCCCGTGCCTACTAGTCCGTGGTTGGATATATCAATGTATTTTGTCATGGGATTACCAAGGACTAGGGGGGGCCACGATAGCATCTTTGTTGTCGTGGATAGGTTCTCAAAGATGGCTCATTTTATTCCGTGCAAGAAATGTGACGACGCCCAACATGTAGCTTCCTTGTTTGTTGAAAATATTTTGAAGCTACATGGTGTGCCTCAAACTATAGTGAGTGATAGGGACACTAAGTTCCTAAGTCACTTTTGGAGAAGTTTATGGGGAGCCCTTGGCACCAAACTCTTGTTTTCCACTTCCCACCACCCCCAAACCGATGGTCAAACGGAGGTGGTAAACCGTACCTTGGGTGCTCTTCTTAGAGCCATGACCCGAGGTAAGGGTGGGACTTGGATTGACAAGCTACCTCTCATGGAGTTTGCCTACAATCGCACCGTGCATAGAATGATTGGCATGACTCCTTTTGAATGTGTTTATGGTTTTAACCCCTTGATTCCCCTTGATCTAACCCCTTTGCCAAGGGAAATGGTTGTTAATTTTGAAGGGAAAGCTAGAGCCAAGGCTTTGATGGAGCTTCATGCTAAAGCAAGGAAGAATTTGGAGGAAGCCTATGCTAAGGTTGCCTCCAAGAAAAACAAGGGACGCAAGAAGGTGGAACTCAAGAAGGGTGACTATGTGTGGGTGCACTTCCGGAAAGAAAGGTTTCCAAACCTTAGGAAAGGGAAGTTGGCACCCCGTGGAGATGGCCCATTCCAAGTGCTTTCAAAGATAAACAACAATGCCTATGTGGTCGACTTGCCAAGTGAGTATCAAGTTTCCAATACTTTCAATGTTTGTGACTTGGTTCCTTTGAATGTAGGTAATGAAGAGGTCGTGAATGATGATGAAGAGGTCGTGGATGATGCCTCAATTTCGAGGACGAAATCCTCTCAAGAAGGGGAGGATGATGCCGGGCAAACCACGAGACGACCCTTCACTCGGAGCCAAGCCAAGGAGGTTCAAGGAGTGCACTTACACTTGGTGAGAAGGGGACTAGAGGAAGGAAGCATTGGAAAGCCATTTCGGGTGATCAAAGCACAAGGAGAGCACCTCAGCACTTTGGGCGCTCCACCCTGTGTTTTGGGCGCTCCACCTGAAGACAACAGGGTTTGGGCGCTCCACCCAGTGCTTGGGCGCTCCACCTGAAAACAACAGGGTTTGGGCGCTCCGCCCCAATTCCAGGCGCTCCGCCCGGCCTATCTCACTGGTCAAAATGGAACAAATCGTGGGTGCTCCGCCCGGATTTTGGGCGCTCCGCCCGGGGACGCTGAAGGACGTGAACTTATGCTATGTTAAGACTATTTTGACCCTACGTGGTCCTTTATTTCCTAAGCCTAAGTGTGGGCATTTTAGACCTTTCAAAGGGTGCCTAACAACACCTATAAATAGCTAGTAGCTTGTTTTATTTCATTAGCTAACTTTGATGATTAAACATAGAATTGTGTTAAGAGTTGAACTCTTTGAATGGTGAATGAAACCCTTGATGGGACTTGTTTTTCCTCTAGCGGATCTAGATGAATTCCAATCCCCCCCCCGACCATTCTACTTGCGTGCTCGCGTTAGCTCGAGGGTAGTTGCCTAGTGTAGGTGTTCTTGTCATCTTCTTGGGGTGTAACGGAACTAGTTCTCCGTTGCTACTTGAGATTATCGTACGAGATACGTCTCGCTTTTATCTTTATTTTTTCGCGTTTGATTTCCTACATCAACTTGGGCTCCAAGGGGATCCACCCCAAGCTCATTTTGAGCTTCTTGCACAAGTTCCTGAAGGAGGCGGAGCGCCTCAAAGCTGAGGCGGAGCGCCTACCAAAAAGCAGAGAGCCGAACAGAAGAAGGCGGAGGGCCTCATCCTGAGGCGGAGCGCCTCATCAGCTGGAGGCGGAGCGCCTCATCCTGAGGCGGAGCGCCTCCCCCTGTTGGCCTGCGCGGGATTTTGTGTGTTTTTCCTATTTTGCCCTTAAGTGGCTTGTATTGTTATAACCCACTTTGGGGGTGTTTTAGACATTTCATTAAGTGTAAAGGAAGACTATAAATACCTTCCTTAGGCCATTTAGTTGATGAGTTTAGATTGTATGAACATTTGAGAGAAGAGGGAATTAGAGAAGGCCGAGCCTTTCTAGTCCGAAGCCCGAGGCTTCATGTATCTTGTACGACTTGGAATCTATGGAGATTCACCACTAGTGTGAATTCCTTGTAAGGTTCGAGTTTCTATTTCTCCCTTTGGATATTAAATTCTTGTTTGAATCTAATTATCCGTTCTTTCTTCTCGTTTCTTGACTCCCCAATCCTTGTTTCCCGATATCTTTGATATCATCTATCTTATTTTTATTCGCTTCCGCATAGTTTATATCATTGTTAGCTGATAAGGGGCAAAACACGCGGAAGCTAATTACGATACAAACAATGCGGAAGCGATAAAACACAAGATAGATGATATCAAAGATATCGGGAAACAAGGATTGGGGAGTCAAGAAACGAGAAGAAAGAACGGATAAATGAATTCAAGACATGAATTAAATATCCAAAAAGGGAGAAATGAAACTCGAACCTTACAAGGAATTCATACTAGTGATGAATCTCCATAGGTTATCAAGTCGTACAAGATTCACGAAGAGATCCGCTTCGAACTCGAAGGCTCGGCCTTTCTCGTTCTCTCTCAATTTCTATACTCAAAGCTAGCTAATGAAGAAATGGCTAAGTGTTCCTACTTATAGTCTTTCACAAGATTAGGTGAAATGTCTAAAATGCCCCTAAAGCTAATTAATACATACAAGCCACTTAAGGGCAAAATAGGAAGTTCAATGCCAAAATTAGTAGTCTTCAGCGTGCTAGGCGGGGCGCCTAGGCCTAGGCGGGGCGCCTGGAACTTAGGCAGTGGGCTGGGGGACTTGTGGCCAGGCTGGGCGCCTGGTGGCCAGGCGGGGCGCCTGGGTGGCCGGGCGGGGCGCCTGAGTGGCTGGGCGCCTGGCCGGGCGGGCCGCCTGGGTGGCCGGCCGGGGCGCCTGGCTGCCTAGGCAGTGAGCCCTCTAGGCGGGGCGCCTGGGCTAGGCGGGGCGCCTGGCTGTGCTGGGCGTCCCTCCTCCTCCTTGGGCGTGTAGCCTTGAGCCGAAATCATCCGAAACACTTCCCAAGCCTCTTGACTTCGATTCCTTGCATCCTTCAAGCTTGGCACACGTTGAAAAGTGTCTTGGCTCGATTTGCCCCGCATCATCCTCCCCTTCTTGAAGAGATTTCGTCCTCGAAATCAATCCATCAAGCCTACGTCCAAAGACAAATACAAACAAAAATTCTCTACTCCAAGAGTAGGTTAGTGCTCAATAGTGTGGGAAAACACACTCTTGTGATAGAGCCAAGCGTCAATGACAATTAAAAAGTTCATGCCTCCCAAGGAGACAACACGTACTTGACTCGACAAGAAAGTGCACCCAACACATCCACAAGCAAAGAAATCAATAGAGCATGGAACATGCAAGATGTAGCAATCAATTCCCCTATGATCTCTAAGCTTACTACCAACATACCAAGCCTTCAAATCAATTTTATCACAATGCGACACATTGGCTTCGGTATGTCCAACACTTAAGGTGTGCTCAACATATGGAATGGAGTAAGTAAAGTAGTTCAATTCACAACTAACATCGACTACTCCACTCCCCTTCTTAAGAGCATTCTTACACACACCAAGAGGTACCTCCTCACCTCCAAATACTCCTCCAAGACAACCCTCGTCACTAGACAAACTCCCAAGGGAGGTCTCAAACAATGGGTTATCCATAGAGTTAGGCATTCCAATCCATGGAGGTCCAAACTCACACTCTACTCTAGCTTGATACAATTCACCATTTTCATTGAAGTTGCTCTCATACAAAGGATTAGTATAGGCACACTTCTCAAGTTCATTGGCAAGCAAAGGTGAAGTTCTCAAACTAGGGACATCATCGACACTTGAGGAGTCATCGAACACAAGTCGATCTATCTCATTCTCAAGAGACTCCTCAAGGTTACAACCTTCCTCATCACGACACAAGATACCACCGCTAGCAAATAAGCAATCAAAGGGAAGAATAGGATAATCATGCAATTCATCTTCTCCTTTATCAAACATGGGCGGGGTGTCATAACAAGGGTCACACACAAGGTCAACTTCAACATTCTCACTAAAGAGAGGTTCAATGAAAACCGAGCTCACATCATGATGTGGCCTTTCAACCCTCTCAACTAGTGGTTCATTTGCACACACAAGTTGACCCAAAGGCTCTACACTAGTTGCAAACACATTATAGTCATGCAACTCATCAACTAGCCTAGAGTGCTCACTAACAACATCACAAGACAAGGAAGTATCATGCTCAAGGGAGGAAGAACTAACACATACCTTTGAAGTGTCATGAACGTCTTCACCTTGTAGCTCACATTCGGCATCGCCTTCACCTTGTCTTTCCATCTCGGAATATGGTTGAGGCTCCATCGGTTTGCCTCCAAGAATCCCTACAAAAGAACTCAAGCACAAAGAAGAAAAAGATAAAGGGTTAAGGTTAGAATAAGGGGTGCCCTCACTCTCCATTTTTCTTTTTCCCTCTTTCTTTTCCCTCATTTTTTTTCCAAGGTCGGGTGTAGATTTTTGTGGTGACAACCCACTCACATCACTCAACACAACCTCTCCTTTTTCCACTCGAGAGTTGTCACCGGTCGCTCCCTTACTCCTCTCAATCTTTTGTCTCTCAAATTCTGGCGAATTGGGACGAGGCCCAAGAATACCCATAGCCGGAGTAGGTGGACTTTTCACGTCAACCCGGAATCTAGGACTTGGAGACTCATCACTTGATGTCTCCTTCTTCTTTGTTGGTGAACCATTTGGAATTGAAACTTGTGGGTTCGGGTTCACCTTGTTGATGTCTATCAACCCTTTTCTAGCACATGTCCCACCATTGCTTGTGTTTGTAGGACTTCTTGTTTGCACATTGTCAACCATGGAATGAAGTTCTTGCTCCTTGCTCCTTTGCCTAGCCAAAGAAGGTGCACTAGTAGGCACTTGGCTCTTCGCCCGATAAGGCACAAAGTCATAAACCCTTTGCCCTATGCTCACAAGATACGCATCCTTCATAGCACTATGTCGCACACTCTTGTCTTGCAACCATGGCTCACCTAGCCAAACATCAACATGTTGCATTGGATACACATCACACCACACATAACTACTATAATTCCTATGAGATAGAAGTACCCGAGCCTCCTTGGAAACCCACACTCCCTCATACTCATAAGGACTCTCTAGCTTACGGCATGGTATCCTCAATTTATCCACCAAAGAGGTGCTAATGCAATTAGCATCGGTATCATCAATTTTGAGCAAGTAACCTCCAATACCATTCACCCCAACAACAAACCTTCTCCTACCCAAGTTTCCTAAAGATGCATCCAAGAAAGAACTTGAATGCCCATGAGTGCCAACACCACCAACTTGGGTCTTCCTTATCACTCCACTAGTAGCAAGACTACTAGGACAAACTCCACTTCCCGTCACTCTCCCAACATTAGAGATGTTGTTGGAAGTCGAGGAAGGAACCTTGCCATGGAACCCATAAGTGCCTCTCGCCTTGGTTCCATAGCCCATAGTACTACTCCTACTACAACCATCCACGCCCCTCACGGCATACAACCCCTTTGTAGCAAAAGCAACACCATCTCTCAAACCAACCTCCACATGGGAATTAGAAGCATTAGGCCGCTTAGCGTACCTAGAAGATGCAAGCTTCTTGATGCCGGCAAACTAGCTCGAGACCCTTTACGAGAAGCCAAGCCAAAGCTATCCATGATGCTCATCTTCACTTGGTATGGAAAGGCTTGGACGTGGAAGATGGAAGCTCCGGAACAACTTTGAAGATCATGCATTGGAGCACCATGGATGGAGGACCGCTTGGGCTCCAAGGGGAGCCATCCCAAGCTCATTTTGAGCCTCTTTCACAAGTCCCAGGATGAGGCGGAGCGCCTCACAGAGGAGGCGGAGCGCCTACCAAAAGTCAGCTCTCTGGATCTCGGAGAGGCGGAGCGCCTCAGCATTTGGGGCGACCGCCCACCCACTGAAGATTTACAAGGGGCGGCCGCCTAGCTGGGGGAGGCGGACCGCCTACCCCCTGTGACACCAATACGGGATTTTACTAGTTTTGGGTGTATTTCCTATTTTAGCCCTAAGTGGCCTTTTATGTATTAACCTCACTTGAGGGCACTTTAGTCATTTACTTTAGTCTTAGAAAGGGCCTATAAATAGAGCCTTAGGCATTTTATTTCATTTAGCAAACCTTGAATGTAGAATGATGAATTTCTTGAGAGAATCTCAATGAAGAACCCGTGAGCGGGCATGATTTCACTTGGTGGATTCCAAGTTGAACATCGAAACCTCTTTGATCATTCTATTTGCAAGAGCCGGGTGCCTCTTGAGGGTAGTTGCTTAGCGTAGGTGATTCTTGCCAATCGTTCGGGGTGTAACGGAACAAGTTCTTCGTTGCTACTTGGACTTTCGTGTGAGTCTCGTCTCGTTCCTTGGCATAGGTGATTCTTGACATTCACCCGGGGTGTATCGAGACAAGTTCCTCGGTGCTACTTAGGTAATCGTTTCAAGCCTCGTCTTGCTTTTTATCTCGATATCTTCATCGATATCGCCTATCTTGTTTTAGCTTCCGCATTTCCATATCGTTTCTAGCTTCCGCTCGTTTTTCCCTGCATCAGTTGGTATCAGAGCACGGCTAGGCTTCGTTCTTACGAATCCTCGGTCTTGTTCTTGTTGTTGATGTGTTTATGTTTTTGTTCTTGAAGATTTGAAGAAAAAACAAAAAAATTGAAAAAGTTGAAAAGTTGAAAAAAATTTAGTAGATCGGGTTGGAATTGATTCCCCAAGCGTTTAAATGTATTGGGGATTGTTCTATATTGTTAACCCGTTGATTTGATACCCTCATAACATGTTTTGGTGTTACGGATTGAAAATTGAAATTCTTGAGATCCCAAATTCTTGAAACTTTGAAAATTTTGCTTCAAAACTTGAATCAATCTTGTTGTTGGTTGTTTGAAGTTAAAAACTATTGGGGATTGTTTATCATAGTTGAATACACCATTGGGTATCATTGGAATTGAGTAACGGGTTGAAATCGTTGGAAAAGTTGGGTGCAAAAAGCCAAAAACGCGTTGTGCAAAGTTGCAGGAAAATGCACTAGGCGGACCGCCTCAGGATTTAGGCGGACCGCCTCAGCAAAAGTCCTTCTCTGGACTTTGGTAGGCGGAGCGCCTCCCCCTCTGGGCGGAGCGCCTCCCCCTGTTACTTTTTTCCGGGTAGTTTTTTCGTAGGTTTTCACTTGTTGTTTGCCTCCGGGCTTCTTGGTTAGTGTTTCTAGAGTAATTGGCCTACTCGAAGGACACTAACTCTTGAGCGTATTAGGTTATTCGTGCCTAGAGGAGAGTAGAACTCAAAGAAGCCTCGTAGAACATTTTTGCTTCAAGTGCTCACTCATATAGCCGTTCGTCCATCGAGTCCCATCAATTCCACTCACCCCGAAGAGTATTTGGTTCTTGTGACTTGAGTGGTTATTGAGGTGGTTGTTCAACTACGAGGAAGCCTTTGAGATCAAGCTTGAGTGATAAATTCCCCCGCCACCAAATTGAGTGTACCCGAGTGACACTTCAAAGGTGAGGGAGCGAGTGAGGGCTTTTACTCTAACCTCTTTCTTGTTTTTGAATTGTGTAGGTACATGGCCGGAGACGTGTATGATACCGATGAGGACACGTTAAGTACTTTGGCCTACATATTGGCCGAGGTAAGGTCTATGGAACAACGGCTTGAGCGCCTTGAAAGAAAAGGGACCCCGAGTGTCCAAAGGAGTACCGAAAGAGGTACTAGTGATGAAATGTTGGGCATTCCCCAACCGTTGGGCATTCCCCAACAAGTGGGCATTCCCCACAACTTGGGCATTCCCCAAGGTGAAGGTGAGCAAGGTGGTGTGCTCATGCCTTTGCTTGAAGGTGAAAATCACTCCACTCCGCATGGGAGTCAAAAGGAGGAGAGGAGTGACGTGAGTGAAGCATCACCCGGACCTACAAATGGCCTTGAGCGAAAGATGAAAGAAGTGAGGGAAGAGGAAATCTCGAGTGAGAGCGAGGACGCCCTTTGTTCTAACCATGATTTATCTTCTTCTCTTTCTATTTGTTTGGGCTTATGTGTAGGTACTCTTGGAGGCGAGCTAGTGGAGCCTCAACCGGATGGTAAGAGAGAAAGACAAGAGAATGGAGCTCTACATTGTGAGTTTCATAAAGAAGGACTTGAACAAAACACTTCAAGCGATGTGAGTACTCACGGGAGCTACTCAAAGGTAAGTTATTCTTCACCTTCTTATGAACATAATCCTTCCTTGTCTTGTGAAGACTCAATGCTAGTTGGTGCTTGTAATGCATTTGATGAAATTGCAACTAGTGTAGAGTCGATTGGTCAACTTATGTTTGCTTGTGAACCGCTAGTAGAGAGGGATGAGAAGCCACATCATGATGTGAGCCCGGAATTCAAAGGACCTCTCTTTAGTGAAAGTGTAGTAGTTGACCTTGCTTGTGACCCTTGTTATGACACCCCACCCATATTTGATAAAGGGGAAGATGAGTTATGTGACTCCTCCCTTGTTGGTATAATTGATTTTGGTGGATTTGTGTGTCGTAGTGAGGATGAGAGTGAACTTGAGGAGTCCAAATTGCGTGAATTGGACAAGGTTGTCTATGATGACTCCTCAAGCGAGAGTGAAAATCCTAGTCTTGATACTATACCTTTGTTTGACTATGAAATTGAGGTGCATGCTTTTATATTTCCATTGCGTGGAGGCATCTTTAATTGTGAAGGTGATTTGTATCGGGCTAGAGTTGAGGATGAAATGGAACCTCCGTGGTGTGAGGGATTTGATCCCATAGACAACTCTTCGTTTGAAGCTTCAAGTGAGGAAGATGATTCTTCTAGTGACCCTACTCTTGTTAGTGCGGGTTATGATGATGAAGAGGCCAATGATAATGCCTTCCTTGAGAGCTTACCTTGTGAGGGGGGTTGTCTCGAGGATGAAATTGGAGGTGAGGAGGTATCTCTTAGTGTGAGTATGAGAGCTCTTAAGAAGGGGAGTGGGGTAATTGCTTCTAATTGTGATTTGACTTACCTTGTCTATTCCCCCCCATATGTTAACCACACTTTGAGACTTGAGCATGCCGAAACCGTTGTGCCGCATTGTGAAAATATTGCATTAAAGGTTTGGTGTGTTGATCATGAGCTTAGGGGTCATAGGAACTTTGATTGCTTAATCTTGAATGTTGCATGTCCTATTGGTCTCTTTGCTTGTCATATTGGTGAGTGCTTGTCACTACGGAGCCAAGAACTTGTTGTCTCCTTTGGAGACATAAGCTTTTTGATTTGCATTGATACGTGGCTCTATCACAAGAGTGAATTTTCCACACCACTTACCTTCACTCTTGTTGGACGTGCCTACTCGCATTGTGGGAAGCCTTGGTGCACTACTCTTGAACGTAGGGATTGTAGGGATTTTGATAGCTTAATCTTGCCTGTGCCATGCCCTATTGATCTCTTTATTTGTTCTTGTGTTGGGAGCACTTTGTTGTTGAACCAAGTACTTGCTAGTTCCTTTGGGAGCATGAGCTTCTTCGTTACCATTGATACTTGGTTGTACCACAAGAGTGTGTTTTCCCACACTTGGTGCACTAACCTACTCTTGTAGTAGGAACTTTTGTTTTTGTTGCCTTTTGATGTAGGTGAAGCTACCTTGGAGGAGGACGCCTTAATTTCGAGGACGAAATTTTCTCAAGAAGGGGAGGATGATGCCGGCAAACTAGCTCGAGACCCTTTACGAGAAGCCAAGCCAAAGCTATCCATGATGCTCATCTTCACTTGGTATGGAAAGGCTTGGACGTGGAAGATGGAAGCTCCGGAACAACTTTGAAGATCATGCATTGGAGCACCATGGATGGAGGACCGCTTGGGCTCCAAGGGGAGCCATCCCAAGCTCATTTTGAGCCTCTTTCACAAGTCCCAGGATGAGGCGGAGCGCCTCACAGAGGAGGCGGAGCGCCTACCAAAAGTCAGCTCTCTGGATCTCGGAGAGGCGGAGCGCCTCAGCATTTGGGGCGACCGCCCACCCACTGAAGATTTACAAGGGGCGGCCGCCTAGCTGGGGGAGGCGGACCGCCTACCCCCTGTGACACCAATACGGGATTTTACTAGTTTTGGGTGTATTTCCTATTTTAGCCCTAAGTGGCCTTTTATGTATTAACCTCACTTGAGGGCACTTTAGTCATTTACTTTAGTCTTAGAAAGGGCCTATAAATAGAGCCTTAGGCATTTTATTTCATTTAGCAAACCTTGAATGTAGAATGATGAATTTCTTGAGAGAATCTCAATGAAGAACCCGTGAGCGGGCATGATTTCACTTGGTGGATTCCAAGTTGAACATCGAAACCTCTTTGATCATTCTATTTGCAAGAGCCGGGTGCCTCTTGAGGGTAGTTGCTTAGCGTAGGTGATTCTTGCCAATCGTTCGGGGTGTAACGGAACAAGTTCTTCGTTGCTACTTGGACTTTCGTGTGAGTCTCGTCTCGTTCCTTGGCATAGGTGATTCTTGACATTCACCCGGGGTGTATCGAGACAAGTTCCTCGGTGCTACTTAGGTAATCGTTTCAAGCCTCGTCTTGCTTTTTATCTCGATATCTTCATCGATATCGCCTATCTTGTTTTAGCTTCCGCATTTCCATATCGTTTCTAGCTTCCGCTCGTTTTTCCCTATATCACTTCTTCTTTCCCACGGAACAACCACCACCACCTCCCATACTAATGGAAGGTCCTCCACTACTCCCTTGTACTCCGTTAGCAACACTAAGAGAAGATGCATAAGAATAACCCCTTTGTTCATCATCATCATCAACTCTACCTATGTCACCATCATCAATATCAAATTCTTCACAAGAAGAGTAAGTAGGATCATCATACCTTGAAGCGTCACCATCTTCGATTTCTTGACTAGAAACATAGGCATCGTCACATTCTTCATCACAAGCCTCATAGTCATCATCAATCTCACGATCATCATAGTGAACCGCTTCATCCTCATACGAGCCATAGTCCCCCGAGTCATCATAGCAAGATCCATCATCACCCTCGTAGGAACCATAGTCTCCCTCGTCTCCACATGAGTCATACCCTCCACAATCTTCATCCGACATAGTTGCAAGACCAAAAGACAAACCTCCCAAAAGTCACTCCCTCACGTGTTTCACTCGATTTATGAACACTCAAAGGCGAGCCTTAACAACTTGGGAACCAAGGTGATCACAACTAGTATGTCCAAGTTAAAGTTCGGAATGGAGTTAATGAGACTCGATGTACGGACGGCTATTTAAGTGCGCACTTGAGGCCAAAAGGAGTTCTACGACTCTTCTTTGAATTCTAATCTCCTCTACGCACGAGTGTCCTAATACGCTCAAGGATTAGTGTCAATGGAGTAGGCCAATTACCCTAGAAACACTAACCAAGAAGTTAGGAAACAAACGGAACACAAAAAACTACAAAAAGAAGTGAACCGGACAAAACAGGGTGCCAGGCGGGGCGCCTGGGTGCTAGGTGGGGCGCCTGGACACTTTCAGCAGCCTAGGCAGTAGCCAATCTAGGCAGGGCGCCTGGATCTAGGCGGGGCGCCTAGGCCTGTTCGACAGCTTTTTCCGAAAACGGGTTTTTGGTGATTTTGGCCAAATTTTTGGTTCGATTTCAACCCGATACACAAAACCAATGATACCCAAAGGTGTATACAACTATATTAACCAATTCCCAATGGTTTTCAACTCTAAACAAACAACAACAAGCTTCGATTCAAGATTGAAGCGTTTTCAAGAATTTTCAAACTTTTTGGATTTCGATTTTGGAAATTTTGATTCGTAACACAAAATTGTGATATATGGGTACCAAAACGATGGGAATACAATAAGGAACAAACCCCAATACTTTTTAACACTTGGGAATTCGATTCCTACCCGATCTACCAAATTTTCTTGAGTTTTCTAGTTTTTCAATTTTTTTGTTTTTCTTCAAATTTTCAAGAACATTCACAACAACAACAACAATACTAACATGTTGAACAAGGAACGGGGGTTTGTAAGAACATAACCCGAGCCTTGCTCTGATACCAACTGATAAGGGGCAAAACACGCGGAAGCTAATTACGATACAAACAATGCGGAAGCGATAAAACACAAGATAGATGATATCAAAGATATCGGGAAACAAGGATTGGGGAGTCAAGAAACGAGAAGAAAGAACGGATAAATGAATTCAAGACATGAATTAAATATCCAAAAAGGGAGAAATGAAACTCGAACCTTACAAGGAATTCATACTAGTGATGAATCTCCATAGGTTATCAAGTCGTACAAGATTCACGAAGAGATCCGCTTCGAACTCGAAGGCTCGGCCTTTCTCGTTCTCTCTCAATTTCTATACTCAAAGCTAGCTAATGAAGAAATGGCTAAGTGTTCCTACTTATAGTCTTTCACAAGATTAGGTGAAATGTCTAAAATGCCCCTAAAGCTAATTAATACATACAAGCCACTTAAGGGCAAAATAGGAAGTTCAATGCCAAAATTAGTAGTCTTCAGCGTGCTAGGCAGGGCGCCTAGGCCTAGGCGGGGCGCCTGGAACTTAGGCAGTGGGCTGGGGGACTTGTGGCCAGGCTGGGCGCCTGGTGGCCAGGCGGGGCGCCTGGGTGGCCGGGCGGGGCGCCTGAGTGGCTGGGCGCCTGGCCGGGCGGGCCGCCTGGGTGGCCGGCCGGGGCGCCTGGCTGCCTAGGCAGTGAGCCCTCTAGGCGGGGCGCCTGGGCTAGGCGGGGCGCCTGGCTGTGCTGGGCGTCCCTCCTCCTCCTTGGGCGTGTAGCCTTGAGCCGAAATCATCCGAAACACTTCCCAAGCCTCTTGACTTCGATTCCTTGCATCCTTCAAGCTTGGCACACGTTGAAAAGTGTCTTGGCTCGATTTGCCCCGCATCATCAGCTTCCGCGTGTTTTTCCCTGCATCAGTTGGTATCAGAGCACGGCTAGGCTTCGTTCTTACGAATCCTCGGTCTTGTTCTTGTTGTTGTTATCCTTGTGTTTATTGTTCTTGTTCTTGGAAAATTGAAAAGAAGAAAAAAAAATTCAAAAGTTAAAAAAAATTCAAAAATTTGCTACATCTTGTTGGTTGTATCGATTTTGTTGGTTTTGATTATCGGGGATTGTTTGTATACGTATTCTCGACAATTGGGTACCAACAAAACGCATTTTGGAGTTGTGAATCAACTTTTCGAAAATCAAACCCAAAAGTTGAAGTTTCACAAAAAATTGCTAGAACTTGTTTGATGTTATGAAATCTTGGTTGTTTGGTATCGGGGATTGTTCTATACAGTTAACCCGTCATTTTGATATCCCCATAACATCATTTGGAGTTGCGGATTGAAAATCGAAGTTTTGGATCTTGAAAATTTTTGAAAACTTTGAAGAACTTGCTCCAAATTCTTGAAACAAACTTGTTCTTGGTTGTTTGTTGGATTAAACCATTGGGGTTTGCTTGTTATAGTCCAAAACACCTTTGGGTACCATTAGATTGGAAAAACAATGTGTTTTCGTTGGAAATTTGGGTGCTAAAGAATCAAAAACGCGGAGTGCAAAGCTGCAGGAAATGCAAGTAGGCGGACCGCCTACATTTTGAGGCGGACCGCCTCCCTCTGATGCCCTCTCTGTATTTTTCCAGGCGGACCGCCCACCTTGGGAGGCGGAGCGCCTCTTTCTGGAGCGTGCTCGGATTGTAGTTTTTCGTAGGTTTTCGCTTTTTGTTGGCTTGTATCCCTTCCGGCTAGTACTTTTGAAGTAACACTCCTACTTTACTAGTACTAGTTCATTGAGCGTATAGGGTTCTCGTGCTTAGAGGAGAGTAGACCTCAAAGAAGACTCGTAGTTTAATTTTGCTTCAAGTGCGCACCTAAATAGCCTAGCGTTCATCGAGTCCCATCAACTCCACTCTTCCCGAAGAGTATTTGGTTCTTGTGAATTTGATTGGTTATCGAGGAGGTTGTTCAACTACGAGGAAGCCTTTGAATCAAGTTTGAGTGACAAATCCCCCACCACTAAACGAGTGTACCGAGTGACATTCTAAAGTGAGGGAGCGGGTGAGGTTTTTACTCTAACCTCTTTATCTTATCCTTGATTTTTGTAGGTACATGGCCGGAGACGTATACGATACCATTAAGGTACCGGTAAGCACTTTGGTCAACCTCTTGGCCGAGGTAAGATCCATAAGCTCGAGGTTTGATCTCCTCATAGAGGAATGGACCCCGAGTGTCCAAAATGGTACCGAAAGAGGTACTAGCGATGAAATGTTGGGCACTCCCCAACCGTTGGGCATTCCCCAACAAGTCGGCATTCCCCACAACTTGGGCATTCCCCAAGTAGACGTAAATACTCACTCTAGGAGTAATTCTACTACTCCTATGAGCCAACCAATGGCAAATGAGGGAGTTGGGGAAGGTGAGCGAGTTGATAACATTCCTCAACCTAATCCCCATGCACTTACACATAAGAGCGAATTAAAAGAAGGAAGTGGAGAGGAAAAACAAATTGAGAGTGAGGACACCCTTTGTCCTAACCATATGTTATATCTTCTTCTTCTTGCCATGGCTTTTGTGTAGGTACTCTTGGAGGCGAGCTATTGGAGCCTCAACTAATTGCCTTGGGAGGAAGACAAGGGAATGAAGATCTTCATTGTGAGTTTCATGAGGGAGAACTTGAACATGACACTTCAAGCGATGTGAGTACTCACGGGAGCTACTCAAGCGTAAGTGTCTCTTCACCTTCTTATGAACATGACCATTCCTTGTCTTGTGAAGACTCGATGCTAGTTAGTAATTGTAATGCATGTGATGAAATTGCAACTAGCGAAGAGTCGATTAGTCAACTTGTGTGTGCATGTGAACCACTAGTTGAGAGGATTGATAAGCCACATCATGATGTGAGCTCGATATTCAATGAACCTCTCTTTAGTGAGAAAATAGTAGTTGACTATACTTGTGACCCTTGTTATGACACCCCACCCGTATTTGATAAAGGGGAAGATGAGTTATGTGACTCCACCCTTGTTGACATAATTGACTTTGGTGGAGTTGTGTGTCGTAGTAAGGATGATAGTGACCTTGAGGAGTCCAAATTGCATGAATTGGACAAGGGTGTCTATGATGACTCCTCAAGCGAGAGCGAAGAACCTAGTCTTGATACGATTCCCTTGTTTGACTATGAAATTGAGGTGCATGCTTTTATATTCCCATTGCGTAGGGGCCTCTTTAATTGTGAAGGTGATTTGTATCGGACTAGAGTTGAGAATGAGTTAGAACCTCCGTGGTGTGAGGGATTTGATCCCATAGACAACTCTTTGTTTGAAACTTCGAGTGAGGTAGATGATTCTTCTAGTGACCCTACTCTTGTGGGTTCGGGTTATGATGATGAAGAGGCCATTATTAATGCCTTTCTTGAGAGTTTACCTTGTGAGGGGGGTTGTCTTGAGGATGAAATTAAAGGTGAGGAGGTATCTCTTAGTGTGAGTATGCGAGCTTTTAAGAAGGGGAGTGGGGTATTTGGTGCTAATTGTGTATTGCACTACTTTGTCTATTCCCTCCCATATGTTAACCACACTTTGAGAATTGAGCATGCCAAAACCATTGCACCCCATTTTGAAAATATTGCCTTGAAGGTTTGGTATGTTAATCATGAGCTTAGGGACATAGGAACTTTGATTGCTTGATCTTGAATGTTCTATGTCCTAATGATTCCCTTGCTTGTTATGGTTGTGAGTGCTTGACACTATGGAGCCAAGAACTTGTTGTCTCCTTTGGAGGCATAAGCTTTTTGATTTGTATTGATACTTGGCTCTATCACAAGAGTGAATTTTCCACATCACTTGCACTCACTCTTGTTGGACTTGCCTACTCGTGTAGTGGAAAGTCTTGGTGTGCTAATTTTGAACTTAGGGATCGTAGGGATTTTGATAGCTTGCTTTTTGATGCCGGGCAAACTAGCTCGAGACCCTTTACGAGAAGCCAAGCCAAAGCTATCCATGATGCTCATCTTCACTTGGTATGGAAAGGCTTGGACGTGGAAGATGGAAGCTCCGGAACAACTTTGAAGATCATACATTGGAGCACCATGGATGGAGGACCGCTTGGGCTCCAAGGGGAGCCATCCCAAGCTCATTTTGAGCCTCTTTCACAAGTCCCAGGATGAGGCGGAGCGCCTCACAGAGGAGGCGGAGCGCCTACCAAAAGTCAGCTCTCTGGATCTCGGAGAGGCGGAGCGCCTCAGCATTTGGGGCGACCGCCCACCCACTGAAGATTTACAAGGGGCGGCCGCCTAGCTGGGGGAGGCGGACCCGCCTACCCCCTGTGACACCAATACGGGATTTTACTAGTTTTGGGTGTATTTCCTATTTTAGCCCTAAGTGGCCTTTTATGTATTAACCTCACTTGAGGGCACTTTAGTCATTTACTTTAGTCTTAGAAAGGGCCTATAAATAGAGCCTTAGGCATTTCATTTCATTTTAGCAAACCTTGAATGTAGAATGATGAATTTCTTGAGTGAATCTCAATGAAGAACCCGTGAGCGGGCATGATTTCACTTGGTGGATTCCAAGTTGAACATCGAAACCTCTTTGATCATTCTATTTGCAAGAGCCGGGTGCCTCTTGAGGGTAGTTGCTTAGCGTAGGTGATTCTTGCCAATCGTTCGGGGTGAAACGGAACAAGTTCTTCGTTGCTACTTGGACTTTCGTGTGAGTCTCGTCTCGTTCCTTGGCATAGGTGATTCTTGACATTCACCCGGGGTGTATCGAGACAAGTTCCTCGGTGCTACTTAGGTAATCGTTTCAAGCCTCGTCTTGCTTTTTATCTCGATATCTTCATCGATATCGCCTATCTTGTTTTAGCTTCCGCATTTTCGTATCGTTTCTTGCTTCCGCTCGTTTTTCCCTGCATCAGTTGGTATCAGAGCACGGCTAGGCTTCGTTCTTACGAATCCTCGGTCTTGTTCTTATTGTTGTTGTGTTTATGTTTTGTTCTTGAAGATTTGAAGAAAAAAAACAAAAAAATTGAAAAAGTTGAAAAGTTGAAAAAATTTAGTAGATCGGGTTGGATTTGATTCCCCAAGCATTTAAATGTATTGGGGATTGTTCTATATTGTTAACCCGTTGATTTGATACCCTCATATCATGTTTTGGTGTTACGGATTGAAAATCGAAATTCTTGAAATCCCAGATTCTTGAAAACTTTGAAAATTTTGCTTCAAAACTTGAATCAATCTTGTTGTTGGTTGTTTGAAGTTAAAAACTATTGGGGATTGTTTATCATAGTTGAATACACCATTGGGTATCATTGGAATTGAGTAACGGGTTGAAAACGTTGGATTTTTGGGTGCGAAACGACCCAAAACGCGTTGTGCAAAGTTGCAGGAAAATGCACTAGGCGGACCGCCTCAGGATTTAGGCGGACCGCCTCAGCAAAAGTCCTTCTCTGGACTTTGGTAGGCGGAGCGCCTCCCCCTCTGGGCGGAGCGCCTCCCCCTGTTACTTGTTTCCGGGTAGTTTTTTTGTAGGTTTTCACTTGTTGTTTGCCTCCGGGCTTCTTGGTTAGTGTTTCTAGGGTAATTGGCCTACTCGAAGGACACTAACTCTTGAGCGTATTAGGTTATTCGTGCCTAGAGGAGAGTAGAACTCAAAGAAGCCTCGTAGAACATTTTTGCTTCAAGTGCTCACTCATATAGCCGTTCGTCCATCGAGTCCCATCGATTCCACTCGCCCCGAAGAGTATTTGGTTCGTGTGACTTGAGTGGTTATTGAGGTGGTTGTTCAACTACGAGGAAGCCTTTGAGATCAAGCTTGAGTGATAAATCCCCCGCCACTAAATTGAGTGTACCCGAGTGACACTTCAAAGGTGAGGGAGCGAGTGAGGGCTTTTACTCTAACCTCTTTCTTGTTTTTGAATTGTGTAGGTACATGGCCGGAGACGTGTATGATACCGATGAGGACACGTTAAGTACTTTGGCCTACATATTGGCCGAGGTAAGGTCTATGGAACAACGGCTTGAGCGCCTTGAAAGAAAAGGGACCCCGAGTGTCCAAAAGGGTACCGAAGGAGGTACTAGTGATGAAGTGTTGGGCAATCCCCAACCGTTGGGCATTCCCCAACAAGTGGGCATTCCCCACAACTTGGGCATTCCCCAACAAGTGGGCATTCCCCACAACTTGGGCATTCCCCAAGATGGTGTAGTTACTCACTCTAAGAGTAAGTCTACTACCCCTATGAGCCAACCAAAGGCAAATGAGGGAGTTGGGGAAAGTGAGCGAGGTGATAACATTATTGGACCTCATCCCCACACACTTGCACATGAGAGCGAGTTGAAAGAAAGAAGAGGAGAGGAAAAACAAATTGAGAGTGAGGGCACCCTTTGTCCTAACCACATGTTATCTTCTTCTTCTTGCCATAGCTTTTGTGTAGGTACTCTTGGAGGCGAGCTATTAGAGCCTCAATCGTTTGCCTTGGAAGGAAGACAAGAGGATGGAGGGCATCATTGTGAACTTCGTGATGGAGGAATTGAACGCGACACTACAAGCTATGTGAGTGCCCACGGGAGCGACTCAAATGTAAGTGTTACCTTCCCCTCTCATGAACATGTTAATCCCTTGTCTTGTGGGGACTCAAAGCTAGTTGTTGCTTGTGATGCCTATATTGACCTTGCAACTAGTGAAGAGTCTAATGGTCAACTTGTGTTTGCATGTGACCTAGTAGAGAGGAATGAAAAGCCACATTACGATGTGAGCCCGATATTCAAAGAACCTCTCTCTAGTAATAATGTGTTAGTTGACCTTGCTTGTGAACCTTGTTATGACACACCACCAAGTTTTGATAAAGGGGAGGATGAGACGTGTGATCACACCCTTATTGACCTACTTGCCATTGGTGGACCTATGTGTTGTAGTGGGGGAGGTAGTGACCTTGAGGAGTCTCTAGAGTATGAGATGGATCGATTTGTTTTCGATGACTCCTCAAGTGCGGATGATGAACCTAGCTATGATACTATGCTTTTGCTTGACCATGAAATTGAGGTGCATGCTTTTACATTCCCATTGTTTGAGAGCATCCTTAATTGTGGTGGTGAGTTGTATCGAGCTAGAGTTAGGGATGAGTTGGAACCTCCGTGGTGTGAGGGATTTGATCCCATAGACAACTCTTCGTTTGAAGCTTCAAGTGAGGAAGATGATTCTTCTAGTGACCCTACTCTTGTTAGTGCGGGTTATGATAATGAAGAGGCCATTGATAATGCCTTCCTTGAGAGCTTACCTTGTGAGGGGGGTTGTCTCGAGGATGAAATTGGAGGTGAGGAGGTATCTCTTAGTGTGAGAATGAGAGCTCTTAAGAAGGGGAGTGGGGTAATTGCTTCTAATTGTGATTTGACTTACCTTGTCTATTCCCTCCCATATGTTAACCACACTTTGAGACTTGAGCATGCCGAAACCGTTGTACCGCATTGTGAAAATATTGCATTAAAGGTTTGGTGTGTTGATCATGAGCTTAGGGGTCATAGGAACTTTGATTGCTTAATCTTGAATGTTGCATGTCCTATTGGTCTCTTTGCTTGTCATGTTGGTGAGTGCTTGTCACTACGGAGCCAAGAACTTGTTGTCTCCTTTGGAGACATAAGCTTTTTGATTTGCATTGATACTTGGCTCTATCACAAGAGTGAATTTTCCACACCACTTACCTTCACTCTTGTTGGACTTGCCTACTCGCATTGTGGGAAGCCTTGGTGCACTACTCTTGAACGTAGGGATTGTAGGGATTTTGATAGCTTAATCTTGCATGTGCCATGCCCTATTGATCTCTTTATTTGTTCTTGTGTTGGGAGCACTTTGTTGTTGAACCAAGTACTTGCTAGTTCCTTTGGGAGCATGAGCTTCTTCGTTACCATTGATACTTGGTTGTACCACAAGAGTGTGTTTTCCCACACTTGGTGCACTAACCTACTCTTGTAGTAGGAACTTTTGTTTTTGTTGCCTTTTGATGTAGGTGAAGCTACCTTGGAGGAGGACGCCTTAATTTCGAGGACGAAATTTTCTCAAGAAGGGGAGGATGATGCCGGGCAAACTAGCTCGAGACCCTTTACGAGAAGCCAAGCCAAAGCTATCCATGATGCTCATCTTCACTTGGTATGGAAAGGCTTGGACGTGGAAGATGGAAGCTCCGGAACAACTTTGAAGATCATACATTGGAGCACCATGGATGGAGGACCGCTTGGGCTCCAAGGGGAGCCATCCCAAGCTCATTTTGAGCCTCTTTCACAAGTCCCAGGATGAGGCGGAGCGCCTCACAGAGGAGGCGGAGCGCCTACCAAAAGTCAGCTCTCTGGATCTCGGAGAGGCGGAGCGCCTCAGCATTTGTGGCGACCGCCCACCCACTGAAGATTTACAAGGGGCGGCCGCCTAGCTGGGGGAGGCGGACCCGCCTACCCCCTGTGACATTAATACGGGATTTTACTAGTTTTGGGTGTATTTCCTATTTTAGCCCTAAGTGGCCTTTTATGTATTAACCTCACTTGAGGGCACTTTAGTCATTTACTTTAGTCTTAGAAAGGGCCTATAAATAGAGCCTTAGGCATTTCATTTCATTTTAGCAAACCTTGAATGTAGAATGATGAATTTCTTGAGTGAATCTCAATGAAGAACCCGTGAGCGGGCATGATTTCACTTGGTGGATTCCAAGTTGAACATCGAAACCTCTTTGATCATTCTATTTGCAAGAGCCGGGTGCCTCTTGAGGGTAGTTGCTTAGCGTAGGTGATTCTTGCCAATCGTTCGGGGTGTAACGGAACAAGTTCTTCGTTGCTACTTGGACTTTCGTGTGAGTCTCGTCTCGTTCCTTGGCATAGGTGATTCTTGACATTCACCCGGGGTGTATCGAGACAAGTTCCTCGGTGCTACTTAGGTAATCGTTTCAAGCCTCGTCTTGCTTTTTATCTCGATATCTTCATCGATATCGCCTATCTTGTTTTAGCTTCCGCATTTTCGTATCGTTTCTTGCTTCCGCTCGTTTTTCCCTGCATCACTTTTGCATATCTCACGCACTATTGATCTCTTTGTTTGTTCTTGTGTTGGGTGCACTTCTTTGATGAACCAAGAAATTGCTCGTTCCCTTGGGAACATGAACTTCTTTATGGCTATTGATACTTGGTTATACCATAAAAGTGTGTTTTCCCACACTTGTGGCACTAACCTACTCTTGTAGTAGAAGTTTTGTTTTTGTTTTGTGCTTGTCTTTGATTGTAGGTTTTGATGGTTTGATTTCGAGGACGAAATCCTTTCAAGAAGGGGAGGATGATGCCGGTCAAATTGGAGCCAAAGCGCCAACCATCAAGAGCCAAGCTTAAGAGCACAAGGAGTATACATCAAGGGCTCCCGAGGAAGATCCGAGAGTGGTTTGGAGTCATGAACTTGATCACCATCGAGGGAGGACCGACTACGGACCAAGGAGGAACACCTAGAGTCCATTTTGAGCCATTTCAAGACCTCCCAGGATGAGGCGGACCGCCTACACAAAGGGGCGGACCGCCTAGACAAATTCAAGCTTCAGGATCAGAGGAGGCGGACCGCCTAAAGGCACTAGGCGGCCGCCTAGTGTGCAGCCAAGCCTCAGGATATTGGAAACAGGCGGAGCGCCTAGAGGGGGAGGCGGACCGCCTACCCCTGTGTTGGCATTACGGGATTTTCCTACATTTTGATGTGTATTCCCTACTTTAGCCTTAAGTGGCCTTTATTGTTTTAACCCACTTTGGGGGTATTTTAGACATTACATAGGGCATAGGAGAAGACTATAAATGTCTTCCTTAGTCTTTCATTTCATTTAGACAATCTTGAATATTGATGAAACATGAGCTATGCTCTCATTTGAACCCTTGTTGGGAACTTGAATTCAATTGGTGGAATCCAATTTGAACTTCATCCATCTTTGATCATTCTATTTGCAAGGGTCGAGTATCTCTTGAGGATAGTTGCATAGCGTAGGTGATTCCTTGACATTCCCCGAGGTGTAGCGAGACAAGTTCCTCGTTGCTACTTAGGTAATCGTTCGAGTCTCGTCTCGTTTTTATCTTTATCTTTATCGTTTCCGCATTATCATATCGTTTCTAGCTTCCGCTCGTTTTTCCCTGCATCAGTTGGTATCAGTGATGTGAGTGGGATGTCACCACCCGAATCTACACCCGACCTTGAAAAGAAAATGAGGGAAAAGAAAGAGGGAAAAAGAAAAATTGAGAGTGAGGACACCCCTTATTCTAACCTTAACCCTTTTGCTTTTTCTTCTACTTGTGTGAGTACTTGTGTAGGTATTCTTGGAGGCAAACCGATGGAGCCTCAATCATGTCCCGAGATGGAAAGACAAGGTGAAGGCGATGCCAAATGTGAGCTACGAGGTGAAGGAACTACCCATGGCGCTTCATGTACATTGAGTGAGCCCGGATGCGACTCAAGTGTAAGTGTTAGTTCTTCTATCCTTAAGCATGATACTTCCTTGTCTTGTGATGTTGTTAGTGAGAACTCTAGGCTAGTTGATGATTTGCATGACTATAATGTGTTTGCAACTAGTGTAGAGCCTTCGGGTCAACTTTTGTGTGAAATTGAACCACTAGTTGAGAGGGTTGAAAAGCCACATCATGATGTGAGCTCGATTTTCATTGAACCTCTCTTTAGTGAGAATGTTGAAGTTGACCTTGTGTGTGAACCTTGTTATGACACCCCACCCATATTTGATAAAGGAGAAGATGAATTGCATGATGATCTTATTCTTCCCTTTGATTGCTTAATTGATAGCGGTGGTCCCTTGTGTCGTAGTGAGGGTGGATTTGACCTTGAGGAGTCTCTTGAGTGTGAGATGGATCGATTTATTTTCGATGACTCCTCGAGTGAGAGTGAAGGACCTAGTCTTGATACTATGCTTTTGCGTAACCATGAATTTGAGGTGCATGCTTTTACATTTCTAATGTTTGAAGGCAATCTCATTTGTGGTGGTGAATTGTATCGGACTAGGGTCGGTAGTAGAGTCGAACCTCCATTGTTTGTCAAGTTAGGCTCTACGGACGATCCTTTGTTTGGAACTCCAAGTGAGGGAAGTAGTCTTGATATTGGTCGTGTTGACCTTTCTTCTAGTGGTCCTAGCCTTCGTTGTATGGACTATAATGATGAAGAACCTATTTTGGAGACTTTCCTTTGGAGTTTGACTAGTGAGGAGGATTGTCTTGGGGTTGGTTTGGGAGGTGAGGAGGTACCTCTCGGTGTGTGTAAGAATGCTCTTAAGAAGGGGAGTGGAGTAGTCGATGTTAGTTGTGAATTGAACTATTTTACTTACTCCATCCCATATGTTGAGCACACCTTGAGTGTTAGGCATGCCAAAGCCAATGTGTCCCATTGTGATAAAATTTATTTTAAGGCTTGGTGTGTTGATCATAAGCTTAGGGGTTATAGGGAATTTGATTGCGACATATTGCATGACCTTGATCTCTTTGCTTGTCGTGATTTTGAGTGCTTGTTCTTGTTGAGCCAAGAACTTATTGTGTCCCTTGGGGATATACACTTTTTAATGGGTATTGATGCTTGGCTCTATCAGAAGAGTGTGTTTTCCACACAATTTGCACTTTCTTGTTAATGCTAACCTACTTGTGAAGTAGGAAATTTTGGTTGTGCTTGCTTTGATTGTAGGTTTTGATGGTGTGATTTCGAGGACGAAATCCTTTCAAGAAGGGGAGGATGATGCCGGGCAAATTGGCCTCAACGATAACCATCATGAACCAAGCTTGAGAGCACAAGGAGTACCATCAAGGCCTCCGGAAGCAACTTGAAGATCATGCTTTTGAGCACCATAGATGGAGGACCACTTGGGCTCCAAGGGGATCCACCCCAAGCTCATTTTGAGCTTCTTGCACAAGTTCCTGAAGGAGGCGGAGCGCCTCAAAGCTGAGGCGGAGCGCCTACCAAAAAGCAGAGAGCCGAACAGAAGAAGGCGGAGGGCCTCATCCTGAGGCGGAGCGCCTCATCAGCTGGAGGCGGAGCGCCTCATCCTGAGGCGGAGCGCCTCCCCCTGTTGGCCTGCGCGGGATTTTGTGTGTTTTTCCTATTTTGCCCTTAAGTGGCTTGTATTGTTATAACCCACTTTGGGGGTGTTTTAGACATTTCATTAAGTGTAAAGGAAGACTATAAATACCTTCCTTAGGCCATTTAGTTGATGAGTTTAGATTGTATGAACATTTGAGAGAAGAGGGAATTAGAGAAGGCCGAGCCTTTCTAGTCCGAAGCCCGAGGCTTCATGTATCTTGTACGACTTGGAATCTATGGAGATTCACCACTAGTGTGAATTCCTTGTAAGGTTCGAGTTTCTATTTCTCCCTTTGGATATTAAATTCTTGTTTGAATCTAATTATCCGTTCTTTCTTCTCGTTTCTTGACTCCCCAATCCTTGTTTCCCGATATCTTTGATATCATCTATCTTATTTTTATTCGCTTCCGCATAGTTTATATCATTGTTAGCTTCCGCGTGTTTTTCCCTGCATCATTCCGCATCTTAGTTTATCGCTTCCGCCTATTTGGTTCTTATCATCTTGGTATCAGAGCAAGGCTCGGGTTTCGTTCTTACGAATCCACGTTCCTTGTTCATCCTATCCTTAGTTTAGTTTATTGTTGTAATTGTTCTTGTTCTTGAAAAAAAGAAGAAAAAACACAAAAAAAGTAGAAAAGTGAAAAATACAAAAATTGGTGTAACTTTGTGGTGTGATCGATTCGTATTATGGGTGTTATAGATTCTTGATCCTTGTGGAAAACCCGACGTTTGGGTACCAAAATTGTTTGGATTGGATTGATTTGAAAATTTGAAACCCCAAATTGTTAAACCCTTCCAAAACCCTTTGTTCTTGAGGAATTTGATTGATTTTAGATTGTGTGATTGTGGGGTTTTGGAATTGAGTACCGGGGTTTGTTCTCCAATGAAAAACAAACAAATAGAAACAAATTTCATGTGAATCGGAGTTGTATAACATCGATTTTGAAGAATCTAAATCCACTTTGAACCTTTGAAACCCTTGTTGAAAAACCCCAACTTGAAACTTTGAATCATGATTGAGCCTTGTTTGTTGGATGTTTGGGTGTGAAATTTATTGGGGTTTGGAGGTTATATCAATATTTAACTTTGGGTGTGAAATCGGACCCAAAATCGGCTTGGAATTGAGGAAAATCGGAGTTGGAAAAGCTGACCCGACCCCCCCAGGCGGACCTCCCACCCCCTAGGCGCCCCGCCTACCCACCCTCACTGCCTACCAAGGCAGGCGGTGATGCGGGGCAAATTGCATCGACACCTACACTTGGTCCAGGAGTCAAGGCATGGATGATATGAGCTCGGGAGGCGACTTGAAGACCATGCATTGAAGCTCAATCAAAGTGGAAACAGGGCCGGAACCAGTGCTGGAAACAGGGGAGCCAAAGCAGGGCAAAACAGGACAGCATTTCCTGAGCTACTGCCTGGCACCAGACATCTTCTCTGCGCGATCGCGCTGACACCCACGCGATCGCGAAGGCCAGCTGTTTACCTTGCGCGATAGCGCCCTGCTTGACGCGATAGCGTGATCTGAAGACTAGTTCCCTGCGCGATCGCATATCCTTTAGCGCGATCGCGAAGGCCATTTGGGCAGTGCGGACCAGAATGTTGGCAAATGTTGTAAGGGGAAACTATAAATACCCCATTAGCTCATTTATTGCTTTTTAGCTAACCTTGAATGTAGAATGACATTTTCTTTGAGTGAATCTCAATGATGAACCCGTGAACGGGCATGATTTCACTTGGTGGATTCCAAGTTGAACATCGAAACCTCTCCGATCATTCTATTTGCAAGAGCCGGGTGCCTCTTGAGGGTAGTTGCTTAGTATAGGTGATCCTTGACTTCACCCGGGGTGTATCGAGACGAGTTCCTCGGTGCTACTTAGGTAAACGTTCAAGCCTCGTCTTGCTTTTATCTCGATATCTTTATTGATATCGCCTATCTTGTTTTCGTTTCCGCACTTTTGTTTCGTTTGTCGCTTCCGCCTATTTTCCGCTACATCAGTTGGTATCACAGCACGGCTAGGCTTCGTTCTTACGAATCCTCGGTCTTGTTCTTGTTGTTGTTATCGTTGTGTTGTTTGTTGTTCTTATTTGAAGAAAAACAAAAAAATCCAAAAATTTGAAAATCACCAAAAAATTGCTAGAAATCGTCGTTCGTTACGATTTTGTTGTTGTTTGATACTGGGGATTGTTTGTTATCATATTCCCGTTGATTTGGTACCCTCGGAACACGATTTGAAGTCGTGAATCAAAATCTTGAAAACCAAATCTCAAAAGTTGAGAATTCGCACAATTTGCTAAAACTTGTTTTGTGTTGTGAATTCTTGGTTGTTTGGTAACGGGGATTGTTCTATGTAGTTTTCCCGTCATTTTGATATCCCCATATCATCATTCGGAGTAGCGGAATGAAAATCGAACTTTGAAAATTTTGAAGTTCTTGAAAATTTGAAGAACATACTCCGAATTATTGAAAACGAGTTGTTTGTTCGTTGTTTGATTGGAAAAACCATTGGGGATTGTTTACCTTAGTTGAAAACACCCTTTGGAAGCTTTAGAACTGAACAACAAGTTGAATTGGTGTGATTTGTGTGCCAAAAACTGATTTTTGCAGTCGAGATTCTGGTTCTGGAACGCAGGCCTGCGCGATCGCGCCGAGCCTCACGCGAACGCGCCCATTTCCAACTTTGTTCATCGCGATCGCGACTTACATCACGCGATCGCGAAGGGTTCTCAATTTTGCAGAAATCCTGAACTGGGACAGATTGTTCGCAAAGCGTTCGTAACAGTTTCCGCTCACCCAAACTTCAATTGTATCATCAAATATGGTGATTTTGTAGATCACTAACCAAAAATCATCCAAATTCCGAATCTGATTAGTGGCGATTCGATCTTTTGCCATTTGATCGCGTCACTTCCGGTTAGTACTTTGAGGGTAACACTCCTACCCAATTAGTACTAATCCATTGTGCGACTAGGAAACTCGTGCCTAGAAGGAGAGTAGAGCTCAAAGAAGACTCGTAGTATATTTGTTTGGCTCAAGTGCTCATTTATAAAGCCGTTCGCCCATCGAGTCCCATCAATTCCACTCACCCCGAAGAGCGTTTGGTTCTTGTGACTTGAGTGATTATTGAGGTGGTTGTTCAACTACGAGGAAGCCTTTGAGATCAAGCGTGAGTGATAAATCCCCCGCCACTAAATTGAGTGTACCCGAGTGACACAACAAAGGTGAGGGAGCGAGTGAGGGCTTTTACTCTAACCTCTTTCTTATTTTTGATTTGTGTAGGTACATGGCCGGAGACGTGTATGATGCCGATGAGGACACGTTGAGTACTTTGGCCAACATCTTGGCCGAGGTAAGGTCTTTGGACAAAAGGCTTGAGCGCCTTGAAAGAAAAGGGACCCCGAGTGTCCAAAAGGGTACCGAAGGAGGTACTAGTGATGAAGTGATGGGCAATCCCCAACCGTTGGGCAATCCCCAACAAGTGGGCATTCCCCACCACATGGGCATTCCCCAACAAGTGGGCGCTCCCCACAACTTGGGCAATCCCCAAGGTAATAGTGAGCATGGTGATGAGCTTAAAACGACACTTGTGGTACGGAGGAGTTTGGGTGCCATGAGTCATGACGATCCGGAGCATGTGCAAAGGGAGAACCTCTTCCATGCTAGGTGTCGAGTGATGGGTCTAGTGTGCTCAATGATCATTGATTCGGGAAGTTGTGCTAACATAGTGAGTGAGACCTTGCTTTCCCAAGTGCAATTGCCTACTAGAGCACATCCGCATCCATACCGTTTACAATGGTTGAGTGAGTGTGGAGAGTTGAGGGTGGAGAAGCAAGTTTTGATTGAGTTTAGCATTGGCAACTACCGAGACAAGGTAATGTTCGATGTAGCCCCTATGCAAGCTTGTCATCTCTTGTTTGGGAGGCCGTGGCAATATGATCGGAGTGTAGTACATGATGGTAGGACCAACTCTTACACGGTCTTGCACGGCTCTAGAAAGTATATACTCAAGCCCTTGACACCGAAGCAAGTAAGTAATGACTATAGGATTATGAGGGAGTTGAGGGAAGCGGCTAAAGCCAAGTCACCTATGGTGCTTGAGCCCGGAATCAACAATCTTATGGTCATGCCCTTGCGAGATGAGAGTGAAGCATCACCCGGACCTACAATTGGCCTTGAGCGAAAAATGAAAGAAGTGAGGGAGGAGGAAATCTCGAGTGAGAGTGGGAACACACTTCGTTCTAACCATGATCTATCTTCTTCTCTTTCTATTTGTTTTGGCTCATGTGTAGGTACACTTGGAGGCGAGCTAGTGGAGCCTCGACCGGTTGATAAGGAAGAAAGACAAGAGGGTGGAACTCGACATTGTGAGCTTCATGAAGGAGGATTCAAATACGACACTTCAAACGATGTGAGTGCTCACGGGAGCGACTCAAATGTAAGTGTTACCTTTCCTTCTCATGAACATGTTGATCCCTTGTCTTGCGAAGATTCAATGCTAGCTGGTGCTTGTAATGCATTTGATGAAATGGCAACTAGTGTAGAGTCGAATGGTCAACTTGTGGTTGCTTGTGAACCGCTAGTAGAGAGGGATGAGAAGCCACATCATGATGTGAGCCCGGAATTCAAAGGACCTCTCTCTAGTGAAATCGTGGTAGTTGACCTTGCTTGCGACCCTTGTTATGACACCCCACCCATGTTTGAAAAAGGGGAAGATGAGTTATGTGACTCCGCCCTTGTTAATATAATTGATTTTGGTGGATTTGTGTGTCGTAGTGAGGATGAGAGTGAACTTGAGGAGTCCAAATTGCATGAATTGGACAAGGTCGTCTATGATGACTCCTCAAGTGAGAGTGAAAATCCTAGTCTTGATACTATGTCTTCGTTTGACTATGAAATTGAGGTGCATGCTTTTATATTTCCATTGTGTGGAGGCATCTTCAATTGTGAAGGCGATTTGTATCGGACTAGAGTTGAGGATGAAATGAAACCTCCGTGGTGTGAGGGATTTGATCCCATAGACAACTCTTTGGTTGTAGCTTCGAGTGAGGTAGATGATTCTTCTAGTGACCCTACTCTTGTTGGTTCGGGTTACGATGATGAAGAGACCATTGATAATGCCTTCCTTGAGAGCTTGCTTTGTGGGAGGAGTTGTCTCGAGGATGAAATTGGAGGTGAGGAGGTACCTCTTAGTGTGAGTATGAGGGCTTTTAAGAAGGGGAGTGGGGTATTTGATGCTAATTGTGTATTGCACTACTTTGCCTATTCCCTCCCCTATGTTAACCACACTTTGAGACTTGAGCATGCCGAAACCGTTGTGCCGCATTGTGAAAATATTGCATCGAAGGTTTGGTGTGTTGATCATGAGCTTAGGGATCATAGGAACTTTGATTGTTTAATCTTGAATGCTCCATGTTCTATTGATCTCTTTGCTTGTCGTGTTGGTGAGTGCTTGTCACCATGGAGCCAAGAACTTGTTGTCTCCTTTGGAGACGTAAGCTTTTTGATTTGCATTGATACTTGGCTCTATCACAAGAGTGAATTTTCCACATCACTTACCTTCACTCTTGTCGGGCTTGCCTACTCGCATCGTGGGAAGCCTTGGTGCACTACTCTTGAACGTAGGGATTGTAGGGATTTTGATAGCTTAATCTTGCGTGTGCCATACCCTATTGATCTCTTTATTTGTTCTTGTGTTGGGAGCACTTTGTTGTCAAACCAAGTACTTGCTAGCTCCTTTGGGAGCGTGAGCTTCTTTGTTGCTATTGATACTTGGTTGTACCACAAGAGTGGGTTTTCCCACGCTTGTGCACTAACCTACTCTTGTAGTAGGAGTTTTTTTGTTTTTGTTTGCCTTTTTGATGTAGGTGATGATCCCTTGGAGGAGGACGCCTTAATTTCGAGGACGAAATTTTCTCAAGAAGGGGAGGATGATGCGGGGCAAATTGCATCGACACCTACACTTGGTCCAGGAGTCAAGGCATGGATGATATGAGCTCGGGAGGCGACTTGAAGACCATGCATTGAAGCTCAATCAAAGTGGAAACAGGGCCGGAACCAGTGCTGGAAACAGGGGAGCCAAAGCAGGGCAAAACAGGACAGCATTTCCTGAGCTACTGCCTGGCGCCAGACATCTTCTCTGCGCGATCGCGCTGACACCCACGCGATCGCGAAGGCCAGCTGTTTACCTTGCGCGATAGCGCCCTGCTTGACGCGATAGCGTGATCTGAAGACTAGTTCCCTGCGCGATCGCATATCCTTTAGCGCGATCGCGAAGGCCATTTGGGCAGTGCGGACCAGAATGTTGGCAAATGTTGTAAGGGGAAACTATAAATACCCCATTAGCTCATTTATTGCTTTTTAGCTAACCTTGAATGTAGAATGACATTTTCTTTGAGTGAATCTCAATGATGAACCCGTGAACGGGCATGATTTCACTTGGTGGATTCCAAGTTGAACATCGAAACCTCTCCGATCATTCTATTTGCAAGAGCCGGGTGCCTCTTGAGGGTAGTTGCTTAGTATAGGTGATCCTTGACTTCACCCGGGGTGTATCGAGACGAGTTCCTCGGTGCTACTTAGGTAAACGTTCAAGCCTCGTCTTGCTTTTATCTCGATATCTTTATTGATATCGCCTATCTTGTTTTCGTTTCCGCACTTTTGTTTCGTTTGTCGCTTCCGCCTATTTTCCGCTACATCAGGCGGACCGCCCACCTACCCTAGGCGGACCGCCCAGTGTGCTGGGTGCTTGGTTTTGCTCCGTTTCATGGTTTTTTGTGTTTGTTTCGATTCCGAACCTCTTGGTTAGTGTTTCTAAGGTATTAGTCCTACTTTATTGACACTAATCTTTGATCATTAGGGTGTTGTGTGTCTTGGAATCTTTACTTAAAGACGTAGAATTTGCTTGCTTCAAGTGCGCATTAAATTAGCTTCCGTACATCGAGTCCATTTAAACTCCATTCCGAACCATTACTTGGGTGCATTAGTTGATTGATCTTGCCATTGTGATTGCTAAGAGACAAGAAGGTCTTGAGTGGAAAAAGGCTTGAGTGGTGAGAATAATAGAGTAGGGTCACAAAAGCCAACGACCTTGAGTGTATACACGAGTGGAAAGAAAATTGAGTGACATCTTTTGAGTGATACACGAGAGGGAGTGAACTTGTGAGGTCCTATACTTTTTGGTTACAACTATGGCTTCGGATGACGATTGTGTAGGGTATGACTCATGCGGAGATGATGGAGACTATGGTTCCTATGATGGTGATGATGGGTATTGCTATGACGATTCGGGGAACCAAGGCTCATATGATGATGAAGCGGGTCACTATGTTGATTATGAAGATGAAGATGGCTATGGGGCTTACGAAGAAGAATGTGAAGAATCTTATGCTCCAAGTCAAGAATGTGAAGATAGTGACGCTTCAAGGTATGATGATCCTACTTACTCTTCTTGTGATGAATTTGAACATAATGATAGAGACATAGAGAGAATGGATGATGAGGTTGATTATACAAATTGTGCATATGCATCTTCTCTTGGTGTTGCTTATGGTGAGCAAGAGGGTAGTAGAGGACCTTCCATTAGTATGGGAGGTGGTGGTGGTTGTTCCATGGGAAATGGGAGGTTTGCATCTTCTAGTTGATGCAGCCCAAATTGCATCGACACCTACTGATAAGAATCAAATACGAAACGCGGAAATAAAGATAAAAGATAGGAGAGCGAGACACAACTCGAACTCCCTTCGAAGTAACCACGGGGAACTTGTCCCGAGATACCCTCGAATCGGCGTCAAGAAGGACCTACACTATGCAACGACCCTCGAGACAACACCGGACTCGCAAGTCGAATGGTCGGGTTAGCGGTTCAAGACTCAACTAGGTTCCACTAGTGAATTCAAGCAACCAAGAGACAAAGGTTTCTTCCAAAGAGTTCAACTCTATTTTCATTCATCAATAATCAAAGTAAGGTAAGGTTTGAAAGAGGCTAAGTGAAGTATTTATAGGCTTCACTTAGGACTAATAAAAGGTCTAAAATACCCCCAAAGTGGGCTTAAACAAATAAAGGCCGCGCAGGGCTATAATAGGAAAGTCAAACAAAAGTCTTAAAAATCCCGCATGTGGGTAACAGGGGGAGGCGGTCCGCCCTGGGTGGGGAGGCGGCCGCCCAGTGACTTTCAGCTCTCTGGATCTGCAATTGAGGCGCCCGCCTCTTGGCCTGAGGCGCTCCGCCTCCTGACTTCCAAGCCTCTGGATTTTGGGAGGCGCCCCGCCTCAGCTGGGAGGCGCTCCGCCTCTTTCTGGAGCTACTTGGGGTGTCTCATTTTGTGTCTCTTGAGCCTCTCCAAGTGTCCCCGAAGGTCCTCCATTCATGGCACACCAAAGCATGGTCTTCAAGTTGCTCTTGGGTCCTTCTTCTATGCTCTCTTCCATGTCAAGTGAAGATGAGTATCTTGGATTAACTTGGCTTGACTCCGAGTGAAAGGTCTTGAGGCCGTTTGGGGCTTATCATCCTCCCTTCTTGAGAGGATTTCGTCCTCGAAATCGAAGCATCATTCACGACCTCTTCATCATCATTCACGACCTCTTCATTACCTACATTCAAAGGAACCAAGTCACTAACATTGAAAGTATTAGAAACTTGATACTCACTTGGCAAGTCGACCACATAGGCATTGTTGTTTATCTTCGAGAGCACTTGGAATGGTCCATCTCCCCGGGGTGCCAACTTCCCTTTCCTAAGGTTTGGAAACCTCTCTTTCCGGAAGTGCACCCACACATAGTCACCCTTCTTGAGTTCCACCTTCTTGCGTCCTTTGTTCTTCTTGGAGGCAACCTTAGCATAAGATTCCTCCAAGGTCTTCTTTGCCTTGGCATGTAGCTCCATCAAAGCCTTAGCTCGAGCTTTCCCTTCAAAATTAACAACCATTTCCCTTGGCAAAGGGGTGAGATCAAGGGGAATCAAGGGGTTAAAACCATAAACACATTCAAAAGGAGTCATGCCAATCGCGCTATGCAATGTACGATTGTAGGCAAACTCCATCATAGGCAATCTATCAATCCACGTCCCGGCCTTACCTCGGGTCATGGCCTTTAGAAGAGCACCCAAGGTCCGGTTTACCACTTCGGTTTGACCATCGGTTTGTGGGTGGTGGGACGTGGAAAACAAGAGCTTGGTGCCTAAAGCACCCCATAAACTTCGCCAAAAATGGCTTAGGAACTTAGTGTCCCTATCACTCACTATCGTTTGAGGCACACCATGTAGCTTCAAGACATTTTCAACAAACAAGGAAGCTACATGTTGGGCGTCATCGCATTTCTTGCACGGAATGAAATGAGCCATCTTTGAAAACCTATCTACGACAACAAAGATGCTATCGTGGCCCCCCCTAGTCCTTGGTAATCCCATGACAAAATCCATTGATATATCCAACCAAGGACTAGTAGGTACGGGGAGTGGGGTGTATAACCCATGAGGGTGGGATCTAGATTTGGCACGCTTGCACTCAAGGCAATTAGTGCAAAACTTCTCCACATGCACCCTCATCTTCGGCCAATAGAATTGTTCTTGAAGAACGGCCAAAGTCTTTCTTGCCCCAAAATGACCCATGAGTCCTCCACAATGTGCCTCTTGCACAAGCAATTCCCTCCATGAGGACTCGGGTATGCATACTCTACCATGCTTAAAGATGAATCCGTTAGACCATTGGTATTTTTCAACTCTCTCCCCTTTCTCTAGAGCATCATAGACACTCTTTAGCCTTGGATCGTGAGCATACATCAATTTGATACTCTCGAATCCCATGAGCTTAGAGGTGAGAGTGGTGGCTAATGCGAACTTTCTAGAAAGCGCATCCGCCACAACATTGTCCTTCCCTTTCTTGTATTGGATCACATAGGGAAAGGACTCAATAAATTCAACCCACTTGGCATGCCGCTTATTGAGCTTCTCTTGGCCTCTCAAATGCTTGAGTGACTCATGGTCACTCTTGATTACAAACTCACGAGGCCAAAGATAATGTTGCCAATGGGCAAGGGCTCTCACAAGGGCATACAACTCCTTGTCATATGTAGAATAATTCAAGGAGGCCCCTTTCAACTTTTCACTAAAGTAGGCGATGGGTTTGCTATCTTGCATTAATACACCACCAATTCCCACCCCCGAGGCATCACACTCAACCTCAAATGCTTTCCCAAAGTCGGGCAATTGCAATAGGGGGGCGGTACTCAACCTACCTTTCAACTCTTGGAAAGCCTTCTCTTGAGGCTCTCCCCAAACAAAGGGTTGGTCTTTCTTGACCAATTCGGTGAGTGGAGCGGCTATGGAGCTAAAGTCCTTCACAAATCGCCTATAAAAGCTAGCAAGACCATGAAAGCTCCTCACTTGAGTCACGGTGGTAGGAGTAGGCCAATCACGTAGGGCCTCTACCTTAGACTCATCCACCTCCACTCCTTGGGCACTCACAACAAACCCAAGAAAGACAACTTTTTCCACACCAAAGGCACACTTTTTGAAGTTAGCATAGAGCTTTTCGGCTCTCAAGGCTTCAAGCACTTGCCTAAGGTGGTCAACATGTTCATCAATTGTCCTACTATAGATCAAGATATCATCAAAATAGACAACGACGAACTTGTTGATAAAAGACTTCAACACATAATTCATGAGTCGCATGAAGGTGCTAGGTGCGTTGGATAGCCCGAAGGGCATAACCAACCATTCATAGAGACCGAATTTGGTCTTGAATGCGGTTTTCCATTCATCCCCGGGTTTCATCCGGATTTGATGGTAACCGGACCTAAGGTCGATTTTGGAAAAGACACACGACCCACTCAATTCATCCAACATATCATCAAGCCGTGGAATAGGGTGACGATACTTGATCGTTATCTTATTCACGGCTCGGCAATCCACGCACATTCTCCAAGTGCCGTCTTTCTTTGGGACAAGAATGACCGGTACGGCACAAGGACTCAAACTTTCCCTCACCAAGCCTTTTGAAAGCAAGTCATCAACTTGTTTTTGCAACTCCCTCGTATCCTCGGGATTGCTTCTATAAGCCGGCTTGTTCGGGATTTGAGAGCCCGGAATAAAATCAATTTGATGTTCAATACCCCTCAAGGGAGGTAAGCCATCGGGCATCTCATCCGGGAACATGTCCCTATAGTTCTCCAAAACATTTTGCAAAACACTAGGCAAAGGACTAGAAGAAACATCATAATTAGAGTTAAGGATCATACCTTTGTGCACTAGGCATAGGAGAAACTTGTTGCCATCATTACCTCTTAGGAGCTCGCCCGGTTGCATCATGGCACATATGCCACCGGTGGATGAAGTAGGTGGGATTGCCACCATGTTTTTGGACAAAGGACTAGTCTCAATGATTGACTTAGCCTTTGCCGCCTCCCTCAACTCCTTCATTCGGTTGTAGTCATCACTCACTTGTTTAGGAGTTAGGGGTTTCAACACAAACTTCCTTCCCTCATGTTGGAGCGTGTAAGTGTTAACACGTCCATTGTGAACCACTTGTCGGTCAAATTGCCAAGGCCTTCCAAAGAGAAGGTGGCAAGCTTGCATGGGCACAACGTCGAACAAGTGTTCATCAACATAACTCCCCATTTTGAACTTGATCATTGCTTGCTTTACTACCTTAAGCTCCCCACATTCACTAAGTCATTGTAACCGGTAGGGCTTGGGATGCTTCATGGTAGGTAACTTCAATTGGGTTATGAGAGATTGACTCACCACATTAGTACAACTCCCGGAGTCAATGATCATAGAACACACAACTCCCTTAACACGACACCTAGCATGGAAGAGGTTTTCCCTTTGCAAGGTCTCACCATCCTCCGCAATCATAGCTCCTAGACTTCTCCTCACTACCAAGAAAGTATGAGGTTCCTCATCCTCCACTGTGTCATCTTCACCATCCTCCTCTACTCCCTCATCTCCCTCTACTCCCTCATCTTCCTCCGGCTCACTCTCTTGCTCATATGCATTATCACCAACAACAACCATATTTCTTTTCGTAGGACACTCTTTGGCAAAGTGCCCATACCCTTTGCATTTGTGACATTGAATGGAAGAAGAAGTAGGAGCATTCAATTGGGTTTTAGAGTTACCTCCCACATTGGGTGTGAACTTCTCAAATGGCTTCTTCACATCCTTGGTTGCATTGGCTCCACTCGTTCCACTTGCACTCGGGAACCTTGCATTTGTGGTAGGAGGCTTCCATCCCTTTGTATTGCTTGTGGGAGTAGTAGTGCTACCCTTGTAGCGAAAGGACTTCTCCTCTTTGAGCCATTTCTCGGCTTCAACCGCATCATCACATAGCTTGTAGAGATCATCATATCGGTGGAACTTCAATTGTGTAGCTATGTCTCGGTTTAAGCCCCCTTTGAAACGGATTATGGCCATCTCATGATCTTCATCATCAAGGTCAAGGTTCATTCGGACTTGCTCAAATTCATTGAAGTACTCCCCAACCGAATTGGAACCTTGTTTCAACTCATAGAGACGCTTTTGTTGCTCAACCCGGTATTGGCTAGTCAAATACTTCTCATCCATCACCCGGATCAACTCTTCCCAAGTAAGATTAATAGCCATTCCCGTCCTCCTTCTATTCCTCTTCACCGACTCCCACCAAGTAGAAGCAAAAGATTCGAAGGAAGATATTGCATACTTGGTTTTCTTCAACTCGGGCATATCATTGGTTTCAAATATTCGTTCCATAGCCAATTTCCAATTCTTGTACTCCACCGGGTCACTACTTCCTTTGAAAGAAGGAATAGTGAGCTTCACACTATTGAGGTTGTTGTTGTTATCACGACCCCCTTGGAATGGCTCCGGTTGGCCCCCATAGTGATCCCCATAACCACCATAACCTCCATAGTCTCTCCTAACATTCCCTCCATCATGTCCTAAGGGTGGCCCTCGACCTCGGCCTCTACCCCGATCCACATTCCGACCCCAATTCATACCTCTCCTCGGTTGAAAGTGATCATCAAACCCATACATGTCATCCCCATAATTGGCTTCCTCCCCCTCTTGAGCTTCATCAACATGCTCAAGAGGTTGCACATTTCGGATGGGTTGTGGTAATGGAATGTTTCTTGGAGGGTTGTCTAAGATACGGGGAATGCCCGTTCGTTGGGGATTGCCCATCATTTGATCCATCCGCTCTTTATCTTCCTTTACCCGTTAATGCTTGAGCAATTCAACAACTTGCTCCGGGGTAAAGGTAGGACTATTTGATCCCTCCCCGGCCTCCATTGGGACTCTCGGGGTCCCCTTTTCAATTGGGACACTCGGGGTCCCCCTTTCATTGTGGACGCTCGGGGTTCCATGTTCTCCTTGAGTACTTGAAGCTCCCTTTTCAAGAGACTCAATTCTTTGATTCATGAGGTCCATCTTGGCAAGAAGATTAGCCAAGGCCTCCTTAATGAAATCTTGTCCGTCGTTAGCCATGGTACCTACAAGGAAAGAAACAAGAGTTAGTTTAAACACCTCACTCGCTCCCTCACTTGAGTTCACTCGGGTCACTCGTATAAGGGGTGGTGGATTTTTCACTCTTGCTTGAACCAAAAGCTTCACGGAGTTGAATAGTAAACCTCAACTTAACCACTCAATTCAAAAGTCCAATGAGCTCCGGGGTGAGTGGAGTTAATAGGACTCGATTGGAACGGTAAGCACTTTAATTGAGGACTTGAAGCAAAAGATACTACGGATCTTCTTGGATTTCTAGTCTCCTCTCTAAGGCACGATGATCCTAATAGCTCAAAGTGATTAGCACTAATCGAGTAGGATTATACTCTAATAGCACTAACCGGAAGCAATGCAATCAACAAAACAAGGAATCCTAGAAGAAACTACCCAATTCCGAACCTTCAGGAAGTAGGCGCCCCGCCTCAGAAAGTGGGCGGTCCGCCCTGAACAACTTGCAGAAGGAGGCGCTCCGCCTCTCTGGATGAGGCGCTCCGCCTCAGAAAAATCCAGAGAGCTCACAGAGCTGAAGCGCTCCGCCTACCAATTGAGGCGCTCCGCCTCTGCACTTTTCAGCACTGTTCGCTTCGCGTTTTTGTTGGTTTGGCACCCAAGAATCCAACTATCCAAGCGTTGTTTTAGTAATTCAATGGTACCCAAATGTTGTATCAGTCACAAAGATCAAACCCCAACAACTTCTAACAAACCCCAATCACAAACAAGGAATTCACCATGATCATCATCTTCAAAGCTAGGGTTTAAGAACTTTCAAATTTTCAAAGGGGTTTCAAAATCTCAATTCATGTAATACAACTCCAAATCGGGTGTTTAAGGTACCAAAAGAACGGGAATCACACAAAGATCAAACCCCGATAACAAGTTCTCAATTCCACCTCAATCCAACCCAAGAATCAGTCAAAAATTGTCAAGAACAAGTTCATCAAGGGTTTAAGGGGTTTTGGGGTTTTGATTTTCAAATTCCACCAATCCAAGTGTTTTTGGTATCCACACAACGGGGTTTCAACCACGATCAAGAATCTATAACACCCATACGAAGAATCATCCAAACCAACAAGATACGCCAAATTTTTAGATTTTCATTTTTCCAATTTTTTTTGTAGTTTTCTTCTTTTAACAACAATAAACAAGAACCTAAAGTCGAAACTAACCTAGGCACGAAGAATCAAGGGTCGGGGGTTTGTAGAAACAAAACCCGAGCCTTGCTCTGATACCAAGATGATAAGAATCAAATACGAAACGCGGAAATAAAGATAAAAGATAGGAGAGCGAGACACAACTCGAACTCCCTTCGAAGTAACCACGGGGAACTTGTCCCGAGATACCCTCGAATCGGCGTCAAGAAGGACCTACACTATGCAACGACCCTCGAGACAACACCGGACTCGCAAGTCGAATGGTCGGGTTAGCGGTTCAAGACTCAACTAGGATCCACTAGTGAATTCAAGCAACCAAGAGACAAAGGTTTCTTCCAAAGAGTTCAACTCTATTTTCATTCATCAATAATCAAAGTAAGGTAAGGTTTGAAAGAGGCTAAGTGAAGTATTTATAGGCTTCACTTAGGACTAATAAAAGGTCTAAAATACCCCCAAAGTGGGCTTAAACAAATAAAGGCCGCGCAGGGCTATAATAGGAAAGTCATACAAAAGTCTTAAAAATCCCGCATGTGGGTAACAGGGGGAGGCGGTCCGCCCTGGGTGGGGAGGCTGATGCAATATAAAATGGCCTCGACGACAACCATCAAAAGCCATGCTCGAGAGCACAACGGATACGAGTCAAGGCCTCCGGAAACAACTTGAAGATCGTGCATTGGAGCGCCAACGGATGGAGGAAACAGGGCAGGAAAACAGGCAGCCCAAAACAGGGCAAAACAGGGGAGCAATCTGGGAGCTCACTGCCTGAGGAAGAACAAGTGTTCTTCGCGATCGCGTCCATGTCTGCGCGATCGCGAAGAGGAATCCATTGCCCTGCGCGACAGCGTGTTATCTCGCGCGATCGCGAGGAGTTCAAGGCCAGTTCGATCGATCTCTGCGTGACAGCGTCCAAGCCAGCGCGATCGCGATGCTTTGAAGAATGCCCAGCGCGATCGCGAGCCTTCCTGGCGCGATCGCGAAGAAGAAGTACTGAGCAGCGAGGCAGAATCAGTTTCAGGGCCATTTTTGTCCATTTGACATGTAAATGTATATATAGCTAGTTTTAGCTTCATTTCATTAGTTTTAGCTTGAATTGAATAGAGAGAAGAGAGAATTAGAGAAGAGGCCGAGCCCTTCTAGTCCGAAGCCCGAGGCTTCATGTATCTCGTTAACTTGGAACCTATGGCGATCGACACCTAGTTGAGTCCATTGTAAGGTTCGAGTTTCACTTTCTCCCTTTTGGATTATTAATTCATGTCTTGAATTCATTAATCCGTTCTTTCTTCTCGTTTCTTGACTCCCCAATCCTTGTTTCCCCGATATCATTGATATCACCTATCGTGTTATTTATCGCTTCCGCCTTGTTTGTGTCATTATTTAGCTTCCGCGTATTTTGGATTGCATCAGTTGGTATCAGAGCAAGGCTCGGGTTATGTTCTTACAAACCCCCGTTCCTTGTTCCATATGTTAGTATTGTTGTTGTGTTGATCTTGTTGTTCTTGAAAAGGAAGAAAAACAAAAAAATAGAAAAACTAGAAAAGTTGAAAAAAATTGGTTGAGCGGGTTGGATACGAATCCCCGAGTGTTAAAAAGTAGTGGGGTTTGTTCCTTGTTGTATTCCCGTCGTTTTGATACCCATATCTCGTGTTTTGGTGTTACGATTCAAAAGTTTCGAAAATCAAAATCCAAAGTTTGAAAATTTCTTGAAAACGCTTCAATCTTGATTCGAAGCTTGTTGTTGTTGTTTGGGGTTGGAAAACTATTGGGGATTGATGATATTAGTTGTATACACCTTTGGGTATCGTTGGTTTTGCGTTTCGGGTTGATATCGAGCCAAAGTTTTGGCCAAAATCGCCAAAAAACCCGTTTTTGAGCTGCTGTGAAATCGCAGAAATTAACCCTTCGCGATCGCGAAGAGCAATTTCGCGATAGCGAAGAACAAAATTATTTTTTGAAAAATTAACCCTTCGCGATCGCGCGCGTCTGGTCGCGATAGCGAAGAACAAAAAAATTTTCAGAATTCCAGTTTTGGGACAGAATGTTCGCAACGGCTTCCGAACAGATTCCAAACATCATGACTCCAATTGGAACATTAAATATGATGAGTTTGTAGATCACAAACAAATTTTCATTCGATTCCAAATCCGTTTGGTGCCGATTCGAGTCGATTCTTTTGTGTCCCGTTTTCTACCATACCTCTTGGTTAGTGTTTTGAAGGTAATTGGCCTACTTGAAAGCCACTAATCCTTTAGCGTATTAGGTATTCGTGCGTAGAGGAGATTAGAATTCATAGAAGAGTCGTAGAACTCCTTTTGGCCTCAAGTGCGCACTTTAAATAGCCGTCCGTACATCGAGTCTCATTAATTCCATTCCGAACTTTAACTTGGACATGCTAGTTGTGATTACCTTGGTTCCCAAGTTGATAAGGCCTCGCTCTTGAGTGTACATATATTGAGTGATACACGTGAGGGAGTGACTTTTGGGAGGTTTTGTTTGGGTGATTGCAAACAATGTCGGATATTGATGATGGAGTAGATTGTGGCTCATGTGGCGATGATGCGAGTTGTTATGACTCGTATGGTGATGATGGAGACTATGGTTCCTACGAGGGTGATGATGGCCATTGTTATGATGATGGAAGCCATGGCTCCTATGATGATGAAGCGGTTCACTATGATGATCGTGAGGTTGATGATGACTACGAAGCTTGTGATGAAGAATGTGACGATGCCTATGCTTCTAGTCAAGAAATCGAAGATGGTGACGCTTCAAGGTATGATGATCCTACTTACTCTTCTTGTGAAGAATTTGATATTGATGATGGTGACATAGGTAGAGTTGATGATGATGATGAACATAGGGGTTATTCTTATGCATCTTCTCCTAGTGTCGCTAATGGAGTACAAGGGAGTAGTGGAGGACCTTCCATTAGTATGGGAGGTGGTGGTGGTTGTTCCGTGGGAAGGGAGAAGCTTGCATCTTCTAGGTACGCTAAGCGGCCTAATGCTTCTAATTCCCATGTTGAGGTTGGTTTGGGAGATGGTGTTGCTTTTGCTACAAAGGGGTTGTATGCCGTGAGAGGCGTGGATGGTTGTAGTAGGAGTAGTACTATGGGCTATGGAACCAAGGCGGGAGGCACTTATGGGTTCCATGGCGAGGTTCCTTCC
The DNA here is from genome assembly GCA_037355625.1 of Petunia x hybrida. Taxonomy (NCBI): domain Eukaryota; kingdom Viridiplantae; phylum Streptophyta; class Magnoliopsida; order Solanales; family Solanaceae; genus Petunia; species Petunia x hybrida. The sequence continues at coordinate 5,073,592 of JBBBVM010000609.1, forward strand.
TTGACTTCCAACAACATTTCTAATGTTGGGAGAGTGACGGGAAGTGGAGATTGTTCTAGTGGTGTTGCCACTAGTGGAGGGATAAGGAAGACCCAAGTTGTTGGTGTTGACACTTGTGGGCGTCCAAATTCTCATTTGGGTGCCAATGTGCAAAACTTGGGTAGATGTAGGTTCGTTGTTGGGGTAGATGGAATTGATGGATACTTGCTCAAGATTAGTGGTACCGATGCCAATTGTATTAGCACCTCTTTGGTTGATAGGCTTAGGATACCATGCCATAAGCTAGCGCATCCTTATGAGTATGATGGAGTGTGGGTTTCTAAGGAGGCTCGGGTACTCATATCTCATGGGAGTTATAGATGCTATGTGTGGTGTGACGTGTATCCCATGCGTCATGTTGATGTGTGGATAGGTGACCGGTGGTTGGAGGGGAAGAGGGTGCAATATAGTATGGTGAAGGGTGCATATCTTGTGGGCGTGGGGCAAAGAGTCTATGACTTTGTGCCTTACCGGGCGAAGAGCCGAGTGCCTACTAGTACCCCTTCCTTGGCTAGGCAAAGGAGCAAGGATCGGGAACTTCATTCCATGGGCAACAATGTACAAACAAGAAGTCCTACAATGACAAGAAGTGGTGGGACTAAATCAAGTGAAGGGTTGATAAAAATCAACAAGGTGAACCAACCACAAATTGCAAAATCAAGTGGTTCACCAACAAAGAAGAAGGAGACCTCAAGTGATGAGTCTCCAAGTCCTAGATTCCGGGTTGACGTGAAGAGTCCACCTACTCCGGCTATGGGTATTCTTGGGCCTCGTCCCAATTCGCCCGAATTTGAGAGACAAAAGATAGAGAGGAGCAAGGGAGCGACCGGTGACAACTCTCGAGTGGAAAAAGGAGAGGTTGTGATGAGTGATGTGAGTGGGTTGTCACCACCCGAATCTACACCCGACCTTGGAAAAAAAATGAGGGAAAAGAAAGAGGGAAAAAGAAAAATTGAGAGTGAGGGCACCCCTTATTCTAACCTTAACCCTTTATCTTTTTCTTCTATGTGCTTGAATTCTCTTGTAGGGATTCTTGGAGGCAAACCGATGGAGCCTCAACCATGTTCTGAGATGGAAAGACAAGGTGAAGGCGATGCCGAATGTGAGATACAAGGTGAAGACGTTCATGACACTTCAAAGGTATGTGTTAGTTCTTCCTCCCTTGAGTATGATACTTCCTTGTCTTGTGATGTTGTTAGTGAGCACTCTAGGCTAGTTGATGATTTGCATGACTATAATGTGTTTGCAACTAGCGTAGAGCCTTTGGGTCAACTTGTGTGTGCAAATGAACCACTAGTTGAGAGGGTTGAAAGGCCACATCATGATGTGAGCTCGGTGTTCATTGAACCTCTCTTTAGTGAGAATGTTGAAGTTGACCTTGTGTGTGACCCTTGTTATGACACCCCGCCCATGTTTGATAAAGGAGAAGATGAATTACATGATTATCCTATTCTTCCCTTTGATTGCTTATTTGCTAGCGGTGGTATCTTGTGTCGTAGTGAGGAAGTTCGTAACCTTGAGGAGTCTCTTGAGAATGAGATAGATCAACTTGTGTTCGATGACTCCTCAAGTATAGATGTGATCTCTAGTTTGAGAACTTCACCTTTGCTTGCTAGCGAGCTTGAGAAGTGCGCCTATACCAATCCTTTGTATGAGGGCAACTTCAATAAAAATGGTGAATTGTATCAAACTAGAGTAGAGTGTGAGTTTGGACCTCCATGGATTGGAATGCCTAACTCTATAGATAATCCGTTGTTTGAGACCTCCCTTGGGAGTTTGTCTAATGACGAGGGTTGTCTTGGGGGAGTATTTGGAGGTGAGGAGGTACCTCTCGGTGTGTGTAAGAATGCTCTTAAGAAGGGGAGTGGAGTAGTCGATGTTAGTTGTGAATTGAACTATTTTACTTACTCCATCCCATATGTTGAGCACACCTTGAGTGTTGAGCATACCCAAGCCGATGTGTCCCTTTGTGATAAACTTGATGTGAAGGCTTGGTGTGTTGATCATGGACTTAGGGGTCGTGGAGGATTTAATTGCTACATGCATATCCTTGATCTCTTTGCTTGTTGTGATTATGAGTGCTTGTTCTTGTCGAGCCAAGAATTTGTTGTCTCTTTTGGGGACATATGCTTTTTAATTGGTATTGATGCTTGGCTCTATCACAAGAGTGTGTTTTCCACACTACTTGCACTTATTCTTGTTAAGCTAACCTACTTGTGAAGTAGGAAGTTTTGGTTGTGCTTGTTCTTTGATTGTAGGTTTTGATGGTTCAATTTCGAGGACGAAATCCTTTCAAGAAGGGGAGGATGATGCAATATAAAATGGCCTCAACGACAACCATCAAAAGCCATGCTCGAGAGCACAACGGATACGAGTCAAGGCCTCCGGAAACAACTTGAAGATCGTGCATTGGAGCGCCAACGGATGGAGGAAACAGGACAGGAAAACAGGCAGCCCAAAACAGGGCAAAACAGGGGAGCAATCTGGGAGCTCACTGCCTGAGGAAGAACAAGTGTTCTTCGCGATCGCGTCCATGTCTGCGCGATCGCGAAGAGGAATCCATTGCCCTGCGCGACAGCGTGTTATCTCGTGCGATCGCGAGGAGTTCAAGGCCAGTTCGATCGATCTCTGTGTGACAGCGTCCAAGCCAGCGCGATCGCGATGCTTTGAAGAATGCCCAGCGCGATCGCGAGCCTTCCTGGCGCGATCGCGAAGAAGAAGTACTGAGCAGCGAGGCAGAATCAGTTTCAGGGCCATTTTTGTCCATTTGACATGTAAATGTATATATAGCTAGTTTTAGCTTCATTTCATTAGTTTTAGCTTGAATTGAATAGAGAGAAGAGAGAATTAGAGAAGAGGCCGAGCCCTTCTAGTCCGAAGCCCGAGGCTTCATGTATCTCGTTAACTTGGAACCTATGGCGATCGACACCTAGTTGAGTCCATTGTAAGGTTCGAGTTTCACTTTCTCCCTTTTGGATTATTAATTCATGTCTTGAATTCATTAATCCGTTCTTTCTTCTCGTTTCTTGACTCCCCAATCCTTGTTTCCCCGATATCATTGATATCACCTATCGTGTTATTTATCGCTTCCGCCTTGTTTGTGTCATTATTTAGCTTCCGCGTATTTTGGATTGCATCAGAGGCGGCCGCCCAGCGACTTTCAGCTCTCTGGATCTGCAATTGAGGCGCCCGCCTCTTGGCCTGAGGCGCTCCGCCTCCTGACTTCCAAGCCTCTGGATTTTGGGAGGCGCCCCGCCTCAGCTGGGAGGCGCTCCGCCTCTTTCTGGAGCTACTTGGGGTGTCTCATTTTGTGTCTCTTGAGCCTCTCCAAGTGTCCCCGAAGGTCCTCCATCCATGGCACACCAAAGCATGGTCTTCAAGTTGCTCTTGGGTCCTTCTTCTATGCTCTTCCATGTCAAGTGAAGATGAGTATCTTGGATTAACTTGGCTTGACTCCTAGTGAAAGGTCTTGAGGCCGTTTGGGGCTTATCACCTACACTTGGTCCCGGGGTCAAGGCATGGATGATATGAACTCGGGAGACGACTTGAAGACCATGCATTGAAGCTCAATCAAAGTGGAAACAGGGCTGGAACCAGTGCTGGAAACAGGGGAGCCACAACAAGGCAAAACAGGGCAGCATTTCCTGAGCTACTGCCTGGCGCCAGACATCTTCTCTGCGCGATCGCGCCAACTCTCACGCGATCGCGATGACCAGTCATTTGCCCTGCGCGATTGCGCTCAACATGACGCGACAGCGAGCCTCTGAAGTTTAGTGCCCACGCGATCGCATATCCTTGTGCGCGATCGCGAAGACCATTTGAGCAGTGCGGACCAGAAACTTGGCAAATGTTGTAAGGGGAAACTATAAATACCCCATTCATTCATTTATTGCATTTTAGCTAACCTTGAATGTAGAATGACATTTTCTTTGAGTGAATCTCAATGTTGAACCCGTGAACGGGCATGATTTCACTTGGTGGATTCCAAGTTGAACATCGTAACCTCTTTCGATCATTCTATTTGCAAGAGCCGGGTGCCTCTTGAGGGTAGTTGCTTAGTATAGGTGATCCTTGACTTCACCCGGGGTGTATCGAGACGAGTTCCTCGGTGCTACTTAGGTAAACGTTCAAGCCTCGTCTTGCTTTTATCTCGATATCTTTATTGATATCGCCTATCTTGTTTTAGCTTCCGCATTTTGTATCGTCTTTTCGTTTCCGCGCATTTTAGATTGCAAAGTTTGGTATCAGAGCCAACCCGGGTTCGATTCCTGGCTACACCATGCGAAGTTCGGGGACGAACTTGCTTTAAAGAAAGGGGGGATGATGCAGGGCTATCAAGGATTGGGCCCGTTGTGGGGTCCACCCCCTGGAGGAGTTGCGTTGCTCGGGGTGGTCATGGTGGTGTCAGGGACGGACCTCGAATTGGGGTTGATCCGGCGGTATAAGAGTTGCGTTGCGCCTCTACCAACAGCTATGGCTTTTCATATCGTTTGTTGCTTCCGCGTATTTTGCCCCTTATCAGTTGGTATCAGAGCACGGCTAGGCTTCGTTCTTACGAATCCTCGGTCTTGTTCTTGTTGTTGTTATCCTTGTGTTGTTTGTTCTTGATTTGAAGAAAAACAAAAAAATCCAAAAATTTGAAAATCACAAAAAAATTGCTAGAAATCGTTTGTTGTAGCGATTTTATTGTTGTTTGTTACTGGGGATTGTTTGTTATCATATTCCCGTTGATTTGGTACCCTCGAAACACGATTTGAAGTCGTGAATCAAAATCTTGAAAACCAAATCTCAAAAGTTGAGAATTCACAAAATTTGATAGAACTTGTTTTGTGTTGTGAATTCTTGGTTGTTTGGTATCGGGGATTGTTCTATGTAGTTTTCCCGTCATTTTGATATCCCCATATCATCATTCGGAGTAGCGGAATGAAAATCGAACTTTGAAAATTTTGAAGTTCTTGAAAATTTGAAGAACATACTCCGAATTCTTGAAAACGAGTTGTTTGTTCGTTGTTTGATTGGAAAAACCATTGGGGATTGTTTACCTTAGTTGAAAACACCCTTTGGAAGCTTTAGAACTGAACAACAAGTTGAATTGGCGTGATTTGTGTGCCAAAAACTGATTTTGCAGTCGAGATTCTGGTTCTGGAACGCAGGCCTGCGCGATCGCGCCAAGACCCACGCGAACGCGCCCCATTGTCACTTTGTTCATCGCGATCGCGACTTATCCCACGCGATCGCGAAGGGTTCTCAATTTGGCAGAAATCCTGAACTGGGACAGATTGTTCGCAAAGCGTTCGTAACAGTTTCCGCTCACCAAAACCTCAATTGTATCATCAAATATGGTGAGTTTGTAGATCACTAACCAAAAATCATCCAATTCCGAATCCGTTTAGTGGCGATTCGATCTTTTGCTATTTGATCGCGTCACTTCCGGTTAGTACTTTGAGGGTAACACTCCTACCCAATTAGTGCAAATTCTTTGTGCGTTTAGGATCTTCGCACCTAGAAGGAGAGTAGAGCTCAAAGAAGACTCGTAGTAAATTTTTGGCTCAAGTGCTCACTAATAAAGCCGTTCGCCCATCGAGTCCCATCAATTCCACTCACCCCGAAGAGCGTTTGGTTCTTGTGACTTGAGTGATTATTGAGGTGGTTGTTCAACTACGAGGAAGCCTTTGAGATCAAGCTTGAGTGATAAATCCCCCGCCACTAAATTGAGTGTACCCGAGTGACACTTCAAAGGAGAGGGAGCGAGTGAGAACTTTTACTCTAACCTCTTTCTTGTTTTTGATTTGTGTAGGTACATGGCCAGAGACGTGTATGATACCGTTGAGGATCCGTTAAGTACTTTGGCCTACATATTGGCCGAGGTAAGGTCTATGGAACAACGGCTTGAGCGCCTTGAAAGAAAAGGGACCCCGAGTGTCCAAAAGGGTACCGAAGGAGGTACTAGTGATGAAGTGCTGGGCAATCCCCAACCGTTGGGCAATCCCCAACAAGTGGGCATTCCCCACCACATGGGCATTCCCCAACAAGTGGGCACTCCCCACAACTTGGGCATTCCCCAAGGTAATAGTGAGCATGGTGATGAGCTTAAAACGACACTTGTGGTACGGAGGAGTTTGGGTGCCATGAGTCATGAAGATCCGGAGCATGTGCAAAGGGAGAACCTATTCCATGCTAGGTGTCGAGTGATGGGTCTAGTGTGCTCAATGATCATTGATTCGGGCAGTTGTGCTAACATAGTGAGTGAGACCTTGCTTTCCCAAGTGCAATTGCCTACTAGAGCACATCCGCATCCATACCGTTTACAATGGTTGAGTGAGTGTGGAGAGTTGAGGGTGGAGAAGCAAGTTTTGATTGAGTTTAGCATTGGCAACTACCGAGACAAGGTAATGTTCGATGTAGCCCCTATGCAAGCTTGTCATCTCTTGTTTGGGAGGCCGTGGCAATATGATCGGAGTGTAGTACATGATGGTAGGACCAACTCTTACACGGTCTTGCACGGCTCTAAAAAGTATATACTCAAGCCCTTGACACCGAAGCAAGTAAGTAATGACTATAGGATTATGAGGGAGTTGAGGGAAGCGGCTAAAGCCAAGTCTCCCATGGTCTTTGAGCCCGGAACCAACAATCTTATGGTCATGCCCTTGCGAGATGAGAGTGAAACACCACCCGGACCTATAATTGGCCTTGAGCGAAAAATGAAAGAAGTGAGGGGAGAGGAAATCTCGAGTGGGAGTGGGGACGCACTTTGTTATAACCATGATTTATCTTCTTCTCTTTCTATTTGTTTGGGCTTATGTGTAGGTACTCTTGGAGGCGAGCTAGTGGAGCCTCAACCGGTTGCTAAGGAAGAAGGACAAGAGGATGGAGCTCGACATTGTGAGTTTCATGAAGAAGGACTTGAACAAGACACTTCAAGCGATGTGAGTACTCACGGGAGCTACTCAAAGGTAAGTGTTTCGTCACCTTCTCATGAACATGATTCTTCCTTGTCTTGCGAAGACTCGATACTAGTTGGCGCTTGTAGTGCATTTGATGAAATTGCAACTAGTGTAGAGTCGAATGGTCAACTTGTGGTTGCTTGTGAACCGCTAGTAGAGAGGGGTGAGAAGCCACATCATGATGTGGGCCCGGAATTCAAAGGACCTCTCTCTAGTGAAATTATGATAGTTGACCTTGCTTGCGACCCTTGTTATGACACCCCACCCATGTTTGATAAAGGGGAAGATGAGTTATGTGACTCCGCCGTTGTTGATATAATTGATTTTGGTGGATTTGTGTGTCGTAGTGAGGATGAGAGTGAACTTGAGGAGTCCAAATTGCATGAATTGGACAAGGTTGTCTATGATGACTCCTCAAGCGAGAGTGAAGACCCTAGTCTTGATATGATGCCGTTGTTTGACTATGAAATTAAGATGCATGCTTTTACATTCCCATTGCATGAGGGCATCTTTAATTGTGAAGGTGATTTGTATCGGGCTAGAGTTGAGAATGAAATGGAACCTCCGGTGTGAGGGATTTGATCCCATAGACAACTCTTTGGTTGTAGCTTCGAGTGAGGTAGATGATTCTTCTAGTGACCCTACTCTTGTTGGTTCGGGTTACGATGATGAAGAGACCATTGATAATGCCTTCCTTGAGAGCTTGCTTTGTGAGAGGAGTTGTCTCGAGGATGAAATTGGAGGTGAGGAGGTACCTCTTAGTGTGAGTATGAGGGCTTTTAAGAAGGGGAGTGGGGTACTTGATGCTAATTGTGTATTGCACTACTTTGTCTATTCCCTCCCATATATTAACCACACTTTGAGACTTGATGATAGGAATCAAATACGCGGAAAGTAAAAGATAAGAACGAGACGTAACTCGATCTCTAATCCCAAGTAGCAACGAAGAACTTGTTCCGTTACACCCCGGGAGAAGGACAAGAACACCTACGCTAGGCAACTACCCTCGAGCTAATGCGAGCACGCAAGTAGAATGGTCGGAGAGGAAAAGCATTCATCTAGATCCGCTAGAAGAACTACAAGTCCAAAATCAAAGGGTTTCATTCAATAACCAAGAGCCTTGCTCATGTTCAATGTTTAACATTCATCAACTATCATAAACTAAGTGTAAATAGGCTAGACTTTGGCTATTTATAGTGTTTACCAAGCTTGCACAAAGACTAAAATACCCTTACTAATAAGGTTTACAAAATAGGCCACGTAGGGCAAAACGGTAAAAGAAACATAGTCTTTTCAGCTGGGAGGGGCGCCTGGGACTGGGAGGGGCGCCTAGATGCAGGAGGCCTCCTGAAGGCGGGGGCCTGGCTAGGCGGGGGCCTGGCTAGGCGGGGCGCCTGGCTAGGCGGGGGCCTGGCTAGGCGGGGCGCCTGGGTAGGCGGGGCGCCTGGCGCAATTTGCATCCTTAGGCAGTGAGCTTCCCAGGCGGGGCGCCTATGCTAGGTGGGGCGCCTGGCTGTGCTGGGCCTCCCTCCTCCTCCTTAGGCGTGGGGCCTAATGCTGGGACCATCCGGAACACTTCCAAAGCCCTTGACTTCAAGTCCTTTGTATCTTCCAAGCTTGGCACATGTTGGAAAGCGTTGGAAAGTGTCTTGGCCCGATTTGGGTCTTATCATCCTCCCCTTCTTGAGAAGATTTCGTCCTCGAAATCAATGCATTCACGTCCATGGAATCATCTCTTCGGGGGCCCAATGCTCTCCTCCCTTGTAACCCTTGGTTGTCACTTTGACATAGGTCTCTTCCAAGATCCCCCTTGCCTTAACATGGGGCTTAGAACCTACAAGCAACCACAAACAAACTTCCTACCTTGAAAGTAGGTTAGTGCAAGAAGTGTGGGAAAACACACTCTTGTGATATAACCAAGCATCAATAAGAACCACAAATATCAAGTCTCCAAAGAGAACAATAAGCACTTGGTTAAAGATCAACATGCACTTGGCACCATAATAAGCAAATAGGTCATGGGGACATGGAAATTGCAAGACCAAGCTATCAAAATCCCCTTGACCCTTAAGCTCAAGGTCAACAAACCAATCCCTCCTCAAAGTGTGTTCAACATGTGGAGTGGAGTGAATCAAATAGCCCAACCTACAAGTAGGATCAAGTACTCCACTCCCCTTCTTTAGAGCATTCCTACTCACACCAAGGGATTCCTCTTTCCCTCTAATTTTATTACCTAAGCAACCCTTCTCAAAAGACAAGCTCTCAAGGAAGGCATTGATGATGGATTCTTCTTCATCACAACCCCAACAATCAATGGTAGGGTCACTCAAAGAACCACCTACCTCACCCCAATTCTTAAACAATTGGTTGCCTAAGGAATCAAATCCTTCACACCATGGGGGTTCCAATTTACTATTCACCCTAGTCCGATACAAGTTATTACCACTAATGAGAATGCCTTCAAATAATGGGTTAGTATAAACATGCATCTCGCTATCATGATCAAGCATAGACGAGTTATCAAGACTAGGTTCACTTGAGGAGTCATCATAGATAACCTTATCAAATTCATGCAATTTGGACTCCTCAAGGACAAGACCATCCTCACCACAACACATTGGTCCACCAAATAGAAGCATATCAATTAAGGAATGGTCAACTACCTCATCTCCCTCCTTGTCAAAGGTTGGTGGTGTGTCATAGCAAAGGTCACAATCATGGTCAACGTTTAAATCTACACTAGGGAGGGGTTCAATGAACAATGAGCTCACATCATGATGTGGCATAGTGCTCCTCCCGACTAGTGTTTCACAAACAAATCCAAGTTGACAACTAGACTCTTCACTAGTGGTATATTCACTAGATGCATCAAAACCACCAACTAGTGTTGAGTCATCACAAGACAAGTAGCTAGTAGGCTCATGAAAAGGTGAAGCAACACTTACATTTGTAGTACTTCCTTGATCACTCACAAGGTTTGAAGTGTCATATGCAACTTCTCCTTCATGAAGCTCACATTGAGGCTCCAACGGCTTGTCTTCAAATGTACCTACACAAGAACTTTCACAAGAAAAAGTAGAAGATAAAGAAGGGTTAGAACAATGGGTGCTCTCACTCTCAATTTTTCCTTCCTCACCTCTCATCTCTCCCAATTTTACCTCATGGTCAAGTGTAGTTGGTGGTGACAATCCCCTCACATCACTCCTCAAAGCCTCTCCTTTTTCCTCTCTTGGATTGTCACCGATCACTCCCTCACTTCTCTCTATCTTTTCTCTCTCATTTGAAGTGGAGTGACTCTCATTTTGATCATTCTTTGGCAAGACAACAAGATTGTTTGCCTCGGGTTCAAGTACAATGGGTGACTTGGCTTTAGCCGCTTCCCTCAACTCCCTCATCCGCTTGTAGTCATCACTCACTTGTTTGGGAGTTAGGGGCTTCAACACAAATTTCCTTCCTTCATGTTGGAGCGTGTAAGTGTTGACACGTCCATCGTGGACCACTTGTCGATCAAATTGCCAAGGCCTTCCAAAGAGAAGGTGGCAAGCTTGCATTGGCACAACGTCGAACAAGTGCTCATCCACATAACTACCCATTTTAAACTTGATCATTGCTTGTTCCACTACCTTTAACTCCCCACACTCACTAAGCCATTGCAATCGATATGACTTTGGGTGTTTCATGGTAGGCAACTTCAATTGGGTTATAAGAGATTGACTCACCACATTAATGCAACTCCCGGAGTCAATGATCATAGAGCACACAACACCTTTGACGCGACACCTAGCATGGAATAGGTTTTCTCTTTGCAAGGTTTCGCCGTCCTCCACAATCATGGCTCCTAAGCTCCTTCTCACAACTAGTGAAACATGAGGATTATCCTCTTCAACCATATCCTCCTCCACATCATCCATAGATAGATCTTTTCGAGTGGGTTTTGGAGGTGGAGTAGTCCTTTGGGGATTGCCCAAAGGGTGGGGATTGCCCACTTGTTGGGGATTGCCCAACACTTGCTCCTTTCTTTCACGGTCTTCCTTTACCCGTTGTTGACTAAGTAATTCAACAACTTGTTCCGGGGTAAAGGTAGGGCTATTTGAGCCTTCTCCGGTTTCAATTTGGACACTCGGGGTCCTTTTCTCATTTTTGACACTCGGGGTCCCATGTTCTCCTTGTGTACTCGCGGCTCCCTTTTCAAGAGACTCGATTCTTTGGTTCATGAGGTCCATCTTGGCAAGAAGATTAGCCAAGGCCTCCTTAATGAAATCTTGTCCGTCGTTAGCCATGGTACCTACAAAGAAAGAAACAAGAGTTAGTTAAAACACCTCACTCGCTCCCTCACTTGTGTTCACTCGGATCACTCTTTTGGGTGACGGTGGATATTTCACTCGACTTGTAATTCCAAAGCTTCACGTAGATGACTACAACTCCTCAACTCAACTAAACTATTCACGAGTCACGCACACTCCGGGGTGAGTGGAATCAATGGGACTCAATGAATGCTAGGCACTTTGAAGTGAAGGACTTGAGTAAACGGTTCTACGCTTTTCTTGAAATTTCTACTCTCCTTTCTAGGCACGAATTCACCTAATAGCAAATAAATGGTTAGCACTATTCAAGTAGAACGGTTACTCAAAGTAGTACTAACTAGATGTAATGTTATCAAACAAAGGGAAATACCTACGAAAATCTACCCGAAATAACTTGTTCAGCAACCAGGAGGGGCGCCTGGAACTCAGGTGGGGCGCCTAGACTGTGCAGGATTCTAGGCGGGGCACCTGGGTCTAGGCGGGGCGCCTGAGACTTAGGCAGTGAGCAAGTCAGGCGGGGCGCCTGGCTTAGGCGGGGCGCCTGGCCTGAAGCTGTTCCCAACTCGTTTCAAGTCGATTTTCAAGCCCCAAATCCGATGTTTTCAACTTGTTTTCACAATCCAATGATACCCAAAGTTGTTCTTGATCTTCCTTAACAAAACCCAATCAAATTATCAACCAAACAATCAATCAAACCAAGGTTCAATCTCAAGAACTCAAGAACACAAGTGTTTAACAAATGGGGTTCAACAAGGATTGTGATTCTTCAAAGTAGGTGTTATACATGTTCAAATCCCACAAAATTGGTACCGAATCGTTTGTTTTTCGATGAAGTTCAATCCCCAATAACAAATTTTCAATCAAGCATCAATCCAACCCAAGAATCAAGCCCAAATCATCAAGAACAAGTTCATCAAGGGTTTAAGGGGTTTTGGGGTTTCAATTTCTCAAACTTCACCAATTCCAACAATTTTGGTACCTAAGCAACGGTAATTCAATCACGATCAAGAATCAATAACACCCATATCACAAATCATCCAAATCAACAAGATTCACCAAATTTTTAGATTTTCAATTTTTCAATTTTTTTGTAATTTTCTCCTTTCTAATAACTTGAACAAGGAAACTAAAACAGGATACTAGGCACGAAGAATCAAGGGTCGGGGGTTCGTAGAAACGAGACCCGAACCTTGCTCTGATACCAAGATGATAGGAATCAAATACGCGGAAAGTAAAAGATAAGAACGAGACGTAACTCGATCTCTAATCCCAAGTAGCAACGAAGAACTTGTTCCGTTACACCCCGGGAGAAGGACAAGAACACCTACGCTAGGCAACTACCCTCGAGCTAACGCGAGCACGCAAGTAGAATGGTCGGAGAGGAAAAGCATTCATCTAGATCCGCTAGAAGAACTACAAGTCCAAAATCAAAGGGTTTCATTCAATAACCAAGAGCCTTGCTCATGTTCAATGTTTAACATTCATCAACTATCATAAACTAAGTGTAAATAGGCTAGACTTGGCTATTTATAGTGTTTACCAAGCTTGCACAAAGACTAAAATACCCTTACTAATAAGGTTTACAAAATAGGCCACGTAGGGCAAAACGGTAAAAGAAACATAGTCTTTTCAGCTGGGAGGGGCGCCTGGGACTGGGAGGGGCGCCTAGATGCAGGAGGCCTCCTGCAGGCGGGGGCCTGGCTAGGCGGGGGCCTGGCTAGGCGGGGCGCCTGGCTAGGCGGGGGCCTGGCTAGGCGGGGCGCCTGGGTAGGCGGGGCGCCTGGCGCAATTTGCATCCTTAGGCAGTGAGCTTCCCAGGCGGGGCGCCTGGGCTAGGCGGGGCGCCTGGCTGTGCTGGGCCTCCCTCCTCCTCCTTAGGCGTGGGGCCGGGACCATCCGGAACACTTCCAAAGCCCTTGACTTCAAGTCCTTTGTATCTTCCAAGCTTGGCACATGTTGGAAAGCGTTGGAAAGTGTCTTGGCCCGATTTGGGTCTTATCACTTGAGTATGCCAAAACCGTTGTGCTACATTTTGAAAATATTGCCTTGAAGGTTTGGTATATTGATCATGAGCTTAGGGGTCATCGGAACTTTGATTGCTTGATCTTGAATGTTCTATGTTCTAATGATTCCCTTGCTTGTTATGGTTGTGAGTGCTTGTCACTATGGAGCCAAGAACTTGTTGTTCCCTTTGGGGACATGAGCTTCTTGAATGGTATTGATACTTGGCTCTATAACAAGAGCGAATTTTCTACCGTGCTTGCACTCACTCTTGTTGGACCTACCTACTCGCGTAGTGGAAGGTCTTGGTGTGCTAATCTTGAACCTAGGGATTGTAGGGAATTTGATAGCTTAATCTTGCATATGCCATGCCCTATTAGTCTCTTTATTGTTCTTGTGTTGGGAGCACTTTGTTGTCAAACCAAGTACTTGCTAGCTCCTTTGGGAGCATGAGCTTCTTTGTTGCCATTGATACTTGGTTGTACCACAAGAGTGTGTTATCCCACACTTAGTGCACTAACCTACTCTTGTAGTAGGAGTGTTTGTTTTTGTTTGCCTTTTGATGTAGGTGATGATCCCTGGAAACAGGGGAGCCACAACAGGGCAAAACAGGGCAGCATTTCCTGAGCTACTGCCTGGCGCCAGACATCTTCTCTGCGCGATCGCGCCAACTCTCACGCGATCGCGATGACCAGTCATTTGCCCTGCGCGATTGCGCTCAACATGACGCGACAGCGAGCCTCTGAAGTTTAGTGCCCACGCGATCGCATATCCTTGTGCGCGATCGCGAAGACCATTTGAGCAGTGCGGACCAGAAACTTGGCAAATGTTGTAAGGGGAAACTATAAATACCCCATTCATTCATTTATTGCATTTTAGCTAACCTTGAATGTAGAATGACATTTTCTTTGAGTGAATCTCAATGTTGAACCCGTGAACGGGCATGATTTCACTTGGTGGATTCCAAGTTGAACATCGTAACCTCTTTCGATCATTCTATTTGCAAGAGCCGGGTGCCTCTTGAGGGTAGTTGCTTAGTATAGGTGATCCTTGACTTCACCCGGGGTGTATCGAGACGAGTTCCTCGGTGCTACTTAGGTAAACGTTCAAGCCTCGTCTTGCTTTTATCTCGATATCTTTATTGATATCGCCTATCTTGTTTTAGCTTCCGTATTTTGTATCGTCTTTTCGTTTCCGCGCATTTTAGATTGCATCACTAGTTCCCATGTGAATGGTGGAAGGAGAAATGGTATTGCTCTTACCGTTACGGGGGTGCATTGCTCTAGTAGTGGTGGTGCTATGGGCTATGGAACCAAGGCGAGAGGCAATTATGGGTTCCATAGTGGTATTTCTTCCCCGACTTTCAACAACACTTCTAATGTTGGAAGAGTGACGGGAAGTGGAGGTTGTTCTAGTGGTGTTGCCACTAGTGGAGGGATAAGGAGAACCCAACTTGGGGGTGATGGTTTTCTTGGACTTGATCCTATACAAGACATGTGTGAGTGTAGGTTCATTTTTGAGGTGAATGGTAGAGGAGGATGCTTGCTTAGATTAGTGAAGCCTTTGCTAATTTTGTTAACACCTCTTGGGTTAATAGACTAAAGATACCATGCTACAAATTGAAATATCCTTATGAGTGTCAAGGTGATAAGAATCAAATATGCGGAAGCAACAATCACAAGATAACAAGAAAGTAAGGGATTGGGGAGAATAGAAATAGAAGAAAAGAACGAATCAAACTAACAAATAGATTGATTCAATAGGGAGAAGAGACTTGAACCATTAAACGGGACTCTCACTAGCGGAGATCCACCATGGATTCAACGTAAGAGATACATGAAGTCAACACTTCAACAAGAAAGGCCAAGCCTATTCTTTCTTCTCAATTCTATCTTCCAAACTAGCTACTGTTTGATGAGACTAAGTGAAGTATTTATAGGCTTCACTTAGTCATATAATAAAGGGTCTAAAGTACCCCCAAAGTGGGTTAAAACAAATAAGGCCACGCAGGGCTATAGTTGGAAGTTCATGCAAAAAGAAGTAAAATATACCGCATGCTGAAACAGGGGGAGGCGCTCCGCCTCCAGCTGATGAGGCGCTCCGCCTCAGGATGAGGCGCTCCGCCTTCTTCTGTTCGGCTCTCTGCTTTTTGGTAGGCGCTCCGCCTCAGCTTTGAGGCGCTCCGCCTCCTTCTGGAACTTGTGCAAGAGGCTCAAAATGAGCTTGGGGTGGATCCCCTTGGAGCCCAAGTGGTCCTCCATCCATGGTGCTCAAAAGCATGATCTTCAAGTTGCTTCCGGAGGCCTTGATGGTACTCCTTGTGCTCTCAAACTTGGCTCTTGATGGTTGGCGCTTTGGCTCCAATTTGGGGCTTATCATCCTCCCCTTCTTGGAAGGATTTCGTCCTCGAAATCAAACCATCAAGCCTACATTCAAAACAAGCACAACAAAGCTTCCCACTACAAGAGTAGGTTAGTGGCAAAAGTGTGGAAAAACACACTCTTGTGATAGAGCCAAACATCAATAACAAGTAAAAAGCTTATGTCTCCAAAGGAAACAACAAGTACTTGACTCCAAATTAAAGTGCACCCAACACAAGAACAAGTAAAGAGATCAATAGGATATGGAACATGCAAGGTATAGCAATCAAATTCCCTATGACCCCTAAGCTCATGACCAACACACCAAGCCTTCAAATCAATATTATCATAATGTGACACATTGGCTTTGGCATGCTCGACACCCAAGGTGTGATCAACATGTGGAGTGGAGTAAACAAAATAGTTCAATTGACAACTAACATCAAATACTCCACTCCCCTTCTTGGAAGCACTCTTACACAAATCAAGAGTGACTTCCTCACCTCCAAATCCAACTCCAAGACAATCTCCCTCATTAGGCAAGCTCCAAAGGAAAGTCTCCTAAATAGGTCCTTCATCATTATAGTCCACACAATGAAGGTTAGGACTACTAGAAGATGGTTCAACACAACCAATATCAAGACCACTCATCCCACTTGGAGTTCCAAACATTGGATCATCCATAGAGTCTAACTTTTCAAACCATGGAGGTTCTATTCGATTACCAACCCTAGTCCGATACAATTCGCTACCACAAATGAGATTATCTTCACACAATGAAAATGTAAAAGCATGCACCTCAAATTCATGGTCACACAAAAGCATGGTGTCAAAACTAGGTTCATCACTATTACCCGAGGAGTCATTGAAAACAATCCGATCCATCTCAATCACTAGGGACTCCTCAAGGTCACTACCAACCTCACTACAACACATAAGTCCACCATTATCAAGCAATTCATCAAGGGAAAGGATAGGGTATTCATTCAACTCATCTTCCCCTTTGTCAAATATGGGCGGGGTGTCATAACAAGGTTCACAAGCAAGGTCAACTACACATTCCTCACTAATGAGAGGTTCAATGAAAATCGAGCTCACATCATGATGTGGCTTATCCTCCCTCTCAACTAGTGGTCCACAATCACACACAAGTTGACCATTCGACTCTACACTAGTTGCAAACACATTGTAATCATACAAATCATCAACTAGTGTTGAGTTAGCACAAACACTACCATGAGACAAGGAAGTAACATGTTCAAGGGACGAGCTATCACTTACCTTTGAGTGGCCATCTTGCTCACTCAATGCATTTGAAGTGTCATGAATTGTCTCTTCACCTTGAAGCTCACATTGAAGAGTTTCTTCACCTTGTCTATCCTTCTTGGGGCATGATTGAGGCTCCATTGATGGGCCTCCAAGAGTACCTACACAAGCATTCACAAAAGTAGAAGAAAAAGATAAAGGGTTAAGGTTAGAATAAGGGGTGTCCTCACTCTTTTTTCCCTCTTTCTTTTCCCTCGTTTTCTTTTCAAGGTTAGGTGTAGATTCGGGTGGTGACATCCCACTCACATCACTCAACACATCCTCTCCTTTTTCCACTCGAGGAATGTCACCGGTCGCTCCCTTACTCCTCTCAATCTTTTGTCTCTCAAATTCGGGTGAGTTGGGTCGAGGCCCAAGAATACCCATAGCCGGAGTAGGTGGAGTTTTAACATCAACCCGAAATCTAGGACTAAGAGACTCATCACTTGAGGTCTCTTTCTTCTTTGTTGGTGAACCACTTGGCTTTGGAGCTTGAGGTTTGGGGTTCACCTTGTTGACAATTGTCAACTCTTTGCTTGCACTAGTCCCACCATTGCTTGTGATTGTAGGACTTCTTGTTTGCACTCTATTAACCATAGGATGAGATTCTCGCTCCTTTTCCCTTTGCATAGGCCTAGAAGGTACACTAGGAGGTGATTTGATCTTTATCCCAATAGGCTCAAAGTCATACATCGTTGGGCATTGGCCGAGGTAATACTTATCACTCACATTACTATATCGCACCTTCTTGCTTCGCAACCATGACTCGCCAAACCACACATGACAATGTTGCATGGGGTACACATGACACCAAATATAATTCCAATATCCCCTATGCGATATACACACCCGAGCTTGCTTGGAAACCCACACTCCGTAGTAGTCATAAGGATGCTCTAGGGCATAGCAAGGTAACCTTAACTCATCAACCACCGAGGTATTAATGCAATTGGTATCGGTGCCACCAATCTTGAGCAAGTACCCTCCATAACCTTCCACCTCAACAGGGAACCTCCGTAGATCCAAGTGTAGTATAGGATCATCCAAGTAAGATCTTGGAACCTCTTGATACCCATCACTATCAAATCGAAGCTTACTTATCCCACTTCTCCTAGCAACAAAACTAGTACAACTTCCACTTCCCGTCACTCTTCCAACATTAGAAGTGTAGTTGAAAGTCGAGGAAGGAGCACTACTATGGAACCCATAATTGCCTCTCGCCTTGGTTCCATAGCCCGTAGCACCACTCCTACCACCACTACTAGAGCATTGCACCCCCGTAACGGCAAGAGCAACACTTCTCAATCCACCCTTCACATGGGAGTTAGAAGCATCAAGCCGTTTAGCATAAGTAGAATAGGCAAGCTTCTCCCTTCCCATGGAACAACCACCACTTCCTCCCATACCAATGGAAGGACCTCTACTACCCCCTTGCACACCATAAGCAACACCAAGAGAAGATGCATATGCACAATTCGTATAATCAACCTCATCATCCATTCTCTCTATGTCACTATCATCATGTTCAAATTCATCACAAGAAGAGTAAGTTGGATCATCATACCTTGAAGCGTCACCATCTTCAGATTCTTGACTTGGAGCATAGGATTCCTCACATTCGTCTTCGCAAGCCCCATAGTCTTCTTCATCTTCATAATCAACATAGTGACCCGCTTCATCATCATATGAGCCTTGGTTCCCGGAATCGTCATAGCAATACCCATCATCATCACCATAGGAACCATAGTCTCCATCATCTCCGCATGAGTCATCTCCTCCACAATCTTCATCATCCGAAGCCATAATTGTAATCAAAGAGTTAAGGACCTCACAAATTCACTCCCTCACGTGTATCACTCAAAAGATGTCACTCAATTTTCTTTCCACTCGTGTATACACTCAAGGTCGTTGGCTTTTGTGACCACACTCTATTGTTCTCACCACTCAAGCCTTTTTCCACTCAAGACCTTCTTGTCTCTTAGTAATCACAATGGCAAGATCAATCAACTAATGCGCCCAAGTAATGGTTCGGAATGGAGTTTAAGTGACTCGATGTACGGAAGCTAGCTTAATGCGCACTTGAAGCAAGCAAGATCTACGACTTTAAGTAAAGACTCCAAGACACACAACACCCTAAGGAATCAAAGATTAGTGTTAATAAAGTAGGACTAATACCTTAGAAAAACTAACCAAGAGGTACGGAAGCAAACGGGACACAAACAGACACGAAACAAAGCCAAACGGAGGCCCTCCAGGAGTGGGCGGTCCGCCTACTTGGGGTGGGCGCCCCGCCTACTCAAAATCCAGAGAACAACCAAAAAAGAGGCGGACCACCTACTATTTGGGGCGCCCCGCCTGATGCGGGGCAAACCACCACCACAAGGGCCTTTACGAGAAGCCAAGCCAAAGCACTTCATGATGCTCACTTACACTTGATCCGGAAGGGCATGGACGATATGAGCTCGAGAGAAGACTTGAAGACAATGCATTGGAGCTCAATCCATGTGGAAACAGGGCAGGAAACAGTGCAAGAAGCAGTGGACCAAAACAGGGCCAAAACAGGGGAATTCTGCTGAGCTTACTGCCTAAGAACGGAAACTTGTTCTTCGCGATCGCGTCATCAACCTTCGCGATCGCGTAGAGTATTTATTTTGCCTGCGCGACCGCGTCAAGACTCGCGCGATAGCGAGCTTCAGCTTTAGTGTTCCACGCGATCGCATATATCACTGCGCGATCGCGAAGAACACTTTGACAGGCGCGGACCAGAATCTAGGAAAACCTTGTAAAGGGGTGTATTTATAACACCCCTCTTTCATTTATTGTTTTCACTTCACTTTTGAACAAAGAACATTAATGAGCATTGCTCTTGACACTTGTAACCCATTTTGGCTTGAAATCAATTGGATGAATCCAAGTTGCTCTTCAATCCTGATGCGGGGCAAATCGAGACAAGACACTTTTCAACGTGTGCCAAGCTTTAAGGATGCAAGGAATCGAAGTCAAGAGGCTTGGGAAGTGTTTCGGATGATTTCGGCTCAAGGCTACACGCCCAAGGAGGAGGAGGGACGCCCAGCACAGCCAGGCGCCCCGCCTAGCCCAGGCGCCCCGCCTAGAGGGCTCACTGCCTAGGCAGCCAGGCGCCCCGGCCGGCCACCCAGGCGGCCCGCCCGGCCAGGCGCCCAGCCACTCAGGCGCCCCGCCCGGCCACCCAGGCGCCCCGCCTGGCCACCAGGCGCCCAGCCTGGCCACAAGTTCCCCAGCCCACTGCCTAAGTTCCAGGCGCCCCGCCTAGGCCTAGGCGCCCCGCCTAGCACGCTGAAGACTACTAATTTTGGCATTGAACTTCCTATTTTGCCCTTAAGTGGCTTGTATGTATTAATTAGCTTTAGGGGCATTTTAGACATTTCACCTAGTCTTGTGAAAGACTATAAGTAGGAACACTTAGCCATTTCTTCATTAGCTAGCCATTGTTGAAGATAGAATCTTGAGAGATAACATTGAAGAGGCCGAGCCCTTCTTGTTTGAGCCCGAGGCTCGTGTATCTCGTTGACTTGGAACCTATGGTGATCGACCCCTAGTGTGATTCCATTGTAAGGTTCAAGTTTCCCTTCTCCCTCTTGAATTCAATTAACGTTAATGAATTGAATTCGATTCTTTCTTCTAATTTCTTGCCTTCCTAGTCTCGTTTTCTTGTTATCTATATTATTTGCTTATCAGTTGGTATCAGAGCAAGGCTCGGGTTATGTTCTTACAAACCCCCGTTCCTTGTTCCGTATGTTAGTATGTTGTTCTTGTTGTTCTTGTGTTCTTGAGAAAAGAAGAAAACAAAAAAATTGAAAAACTAGAAAACTTGAAAAAAAAAAAAATTTGGTAGATCGGGTTGCAATTGAATTCCCAAGTGTTAAAAAGTATTGGGGTTTGTTCCTTATTGTATTCCCGTCGTTTTGATACCCATATATCACAATTTGGTGTTACGAATCAAAATTTCCAAAATCAAAATCCAAAAAGTTTGAAAATTCTTGAAAACGCTTCAATCTTGAATCGAGGCTTGTTGTTGTTTGTTTGGAGTTGAAAACCATTGGGGATTGGTTAATATAGTTGTATACACCTTTGGGTATCATTGGTTTTGTGTATCGGGTTGAAATCGAACCAAAAATTTGGCCAAAATCACCAAAAACCCGTTTTCGGAAAAAGCTGTCGAACAGGCCTAGGCGCCCCGCCTAGATCCAGGCGCCCCGCCTAGATTGGCTACTGCCTAGGCTGCTGAAAGTGTCCAGGCACCCCGCCTAGCATCCAGGCGCCCCGCCTGACACCCAGTTTTGTCCGGTTCACTTCTTTTTGTAGTTTTTTGTGTTCCGTTTGTTTCCTAACTTCTTGGTTAGTGTTTCTAGGGTAATTGGCCTACTCCATTGACACTAATCCTTGAGCGTATTAGGACACTCGTGCGTAGAGGAGATTAGAATTCAAAGAAGAGTCGTAGAACTCCTTTTGGCCTCAAGTGCGCACTTTAAATAGCCGTCCGTACATCGAGTCTCATTAATTCCACTCCGAACTTTAACTTGGACATACTAGTTGTGATCACCTTGGTTCCCAAGTTGTAAAGGCCTCGCTCTTGAGTGTTCATAAATTGAGTGATACACGTGAGGGAGTGACTTTCGGGAGGTTTTGATCTTTTGGAGTTGCAACTATGTCGGATAATGAATGTGGAGGTTATGGCTCATGTGGAGACGAGGGAGACTATGGTTCCTACGATGGTGATGATGGGTCTTGCTATGATGACTCGGGGGACTATTGCTCCTATGATGATGAAGCGGTTCACTATGATGATCGTGAGGTTGAAGAAGACTATGAAGCTTGTGATGATGAATTTGATGAATCTAATGCTTCAAGTCAAGAATACGAAGATGGTGACGCTTCAAGGTATGATGATCCTACTTACTCTTCTTGTGAAGAATTTGATATTGATGATGGTGACATAGGTAGAGTTGATGATGATGATGAACATAGGGGTTATTCTTATGCATCTTCTCTTAGTGTTGCTAACAGTGTGCAAGGGAGTAGTAGAGGACCTTCCATTAGTATGGGAGGTGGTGGTGGTTGTTCCATGGGAAAGAAGAAGCTTGCATCTTCTAGGTACGCTAAGCGGCCTAATGCTTCTAATTTCCATGTGGAGGGTGGTATGATAGATGGTGTTGCTTTTGCTACAAAGGGGATGTATGCCGTGAGGGGTGTGGATGGTTGTAGTAGGAGTAGTGCTATGGGCTATGGGACCAAGGCGAGAGGCACTTATGGGTTCCATGGCGAGGTTCCTTCCTTGACTTCCAACAACATTGCTAATGTTGGGAGAGTGACGGGGAGTGGAGATTGTTCTAGTGGTGTTGCCACTAGTGGAGGGATAAGGAAGACCCAAGTCGTCGGAGTTGACACTTGTGGGCATTCAAGTTCTCACTTGGATGCCAATCTACAAAACTTGGGTAGACGTAGGTTCGTTGTTGATGCAGGGCAAATCGAGCCTAAGGCACTTACCATCAAGAGCCGGGATTGGAGGATGCAAGGGACGAGAGGTCAAGAGCATCGGAGATGAATTGAAGCCGTTCCGGATGATTAAAATGCAAGAGGAGCAGCCCAGCACCCTGGGCGCCCCGCCTAGCCCAGGCGCCCCGCCTGGAGGGCTCACTGCCTAAGGTGCCAGGCGCCCCGCCCAGCCACCCAGGCGCCCCGCCCAGCAACTCAGGCGCCCCGCCCAGCAGGCGCCCAGCAACTCAGGCGCCCCGCCCGGCCACTCAGGCGCCCAGCCTGGCCACCAAGGCGCCCCGCCTGGCCACAAGCCTCCCAGCTCACTGCCTAAGTTCCAGGCGCCCCGCCCACGTCGCTGAAGACCCCAACTTTTGGCATTGAACTTCCTATTTTGCCCTTAAGTGGCTTGTATGTATTAATTAGCTTTGGGGGCATTTTGGACATTTCACCTAGTCTTGTGAAAGGCTATAAATAGGAACACTTAGCCATTTTCTTTTTTAGCTAGTTTGGAAGATAGAATTGAGAAGATAGAATAGGCTTGGCCTTTCTTGTTGAAGCGTTGACTTCATGTATCTCTTACATTGAATCCATGGTGGATCACCGCTAGTGTGAGTCCCGTTTAATGGTTCAAGTCTCTTCTCCCATTTGAATCAATCTATGTGTTTAGTTGATTCATTCTTTTCTTCTAATTTCTGTTCTTCCCCTTCCCTTATTTCTTGTTATCTTATGATTATCGCTTCCGCATCATAGTTTATCGCTTCCGCCTAGTTTCCCCTACATCAGTTTGGTATCAGAGCAAGGCTCGGGATTTGTTCTTACAAACCCTCGATCCTTGTTCATCCTATCTTTAGTTTAGTTTATTGTTATTGTTGTTCTTGCTTTGAAGAAAAGAAGAAAACACAAAAAAAATTGAAAAATTGAAAAAAATACAAAATTGGTGTAACTTTGTGGTGTGATCGATTCGTGTTATGGGTGTTATAGATTCTTGATCCTTGTGGAAAACCCGACATTTGGGTACCAAGATTGTTTGGATTGGATTGATTTGAAAATTTGAAACCCCGAATTGTTAAACCCACCCAAAACCCTTTGTTCTTGAAAAATTTGATTCAATTTGGATTGTGTGATTGTGGGGTTTTGGAATTGAGTACCGGGGTTTGTTCTCCAATGAAAAACAAACAAATAGAAACAAATTTCATGTGAATCGGAGTTGTATAACATCGAATTTGGAGGATCGAAAGCCACTTTGAACCCTTGTTGAAAAACCCTTGTTCAACTTTGCTTGATGCTTGTTCTTGATTTGTTGGATGTTTAGGGGTGAAATTCATTGGGTTTTGTTGGAAATAACATTATCCAACTTTGGGTACCATTGATTTTGAAGAAACGGGGTGAAAACGTTGAAAATTTGGGTTAAAAACCATCAAAAACCCGTTTTCGGAAAAACTGAAGCACCCACCCAGGCGGACCGCCCACCCCCTAGGCGCCCCGCCCACTTAGGCTACTGGTTAAGACCCTAGGCGGACCGCCCACCCACCCAGGCGGGCCGCCCAGTTCACTGGTTGGCTCAATTTGCTTCGTTTCATGGTTTTTTGTGTTTGTTTCGATTCCGAACTTCTTGGTTAGTGTTTCTAAGGTATTAGTCCTACTTTATTAACACTAATCTTTGATCTTTTAGGGTGTTGTGTGTCTTGAAGCTTCACTTAAAGTCGTAGAACTTCTTTGGCCTCAAGTGCGCACTACAAATAGCTTCCGTACATCGAGTCACTTAAACTCCCTTCCGAACCATTACTTGGGTGCATTAGTTGATTGATCTTGCCATTGTGATTACTAAGAGACAAGAAGGTCTTGAGTGGAAAAAGGCTTGAGTGGTGAGAACAATAGAGTGTGGTCACAAAAGCCAACGACCTTGAGTGTATACACGAGTGGAAAGAAAATTGAGTGACATCTTTTGAGTGATACACGTGAGGGAGTGAACTTGTGAGGTCCTTAACTCTTTGGTTACAACTATGGCTTCGGATGACGATTGTGGAGGGTACGACTCATGCGGAGATGATGGAGACTATGGTTCCTATGGTGATGATGATGGGTATTGCTATGACGATTCGGGGAACCAAGGCTCATATGATGAAGAAGCGGGTTACTATGTTGATTATGAAGATGAAGAAGACTATGGGGCTTGCGAAGACGAATGTGAAGAATCTTATGCTCCAAGTCAAGAATATGAAGATAGTGACGCTTCAAGGTATGACGACCCTACTTACTCTTCTTGTGATGAATTTGTGCATGATGATAGTGACGTAGAGAGAATTGGTGATGAGGTTGATTATGAGAATTGTTCATTTGCATCTTCTCTTGATGTTGCTTGTGGTGAGCAAGAGAGTAGTAGAGGACCTTCCAATAGTATGGGAGGTGGTGGTGGTTGTTCCATGGGAAATGGGAGGTTTGCATCTTCTAGTTCCCATGTGAAGGGTGGAAGGAGAAATGGTATTGCTCTTACCGTTATGGGGGTGCATTGTTCTAGTAGTGGTGGTAGGAGTGGTGCTATGGGCTATGGAACCAAGGCGAGAGGCAATTATGGGTTCCATAGTGGTACTACTTCCTCGACTTTCAACAACACTTCTAATGTTGGAAGAGTGACGGGAAGTGGAGGTTATTCTAGTGGTGTTGCTACTAGTGGAGGGATAAGGAAAACCCGAGTTGATGGTAATACTAGTCTTGGGCATTCAAGCTCTTCTTTGGATGTGCCTATACGAAACTTGGGTAGAAGTAGGTTTGTTGTTGGGGTAAATAGGGTTGATGGACACTTGCTCCAAATTGGTGGAACCGATGCCAATTGCATTAACCCAAGAGTAGTTCAAATGTTAAACATACCATGCCATGATCTAAAGTACCCCTATGAGTACAAAGGAGTTCGGGTGTTCAAGGAGGCACGGGTACTCTTATCTCATAAGGGTTACAATGAGTATGTTTGGTGTGATGTGTATCCCGTACCGAATGTGGGAGTTTGGCTAGGTGACCCATGGTTGCACAACAAGGAGGTTCACTATGATGCTAAACGGGATTTGTATCTAGTGGCCACGGGTCAAGGGATTTATGAGTTTGCACCTTACGGAAAATGGGGAAAGATGTCCGTTGAGATGCAAGCTAGGATCATACAAAGGAGGAGGGAGCGAGAACTTCAATCCATAGGCAACAATGTGCAAACGAGAAGTCCTACAAATACAAGCAATGGTGGGACTAGTTCTACAAAAGAGTTGACAAATGTCAACAAGGTGAGCCCGAAGCCACTTCCAAAGCCGAGTGGTTCACCAACAAAGAAGAAAGAGACCTCAAGTGATGAGTCTCTTAGTCCTAGATTCCGGGTTGATGTAAAAAGTCCACCTACTCCGGCTATGGGTATTCTTGGGCCTCGTCCCAACTCACCCGAATTTGTGAGACAAAAGATTGAGAGGAGTAAGGGAGTGACCGGTGACATTCCTCGAGTGGAAAAAGGAGAGGATGTGATGAGTGATGTGAGTGGGATGTCACCACCCGAATCTACACCTAACCTTGAAAGAAAAATGAGAGAAAAGAAGGAGGGAAAAAAAAGTGAGGACACCCCTTATTCTAACCTTAACCCTTTATCTTTTTCCCCTACTTTTGTGAATGCTTGTGTAGGTACTCTTGGAGGCCAATCAATGGAGCCTCAATCATGTTCCGAGATTGAAGGACAAGGTGAAGAAACTCTTCAATGTGAGCTTCAAGGTGAAGAGACAATCCATGACATTTCAAATGCATTGAGTGAGCAAGATGGCCACTTAGAGGTAAGTGATGGTTCTTCCCTTGAACATGTTACTTCCTTGTCTTATGATAGTGTTTGTGGTAACTCAACACTAGTTGATGATTTGTATGATTACAATGTGTTTGCAACTAGTGTGGAGTCAAATGGTCAACTTGTGTATGATTGTGAACCACTAGTTGAGAGGAGTGATAAGCCACATCATGATGTGAGCTCGATTTCTATTGAACCTCTCTTTAGTGAAGATTGTGTAGTTGACCTTGATTGTGATCCTTGTTATGACACTCCACCTATATTTGATAAAGGGGAAGATGAGTTGAATGAATACCCTATCCTCTCCCTTGATGAATTGCTTGATAATGGTGGGCCTATGTGTTGTAGTGAGGTTTGTAGTGACCTTGAGGAGTCCCTAGTGAATGAGATGGATCGAATTGTTTTCAATGACTCCTCGGGTGAGAGTGAAGAACCTAGTCTTGATACCATGATTGTATGTGACCATGAATTTGAGGTGCATGCTTTTACATTTCCATTGTGTGAAGATAATCTCATTTGTGGTAGTGAATTGTATCGGACTAGAATTGATAGTAAAATAGAACCTCCATGGTATGTAAAGATAGACTCTAAGGATGATCCATTGTTTGGAACTCAGGGTGGGATGAATGGTCTTGATATTGGGTGTGTTGAACCATCTTCTAGTAGTCCTAGCCTTCATTGTATGGACTATAATGATAAAGGGCCAATTTTGGAGACCTTCCTTTGGAGTTTGCCTAGTGAGGGAGATTATCTTAGGGATGGATTTGGAGGTAAGGAAGCCACTCTTAGTGCGTGTAAGAGTGCTTCCAAGAAGGGGAGTGGAGTATTTGATGTTAGTTGTCAATTGAACTATTTTGTTCACTCCACCCCACATGTTGATTACACCTTGGGTGTTGGGCATGCCAAAGCCAATGAGTCACATTGTGATAGTAATGCATTGAAGGCTTGGCGTGTTGACCATAAGCTTGGAGGTCATAAGGAACTTAGTTGCTTAATCTTGCATGTTCCATATCTTATTGATCTCTTTGCTTGTTATGGTAGTGATTGCTTTTCATTGTTGAGCCAAGAACTTGATGTTTCCTTTGGAGACTTCTTCTTTTTGATTGGTATTGATACTTGGCTCTATCACAAAAGTGTGCTTTCCATGTCACTTGCACTCACTATTGTTGGACTTTTCTACTCTTGTAGTGGGAAGTTTTGGTGTGTTCTTATTGGGCTTACGGATCATAGGAATTTTAATGGCTTGATCTTGCATATTCTCTATCCTATTGATCTCCTTGATGAATCATTTGTTGAGTGTACCCATTGGGGAGGCCAAGTACTTGTTGTCTTCTTTGGAAACATGTGCTTTATTATCGTTATTGATGCTTGGCTATACCATAAGAGTGTGTTTTCCACACTACTTGCACTAACCTACTCTTGTAGTAGGAGCTTTGGATGTGCTTGTCTTTGGGTGTAGGTCTTGATGGTTGGATTTCGAGGACGAAATCCTTTCAAGAAGGGGAGGATGATGCAGGGCAAATCGAGCCTAAGGCACTTACCATCAAGAGCCGGGATTGGAGGATGCAAGGGACGAGAGGTCAAGAGCATCGGAGATGAATTGAAGCCGTTCCGGATGATTAAAATGCAAGAGGAGCAGCCCAGCACCCTGGGCGCCCCGCCTAGCCCAGGCGCCCCGCCTGGAGGGCTCACTGCCTAAGGTGCCAGGCGCCCCGCCCAGCCACCCAGGCGCCCCGCCCAGCAACTCAGGCGCCCCGCCCAGCAGGCGCCCAGCAACTCAGGCGCCCCGCCCGGCCACTCAGGCGCCCAGCCTGGCCACCAAGGCGCCCCGCCTGGCCACAAGCCTCCCAGCTCACTGCCTAAGTTCCAGGCGCCCCGCCCACGTCGCTGAAGACCCCAACTTTTGGCATTGAACTTCCTATTTTGCCCTTAAGTGGCTTGTATGTATTAATTAGCTTTGGGGGCATTTTGGACATTTCACCTAGTCTTGTGAAAGGCTATAAATAGGAACACTTAGCCATTTTCTTTTTTAGCTAGTTTGGAAGATAGAATTGAGAAGATAGAATAGGCTTGGCCTTTCTTGTTGAAGCGTTGACTTCATGTATCTCTTACATTGAATCCATGGTGGATCACCGCTAGTGTGAGTCCCGTTTAATGGTTCAAGTCTCTTCTCCCATTTGAATCAATCTATGTGTTTAGTTGATTCATTCTTTTCTTCTAATTTCTGTTCTTCCCCTTCCCTTATTTCTTGTTATCTTATGATTATCGCTTCCGCATCATAGTTTATCGCTTCCGCCTAGTTTCCCCTACATCAGTTGTTGGGGTAGATGGTATTGGAGGATACTTGCTCAAGATTGGTGATACCGATGCCAATTGTATTAGCACCTCGTTGGTTGACAGGCTTAGGATACCATGCCACAAGCTAGAGCATCCTTATGAGTATGAGGGAGTGTGGGTTTCTAAGGAGGCTCGGGTACTCATATCTCATGGGAGTTATAAATGCTATGTGTGGTGTGACGTGTATCCCATGCGTCATATTGATGTGTGGATAGGTGAGCCGTGGTTGGAGGGGAAGAGGGTGCAATATAGTGTGGTGAAGGATGCGTATCTTGTGGGCGTAGGGCAAAGAGTTTATGACTTTGTGCCTTACCGGGCGAAGAGCCAAGTGCCTACTAGCGCGCCTACTTTGGCTAGGCAAAGGAGCAAGGAGCAAGAACTTCATTCCATGGTTGACAATGTGCAAACAAGAAGTCCTACAAACACAAGCAATGGTGGGACATGTGCTAGAAAAGGGTTGATAGACATCAACAAGGTGAACCCAAAACCACAAGTTCCAATTCCGAGTGGTTCACCAACAAAGAAAAAGGAGACATCAAGTGATGAGTCTCCTAGTCCTAGATTCCGGGTTGACGTGAAAAGTCCACCTACTCCGGCTATGGGTATTCTTGGGCCTCGTCCCAATTCGCCCGAATTTGAGAGACAAAAGATAGAGAGGAGTAAGGGAGTGACCGGTGACATTCCTCGAGTGGAAAAAGGAGAGGATGTGTTGAGTGATGTGAGCGGGATGTCACCACCCGAATCTACACCTAGCCTTGAAAGAAAAATGAGGGAAAAGAAAGAGGGAAAAAAGAGTGAGGACACCCCTTATTCTAACCTTAACCCTTTACCTTTTTCTTCTACTTGTGTGAGTACTTGTGTAGGTATTCTTGGAGGCAAGCCAATGGAGCCTCAACCATGTTCCGTGATGGAAAGACAAGGTGAAGGAGATGCCGAATGTGAGCTACAAGGTGGAGACGTTCTTGACACTTCAAAGGTATGTGTTAGTTCTTCTTCCCATGAGCCTATTACTTCCTTGTCTTGTGTTAGTGTATGTGATAACTCCACACTAGTTGATGATATGTATGATTACAATGTGTTTGCAACTAGTGTAGAGCCTTTGGGTCAACTTGTGTGTGCCAATGAACCACTAGTTGAGAGGGTTGAAAAGCCACATCATGATGTGAGCTCGGTTTTAATCGAACCTCTCTTTAGTGAAAATAATGAAGTTGACCTTGTTTGTGAACCTTGTTATGACACCCCACCTATATTTGATAAAGGAGAAGATGAATTGCATGATAATCTTATTCTTCCCTTTGATTGCTTAATTGATAGTGGTGGTTCCTTGTGTCGTAGTGAGGATGGATGTGACCTTGAGGAGTCTCTCGTGTGTGAGATGGATCGATTTATATTCGATGACTCCTCGAGTGAGAGTGAAGGACCTAGTCTTGATTCTATGTTTTTGTGTAACCATGAATTCGAGGTACATGCTTTTACATTTTTAATGTTTGAAGGCAATCTCATTTGTGGTGGTGAATTGTATCGGACTAGGGTCGGTCGTAGAGTCGAACCTCCATGGTTTGTCAAGTTAGGCTCTATGGATGATCCAACATTTGGAACTCCGAGTGAGGAGAGTGGTCTTGGTAATGGTCGTGATGACCTATCTTCTAGTAGTCCTAGCCTTCGTTGTGTGGACTATAATGATGAAGGACCTATTTTGGAGACCTTCCTTTGGAGCTTGTCCAATAAGGAGGATTGTCTTGGGGTTGATTTGGGAGGTGAGGAGGTATGATGCCGGGCAAACTAGCTCGAGACCCTTTACGAGAAGCCAAGCCAAAGCTATCCGTGATGCTCATCTTCACTTGATATGGAAGGGTAAAGAAGGCCACAAGAGCAACTTGAAGAGCATGCTTTGGTGTGCCATGGATGGAGGACCCTCTAGGACGCTTGGTGAGGCTCAAGAGGCACAAAATGAGACACCCCAAGGGGCTGCAGGAAGAGGCGGAGCGCCTCCCCACCTAGGCGGACCGCCTCCCCCAGATCCAGAGAGCCTTCAGCTACTAGGCGGCCGCCTCCCCCTACTAGGCGGACCGCCTCCCCCTGTGACACACATGCGGGATTTTTACTACTTTTGCTTGAACTTCCAATTTTAGCCCTAAGTGGCCTTTTATGTATTAACCTCACTTGAGGGCACTTTAGTCATTTACTTTAGTCTTAGGAAGGGCCTATAAATAGAGCCTTAGGCATTTCATTTCATTTACACAACTTTGAATATAGAATGATGAACATTTCTTGAGTGAATCTCAATGAAGAACCCGTGAGCGGGCATGATTTCACTTGGTAGAATCCAAGTTGAACATCGAAACCTCTTTGATCATTCTATTTGCGAGAGCCGAGTGTCTCTTGAGGGTAGTTGCGTAGTATAGGTGATTCTTGACATTCACCCGGGGTGTATCGAGACAAGTTCCTCGGTGCTACTTAGGTAATCGTTTCAAGCTTCGTCCTGCTTTTATCTTGATATCTTGTTAGATATCGCCTATCTTGTTTTAGCTTCCGCATTTCCATATCGTTTCTAGCTTCCGCTCGTTTTTCCCTGCATCAGTTGGTATCAGAGCACGGATCGGGTGTTGTTCTTACAAACCCTCGTTCCTTGTTCATTATGTTAGTATCATTGTTGTTGTTGTGTTTGTTCTTGAAATTTGAAGAAAAACAAAAAAATAGAAAAACTTGAAAAGTTGAAAAAAATTTGGTAGATCGGGTTGGAATCGAATCCCCAAGTGTTAAAAAGTATTGGGGTTTGTTCCTTATTGTATTCCCGTTGTTTTGGTACCCATATATCACATTTTGGTGTTACGATTCAAAATTTCCAAAATCAAAATCCAAAAAGTTTGAAAATTCTTGAAAACGCTTCAAATTCGAATCGAAGCTTGTTGTTGTTTGTTTGGAGTTGAAAACCATTGGGGATTGATTATAATAGTTGTATACACCTTTGGGTATCATTAATTTTGTGTTTCGGGTTGAAAACGTTGGATTTTTGGGTGCGAAACGACCCAAAACGCGTTGTGCAAAGTTGCAGGAAAATGCACTAGGCGGACCGCCTCAGGATTTAGGCGGACCGCCTCAGCAAAAGTCCTTCTCTGGACTTTGGTAGGCGGAGCGCCTCCCCCTCTGGGCGGAGCGCCTCCCCCTGTTACTTGTTTCCGGGTAGTTTTTGCCTAGGTTTCCATTGTTATTCGCCCACGGGCTTCTTGGTTAGTGTTTCTAGGGTAATTGGCCTACTCGAAAGACACTAACTTACTAGCGTATTAGGACCTTCGTGCTTAGAGGAGATTAGAAATCAAAGAAGATTCGTAGAACTTTCTTTGGCCTCAAGTGCGCATTTTAAATAACCGTCCGTCCATTGAGTCTCATTAACTCCATTCCGAACTTTTATTTGGACATGCTAGTTGTGATCACCTTGGTTCCCAAGTTGTAAAGGCCTCGCTCTTGAGTGTTCATAAATTGAGTGATACACGTGAGGGAGTGACTTTCGGGAGGTTTTTGTGCTTTGGTGTTGCAACGATGTCGGATGTTGAGTGTGGAGATTATGGCTCTTGTGGGGATGATGCGAGTTGCTATGACTCGTATGGTGATGATGGAGACTATGGTTCCTACGAGGGTGATGATGGCCATTACTATGATGATGGAAACCATGGCTCCTATGATGATGAAGTGGTTCACTACGATGATCGTGAGAGTGGTGAAGACTATGAAGCTTGTGACGAAGAATGTGAAGATACTTATGCTTCTAGTCAAGAACCCGAGGAGAGTGACGCTTCAAGGTATGATGATCCTACTTACTCTTCTTGTGAAGAATTTGAGCATGATAGTGACATAGATAGAGTTGATGATGATGTTGAGTATAGAAATTGTTCATATGCATCTTCTCTTAGTGTTGCTTGTGGTGTACAAGGGAGTAGTAGAGGACCTTCCATTAGTATGGGAGGTGGTGGTGGTTGTTCCGTGGGAACGAAGAAGCTTGCACCTTCTAGGTACGCTATGCGACCTAATGCTTCTAATGCCCATGTGGAGGGTGGTATGATAAATGGTGTTGCTTTTGCTACAAAGGGGTTGTATGCCGTGAGGGGCGTGGATGGTTGTAGTAGGAGTAGTACTATGGGCTATGGAACCAAGGCGAGAGGCACTTATGGGTTCCATGGCGAGGTTCCTTCCTTGATTTCCAACGACATTTCTAATGTTGGGAAAGTGACGGGAAGTGGAGGTTGTTCTAGTGGTGTTGCCACTAGTGGAGGGATAAGGAAGACCCAAGTTGTTGGTGTTGACACTTGTGGGCGTCCAAATTCTCATTTGGGTGCCAATGTGCAAGACTTGGGTAGATGTAGGTTCGTTGTTGAGGTAGATGGTATTGGAGGATACTTGCTCAAGATTGGTGGTACCGATGCCAATTGTATTAGCACCTCTTTGGTTGATAGGCTTAGGATACCATGCCATAAGCTAGAGCATCCTTATGAGTATGATGGAGTGTGGGTTTCTAAGGAGGCTCGGGTACTCATATCTCATAGGAACTATAAATGCTATGTGTGGTGTGATGTGTATCCCATGCGTCATATTGATGTGTGGATAGGTGACCGGTGGTTGGAGGGGAAGAGGGTGCAATATAGTGTGGTGAAGGGTGCATATCTTGTGGGCGTGGGGCAAAGAGTCTATGACTTTGTGCCTTACCGGGCGAAGAGCCGAGTGCCTACTAGTACCCCTTCTTTGGCTAGGCAAAGGAGCAAGGATCGGGAACTTCATTCCATGGGCAACAATGTGCAAACAAGAAGTCCTACAATGACAAGAAGTGGTGGGACTAGTTCAAGTGAAGGGTTGATAAAAATCAACAAGGTGAACCAACCACAAATTGCAAAATCAAGTGGTTCACCAACAAAGAAGAAGGAGACCTCAAGTGATGAGTCTCCAAGTCCTAGATTCCGGGTTGACGTGAAGAGTCCACCTACTCCGGCTATGGGTATTCTTGGGCCTCGTCCCAATTCGCCCGAATTTGAGAGACAAAAGATAGAGAGGAGTAAGGGAGCGATCGGTGACAACTCTCGAGTGGAAAAAGGAGAGGTTATGTTGAGTGATGTGAGTGGGTTGTCACCACCCGAATCTACACCCGACCTTGGAAAAAAAATGAGGGAAAAGAAAGAGGGAAAAAGAAAAATTGAGAGTGAGGACACCCCTTATTCTAACCTTAACCCTTTATCTTTTTCTTCTATGTGTTTGAATTCTTGTGTAGGGATTCTTGGAGGCAAACCGATGGAGCCTCAACCATGTTCCGAGATGGAAAGACAAGGTGAAGGAGATGCCGAATGTGAGCTACAAGGTCAAGACGTTCATGACACTTCAAGTGCATTGAGTGAGCAAGATGGCCACTCAAAGGTATGTGTTAGTTCTTCCTCCCTTGAGCATGCTACTTCCTTGTCTTGTGATGTTGTTTGTGAAAACTCTAGACTAGTTGATGATTTGCATGAATACAATGTGTTTGCAACTAGTGTAGAGTCCTTGGGTCAACTTGTGTGTGAAATTGAACCACTAGTTGAGAGGGTTGAAAAGCCACATCATGATGAAAGCTCGATTTTCATTGAACCTCTCTTTAGTGAAAATGTTAAAGTTGAC
Organism: Petunia x hybrida; assembly: GCA_037355625.1. Classification (NCBI taxonomy): domain Eukaryota; kingdom Viridiplantae; phylum Streptophyta; class Magnoliopsida; order Solanales; family Solanaceae; genus Petunia; species Petunia x hybrida. The sequence goes on from JBBBVM010000609.1 coordinate 5,107,844, forward strand.
CTTGTTTGCGAACCTTGTTATGACACTCCACCCGTATTTGATAAAGGAGAAGACGACTTGCATGATTATCCTATTCTTCCCTTTGATTGCTTATTTGCTAGCGGTGGTATCTTGTGTCGTAGTGAGGAAGGTTGTAACCTTGAGGAGTCTCTTGAGAATGAGATAGATCGACTTGTGTTCGATGACTCCTCAAGTGTCGATGTTGTCTCTAGTTTGAGAACTTTACCTTTGCTTGCCAATGAACTAGAGAAGTGTGCCTATAGTAATCCTTTGTATGAGGGCCACTTCAATGAAAATGGTGAATTGTATCAAACTAGAGTGGAGTGCGAGTTTGGACCTCCATGGATTGGAATGTCTAACTCTATAGATAATCCGTTGTTTGAGACCTCCCTTGGGAGTTTGTCTAATGACGAGGGTTGTCTTGAGGGACTATTTGGAGGTGAGGAGGTACCTCTCGGTGTGTGTAAGAATGCTTCTAAGAAGGGGAGTGGAGTAGCCGATGTTAGTTGTGAATTGAACTACTTTACTTACTCCATCCCATATGTTGAGCACACCTTGAGTGTTGGACATGCCAAAGCCAATGTGTCACATTGTGATAAATTTGATTTGAAGGCTTGGTGTGATGATAGTAAGCTTAGGGGTCATAGGACATTTGATTGCTATATGTTGCATATCCGTGATCTCTTTGCTTGTTTTGACAATGAGTGCTTGTTCTTGTCGAGCCAAGACTATGTCGTCTCCTTTGGGGACATACGCTTTTTAATTGTTATTGACACTTGGCTCTATCACAAGAGTGTGTTTTCCACACCACTTGCACTTATTATTGTTGAGCTAACCTACTTGTGAAGTAGGAAGTTTTTGGTTGTGCTTGTTTTGATTGTAGGTTTTGATGGTTCGATTTCGAGGACGAAATCCTTTCAAGAAGGGGAGGATGATGCCGGACAAATTGGCCTAAACGACAACCATCAAGAACCAAGCTTGAAGAGCACAAAGGTTGCAAGTCAAGGGCTCCAGAAATGTCTTGAAGATGATGCATTGGAGCGCCAAGGAAGGAGGACCACATAGGCTACAAAGGAGAAGCGACCGGAGCACATTTTGAGGCATTTCAAGAAGCTTCAGGAAGAGGCGGACCGCCTACTCAAAGAGGCGGACCGCCTACATTGCTTCAGCTCTCAGGAACTCAAGAGGCGGACCGCCTCAAGCCAAGGGCGGACCGCCTAGGTGGCTGCCACTCTCTGGATTTGCAACAAGAGGCGGAGCGCCTAGAGGGGGTGGGCGGACCGCCTCCCCCTGATGGTTGCACACGGGATTTTGTGTAGTTTTCCTATTTTGCCCTTAAGTGACCTTGTATGTCTTATTTCACTTTGGGGGCATTTTAGCCATTTCACCATGTCTTATGAAAGACTATAAATAGGACACTTAGTCATTTTTCTTCATTAGCTAGTCTTGACATTGAATAGAAAGAAGAGAGAATAGAGAGAAGGCCGAGCCTTTCTTTGTTGAAGCCCGAGGCTTCGTTTATGACTCGACTTGGAACCTATGGTAATCGACCCCTAGTGTGATTCCATTGTAAGGTTCAAGTTTCCCTTCTCCCTTTTGAATTCAATTAACGTGAATGAATTGAATTCGTTTCTTTCTTCTAATTTCTTGCCTTCCCAATCTTGATTTCTTGTTATCTTTTATCGCTTCCGCATAGTTTATATCGTTATTAGCTTCCGCTAGTTTTACCCTGCATCAGTTGGTATCAGAGCCAAGAACTACGGAGCCAAGAACTTGTTGTCTCCTTTGGAGACATAAGCTTTTTGATTTGCATCGATACTTGGCTCTATCACAAGAGTGAATTTTCCACACCACTTACCTTCACTCTTGTTGGACTTGCCTACTCGCATTGTGGGAAGTCTTGGTGCACTACTCTTGAACGTAGGGATTGTAGGGATTTTGATAGCTTAATCTTGCATGTGCCATGCCCTATTGATCTCTTTATTTGTTCTTGTGTTGGGAGCACTTTGTTGTTGAACCAAGTACTTGCTAGTTCCCTTGGGAGCATGAGCTTCTTCGTTACCATTGATACTTGGTTGTACCACAAGAGTGTGTTTTCCCCACACTTGGTGCACTAACCTACTCTTGTAGTAGGAACTTTTGTTTTTGTTGCCTTTTGATGTAGGTGAAGCTAAATTGGAGGAGGACGCCTTAATTTCGAGGACGAAATTTTCTCAAGAAGGGGAGGATGATGCCGGGCAAACTAGCTCGAGACCCTTTACGAGAAGCCAAGCCAAAGCTATCCGTGATGCTCATCTTCACTTGATATGGAAGGGTAAAGAAGGCCACAAGAGCAACTTGAAGAGCATGCTTTGGTGTGCCATGGATGGAGGACCCTCTAGGACGCTTGGTGAGGCTCAAGAGGCACAAAATGAGACACCCCAAGGGGCTGCAGGAAGAGGCGGAGCGCCTCCCCACCTAGGCGGACCGCCTCCCCCAGATCCAGAGAGCCTTCAGCTACTAGGCGGCCGCCTCCCCCTACTAGGCGGACCGCCTCCCCCTGTGACACACATGCGGGATTTTTACTACTTTTGCTTGAACTTCTAATTTTAGCCCTAAGTGGCCTTTTATGTATTAACCTCACTTGAGGGCACTTTAGTCATTTACTTTAGTCTTAGGAAGGGCCTATAAATAGAGCCTTAGGCATTTCATTTCATTTACACAACTTTGAATATAGAATGATGAACATTTCTTGAGTGAATCTCAATGAAGAACCCGTGAGCGGGCATGATTTCACTTGGTAGAATCCAAGTTGAACATCGAAACCTCTTTGATCATTCTATTTGCGAGAGCCGAGTGTCTCTTGAGGGTAGTTGCGTAGTATAGGTGATTCTTGACATTCACCCGGGGTGTATCGAGACAAGTTCCTCGGTGCTACTTAGGTAATCGTTTCAAGCTTCGTCCTGCTTTTATCTTGATATCTTGTTAGATATCGCCTATCTTGTTTTAGCTTCCGCATTTCCATATCGTTTCTAGCTTCCGCTCGTTTTTCCCTGCATCAAGGTACCTCTCGGTGTGTGTAAGAATGCTCTTAAGAAGGGGCGTGGAGTAGTCGATGTTAGTTGTGAATTGAACTACTTTACTTACTCCATCCCATATGTTGAGCACACCTTGAGTGTTGGGCATGCCAAAGCCAATGTGTCACAATGTGGTAAAATTGATTTGAAGGCTTGGTGTGTTGGTAGTAAGCTTAGAGATCATAGGGGAATTGATTGCTACATCTTGCATGTTCCATGCTCTATTGATTTCTTTGCTTGTCATTGTGTTGGGTGCAATTTCTTGTCGAGTCAAGTACGTGTTGTCTCCTTGGGAGGCATGAACTTCTTAATTGTTATTGACGCTTGGCTCTATCACAAGAGTGTGTTTTCCCACACTATTGAGCACTAACCTACTCTCGGAGTAGAAAGTTTTTGTTTGAATTTGTCTTTGGACGTAGGCTTGATGGATTGATTTCGCGGACGAAATCTCTTCAAGAAGGGGAGGATGGTGCGGGGCAAATCGAGACAAGACACTTTTCAACGTGTGCCAAGCTTTAAGGATGCAAGGAATCGAAGTCAAGAGGCTTGGGAAGTATTTCGGATGATTTCGGCTCAAGGCTACACGCCCAAGGAGGAGGAGGGACGCCCAGCACAGCCAGGCGCCCCGCCTATCCCAGGCGCCCCGCCTAGAGGGCTCACTGCCTAGGCAGCCAGGCGCCCCGGCCGGCCACCCAGGCGGCCCGCCCGGCCAGGCGCCCAGCCACTCAGGCGCCCCGCCCGGCCACCCAGGCGCCCCGCCTGGCCACCAGGCGCCCAGCCTGGCCACAAGTTCCCCAGCCCACTGCCTAAGTTCCAGGCGCCCCGCCTAGCACGCTGAAGACTACTAATTTTGGCATTGAACTTCCTATTTTGCCCTTAAGTGGCTTGTATGTATTAATTAGCTTTAGGGGCATTTTAGACATTTCACCTAGTCTTGTGAAAGACTATAAGTAGGAACACTTAGCCATTTCTTCATTAGCTAGTCATTGTTGAAGATAGAATCTTGAGAGATAACATTGAAGAGGCCGAGCCCTTCTTGTTTGAGCCCGAGGCTCGTGTATCTCGTTGACTTGGAACCTATGGTGATCGACCCCTAGTGTGATTCCATTGTAAGGTTCAAGTTTCCCTTCTCCCTCTTGAATTCAATTAACGTTAATGAATTGAATTCGATTCTTTCTTCTAATTTCTTGCCTTCCTAGTCTCGTTTTCTTGTGCCAATGAACCACTAGTTGAGAGGGTTGAAAAGCCACATCATGATGTGAGCTCGGTTTTAATCGAACCTCTCTTTAGTGAAAATAATGAAGTTGACCTTGTTTGTGAACCTTGTTATGACACCCCACCTATATTTGATAAAGGAGAAGATGAATTGCATGATAATCTTATTCTTCCCTTTGATTGCTTAATTGATAGTGGTGGTTCCTTGTGTCGTAGTGAGGATGGATGTGACCTTGAGGAGTCTCTCGTGTGTGAGATGGATCGATTTATATTCGATGACTCCTCGAGTGAGAGTGAAGGACCTAGTCTTGATTCTATGTTTTTGTGTAACCATGAATTCGAGGTACATGCTTTTACAGTTTTAATGTTTGAAGGCAATCTCATTTGTGGTGGTGAATTGTATCGGACTAGGGTCGGTCGTAGAGTCGAACCTCCATGGTTTGTCAAGTTAGGCTCTATGGATGATCCAACATTTGGAACTCCGAGTGAGGAGAGTGGTCTTGGTAATGGTCGTGATGACCTATCTTCTAGTAGTCCTAGCCTTCGTTGTGTGGACTATAATGATGAAGGACCTATTTTGGAGACCTTCCTTTGGAGCTTGTCCAATAAGGAGGATTGTCTTGGGGTTGATTTGGGAGGTGAGGAGGTACCTCTCGGTGTGTGTAAGAATGCTCTTAAGAAAGGGAGTGGAGTAGTCGATGTTAGTTGTGAATTGAACTACTTTACTTACTCCATCCCATATGTTGAGCACACCTTGAGTGTTGGGCATGCCAAAGCCAATGTGTCACAATGTGGTAAAATTGATTTGAAGGCTTGGTGTGTTGGTAGTAAGCTTAGAGATCATAGGGGAATTGATTGCTACATCTTGCATGTTCCATGCTCTATTGATTTCTTTGCTTGTCATTGTGTTGGGTGCAATTTCTTGTCGAGTCAAGTACGTGTTGTCTCCTTGGGAGGCATGAACTTCTTAATTGTTATTGACGCTTGGCTCTATCACAAGAGTGTGTTTTCCCACACTATTGAGCACTAACCTACTCTCGGAGTAGAAAGTTTTTGTTTGAATTTGTCTTTGGACGTAGGCTTGATGGATTGATTTCGCGGACGAAATCTCTTCAAGAAGGGGAGGATGATGCGGGGCAAATCGAGACAAGACACTTTTCAACGTGTGCCAAGCTTTAAGGATGCAAGGAATCGAAGTCAAGAGGCTTGGGAAGTGTTTCGGATGATTTCGGCTCAAGGCTACACGCCCAAGGAGGAGGAGGGACGCCCAGCACAGCCAGGCGCCCCGCCTAGCCCAGGCGCCCCGCCTAGAGGGCTCACTGCCTAGGCAGCCAGGCGCCCCGGCCGGCCACCCAGGCGGCCCGCCCGGCCAGGCGCCCAGCCACTCAGGCGCCCCGCCCGGCCACCCAGGCGCCCCGCCTGGCCACCAGGCGCCCAGCCTGGCCACAAGTTCCCCAGCCCACTGCCTAAGTTTCAGGCGCCCCGCCTAGGCCTAGGCGCCCCGCCTAGCACGCTGAAGACAACTAATTTTGGCATTGAACTTCCTATTTTGCCCTTAAGTGGCTTGTATGTATTAATTAGCTTTAGGGGCATTTTAGACATTTCACCTAGTCTTGTGAAAGACTATAAGTAGGAACACTTAGCCATTTCTTCATTAGCTAGCCATTGTTGAAGATAGAATCTTGAGAGATAACATTGAAGAGGCCGAGCCCTTCTTGTTTGAGCCCGAGGCTCGTGTATCTCGTTGACTTGGAACCTATGGTGATCGACCCCTAGTGTGATTCCATTGTAAGGTTCAAGTTTCCCTTCTCCCTCTTGAATTCAATTAACGTTAATGAATTGAATTCGATTCTTTCTTCTAATTTCTTGCCTTCCTAGTCTCGTTTTCTTGTTATCTATATTATTTGCTTATCAAATCCATTCTTCGATCATTCTATTTGCTCGAGCCTCGTGTCTCTTGAGGATAGTTGCATAGTGTTAGGTGATTCTTTCCAATCGTTTGGGGTGTAACGGAACAAGTTCTTCGTTGCTACTCGAACTTTAGTGTAAGTCTCGTCTCGCTTTTTATCTCTTATCGCTTTCGAGGGTTTGCCCCTTATCAGTTGGTATCAGAGCAAGGCTAGGGTTGCGTTCTTACGAACCCTCGTCCTACTCTTCATGCTTGTCATCTTTGTTCCGCATTTATTTTCTTGTTCTTGTTGTTGTTTTATTGAAAAAGAAGAAAAAAAAATTCAAAAATTTGAAAACCCAAAAATTTGAAGGAAATCGCTTGTTGTGACGATTTTGTTGGTGTTGATTATCGGGAATTGTTTGTATCCATACTCTCGACAATTAGGAACCAACAAAAACCGTTTTGGAGTTGAAAATCAAAGTTTGAAAAAAATTGAACCCTAGGTTGGGTATTTTGCAATTTTTACCAAAACTTGTTTGATGTTGTGATTTTGTGGGTGTTTGGTATCGGGGATTGATCCTTGTAGTTACCCCGACGTTTTGATATCACAATAACATCATTTGGAGCCTTGTAGTGAAAATCAAAATTTTGGACTTTGAAGGTTTGAAGGTTTTTGAAGAACTTGTCAAATTTATTGAAAAAAAAAGTTGTTTGAAGGTTGTTTTTATGTGTGAACCATTGGGGAATGTTTATTCCAGCTGAAAACACCTTTTGGGAAGCTTGAGAACTGAAATGAGTTGAATTGGGTTTGTTGTGTGTGCCAAACTGCTGTTTTCTGTCGACTTTCTGGTTCAGCTGAACAAACCTGCGCGATCGCCCAAGGTCTCGCGCTATCGCGCCAAAACTGAATTTTGTTCATCGCGGTCGCGCCCCTATGCACGCGATCGCGAAGGGTACTTAATTCCAGAAAAATCCTGAAGTTGGACAGAATGTTCGCAAAGCTATCGTAACAGTTTCCAACCACCAAAACTCCCATGGTATCATCAAATATGGTGAGTTTCTAGATCACAATCCAAATTTCATCCAATTCCGAATCCGTTTGGTGACGATTCTGATAAGCCCCAAACCCCCACAAGACCCTTCACTCGGAGCCAAGCTAGAGAGGTTCAAGGAGTGCATTTACACTTGGTGAGGAGGGGACTAGAGGAAGGAAGCATTGGGAAGCCATTTCGGGTGATCAAAGCACAAGGAGAGCACCTCAGCACTTTGGGCGCTCCACCCAGTGTTTTTGGGCGCTCCACCTGAAGACAACAGGGCTTGGGCGCTCCGCCCAGTGCTTGGGCGCTCCACCTAAAGACCACAGGGCTTGGGCGCTCCGCCCCAATTCCAGGCGCTCCGCCCGGCCTATCTCACTGGTCAAAATGGAACAAATCGTGGGCGCTCCGCCCGGATTTTGGGTGCTCCGCCCGGGGACGCTGAAGGACGTGAATTTATGCTATGTTAAGACTATTTTGACCCTACGTGGTCCTTTATTTCCTAAGCCTATGTGTGGGCATTTTAGACCTTTCAAAGGGTGTCTAACAACACCTATAAATAGCTAGTAGCTTGTTTTATTTCATTAGCTAACTTTGATGATTAAACAAACAATTGTGTTGAGAGTTGAACTCTTTGATTGAGTGAATGAAACCTTTGATGGGACTTGTTGTTCCTCTAGCGGATCTAGATGAATTCCAATCCCCCCCGACCATTCTACTTGCTTGCTCGCGTTAGCTCGAGGGTAGTTGCCTAGTGTAGGTGTTCTTGTCATCTTCTCGGGGTGTAACGGAACTAGTTCTCCGTTGCTACTTGAGATTATCGTACGAGTTACGTCTCGCTTTTATCTTTACTTTTTCCGCGTATTTGATTCTTATCATCTTGGTATCAGAGCAAGGCTCGGGTATCGTTTCTACGAACCCCCGACCCTTGATTCTTCGTGCCTAGGTTAGTTTGTTTAGTTTTCGTGTTGTTGAAGTTGTTATTTGAAGAAAAACACAAAAAAATTGAAAAATTGAAAAACACAAAAATTGGCATAACTTTTTGGTTGGATCGATTCTTGGATTGGGTGTTATAGATTTGTGATCGTGGTTGAATTCCCGTTGTTTTGGTACCAAATTTACTTGGATTGGATTGGATTGAAAAATTGAAACCCTACTTATCCTTAAACCCTACCAAACCCTTGTTCTTGAGGGAAATTGATTGATTTTGGATTGTATGTTTGTGGGGTTTTGGATTTGATTATCGGGGATTGATCTACGTTGAAACACGAATCCATTGCAACAAATTTGGTGTGAATCGGAGTTGTATAACATTGATTTTGGAAGAATCAAAACCCACTTTTACCCCTTTTAAAGAAATTGTGAAACCCCAATTTGAAACTTGAATCATGATTGTGCTTTGCTTGATGATTGTTTGGGTGTAAAAATCATTGGGGATTGGTGGTTATACCATTATACAACTTCGGGTACTTCGAATTTGGGAAGAACACGTTGAAATCGACCAAAAAGTTGGATTGAAATCGAAGAACACGTTCTTGAGAAACCCAGGTTGTTCTTCGTCCAGGCGCTCCGCCTAGACCTTGGGCGCTCCGCCTGAACTGTGCTTGTTCCAGGCGCTCCGCCCAGACCACTGGGCGCTCCGCCTGAGGGTCCTCACTGGACAAAAGTCCAGGCGCTCCGCCCCATTCCTCTGGGCGCTCCGCCTGACTTCCTGAAGGTTGAATTGGGTAGTTTTCTTCTAGGCTTGCTTGATTCTTTGTGACCTAACCTCTAATTAGTGTTGATCTAAGTATTCTTCCTACTTAATTAACACTAATCCTTCATCGCTTTAGGTGATTCGTGCCATAGTGGAGAGTAGGAATTCCAAGAAAAGCGTAGAACCTTTTTACTCAAGTCCTTCACTTCAAAGTGCCTAGCGTTCATTGAGTCCCATTGATTCCACTCACCCCGGAGTGTGCGTGACTCGTGAATAGTTTTGGTTGAGTTGGGAATTGCTAGTCATCTACGTGAAGCTTTGGAACTACAAGTCGAGTGAAATAGCCACCGCCACTCAAAAGAGAGAACCGAGTGAAATCTTTTGTGAGGGAGCGAGTGAGGTTGTTTTTGCTAACGTTTGTTACTTGTGTAGGTACCATGGCTAACGACGGACAAGATTAAGGAGGCCTTGGCTAATCTTCTTGCCAAGATGGACCTCATGAACCAAAGAATCGAGTCTCTTGAAAAGGGAGCCTCGAGTACACAAGGAGAACATGGGACCCCGAGCGTCCAAAATGACAAAAGGACCCCGAGTGTCCAAATTGAAGCCGGAGAAGGCTCGAGTAGCCCTACCTTTACCCCGGAGCAAGTTGTTGAATTGCTCAAACATCAACGGGTAAAGGAAGATAAAGAGCGGATGGATCAAATGTTGGGCAATCCCCAACGAACGGGCATTCCCCGTGGTGCAAGGCAAACCCGAAGGTGTTTCTTAGCACAAACGCGGAACAAGAACAGTTGAAGAAGAAGATAAAAGCAAGACAAAACTTGCTTCTTTCGAAAGAACAGAGGGGAACCTGTCCCTAAGCTCGATCAAAAGGGAGACAAGAATCACCCTAACTATGCAACAATCCTCAAGAGAACATTGCCTCTTGCAAACTGAATGATCAAGAGGAATGTTCAATCGGACTAACCGAAAGCCACAAATCCTTAAAGGCCCTCACCGGGGTTTTGCTCACGACGGAGACAAGAAATGTGCTCGGCACTTTCATTCAATATCAATATCCAAAAACTAACTACTTACAATGTAAGGAAGTAAGGTTTATATAGGAAATACTAAGGGTAAACTAGTAAATAGGTCACAGTCGACCAATAAAAATAAGCCACGCAGGGCTGAGTTAAAAATGTGTTCGGCAACCTTGACTTCGGTGAGCCTTGCTTCGGTTCTTGACTTCGGTGAGCCTGGCTTCGGTTCTCTATGGCCTGCTCGAACACATTTGTCATCGGGCGCTGACTTAGCTTCGAACACATGATGTTGTGTTCGGCTCTGCGCTGCCCGGGGTCAAGAGCTGCTGTTCGGGAACTTTGTCATCGGGCTCAAACTTGAAGATGTAGCCCTTGGTTTCATCACTTGGCAACTCCTCTTCCGAACACATGCTTCTTCCCATCGTATTCAACTGGACGTGCATGTCATGGAGCAGCTTAGCTTGACTTCGGGTAATTGGCCTCCTCGGTTCATCAGTCACTGCCTTCGGTTGATCAGCACTTCGGGCTGCATCATCCTCCCCTTCTTGAGAGGATTTCGTCCTCGAAATCGAGTCATCCTCTGCTGCTGATGTTTGGCCTACAACACAAGGAGTCAAATCAGTAACATTGAAGGTGTTGGACACATTATACTCACCTGGGAGGTCGATGACATAAGCATTGTTGTTTATTTTGCTCAGCACTTGAAATGGACCATCCCCTCGAGGAGCCAATTTTCCTTTCCTTAGGTTCGGGAAACGTTCCTTTCGGAAGTGAACCCAAACCCAATCACCCTTCTTTAACTCCAACTTTTTACGCCCCTTGTTTTTCTTTAAGGCAACCTTTGCATAGGCGTCCTCGAGGTTCTTCTTCACCTTCGCATGCAACTCGAGCAGAGCTTTGGCTCGGTGAGTACCTGCAAAGTCGATAACAACATCTCGAGGCAATGGGGTTAGATCAAGTGGAATTAAAGGGTTAAATCCGTACACACACTCGAACGGGGTCATGTTAATCATTCGATGCACCGTTCGATTGTATGCAAACTCCATCATGGGCAAACGATCAGCCCAGTTTCCAACCTTGCCTTTGGTCATTGCCCGAAGCAAAGATCCCAAGGTTCGGTTAACTACTTCGGTCTGTCCATCAGCCTGAGGATGGTGAGACGTCGAGAAAAGTAGTTTGGTGCCGAGGGCACCCCATAGACACTTCCAAAAATGACTCAAGAATTTTGTGTCTCGATCACTCACAATAGTACGAGGGACACCATGCAATTTCAACACATTGGAAATAAATAATGTAGCTACATGCTGGGCATCGTCACACTTCTTGCAAGGAATAAAGTGAGCCATTTTCGAAAATCGATCGACCACAACGAAGATGCTATCATGTCCTCCCCCTGACCTCGGTAACCCCAAGACAAAGTCCATGGATATATCAACCCAAGGTCGATCAGGCACAGGTAACGGGGTGTACAAACCATGAGGGTTGGACTTCGATTTAGCTTTCTTGCAAACGAGACAAGCGTTGCAAAGCTTTTCCACATCTCGTCGCATTTTGGGCCAATGGAACTGCTCGGTCAAGATACCAAGAGTTTTGTCGACACCGAAGTGTCCCATCAGTCCACCGGAGTGAGCTTCTCGTACCAAGAGCTCTCTCCACGATGACACTGGCACACAAACCCTCCCATTCTTGAAGAGGTAGCCATCGTGCCACTGATATTTCTCAACTCTTCGGCCACTCAAAATTGCGTCTCGAACACATTTTAGCTTGGGATCGTCTTCGTACATCGATTTGATGCTTTCAAATCCCATGAGCCTAGAGGCGAGAGTGGTCGCTAAAGCAAATTTCCTTGATAGCGCATCGGCCACAACATTGTCTTTTCCCTTTTTGTAATGAATTACATAGGGAAAGCTCTCAATGAATTTAACCCACTTGGCATGTCTTCGGTTCAATTTCTCCTGTCCTCGGAGATGCTTCAAGGACTCATGATCGCTTTTGATTACAAATTCTCGAGGCCACAAATAATGCTGCCAATGGGCGAGTGCTCGAACGAGGGCATACAACTCTTTATCATAGGTCGAATAATTCAAAGTTGCACCCTTAAGCTTTTCGCTAAAGTAAGCGATCGGCTTCGATTCTTGCATCAGCACTCCTCCGATCCCAACTCCAGACGCATCACACTCGACTTCGAATGCTTTGCCGAAGTCAGGGAGTTGCAACAACGGGGCAGAACAAAGCCTCCGTTTCGACTCTTGGAAAGCCCTTTCTTGGGACTCCCCCCACACAAATGGATTGTCTTTCTTAACCAGCTCGGTTAGAGGAGCTGCCACGGTGCTAAAGTCGCGAACAAACCTTCGGTAAAAGCTAGCTAACCCATGGAAGCTACGAACTTGTGATACCGAGGTTGGAGTTGGCCAATCTTTGATGGCTTCGACTTTTGATTCGTCGACTTCGACACCATTAGCACTGACTACAAATCCAAGAAAGACTACACGATCGACACCGAAGGCGCACTTCTTGAAGTTGGCATACAACTTTTCTTCTCGAAGCTTTTCAAGCACAAGCCTTAGGTGTTCGACATGTTCATCCATGGTTCGACTGTAAACAAGTATGTCATCGAAATAAACGACAACGAACTTGTTTATGAACGGTTTGAGCACGTGGTTCATCAATCGCATGAACGTGCTCGGGGCGTTGGATAAGCCAAATGGCATTACCAACCATTCATAGAGACCGAATTTGGTCTTGAATGCGGTTTTCCACTCGTCACCGGGTTTCATTCGGATCTGGTGGTAACCGGACCTGAGGTCAATCTTTGAAAAGCATGAAGAACCACTCAATTCATCTAGCATGTCATCTAATCGAGGGATAGGATGACGATACTTTACCGTTATCTTGTTGACTGCTCTACAGTCAACGCACATTCGCCATGTTCCATCCTTCTTCGGGACAAGGATAACTGGAACGGCACAAGGACTTAAGCTCTCTCGAACGAGGCCCTTGTTCAACAATTCATCAACCTGCCTTTGGAGCTCTTTGGTGTCTTCGGGATTACACCGGTATGCAGGTTTGTTGGGGATTTGAGATCCCGGCACGAAGTCAATTTGGTGCTCGATTCCTCTTAACGGAGGCAATCCACCTGGCATTTCCTCGGGAAACATGTCCTCGAAGTCCTGCAAAACTTTTCGAACAGACAAAGGCAATGGGTTATCATTAGAAAAATCTTCATTAGAGTTTAGAAAGATACCCTTGTGCACGAGGCAAATCATCATCTGACCGTGGTCGTTGCCTCGTAAGATCTCACCGGGTTGCATGATTGCACAAATTCCTTTCTCCTCGGTTGGTGAGTTTGTCTCATCGGCTCCCAATTTTGCTCCCATCGGAAGCTTAGCTTTGGCCGCTTCTTTCAGTTCTTTCATTCGTTTATAGTCCTCGGAGACTTGCTTTGGAGACAATGTGATGCAGCCCAAAATGGCCTAAACGACAACCATCAAAAGCCAAGCTCGAGAGCACAACGGATACGAGTCAAGGCCTCCGGAAACAACTTGAAGATCATGCATTGGAGCGCCAACGGCTGGAGGAAACAGGGCAGGAAACTGGGGAAAACAAAACAGGGCAAAACAGGGCAGCACACTGGGAGCTTACTGCCTGACGGAGGATGTTTGTTCTTCGCGATCGCGACACACTCTGCGCGATCGCGATGAAGCTTCCCTTGTTCTGCGCGAACGCGCCATGCTTAGCGCGATGCCGATGCCGAAGAAGCCAGTGACCTGCGCGATCGCGAGCTTCCTCACGCGATCGCGATGATGTAGAAGATGGTCTGCGCGATCGCGAGCCTTCCTGGCGCGATCGCGATGAGGAGAACCTGAACAGCGAACCAGAATCAGCTTCAGGGTCATTTTTGTCCAAAACTCAATGTAAATGTATATATAGCATATTAGCTCTTCATTTTCATTAGTTAGCCAATATTGAAGAGAGAATCTTGTGAGAGAACATTGAAGAGGCCGAGCCCTTCTTGTTTGAGCCCGAGGCTCGTGTATGTCTCGACTTGGAACCTATGGAGATCGACACCTAGTTAGATTCCATTGTAAGGTTCAAGTTTCCCTTCTCCCTTTTGAATTCAATTAATGTTAATGAATTGAATTCGATTCTTTCTTCTATTTCTTGCCTTCCTAGTCTTGCATTTCTCGATATCTTTTAGATATCTTGTATCTTGTTTTATCGCTTCCGCATATTTGTGTCGTTATTAGCTTCCGCGTATTTTAGGTTGCATCAGTTGGTATCAGAGCAAGGCTCGGGTTATGTTCTTACAAACCCCCGTTCCTTGTTCCACGTGTTATTATCGTTGTTGTGTTGTTCTTGTTGTTCTTGAAGAGGAAGAAAACAAAAAAATTGAAAAACTAGAAAAGTTGAAAAAAATTGGTGGAGCGGGTTGGATACGAATCCCCGAGTGTTAAAAAGTAGTGGGGTTTGTTCCTTGTTGTATTCCCGTCGTTTTGATACCCATATCTCGTGTTTTGGTGTTACGATTCAAAATTTTCGAAAATCAAAATCCAAAGTTTGAAAATTTCTTGAAAACGCTTCAATCTTGATTCGAAGCTTGTTGTTGTTTGTTTGGAGTTGAAAACTATTGGGGATTGGTTGTTATAGTTGTATACACCTTTGGGTATCGTTGGTTTTGTGTATCGGGTTGAAATCGAGCCAAAAATTTGGCCAAAATCGCCCAAAAACCCGTTTTTGAGCTGCTGTGAAATCGCAGAAATTAACCCTTCGCGATCGCGAAGAGCAATTTGCGATAGCGAAGAGCAAAATAATTTTTTGAAAAAAATAACCCTTCGCGATCGCGCGCGTCTGGTCGCGATAGCGAAGATGATGCCGGGCAAACTAGCTCGAGACCCTTTACGAGAAGCCAAGCCAAAGCTATCCATGATGCTCATCTTCACTTGGTATGGAAAGGCTTGGACGTGGAAGATGGAAGCTCCGGAACAACTTTGAAGATCATGCATTGGAGCACCATGGATGGAGGACCGCTTGGGCTCCAAGGGGAGCCATCCCAAGCTCATTTTGAGCCTCTTTCACAAGTCCCAGGATGAGGCGGAGCGCCTCACAGAGGAGGCGGAGCGCCTACCAAAAGTCAGCTCTCTGGATCTCGAAGAGGCGGAGCGCCTCAGCATTTGGGGCGACCGCCCACCCACTGAAGATTTACAAGGGGCGGCCGCCAAGCTGGGGGAGGCGGACCGCCTACCCCCTGTGACACCAATGCGGGATTTTACTAGTTTTGGGTGTATTTCCTATTTTAGCCCTAAGTGGCCTTTTATGTATTAACCTCACTTGAGGGCACTTTAGTCATTTACTTTAGTCTTAGAAAGGGCCTATAAATAGAGCCTTAGGCATTTCATTTCATTTAGCAAACCTTGAATGTAGAATGATGATTTCTTTGAGTGAATCTCAATGATGAACCCGTGAGCGGGCATGATTTCACTTGGTGGATTCCAAGTTGAACATCGAAACCTCTTTGATCATTCTATTTGCAAGAGCCGGGTGCCTCTTGAGGGTAGTTGCTTAGCGTAGGTGATTCTTGCCAATCGTTCGGGGTGTAACGGAACAAGTTCTTCGTTGCTACTCGAACTTTCGTGTGAGTCTCGTCTCGTTCCTTGGCATAGGTGATTCTTGACATTCACCCGGGGTGTATCGAGACAAGTTCCTCGGTGCTACTTAGGTAATCGTTTCAAGCCTCGTCTTGCTTTTTATCTCGATATCTTCATCGATATCGCCTATCTTGTTTTAGCTTCCGCATTTTTATATCGTTTCTATTTTCCGCTCGTTTTTCCCTGCATCAGTTTGGTATCAGAGCACGGATCGGGTTATGTTCTTACAAACCCCCGTTCCTTGTTCATTATGTTAGTATCATTGTTGTTGTTGTGTTTGTTCTTGAAATTTGAAGAAAAACAAAAAAATAGAAAAACTTGAAAAGTTGAAAAAAATTTGGTAGATCGAGTTGGAATCGAATCCCCAAGTGTTAAAAAGTATTGGGGTTTGTTCCTTATTGTATTCCCGTTGTTTTGGTACCCATATATCACATTTTGGTGTTACGATTCAAAATTTCCAAAATCAAAATCCAAAAAGTTTGAAAATTCTTGAAAACGCTTCAAATTCGAATCGAAGCTTGTTGTTGTTTTTTTGGAGTTGAAAACCATTGGGGATTGATTATAATAGTTGTATACACCTTTGGGTATCATTAATTTTGTGTTTCGGGTTGAAAACGTTGGATTTTTGGGTGCGAAACGACCCAAAACGCGTTGTGCAAAGTTGCAGGAAAATGCACTAGGCGGACCGCCTCAGGATTTAGGCGGACCGCCTCAGCAAAAGTCCTTCTCTGGACTTTGGTAGGCGGAGCGCCTCCCCCTCTGGGCGGAGCGCCTCCCCCTGTTACTTGTTTCCGGGTAGTTTTTTTCGTAGGTTTTCACTTGTTGTTTGCCTCCGGGCTTCTTGGTTAGTGTTTCTAGGGTAATTGGCCTACTCGAAAGACACTAACTCTTGAGCGTATTAGGACATTCGTGCCTAGAGGAGAGTAGAACTCAAAGAAGCCTCGTAGATCATTTTTGCTTCAAGTGCTCACTCATATAGCCGTTCGTCCATCGAGTCCCATCGATTCCACTCACCCCGAAGAGTATTTGGTTCGTGTGACTTGAGTGGTTATTGAGGTGGTTGTTCAACTACGAGGAAGCCTTTGAGATCAAGCTTGAGTGATAAATCCCCCGCCACTAAATTGAGTGTACCCGAGTGACACTTCAAAGGTGAGGGAGCGAGTGAGGGTTTTTACTCTAACCTTTTTCTTGTTTTTTATTTGTGTAGGTACATGGCCGGAGACGTGTATGATACCGATGAGCACACGTTAAGTACTTTGGCCTACATCTTGGCCGAGGTAGAGTCTTTGGACCGGCGGCTTGAGCGCCTTGAAAGAAAAGGGACCCCGAGTGTCCAAAAGAGTACCGAAAGAGGTACTAGTGATGAAATGTTGGGCATTCCCCAACCGTTGGGCATTCCCCAACAAGTGGGCATTCCCCACAACTTGGGCATTCCCCACAACTTGGGCATTCCCCAAGATGGTGTAGTTACTCACTCTAAGAGTAAGTCTACTACCCCTATGAGCCAACCAAAGGCAACTGAGGGAGTTGGGGAAAGTGAGCGAGGTGATAACATTATTGGACCTCATCCCCACACACTTGCACATGAGAGCGAGTTGAAAGAAAGAAGAGGAGAGGAAAAACAAATTGAGAGTGAGGGCACCCTTTGTCCTAACCACATGTTATCTTCTTCTTCTTGCCATAGCTTTTGTGTAGGTACTCTTGGAGGCGAGCTATTAGAGCCTCAATCGTTTGCCTTGGAAGGAAGACAAGAGGATGGAGGGCATCATTGTGAACTTCGTGATGGAGGACTTGAACGCGACACTACAAGCTATGTGAGTGCTCACGGGAGCGACTCAAATGTAAGTGTTACCTTCCCTTCTCATGAACATGTTAATCCCTTGTCTTGTGGGAACTCAAAGCTAGTTGTTGCTTGTGATGCCTATATTGACCTTGCAACTAGTGAAGAGTCTAATGGTCAACTTGTGTTTGCATGTGACCTAGTAGAGAGGAATGAAAAGCCACATTACGATGTGAGACCGATATTCAAAGAACCTCTCTCTAGTAAAAATGTGTTAGTTGACCTTGCTTGTGAACCTTGTTATGACACACCACCAAGTTTTGATAAAGGGGAGGATGAGACGAGTGATCACACCCTTATTGATCTACTTGCCATTGGTGGACCTATGTGTTGTAGTGGGGGAGGTAGTGACCTTGAGGAGTCTCTAGAGTATGAGATGGATCGATTTGTTTTCGATGACTCCTCAAGTGCGGATGATGAACCTAGCTATGATACTATGCTTTTGCTTGACCATGAAATTGAGGTGCATGCTTTTACATTCCCATTGTTTGAGAGCATCCTTAATTGTGGTGGTGAGTTGTATCGAGCTAGAGTTAGGGATGAGTTGGAACCTCCGTTGTGTGAGGGATTTGATCCCATAGACAACTCTTCGTTTGAAGCTTCAAGTGAGGAAGATGATTCTTCTAGTGACCCTACTCTTGTTAGTGCGGGTTATGATGATGAAGAGGCCATTGATAATGCCTTCCTTGAGAGCTTACCTTGTGAGGGGGGTTGTCTCGAGGATGAAATTGGAGGTGAGGAGGTATCTCTTAGTGTGAGAATGAGAGCTCTTAAGAAGGGGAGTGGGGTAATTGCTTCTAATTGTGATTTGACTTACCTTGTCTATTCCCTCCCATATGTTAACCACACTTTGAGACTTGAGCATGCCAAAACCATTGCGCCACATTTTGAAAATTTTGCCTTGAAGGTTTGGTATGTTGATCATGAGCTTAGGGGTCATAGGAACTTTGATTGCTTAATCTTGAATGTTGCATGTCCTATTGGTCTCTTTGCTTGTCATGTTGGTGAGTGCTTGTCACTACGGAGCCAAGAACTTGTTGTCTCCTTTGGAGACATAAGCTTTTTGATTTGCATTGATACTTGGCTCTATCACAAGAGTGAATTTTCCACACCACTTACCTTCACTCTTGTTGGACTTGCCTACTCGCATTGTGGGAAGCCTTGGTGCACTACTCTTGAACGTAGGGATTGTAGGGATTTTGATAGCTTAATCTTGCATGTGCCATGCCCTATTGATCTCTTTATTTGTTCTTGTGTTGGGAGCACTTTGTTGTTGAACCAAGTACTTGCTAGTTCCTTTGGGAGCATGAGCTTCTTCGTTACCATTGATACTTGGTTGTACCACAAGAGTGTGTTTTCCCACACTTGGTGCACTAACCTACTCTTGTAGTAGGAACTTTTGTTTTTGTTGCCTTTTGATGTAGGTGAAGCTACCCTGGAGGAGGACGCCTTAATTTCGAGGACGAAATTTTCTCAAGAAGGGGAGGATGATGCCGGGCAAACTAGCTCGAGACCCTTTACGAGAAGCCAAGCCAAAGCTATCCATGATGCTCATCTTCACTTGGTATGGAAAGGCTTGGACGTGGAAGATGGAAGCTCCGGAACAACTTTGAAGATCATGCATTGGAGCACCATGGATGGAGGACCGCTTGGGCTCCAAGGGGAGCCATCCCAAGCTCATTTTGAGCCTCTTTCACAAGTCCCAGGATGAGGCGGAGCGCCTCACAGAGGAGGCGGAGCGCCTACCAAAAGTCAGCTCTCTGGATCTCGAAGAGGCGGAGCGCCTCAGCATTTGGGGCGACCGCCCACCCACTGAAGATTTACAAGGGGCGGCCGCCAAGCTGGGGGAGGCGGACCGCCTACCCCCTGTGACACCAATGCGGGATTTTACTAGTTTTGGGTGTATTTCCTATTTTAGCCCTAAGTGGCCTTTTATGTATTAACCTCACTTGAGGGCACTTTAGTCATTTACTTTAGTCTTAGAAAGGGCCTATAAATAGAGCCTTAGGCATTTCATTTCATTTAGCAAACCTTGAATGTAGAATGATAATTTCTTTGAGTGAATCTCAATGATGAACCCGTGAGCGGGCATGATTTCACTTGGTGGATTCCAAGTTGAACATCGAAACCTCTTTGATCATTCTATTTGCAAGAGCCGGGTGCCTCTTGAGGGTAGTTGCTTAGCGTAGGTGATTCTTGCCAATCGTTCGGGGTGTAACGGAACAAGTTCTTCGTTGCTACTCGAACTTTCGTGTGAGTCTCGTCTCGTTCCTTGGCATAGGTGATTCTTGACATTCACCCGGGGTGTATCGAGACAAGTTCCTCGGTGCTACTTAGGTAATCGTTTCAAGCCTCGTCTTGCTTTTTATCTCGATATCTTCATCGATATCGCCTATCTTGTTTTAGCTTCCGCATTTTTATATCGTTTCTATTTTCCGCTCGTTTTTCCCTGCATCAGAAGAACAAAAAAATTTCAGAATTCCAGTTCTGGGACAGAACGTTCGCAACGGCTTCCGAACAGTTTCCAAACATCTAAACTCCAATTGGACCATTAAATATGATGAGTTTGTAGATCACAAACAAAATTTCATCCGATTCCAAATCCGTTTGGTTCCGATTCGAGTCGAATCTTTTGTGTCCCGTTTTCTACCGTACCTCTTGGTTAGTGTTTTGAAGGAAATTGGCCTTCTTGAAAGACACTAATCCTTTAGCGTATTAGGTACTCGTGCGTAGAGGAGATTAGAATTCAAAGAAGAGTCGTAGAACTCCTTTTGGCCTCAAGTGCGCACTTTAAATAGCCGTCCGTCCATCGAGTCTCATTAATTCCATTCCGAACTTTAACTTGGACATGCTAGTTGTGATTACCTTGGTTCCCAAGTTGATAAGGCCTCGCTCTTGAGTGTACAAATATTGAGTGATACACGTGAGGGAGTGACTTTTGGGAGGTTTTGTTCTTTGGTGATTGCAACAATGTCGGACAATGATGATGGAGTAGATTGTGGCTCATGTGGCGATGATGCGAGTTGTTATGACTCGTATGGTGATGATGGAGACTATGGCTCCTATGAGGGTGATGATGGCCATTACTATGATGATGGAAGCCATGGCTCCTATGATGATGAAGCGGTTCACTACGATGATCGTGAGAGTGGTGAAGACTATGAAGCTTGTGACGAAGAATGTGAAGATACTTATGCTTCTAGTCAAGAACCCGAGGATAGTGACGCTTCAAGGTACATTGATCCTACTTACTCTTCTTGTGAAGAATTTGATATTGATGATAGTGACATAGGTAGAGTTGATGATGATGTTGAACATTTGGGTTATTCTTATGCATCTTCTCTTAGTGTTGCTAACGGTGTACAAGGGAGTAGTAGAGGACCTTCCATTAGTATGGGAGGTGGAGGTGGTTGTTCCGTGGGAAAGAAGAAGCTTGCATCTTCTAGGTACGCTAAGCGGCCTAATGCTTCTAATTCCCATGTGGGGGGTGGTATGATAGATGGTGTTGCTTTTGCTACAAAGGGGTTATGTGCCGTAAGAGGCGTGGATGATTGTAGTAGGGGTAGTACTATGGGCAATGGAACCAAGGCGAGAGGCACTTATGGGTTCCATGGCAAGGCTCCTTCCTCGATTTCCAACAACATTTCTAATGTTGGGAATGTGACGGGAAGTGGAGGTTGTTCTAGTGGTGTTTCCACTAGTGGAGGGATAAGGAAGACCCAAGTTGTCGGAGTTAACACTTGTGAGCATTCAAGTTCTCACTTGGATGCCAATCTACAAAACTTGGGTAGATGTAGGTTCGTTGTTGAGGTAGATGGTATTGGAGGATACTTGCTCGAGATTGGTGGTACCGATGCCAATTGTATTAGCACCTCTTTGGTTGATAGGCTTAGGATACCATGCCATAAGCTAGAGCATCCTTATGAGTATGATGGAGTGTGGGTTTCTAAGGAGGCTCGGGTACTCATATCTCATAGGAACTATAAATGCTATGTGTGGTGTGATGTGTATCCCATGCGTCATATTGATATGTGGATAGGTGACCGGTGGTTGGAGGGGAAGAGGGTGCAATATAGCGTGGTGAAGGGTGCATATCTTGTGGGCGTGGGGCAAAGAGTCTATGACTTTATGCCTTACCGGGCAAAGAGCCGAGTGCCTACTAGTGCATCTTCTTTGGCAACGCAAAGGAGCAAGGAGCGAGAACTTCATTCCATGGGCAACAATGTGCAAACAAGAAGTCCTACAAACACAAGCAATGGTGGGACTAGTTCTAGAAAAGAGTTGGCAAATGTCAACAAGGTGAGCCCGAAGGCACTTCCAAGGCCGAGTGGTTCACCAACAAAGAAAAAGGAGACATCGAGTGATGAGTCTCCTAGTCCTAGATTCCGGGTCGATGTAAAAGGTCCACCTACTCCGGCTATGGGCATTCTCGGGCCTCGTCCCAATTCGCCCGAATTTGAGAGACAAAAGATAGAGAGGAGTAAGGGAGTGACCGGTGACATTCCTCGAGTGGAAAAAGGAGAGGATGTGTTGAGTGAAGTGAGCGGGATGTCACCACCCGAATCTACACCTAGCCTTGAAAGAAAAATGAGGGAAAAGAAAGAGGGAAAAAAGAGTGAGGACACCCCTTATTCTAACCTTAACCCTTTTGCTTTTTCTTCTACTTGTTTGAGTACTTGTGTAGGTATTCTTGGAGGCAAACCGACGGAGCCTCAACCGTGTTCCAAGATGGAAAGACAAGGTGAAGGAGAAGCCAAATGTGAGCTACGAGGTGAAGGAACTACCCATGATGCTTCGAGTATATTGAGTGAGCCCGAGTGCGACTCAAAGGTATGTGATAGTTCTTCTTCCCTTAAGCATGAAACTTCCTTGTCTTGTGATCTTGTTTGTAACAACTCTATGCTAGTTGATGATTTGCATGAGTATAATGTGTTTGCAACTAGTGTAGAGCCTTCGGGTCAACTTGTGTGTGAAATTGAACCACTAGTTGAGAGGGTTGAAAAGCCACATCATGATGTGAGCTCGGTTTTTATTGAACCTCTCTTTAGTGAAAATGTTGAAGTTGACCTTGTATGTGAACCTTGTTATGACACCCCACCTATATTTGATAAAGGAGAAGATGAATTGCATGATAATCTTGTTCTTCCCTTTGATTGCTTAATTGATAGTGGTGGTCTCTTGTGTCGTAGTGAGGGTGGATTTGACCTTGAGGAGTCTCTTGAGTGTGAGATGGATCGATTTATTTTCGATGACTCCTTGAGTGAAAGTGAAGAACCTAGTCTTGATTCTATGCTTCTATGTAGCCATGAATTTGAGGTGCATGCCTTTACATTTCTATTGTTTGAAGGCAATCTCATTTGTGGTGGTGAATTGTATCGGACTAGGGTCGGTAGTAGAGTCGAACCTCCATGGTTTGTCAAGTTAGGCTCTATGGATGATCCAACGTTTGGAACTCCAAGTGAGGAGAGTGGTCTTGGTATTGGTCGTGATGACCTACCTTCTAGTAGTCCTAGCCTTCGTTGTGTGGACTATAATGATGAGGGACCTATTTTGGAGACCTTCCTTTGGAGCTTGTCCAATAAGGAGGATTGTCTTGGGAATGATTTGGGAGGTGAGGAGGTACCTCTCGGTGTGTGTAAGAACGCTCTTAAGAAGGGGAGTGGAGTAGTCGATGTTAGTTGTGAGTTGAACTACTTTACTTACTCCATCCCATATGTTGAGCACACCTTGAGTGTTGGACATGCCGAAGCCAATGTGTCGCATTATGATAAAATTGATTTGAAGGCTTGGTGTGTTGATGGTAAGCTTAGGGGTCATAGGACATTTAATTGCTACATGTTGCATGACTTTGATCTCTTTGCTTGTTTTGAGAATGAGTGCTTGTTCTTGTCGAGCCAAGACTTTGTTGTCTCTTTTGGGGACATAAGCTTTTTCATAGGAATTGATGCTTGGCTCTATCACAAGAGTGTGTTTTCCACACCACTTGCACTTATTCTTGCTAAGCTAACCTACTTGCGAAGTAGGAAATTTTGGTTGTGCTTTGTTTTGATTGTAGGTTTTGATGGTTCGATTTCGAGGACGAAATCCTTTCAAGAAGGGGAGGATGATGCAGCCCAAAATGGCCTAAACGACAACCATCAAAAGCCAAGCTCGAGAGCACAACGGATACGAGTCAAGGCCTCCGGAAACAACTTGAAGATCATGCATTGGAGCGCCAACGGCTGGAGGAAACAGGGCAGGAAACTGGGGAAAACAAAACAGGGCAAAACAGGGCAGCACACTGGGAGCTTACTGCCTGACGGAGGATGTTTGTTCTTCGCGATCGCGACACACTCTGCGCGATCGCGATGAAGCTTCCCTTGTTCTGCGCGAACGCGCCATGCTTAGCGCGATGCCGATGCCGAAGAAGCCAGTGACCTGCGCGATCGCGAGCTTCCTCACGCGATCGCGATGATGTAGAAGATGGTCTGCGCGATCGCGAGCCTTCCTGGCGCGATCGCGATGAGGAGAACCTGAACAGCGAACCAGAATCAGCTTCAGGGTCATTTTTGTCCAAAACTCAATGTAAATGTATATATAGCATATTAGCTCTTCATTTTCATTAGTTAGCCAATATTGAAGAGAGAATCTTGTGAGAGAACATTGAAGAGGCCGAGCCCTTCTTGTTTGAGCCCGAGGCTCGTGTATGTCTCGACTTGGAACCTATGGAGATCGACACCTAGTTAGATTCCATTGTAAGGTTCAAGTTTCCCTTCTCCCTTTTGAATTCAATTAATGTTAATGAATTGAATTCGATTCTTTCTTCTATTTCTTGCCTTCCTAGTCTTGCATTTCTCGATATCTTTTAGATATCTTGTATCTTGTTTTATCGCTTCCGCATATTTGTGTCGTTATTAGCTTCCGCGTATTTTAGGTTGCATCAACTTCTTATAATTAATTTCATTCATTCATATGTCTCTAAGCTCTGTGGACCCATTTAAATGTCTGGTTGTTTAGTTCATGCCACATTTAGCACCTTTAATTGAGTTAGCTAACTTACTCATTTTAGCCTATCTCGATTTCTATAGTATCCGAATTCTACGACAATACAAACCCGCAAATCTTATGTTTGGACCTTGTTTTGAAACACACTGACTGTTGTAGGTTGTGCTATGGCTGTAGGTTGTGCTACACAGCCAAACCTTAGTGGTAACACCTCTTGTAACACTCTTGAGAAGCTCTATCCTGGTTATACATAACTGAGCTTGAGAAATTATGATTTTATGAGAAATTCTGATGTCACTTGTGCACTAACTCTCCAAAATTGTTTTGCTTTAATATAACCACTTGGGAATAAAATTTTTGTGTTCTATGAATTTTTCGGGCTTACAATTTTGGAAATTTCTTGGCGGATACTCCATGAAATAATTCTTTGGTCTGTAGGCTAACTTTTTCTTTTTACGCTTCTTAGGCATGATTTTCCTGACTTCCATGTCGTACTATGACACCTTTCACTGTGGGCTGCATATATACATAATTATCCTACATTACATTATGTATATAGATGCGTACTATTATTTTCTGGACTTAGCTCAAAGACATACGGTATTCTCCAACTCATTTTGGAATCATAGAGGCTACTCTTGCCACAAAGTGGACATAAGTACTTCAGGTTCGAGTCACCCATCATGTACCTCTAAATCTTTTGTAACTTCTCTATCTTCAAGACATGATCATTTTAAGAATATTAGAGCCTTAGGCCAATGAGCCACATTTGTAGCTTGTTGAAGGTCTATCTTCTTAACATCAACCATCGCCTGTTACACTGGCCTTCCTAGTATCTCGATAAAATCCATGCATCGCTTGAAAGTATAGTTGTTCACGTCCTCCACTCACCCCGATTCTAATATGTGTATCACTTAGTTCTGTCTCCTAGTGAGAACCTTATAGTATTTAGTGATATCGTCATCTCACCGCTTTCTAGTATAGGTCTAGGCAACCTTTTTCTTTCATATAAAGATACATGGAGAAATGGTGCGGATAATTCTCTCAAGAATCCATCATATAAGGCATTTGAGTAATAGAGTCAGTACTGTATATGAAAGAGTACTTCAATTTTAATAACTCCATAGGTTGGAACTACTACATGATTGTTGAACTCTAACCAAAATTATAACTTTCTCAACTAACAAGTTACAAAATTTGCTTTGTGAATACTATTAGTACTACTACTCCAAGAATTCGATCACTGTACTCAATTTTTTTTTTCCCAATAATCTTGGAAAAATTTCATAATTCTTTCTTCAGATAATAGTTGAATCTTAAATCCCAAAAGATATACTTTTTTATTCCTTTTTTTTTTAACTGATCCCCTTTTTTTCTACCTCGCTCATTTTTGCAGTGGCTAGACGAGTAATTGGTCCTTTCACTTCGGTCTAGCGTAAGTCTTCGACATCTTTCTAATAGTCCTCATCCATTACAGTACTTTAGGCCTCCTCAGATTTATATAAAAAAAATCCATTAGCCACGTTTATCTTAATTTATTTCTGACATTCGCCTTCATTCACCTTTCGAGGGCAACTAACAGATCTAGTAGCAGTGATGTTTTGCTACCATTAAATCTTGCACTCTCTGATCGCGTAGCGCATGTCAATCATTCCATTGATCGACAGAAGTAGGAGTCTGAGTCTCACTTTAAGCTTTAACGCACGATCTAGAATGGAAAAGAAAATGAGGCTTTTCTTAAATGTCTGCAGCCTCCTGTTCATAAGTATGGCGCGCTTCATACCCATAAACAAGACTCTACTGACACGGCTTCATAGACCCCTAGGACTCACTAAACCTGATGCTCTGATACCAAGTTTGTCACGACCCGTTTTCTGAACGAGCTGTGACCGGCACCCGGTACCTAAGCTGGACCGAGCGAACCTCATGTACTTATAATTCTGTCTTAACCCTAAGAATACATGCAACTTAAACATTCGGGAAAATAATAATAAGTAGTACTTTTATGAAAATATTATCCTTGAAAATATTACGGTCAAATTATGTTTCTGTGCAAACAAATGCGAGACTGGACCACAACTCAAGATGTTAGACTGTCTATGAAGCCTCTACTGATAAACCGACGCACTACGCAGGACATGAGCTTCCTGGCTAGTTCACAACATAGTAAATAACTAAATAAAGCTGACTCGAAAAGAAAGTACTCCACGAACAAAAGCGGAGCTCACCAATAGCACTGGAAGTGAGGGGAAAATCCTAGTCTGTCGCCTGAGTATCTGCAACACCGGTCCCTACGTTGCGCCACAGGACAACGTAGGTTCCCAAAAGAGAACGTCAGTACACCACGGCGGTACTCAGTGAGTCTCAACGACCCCCCACTAAAGCGGGAACGAGACTTTTAAAAGAACCTTGAAATACACATAACTCGTAAACCATGAGAACATAAAATATTTAAAGAAACTGAAATAACTTAAAACAATAAAATTTCGAACTTTAAACATAAATATATATATATATATATATATATATATATATATATCGTTTCTTTACTTTTTGGGGAGTACCAATTAACTCTGACATAACATGAATACATAAAGTCACCGTGTGATCGGCACGGGTTCGATCCCCGCCTGATCGAATAGGCCCCTTCACTGTGGCGCCACACAGTTCCAGGTGATAGCATGCTGCGCGTTTTGTGTCTTGGCCGTGTCAGGCAATATTATCCTATATCCCACTCTGGCACGAGTAGTTTCGGGGTCAACGTTAACCACCAATGGTCACGAAGCCCTTCTCAGAATCTCAGGGTAACTCCCAAAATATTTTTATAAAACCCTATTTGACCACTTTAAGGTCCAATACATTCCTTGAACATAATCCATGAACATAACCATAATAATCTTGAGTAAAACTTGACATGAATATATTTTCAAACATTCGTTAATCCATAAAATTTAACATATAATATAACATAAATTAACATAATAAAATATAAAAATCAATTTATATAACTCAAGGATAAATTCTTGAATGATAGTTTAAATGGGGTTTAGCTAATATGCACTCTCTCGCTCCAATTAAACACATATTAGCTCTTTAAGATATTTTATCAAACACTTTATATGCGGGATTTTGTGAGTAAAACCTCTTTAGTAAAGGGTTATATCAACTCACCTCGATTACTCCTCGAGCCTAAACGTAAGCTCCAATTCACGCACTTCACGTCACCCAACAACTAAGACAACCACCAATTGGTGAATCAATACTAAAGTTTCAATCTTTAATCTCAATTCAAAAACTCTAGTTCATATTCTAAACTTTCTAGATTTTTGAGAAACTTCCCAACGAATATAGTCTAATAAGACTAGACTGTGGTGAATAACAACATTATCACATCTTAATTTAATGAAAGAAAATTACCTCAGATATAGCTCAGAGATGGGTTTTCGCCAAGTTCCCCGAAGGACCAAAACTAAGTTTTCTTTTTGTTTCCCGAGTCTGATGCGCCCATTATTTAACCAAGAGTGGAGTTCCCTTTTGGTTGATTTGGCTGGGGACTCTCAAGTTAGGCATGCCCTCTGTTTAAGCACAAGTGAATGGAGTTATTGATTTGGCAGTAGATATTGCTCTTCTAGGCCCACACTTGAAAGTCAAAAGAATTTGACTTTAATTCCTCTTATAGCTATTTCGCACGTGACTTTAGTCAAAAGAGAAGCAATATGTAAAAAGGATAGCTTGTCCTTTTTGCTGATGGATCGCCCACTTCTCTAGGTGGCTTTTCAAGATTTGACTATATAATGTCACTTTAAGTTAAATTTAACAATTGGCCCTTCTTGTAATCTTTCCTTCCACTTCCAACATAATCACATATTTGTATTCTATTCATGATAAATACTTTAACTTATTTCTATCATATTTCTTCATACGTAACATATAAAATGATTTTACGTAAATATCTCTCATGCCAAAGAGTGTCCTAAAACTTAGAAAATTTTGAGGAACGTCACATAAGCCATCGGGCATCTCATCCGGGAACATGTCCCCAAAGTTCTCCAAAATATTTTTCAAAGCACTAGGTAAAGGACTAGAAGAAACATCACAATTAGAGTTAAGGATCATACCTTTGTGCACTAAGCATAGGAGAAACTTGTTGCCATCATTACCTCTTAGGAGCTCGCCCGGTTGCATCATGGCACACATGCCACCGGTGGATGAAGTAGGTGGGATTGCCACCATGCTTTTGGACAAAGGGCTAGTCTCAATGATTGACTTGGCCTTTGCCGCCTCCCTCAACTCCTTCATTCGGTTGTAGTCATCACTCACTTGTTTAGGAGTTAGGGGCTTCAACACAAACTTTCTTCCCTCATGTTGGAGCGTGTAGGTGTTAACACGTCCATTGTGAACCACTTGCCGGTCAAATTGCCAAGGCCTTCCAAAGAGAAGGTGGCAAGCTTGCATGGGCACAACGTCGAACAAGTGTTCATCAACATAACTCCCCATTTTAAACTTGATCATTGCTTGTTTCACCACCTTGAGCTCCCCACATTCACTAAGCCATTGTAACCGGTATGGCTTGGGATGCTTCATGGTAGGCAACTTCAATTGGGTTATGAGAGATTGACTCACCACATTAGTACAACTCCCGGAATCAATGATCATAGAACACACAACACCCTTAACACGACACCTAGCATGGAAGAGGTTTTCCCTTTGCAAGGTTTCACCATCCTCCGCAGTCATAGCTCCTAGACTTCTCCTCACTACTAAGAAAGTATGAGGTTCCTCATCCTCCACCGTGTCATCTTCACCATCCTCCTCTACTCCCTCATCTCCCTCTACTCCCTTTACTCCCTCATCTTCCGACTCACTCTCCTTTTCATATGCATCATTACCAACAACAACCATGGTTCTTCTCGTAGGACACTCTTTGGCAAAGTGCACATACCCCTTGCATTTGTGACATTGAATGGAAGAAGAAGTAGGAGTATTTAATTGGGTTTTAGAATTACCTCCCACATTAGGTGTGTACTTCTCAAATGGCTTCTTCACATCCTTGCTTGCATTGGCACCACTCGTTCTCAAATCACCCTCATAGGAACCATAGTCTCCATCATCTCCATCATCTAGTCCGAAGCCCGAGGCTTCATGTATCTCGTTAACTTGGAACCTATGGCGATCGACACCTAGTTTTGAGTCCATTGTAAGGTTCGAGTTTCACTTTCTCCCTTTTGGATTATTAATTCATGTCTTGAATTCATTAATCCGTTCTTTCTTCTCGTTTCTTGACTCCCCAATCCTTGTTTCCCGATATCTTTGATATCATCTATCTTGTTATTTATCGCTTCCGCATAGTTTATATCGTTGTTTAGCTTCCGCGTATTTTGCCCCTTATCAACTTGGTGGGAGTCGGTGAAGAGGAATAGAAGGAGGACGGGGATGGCTATTAATCTTACTTGGGAAGAGTTGATCCGGGTGATGGATGAGAAGTATTTGACTAGCCAATACCGGGTTGAGCAACAAAAGCGTCTCTATGAGTTGAAACAAGGTTCCAATTCGGTTGGGGAATACTTCAATGAATTTGAGCAAGTCCGAATGAACCTTGACCTTGATGATGAAGATCATGAGATGGCCATAATCCGTTTCAAAGGGGGCTTAAACCGAGACATAGCTTCACAATTGAAGTTCCACCGATATGATGATCTCTACAAGCTATGTGATGATGCGGTTGAAGCCGAGAAATGGCTCAAAGAGGAGAAGTCCTTTCGCTACAAGGGTAGCACTACTACTCCAACAAGCAATACAAAGGGTTGGAAGCCTCCTACCACAAATGCAAGGTTCCCGAGTGCAAGTGGAACGAGTGGTGCCAATGCAACCAAGGATGTGAAGAAGCCATTTGAGAAGTTCACACCCAATGTGGGAGGTAACTCTAAAACCCAATTGAATGCTCCTACTTCTTCTTCCATTCAATGCCACAAATGCAAGGGGTATGGACACTTTGCTAAGGAGTGTCCTACGAAAAGAAACATGGTTGTTGTGGGTGATAATGTGATAGGAATCAAATACGCGGAACAAAAAGATAGAAGAGCGAGACACTTCTCGAACTCCCTTCGAAGTAACCACGGGGAACTTATCCCGAGATACCCTCGAATCGGTGTCAAGGAGGACCTACACTATGCAACGACCCTCGAGACAACACTGGACTCGCAAGTCGAATGGTCGGGTTAGCGGTTCAAGACTCAACTAGGTTACACTAGTGAATTCAAGCAACCAAAGACAAAGGATTCTTCCAAAGAATTCAACTCAATTCTCATTCAATAATAATCAAAGTGTCAGGTAGTGTTTAAAAGAGGCTAAGTGAAGTATTTATAGGCTTCACTTAGGACTAATAAAAGGTCTAAAATACCCCCAAAGTGGGCTAAAACAAATAAAGGCCGCGCAGGGCTAAAATAGGAAGTTCTAGCAAAAGTCTTAAAAATCCCGCATGTGGGTAACAGGGGGAGGCGGTCCGCCTAGGGTGGGGAGGCGGCCGCCTAGCTGCCTTCAGCTCTCTGGATCTCACTGAGGCGCTCCGCCTCCTGAACTTCAGCTCTCTGGATTTTGGGAGGCGCCCCGCCTCAGCTGGGAGGCGCTCCGCCTCTTCCTGAAGCCCCTTGGGGTGTCTCATTTTGAGCCTCTTGAGCCTCTCCAAGTGTCCCCGAGGGTCCTCCATCCATGGCACACCAAAGCATGGTCTTCAAGTTGCTCTTGGGGCCATCTTCTATGCTCTTCCATGTCAAGTGAAGATGAGTATCTTGGATTAACTTGGCTTGACTCCGAGTGAAAGGTCTTGAGGCCATTTGGGTCTTATCATCCTCCCCTTCTTGAGAGGATTTCGTCCTCGAAATTGAAGCATCATTCACGACCTCTTCATCATCATTCACGACCTCTTCATCATCATTCACGACCTCGTCATTACCTACATTCAAAGGAACCAAGTCACTAACATTGAAAGTATTAGAAACGTGATACTCACTTGGCAAGTCGACCACATAAGCATTGTTGTTTATCTTCGAGAGCACTTGGAATGGACCATCTCCCCGGGGTGCCAACTTCCCTTTCCTAAGGTTTGGAAACCTCTCTTTCCGGAAGTGCACCCACACATAATCACCCTTCTTGAGTTCCACCTTCTTTCGTCCCTTGTTCTTCTTAGAGGCAACCTTAGCATAGGATTCCTCCAAGTTCTTCTTTGCCTTAGCATGTAGCTCCATCAAAGCCTTGGCTCGAGCTTTACCTTCAAAATTAACAACCATTTCCCTTGGCAAAGGGGTTAGATCAAGGGGAATCAAGGGGTTAAAACCATAAACACATTCAAAAGGAGTCATGCCAATAGTGCTATGCAATGTACGATTGTAGGCAAACTCCATCATAGGCAATCTATCAATCCACGTCCCGGCCTTACCTCGGGTCATGGCCCTAAGAAGAGCACCCAAAGTCCGGTTTACCACTTCGGTTTGACCATCGGTTTGTGGGTGGTGGGACGTAGAAAACAAGAGCTTGGTGCCTAAAGCACCCCATAAACTTCGCCAAAAATGGCTTAGGAACTTAGTATCCCTATAACTCACTATCGTTTGAGGCACACCATGTAGCTTCAAAACATTTTCAACAAACAAGGAAGCTACATGCTGGGCGTCATCACATTTTTTGCACGGAATGAAATGAGCCATCTTTGAGAACCTATCCACAACAACAAAGATGCTATCGTGGCCCCCCTAGTCCTTGGTAATCCCATGACAAAGTCCATTGATATATCCAACCACGGACTAGTAGGTATGGGGAGTGGGGTGTATAACCCATGAGGGTGGGATTTAGATTTGGCACGCTTGACCTCAAGGCAATTAGTGCAAAACTTCTCCACATGCACCCTCATCTTCGGCCAATAGAATTGTTCTTGAAGAACGGCCAAAGTCTTTCTTACCCCAAAATGACCCATGAGTCCCCCACAATGTGCCTCTTGCACAAGCAATTCCCTCCATGAGGACTCGGGTATGCACACTCTACCATTTTTAAAGATGAATCCATTAGACCATTGGTATTTTGCAACTCTCTCCCCTTTCTCTAGAGCATCATAGACACTCTTTAGCTTAGGATCTTGAGCATACATCAATTTGATGCTCTCGAATCCCATGAGCTTAGATGTGAGAGTGGTGGCAAGAGCGAACTTTCTTGAAAGCGCGTCCGCCACAACATTGTCCTTCCCTTTCTTGTATTGGATCACATAGGGAAAGGACTCAATAAACTCAACCCACTTGGCATGTCTCTTATTGAGCTTCTCTTGGCCTCTCAAATGCTTGAGTGACTCATGGTCACTCTTGATTACAAACTCACGAGGCCAAAGGTAATGTTGCCAATGGGCAAGGGCTCTCACAAGGGCATACAACTCCTTGTCATATGTAGAATAATTCAAGGAGGCCCCTTTCAACTTTTCACTAAAGTAGGCGATGGGTTTACTATCTTGCATTAACACACCACCGATTCCCACCCCCGAGGCATCACACTCAACCTCAAATGCTTTCCCAAAGTCGGGCAATTGTAATAAAGGGGCGGTACTCAACCTACTTTTCAACTCTTGGAAAGCCTTCTCTTGCGGCTCTCCCCAAACAAAGGGTTGGTCTTTCTTGACCAATTCGGTGAGTGGAGCGGCTATGGAGCTAAAGTCTCTCACAAATCGTCTATAAAAGCTAGCAAGACCATGAAAGCTCCTCACTTGAGTCACGGTAGTAGGAGTAGGCCAATCACGTATGGCCTCTACCTTAGACTCATCCACCTCCACTCCTTGGGCACTCACAACAAACCCAAGAAAGACAACCTTCTCTACACCAAAGGCACACTTTTTGAAATTAGCATAGAGCTTTTCGGCTCTCAAAGTTTCAAGCACTTGCCTAAGGTGGTCAACATGCTCATCAATTGTCCTACTATAGATCAAAATATCATCAAAATAGACAACGACAAACTTGTTGATAAAAGGCTTCAAAACATCATTCATGAGTCGCATGAAGGTGCTAGGTGCGTTGGAAAGCCCGAAGGGCATTACCAACCATTCATAGAGACCGAATTTGGTCTTGAATGCGGTTTTCCATTCATCCCCGGGTTTCATCCGGATTTGATGGTAGCCGGACCTAAGGTCGATTTTAGAAAAGACACGCGACCCACTCAATTCATCCAACATATCATCAAGCCGTGGAATAGGGTGACGATACTTGATCGTTATCTTATTCACGGCTCGGCAACCTACACACATTCTCCAAGTGCCGTCTTTCTTTGGGACAAGAATGACCGGTACGGCACAAGGACTCAAACTTTCCCTCACCAAGCCCTTTGAAAGCAAGTCATCAACTTGTTTTTGCAACTCCCTCGTATCCTCGGGATTGCTTCTATAGGCCGGCTTATTTGGGATTTGAGAGCCCGGAATAAAATCAATTTGATGTTCAATACCTCTCAAGGGAGGTAAGCCATCGGGCATCTCATCCGGGAACATGTCCCCAAAGTTCTCCAAAACATTTTTCAAAGCACTAGGTAAAGGACTAGAAGAAACATCATGATTAGAGTTAAGAGCCATACCTTTGTGCACTAAGCATAGGAGAAACTTGTTGCCATCATTACCTCTTAGGAGCTCGCCCGGTTGCATCATGGCACATATGCCACCGGTGGATGAAGTAGGTGGGATTGCCACCATGTTTTTGGGCAACGGGCTAGTCTCAATGATTGACTTGGCCTTTGCCGCCTCCCTCAACTCCTTCATTCGATTGTAGTCATCACTCACTTGTTTAGGAGTTAGGGGTTTCAACACAAACTTTCTTCCTTCATGTTGGAGCGTGTAAGTGTTAACACGTCCATTGTGAACCACTTGCCGGTCAAATTGCCAAGGCCTTCCAAAGAGAAGGTGGCAAGCTTGCATGGGCACAACGTCGAACAAGTGTTCATCAACATAACTTCCCATTTTAAACTTGATCATTGCTTGTTTCACTACCTTGAGCTCCCCACATTCACTAAGCCATTGTAACCGGTATGGCTTGGGATGCTTCATGGTAGGCAACTTCAATTGAGTTATGAGAGATTGACTTACCACATTAGTACAACTCCCGGAATCAATGATCATAGAGCACACTACACCCTTAACACGACACCTAGCATGGAAGAGGTTCTCCCTTTGCAAGGTTTCACCATCCTCCGCAATCATAGCTCCTAAGCTCCTCCTCACTACTAGAAAAGTATGAGGTTCCTCATCCTCCACCGTGTCATCTTCACCATCCCCCACTACTCCCTCATCTCCCTCTACTCCCTCTACTCCCTCATCCTCCGATTCACTCTCCTTTTCATAAACATCATTGCCCACAACAACCATGGTCCTCTTCGTGGGACATTCCCTAGAAAAGTGTCCATAGCCCTTGCACTTGTGACATTGAATGGAAGAAGAAGTAGGAGTATTTAATTGGGTTTTAGAATTACCTCCCACATTGGGTGTGTGCTTCTCAAATGGCTTCTTCACATCCTTGCTTGCATTGGCACCACTCGTCCCACTAGCACTTGGGGACCTTGTGTTTGTGGTAGGAGGTTTCCAACCCTTGGCATTGCTTGTTGGAGTAGTAGTGCTACTCTTGTAGCGGAAGGATTTCTCCTCTTTGACCCACTTCTCGGCTTCAACCGCATCCTCACATAGCTTGTAGAGATCATCATATTTGTGGAACTTCAATTGTGAGGCTATGTCTCGGTTCAAGCCCCCTTTGAAACGGATCATGGCCAACTCATGGTCTTCATCATCTATGTCAAGGTTCATTCGGATTTGCTCGAATTCATTGAAGTACTCCCCAACCGAATTGGAACCTTGTTTCAACTCATAGAGACGCTTTTGTTGCTCAACCCGGTATTGATTAGTCAAATATTTCTCATCCATCACTCGGATCAACTCTTCCCAAGTAAGATTAATAGCCATTCCCGTCCTCCTCCTATTTCTTTTCACCGACTCCCACCAAGTAGAAGCAAAAGATTCGAAGGAAGATATTGCATACTTGGTTTTCTTCAACTCGGGCATATCATTGGTTTCAAATATTCGTTCCATAGCCAATTTCCAATTCTTGTACTCCACCGGGTCACTACTTCCTTTGAAAGAAGGAATAGTGAGCTTCACACTATTGAGGTTGTTGTTGTTATCACGACCCCCTTGGAAAGGCTCCGGTTGGCCCCCATAGTGATCCCCATAACCACTATAACCTCCATAGTCTCTCCTAGCATCCCCCCCAACATACCCCATAGGGTGCCCTCGACCTCGGCCCCTACCTCTATCTACATTCCGACCCCAATTCGTACCTCTCCTCGGTTGAAAGTGATCATCAAACCCATACATGTCATCTCCATCATTAGTTTCCTCCCCTTCTTGAGCTTCATCAACTTGCCCAAGAGGTTGCACATTTCGGATGGGTTGTGGTAGTGGAATGTTTCTTGGTGGGTTGTCTAAGATACGGGGAATGCCCGTTCGTTGGGGATTGCCCAACATTGGATCAACTCTCTCTCGTTCCTCCTTTACCCGTTGTTGACTGAACATATCAATGACAAGGCTCATCTGCTCCGGGGTAAAGTTTGGATTACTCGAGACTTCAACTTGGACACTCGGGGTCCCTTTCTCAGCTTGGACACTCGGGGTCCCTTTCTCTGATTGAGCATTGGAAGTCTCTTGCTCAACTAGGGCGCTTGAGGCACCCTTTTCAAGAGACTCAACTCTTTGGCTAATGAGGTCCACCTTGGCAAGAAGGTTAGCCAATGCCTCCTTTATGAAATCTTGTCCTTCGGTAGACATTGTACCTGCACAAGTAACAAACGTTAGCGAAAACAACCTCACACACTCCCTCACAAGTTTTCACTCGGATCACTCGTATAGTGGGTGGTGGATTTTTCACTCTTGCTTGAACCCAAAAGCTTCACTAAGTTGAATAGTAAACCTCAACTAGATCACTCAACTCAAAGTCCAATGAGCTCCGGGGTGAGTGGAGTTAATAGAACTCTATAGGAACGATAGCTCTTTAAGTGCGGACTTGAGCCAAAAGAGACTACGAGTCTTCTTTGAGTTCTAATCTCCGGTCTAGGCTTGAGTTTCCTAATAGCTTAGAAAGGGTTAGCACAATTCAAGTAGGCAAGATTACTCAAAGAAGTGCTAACTAGATGCGATGCAATCAAACGAATAAGAGGTTCTACGAAAAACTACCCGGAACAAACCCTTCCAGAATCAGGCGCCCCGCCTCAGAAACCAGGCGGTCCGCCCAGTGCAGGTTGCAGGGGGAGGCGCTCCGCCTCTTTGGTGGAGGTGCTCCGCCTCAGAAAGTCCAGAGAGTGGACAAAATTCAGGCGGTCCGCCTCAATGTTAGGCGCTCCGCCTCTGCAACTTTCCAGCACAGTTTTTCTTCGCGATTTCTTGGCTTTGCACCCAAAAATCCAACTATCCAATGTTGTTTTAGCAAATCTAAGGTACCCCAATGTTGTTTCAACCACAAAGAACGAACCCCAATCAATTTTAATCAAACCCCAATCAAAATTCAACAATCTACCATGTTCATAGCTAGGGTTTCAATCTTTTCAATTTTCAAGGGATTCAAAATTTCCAATTCTTGTGTTTCAACTCCAAATCAAACGTATAGGGTACCAAAAGAACGGGTTTCCAATAAGGAACAAACCCCAATAACAATTCAACAACAAAGGCAACAATCCAAGAATCTATGATCAAAAAAAATTTTTTTTTTGGTGTTTTTTCTTCTTTTCAATTTTTTTGTAGTTTTTCTTCTTTTCAAAAGCAATAAACAAGAACCTAAAAACGAAACTAACCTAGGCACGAAGAATCAAGGGTCGGGGGTTCGTAGAAACGATACCCGAGCCTTGCTC
The DNA here is from genome assembly GCA_037355625.1 of Petunia x hybrida. Taxonomy (NCBI): domain Eukaryota; kingdom Viridiplantae; phylum Streptophyta; class Magnoliopsida; order Solanales; family Solanaceae; genus Petunia; species Petunia x hybrida. Next base: position 5,145,130 of record JBBBVM010000609.1, read on the forward strand.
TGATACCAAGATGATAGGAATCAAATACGCGGAACAAAAAGATAGAAGAGCGAGACACTTCTCGAACTCCCTTCGAAGTAACCACGGGGAACTTGTCCCGAGATACCCTCGAATCGGTGTCAAGGAGGACCTACACTATGCAACGACCCTCGAGACAACACTGGACTCGCAAGTCGAATGGTCGGGTTAGCGGTTCAAGACTCAACTAGGTTTCACTAGTGAATTCAAGCAACCAAAGACAAAGGATTCTTCCAAAGAGTTCAACTCAATTCTCATTCAATAATAATCAAAGTGTCAGGTAGTGTTTAAAAGAGGCTAAGTGAAGTATTTGTAGGCTTCACTTAGGACTAATAAAAGGTCTAAAATACCCCCAAAGTGGGCTAAAACAAATAAAGGCCGCGCAGGGCTAAAATAGGAAGTTCTAGCAAAAGTCTTAAAAATCCCGCATGTGGGTAACAGGGGGAGGCGGTCCGCCTAGGGTGGGGAGGCGGCCGCCTAGCTGCCTTCAGCTCTCTGGATCTCACTGAGGCGCTCCGCCTCTTGTCTGAGGCGCTCCGCCTCCTGAACTTCAGCTCTCTGGATTTTGGGAGGCGCCCCGCCTCAGCTGGGAGGCGCTCCGCCTCTTCCTGAAGCCCCTTGGGGTGTCTCATTTTGAGCCTCTTGAGCCTCTCCAAGTGTCCCCGAGGGTCCTCCATCCATGGCACACCAAAGCATGGTCTTCAAGTTGCTCTTGGGGCCATCTTCTATGCTCTTCCATGTCAAGTGAAGATGAATATCTTGGATTAACTTGGCTTGACTCCGAGTGAAAGGTCTTGAGGCCATTTGGGTCTTATCATAATGCATATGAGCAAGAGAGTGAGCCGGAGGAAGATGAGGGAGTAGAGGGAGATGAGGGAGTAGAGGAGGATGGTGAAGATGACACGGTGGAGGATGAGGAACCTCATACTTTCTTGGTAGTGAGGAGAAGTCTAGGAGCTATAATTGCGGAGGATGGTGAGACCTTGCAAAGGGAAAACCTCTTCCATGCTAGGTGTCGTGTTAAGGGAGTTGTGTGTTCTATGATCATTGACTCCGGGAGTTGTACTAATGTGGTGAGTCAATCTCTCATCACCCAATTGAAGTTGCCTACCATGAAGCATCCCAAGCCCTACCGGTTACAATGGCTTAGTGAATGTGGGGAGCTCAAGGTAGTGAAACAAGCAATGATCAAGTTCAAAATGGGGAGTTATGTTGATGAACACTTGTTCGACGTTGTGCCTATGCAAGCTTGCCACCTTCTCTTTGGAAGGCCTTGGCAATTTGACCGACAAGTGGTTCACAATGGACGTGTTAACACTTACACACTCCAACATGAGGGAAGAAAGTTTGTGTTGAAACCCCTAACTCCTAAACAAGTGAGTGATGACTACAACCGAATGAAGGAGTTGAGGGAGGCGGCAAAGGCTAAGTCAATCATTGAGACTAGTCCTTTGTCCAAAAGCATGGTGGCAATCCCACCTACTTCATCTACCGGTGGCATATGTGGCATGATGCAACCGGGCGAGCTCCTAAGAGGTAATGATGGCAACAAGTTTCTCCTATGCCTAGTGCACAAAGGTATGATCCTTAACTCTAATTATGATGTTTCTTCTAGTCCTTTGCCTAGTGCTTTGAAAAATGTTTTGGAGAACTTTAGGGACATGTTCCCGGATGAGATGCCCGATGGCTTACCTCCCTTGAGGGGTATTGAACATCAAATTGATTTTATTCCGGGCTCTCAAATCCCGAACAAGCCGGCTTATAGAAGCAATCCCGAGGATACGAGGGAGTTGCAAAAACAAGTTGATGACTTGCTTTCAAAAGGCTTGGTGAGGGAAAGTTTGAGTCCTTGTGCCGTACCGGTCATTCTTGTCCCAAAGAAAGACGGCACTTGGAGAATGTGCGTAGATTGCCGAGCCGTGAATAAGATAACGATCAAGTATCGTCACCCTATTCCACGGCTTGATGATATGTTGGATGAATTGAGTGGGTCGTGTGTCTTTTCCAAAATCGACCTTAGGTCCGGCTACCATCAAATCCGGATGAAACCCGGGGATGAATGGAAAACCGCATTCAATACCAAATTCGGTCTCTATGAATGGTTGGTTATGCCCTTCGGGCTATCCAACGCACCTAGCACTTTCATGCGACTCATGAACCATGTTTTGAAGCCTTTTATCAATAAGTTTGTTGTTGTCTATTTCGATGATATCTTGATCTATAGTAAGACAATTGATGAACATGTTGGCCACCTTAGGCAAGTGCTTGATGTTTTGAGAGCCGAAAAGCTCTATGCTAACTTTAAAAAGTGTGCCTTTGGTGTGGAGAAGGTGGTCTTCCTTGGGTTTGTTGTGAGTGCCCAAGGAGTGGAGGTGGATGAGTCTAAGGTAGAGGCCATACGTGATTGGCCTACTCCTACTACCGTGACTCAAGTGAGGAGCTTTCATGGTCTTGCTAGTTTTTATAGACGATTTGTGAAAGACTTTAGCTCCATTGCCACTCCACTTACCGAGTTGGTAAAGAAGGACCAACCATTTGTTTGGGGAGAGCCTCAAGAGAAGGCTTTCCAAGAGTTGAAAGGTAGGTTAAGTACCGCCCCCCTATTGCAATTGCCCGACTTCGGGAAGGCGTTTGAGGTTGAATGTGATGCCTCGGGGGTGGGAATTGGTGGTGTATTAATGCAAGATAGCAAACCCATCGCCTACTTTAGTGAAAAGTTGAAAGGGGCCTCCTTGAATTATTCCACATACGACAAGGAGTTGTATGCCCTTGTGAGAGCCCTTGCCCATTGGCAACATTATCTTTGGCCTCGTGAGTTTGTAATCAAGAGTGACCATGAGTCACTCAAGCATTTGAGAGGTCAAGAGAAGCTCAATAAGCGGCATGCCAAGTGGGTTGAATTTATTGAGTCCTTTCCCTATGTGATCCAATACAAGAAAGGGAAGGACAATGTTGTGGCGGATGCGCTTTCTAGAAAGTTCGCATTAGCCACCACTCTCACCTCTAAGCTCATGGGATTCGAGAGTATCAAATTGATGTATGCTCAAGATCCAAAGCTAAAGGGTGTCCATGATGCCCTAGAGAAAGGGGAGAGAGTTGAAAAATACCAATGGTCTAATGGATTCATCTTTAAGAATGGTAGAGTTGATGCAGGGCAAAACAAGCAGAAGCTAGAAACGATATGAAAATGCGGAAGCTAAAACAAGATAGGCGATATCGATGAAGATATCGAGATAAAAAGCAAGACGAGGCTTGAAACGATTACCTAAGTAGCACCGAGGAACTTGTCTCGATACACCCCGGGTGAATGTCAAGAATCACCTATGCCAAGGAACGAGACGAGACTCACACGAAAGTCCAAGTAGCAACGAAGAACTTGTTCCGTTACACCCCGAACGATTGGCAAGAATCACCTACGCTAAGCAACTACCCTCAAGAGGCACCCGGCTCTTGCAAATAGAATGATCAAAGAGGTTTCGATGTTCAACTTGGAATCCACCAAGTTCTCACGGGTTCTTCATTGAGATTCACTCAAGAAATTCATCATTCTACATTCAAGGTTTGCTAAATGAAATGGAATGCCTAAGGCTCTATTTATAGGCCCTTTCTATGACTAAAGTAAATGACTAAAGTGCCCTCAAGTGAGGTTAATACATAAAAGGCCACTTAGGGCTAAAATAGGAAATACACCCAAAACTAGTAAAATCCCGCATTGGTGTCACAGGGGGTAGGCGGTCCGCCTCCCCCAGCTAGGCGGCCGCCCCTTGTAAATCTTCAGTGGGTGGGCGGTCGCCCCAAATGCTGAGGCGCTCCGCCTCTCCGAGATCCCGAGAGCTGACATTTGGTAGGCGCTCCGCCTCCTCTGTGAGGCGCTCCGCCTCATCCTGGGACTTGTGAAAGAGGCTCAAAATGAGTTTGGGATGGCTCCCCTTGGAGCCCAAGCGGTCCTCCATCCATGGTGCTCCAATGCATGATCTTCAAAGTTGTTCCGGAGCTTCCATCTTCCACGTCCAAGCCTTTCCATACCAAGTGAAGATGAGCATCATGGATAGCTTGGCTTCTCGTAAAGGGTCTCGAGCTAGTTTGCCCGGCATCATCCTCCCCTTCTTGAGAAAATTTCGTCCTCGAAATTAAGGCGTCCTCCTATAAGGTAGCTTCACCTACATCAAAAGGCAACAAAAACAACAGTTCCTACTACAAGAGTAGGTTAGTGCACCAAGTGTGGGAAAACACACTCTTGTGGTACAACCAAGTATCAATGGTAACGAAGAAGCTCATGCTCCCAAAGGAACTAGCAAGTACTTGGTTCAACAACAAAGTGCTCCCAACACAAGAACAAATAAAGAGATCAATAGGGCATGGCACATGCAAGATTAAGCTATCAAAATCCCTACAATCCCTACGTTCAAGAGTAGTGCACCAAGGCTTCCCACAATGCGAGTAGGCAAGTCCAACAAGAGTGAAGGTAGGTGTGGAAAATTCACTCTTGTGATAGAGCCACGTATCAATGCAAATCAAAAAGCTTATGTCTCCAAAGGAGACAACAAGTTCTTGGCTCCGTAGTGACAAGCACTCACCAACATGACAAGCAAAGAGACCAATAGGACATGCAACATTCAAGATTAAGCAATCAAAGTTCCTATGACCCCTAAGCTCATGATCAACACACCAAACCTTTAATGCAATATTTTCACAATGCGGCACAACGGTTTCGGCATGCTCAAGTCTCAAAGTGTGGTTAACATATGGGAGGGAATAGACAAGGTAAGTCAAATCACAATTAGAAGCAATTACCCCACTCCCCTTCTTAAGAGCTCTCATACTCACACTAAGAGATACCTCCTCACCTCCAATTTCATCCTCGAGACAACCCCCCTCACAAGGTAAGCTCTCAAGGAAGGCATTATCAATGACCTCTTCATCATCATAACCCGCACTAACAAGAGTAGGGTCACTAGAAGAATCATCTTCCTCACTTGAAGCTTCAAACGAAGAGTTGTCTATGGGATCAAATCCCTCACACCACGGAGGTTCCATTTCATCCTCAACTCTAGCCCGATACAAATCACCTTCACAATTAAAGATGCCTCCACGCAATGGAAATATAAAAGCATGCACCTCAATTTCATAGTCAAACAAAGGCATAGTATCAAGACTAGGATTTTCACTCTCGCTTGAGGAGTCATCATAGACAACCTTGTCCAATTCATGCAATTTGGACTCCTCAAGTTCACTCTCATCCTCACTACGACACACAAATCCACCAAAATCAATTATACCAACAAGGGCGGAGTCACATAACTCATCTTCCCCTTTATCAAATATGGGTGGGGTGTCATAACAAGGGTCACAAGCAAGGTCAACTACTACACTTTCACTAAAGAGAGGTCCTTTGAATTCCGGGCTCACATCATGATGTGGCTTCTCATCCCTCTCTACTAGCGGTTCACAAGCAAACATAAGTTGACCAATCGACTCTACACTAGTTGCAATTTCATCAAATGCATTACAAGCACCAACTAGCATTGAGTCTTCACAAGACAAGGAAGGATTATGTTCATAAGAAGGTGAAGAATCACTTACCTTTGAGTAGCTCCCGTGAGTACTCACATCGCTTGAAGTGTTTTGTTCAAGTCCTTCTTTATGAAACTCACAATGTAGAGCTCCATTCTCTTGTCTTTCTCTCTTACCATCCGGTTGAGGCTCCACTAGCTCGCCTCCAAGAGTACCTACACATAAGCCCAAACAAATAGAAAGAGAAGAAGATAAATCATGGTTAGAACAAAGGGCGTCCTCGCTCTCACTCGAGATTTCCTCTTCCCTCACTTCTTTCATCTTTCGCTCAAGGCCATTTGTAGGTCCGGGTGATGCTTCACTCACGTCACTCCTCTCCTCCTTTTGACTCCCATGCGGAGTGGAGTGATTTTCACCTTCAAGCAAAGGCATGAGCACACCACCTTGCTCACCTTCACCTTGGGGAATGCCCAAGTTGTGGGGAATGCCCACTTGTTGGGGAATGCCCAACGGTTGGGGAATGCCCAACATTTCATCACTAGTACCTCTTTCGGTACTCCTTTGGACACTCGGGGTCCCTTTTCTTTCAAGGCGCTCAAGCCGTTGTTCCATAGACCTTACCTCGGCCAATATGTAGGCCAAAGTACTTAACGTGTCCTCATCGGTATCATACACGTCTCCGGCCATGTACCTACACAATTCAAAAACAAGAAAGAGGTTAGAGTAAAAGTCCTCACTCGCTCCCTCACCTTTGAAGTGTCACTCGGGTACACTCAATTTAGTGGCGGGGGATTTATCACTCAAGCTTGATCTCAAAGGCTTCCTCGTAGTTGAACAACCACCTCAATAACCACTCAAGTCACACGAACCAAATACTCTTCGGGGCGAGTGGAATCGATGGGACTCGATGGACGAACGGCTATATGAGTGAGCACTTGAAGAAAAAAATGTTCTACGAGGCTTCTTTGAGTTCTACTCTCCTCTAGGCACGAATAACCTAATACGCTCAAGAGTTAGTGTCCTTCGAGTAGGCCAATTACCCTAGAAACACTAACCAAGAAGCCCGGAGGCAAACAACAAGTGAAAACCTACGAAAAAACTACCCGGAAACAAGTAACAGGGGGAGGCGCTCCGCCTACCAAAGTCCAGAGAAGGACTTTTGCTGAGGCGGTCCGCCTAAATCCTGAGGCGGTCCGCCTAGTGCATTTTCCTGCAACTTTGCACAACGCGTTTTTGATTCTTTAGCACCCAAATTTCCAACGAAAACACATTGTTTTTCCAATCTAATGGTACCCAAAGGTGTATAGGATGATTACAAACAAACCCCAATAGTTTAATCCAACAAACAACCAACAAATAACTTGTTTCAAAAATTTGGAGCAAGTTCTTCAAGAAATTTCAAAAACTTCAAGATTTCAAAACTTCGATTTTCATTCCGCTACTCCAAATGATGTTATGGTGGTATCAAAATGACGGGGTTACGATAAGGAACAATCCCCGATACCAAACAACCAAGAATTCACAACATCAAACAAGTTCTAGCAATTTTGGTGAATTTTCAACTTTGAGATTTGATTTTGAAGATTTTCGATTCACAACTTCAAATCGTGTTTCGATGGTACCCAATCGAAGAGAATGCATATACAAACATTCCCCGATAACACACACCAAGAAAATCGATACAACCAACAAGATGTAGCAAATTTTTGAATTTTTTCAACTTTTGAATTTTTTTCTTCTTTTCAATTTTTCAAGAACAAGAACAACAAACACAAAGATAAAGAGTCACGATCGAGGGTTTGTAAGAACAAAACCTATCCGTGCTCTGATACCAACTGATGCAGGGCAAAACAAGCGGAAGCTAGAAACGATATGAAAATGCGGAAGCTAAAACAAGATAGGCGATATCGATGAAGATATCGAGATAAAAAGCAAGACGAGGCTTGAAACGATTACCTAAGTAGCACCGAGGAACTTGTCTCGATACACCCCGGGTGAATGTCAAGAATCACCTATGCCAAGGAACGAGACGAGACTCACACGAAAGTCCAAGTAGCAACGAAGAACTTGTTCCGTTACACCCCGAACGATTGGCAAGAATCACCTACGCTAAGCAACTACCCTCAAGAGGCACCCGGCTCTTGCAAATAGAATGATCAAAGAGGTTTCGATGTTCAACTTGGAATCCACCAAGTGAAATCATGCCCGCTCACGGGTTCTTCATTGAGATTCACTCAAGAAATTCATCATTCTACATTCAAGGTTTGCTAAATGAAATGGAATGCCTAAGGCTCTATTTATAGGCCCTTTCTATGACTAAAGTAAATGACTAAAGTGCCCTCAAGTGAGGTTAATACATAAAAGGCCACTTAGGGCTAAAATAGGAAATACACCCAAAACTAGTAAAATCCCGCATTGGTGTCACAGGGGGTAGGCGGTCCGCCTCCCCCAGCTAGGCGGCCGCCCCTTGTAAATCTTCAGTGGGTGGGCGGTCGCCCCAAATGCTGAGGCGCTCCGCCTCTCCGAGATCCCGAGAGCTGACTTTTGGTAGGCGCTCCGCCTCCTCTGTGAGGCGCTCCGCCTCATCCTGGGACTTGTGAAAGAGGCTCAAAATGAGTTTGGGATGGCTCCCCTTGGAGCCCAAGCGGTCCTCCATCCATGGTGCTCCAATGCATGATCTTCAAAGTTGTTCCGGAGCTTCCATCTTCCACGTCCAAGCCTTTCCATACCAAGTGAAGATGAGCATCATGGATAGCTTGGCTTCTCGTAAAGGGTCTCGAGCTAGTTTGCCCGGCATCAATTCTTGTGTAGGGATTCTTGGAGGCAAACCGATGGAGCCTCAACTATGTTCCAAGATGGAAAGACAAGGTGAAGGAGATGCCGAATGTGAGCTACAAGGTGAAGACGTTCATGACACTTCAAGTGCATTGAGTGAGCAAGATGGCCACTCAAAGGTTAGTTCTTCCTCCCTTGAGCATGCTACTTCCTTGTCTTGTGATGTTGCTTGTGAAAACTCTAGGCTAGTTGATGATTTGCATGAATACAATGTGTTTGCAACTAGTGTAGAGTCCTTGGGTCAACTTGTGTGTGAAATTGAACCACTAGTTGAGAGGGTTGAAAAGCCACATCATGATGTGAGCTCGATTTTCATTGAACCTCTCTTTAGTGAAAACGTTAAAGTTGACCTTGTTTGCGAACCTTGTTATGACACCCCACCCGTATTTGACAAAGGAGAAGACGACTTGCATGATTACCCCACTCTTCCCTTTGATTGCTTACTTGCTAGTGGTGGTCTCTTGTGTCGTAGTGAGGAAGGTTGTAACCTTGAGGAGTCTCTTGAGAATGAGATAGATCGACTTGTGTTCGATGACTCCTCAAGTGTCGATGTTGCCTCTAGTTTGAGAACTTCACCTTTGCTTTCCAATGAACTTGAGAAGTGTGCCTATACTAATCCGTTGTATGAGAGCAACTTCAATGAAAATGGTGAATCATATCAAGCTAGAGTAGAGTGTGAGTTTGGACCTCCATGGATTGGAATGCCTAACTCTATAGATAATCCTTTGTTTGAGACCTCCCTTGGGAGTTTGTCTAGTGACAGAGGTTGTCTTGGAGGAGTATTTGGAGGTGAGGAGGTACCTCTCGGTGTGTGTAAGAATGCTCTTAAGAAGGGGAGTGGAGTATTTGATGTTAGTTGTCGCTTGAACTATCTTACTTACTCCATTCCATATGTTGAGCGCACCGTGAGTGTTGCGCATGCCAAAGCCGATGTGTCACTTTGTGATAAAATTGATTTGAAGGCTTGGTGTGTTGCTCATGGGCTTAGGGGTCGTGGGGAATTTAATTGCTACATGCATGTCCTTGATCTCTTTGCTTATTTTTATTATGAGTGCTTGTTTTTGTCGAGCCAAGACCTTGTTGTCTCCTTGGGAGACATAAGCTTTTTCATAGGTATTGATGCTTGGCTCTACCACAAGAGTGTGTTTTCCACACCACTTGCACTTATTATTGTTGAGCTAACCTACTTGTGAAGTAGGAAGTTTTGGTTGTGCTTGTTTTGATTGTAGGTTTTGATGGTTCGATTTCGAGGACGAAATCCTTTCAAGAAGGGGAGGATGATGCGGCCCAAAATGGCCTAAACGACAACCATCAAAAGCCATGCTCGAGAGCACAAGGAAGACGAGTCAAGGCCTCCGGGAACGTCTTGGAAGATCATGCATTGGAGCGCCGAGGACAGAGGAAACAGGGCAGGAAAACAGGCAGCCCAAAACAGGGCAAAACAGGGGAGCACACTGGGAGCTCACTGCCTGCCGGAAGACAAATGGTCTTCGCGATCGCGACCATGACTCACGCGATCGCGAAGAGGAGCATATTGCCTTGCGCGACAGCGTCGATCTCGCGCGATTGCGAGGAGTGAAGGTTTGGCCGTTCGATCTCTGCGCGACAGCGTCCCATGTAGCGCGATCGCGATGCCTGGAAGAATGCTCTGCGCGATCGCGACCCTCCTGGCGCGATCGCGATGAAGGGAACTTGATCAGCGGCCCAGAATCAGCTCCAGGGGCATTTTTGTCCATTTTTAGTGTAAATGTATATATAGCATATTTTGCTCTTCATTTCATTAGTTTACATTGTATGAACATAGAGAGATGAGAGAACTAAGAGAAGGCCGAGCCTTTCTTGTTGAAGCCCGAGGCTTCGTGTATGTCTCGACTTGGAGCCTATGGAAATTCATCGCTAGTGTGAATTCCTTGTAAGGTTCGAGTTTCACTTTCTTCCTTGGATAATTAAATTCTTGTTTGAATTGTTTATCCATTCTTTCTTCTAATTCTTGTCTTCCTAGTCTTAAATTTCTCGATATCTTTGATATCACGTTATCACATTTACTTGCTCTCGCTCGTTTATCGTATAGTTAGCTTCCGCGTGTTTTGCCCCTTATCAACGATGACACTGGCACACAAACCCTCCCATTCTTGAAGAGGTAGCCATCGTGCCACTGATATTTCTCAACTCTTCGGCCACTCAAGATTGCGTCTCGAACACATTTTAGCTTGGGATCGTCTTCGTACATCGATTTGATGCTTTCAAATCCCATGAGCCTAGAGGCGAGAGTGGTCGCTAAAGCAAATTTCCTTGATAGCGCATCGGCCACAACATTGTCTTTTCCCTTTTTGTAATGAATTACATAGGGAAAGCTCTCAATGAATTCAACCCACTGGGCATGTCTTCGGTTCAATTTCTCCTGTCCTCGGAGATGCTTCAAGAACTCATGATCGCTTTTGATCACAAATTCTCGAGGCCACAAATAATGCTGCCAATGGGCGAGTGCTCGAACGAGGGCATACAACTCTTTATCATAGGTCGAATAATTCAAAGTTGCACCCTTAAGCTTTTCGCTAAAGTAAGCGATCGGCTTCGATTCTTGCATCAGCACTCCTCCGATCCCAACTCCAGACGCATCACACTCGACTTCGAATGCTTTGCCGAACAAACCTTCGGTAGAAGCTAGCTAACCCATGGAAGCTACGAACTTGTGATACCGAGGTCGGAGTTGGCCAATCTTTGATGGCTTCGACTTTTGATTCGTCGACTTCGACACCATTAGCACTGACTACAAATCCAAGAAAGACTACACGATCGACACCGAAGGCGCACTTCTTGAAGTTGGCATACAACTTTTCTTCTCGAAGCTTTTCAAGCACAAGCCTTAGGTGTTCGACATGCTCATCCATGGTTCGACTGTAAACAAGTATGGCATCGAAATAAACGACAACGAACTTGTTTATGAACGGTTTGAGCACGTGGTTCATCAATCGCATGAATGTGCTCGGGGCGTTGGATAAGCCAAATGGCATTACCAACCATTCATAGAGACCGAATTTGGTCTTGAATGCGGTTTTCCACTCGTCACCGGGTTTCATTCGGATCTGGTGGTAACCGGACCTGAGGTCGATCTTTGAAAAGCATGAAGAACCGCTCAATTCATCTAGCATGTCATCTAATCGAGGGATAGGATGACGATACTTTACCGTTATTTTGTTGACTGCTCTACAGTCAACGCACATTCGCCATGTTCCATCCTTCTTCGGGACAAGGATAACTGGAACGGCACAAGGACTTAAGCTCTCTCGAACGAGGCCCTTGTTCAGCAATTCATCAACCTGCCTTTGGAGCTCTTTGGTGTCTTCGGGATTACACCGGTATGCAGGTTTGTTGGGGATTTGAGATCCCGGCACGAAGTCAATTTGGTGCTCGATTCCTCTCAACGGAGGCAATCCACCTGGCATTTCCTCGGGAAACATGTCCTCGAAGTCCTGCAAAACTTTTCGAACAGACAAAGGCAATGGGTTATCATTAGAAAACTCTTCATTAGAGTTTAGGAAGATACCCTTGTGCACGAGGCAAATCATCATCTGACCGTGGTCGTTGCCTCGTAAGATCTCACCGGGTTGCATGATTGCACAAATTCCTTTCTCCTCGGTCGATGAGTTTGTCTCATCGGCTCCCAATTTTGCTCCCATCGGAAGCTTAGCTTTGGCCGCTTCTTTCAGTTCTTTCATCCGTTTATAGTCCTCGGAGACTTGCTTTGGAGACAATGGTTTGAGGATGAAACTCTTTCCATCGAGCTTTACGGTGTAAGTGTTGGATCTGCCATTGTGAACAGCTGTTCGGTCATATTGCCATGGTCGACCCAAGAGCAAATGACAAGCTTGCATCGGCACCACATCGAATACCATTTCATCTTGATACTCGCCGATTCTAAACTTGATCCACACTTGTTTGACAACTCTCAATTCTCCACACTCATTCAGCCATTGTAATTTGTAGGGGTGGGGATGCTTCTTCGTTGGTAATCCCATTTGTGAAACCAAAGTTTGGCTCACTACATTGGCACAGCTACCAGAATCAATAATCATCGAACACACCTTTCCCCTTACTCGACATCGGGCATGAAAGAGGTTTTCTCTTTGGTTGTCCTCTTCTTCAAGAGTCATGCAGCTCAAATTCCTTCGAACCACAAGAAACATTTCCGGATGATCAGCTTCGGCAGCCTCATGATCATCATCAACTTCAGCTCGATCAGTCTCCTCGATAATTTCCTCCTCGGTGTCACTCGCTTGCTCATGGACGGTTCCATCTTCGAGCAGTAGCATAACTTTGCGAGTTGGACACTCTTTTGCCATGTGACCATAACCTCTGCATTTATGACATTGAATATTTGAAGCACTAGGAGAGTTTAGTTGAACTTTACCTCCCACTTCTCTTGGTTGGTTAACGGTCACACCTTTCTCGAAGGGTCTCTTCGAATCTCGAACAGTGTTGGCACTTGCTTGGTTGGGACTTTTCCATTCTTTTCCTCGGTTCAAGGGAGTAGAAGTAGTGACTCCTCGATACCGGTTTGCTTTTTCTTCCTTCACCAATTTTTCAGCTTCGGTAGCAGCATCAAACAAATCTTCCAACGTGTGATACACGTGGAGTCTCAACTGAGATGACACATCCCTGGTCAAGCCATTCTTGAACCGGATAATGGCTTGTTCTTCGTCTTCGGTCAGGTCAAGATTCAATCGAATCTTTTCAAATTCATCATGGTACTCTTGAACTGACTTCGATCCTTGCTTCAGCTCATATAGCTTTTGCATTTGAGTTTGCCTGTACTTAGCACTCAAATACTTAGCATCCATTGCTCTCATCAACTGTGGTCAGGTAGTGACTTCGGGATAGTCATTCCTTCGCCTATGCCTCTTGTCAGCTTCCCACCAAGTAGATGCATAAGCTTCGAACGAAGCAATGGCATGGGCAGCCTTTCTCTCCTCGGTCATCTCATTGGTTTCAAAGATGCGCCCCATTTTCAGCTTCCATTCAAGATACTCATCGGGATCACTAGTTCCTTTAAAGGGAGGAATAGTGATCTTGACACTGTTCAAATTTGAGTCTCGAACACCACGAACCTGTTCGACATACTCATCTTCTCGATCATCAGCCTCACGCTCAATATTTCTTCCAACATTTGCGCCTCGGCCTCGACCTCGGAAATTTCCACGACCTCGGTGAGCTTGCCCTCGTTGAGCGAATGGCAGCTCACGTTCGTACTCGTCCTCGGGAAATTCCTCTTCATCAGCCTCTTCGGTTACAGCACCAAGGTCTCTTCGGGCTCTTGGAGGTGGTAACCTCTCTCCTCGGGGAATGCCCAAGTTTTGATTTCCAGCTTGGGGATTGCCCAAGTTTTGTTGTGCTCGGGGATTGCCCAAGTTAAGCTCTCTTCGAATTGCTTCACTCGTCAACTGATGTTGTCGAAGAAGCTCAGCATACAGCTCTGGCTTCATCGGAGTGGATTCGCTCGTTCCAGCGCCTGAATCATTTTTGGCCACGGACGCACTTCCTTGTTCGAGTTGAGCTACTCGAACACTAACTCCTCTTACTTCGGCACTGACACTTTGTATCGCAGCCATGAGATCGGCTAACGACACTTCGGGTCTTTCAATGCCTTTGCCTTCGTTGCCAGCCATGGTACCTGCACAAGTCAAAGATCAAACAAATGTTAAAAGGTTAGAAATCACCTCACACTCTCCCTCACCTTTGATGGGTGGCGCTCGGGTCCACTCAATTTATGGGTTCGGTTCTTTGATCACTCAAGGACTTGTTAACAGTGGCTCGTCCAATTGATCGGTCCTCTAAGATCCTTCAAGTTCGACAATAGTCACTGTCTCTTCGGGAAGAGTGAAGTGATGTTCGACTCGATGGAACGGACGCTTTTAACTGAGCTCGGGAAGTCAAAAGAAATTTCTACGAAAGTTTGGGACTTCGGTCACCCCTTCGCACGAGTTCCTATCAGCTCAAATGAGTTGGTACGACCTCGAGTAGGACAATTACTCAAAAGATCCACCAACTAGAATTTCGACACGAAAGAAAGTGAAAACCTAGGAGAATCTACCCTTTGATTCCCTCTGGAATCTTTTTCGATCACACCCACTCCTGTCCGTACAAGAGTGGTCCCCTTTGGTACGGATAGGGTTTTACCTTATCCACTTTCCTTTTCTCAGCCGACAAATTTCACCTGGGGTTTTAACATTCAAACTTTTACCCCTTCTTCTTCAATGGAACAGTGACCTTTGCTCCGGCGTACGGACACAACAACTTCGGTCCACTGTCCTCGATTTCTAACAAGATCTGGGTTGCTTTCAACTCCGGTTTCAACGACGGAGGAATTTAAAGTTCTTTGAGCCAAGACTAGCTCGACGTGTCGTACACTGTTACGAACTTGTAACAATTTTCCGGTGTACGGACAACGTTTCCAACTTAAGAACTTCGATTTTAAGCTATAAACAAACCCAAATCACTCAAGAACCACCAACCTTCATCGGTCTCCACCAACACAGCTGGGGTTTGATTTCCAGTCACCAAGGAAGCTCAAAAACAGTCCAAAATTCACCAAGAAACCCTAGTCACGAAATCAGTACGTCGGGTATTCGTTGGAATCAGAACTCGATGGTGAACAAGAATCCAAGATTGTTTTTTCCAAACATCCAACAATCAAACACAATTTTTGAATTTTCTTTTTAACACTTTTTTTTTTTTTTTTTTTTTTTGTAAGAACACCAACAGTAACAAAACAAAACAGGAACACGAAACGGAAAACAAAGACACAACGCACGAAAATAAGGATAACTTGAACAGGATTTGGGGTTGTAGAAACAAGCCCAAACCGTGCTCTGATACCAAGATGGTGCAATGCAAACCCGAAGGTGTTGCTTAGCACAAACGCGGAACAAGAACAATCAAAGAAGAAGATAGAAGCAAGACAAAACTTGCTTCTTTCGAAAGAACAGTGAGGAACCTGTCTCAAAGCTCGATCGAAAGGGATACAAGAATCACCCTAACTATGCAACAATCCTCAAGAGAACATTGCCTCTTGCAAACTGAATGATCAAGAGGAATGTACAATCGGACTAACCGAATGCCACAAATCCTTAAAAGCCCTCACCGGGGTTTTGCTCACGACGGAGACAAGAAGAAATGTGCTCGGCACTTTCATTCAATTCATTAAAATCCAAAAAACTAGCTATTACAATGAAAGGAAACAATGTTTATATAGGAAATACTAAGGGTAAACTAGTAAATAGGTCACAGGTGACCAATAGAAATAAGCCACGCAGGGCTGAGTCTAAATGTGCTCGGCATCCTTGACTTCGGTGAGCCTGGCTTCGGTTCTTGACTTCGGTGAGCCTGGCTTCGGTTCTCCATTGCCTGCTCGAACACATTTGTCATCGGGCGCTGACTTGGCTTCGAACACAAGATGTTGTGTTCGGCTCTGCGCTGCCCGGGGTCAAGAGCTGCTGTTCGGGAACTTTGTCATCGGGCTCAAACTTGATGATGTTGATGCAATATAAAATGGCCTAAACGACAACCATCAAAAGCCATGCTCGAGAGCACAACGGATACGAGTCAAGGCCTCCGGGAACAACTTGAAGATCGTGCATTGGAGCGCCAACGGATGGAGGAAACAGGGCAGGAAAACAGGCAGCCCAAAACAGGGCAAAACAGGGGAGCAATCTGGGAGCTCACTGCCTGAGGAAGAACAAGTGCTCTGCGCGATCGCGTCCATGTCTGCGCGATCGCGAAGAGGAATCCATTGCCCTGCGCGACAGCGTGTTATCTCGCGCGATCGCGAGGAGTTGAAGGCCAGTTCGATCGATCTCTGCGCGACAGCGTCCAAGCAAGCGCGATAGCGATGCTTTGAAGAATGCCCAGCGCGATCGCGAGCCTTCCTGGCGCGATCGCGAAGAAGAAGTACTGAGCAGCGAGGCAGAATCAGCTGCAGGGCTATTTTTGTCCATTTGACATGTAAATGTATATATAGCTAGTTTTAGCTTCATTTCAGGAGTTTTTGAATTGAATAGAGAGAAGAGAGAATTAGAGAAGAGGCCGAGCCCTTCTAGTCCGAAGCCCGAGGCTTCATGTATCTCGTTAACTTGGAACCTATGGCGATCGACACCTAGTTGAGTCCATTGTAAGGTTCGAGTTTCACTTTCTCCCTTTTGGATTATTAATTCATGTCTTGAATTCATTAATCCGTTCTTTCTTCTCGTTTCTTGACTCCCCAATCCTTGTTTCCCCGATATCATTGATATCACCTATCTAGTTATTTATCGCTTCCGCATATTTGTGTCGTATTTAGCTTCCGCGTATTTTAGATTGCATCAGTTGGTATCAGAGCAAGGCTCGGGTTATGTTCTTACAAACCCCCGTTCCTTGTTCTATATGTTAGTATCGTTGTTGTTGTTGTGATTGTTCTTGAAAATTTGAAGAAAAACAAAAAAATAGAAAAACTAGAAAAGTTGAAAAAAATTGGTTGATTGGGTTGGATACGAATCCCCGGGTGTTAAAAAGTATTGGGGTTTGTTCCTTATTGTATTCCCGTCGTTTTGATACCCATATCTCGTGATTTGGTGTTACGATTCAAAAGTTTCGAAAATCAAAATCCAAAGTTTGAAAATTTCTTGAAAACGCTTCAATCTTGATTCGAAGCTTGTTGTTGTTGTTTGGGGTTGAAAAACTATTGGGGATTGATGATATTAGTTGTATACACCTTTGGGTATCGTTGATTTTGTGTTTCGGGTTGATATCGAGCCAAAGTTTTGGCCAAAATCGCCAAAAAACCCGTTTTTGAGCTGCTGTGAAATCGCAGAAATTAACCCTTCGCGATCGCGAAGAGCAATTTCGCGATAGCGAAGAACAAAATTATTTTTTGAAAAATTAACCCTTCGCGATCGCGCGCGTCTGGTCGCGATAGCGAAGAACAAAAAAATTTCAAAATTCCAGTTTTGGGACAGAACGTTCGCAACGGCTTCCGAACAGTTTCCAAACATCTAAACTCCAATTGGACCATTAAATATGATGAGTTTGTAGATCACAAACAAAATTTCATCCGATTCCAAATCCGTTTGGTCCCAATTCGAGTCAAATCTTTTGTGTCCCATTTTCTACCATACCTCTTGGTTAGTGTTTTGAAGGTAATTGGCCTACTTGAAAGACACTAATCCTTTAGCGTATAGGGTATTCGTGCGTAGAGGAGATTAGAATTCAAAGAAGAGTCGTAGAACTCCTTTTGGCCTCAAGTGCGCACTTTAAATAGCCGTCCGTACATCGAGTCTCCTTAATTCCACTCCGAACTTTAACTTGGACATGCTAGTTGTGATTACCTTGGTTCCCAAGTTGATAAGGCCTCGCTCTTGAGTGTACATATATTGAGTGATACACGTGAGGGAGTGACTTTCGGGAGGTTTTGTTCTTTGGTGATTGCAACAATGTCGGACCATGATGAAGGAGTAGATTGTGACTCATGTGGCGATGATGCGAGTTGCTATGACTCGTACGGTGATGATGGAGACTATGGCTCCTATGAGGGTGATGATGACCAATACTATGATGATGGAGGCCATGGCTCCTATGATGATGAAGCGGTTCACTACGATGATCGTGAGAGTGGTGAAGACTATGAAGCTTGTGACGAAGAATGTGAAGATACTTATGCTTCTAGTCAAGAACCCGAGGATAGTGACGCTTCAAGGTATGATGATCCTACTTACTCTTCTTGTGAAGAATTTGAGCATGATAGTGACATAGATAGAGTTGATGATGATGTTGAGTATATGAATTGTTCTTATGCATCTTCTCTTGGTGTTGCTAATGGCGTACAAGGGAGTAGTGGAGGACCTTCCATTAGTATGGGAGGTGGTGGTGGTTGTTCTGTGGGAAAGAAGAAGCTTGCACCTTTTAGGTACGCTAAGCGACCTAATGCTTCTAATTCCCATGTGGAGGGTGGTATGATAGATGGTGTTGCTTTTGCTACAAAGGGGTTATGTGCCGTAAGGGGCGTGGATGATTGTAGTAGGGGTAGTACTATGGGCTATGGAACCAAGGCGAGAGGCACTTATGGGTTTCATAGCAAGGCTCCTTCCTCGACTTCCAACAACACTTCTAATGTTGGAAGAGTGACGGGAAGTGGAGGTTGTTCTAGTGGTGTTGCCACTAGTGGAGGGATAAGGAAGACCCAAGTTGTTGGTGTTGACACTTGTGGGCGTCCAAATTCTCATTTGGGTGCCAATGTACAAGACTTGGGTAGATGTAGGTTCGTTGTTGAGGTAGATGGTATTGGAGGATACTTGCTCAAGATTGGTGGTACCGATGCCAATTGTATTAGCACCTCTTTGGTTGATAGGCTTAGGATACCATGCCATAAGCTAGAGCATCCTTATGAGTATGATGGAGTGTGGGTTTCTAAGGAGGCTCGGGTACTCATATCTCATAGGAACTATAAATGCTATGTGTGGTGTGATGTGTATCCCATGCATCATATTGATGTGTGGATAGGTGACCGGTGGTTGGAGGGGAAGAGGGTGCAATATAGTGTGGTGAAGGGTGCATATCTTGTGGGCGTGGGGCAAAGAGTCTATGACTTTGTGCCTTACCGGGGGAAGAGCCGAGTGCCTACTAGTACCCCTTCTTTGGCTATGCAAAGGAGCAAGGATCAGGAACTTCATTCCATGGGCAACAATGTGCAAACAAGAAGTCCTACAATGACAAGAAGTGGTGGGACTAGTTCAAGTGAAGGGTTGATAAAAATCAACAAGGTGAACCAACCACAAGATGCAAAATCAAGTGGTTCACCAACAAAGAAGAAGGAGACCTCAAGTGATGAGTCTCCAAGTCCTAGATTCCGGGTTGATGTAAAAAGTTCACCTACTCCGGCTATGGGCATTCTCGGGCCTCGTCCCAATTCGCCCGAATTTGAGAGACAAAAGATAGAGAGGAGTAAGGGAGCGACCGGTGACAACTTTCGAGTGGAAAAAGGAGAGGTTGTGATGAGTGATGTGAGTGGGTTGTCACCACCCGAATCTACACCCGACCTTGGAAAAAAAATGAGGGAAAAGAAAGAGGGAAAAAGAAAAATTGAGAGTGAGGGCACCCCTTATTCTAACCTTAACCCTTTATCTTTTTCTTCTATGTATTTGAGTTCTTGTGTAGGGATTCTTGGAGGCAAACCGATGGAGCCTCAACCATGTTCCGAGATGGAAAGACAAGGTGAAGGAGATGCCGAATGCGAGCTACAAGGTGGAGACGTTCATGACACTCCAAAGGTATGTGTTAGTTCTTCCTCCCTTGAGCATGATACTGATGTAGGGAAATCCTACGAAAGCGATAAAGAGATAAAGTGAGACGAGACTTACACTAAGGTTCGAGTAGCAACGAAGAACTCGTTCCGTTACACCCCGAACGATTGGAAGAATCACCTAACACTACGCAACTATCCTCAAGAATCACGAGGTCCTTGCAAATAGAGTGATCGAAAAGGTTTGAGGTTCAACTTGGATTCTTCCAATTGAAATTCAAGCCAAGAATCAAGGTTTTCATTCAAAGAGTAATTCTCTTGTTTTTGTGTTCAAAGATAGCTAAAAATGAATTCAAGACTTAATGAAGGCTTTTATAGCCTTCTACAACTTGCAATGAAGTGTCTAAAATACCCCTAAGTGGGTTTTAACAATATAAGCCACTTAGGGCCAAAGTTGGAATTACACGCTAAAAACAAACAAAACTCGGATGGGCTTCACACAGGGGGAGGCGGACCGCCCACCCCTAGGAGGCGGAGCGCCTCAGAGAAAATCCAGAGAGCCATCATGCAGTAGGCGGCCGCCTCTATGGGCTAGGCGGTCCGCCTCCCCCAAGTCCTGAGGGTTGTCAACTTCTAGGCGGGGCGCCTCCTTTTGTAGGCGGGGCGCCTCTTCCTGGAGCTTCTTGCAATGCCTCATTTTGTGCCTCTTGAGCTTCTCCAAGTGTCCGAGATGGTCCCTCTTCCATGGTGCTCCAATGCATGATCTTCAAAGTTGTTCCGGAGCTTCCATCTTCCATGTCCAAGCCTTTCCATACCAAGTGAAGATGAGCATCGTGGATAGCTTTGGCTTGGCTTCTCGTAAAGGGTCTCGAGCTAGTTTGCCCGGCATCATCCTCCCCTTCTTGAGAAGATTTCGTCCTCGAAATTAAGGCGTCATCCTCCACGGCATCACCTACATCACAAGGAGCCAAGTCACTAATATTGAAAGTATTTGACACATTGTACTCACCGGGTAGATCAATCACATATGCACTGTTGTTGATCTTGGATATCACTTGGAACGGGCCATCTCCTCGGGGTGCCAACTTCCCTTTTCTAATGCTTGGGAATCTTTCTTTCCGGAAGTGCACCCACACCCAATCTCCTTTCTTGAATTCCACCTTCTTCCTCCCCTTGTTCTTCTTGGTGGCTAGCTTTTCATAAGCTTCCTCCAAGTTCTTCTTTGCTTTGGCATGGAGGTCCATCAAGGCCTTAGCTCGGCTTGTACCTTCAACATTAACAACCATTTCCCTTGGCAAAGGGGTGAGATCAAGTGGAATCAAAGGATTAAAACCATAAACGCACTCAAATGGAGTCATGCCAATCATTCTATGCAAAGTGCGGTTATATGCAAACTCCATGAGTGGTAACTTCTCCACCCAAGTCCCGGCCTTACCTCGGGTCATAGCTCTAAGAAGAGACCCCAAGGTTCGGTTCACCACCTCGGTTTGACCATCCGTTTGAGGGTGGTGGGACGTAGAGAACAACAATTTGGTGCCAAGGGCACCCCACAAACATCTCCAAAAATGGCTTAGGAACTTAGTGTCCCTATCACTTACAATGGTTTGAGGCACGCCATGCAATTTTAACACATTATCAATAAACAAAGAAGCTACATGGTGTGCATCACTACTCTTCTTACAAGGAATGAAGTGAGCCATTTTGGAAAACCGATCCACGACAACATAAATGCTATCATGACCCCCTCTAGACCGTGGCAAACCCATAACAAAATCCATCGAAATGTCCATCCACGGGCTAGTAGGAATAGGCAAAGGAGTATACAAGCCATGGAGGTTCGACTTAGACTTGGCGTGCTTGCAATCTAAACAAGCATTGCATAGCCGCTCAACATGCAACCCCATCTTAGGCCAATGGAATTGCTCCATAAGAATGGCCAAAGTCTTATCCCTCCCAAAGTGACCCATCAAGCCTCCACAATGTGCTTCACGCACTAGCAATTCTCGCCAAGAGGACTCGGGGACACATACTCTCCCTTTCTTGAAAATGTAGCCATCCACCCATTGGTACTTCTCCACCCGCTTCCCACTCACTAGAGCATCATGAATGCTCTTGAACTTTGGGTCATGTTCATACAAAGATTTGATACTCTCAAAACCCATAAGTCTAGAAGCAAGAGTGGTAGCAAGGGCGAACTTCCTAGAAAGCGCGTCGGCTACAACATTGTCCTTTCCCTTCTTGTAATGAATTACATAGGGGAAAGACTCAATGAATTCTACCCACTTGGCATGTCTCTTGTTCAACTTCTCTTGGCCTCTTAGATGCTTGAGTGACTCATGGTCACTCTTGATCACGAATTCCCGAGGCCATAGATAGTGTTGCCAATGGGCTAAAGCTCTCACTAGGGCATACAACTCCTTGTCATACGTGGAGTAATTCAAGGTTGCGCCCTTCAACTTCTCGCTAAAGTAGGCAACGGGTTTCCCTTCTTGCATGAGAACACCCCCAATTCCCACCCCCGAGGCATCACACTCTACCTCAAAAGCCTTCCCGAAGTCGGGCAATTGTAGCAAGGGGGCGGTACTTAGCCTACTTTTCAACTCTTGGAAAGCTCTCTCTTGCGGCTCTCCCCACACAAAAGGTTTATCTTTCTTCACCAACTCAGTGAGTGGTGCGGCGATGGTGCTAAAGTCTCTAACAAAGCGCCTATAGAAACTAGCTAGGCCATGGAAACTCCTCACATGAGAAACAGTGGTAGGAGTAGGCCAATCTCTAATGGCTTCAACTTTGGACTCATCAACTTCTACACCATTGGCACTAACAACAAAGCCCAAAAAGACAACCTTTTCAACACAAAAGGCACACTTCTTAAAGTTGGCATAGAGCTTTTCGGCTCGTAGCACTTCAAGTACTTGACTCAAGTGGCCAACGTGGTCATCTATTGACTTGCTATAAATCAATATGTCGTCAAAGTAGACAACCACGAATTTGTTGATGAATGGCTTTAGCACGTGGTTCATGAGCCTCATGAAGGTACTAGGTGCGTTGGAGAGGCCGAAAGGCATCACCAACCATTCATAAAGACCAAATTTGGTCTTGAATGCGGTTTTCCACTCATCACCCCGGTTTCATCCGGATTTGGTGGTAGCCGGACCTAAGGTCAATTTTTGAAAAGACTCTAGAACCACTAAGCTCATCCAACATATCATCTAAACGAGGTATGGGATGTCGATACTTTACCGTGATCTTGTTGACCGCTCGACAATCCACACACATCCTCCAAGTGCCATCCTTCTTTGGGACAAGGATCACGGGCACGGCACAAGGACTCAAACTCTCCCTCACCAAGCCCTTGGTAAGCAACTCATCAATTTGCTTTTGTAACTCCCTTGTGTCCTCGGGATTACTTCTATATGCCGGCTTGTTGGGAATTTGAGATCCCGGGACAAAGTCAATTTGATGCTCAATACCCCTCAAGGGAGGTAATCCATCCGGCATCTCCTCCGGGAACATGTCCTCATAGACCTTCAAAACATTGTCAATAGCACTAGGCAAAGGGTTAGGGTTAGAAGATAAATCGCAATCGGAGTTTAGAACCATACCTTTGTGCACTAGGCATATGAGCATTTTGGTGCCATCATTACCTCTCAAGTATTCACCCGGTTGCATCATGGCACACATGCGACCGGTGGAAGATGGTGGAGTCTCGGCCAAAGGTTTGGCCACAACCGGGGACTTGGCCTTAGCCGCTTCCCTCAATTCCTTCATGCGCCGGTAGTCCTCACTTACTTGCTTTGGGGTCAAGGGTGTAAGCACAAACTTCTTCCCCTCATGTTTAACCGTGTAAGTGTTGGCTCGGCCATCATGAACCACTTGTTTGTCGTATTGCCAAGGCCTACCAAAAAGAAGGTGGCAAGCTTGCATTGGCACCACGTCAAACATGTGTTCATCTTGGTAGTTTCCAATCTTGAACCTAATCAAGACTTGCTTCACTACCCTCAACTCCCCACATTCACTCAACCATTGCAAACGGTAGGGGTTTGGATGCTTAAGGGTAGGCAACTTCAATTGTGACACCAAAGATTGGCTCACCACATTCGCACAACTACCCGAGTCGATGATCATGGAACACACTTGCCCCTTCACTCTACACCTAGCATGGAACAAGTTTTCCCTTTGCTCATCCTCCCTCTCTTCATTCACCATAGCACCCAAAATACGACGTACTACAAGGAACATATTAGGATCTTCCCCCTCCGTCGCTCTCTCTTCTCCCTCACACTCAACCTCCTCACTCTCCTCCTCATCATCTTCTCCCTCGGGCTCACTTTCCCCCTCATAGACCAACCCATCCTCCATCACAATCATCGTTTTCCGGGTAGGACACTCTTTAGCAAAGTGGCCATAACCCTTGCATTTATGGCATTGGAAAGAAGAAGAAGAAGGAGTATTTAAGGTAGTTTTAGAAATACCTCCAACTTCTTTGTGGTCGCTCTTCGGGGCGGCCTTCTCAAAAGGCTTCTTTGCATCTCGACTCCCACTTGCTCCACTAGCATATGGGCTCTTCCATTCTTTGGCACGAGTTGGAGGAGTGGTAGTGGTAGTACCCCTAAAGCGAGGAGCCTTTTCTTCCTTGAGCCATTTCTCGGCTTCAACCGCGGCATCACAAACATCTTGCAAGGAGTGGAAGATGTGAAGTCTCAATTGGGAGGCAATCTCCCTACTCAAGCCACTTTTGAAACGGATGATGGCTTGTTCCTCATCCTCCGTTTCCATATCAAGAGCCATCCGGTTTTTCTCAAAGTCGTTGAAATATTCATCAACGGACTTATAGCCTTGTTTCAATTCATAGAGCCGTTTGAGTTGCTCTTGCCGGTACTTGGGAGTCACATATTTGTTGTTCATTACTTCTTTCAACTCTTCCCAAGTGATGTTCATCCGCAACCCAAGTCGTCTCCTTGATCGCTTCATGGATTCCCACCATGTAGAGGCATAAGATTCAAAGGAAGCAATGGCATATGTAGCCTTCTTCTCCTCGGACATGTCATTCGTGTCAAAGACCCGTTCCAATTGAACCTTCCACTCTAAGAAAGCTTCCGGATCACTAGTCCCTTTGAAAGGAGGGATAGTGATCTTCACACTATTGAGGTTAGTGTCACGACCCCCACGATGTGGTCCCGGTTGACCCCCGTAGTAATCTTCAACCTCATCATAATCCCGTCTCAAGTCCCTTCCCATAAAAGCCCTTGGAGATCCTCGACCTCGCCCACGACCTCCATCCATTCCTCGGCCTCCGTGCATCGCCCTCCTATTCGGATAGTGAGCATAAAAATCATCTTCTAGTCCGAGGCCCTCCCCTTCTTGAGCTTCATCAACTTGCTCAAGAGGAACCACATTTCTTCGGGGCCTTAAGAGTGGGACATCTCCTTGGGGATTGCCCAAGGGTTGGGGAGTGCCCAACGATCTCTCCCTAGCAAGAGTCTCATCCCTCAACCGTTGTCGACGAACTAACTCCGCATATTGGTCCGGTTTCATGATGGAGTCATCACTTGTGCCTTCATTGGCATCCTTTTGGACACTCGGGGTCCTTTCCTTTTCAAAGACTTCCATTCTAAGGTTCAAGGTTTTCACCTCGGCCAATAGACTAGCCAAGTCAACGGGAACCTCAATGGTATTTTTGGCTTTCTCTTCCGCCATTGTACCTACAAACAATCAAAGACAAACAAAGAGATTAGAGTAAAAGTCCTCACTCGCTCCCTCACCTTTGATTGTCTCTCGGGTTCACTCAAGTTGGGGTGGTTTCACTCAAGCTTGAATTCAAGAGTCTTCCTCGGAGTTGAACAACTACCTCAACAACCAAACAATTCAACAAGTACCCAATGCTCTTCGGGAAGAGTGGATTCAATGGGACTCTATGGACGTTCGGCTTTTAAGTGAGCACTTGAGCCAAAGAAATTCTACGAGTCTTCTTTGAAGTTATCAAACACCAACACGCACGAATATCCTAAGCGCTCAATGGATTAGTACTAGTTGAGTAGGAGAATTACCCGCAAAGTACTAACCGGAGGTAATGGAAGCAAAGAAAACACGAAAACTTAAGAAACGAACTACCCGGACACCTTCCCAGTGGGAGGCGGTCCGCCTATGGACTGAGGCGGAGGGCCTCAAAAAAGTCCAGAGAACTGAAACTGGGGAGGCGGTCCGCCTATGGGGAGGGGCGGTCCGCCTGAAGTCTGTTCCTGCAGATTCTCAACTCCGTTTCTTGGTTTTTGGCACCCGATTTTCCAACGTTTTCAAGGAGTTTTGGATATGTAATGGTACCCAAAGTTGTTTTGGACTATAACAAGCAAACCCCAATGGTTTAATCCAACAAACAACCAACAAACAACTTGGTTCAAAGATTTGGAGCAAATTCTTCAAAAACTTCAAGAACACCAAAATTTCAAAAATTCGATTTTCAAACCGCAACTCCAAATGATGTTATATAGGTATCAAAACGACGGGGTAATCATAAGGAACATTCCCCGATACCAAACAACCAACGTTTCATAACATTCAACAAGATTTGGCAAATTTTGCAAAACACCCAACCTAGGGTTCAAATTTTCCAACTTGTGATTTTCAATTCCAAAACGTGTTTTGTTGGTACCCAATTGTCGGGTTCACGTAAACAAACAATCCCCGATAATCAAAACCAACAAAATCGTATCAACCAATAATTTCTAGCAAATTTTTGGGTTTTCTAGTTTTTGAATTTTTTTCTTCTTTTCAATGAAACAAGAACAAGAACACGAAAATAAACACGGAACATAAAAGACAAGCACGAAGAGTAGGACGAGGGCTCGTAAGAACACAACCCTAGCCTTGCTCTGATACCAACTGATGTAGGGAAATCCTACGAAAGCGATAAAGAGATAAAGTGAGACGAGACTTACACTAAGGTTCGAGTAGCAACGAAGAACTCGTTCCGTTACACCCCGAACGATTGGAAGAATCACCTAACACTACGCAACTATCCTCAAGAATCACGAGGTCCTTGCAAATAGAGTGATCGAAAAGGTTTGAGGTTCAACTTGGATTCTTCCAATTGAAATTCAAGCCAAGAATCAAGGTTTTCATTCAAAGAGTAATTCTCTTGTTTTTGTGTTCAAAGATAGCTAAAAATGAATTCAAGACTTAATGAAGGCTTTTATAGCCTTCTACAACTTGTAATGAAGTGTCTAAAATACCCCTAAGTGAGTTTTAACAATATAAGCCACTTAGGGCCAAAGTTGGAATTACACGCTAAAAACAAACAAAACTCGGATGGGCTTCACACAGGGGGAGGCGGACCGCCCACCCCTAGGAGGCGGAGCGCCTCAGAGAAAATCCAGAGAGCCATCATGCAGTAGGCGGCCGCCTCTATGGGCTAGGCGGTCCGCCTCCCCCAAGTCCTGAGGGTTGTCAACTTCTAGGCGGGGCGCCTCCTTTTGTAGGCGGGGCGCCTCTTCCTGGAGCTTCTTGCAATGCCTCATTTTGTGCCTCTTGAGCTTCTCCAAGTGTCCGAGATGGTCCCTCTTCCATGGTGCTCCAATGCATGATCTTCAAAGTTGTTCCGGAGCTTCCATCTTCCATGTCCAAGCCTTTCCATACCAAGTGAAGATGAGCATCGTGGATAGCTTTGGCTTGGCTTCTCGTAAAGGGTCTCGAGCTAGTTTGCCCGGCATCAGATACTTCCTTGTCTTGTGATCTTGTTTGTAACAACTCTATGCTAGTTGATGATTTGCATGAATATAATGTGTTTGCAACTAGTGTAGAGCCTTTGGGTCAACTTGTGTGTGAAAATGAACCACTAGTTGAGAGGATTGAAAAGCCACATCATGTTGTGAGCTCGGTTTTCATTGAACCTCTCTTTAGTGAAAATATTGAAGTTGACCTTGCTTGTGAACCTTGTTATGACACCCCACCCATGTTTGATAAAGGAGAAGATGAATTGCATGATTATCCTATTCTTCCCTTTGATTGCTTATTTGCTAGTGGTGGTATCTTGTGTCATAGTGAGGAAGGTTGTAACCTTGAGGAGTCTCTTGAGAATGAGATAGATCGACTTGTGTTCGATGACTCCTCAAGTGTGGATGTTGATACCTCTAGTTTGCGAACTTCACCTTTGTTTGCTTATGAACTCGAGAAGTATGCCTATACTAATCCTTTGTATGAGGGCAACGTCAATGAAAATGGTGAATTGTATCAAACTAGAGAAGAGTGTGGGTTTGAACCTCCATGGGTTGGAATGCCTAACTCTATCGATAACCCTTTGTTTGAGACCTCTCTTGGGAGTTTGTCTAGAGACGAGGGTTGTCTTGGGGGAGTATTTGGAGGTGAGGAGATACCTCTTGGTGTGTGTAAGAATGCTCGTAAGAAGGGGAGTGGAGTAATTGATGTTAGTTGTCGCTTGAACTATCTTACTTACTCCATTCCGTATGTTGAGCGCACCTTGAGTATTACGCATGCCAAAGCCGATGTGTCCCTTTGTGATAAACTTGATGTGAAGGCTTGGTGTGTTGATCATGGGCTTAGGGGTCGTGGAGGATTTAATTGCTACATGCATAACCTTGATCTCTTTGTTTGTTGTGATTATGAGTGCTTGTTCTTGTCGAGCCATGAATTTGTTGTCTCTTTTGGGGACATATGCTTTTTAATTGGTATTGATGCTTGGCTCTATCACAAGAGTGTGTTTTCCACACTACTTGCACTTATTCTTGTTAAGCTAACCTACTTGTGAAGTAGGAAGTTTTGGTTGTGCTTGTTTTGATTGTAGGTTTTGATGGTTCGATTTCGAGGACGAAATCCTTTCAAGAAGGGGAGGATGATGCAATATAAAATGGCCTAAACGACAACCATCAAAAGCCATGCTCGAGAGCACAACGGATACGAGTCAAGGCCTCCGGGAACAACTTGAAGATCGTGCATTGGAGCGCCAACGGATGGAGGAAACAGGGCAGGAAAACAGGCAGCCCAAAACAGGGCAAAACAGGGGAGCAATCTGGGAGCTCACTGCCTGAGGAAGAACAAGTGCTCTGCGCGATCGCGTCCATGTCTGCGCGATCGCGAAGAGGAATCCATTGCCCTGCGCGACAGCGTGTTATCTCGCGCGATCGCGAGGAGTTGAAGGCCAGTTCGATCGATCTCTGCGCGACAGCGTCCAAGCAAGCGCGATAGCGATGCTTTGAAGAATGCCCAGCGCGATCGCGAGCCTTCCTGGCGCGATCGCGAAGAAGAAGTACTGAGCAGCGAGGCAGAATCAGCTGCAGGGCTATTTTTGTCCATTTGACATGTAAATGTATATATAGCTAGTTTTAGCTTCATTTCAGGAGTTTTTGAATTGAATAGAGAGAAGAGAGAATTAGAGAAGAGGCCGAGCCCTTCTAGTCCGAAGCCCGAGGCTTCATGTATCTCGTTAACTTGGAACCTATGGCGATCGACACCTAGTTGAGTCCATTGTAAGGTTCGAGTTTCACTTTCTCCCTTTTGGATTATTAATTCATGTCTTGAATTCATTAATCCGTTCTTTCTTCTCGTTTCTTGACTCCCCAATCCTTGTTTCCCCGATATCATTGATATCACCTATCTAGTTATTTATCGCTTCCGCATATTTGTGTCGTATTTAGCTTCCGCGTATTTTAGATTGCATCAGATGTAGCCCTTGGTTTCATCACTTGGCAATTCCTCCTCCGAACACATGCTTCTTCCCATCGTAGTCAGCTGGACGTGCATGTCATGGAGCAGCTTAGGTTGACTTCGGGTAATTGGCCTCCTCGGTTGATCAGTCACTGCCTTCGGTTGATCAGCACTTCGGGCCGAAGTTGTTGTGTCCGTACGCCGGAGCAAAGGTCACTGTTCCATTGAAGAAGAAGGGGTAAAAGTTTGAATGTTAAAACCCCAGGTGAAATTTGTCGGCTGAGAAAAGGAAAGTGGATAAGGTAAAACCCTATCCGTACCAAAGGGGACCACTCTTGTACGGACAGGAGTGGGTGTGATCGAAAAAGATTCCAAAGGGAATCAAAGGGTAGATTCTCCTAGGTTCTCACTTTCTTTCGTGTCAAATTCTGGTTGGTGGATCTCTGAGTAATTGTCCTACTCGAGGTCGTACCAACTCATTTAAGCTGATAGGAACTCGTGCGAAGGGGTGACCGAAGTCCAAACTTTCGTAGAAATTTCTTTTGACTCCCCGAGCTCAGTTAAAAGCGTCCGTTCCATCGAGTCGAACATCACTTCACTCTTCCCGAAGAGACAGTGACTATTGTCGAACTTGAAGGATCTTAGAGGACCGATCAATTGGATGAGCCACTGTTAACAAGTCCTTGAGTGATCAAAAACCGAACCCATAAATTGAGTGGACCCGAGCGCCACCCATCAAAGGTGAGGGAGAGTGTGAGGTAATTTCTAACCTTAACATTTGTTTGATCTTTGACTTGTGCAGGTACCATGGCTGGAAACGAAGGCAAAGGCATTGAGAGGCCCGAAGTGTCGTTAGCCGATGTCATGGCTGCGATACAAGGCCTCAGTGCCCGAGTAGCTAACCTCGAGCAGGGAAGTGCATCCGTGGGCAGAAATGGGTCCGGTGCTGGAACCAGCGAATCCACACCGATGAAGCCAGATCTGTATGCTGAGCTTCTTCGACAACATCAGTTGACGAGTGAAGCAATTCGAAGAGAGCTTAACTTGGGCAATCCCCAAGCACAACAAAACTTGGGCAGTCCCCAAGTTGGAAATCAAGACTTGGGCATTCCCCGAGGAGAGAGGTTACCACTCCCAAGGAACCGAAGAGACCTTGGTGTTGTAACCGAAGAGGCTGATGAAGAGGAATTTCCCGAGGACGAGTATGAACGTGAGCTGCCATTCGCTCAACGAAGGCAAGCTCACCGAGGTCGTGGAAATTTCCGAGGTCGAGGCCGAGGCGCAAATTTTGGAAGAAATATTGAGCGTGAGGCTGACGATATGGAAAAACGATGCAGGGAAAAACGAGCGGAAGCTAAAGACGATATGGAAAGTGCGGAAGCTAAAACAAGATAGGCGATATCGATGAAGATATCGAGATAAAGAGCAAGACGAGGCTTGAAACGATTACCTAAGTAGCACCGAGGAACTTGTCTCGATACACCCCGGGTGAATGTCAAGAATCACCTATGCCAAGGAACGAGACGAGACTCACACGAAAGTCCAAGTAGCAATGAAGAACTTGTTCCGTTACACCCCGAACGATTGGCAAGAATCACCTACGCTAAGCAACTACCCTCAAGAGGCACCCGGCTCTTGCAAATAGAATGATCAAAGAGGTTTCGATGTTCAACTTGGAATCCACCAAGTGAAATCATGCCCGCTCACGGGTTCTTCATTGAGATTCACTCAAGAAATTCATCATTCTACATTCAAGGTTTGCTAAATGAAATGAAATGCCTAAGGCTCTATTTATAGGCCCTTTCTAAGACTAAAGTAAATGACTAAAGTGCCCTCAAGTGAGGTTAATACATAAAAGGCCACTTAGGGCTAAAATTGGAAGTTCAAGCAAAAGTAGTAAAAATCCCGCATGTGTGTCACAGGAGGAGGCGGTCCGCCTAGTAGGGGGAGGCGGCCGCCTAGTAGCTGAAGGCTCTCTGGATCTGGGGGAGGCGGTCCGCCTAGGTGGGTAGGCGGTCCGCCTAGCAGCCTTCAAGTCTCTGGATTTTGGGAGGCGCCCCGCCTCAGCTGGGAGGCGCTCCGCCTCTTCCTGAAGCCCCTTGGGGTGTCTCATTTTGTGCCTCTTTAGCCTCACCAAGCGTCCTAAAGGGTCCTCCATCCATGGCACACCAAAGCATGCTCTTCAAGTCGCTCTTGTGGCCTTCTTTCGTACCCTTCCATATCAAGTGAAGATAGGTGTCTTGGATCAACTTGGCTTGACTCCGAGTGAAGATGAGCATCATGGATAGCTTTGGCTTGGCTTCTCGTAAAGGGTCTCGAGCTAGTTTGCCCGGCATCATCCTCCCCTTCTTGAGAAAATTTCGTCCTCGAAATTAAGGCGTCCTCCTCCAAGGTAGCTTCACCTACATCAAAAGGCAACAAAAACAAATGTTCCTACTACAAGAGTAGGTTAGTGCACCAAGTGTGGGAAAACACACTCTTGTGGTACAACCAAGTATCAATGGTAACAAAGAAGCTCATGCTCCCAAAGGAACTAGCAAGTACTTGGTTCAACAACAAAGTGCTCCCAACACAAGAACAAATAAAGAGATCAATAGGGCATGACACATGCAAGATTAAGCTATCAAAATCCCTACAATCCCTACGTTCAAGAGTAGTGCACCAAGGCTTCCCACAATGCGAGTAGGCAAGTCCAACAAGAGTGAAGGTAAGTGGTGTGGAAAATTCACTCTTGTGATAGAGCCAAGTATCAATGCAAATCAAAAAGCTTATGTCTCCAAAGGAGACAACAAGTTCTTGGCTCCGTAGTGACAAGCACTCACCAACATGACAAGCAAAGAGACCAATAGGACATGCAACATTCAAGATTAAGCAATCAAAGTTCCTATGACCCCTAAGCTCATGATCAACACACCAAACCTTTAATGCAATATTTTCACAATGCGGCACAACGGTTTTGGCATGCTCAAGTCTCAAAGTGTGGTTAACATATGGGAGGGAATAGACAAGGTAAGTCAAATCACAATTCGAAGCAATTGCCCCACTCCCCTTCATAAGAGCTCTCATTCTCACACTAAGAGATACCTCCTCACCTCCAATTTCATCCTCGAGACAACCCCCCTCACAAGGTAAGCTCTCAAGGAAGGCATTATCAATGGCCTCTTCATCATCATAACCCGCACTAACAAGAGTAGGGTCACTAGAAGAATCATCTTCCTCACTTGAAGCTCCAAACGAAGAGTTGTCTATGGGATCAAATCCCTCACACCACGGAGGTTCCAACTCATCCCTAACTCTAGCTCGATACAACTCACCACCACAATTAAGGATGCTCTCAAACAATGGGAATGTAAAAGCATGCACCTCAATTTCATGGTCAAGCAAAAGTATAGTATCATAGCTAGGTTCATCATCCGCACTTGAGGAGTCATCGAAAACAAATCGATTCATCTCATACTCTAGAGACTCCTCAAGGTCACTTCCTCCCCCACTACAACACATAGGTCCACCAATGGCAAGTAGGTCAATAAGGGTGTGATCACACGTCTCATCCTCCCCTTTATCAAAACTTGGTGGTGTGTCATAACAAGGTTCACAAGCAAGGTCAACTACTACACTTTCACTAAAGAGAGGTCCTTTGAATCCCGGGCTCACATCATAATGTGGCTTCTCATCCCTCTCTACTAGCGGTTCACAAGCAAACATAAGTTGACCAATCGACTCTACACTAGTTGCAATTTCATCAAATGCATTACAAGCACCAACTAGCATTGAGTCTTCACAAGACAAGGAAGGATTATGTTCATAAGAAGGTGAAGAATCACTTACCTTTGAGTAGCTCCCGTGAGTACTCACATCGCTTGAAGTGTCTTGTTCAAGTCCTTCTTTATGAAACTCACAATGTAGAGCTCCATTCTCTTGTCTTTCTCTCTTACCATCCGGTTGAGGCTCCACTAGCTCGCCTCCAAGAGTACCTACACATAAGCCCAAACAAATAGAAAGAGAAGAAGATAAATCATGGTTAGAACAAAGGGTGTCCTCGCTCTCACTCGAGATTTCCTCTTCCCTCACTTCTTTCATCTTTCGCTCAAGGCCATTAGTAGGTCCGGGTGATGCTTCACTCACGTCACTCCTCTCCTCCTTTTGACTCTCATGCGGAGTGGAGTGATTTTCACCTTCAAGCAAAGGCATGAGCACACCACCTTGCTCACCTTCACCTTGGGGAATGCCCAAGTTGTGGGGAATGCCCACTTGTTGGGGAATGCCCAACGGTTGGGGAATGCCCAACATTTCATCACTAGTACCTCTTTCGGTACTCTTTTGGACACTCGGGGTCCCTTTTCTTTCAAGGCGCTCAAGCCGTTGTTCCATAGACCTTACCTCGGCCAATATGTAGGCCAAAGTACTTAACGTGTCCTCATCGGTATCATACACGTCTCCGGCCATGTACCTACACAAATCAAAAACAAGAAAGAGGTTAGAGTAAAAGCCCTCACTCGCTCCCTCACCTTTGAAGTGTCACTCGGGTACACTCAATTTAGTGGCGGGGGATTTATCACTCAAGCTTGATCTCAAAGGCTTCCTCGTAGTTGAACAACCACCTCAATAACCACTCAAGTCACACGAACCAAATACTCTTCGGGGCGAGTGGAATCGATGGGACTCGATGGACGAACGGCTATATGAGTGAGCACTTGAAGCAAAAATGTTCTACGAGGCTTCTTTGAGTTCTACTCTCCTCTAGGCACGAATAACCTAATACGCTCAAGAGTTAGTGTCCTTCGAGTAGGCCAATTACCCTAGAAACACTAACCAAGAAGCCCGGAGGCAAACAACAAGTGAAAACCTACGAAAAAACTACCCGGAAACAAGTAACAGGGGGAGGCGCTCCGCCCTGAGGGGGAGGCGCTCCGCCTACCAAAGTCCAGAGAAGGACTTTTGCTGAGGCGGTCCGCCTAATCCTGAGGCGGTCCGCCTAGTGCATTTTCCTGCAACTTTGCACAACGCGTTTTTGGCTTTTTGCACCCAAATTTTCCAACGATTTCAACCCGTTACTCAATTCCAATGATACCCAATGGTGTATTCAACTATGATAAACAATCCCCAATAGTTTTTAACTTCAAACAACCAACAACAAGATTGATTCAAGTTTTGAAGCAAAATTTTCAAAGTTTTCAAGAATTTGGGATTTCAAGAATTTCGATTTTCAATCCGTAACACCAAAACATGTTATGAGGGTATCAAATCAACGGGTTAACAATATAGAACAATCCCCAATAACTTTAAACACTTGGGGAATCAAATCAAACCCGATCTACCAATTTTTTTCAACTTTTCAACTTTTTCAATTTTTTTGTTTTTTCTTCAAATCTTCAAGAACAAAAACATAAACACAACAACAATAAGAACAAGACTGATGCCGGGCAAATTGGCCTAAACGACAACCATCAAGAACCAAGCTTGAAGAGCACAAAAGTTGCAAGTCAAGGGCTCCAGAAACGTCTTGAAGATCATGCATTGGAGCGCCAAGGAAGGAGGACCACTTAGGCTACAAAGGAGAAGCGACCGGAGCACATTTTGAGGCATTTCAAGAAGCTTCAGGAAGAGGCGGACCGCCTACTCAAAGAGGCGGACCGCCTACATTGCTTCAGCTCTCAGGAACTCAAGAGGCGGACCGCCTCAAGCCAAGGGCGGACCGCCTAGGTGGCAGCCACTCTCTGGATTTGCAACAAGAGGCGGAGCGCCTAGAGGGGGTGGGCGGACCGCCTCCCCCTGATGGTTGCACACGGGATTTTGTGTAGTTTTCCTATTTTGCCCTTAAGTGACCTTGTATGTCTTATTTCACTTTGGGGGCATTTTAGCCATTTCACCATGTCTTATGAAAGACTATAAATAGGACACTTAGTCATTTTTCTTCATTAGTTAGTCTTGACATTGAATAGAAAGAAGAGAGAATAGAGAGAAGGCCGAGCCTTTCTTTGTTGAAGCCCGAGGCTTCGTTTATGACTCGACTTGGAACCTATGGAGATCGACATCTAGTTAGATTCCATTGTAAGGTTCAAGTTTCCCTTCTCCCTTTTGAATTCAATTAATGTGAATGAATTGAATTCGTTTCTTTCTTCTAATTTCTTGCCTTCCCAATCTTCGATTTCTTGTTATCTTTAATTGCTTCCGCTCGTTTATCGTATAGTTTGCTTCCGCGTGTTTTTCCCTGCATCAGTTTGGTATCAGAGCACGGATCGGGTTATGTTCTTACAAACCCCCGTTCCTTGTTCATTGTGTTAGTTTATCATTGTTCTTGTTGTTGTTCTTGAAAAATTTGAAGAAAACAAAAAAATTGAAAAACTAGAAAACTTGAAAAAAATTGGTAGATCGGGTTGGATTCGAATCCCCAAGTGTTAAAAAGTATTGGGGTTTGTTCCTTATTGTATTCCCGTTGTTTTGGTACCCACATATCACATTTTGGTGTTACGAATCAAAATTTCGAAAATCAAAATCCCAAAAGTTTGAAAATTTCTTGAAAACGCTTCAATCTTGAATCGAAGCTTGTTGTTGTTTGTTGGAGGTTTAAAACCATTGGGGATTGGTTATAATAGTTGTATACACCTTTGGGTATCATTAATTTTGTGTTTCGGGTTGAAAACGTTGGATTTTTGGGTGCGAAACGAGCCAAAACGCGTTTCGCAAAGTTGCAGGAAATTGCCCTAGGCGGGCGCCTCAAATCCTGAGGCGGAGCGCCTCCCTCTGGGCTGCTCTCTGGATTTTCCTGAGGCGGAGCGCCTCCTTTCTGAGGCGGAGCGCCTCTTGCTGAAGGGTATTCCCGGGTAGTTTTTTTGCCTAGGTTTCCATTGTTATTCGCCCACGGGCTTCTTGGTTAGTGTTTCTAGGGTAATTGGCCTACTCGAAAGACACTAACTTACTAGCGTATTAGGACATTCGTGCTTAGAGGAGATTAGAAATCAAAGAAGATTCGTAGAACTTTCTTTGGCCTCAAGTGCGCATTTAAAATAACCGTCCGTCCATTGAGTCTCATTAACTCCATTCCGAACTTTTATTTGGACATACTAGTTGTGATCACCTTGGTTCCCAAGTTGTAAAGGCCTCGCTCTTGAGTGTTCATAAATTGAGTGATACACGTGAGGGAGTGACTTTCGGGAGGTTTTTGTGCTTTGGTGTTGCAACGATGTCGGATGTTGATTGTGGAGATTATGGCTCTTGTGGGGATGATGCGAGTTGCTATGACTCGTATGGTGATGATGGAGACTATGGTTCCTACGAGGGTGATGATGGCCATTACTATGATGATGGAAACCATGGCTCCTATGTTGATGAAGCGGTTCACTATGATGATCGTGAGATTGATGATGACTATGAGGCTCATGATGAATTTGTTGATCCTTATGCTTCTAGTCAAGAACCCGAGGATGGTGACGCTTCAAGGTACATTGATCCTACTTACTCTTCTTGTGACGATTATGAAAATGTTGATAGTGACATAGATAGAGTTGATGATGATGTTGAGTATAGAAATTGTTCATATGCATCTTCTCTTGGTGTTACTTGTAGAGTACAAGGGAGTAGTAGAGGACCTTCCACTAGTATGGGAGGTGGTGGTGGTTGTTCCATGGGAAATGGGAGGTTTGCATCTTCTAGTTCCCATGAGAAGGGTGGACGGAGAAATGGTGTTGCTCTTACCGTTACGGGGGTACATTGCTCTAGTAGTGGTGGTAGGAGTGGTGCTACGGGCTATGGAACCAAGTCGAGAGGCAATTATGGGTTCCGTAGTGATGGTCCTTCCTCGACTTCCAACAACACTTCTAATGTTGGGAGAGTGACGGGAAGTGGAGGATATCCTAGTGGTGTTGCCACTAGTGGAGGAATAAGGAGAACCCAACTTGGGAGTGATGGTTTTCTTGGAAATGATCCTATACAAGACATGTGTGAGTGTAGGTTTATTTTTGAGGTGAATGGTCATGGAGGATGCTTGCTCAAGGTTAGTGAAGCCTATGCTAATTTTGTTAACGACTCTTGGGTTGGTAGACTAGAGATACCATGCTATAAATTGAAACATCCTTATGAGTATCAAGGTGTTTGGGTCACTAGTGAGGCCCGGGTACTCATATCTCATGGGAGTTACAAGGAATATGTTTGGTGTGATGTGTTTCCCATGGAGTATTATGGTGTATGGCTAGGAAAACCGTGGATGCAAGGCACGAGGGTGCGGTATGATATCGTGAAGGATGTGTACCAAGTGAGCAAGAGGCAAAGAACTTATGACTTTGAACCTTGCCGGGCAAAGTTTAAGTTCCATCCTAGTACACCTTCTTGGCCTATGCACGAAGAAAAGGAGCAAGAACCTCGTCCTAGGGTTAAAAGAGTGCAAACAAGATGTCCTACAAACACAAGCAATGGTGGGACTAGTGCTACAAAAGAGTTGGCAAATGTCAACAAGGTGAGCCCGAAGCCACTTCCAAAGCCGAGTGGTTCACCAACAAAGAAGAGGGAGACGTCAAGCGATGAGTCTCCAAGTCCTAGATTCCGGGTTGATGTAAAAAGTCCACCTACTCCGGCTATGGGCATTCTCGGGCCTCGTCCCAATTCGCCCGAATTTGAGAGACAAAAGATAGAGAGGAGTAAGGGAGTGACCGGTGACATTCCTCGAGTGGAAAAAGGAGAGGATGTGTTGAGTGATGTGAGCGGGATGTCACCACCCGAAACTACACCTAGCCTTGAAAGAAAAATGAGGGAAAAGAAAGAGGGAAAAAAGAGTGAGGACACCCCTTATTCTAACCTTAACCCTTTGTCTTTTTCTTCTACTTGTGTGAACACTTGTGTAGGTATTCTTGGAGGCAAGCCGATGGAGCCTCAACCATGTTCCGTGATGGAAAGACAAGGTGAAGGAGATGCCGAATGTGAGCTACAAGGTGGAGACATTCATGACCCTTCAAAGGTATGTGTTAGTTCTTCCTCCCTTGAGCATGATACTTCCTTGTCTTGTGATCTTGTTTGTAACAACTCTATGCTAGTTGATGATTTGTATGAGTATAATGTGTTTGCAACTAGTGTAGAGCCTTCGGGTCAACTTGTGAGTGAGATTGAACCACTAGTTGAGAGGATTGAAAAGCCACATCATGATGTGAGCTCGGTTTTCATTGAACCTCTCTTTAGTGAAGATGCCGTAGTTGACCTTGCTTGTGAACCTTGTTATGACACCCCACCTATATTTGATAAAGGAGAAGATGAATTGCATGATGATCTTATTCTTCCCTTTGATTGCTTAATTGATAATGGTGGTCTCTTGTGTCGTAGTGAGGGTGGGTTTGATCTTGAGGAGTCTCTTGAGTGTGAGATGGATCGATTTATTTTCGATGACTCCTCGAGTGAGAGTGAAGGACCTAGTCTTGATACTATGCTCTTGTGTGACCATGAATTTGAGGTGCATGCTTTTACATTTCTAATGTTTGAAGGTAATCTCATTTGTGGTGGTGAATTGTATCGGACTAGGGTCGGTAGTAGAGTCGAACCTCCATGGTTTGTCAAGTTAGGCTCTATGGATGATCCAACTTTTGGAACTCCAAGTGAGGAGAGTAGTCTTGATATTGGTCGTGTTGACCTTTCTTCTAGTGGTCCTAGCCTTCGTTGTGTGGACTATAATGATGAAGAACCTATTTTGGAGACTTTCCTTTGGAGTTTGACTAGTGAGGAGGATTGTCTTGGAGGTGATTTGGGAGGTGAGGAGGTACCTCTCGGTGTGTGTATGAATGCTCTTAAGAAGGGGAGTGGAGTAGTCGATGTTAGTTGTAAATTGAACTATTTTACTTACTCCATCCCATATGTTGAGCACACCTTGAGTGATGAGCATGCCAAAGCCAATGTGTCACATTGTGATAAAATTGATTTGAAGGCTTGGTGTGTCGATAGTAAGCTTAGGGGTCATAGGACATTTGATTGCTACATGTTGCATGACTTTGATCTCTTTGCTTGTTTTGATTATGAGTGCTTATTCTTGTTGAGCCAAGAATTTATTGTTTCCTTCGGGAACATAAGCTTTTTAATTGGTATTGATGCTTGGCTCTATCACAAGAGTGTGTTTTCCACACAATTTGCACTTTTATTGTTAATGCTAACCTACTTGTGAAGTAGGAAATTTTGGTTGTGCTTGCTTTGATTGTAGGTTTTGATGGTTTGATTTCGAGGACGAAATCCTTTTCATCAAGAACCAAGCTTGAAGAGCACAAAAGTTGCAAGTCAAGGGCTCCAGAAACGTCTTGAAGATCATGCATTGGAGCGCCAAGGAAGGAGGACCACTTAGGCTACAAAGGAGAAGCGACCGGAGCACATTTTGAGGCATTTCAAGAAGCTTCAGGAAGAGGCGGACCGCCTACTCAAAGAGGCGGACCGCCTACATTGCTTCAGCTCTCAGGAACTCAAGAGGCGGACCGCCTCAAGCCAAGGGCGGACCGCCTAGGTGGCAGCCACTCTCTGGATTTGCAACAAGAGGCGGAGCGCCTAGAGGGGGTGGGCGGACCGCCTCCCCCTGATGGTTGCACACGGGATTTTGTGTAGTTTTCCTATTTTGCCCTTAAGTGACCTTGTATGTCTTATTTCACTTTGGGGGCATTTTAGCCATTTCACCATGTCTTATGAAAGACTATAAATAGGACACTTAGTCATTTTTCTTCATTAGTTAGTCTTGACATTGAATAGAAAGAAGAGAGAATAGAGAGAAGGCCGAGCCTTTCTTTGTTGAAGCCCAAGGCTTCGTTTATGACTCGACTTGGAACCTATGGAGATCGACATCTAGTTAGATTCCATTGTAAGGTTCAAGTTTCCCTTCTCCCTTTTGAATTCAATTAATGTGAATGAATTGAATTCGTTTCTTTCTTCTAATTTCTTGCCTTCCCAATCTTCGATTTCTTGTTATCTTTAATTGCTTCCGCTCGTTTATCGTATAGTTTGCTTCCGCGTGTTTTGCCCTGCATCAAAGACCGAGGATTCGTAAGAACGAAGCCTAGCCGTGCTCTGATACCAACTGATGCAGGGTAAAACGAGCGGAAGCTAAAGACGATATGGAAAGTGCGGAAGCTAAAACAAGATAGGCGATATCGATGAAGATATCGAGATAAAGAGCAAGACGAGGCTTGAAACGATTACCTAAGTAGCACCGAGGAACTTGTCTCGATACACCCCGGGTGAATGTCAAGAATCACCTATGCCAAGGAACGAGACGAGACTCACACGAAAGTCCAAGTAGCAATGAAGAACTTGTTCTGTTACACCCCGAACGATTGGCAAGAATCACCTACGCTAAGCAACTACCCTCAAGAGGCACCCGGCTCTTGCAAATAGAATGATCAAAGAGGTTTCGATGTTCAACTTGGAATCCACCAAGTGAAATCATGCCCGCTCACGGGTTCTTCATTGAGATTCACTCAAGAAATTCATCATTCTACATTCAAGGTTTGCTAAATGAAATGAAATGCCTAAGGCTCTATTTATAGGCCCTTTCTAAGACTAAAGTAAATGACTAAAGTGCCCTCAAGTGAGGTTAATACATAAAAGGCCACTTAGGGCTAAAATTGGAAGTTCAAGCAAAAGTAGTAAAAATCCCGCATGTGTGTCACAGGAGGAGGCGGTCCGCCTAGTAGGGGGAGGCGGCCGCCTAGTAGCTGAAGGCTCTCTGGATCTGGGGGAGGCGGTCCGCCTAGGTGGGGAGGCGGTCCGCCTAGCAGCCTTCAAGTCTCTGGATTTTGGGAGGCGCCCCGCCTCAGCTGGGAGGCGCTCCGCCTCTTCCTGAAGCCCCTTGGGGTGTCTCATTTTGTGCCTCTTGAGCCTCACCAAGCGTCCTAAAGGGTCCTCCATCCATGGCACACCAAAGCATGCTCTTCAAGTCGCTCTTGTGGCCTTCTTTCGTACCCTTCCATATCAAGTGAAGATGGGTGTCTTGGATCAACTTGGCTTGACTCCGAGTGAAGATGAGCATCATGGATAGCTTTGGCTTGGCTTCTCGTAAAGGGTCTCGAGCTAGTTTGCCCGGCATCACTAACTT
The DNA here is from genome assembly GCA_037355625.1 of Petunia x hybrida. Taxonomy (NCBI): domain Eukaryota; kingdom Viridiplantae; phylum Streptophyta; class Magnoliopsida; order Solanales; family Solanaceae; genus Petunia; species Petunia x hybrida. The sequence goes on from JBBBVM010000609.1 coordinate 5,186,472, forward strand.
GTTTGTTCATTCTTTTGAAGATGTTTGTAAGTGAAGAACAAGGTTCCATGGTTAAACCACTTTTTATATTTCATTATAAAGAACTTAAATGTTCTAAGTGTCATAAAGTGGGTCATGTTAAATCTTCATGTGCAAAACAAAAGCGTATGAGAAGAGAAGCTAGAGATGCAAGTGAAGTTAGTAAAGATCATACTCATGATGATAGTGATTGGATTGTGCCTACAATTTACAATCGTATAATTGGGAATGGAATTGATCTTATTGATCTTGCTTGTGAGAAAAATAGTGAGGCTGAGAGAGAAAAGATTGAGAGGAGTAAGGGAGAGCAAAGTGACAACTTAAGAGTGGAAAAAGGAGAGCTTGAGTTGAGAGAAGTGAGTAAGTTGCTACAAGAAAAGAGAGAAGAGAATGATAAAAATAAGAGTGAAAGAAAAGAAGAAGTTGAGAGCTATGAAAAACAAGAGAGTTTGGGTGAGGTTATTTCATATTCTAACCCTAACATTCCTACTTCTTTTTCTTCTAGTTGTTTTGATTCTTATCTAGGTGATTTTGGAGAAGTTTATATGAAAAAGCCAACATTGGAAGAACTTCAATGCTTGAAAAAGCATGTAGAGGCCGAGTCATCCAATTCTTATAGCCAAGTAAACCTCAATGAGAAAAGTAAAGGTAAGGAAGATGGTTTAGGTAAGGTTCAAGGTAAAATTTATAAGCTTAACACTTTACCTTATTTGGATGAATTTGATAATGATCTTTATCTTTTAGGTGTTGGTGATGATAGGAATAATGAACATTCTACATGTCTCAATGATTCATTAGTTGAGGAAGATTGTGATTTATTGACCTATTTGTGTTGGCCTCAATCTAGTGTTGATTTTGATAAAGACTCTTATTATGACACCCCACCCTTTTTTGACAAAGAAGAACATGAACATGAATTTTATTTTTCACCTACTATTTCTAATGATGAAATTCATGATTTTTGTGAAGAGTTGACTCAAGTGGAGAATGATTGTGATTTGGCTACATTTAAATCTCCACTACTTGTTGATAGTATACATGTTGGTTATGAGGAAAACTCTTGTTCGCTTCTTAATCAATTAACTCTTTCTTGCACTAGTTCTTATATTTTTGTGCATAAAAGTGATGAAAAACCTTTCGATAGAGGAAGTGACATGCAAGTGAATGTGGCAAAGAATGAAATTGGATTCAAAGATGAATATGGAGAATTCAATTCTTGTTGGATATTGGAAGACAAAGACTCAGTCGTTGATTTTTGTGTTATTAAACCTATTGATTATATTTATCCTTGTTTGAATGTGGTTTATGACATGAAGTTTCCAAAAGCCATTGCTGTGTTGGAGAAGTTCCATACAAGAATACAAGGTGATGTTTTTCCATTAATGAATAAGTCCAAGTACGGTATGTATAATTGGTTAATTCAAATTCTTGGACTTCCTAGAACACCTAAGGTATTTTTGGAGGTAATGAATAATGTTCTTGTTTTTTATGTGGGTGACTTTGTTATTTTGGAAGATGACGATGTTTTCATATATCTAAAGTCATTAACAGTAATATCTAAGTTTAAGAGTAAGAGTAAAGTTTATGGGTACTACTTAATGTTGTTCCAACCAAGGAAATTTGGTGTGGACTTGATTATTATTTCTTTTGTACTTCTATTACTTTCTCTTTTATGCAGGTTTGAATTCGAGGACGAATTCCTTCAAGAAGAGGGGAATGATAGCATCCATGGAAGGAAAACTCCATTGAAATACTTGGATGAAGCTTTGGAAGCTGTTGGAAGGCATATGACAAGATCTCACACAAAGAAAGTTCAAAACAAGCTGATTGCACTTGAATTGTGAAGTGGAAGAGCTCAAGCCAAGGATGATCTTTTGTCTAAGTGATATAAATATTATATGGTCCAAATTGAGCTATAAGTGATGAATATTCAAGTCAAAATTACTATAATTTGAAGTGGAAGAATTGGGTTCCAAATCAGTTTATTTTTGGACTAATTAAGGAGCGTAAAGTGTGCCAAACTTGAAGCCCAAGAAGAGCCATGTAGGGTCACGTTTTTAGCCCATAAAATATGCTTAGTTTCAGCCCAAAAACGTGCAAAGGATGGTCAAAGGATTTCCATGAAGTGTACTCCAAGTTCTTGCAAGTTGCTATCAAGGTTTCCTAGTTCAAGTGGGATTTGTTTCCTAAATTAATTGGGATATATTTTCCTATATTAATTAGGTTTTGATTCCAATATTAATTAGGATAATTTTACCAATATTATTTAGGATTTAATTTATTTTTACTAGTTTAGTAAGGATTTACATCCTTTTCTTATTCTATTAGGATTTTCTTTCCTAGTTGGTTTCTTTTCCTATTTCATTATTACTTAGAAACTATATTTGAGTAGGATTTTGTAAGGCCTATGGCCAGCCCCTACTCCTATATAAAGGGGTTATTTTCTTTATTTTTAGAGACGACAAACAATAGATTCATGATGAATAAAAATTGAGAGGTTTTCTCTTGCACTTTTGTGTGTGGCTACTCCTGGATTTATCTTTCAACCTTCAAGTCTACACTTTTAGGTGATGAGGTATTTCTTCTTAAATCTTTAGATTACTTTTAGGTATTCAAGAAAGGCGGTAAATTCTATTTTACTGTTGTTCTTTGTTACTCTAACGGGGGTCGGGATTCCATAATCTACTTCTTGGGTTATTCTCTACCAAAGGCGATTAGCTAGTCTAATTGTTGTTGTTAGGAGTCTCTTTTCAAGATTTAGACTTGTCTTGAATTTCTAGTTTCACTCTTGAGATTCTTGATCCGTTCTTGCTTTCAAGAAACTCTTTCTTGAATTCATTCTATCCTTATTTTCAATTCTTGTTTGTTTTTAGGTATATTTTATTAGCTTCCGCGCGTTTCTTTAAATTTCTTTATCAAGTTCTTGGATCCATAACGTGAGCGTTATCGAGAGGTATCGTGATTGTTATCAAGTTGTCAAACAAGTGTGGATCAAGTTTAGAATCGGCGAGTATCAAGATGAAATGGTATTCGATGTGGTGCCGATGCAAGCTTGTCATTTGCTATTGGGTCGACCATGGCAATATGACCGAACAGCTGTTCACAATGGTAGATCCAACACTTACACCGTAAAGCTCGATGGAAAGAGTTTCATCCTCAAACCATTGTCTCCAAAGCAAGTCTCCGAGGACTATAAACGGATGAAAGAACTGAAGGAAGCGGCCAAAGCTAAGCTTCCGATGGGAGCAAAATTGGGAGCCGATGAAACAAACTCACCGACCGAGGAGAAAGGAATTTGTGCAATCATGCAACCCGGTGAGATCTTACGAGGCAACGACCCCGGTCAGATGATGATTTGCCTCGTGCACAAGGGTATCTTTCTAAACTCTAATGATGATTTTTCTAACGATAACCCTTTGCCTTTGTCTGTTCGTAAAGTTTTGCAGGACTTCGAGGACATGTTCCCCGAGGAAATGCCAGGTGGATTGCCTCCGTTGAGAGGAATCGAGCACCAAATTGACTTCGTGCCGGGATCTCAAATCCCCAACAAACCTGCATACCGGTGTAATCCCGAAGACACCAAAGAGCTCCAAAGGCAGGTTGATGAATTGTTAAACAAGGGCCTCGTTCGTGAGAGCTTAAGTCCTTGCGCCGTTCCAGTTATCCTTGTCCCGAAGAAGGATGGAACATGGCGAATGTGCGTTGACTGTCGATCAGTCAACAAAATAACGGTAAAGTATCGTCATCCTATCCCTCGATTAGATGACATGCTAGATGAATTGAGTGGTTCTTCATGCTTTTCAAAGATTGACCTCAGGTCCGGTTACCACCAGATCCGAATGAAACCCGGGTGACGAGTGGAAAACCGCATTCAAGACCAAATTCGGTCTCTATGAATGGTTGGTAATGCCATTTGGCTTATCCAACGCCCCGAGCACATTCATGCGATTGATGAACCACGTGCTCAAACCATTCATAAACAAGTTCGTTGTCGTTTATTTCGATGACATCCTTGTTTATAGTCGAACAATGGATGAACATGTCGAACACCTAAGGCTTGTCCTTGAAAAGCTTCGAGAAGAAAAGTTGTATGCCAACTTCAAGAAGTGCGCCTTCGGTGTCGATCGTGTAGTCTTTCTTGGATTTGTAGTCAGTGCTAATGGTGTCGAAGTCGACGAATCAAAAGTCGAAGCCATCAAAGATTGGCCAACTCCGACCTCGGTATCACAAGTTCGTAGCTTCCATGGGTTAGCTAGCTTTTACCGAAGGTTTGTTCGTGACTTTAGCACCGTGGCAGCTCCTCTAACCGAGCTGGTTAAGAAAGACAATCCATTTGTGTGGGGGGAGTCCCAAGAAAGGGCTTTCCACGAGTTGAAACGGAGGCTTTGTTCTGCCCCGTTGTTGCAACTCCCTGACTTCGGCAAAGCATTCGAAGTCGAGTGTGATGCGTCTGGAGTTGGGATCGGAGGAGTGCTGATGCAAGAATCGAAGCCGATCGCTTACTTTAGCGAAAAGCTTAAGGGTGCAACTTTGAATTATTCAACATATGACAAAGAGTTGTATGCCCTCGTTCGAGCACTCGCCCATTGGCAGCATTATTTGTGGCCTCGAGAGTTTGTGATCCGAAGTGATCATGAGTCCTTGAAGCATCTCCGAGGACAGGAGAAGTTGAACCGAAGACATGCCAAATGGGTTGAATTCATTGAGAGCTTTCCCTATGTAATTCATTACAAGAAGGGAAAAGACAATGTTGTAGCCGATGCGCTATCAAGGAAATTTGCTTTAGCGACCACTCTCGCCTCTAGGCTCATGGGATTTGAAAGCATCAAGTCGATGTACGAAGACGATCCCAAGCTTAAATGTGTTCGAGACGCAATCTTGAGTGGCCGAAGAGTTGAGAAATATCAGTGGCACGATGGCTACCTCTTCAAGAATGGGAGGGTTTGTGTGCCAGTGTCATCGTGGAGAGAGCTCTTGGTTCGAGAAGCTCACTCCGGTGGACTGATGGGACACTTCGGTGTCGACAAAACTCTTGGTATCTTGACCGAGCAGTTCCATTGGCCCAAAATGCGACGAGATGTGGAAAAGCTTTGCAACGCTTGTCTCGTTTGCAAGAACGCTAAATCGAAGTCCAACCCTCATGGTTTGTACACCCCGTTACCTGTGCCTGATCGACCTTGGGTTGATATATCCATGGACTTTGTCTTGGGGTTACCGAGGTCGGGGGGAGGACATGATAGCATCTTCGTTGTGGTTGATCGATTTTCGAAAATGGCTCACTTTATTCCTTGCAAGAAGTGTGACGATGCCCAGCATGTAGCTACATTATTTGTTTCCAATGTGTTGAAATTGCATGGTGTCCCTCGTACTATTGTGAGTGATCGGGACACAAAATTCTTGAGTCATTTTTGGAAGTGTCTATGGGGTGCCCTCGGCACAAAACTACTTTTCTCGACGTCTCACCATCCTCAGACTGATGGACAGACCGAAGTAGTTAACCGAACCTTGGGATCTTTGCTTCGGGCAATGACCAAAGGCAAGGTTGGAAACTGGGCTGATCGTTTACCCATGATGGAGTTTGCATACAATTGAACGGTGCATCGAATGATTAACATGACCCCGTTCGAGTGTGTGTACGGATTTAACCCTTTAATTCCACTTGATCTAACCCCATTGCCTCGAGATGTTGTTATCGACTTTGCAGGTACTCACCGAGCCAAAGCTCTGCTCGAGTTGCATGCGAAGGTGAAGAAGAACCTCGAGGACGCCTATGCAAAGGTTGCCTTAAAGAAAAACAAGGGGCGTAAAAAGTTGGAGTTAAAGAAGGGTGATTGGGTTTGGGTTCACTTCCGAAAGGAACGTTTCCCGAACCTAAGGAAAGGAAAATTGGCTCCTCGAGGGGATGGTCCATTTCAAGTGCTGAGCAAAATAAACAACAATGCTTATGTCATCGACCTCCCAGGTGAGTATAATGTGTCCAACACCTTCAATGTTACTGATTTGACTCCTTGTGTTGTAGGCCAAACATCAGCAGCAGAGGATGACTCGATTTCGAGGACGAAATCCTCTCAAGAAGGGGAGGATGATGCAGCCCGAAGTGCTGATCAACCGAAGGCAGTGACTGATGAACCGAGGAGGCCAATTACCCGAAGTCAAGCTAAGCTGCTCCATGACATGCACGTCCAGTTGACTACGGTGGGAAGAAGCATGTGTTCGGAAGAGGAATTGCCAAGTGATGAAACCAAGGGCTACATCTTCAAGTTTGAGCCCGATGACAAAGTTCCCGAACAGCAGCTCTTGACCTCGGGCAGCGCAGAGCCGAACACAACATCATGTGTTCGAAGCCAAGTCAGCGCCCGATGACAAATGTGTTCGAGCAGGCCATAGAGAACCGAAGCCAGGCTCACCGAAGTCAAGAACCGAAGCAAGGCTCACCGAAGTCAAGGTTGCCGAACACATTTTTAACTCAGCCCTGCGTGGCTTATTTTTATTGGTCGACTGTGACCTATTTACTAGTTTACCCTTAGTATTTCCTATATAAACCTTACTTCCTTACATTGTAAGTAGCTAGTTTTTGGATATTAATGAATTGAATGAAAGTGCCGAGCACATTTCTTCTTGTCTCCGTCGTGAGCAAAACCCCGGTGAGGGCTTTTAAGGACTTGTGGCTTTCGGTTAGTCCGATTGAACATTCCTCTTGATCATTCAGTTTGCAAGAGGCAATGTTCTCTTGAGGATTGTTGCATAGTTAGGGTGATTCTTGTCTCCCTTTTGATCGAGCTTTGGGACAGGTTCCCCTCTGTTCTTTCGAAAGAAGCAAGTTTTGTCTTGCTTTTATCTTCTTCTTTACTTGTTCTTGTTCCGCGTTTGTGCTAAGCAACCCCTTCGGGAATTGCATTGCACCAGGGGAAGAGGGTGCAATATAGTGTGGTGAAGGATGCGTATCTTGTGGGCGTAGGGCAAAGAGTTTATGACTTTGTGCCTTACCGGGCGAAGAGCCAAGTGCCTACTAGTGCGCCTTCTTTTGCTAGGCAAAGGGACAAGGAGCAAGAACTTCATTCCATGGTTGACAATGTGCAAACAAGAAGTCCTACAAACACAAGCAATGGTGTGACATGTGCTAGAAAAGGGTTGATAGACATCAACAAGGTGAACCCGAAACCATAAGTTTCAATTCCAAATGGTTCACCAACAAAGAAGAAGGAGACATTAAGTGATGAGTCTCCAAGTCCTAGATTCCGGGTTGACGTGAAAAGTCCACCTACTCCGGCTATGGGTATTCTTGGGCCTCGTCCCAATTCGCCCGAATTTGAGAGACAAAAGATTGAGAGGAGTAAGGGAGCGACCGGTGACAACTCTCGAGTGGAAAAATGAGAGGTTGTGTTGAGTGATGTGAGTGGGTTGTCACCACCAAAATCTACACCCGACCTTGAAAAAAAAATGAGGGAAAAGAAAGAGGGAAAAAGAAAAATTGAGAGTGAGGGCACCCCTTATTCTAACCTTAACCCTTTATCTTTTTCTTCTATGTGCTTGAATTCTTTTGTAGGGATTCTTGGAGGCAAACCGATGGAGCCTCAACCATGTTCCGAGATGGAAAGACAAGGTGAAGGCGATGCCGAATGTGAGCTACAAGGTGAAGACGTTCATGACACTTCAAAGGTATGTGTTAGTTCTTCCTCCCTTGAGCATGATACTTCCTTGTCTTGTGATGTTGTTAGTGAGCACTCTAGGCTAGTTGATGATTTGCATGACTATAATGTGTTTGCAACTAGCGTAGAGCCTTTGGGTCAACTTGTGTGTGAAAATGAACCACTAGTTGAGAGGATTGAAAAGCCACATCATGTTGTGAGCTCGGTTTTCATTGAGCCTCTCTTTAGTGAAAAGGTTGAAGTTGACCTTGCTTGTGAACCTTGTTATGACACCCCACCCATGTTTGATAAAGGAGAAGATGAATTGCATGATTATCCTATTCTTCCCTTTGATTGCTTATTTGCTAGTGGTGGTATCTTGTGTCGTAGTGAGGAAGGTTGTAACCTTGAGGAGTCTCTTGAGAATGAGATAGATCGACTTGTGTTCGATGACTCCTCAAGTGTGGTTGTCGATACCTCTAGTTTGAAAACTTCACCTTTGTTTGCTTATGAACTCGAGAAGTGCGCCTATACTAATCCTTTGTATGAGGGCAACTTCAATGAAAATGGTGAATTATGTCAAACTAGAGAAGAGTGTGAGTTTGGACCTCCATGGGCTGGAATGCCTAACTCTATGGATAACCCTTTGTTTGAGACCTCCCTTGGGAGTTTGTCTAGTGACGAGGGTTGTCTTGGGAGAGTATTGGGAGGTGAGGAGATACCTCTCGGTGTGTGTAAGAATGCTGATGCAATATAAAATGGCCTCAACGACAACCATCAAAAGCCATGCTCGAGAGCACAACGGATACGAGTCAAGGCCTCCGGAAACATCTTGAAGATCATGCATTGGAGCGCCAAGGACGGGGGAAAACAGGGCAGGAAACTGAGCAGCCCAAAACAGGGCAAAACAGGGGAGCAAACTGGGAGCTCACTGCCTAAGGAAGAACTTTTGTTCTTCGCGATCGCGACAGCTTCTCACGCGATCGCGAAGAGTATTGGAGTGGCCTGCGCGACAGCGCACCATTGCACGCGAAGGCGAAGCTGAGGATGCTGGAGATCGTGAGGATGCTAAAGACCTGCGCGATCGCGAGACCTTGGCGCGATCGCGATGCCTAGAGTTGATGTCTGCGCGATCGCGATGAAGAGATGTTGATCAGCGAACCAGAATCAGCTGCAGGGCCATTTTTGTCCATTTTCAGTGTAAATGTATATATAGCATATTTTGCTCCTCATTTCATCAGTTTAGCTTGAATTGAATAGAGAGAAGAGAGAATTAGAGAGAAGAGGCCGAGCCCTTCTAGTCCGAAGCCCGAGGCTTCATGTATCTCGTTAAGTTGGAACCTATGGCGATCGACACCTAGTTGAGTCCATTGTAAGGTTCGAGCTTCACTTTCTCCCTTTTGGATTATTAATTCATGTGATGCCGGGCAAACTAGCTCGAGACCTTTCACTCGAAGTCAAGCCAAGGATATACAAGACACCCACCTACACTTGGTTTGGAGAGGCGTGGATGACACGAGCTCGGGAGAGGACTCAAAGACAATGCTTTGGAGCTCAATCTATGTGGAAACAGGGCAGGAAACAGTGCAGGACGCAGGGGAGCAAAACAGGGCAAAACAGGGGAACACCTGCTGAGCTTACTGCCTGACGCTGGAATTTTGTTCTTCGCGATCGCGAGCATCACCTTCGCGATCGCGATGAGTAACTGTGTTGTCTTCGCGATCGCGTCTTGTCTAGCGCGATCGCGCGCATTGCTTTTAAGTGTGCCTCGCGATCGCATATACTTCTGCGCGATCGCGATGAACACTTAAGCTGACGCGGACCAGAATGCAGGAAAACATTGTAAGAGGTGTTATAAATGCACCTCTCTCTCATTTATTGCTTTTTAGCTTACCTTGAACACAAAAACAATTAATGAGCATTGCTCTTGAACCTTGTAACCATTTTTGGCTTGAAATCAATTGGATGAATCCAAGTTGTTCTTCAATCCGTCTCTGATCATTCTATTTGCTCGAGCCGCGTGACTCTTGAGGATAGTTGCATAGTGTTAGGTGATTCTTTCCAATCGTTTGGGGTGTAACGGAACAAGTTCTTCGTTGCTACTCGAACTTTAGTGTAAGTCTCGTCTCGCTTTATCTCTTTATCGCTTCCGTAGGTTTGCCCTACATCAGTTGGTATCAGAGCAAGGCTAGGGTTACGTTCTTACGAACCCTCGTCCTACTCTTCGTGCTTGTCATCTTTGTTTCGTGTTTATTTTCGTGTTCTTGTTCTTGTTATATTGAAAAAGAAGAAAAAAATTCAAAAAAAAACTTGAAAACCCAAAAATTTGAAGGAAATCACTTGTTGTTACGATTTTGTTGGTGTTAATTATCGGGGATTGATCGTTTATGTAAACCCGACAATTGGGAACCAACAAAACACGTTTTGGAATTGAAAATCAAAGTTTGGGAAAATTTGAACCCTAAGTGAATATTTTGCAAAATTCGCCAAAACTTGTTTGATGTTATGATTTTGTGGATGTTTGGTATCGGGGATTGTTCACTATAGTTTTCCCGTTGTTTTGATACCATCATAACATCATTTGGAGTGTTGGAGTGAAAATCGAATTTTTGAGTTCTTGAAGGTTTGAACATTTGAAGAACTTGACCAAAATTCATTGAAAAACAAGTTGTTTGATGGTTGTTTGTTTGTTAAAACCATTGGGAAGTGTTTACTACAGCTGAAAACCCTTGTGGAAGCTTGAAAAACTGAAACAAATTGAAGTTGGGTTGTTTGTGTGCTAAAATCAGCAGTTTTCTGTCGAGTTTCTGGTTCAGCTGAACAAACCTGCGCGATCGCGCAAGGTCTCGCGCTGTCGCGCCATTCCTGAGTTTTTGTTCATCGCGATCGCGACCCTCTGCACGCGATCGCGAAGCGTACCAATTTCCAGAAATTCCTGAAGTTGGACAGAATGTTCGCAAAGCTATCGGAGCAGTTTCCAACCACCAAAACTGATGCAGCGCAAATCGTGCCAACATCGTGCCAAAACACTTTCCAACACTTTCCGACATGTGCCAAGCTTGGAAGATACAAAGGACTTGAAGTCGAGGGCTTTGGAAGTGTTCCGGATGGTTTCATCACTAGGCTCCACGCCTAAGGAGAAGGAAGGAGGCCCAGCATAGCTAGGCGCCCCGCCTAGCCCAGGCGCCCCGCCTAGGAAGCTTACTGCCTAAGAATGGCATTGCACCCAGGCGCCCCGCCTGCCTAGGCGCCCTTAGCCCAGGCGCCCGCCTAGCCCAGGCGCCCCGCCTAGCTCCAGGCGCCCCGCCTGGCTTCAGCATATTCCAGGCGCCCCTCCCAGCCCCGGGCGCCCCTCCTAGCTACTGAATTTATGTTTCTTTGACTGTTTTGCCCTACGTGGCTTATTTGATGAACCTTATTAGTAAGGGTACTTAAGTCTTCATGTAAGCTTGGGAAAACACTATAAATACCCAAGCATAGCTTATTTTACACTTAGCTTATTATTGATGATTATGAATGATGGACATGAGCAAGGCTCTTGACTATTGAATGAATGAAACCTTTTGTTCTTGGACTTGTATGTCTTCTAGCGGATCTAGATGAATACTCTTCCTCTCCGACCATTCTACTTGCGTGCTCGCGTTAGCTCGAGGGTAGTTGCATAGCGTAGGTGTTCTTGTCCTTCTCCCGGGGTGTATCGGAACAAGTTCTCCGTTGCTACTTGGGATTAGAGATCGAGTTACGTCTCGTTCTTTATCTTTTACTTTTTCCGCGTTTGATTCTCATCAGTTTGGTATCAGAGCAAGGCTCGGGTTTTGTTTCTACAAACCCCCGACCCTTGATTCTTCGTGCCTAGTATCTATCTTTTAGTTTTCTTGTTGTTGAAGTTATTGAAAGAAGAAAATTGCAAAAAAATTGAAAAATTGAAAAATACAAAAATTTGGTGTTACTTGTTGATTTGGATGATTTGTGATATGGGTGTTGTGGATTCTTGATCGTGATTGAATTCCCGTTACTTGAGTACCAAAATTGTTGGAATTGGTGAAGTTTGAAAAATTGAAACCCCAAAACCCCTTAAACCCTTGAAGAACTTGTTCTTGATGAATTTTGCCTTGATTCTTGGGTTGGATTGATGTTAGATTGAAAACTTGTTATTGGGGGTTGATCTTCACTGAAAAACAAACAATTCGGTACCAATTTTGTGGGATTTGAACATGTATAACACCTTCTTTGATGAATCACAATCCTTGTTGAAACCCTTTTGATAAACCCTTGTGTTCTTGAGTTCTTGAGATTGAACCCTGATTTGATTGATTGTTTGATTGAAAATTTGATTGGGTTTTGTTAAGGAAGATCAAACACAACTTTGGGTATCTTTGGATTGTGAAAACAAGTTGAAAACATCGGATTTGAGGCTTGAAAATCGACTTGAAACGAGTTTGGAACAAGTTGGAAAAGGCTTCAGGCTAGGCGCCCCGCCTAAGCCAGGCGCCCCGCCTGACTTGGCTACTGCCTAAGTCCCAGGCGCCCCGCCTAGACCCAGGCGCCCCGCCTGGAACACAGCACAACCCAGGCGCCCCACCTGAGTTTCAGGCGCCCCTCCTGAGTGCTGATTGCATTGTTTCGGGTAGATTTTCGTAGGTATTTCCCTTTGTTTGATAACATAACATCTAGTTAGTACTAATTTGAGTAACCGATCTACTTGAATAGTGCTAACCCTTGATTGCTCTTAAGTGATTCGTGCCTAGCAAGGAGAGTAGAATTCTAAGGAAAAGCGTAGAATCTTTTAACTCAAGTCCTTCACTTCAAAGTGCCTAGCGTTCATTGAGTCCTATTAACTCCACTCGCCCCGGAGTGTGCGTGACTCGTGAATAGTTTGGTTGAGTTGAGGAGTTGCTAATCATCTACGTGAAGCTTGGGACTACAAGTTGAGTGAAATATCCACCGCCACCCAAAAGAGTGATCCGAGTGAACACAAGTGAGGGAGCGAGTGAGGTGTTTTAACTAACTCTTGTTTTCTTTGTTTGTAGGTACAATGGCCAACGAAGGTCAAGATTTCATCAAGGAGGCCTTGGCTAGCCTTCTTGCCAAGATGGATGTTATGACTCAACGGATTGAGTCACTTGAAAAGGGTGCTTCAAGTACCCAAGGAGAACATGGGACCCCGAGTGTCCCAATTGAAAAGGGGACCCCGAGTGTCCAAATTGAGACCGGTGAAGGCTCAAGTAGTCCTACTTTTACCCCGGAGCAAGTTGTTGAATTGCTCAATCAACAACGGGTGAAGGAGGACCGAGAGAGAGTTGAACGAACGGGCATTCCCCGTATCTTAGACAATCCTCCAAGAAACTTTCCACTACCAAGACCCGTCCAAAATGTGCAACCTCTTGAGCAAGTTGTTGAGGCTCAAGAAGGGGAGGAAGTTGATTATGATGACAATGAGTATGGGTTTGATGATCACTTTCAACCAAGGCGAGCTATGAATTGGGGTCGGAATGTGGATCGGGGTAGAGGCCGAGGTCGAGGGCCACCCTTAGGATATGGAGGGAGGAATGTTAGAAGGGACTATGTTGCTTATGATGATCACCAAGGAGGCCAACCGGAGCCATTCCAAGGGGGTCGTGACAACAACAACAATCTTAATAGTGTGAAGCTCACTATTCCTTCTTTCAAAGGAAGTAGTGACCCGGTGGAGTACATTGGTTGGAAATTGGCTATGGAGCGTATCTTTGACACCAATGATATGCCCGATGTGAAGAAGACCAAGTATGCAATATCCTCCTTTGAATCTTTTGCTTCTACTTGGTGGGAGTCGGTGAAGCGAAATAGAAGAAGGACGGGTATGGCTATTAATCTTACTTGGGAAGAGTTGATCCGTGTGATGGATGAGAAGTACTTGACTAACCAATACCGGGTTGAACAACAAAGGCGTCTATATGATTTGAAGCAAGGGTACAAATCGGTTGGTGAATATTTCAATGAATTTGAGCAAATCCGAATGATCCTTGACTTAGATGATGAAGACAATGAGACGGCCATGATCCGTTTCAAAGGGGGCTTGAACCGAGACATAGCTTCACAATTGAAGTTCCACAAATATGATGATCATTACAAGCTATGTGAAGATGCGGTTGAGGCCGAGAAATGGCTCAAGGAGGAGAAATCCCTTCGCTACAAGAGTAGCACTCCTACTCCAACAAGCAAACCAAAGGATTGGAAGCCTCCTACCACAAATGCAAGGTTCCCAAGTGCAAGTGGAACAAGTGGTGCAAATGCTACCAAGGATGTGAAGAAGCCGTTTGAGAAGAACGCACCTAATGTGGGAGGTAACTCTAAAACTCAACTACATGCTCCTACTTCTTCTTCAATACAATGCCACAAGTGCAAGGGGTATGGTCACTTTGCTAGGGAGTGTCCTACAAAGAGGACCATGATTGTTGTTGGCAATGAGGCATACGAGAAAGAGAGTGAATCGGAGGATGAGGGAGTAGAGGGAGTAGAGGGAGATGAGGGAGTAGAGGAGAATGATTTGTTTGATGATACGATGGAGGAGGAGGATCCTCACACCTTCTTGGTTGTGAGAAGGAGCCTAGGAGCTATGATTGTGGAAGATAGTGAAACCTTGCAAAGGGAAAATCTTTTCCATGCTAGGTGCCGGGTCAAAGATGTTGTTTGCTCTATGATAATGGATTCCGGAAGTTGTGCCAATGTGGTGAGTCAATCTCTTATATCCCAATTGAAGTTGCCAACCGTGAAACACCCCAAGCCATATCGGTTACAATGGCTTAGTGAATGTGGAGAGCTTAAGGTAGTGAAACAAGCAATGATCAAGTTCAAAATGGGTAGTTATGTGGATGAACACTTGTTCGACGTTGTGCCAATGCAAGCTTGCCACCTTCTCTTTGGAAGGCCTTGGCAATTTGACCGACAAGTGGTTCACAATGGACGTGTCAACACTTACACGCTCCAACATGAAGGAAGGAAATTTGTGTTGAAACCCCTAACTCCCAAACAAGTGAGTGATGACTACAAGCGGATGAGGGAGTTGAGGGAAGCGGCTAAAGCCAAATCACCCATTGTGCTTGAACCCGAGGCAAACAATCTTGTTGTCTTGCCAAAGAATGATCAAAGTGAGAGTCACTCCACTTCAAATGAGAGAGAAAAGATAGAGAGAAGTGAGGGAGTGACCGGTGACAATCCAAGAGGGGAAAAAGGAGAGGATTTGAGGAGTGATGTGAGGGGATTGTCACCACAAACTACACTTGACCATGAGGTAAAATTGAGAGAGATGAGAGGTGAGGAAGGAAAAATTGAGAGTGAGAGCACCCATTATTCTAACCCTTCTTTATCTTCTACTTTTTCTTGTGAAAGTTCTTGTGTAGGTACATTTGGAGACAAGTCATTGGAGCCTCAATGTGAGCCTCATGAAGAAGGAGTTGCACATGACATTTCAAGCCTTGCAAGTGACCAAGGAAATATTACAAATGTAAGTGTTGCTTCACCTTTTCATGAACTTACTAGCTACTTGTCTTGTGAAGACTCAACACTAGTTGGTGGTTTTGATGCATCTAGTGAGTATACCACTAGTGTAGAGTCTAGTTGTCAACTTGTATGTGCTTGTGAAACACTAGTTGGAAGGGATGCTATGCCACATCATGATGTGAGCTCATTGTTCGTTGAACCCTTCCCTAGTGTAGATTTGATAGTTGACCATGATTTTGACCTTTGCTATGACACACCGCCAACCTTTGACATAGGGAAAGATGAGGTAGTTGCCCATTCCCTAATTGATATGCTTCTATTTGGTGGACCAATGTGTTATGGTGAGGATGGTCTTGTCTTTGAGGAGTCCAAATTGCGTGAATTGGACAAGGTTGTCTATGATGACTCCTTAAGTGAACCTAGTCTCGATAATTTGTCTATGCTTAATCATGATATTGAGATGCATGCTTTTATATTTCCATTGTGTGACGATAATCTCATTTGTGGTAGCGACTTGTATCGGGCTAGGGTGGGTGGTCAAATGGAACCCCCATGGTGTGAAGGGTTTGATTCCTTAGGCAACAACTTGTTTGAAAATTTGAGTGAGGTAGATGGTTCTTTGAGTGACCTCACTATTGCTTGTGTGGGTCATGATGGAGAAGAGGCCATTGTCAATGCCTTTCTTGATAGTTTGTCTTTTGAGAAGGGTTGCTTAAGTGATGAAATTGAAGGTGAAAAGGAATCCCTTGGTGTGAGTAAGTTTGCTATAAAGAAGGGGAGTGGAGTACTTGATGTTACTTGCATGTTGAGTTATTTGACTCACTCTACTCCACATGTTGATCACACCTCGGGGATAGATTGGGGTGTTGATCTTGAGCTTAAGGTTCAAGGGAATTTTGGTAGCTTGATCTTGCATTTCCCATCTTCCCATGACCTATTTGCTCATCATCTTGTTGAGTGCATGTTGATTTTTAACCAAGTATTTATGATTTTCTTTGGAGACTTGATATTTGTGCTAATAATTGATGCTTGGTTATATCACAAGAGTGTGTTTTTCCACACTTCTTGCACTAACCTACTTTCAAAGTAGGAATTCTTGTGTTTTGCTTGTCGTTGCTTGTAGGTTCTAAGCTCCATGTTGAGGCAAGGGAGATCTTGGAAGAGACCTATGTCAAGGTGACGATCAAGAGTTACAACGGAGGAGAGCATTGGGCACCTCTAAGAGATGATGCCATGAACATGAATGCATTGATTTCGAGGACGAAATCTCTTCAAGAAGGGGAGGATGATGCAGCGCAAATCGTGCCAACATCGTGCCAAAACACTTTCCAACACTTTCCGACATGTGCCAAGCTTGGAAGATACAAAGGACTTGAAGTCGAGGGCTTTGGAAGTGTTCCGGATGGTTTCATCACTAGGCTCCACGCCTAAGGAGAAGGAAGGAGGCCCAGCATAGCTAGGCGCCCCGCCTAGCCCAGGCGCCCCGCCTAGGAAGCTTACTGCCTAAGAATGGCATTGCACCCAGGCGCCCCGCCTGCCTAGGCGCCCTTAGCCCAGGCGCCCGCCTAGCCCAGGCGCCCCGCCTAGCTCCAGGCGCCCCGCCTGGCTTCAGCATATTCCAGGCGCCCCTCCCAGCCCCGGGCGCCCCTCCTAGCTACTGAATTTATGTTTCTTTGACTGTTTTGCCCTACGTGGCTTATTTGATGAACCTTATTAGTAAGGGTACTTAAGTCTTCATGTAAGCTTGGGAAAACACTATAAATACCCAAGCATAGCTTATTTTACACTTAGCTTATTATTGATGATTATGAATGATGGACATGAGCAAGGCTCTTGACTATTGAATGAATGAAACCTTTTGTTCTTGGACTTGTATGTCTTCTAGCGGATCTAGATGAATACTCTTCCTCTCCGACCATTCTACTTGCGTGCTCGCGTTAGCTCGAGGGTAGTTGCATAGCGTAGGTGTTCTTGTCCTTCTCCCGGGGTGTATCGGAACAAGTTCTCCGTTGCTACTTGGGATTAGAGATCGAGTTACGTCTCGTTCTTTATCTTTTACTTTTTCCGCGTTTGATTCTCATCAAAAACTCCCATACCATCATCAAATATGGTGAGTTCCTAGATCACAAACCAAAATTCACCCAATTCCGAATCCGTTTAGTGGCGATTCGATCTTTTGCCATTTGATCGCGTCCCTTCCGGTTAGTACTTTGAGGGTAACACTTCTACCTAATTAGTACTAATCCATTGTGCGAATAGGATCCTCGTGCCTAAAAAGGAGAGTAGAATTCAAAGAAGATTCGTAGTTAATTGTTTGGTTCAAGTGCGCACCAAATAGCTTAGCGTTTATCGAGTCCCATTGAATCCACTCTTCCCGAAGAGCATTTGGTTCTTGTATTTTGGTTTGATCATTGAGGAGGTTGCGCAACTACGAGGAGGCCATTGATCTCAAGCTTGTGTGAACCTAACCCCAACTTGAGTGAACCCGAGCGACAAACAAAAGTGAGGGAGTGAGTGAGGACTTTTACTCTAATCTCTTTTCTTGTTTTTGATTGTTGCAGGTACAATGTCCAACGAAGGACAAGATTTCATAAAGGAGGCCTTGGCTAACCTTCTTGCCAAGATGGACCTCATGAACCAAAGGATTGAGTCTCTTGAAAAGGGTGCTTCAAGTGCCCTAGTTGAGCAAGGGACTTCCAATGAGCAGTCGGAAAAGGGGACCCCGAGTGTCCAAGTTGAGAAGGGGGCCCCGAGTGCCCAAGTTGATGGTGTTGAGGGCCCAAGTAGCCCGACCTTTACCCCGGAACAAGTTGTTGAGTTACTCAATCGCCAACAACGGGTAAGGGAGGATCGTGATCGAATTGACCAATTGTTGGGCAATACCTAACGAGTGACCATTCCTAACCTTATGGGCAATCCCCAAAGGAATGCTCCACTTCCCGGACCGATCCGAAATGTTCAACCTTTTGAGCAAGTTGCACAAGCTCAAGAAGGGGAGGAGGAGGATTATGGTAATGGTGGGTATGGTGCTCACTTTCCATTTAGGGGTCGCAATGTGGATAGGGGTAGAGGCCAAGGGCGAGGGCCACCCATAGGGTATGTTGGCGGGAATGCTAGGAGAGATTATGGTGGTTATGGAGATAACTTTGGAGGCCAACCGGAGCCGCACCAAGGGGGTCGGGAACATAACAACCTTAATAGCGTGAAGCTCACTATTCCTTCTTTCAAAGGGAGTAGTGACCCGGTGGAGTATATTGATTGGAAGTTGTCCATGGAGCGGATATTTGACACCAATGATATGCCCGAGGTGAAGAAGACTAAATATGCAATATCTTCCTTTGAATCCTTTGCTTCTACTTGGTGGGAGTCGGTGAAGAGGAATAGAAGGAGGATGGGAATGGCTATCAATCTTACGTGGGGAGAGTTGATCCGTGTGATGGATGAAAAGTACTTGACTAGTCAATACCGTGTGGACCAACACAAACGCTTCTATGAGTTGAAACAAGGCTCCAAAACGGTTGGGGAATATTTCAATGACTTTGAGCAAATCCGCATGAATCTTGACTTGGACGAGGAAGACAATGAGGTGGCCATGATCCGATTCAAAGGGGGCTTGAACCGAGACATAGCTTCACAATTAAAGTTCCACAAATATGAAGACCTTTACAAGCTATGTGATGATGCCATTGAAGCCGAGAAATGGCTCAAAGAGGAGAAAACCCTCCGGTACAAGAGTAGCAATCCTACTCCCATGAGCAAGCCAAAGGAGTGGAAAACTCCTACTTCCAATGCCAAGTTCCCAAATGCAAGTGGTGCAACCTCTAGTAAGGATGTGAAGAAACCATTTGAGAAGTCTACCCCACAAGTGGGAGGTAACTCTAGAACTCACTTAAGTAATCCTATTTCTACTTCTACTCAATGCTTTAAATGTAAGGGTTATGGACATATCTCCAAAGATTGCCCCACCCGGAAAACTATGGTTCTTGTGGGTGATTTGGTGTATGAGCAAGATAGTGAGCCCGAGGAAGAAGAGGGAGTAGAGGATGATGAGGGGGTTGATGAGGGGGAGGTTGCAATGGAGGATGATGATGACGCCCATGCCTTTCTTGTCGTGAGGAGGAGTTTAGGGGCCATGTTGGTGGAGGATAGTGAGACTTTACAAAGAGAGAACCTCTTCCACTCTAAGTGCCGAGTCATGGGTCTCCTTTGTTCCATGATTATTGACTCGGGAAGTTGTGCCAATGTCATTAGCCAAACACTAGTCTCCCAATTGAAAATACCCACCTTAAAACACCCAAGTCCTTACCGTTTGCAATGGCTTAGTGAGTGTGGTGAATTGAGGGTGGTCAAACAATGCTTAATCAAGTTCAAGATAGGGAACTATGTGGATGAACACATGTTTGATGTTGTGCCCATGCAAGCATGCCACCTTCTCTTTGGAAGGCCATGGCAATTTGATCGACATGTGGTTCATGATGGCCGTGCCAATACCTACACGGTGAAGCATGAAGGTAAGAAGTTTGTACTCAAGCCCTTGTCGCCCAAGCAAGTAAGTGATGACTATAAGCGCATGAGGGAATTGAGGGAAGCGGCAAAGGCTAAGTCGGTTGTTGGGACTAGCTCTTTGGCCGAGAGTTTGGTGGTGGCTCCATCATCGACTACCGGTGGCATTTGTGCCATGATGCAACCGGGTGAGCTTTTGAGAGGAAATGATGGCAACAAACTACTCATGAATGGTTGGTGATGCCTTTCGGCCTCTCCAATGCACCTAGCACTTTCATGCGGTTAATGAACCATGTCTTGAAGCCGTTTATCAACAAATTTGTGGTTGTCTATTTTGATGATATCTTGATATATAGCAAATCAATAGACGACCATGTTGGGCACTTGAGGCAAGTGCTTGAGGTTTTAAGAGCCGAAAAGCTCTATGCCAATTTCAAGAAGTGTGCCTTTGGTGTTGAAAGGGTAGTCTTTCTTGGGTTTGTTGTGAGTGCCCAAGGAGTAGAGGTAGATGAGTCTAAGGTAGAGGCCATTCGTGATTGGCCTACTCCTACTACCGTGACTCAAGTGAGGAGCTTTCATGGTCTTGCTAGTTTCTATAGACGATTTGTGAAAGACTTTAGCTCCATTGCCGCTCCACTCACCGAATTGGTGAAGAAAGACAAGCCTTTTGTGTGGGGAGAGCCTCAAGAAAAGGCTTTTCAAGAATTGAAAGGTAGGTTGAGTACCGCCCCCCTATTGCAATTGCCCGACTTCGGAAAGGCATTTGAGGTTGAATGTGATGCCTCGGGGGTGGGAATTTGATGCGGTGTAAAATGGCCTAATCGACAACCACCAAGAGCCAACCTCGGAAGCACAAAAGATGCAAGTGAAGGACTCCGGAAGCGACTTGAAGATCATGCATTAGAGCGCCGAGGACGGAGGAAACACTAGGCTTCAGGCCCAGGCGGGGCGCCTAGACCCAGGAGGGCCGCCTGGCCTTTGATCAGTGAGGCGTCCAGGCACCAGGCGGGGCGCCTAGACCCAGGCGGGGCGCCTAGACCCAGGCGGGGCGCCTAGGTGCAGGGCAACCCAGGCGGGACGCCTGGACCCAGGCGGGGCGCCTAGCATCTTTCCAGTGAGGCCTCCCAGCTCCAGGCGGGGCGCCTAGCTTCAGGAGGGGCGCCCAACTTGCTATCTTCTCCAACTTTTTGGGTGATCTTCCAAGTTTAGCCCTAGGCTTTCTATTGTATCCTAAACTACTTAGAGGGCATTTTAGTCATTTCACCATGTCTTATGAAAGACTATAAATAGGACACTTAGCCATTTCATTCATTTACACAATCTTGAATATTGATGAAACTTGAGCTATGCTCTCATTTGAACCCGTGAGCGGGCATGATTTCACTTGGTGGATTCCAAGTTGAACATCGAAACCTCTTTGATCATTCTATTTGCAAGGGTCGAGTATCTCTTGAGGATAGTTGCATAGCGTAGGTGATTCCTTGACATTCCCCGAGGTGTAGCGAGACAAGTTCCTCGTTGCTACTTAGGTAATCGTTCGAGTCTCGTCTCGTTTTTATCTTTATCTTTATCGTTTCCGCATTTTCGTATCGTTTGTGCTTCCGCCTATTTTGCCCCTTATCAGTTGGTATCAGAGCACGGCTAGGCTTCGTTCTTACGAATCCTCGGTCTTGTTCTTATCGTTGTTATCATTGTGTTGTTTGTTCTTGAAATTAGAAGAAAAACAAAAAAATCCAAAAACTTGAAAATCACAAAAAAATTGCTAGAAATCGTTGGTTGTAACGATTTTATTGTTGTTTGTTATCGGGGATTGATTGATATCATATTCCCATTGATTTGGTACCCTCGAAACACGATTTGAAGTTGTGAATCAAAAATCTTCAAAATCGAATCTCAAAGTTGAAAATTCACAAAACTTGCTAGAACTTGTTTGATGTTATGGTTTCTTGGTTGCTTGGTATCGGGGATTGTTCCTTATAGTTACCCCGTCATTTTGATACCCCCATAACATCATTTGGAGTAGCGGAATGAAAATCGAAGTTTTGAAATTTTGAAGTTTTTGAAATTTCTTGAAGAACTTGCTCCAAATTCTTGAAACAAGTTGATTGTTGGTTGTTTGTTGGATTAAACCATTGGGGTTTGTTTGTTATAGCCTATAACAACTTTGGGTACCAAGGGATTTGAGAATCGGGTTGAAAACGTTGAGGATTTGGGTGAAAAAGTCAAAAAATCCCGTTTTCGGAGGTGCTGGGAGCAGGCCCCAGGCGGACCGCCCATGCCCTAGGCGGGCCGCCCACAGCCCTTACTGGTCGGCCTCCCAGGCGGACCGCCCAGGCCACCAGGCGGGCCGCCCAGGCCACTGGCTGGTTGGTTTTGCCTCGTTTCGTGGTTTTTCTTGTTTGGCTTGTTTCCGTTGCTTCCGGCTAGTACTTTGAGAGTAATACTCCTACTCAATTAGTGCTAGTTCATTGAGCGTTTAGGACCTTCGTGCCTAGAGGAGAGTAGACCTCAAAGAAGACTCGTAGTTTGATTTTGCTTCAAGTGCGCACCTAAATAGCCTAGCGTTCATCGAGTCCCATCAATTCCACTCTTCCCGAAGAGTATTTGGTTCTTGTGAACTTGGTTGGTTATCGAGGAGGTTGTTCAACTACGAGGAAGCCATTGAATCAAGTTTGAGTGATAAATCCCCCACCACTAAACGAGTGTACCGAGTGACATTCAAAAGTGAGGGAGCGGGTGAGGTTTTTACTCTAACCTCTTTATCTTATCCTTGATTTTTGTAGGTACATGGCCGGAGACGTATACGATACCGTTGAGGTACCGGTAAGCACTTTGGTCAACCTCTTGGCCGAGGTGAGATCCATAAGCTCGAGGTTTGATCGCCTCATAGAGGAATGGACCCCGAGTGTCCAAAATGGTACCGAAGGGGGTACTAGTGATGAAGTGTTGGGCAATCCCCAACCGTTGGGCACTCCCCAACAAGTGGGCATTCCCCACAACTTGGGCATTCCCCAAGTAGATGTAAATACTCACTCTAGGAGTAACGCTACTACTCCTATGAGCCAAACCATGGCAAATGAGAGAGTTGGGGAAAGTGAGCGAGGTGATAACAATATTGGACCTCCTTCCCACACACTTGCACATGAGAGCGATTTGAAAGAAAGAAGAGGAGAGGAAAAACAAATTGAGAGTGAGGTCACCCTTTGTCCTAACCATATGTTATCTTCTTCTTCTTGCTATAGCTTTTGTGTAGGTACTCTTGGAGGCAGGCTATTGGAGCCTCAACCGTTTGCTTTGGAGGGAAGACAAGAGGATGGAGATCTTCATTGTGAGTTTCATGAAGGAGGACTTGAACATGACACTTCAAGCGATGTGAGTGCTCACGGGAGCAACTCAAATGTAAGTGTTACCTTCCCTTTTCATGAACATGTTAATCCCTTGCCTAGTGGAGATTCAATGCTAGTTGTTGCTTGTGATGCCTATATTGAACTTGCGACTAGTAAAGAGTCTAATGGTCAACTTGTGTGCGCGTATGAACCGCTAGTAGAGAGGAATGGAAAGCCACATCAAGATGTGAGCCCGATATTCAAAGAACCTCTCTTTAGTGAGAATGTGGTAGTTGACCTTGCTTGTGACCCTTGTTATGACACCCCACCCATATTTGATGAAGGGGAAGATGAGTTATGTGACTCTACCCTTATTGATATAAGTGATTTTGGTGGATTTGTGTGTCGTAGTGGGGATGATAGTGACCTTGAGGAGTCCAAATTGTATGAATTGGACAAGGTTGTCTATGATGACTCCTCAAGTGAGGGTGAAAATTCTAGTCTTGATACTATGCCTTTGTTTGACTATGAAATTGAGGTGCGTGCTTTTGTATTCCCATTGTGCGGGGGCATCTTTAATTGTGAAGGTGATTTGTATCGGGCTAGATTTGAGAATGAGCTAGAACCTCCGTGGTGTGAGGGATTTGATCCCATAGACAACTCTTTGTTTGAAGCTTCGAGTGAGGTAGATGATCCTTCTAGTGACCCTACTCTTGTTGGTTCGGGTTATGATGATTAAGAGGTCATTGATATTGCCTTCCTTGAGAGTTTACCTTGTGAGGGGGGTTGTCTTGAGGATGAAATTAGAGGTGAGGAGGAATCTCTTAGTGTGAGTATGAAAGCTTTTAAGAAGGGGAGTGGGGTATTTGATGCTACTTGTGAATTGCACTACTTTGGCTATTCCCTCCCACATGTTAACCACACTTTGAGACTTGAGCATGCCAAAACCATTGTGCCGCATTGTGAAAATATTGCATCGAAGGGTTGGTATGTTGATCATGGGCTTAGGGGTCATAGGGACTTTGATTGCTTAATCTTGAATGTTGCATGTCCTATTGGTCTCTTTGCTTGTCATGTTGGTGAGTGCTTGTCACGTTGGAGCCAGGCGTTTGTTGTCTCCTTTGAAGACATTAGCTTTTTGATTTGCATTGATACTTGGCTCTATCACAAGAGTGAATTTTCCCTACCCCTTGCATTTACTCTTGTTGGACTTGCCTACTCGCGTAGTGGGACATCTTGGTGTGCTAATCCTGAACTTAGGGATCGTAGGCATTTTGATTGCTTGATCTTGCATATACCATGCACTATTGATCTCTTTGATTATTCTTGTGTTGGGTGCACTTCTTTGTTGAACCAAGTAATTGCTAGTTCCTTTGGGAACATGAACTTCTTTATTGCTATTGATACTTGGTTATACCATAAGAGTGTATTTTCCCACACTTTTTGGCACTAACCTACACTTGTAGTTGGAACCTTTTTGCTTTGTTTGTCTTTGGATGTAGGCTTTGATGGTTTGATTTCGAGGACGAAATCCTTTCAAGAAGGGGAGGATGATGCGGTGTAAAATGGCCTAATCGACAACCACCAAGAGCCAACCTCGGAAGCACAAAAGATGCAAGTGAAGGACTCCGGAAGCGACTTGAAGATCATGCATTAAAGCGCCGAGGACGGAGGAAACACTAGGCTTCAGGCCCAGGCGGGGCGCCTAGACCCAGGAGGGCCGCCTGGCCTTTGATCAGTGAGGCGTCCAGGCACCAGGCGGGGCGCCTAGACCCAGGCGGGGCGCCTAGGTGCAGGGCAACCCAGGCGGGACGCCTGGACCCAGGCGGGGCGCCTAGCATCTTTCCAGTGAGGCCTCCCAGCTCCAGGCGGGGCGCCTAGCTTCAGGAGGGGCGCCCAACTTGCTATCTTCTCCAACTTTTTGGGTGATCTTCCAAGTTTAGCCCTAGGCTTTCTATTGTATCCTAAACTACTTAGAGGGCATTTTAGTCATTTCACCATGTCTTATGAAAGACTATAAATAGGACACTTAGCCATTTCATTCATTTACACAATCTTGAATATTGATGAAACTTGAGCTATGCTCTCATTTGAACCCGTGAGCGGGCATGATTTCACTTGGTGGATTCCAAGTTGAACATCGAAACCTCTTTGATCATTCTATTTGCAAGGGTCGAGTATCTCTTGAGGATAGTTGCATAGCGTAGGTGATTCCTTGACATTCCCCGAGGTGTAGCGAGACAAGTTCCTCGTTGCTACTTAGGTAATCGTTCGAGTCTCGTCTCGTTTTTATCTTTATCTTTATCGTTCTCCGCATTTTCGTATCGTTTGTGCTTCCGCCTATTTTGCCCCTTATCAGAATTGGTGGTGTTTTAATGCAAGATGGAAAACCCATAGCCTACTTTAGTGAGAAATTGAAGGGTGCCTCCTTGAACTACTCTACGTATGACAAGGAGATGTATGCCCTAGTGAGGGCTCTTGCTCATTGGCAACATTATCTTTGGCCTAGGGAATTCGTGATAAAGAGTGACCATGAGTCACTCAAACATCTTAGGGGCCAAGAGAAATTGAACAAGCGTCATGCCAAGTGGGTAGAGTTCATTGAATCCTTTCCCTATGTCATTCAATACAAGAAAGGGAAAGACAATGTTGTGGCGGATGCACTTTCTAGGAAGTTTGCTCTAGCCACCACTCTTGCCTCCAAGCTCATGGGTTTTGAGAGCATTAAGTTGATGTATGCTCAAGACCCTAAGCTAAAGAGCATTCATGAAGCTCTTGATAAAGGAGAAAGAGTTGAGAAGTACCAATGGGTTGAAGGCTATATCTTTAAAAATGGTAGAGTTTGTGTTCCCGAGTCCTCTTGGCGAGAATTGCTAGTGCGTGAAGCACATTGTGGAGGCTTGATGGGACACTTTGGGAGGGATAAGACGTTGGCCATTCTTAAGGAGCAATTCCATTGGCCTAAGATGGGATTGCATGTTGAGCGGCTATGCAATGCTTGTTTAGATTGCAAGCACGCCAAGTCCAAGTCGAATTCCCATGGTTTATATACTCCTTTACCTATTCCTACTAGCCCGTGGATGGACATTTCGATGGATTTTGTTATGGGATTGCCACGGTCTAGAGGGGGCCATGATAGCATTTATGTTGTCGTGGATAGGTTCTCCAAAATGGCTCACTTCATTCCTTGTAAAAAGAGTAGTGATGCACACCATGTAGCTTCTTTGTTCATTGAAAATGTGTTAAAATTACATGGCGTGCCTCAAACCATCGTAAGTGATAGGGACACCAAGTTCCTAAGCCATTTTTGGAGATGTTTGTGGGGTGCCCTTGGCACCAAATTGTTGTTCTCTACGTCCCACCACCCTCAAACGGATGGTCAAACCGAGGTGGTGAACCGAACCTTGGGGTCTCTTCTTAGAGCTATGACCCGAGGTAAGGCCGGGACTTGGGTGGAGAAATTACCACTCATGGAGTTTGCGTATAACCGCACCTTGCATAGAATGATTGGCATGACTCCATTTGAGTGCGTTTATGGTTTTAATCCTTTGATTCCGCTTGATCTCACCCCTTTGCCAAGGGAAATGGTTGTTAATGTTGAAGGTACAAACCGAGCTAAGGCTTTGATGGAACTCCATGCCTGATGCCGGGTAAAATGGCCTAATCAACAACCATCAAGAACCAAGCTTGGAGAGCACAAAGGACACAAGACAAGGGCTCCGGAAACGTCTTGAAGATCATGCATTGGAGCGCCAAGGAAGGAGGAGCGCTTAGGCACCAAAGGAGAGGCTCGGGGGACGCATTTTGAGCCAATCCGAGGAACCCCAGGAAGGGGCGGACCGCCTAGTCAAAGGGGCGGACCGCCTAGTGCAGTTGAAGCCTCAGGATTTTGGCCGTGGTCAAAGGTGGCGGACCGCCTACTCCACAGCATGGAGAAGTAGGCGGACCGCCTACTCCTACTTGGCGGGGCGCCTGGTTGCCTTGCTTGGACGGGATTTTGTGTAAAGTTCCATTTTTGCCCTTAAGTGGCTTGTATTGTCTTAGCCCACTTTGGGGGCATTTTAGTCATTTCACTAGGGGTGTGGGAAAACTATAAAAACCACACTTAGTCTTTCATTTCAGAAGTTAGTCTTGACATTGAATAGAAAGAAGAGAGAATAGAGAGAAGGCCGAGCCTTTCTTTGTTGAAGCCCGAGGCTTCGTTTATGACTCGACTTGGAACCTATGGAGATCGACATCTAGTTAGATTCCATTGTAAGGTTCAAGTTTCCCTTCTCCCTTTTGAATTCAATTAATGTGAATGAATTGAATTCGTTTCTTTCTTCTAAATTCTTGCCTTCCTAGTCTCGATTTCTTGTTATCTTTTATCGCTTCCGCATTGTTTGTATCGTTGTTTGCTTCCGCTAGTTTTGCCCTGCATCAGTTGGTATCAGAGCAAGGCTCGGGTTATGTTCTTACAAACCCCCGTTCCTTGTTCCATGTGTTAGTTTGTTGATTGATCTTGTTGTTGTTCTTGAAAAATTGAAGAAAAAACAAAAAAATAGAAAAACTTGAAAATTTCACAAAATTTGGTGGAACTTGTTGGATTGGGACACCCATTCATTAAAAATCATTGGGGTTTGTTCCTTATCGTATTCCCGTTCTTTTGGTACCAAAATTACAAGATTTGGTGGTGTATTCCAAAATTTGAAGAATTCAAGTCTCCAAAATTTTCAAAAGCCCTAGATTTTTGCTCAAGAATCAAAATTGATTTGTTGTTGATTGATTGGGGTTAAAACCTATTGGGGATTATTTAGAATCATCAAATACATCTTTGGGTATCATTAGGATCGAAAACGAGTCGAAAACGTTGGATTTTGAGTGCTAAACGAGCCAAAAAACGATTTTCGGACTGTGCTGAAATTGCCAGTAGGCGGGGCGCCCAAATAGTAGGCGGTCCGCCCATTTTGTTGTTGCTCTCTGTATTTTGAGTAGGCGGGGCGCCCACTTTACAGAGGCGGACCGCCCACTCCTGGGGTGACTCCGTTTGGCTTCGTTTCGTGTGTTTTTGTGTCCCGTTTGCTTCCATACCTCTTGGTTAGTGTTTCTAGGGTAATTGGCCTACTTTATTAACACTAACTCTTTAGCGTATTAGGGTATTCGTGCGTAGAGGAGACTAGAATTCAAAGAAGAGTCGTAGAACTCCTTTGGCCTCAAGTGCGCACTTTAAATAACCGTCCGTCCATTGAGTCTCATTAATTCCACTCCGAACTTTAACTTGGACATGCTAGTTGTGATTACCTTGGTTCCCAAGTTGACAAGGCCTCGCTCTTGAGTGTACATATATTGAGTGATACACGTGAGGGAGTGACTTTCGGGAGGTTTTGTGCTTTGGTGTTGCAACGATGTCGGATGTTGAAAGTGGAGACTATGGCTCATGTGGGGATGATGCGAGTTGCTATGACTCGTATGGTGATGATGGAGACTATGGTTCCTACGAGGGTGATGATGGCCATTACTATGATGATGGAAACCATGGCTCCTATGAGGATGAAGCGGATCACTACGATGATCGTGAGAGTGGTGAAGACTATGAAGCTTTTGACGAAGAATGTGAAGATACTTATGCTTCTAGTCAAGAACCCGAGGATAGTGACGCTTCAAGGTATGTTGATCCTACTTACTCTTCTTGTGAAGAATTTGAGCATGATAGTGACATAGATAGAGTTGATGATGATGTTGAGTATAGAAATTGTTCATATGCATCTTCTCTTAGTGTTGCTTGTGGTGTACAAGGGAGTAGTGGAGGACCTTCCATTAGTATGGGAGGTGGTGGTGGTGGTTGTTCCGTGGGAAGGAAGAAGCTTGCATCTTCTAGGTACGCTAAGCGGCCTAATGTTTCTAATTCCCATGTTGAGGTTGGTTTGGGAAATGGTGTTGCTTTTGCTACAAAGGGGTTGTATGCCGTGAGGGGCGTGGATGGTTGTAGTAGGAGTAGTACTATGGGCTATGGAACCAAGGCGAGAGGCACTTATGGGTTCCATGGCGAGGTTCCTTCCTTGACTTCGAACAACATTTCTAATGTTGGGAGAGTGACGGGAAGTGGAGATTGTTCTAGTGGTGTTGCCACTAGTGGAGGGATAAGGAAGACCCAAGTTGTTGGTGTTGACACTTGTGGGCGTCCAAATTCTCATTTGGGTGCCAATGTGCAAAACTTGGGTAGATGTAGGTTTGTTGTTGGGGTAGATGGAATTGATGGATACTTGCTCAAGATTGGTGGTACCGATGCCAATTGTATTAGCACCTCTTTGGTTGATAGGCTTAGGATACCATGCCATAAGCTAGCGCATCCTTATGAGTATGATGGAGTGTGGGTTTCTAAGGAGGCTCGGGTACTCATATCTCATGGGAGTTATAGATGCTATGTGTGGTGTGACGTGTATCCCATGCGTCATGTTGATGTGTGGATAGGTGACCGGTGGTTGGAGGGGAAGAGGGTGCAATATAGTTTGGTGAAGGGTGCGTATCTTGTGGGCGTAGGGCAAAGAGTCTATGACTTTGTGCCTTACCGGGCGAAGAGCCGAGTGCCTACTAGTGCCCCTTCTTTGGGTATGCAAAGGAGCAAGGAGCAAGAACTTCATTCCATGGGCAACAATGTGCAAACAAGGAGTCCTACAAACACAAGCAATGGTGGGACTAGTGCTACGAAAGGGTTGGCAAATGTCAACAAGGTGAGCCCGAAGCCACTTCCAAAGCCGAGTGGTTCACCAACAAAGAAGAAGGAGACATCAAGTGATGAGTCTCCAAGTCCTAGATTCCGGGTTGATGTAAAAAGTCCACCTACTCCGGCTATGGGCATTCTCGGGCCTCGTCCCAATTCGCCCGAATTTGAGAGACAAAAGATAGAGAGGAGTAAGGGAGTGACCGGTGACATTCCTCGAGTGGAAAAAGGAGAGGATGTGTTGAGTGATGTGAGCGGGATGTCACCACCCGAATCTACACCTAACCTTGAAAAGAAAATGAGGGAAAAGAAAGAGGGAAAAAGAAAAATTGAGAGTGAGGACACCCCTTATTCTAACCTTAACCCTTTATCTTTTTCTTCTACTTGTGTGAATACTTGTGTAGGTATTCTTGGAGGCAAGCCGATGGAGCCTCAACCATGTGCCGTGAGGGAAAGACAAGGTGAAGGAGATGCCGAATGTGAGCTACAAGGCGGAGACGTTCATGACACTTCAAAGGTATGTGTTAGTTCTTCTTTCCATGAGCCTATTACTTCCTTGTCTTGTGTTAGTCTTTGTGATAACTCCACACTAGTTGACGATATGTATGATTACAATGTGTTTGCAACTAGTGTAGAGCCTTCGGGTCAACTTGTGAGTGAAATTGAACCGCTAGTTGAGAGGATTGAAAAGCCACATCATGATGTGAGCTCGGTTTTCCTTGAACCTCTCGTTAGTGAAGATGATGTAGTTGACCTTGTGTGCGAACCTTGTTATGACACCCCACCCATATTTGATAAAGGAGAAGATGAATTGCATGATGATCTTATTCTTCCCTTTGATTGCTTATTTGATAGTGGTGGTTCTTTGTGTCGTAGTGAGGATGGGTGTGACCTTGAGGAGTCTCTCGTGTGTGAGATGGATCGATTTATTTTCGATGACTCCTCGAGTGAGAGTGAAGGACCTAGTCTTGATTCTATGCTTTTGTGTAACCATGAATTTGAGGTACATGCCTTTACATTTCTATTGTTCGAAGGCAATCTCATTTGTGGTGGTGAATTGTATCGGACTAGGGTCGGTAGTAGAGTCGAACCTCCATGGTTTGTCAAGTTAGGCTCTATGGATGATCCAATGTTTTGAACTCCAAGTGAGGAGAGTGGTCTTGGTATTGGTCGTGTTGACCTACCTTCTAGTAGTCCTAGCCTTCGTTGTGTGGACTATAATGATGAAGGACCTATTTTGGAGACCTTCCTTTGGAGTTTGTCCAATAAGGAGGATTGTCTTGGGGTTGATTTGGGAGGAGAGGAGGTACCTCTCGGTGTGTGTATGAATGCTCTTAAGAAGGGGAGTGGAGTAGTCGATGTTAGTTGTGAATTGAACTACTTTACTTACTCCATCCCATATGTTGAGCACACCTTGAGTGTTGGACATGCCAAAGCCAATGTGTCGCATTGTGGTAAACTTGATTTGAAGGCTTGGTATGATGATAGTGAGCTTAGGGGTCATAGGACATTTGATTGCTATATGTTGCGTATCCTTGATCTCTTTGTTTGTTTTGACAATGAGTGCTTGTTCTTGTCGAGCCAAGACTATGTCGTCTCCTTTGGGGACATACGCTTTTTAATTGGTATTGATGCTTGGCTCTATCACAAGAGTGTGTTTTCCACACAATTTGCACTTATTATTGTTAAGCTAACCTACTTGTGAAGTAGGAAGTTTTTGGTTGTGCTTGTTTTGATTGTAGGTTTTGATGGTTCGATTTCGAGGACGAAATCCTTTCAAGAAGGGGAGGATGATGCCGGGTAAAATGGCCTAATCAACAACCATCAAGAACCAAGCTTGGAGAGCACAAAGGACACAAGACAAGGGCTCCGGAAACGTCTTGAAGATCATGCATTGGAGCGCCAAGGAAGGAGGAGCGCTTAGGCACCAAAGGAGAGGCTCGGGGGACGCATTTTGAGCCAATCCGAGGAACCCCAGGAAGGGGCGGACCGCCTAGTCAAAGGGGCGGACCGCCTAGTGCAGTTGAAGCCTCAGGATTTTGGCCGTGGTCAAAGGTGGCGGACCGCCTACTCCACAGCATGGAGAAGTAGGCGGACCGCCTACTCCTACTTGGCGGGGCGCCTGGTTGCCTTGCTTGGACGGGATTTTGTGTAAAGTTCCATTTTTGCCCTTAAGTGGCTTGTATTGTCTTAGCCCACTTTGGGGGCATTTTAGTCATTTCACTAGGGGTGTGGGAAAACTATAAAAACCACACTTAGTCTTTCATTTCAGAAGTTAGTCTTGACATTGAATAGAAAGAAGAGAGAATAGAGAGAAGGCCGAGCCTTTCTTTGTTGAAGCCCGAGGCTTCGTTTATGACTCGACTTGGAACCTATGGAGATCGACATCTAGTTAGATTCCATTGTAAGGTTCAAGTTTCCCTTCTCCCTTTTGAATTCAATTAATGTGAATGAATTGAATTCGTTTCTTTCTTCTAAATTCTTGCCTTCCTAGTCTCGATTTCTTGTTATCTTTTATCGCTTCCGCATTGTTTGTATCGTTGTTTGCTTCCGCTAGTTTTGCCCTGCATCAATGCCAAAGCAAAGAAGAACTTGGAGGAAGCTTATGAAAAGCTAGCCACCAAGAAGAACAAGGGAAGGAAGAAAGTGGAATTCAAGAAAGGAGATTGGGTGTGGGTGCACTTCCGGAAGGAAAGATTCCCCAACATTCGAAAGGGGAAGTTGGCACCCCGAGGAGATGGCCCGTTCCAAGTGCTATCCAAGATCAACAACAACGCCTATGTGATTGATCTACCCGGTGGGTACAATGTTTCAAATACTTTCAATGTTAGTGACTTGGCTCCTTGTGATGTAGGTAATGCCGTGGAGGATGACGCCTTAATTTCGAGGACGAAATCTTTCCAAGAAGGGGAGGATGATGCCGGGCAAACTAGCTCGAGACCTTTCACTCGAAGTCAAGCCAAGGATATACAAGACACCCACCTACACTTGGTTTGGAGAGGCGTGGATGACACGAGCTCGGGAGAGGACTCAAAGACAATGCTTTGGAGCTCAATCTATGTGGAAACAGGGCAGGAAACAGTGCAGGACGCAGGGGAGCAAAACAGGGCAAAACAGGGGAACACCTGCTGAGCTTACTGCCTGACGCTGGAATTTTGTTCTTCGCGATCGCGAGCATCACCTTCGCGATCGCGATGAGTAACTGTGTTGTCTTCGCGATCGCGTCTTGTCTAGCGCGATCGCGCGCATTGCTTTTAAGTGTGCCTCGCGATCGCATATACTTCTGCGCGATCGCGATGAACACTTAAGCTGACGCGGACCAGAATGTAGGAAAACATTGTAAGAGGTGTTATAAATGCACCTCTCTCTCATTTATTGCTTTTTAGCTTACCTTGAACACAAAAACAATTAATGAGCATTGCTCTTGAACCTTGTAACCATTTTTGGCTTGAAATCAATTGGATGAATCCAAGTTGTTCTTCAATCCGTCTCTGATCATTCTATTTGCTCGAGCCGCGTGACTCTTGAGGATAGTTGCATAGTGTTAGGTGATTCTTTCCAATCGTTTGGGGTGTAACAGAACAAGTTCTTCGTTGCTACTCGAACTTTAGTGTAAGTCTCGTCTCGCTTTATCTCTTTATCGCTTCCGTAGGTTTGCCCTACATCATCATGTCTTGAATTTATTAATCCGTTCTTTCTTCTCGTTTCTTGACTCCCCAATCCTTGTTTCCCTGATATCATTGATATCACCTATCGTGTTATTTATCGCTTCCGCCTTGTTTGTGTCGTTATTAGCTTCCGCGTATTTTGGGTTGCATCAGTTGGTATCAGAGCAAGGCTCGGGTTATGTTCTTACAAACCCCCGTTCCTTGTTCCATGTGTTAGTATCATTGTTGTGTTGTTCTTGTTGTTCTTGAAAAAGGAAGAAAACAAAAAAAAAAAAAAAAATTGAAAAAAAAAACTAGAAAGCTTGACAAGATTTGGTCGAGCGGGTTGGATACGAATCCCCGAGTGTTAAAAAGTATTGGGGTTTGTTCCTTATTGTATTCCCGTCGTTTTGATACCCATATCTCGTGTTTTGGTGTTTCGATTCAAAATTTTCGAAAATCAAAATCCAAAGGTTTGAAAATTCTTGAAAACGCTTCAATCTTGAATCGAAGCTTGTTGTTGTTGTTTGGGGTTGAAAAACTATTGGGGATTGATGATATTAGTTGTATACACCTTTGGGTATCGTTGGTTTTGCGTTTCGGGTTGATATCGAGCCAAAGTTTTGGCCAAAATCGCCAAAAAACCCGTTTTTGAGCTGCTGTGAAATCGCAGAAATTAACCCTTCGCGATCGCGAAGAGCAATTTCGCGATAGCGAAGAACAAAATAATTTTTTGAAAAATTACCCCTTCGCGATCGCGCGCGTCTGGTCGCGATAGCGAAGAACAAAAAAATTTCAGAATTCCAGTTTTGGGACAGAACGTTCGCAACGGCTTCCGAACAGTTTCCAAACATCTAAACTCCAATTGGACCATTAAATATGATGAGTTTGTAGATCACAAACAAAATTTCATCCGATTCCAAATCCGTTTGGTTCCGATTCGAGTCGAATCTTTTGTGTCCCGTTTTCTACCGTACCTCTTGGTTAGTGTTTTGAAGGTAATTGGCCTACTTGAAAGACACTAATCCTTTAGCATATTAGGTATTCGTGCGTAGAGGAGATTAGAATTCAAAGAAGAGTCGTAGAACTCCTTTTGGCCTCAAGTGCGCACTTTAAATAGCCGTCCGTACATCGAGTCTCATTAATTCCATTCCGAACTTTAACATGGACATGCTAGTTGTGATTACCTTGGTTCCCAAGTTGATAAGGCCTCGCTCTTGAGTGTACATATATTGAGTGATACACGTGAGGGAGTGACTTTTGGGAGGTTTTGTTTTGGTGATTGCAAACAATGTCGGATATTGATGATGGAGTAGATTGTGGCTCATGTGGCGATGATGCGAGTTGTTATGACTCGTATGGTGATGATGGAGACTATGGTTCCTACGAGGGTGATGATGGCCATTACAATGATGATGGAAACCGTGGCTCCTACGGAGATGAAGCGGTTCACTATGATGATCGTGAGATTGATGATGACTATGAAGCTTGTGATGAAGAATGTGACGATGCCTATGCTTCTAGTCAAGAAATCGAAGATGGTGACGCTTCAAGGTATGATGATCCTACTTACTCTTCTTGTGAAGAATTTGATATTGATGGGTGACATAGGTAGAGTTGATGATGATGATGAACATAGGGGTTATTCTTATGCATCTTCTCCTAGTGTCGCTAATGGAGTACAAGGGAGTAGTGGAGGACCTTCCATTAGTATGGGAGGTGGTGGTGGTGGTTGTTCCGTGGGAAGGAAGAAGCTTCCATCTTCTAGGTACGCTAAGCGGCCTAATGCTTCTAATTCCCATGTTGAGGTTGGTTTGGGAAATGGTGTTGCTTTTGCTACAAAGGGGTTGTATGCCGTGAGGGGCGTGGATGGTTGTAGTAGGAGTAGTACTATGGGCTATGGAACCAAGGCGAGAGGCACTTATGGGTTCCATAGCAAGGCTCCTTCCTCGACTTCCAACAACACTTCTAATGTTGGAAGAGTGACGGGAAGTGGAGGTTGTTCTAGTGGTGTTGCCACTAGTGGAGGGATAAGGAAGACCCAAGTTGTTCGTGTTGACACTTGTGGGCGTCCAAATTCTCATTTGGGTGCCAATGTGCAAGACTTGGGTAGATGTAGGTTCGTTGTTGGGGTAGATGGAATTGATGGATACTTGCTCAAGATTGGTGGTACCGATGCCAATTGTATTAGCACCTCTTTGGTTGATAGGCTTAGGATACCATGCCATAAGCTAGCGCATCCTTATGAGTATGATGGAGTTTGGGTTTCTAAGGAGGCTCGGGTACTCATATCTCATGGGAGTTATAGATGCAATGTGTGGTGTGACGTGTATCCCATGCGTCATGTTGATGTGTGGATGGGTGAGCCGTGGTTGGAGGGGAAGAGGGTGCAATATAGTATGGCGAAGGGTGCGTATCTTGTGGGCGTAGGGCAAAGAGTCTATGACTTTGTGCCTTACCGGGCGAAAAGCCGAGTGCTTACTAGTGCCCCTTCTTTAGCTATGCAAAGGGGCAAGGAGCAAGAACTTCATTCCATGGGCAACAATGTGCAAACAAGAAGTCCTACAAACACAAGCAATGGTGGGACTAGTGCTACAAAAGAGTTGGCAAATGTCAACAAGGTGAGCCCGAAGCCACTTCCAAAACCGAGTGGTTCACCGACAAAGAAAAAGGAGACATCAAGTGATGAGTCTCCTAGTCCTAGATTCCGGGTTGATGTAAAAAGTCCACCTACTCCGGCTATGGGCATTCTCGGGCCTCGTCCCAATTCGCCCGAATTTGAGAGACAAAAGATAGAGAGGAGTAAGGGAGTGACCGGTGACATTCCTAGAGTGGAAAAAGGAGAGGATGTGTTGAGTGAAGTGAGTGGGATGTCACCACCCGAATCTACACCCGAACTTGGAAAAAAAATGAGGGAAAAGAAAGAGGGAAAAAAGAGTGAGGACACCACTTATTCTAACCTTAACCCTTTATCTTTTTCTTCCATGTGTTTGAGTTCTTGTGCAGGGATTCTTGGAGGCAAACCGATGGAGCCTCAGCCATGTTCCGAGGTGGAAAGGCAAGGTGAAGGAGAAGCTAAAAGTGAGCTACAAGGTGAAGAAACTACCCATGATGCTTCAAGTGCATTGAGTGAGCCCGAGTGCGACTCCAAGGTATGTGATAGTTCTTCTTTCCTTAAGCATGAAACTTCCTTGTCTTGTGGACTTGTATGTGAAAACTCTATACTAGTTGATGATTTGCATGACTATAATGTGTTTGCAACTAGTGTAGAGCCTTTGGGTCAACTTGTGTGTGAAAATGAACCACTAGTTGAGAGGGTAGAAAAGCCACATCATGATGTGAGCCCGGTTTTCATTGAACCTCTCTTTAGTGAAAATGTTGAAGTTGACCTTGCTTGTGAACCTTGTTATGACACCCCACCCGTATTTGATAAAGGAGAAGATGACTTGCATGATTATCCTATTCTTCCCTTTGATTGCTTATTTGCTAGCGGTGGTATCTTGTGTCGTAGTGAGGAAGGTTGTAACCTTGAGGAGTCTCTTGAGAATGAGATATATCGACTTGTGTTCGATGACTCCTCAAGTGTCCATGTAGTCTCTAGTTTGAGAACTTTACCTTTGCTTGCCAATGAACTAGAGAAGTGTGCCTATAGTAATCCTTTGTATGAGGGCCACTTCAATGAAAATGGTGAATTGCATCAAACTAGAGTGGAGTGCGAGTTTGGACCTCCATGGATTGGAATGCCTAACTCTATAGATAATCCGTTGTTTGAGACCTCCCTTGGGAGTTTGTCTAATGACGAGGGTTGTCTTGATGGAGTATTTGGAGGTGAGGAGGTATCTCTTGGTGTGTGTAGGAATGCTCGTAAGAAGGGGAGTGGAGTATTTGATGTTAGTTGTTGCTTGAACTATCTTACTTATTCCCTTCCATATGTTGAGCGCACCTTGAGTGTTGAGCATGCCAAAGCCGATGTGTCACTTTGTGATAAAATTGATTTGAAGGCTTGGTGTGTTGGTCATGGGCTTAGGGGTCGTGGGAAACTTAATTGCCACATGCATATCCTTGATCTCTTTGCTTGTTTTGACAATGAGTGCTTGTTCTTGTCGAGCCAAGACTATGTCGTCTCCTTTGGGGACATACGCTTTTTAATTGGGATTGATGCTTGGCTCTATCACAAGAGTGTGTTTTCCACACCACTTGCACTTATTCTTGTTAAGCTAACCTATTTGTGAAGTAGGAAGTTTTGGTTGTGCTTGTTTTGATTGTAGGTTTTGATGGTTCGATTTCGAGGACGAAATCCTTTCAAGAAGGGGAGGATGATGCAATATAAAATGGCCTCAACGACAACCATCAAAAGCCATGCTCGAGAGCACAACGGATACGAGTCAAGGCCTCCGGAAACATCTTGAAGATCATGCATTGGAGCGCCAAGGACAAGGGAAAACAGGGCAGGAAACTGAGCAGCCCAAAACAGGGCAAAACAGGGGAGCAAACTGGGAGCTCACTGCCTAAGGAAGAACTTTTGTTCTTCGCGATCGCGACAGCTTCTCACGCGATAGCGAAGAGTATTGGAGTGGCCTGCGCGACAGCGCACCATTGCACGCGAAGGCGAAGCTGAGGATGCTGGAGATCGTGAGGATGCTAAAGACCTGCGCGATCGCGAGACCTTGGCGCGATCGCGATGCCTAGAGTTGATGTCTGCGCGATCGCGAGCCACCCTGGCGCGATCGCGATGAAGAGATGTTGATCAGCGAACCAGAATCAGCTGCAGGGCCATTTTTTTCCATTTTCAGTGTAAATGTATATATAGCATATTTTGCTCCTCATTTCATCAGTTTAGCTTGAATTGAATAGAGAGAAGAGAGAATTAGAGAGAAGAGGCCGAGCCCTTCTAGTCCGAAGCCCGAGGCTTCATGTATCTCGTTAACTTGGAACCTATTGATAAGGGGCAAACCCTCGAAAGCGATAAGAGATAAAAGCGAGACGAGACTTACACTAAAGTTCGAGTAGCAACGAAGAACTTGTTCCGTTACACCCCAAACGATTGGAAAGAATCACCTAACACTATGCAACTATCCTCAAGAGACACGAGGCTCGAGCAAATAGAATGATCGAAGAATGGATTGAAGAGCAACTTGGATTCATCCAATTGATTTCAAGCCAAAATGGGTTACAAGTGTTAAGAGCAATGCTCATTAATGTTCTTTGTTCAAAAGTGAAGTGGAAACAATAAATGAAAGAGGGGTGTTATAAATACACCCCTTTACAAGGTTTTCCTAGATTCTGGTCCGCGCCTGTCAAAGTGTTCTTCACGATCGCGCAGTGATATATGCGATCGCGTGGAACACTAAAGCTGAAGCTCGCTACCCGCGCGAGTCTTGTCGCGGTCGCGCAGGCAAAATAAATACTCTACGCGATCGCGAAGGTTGATGACGCGATCGCGAAGAACAAGTTTCCGTTCTTAGGCAGTAAGCTCAGCAGAATTCCCCTGTTTTGGCCCTGTTTTGGTCCCCTGCTTCTTGCACTGTTTCCTGCCCTGTTTCCACATGGATTGAGCTCCAATGCATTGTCTTCAAGTCTTCTCTCGAGCTCATATCGTCCATGCCCTTCCGGATCAAGTGTAAGTGAGCATCATGAAGTGCTTTGGCTTGGCTTCTCGTAAAGGCCCTTGTGGTGGTGGTTTGCCCCTCATCATTCTCCCCTTCTTGAGAAGATTTCGTCCTCGAAATTGAAGTATCCACCTCCACGGCATCATCTTCTACGGCATCATGACCTACATCAAGAGGAGCCAAGTCACTAACATTAAAAGTGTTTGATACATTGTACTCACCGGGTAAATCGATCACATATGCGTTGTTGTTGATCTTGGAGAGCACTTGAAAGGGTCCATCCCCTCGGGGTGCCAACTTCCCTTTTCTAAGGTTTGGAAACCTCTCTTTGCGGAAGTGCACCCACACCCAATCTCCTTTCTTGAGTTCCAACTTCTTTCTCCCCTTGTTCTTCTTGAGGGCAACCTTGTCATAGGCTTCCTCCAATCGCTTCCGCGCATTGGCATGGATTTCAAGCATGGCCCTAGCTCGGTTTTTACCTTCAAAATTAACAACCATTTCCTTGGGCAAAGGGGTTAGATCAAGTGGAATCAAAGGATTAAAACCATAGACGCACTCAAACGGAGTCAAACCAATCATGCTATGCAAGGTGCGATTATAAGCAAACTCCATAAGAGGCAATTTATCAATCCACGTCCCGGCCTTACCTCGGGTCATGGCTCTAAGAAGAGCACCCAAAGTTCGGTTCACCACTTCGGTTTGTCCATCCGTTTGTGGGTGGTGGGACGTAGAAAACAACAACTTGGTGCGAAGAGCACCCCAAAGACACCTCCAAAAATGACTAAGGAACTTAGAGTCCCTATCACTCACAATTGTTTGAGGCACACCATGCAACTTTAACACATTATCAATGAACAAAGTAGCTACATGTTGTGCATCATGACTCATTTTACAAGGAATGAAGTGAGCCATTTTGGAGAACCTATCCACGACAACATAAATGCTATCGTGCCCCCCCTTAGACCGTGGCAAACCCATAACAAAATCCATCGAGATGTCCACCCACGGGCTAGTAGGAATCGGGAGGGGAGTATACAAACCATGGGAATTAGATTTGGACTTAGCATACTTGCAATCCAAGCAAGTATTGCAAAGTCTCTCAACTTGCGCACCCATCTTTGGCCAATGGAATTGCTCCATGAGAATGGCCAAGGTTTTGTTCCTCCCAAAGTGACTCATCAAGCCCCCACAATGTGCTTCACGAACAAGCAACTCCCTCCATGAGGACTCGGGTACACAAACTCTTCCATTTTTAAAAATGTAGCCATCAACCCATTGGTATTTCTCCACTCGCTTCCCACTCGCTAGAGCGTCATGAATGCTCTTGAACTTTGGGTCATGTTCATACAAAGATTTTATACTCTCAAAATCCATAAGTTTAGAGGCAAGAGTGGTAGCAAGGGCGAACTTCCTAGAAAGCGCATCGGCTACAACATTGTCCTTACCCTTCTTGTAATGAATTACATAAGGAAAGGATTCAATAAACTCCACCCACTTGGCATGTCTCTTGTTCAACTTTTCTTGACCTCGTAGATGCTTGAGTGACTCGTGGTCACTCTTGATCACAAATTCCCGAGGCCATAGATAGTGTTGCCAATGGGCTAGAGCTCTCACGAGGGCATACAACTCCTTGTCATACGTGGAGTAATTCAAGGTTGCGCCCTTCAACTTCTCGCTAAAGTAGGCAACGGGTTTCCCTTCTTGCATGAGAACACCCCCAATACCCACCCCCGAGGCATCACATTCTACCTCAAAAGCCTTCCCGAAGTCGGGCAATTGTAACAAGGGGGCGGTACTTAACCTACTTTTCAATGCTTGGAAAGCCTTTTCTTGCGGCTCTCCCCAAACAAAGGGCTTGTCCTTTTTCACCAACTCGGTGAGTGGTGCGGCAATGGTGCTAAAGTCTCTAACAAAGCGCCTATAGAAACTAGCTAGGCCATGGAAACTCCTTACATGAGAAACGGTGGTAGGAGTAGGCCAATCCCTAATGGCTTCAACTTTGGACTCATCTACTTCCACACCATTGGCACTAACAACAAAGCCCAAAAAGACAACCTTTTCAACACAAAAGGCACACTTCTTAAAGTTGGCATAGAGCTTTTCGGCTCGTAGCACTTCAAGCACTTGACTCAAGTGGCCAACGTGGTCATCTATTGACTTGCTATAAATCAATATGTCGTCAAAATAGACAACCACGAATTTGTTGATGAATGGCTTTAGCACGTGGTTCATTAGTCTCATGAAGGTGCTAGGTGCGTTGGAGAGGCCGAAAGGCATCACCAACCATTCATAAAGACCAAATTTGGTCTTGAATGCGGTCTTCCACTCATCACCCGGTTTCATCCGGATTTGGTGGTAGCCGGACCTAAGGTCTATCTTTGAAAAGACACTA
Source organism: Petunia x hybrida (assembly GCA_037355625.1). Taxonomy (NCBI): domain Eukaryota; kingdom Viridiplantae; phylum Streptophyta; class Magnoliopsida; order Solanales; family Solanaceae; genus Petunia; species Petunia x hybrida. The sequence continues at coordinate 5,227,774 of JBBBVM010000609.1, forward strand.
GAACCACTAAGCTCATCCAACATATCATCCAAACGAGGTATGGGATGTCGATACTTTACCGTGATCTTGTTGACCGCTCGACAATCCACACACATCCTCCAAGTGCCATCCTTCTTTGGAACAAGGATCACGGGCACGGCACAAGGACTCAAGCTCTCCCTCACCAAGCCTTTGGTTAGCAACTCATCAATTTGCTTTTGTAACTCCCTTGTGTCCTCGGGATTACTTCTATATGCCGGCTTGTTGGGGATTTGAGATCCCGGGACAAAGTCAATTTGATGCTCAATACCCCTCAAGGGAGGTAATCCATCCGGCATCTCCTCCGGGAACATGTCCTCATAAGCCTTCAAAACATTGTCAATAGCACTAGGCAAAGGGTTAGGGTTAGATAAATAATCACTTTCGGAATTTAAAACCATACCTTTGTGCACTAGGCATATGATCATCTTGGTGCCATCATTACCTTTCAAGATTTCACCCGGTTGCATCATGGCACATATGCGACCGGTGGTTGATGGTGGGGTCTCGGCCAAGGGCTTGGCCACTACCGGGGACTTGGCCTTAGCCGCTTCCCTCAATTCTTTCATCCGCCGATAGTCCTCACTTACTTGCTTTGGGGACAAGGGTGTAAGCACAAATTTCTTCCCCTCATGTCGAACCGTGTAAGTGTTGGCCCGGCCATCATGAATCACTTGTTTGTCGTATTGCCAAGGCCTACCAAAGAGAAGGTGGCAAGCTTGCATTGGCACCACGTCAAACATGTGCTCATCTTGGTAGTTCCCAATCTTGAACCTAATCAAGACTTGCTTCACTACCCTCAACTCCCTACACTCGCTCAACCATTGCAAACGGTAGGGACTAGGGTGCTTTCGGGTAGTCAATTTCAATTGTGAGACCAACGTTTGGCTCACCACATTCGCACAACTACCCGAATCAATGATCATGGGACACACTTGCCCCTTAACCCTACACCGAGCATGGAACAAATTTTCCCTTTGCTCATCTTCCCTCTCCTCACCCACCATGGTTCCCAAAATTCGACGGACCACGAGGAACATATTAGGATCATCCCCCTCCGTCGCTCTCTCTTCTCCCTCAGCCTCAACTTCCTCACTTTCCTCCTCATCATCTCCCTCGGGCTCACTTTCCCCCTCGTAGACCAACCCATCCTCCATCACAATCATCGTTTTCCGGGTAGGACACTCTTTAGCAAAGTGGCCGTAACCCTTGCATTTATGGCATTGGAAAGAAGAAGAAGAAGGAGTATTTAAGGTAGTTTTAGAAATACCTCCAACTTCTTTGTGGTCGTTCTTCGGGGCGGCCTTCTCAAAAGGCTTCTTTGCATCTCGACTCCCACTTGCTCCACTAGCATATGGGCTCTTCCATTCTTTGGCACGAGTTGAAGGAGTGGTAGTGGTAGTACCCCTAAAGCGAGGAGCCTTTTCTTCCTTGAGCCATTTCTCGGCTTCAACCGCAGCATCACAAACATCTTGCAAGGAGTGGAAGATGTGAAGTCTCAATTGGGAGGCAATCTCCCTACTCAAGCCACTTTTGAAACGGATGATGGCTTGTTCCTCATCCTCCGTTTCCATATCAAGAGCCATCCGGTTTTTCTCAAAGTCGTTGAAATATTCATCAACGGACTTATAGCCTTGTTTCAATTCATAGAGCCGTTTGAGTTGCTCTTGCCGGTACTTGGGAGTCACATATTTGTTGTTCATTACTTCTTTCAACTCTTCCCAAGTGATGTTCATCCGCAACCCAAGTCGTCTCCTTGATCGCTTCATGGATTCCCACCATGTAGAGGCATAAGATTCAAAGGAAGCAATGGCATATGTAGCCTTCTTCTCCTCGGACATGTCATTCGTGTCAAAGACCCGCTCCAATTGAACCTTCCACTCTAAGAAAGCTTCCGGATCACTAGTCCCTTTGAAAGGTGGGATAGTGATCTTCACACTATTGAGGTTAGTGTCACGACCCCCACGATGTGGTCCCGGTTGACCCCCGTAGTAATCTTCAACCTCATCATACTCCCGTCTCAAGTCCCTTCCCATAAAAGCCCTTGGAGGTCCTCGACCCCGCCCTCGACCTCCATCCATTCCTCGGCCTCCGTGCATCGCCCTCCTATTCGGATAGTGAGCATCAAAATCATCATCTAGCTCGAGACCCTCCCCTTCTTGAGCTTCATCAACTTGCTCAAGAGGAACCACATTTCTTCGGGGCCTTAAGAGTGGGACATCTCCTTGGGGATTGCCCAAGGGTTGGGGAGTGCCCAACGACCTTTCTCTAGCAAGAGTCTCATCCCTCAACCGTTGTCGACGAACTAACTCCGCATATTGGTCCGGTTTCATGATGGAGTCATCACTCGTGCCTTCATTGGCATCCTTTTGGACACTCGGGGTCCTTTCCTTTTCAAAGGTTTCCATTCTAAGGTTCAAGGTTTTCACCTCGGCCAATAGACTAGCCAAAATGTCAACGGGAACCTCAATGGTATTTTTGGCCTTCTCGTCCGCCATTGTACCTACAACAACCAAAAACAAGTAAAGAGATTAGAGTAAAAGTCCTCACTCACTCCCTCACTTTTGTTTGTCGCTCGGGTTCACTCAAGTTGGGGTTAGGTTCACACAAGCTCGAAATCAATGGCCTCCTCGTAGTTGCGCAACCTCCTCAAAGACCAATCCAAAATACAAGAACCCAATGCTCTTCGGGAAGAGTGGATTCAATGGGACTCGATCAACGTTAAGCTATTTGGTGAGCACTTGAACCAAACAATTAACTACGAATCTTCTTCGAATTCTACTCTCCTCCTAGGCACGAGTATCCTATTCGAACGAGGGATTAGCACTAATTGGGTAGAAGTGTTACCCTCAAAGTGCTAACCGGAAGTGACGCGATCAAATGTTCAAAGATCGAATCGTCACTAAACGGATTCGGAATTGGATGAAATTTGGATTGTGATCTAGAAACTCACCATATTTGATGATACTATGGGAGTTTTGGTGGTTGGAAACTGTTACGATAGCTTTGCGAACATTCTGTCCAACTTCAGGATTTTTCTGGAATCAAGCACCCTTCGCGATCGCGTGCAGAGGGGCGCGACCGCGATGAATAAAAAATGCAGATTTGACGCGATAGCGCGAGACCTTGCGCGATCGCGCAGGTCTGTTCAGCTGAACCAGAAAGTCGACAGAAAACAGCAGTTTGGCACACACAACAAACCCAATTCAACCTATTTCAGTTTTCAAGCTTCCCAAAAGGTGTTTTCAGCTGGAATAAACATTCCCCAATGGTTCACACACAAAAACAACCATCAAACAACTTGTTTTAATGAATTTTGACAAGTTCTTCAAAAGTTTTCAAGACCTTCAAGAACCAAAATTTCGATTTTCACTACAACACTCCAAATGATGTTATGTTGGTATCAAAACAACGGGAAAACTATAGTGAACAATCCCCGATACCGAACATCCACAATTTTATAACATCAAACAAGTTTTGGCAAATTTTGCAATTTCTTCAACCTAGGGTTCAAATTTTCCAAACTTTGATTTTCAACTCCAAAACGCTTTTTGTTGGTTCCTAATTGTCGAGAGTACGGATACAAACAATCCCCGATAATCAACACCAACAAAATCGTCACAACAAGCGATTTCCTTCAAATTTTTGGGTTTTCAAATTTTTGAATTTTTTCTTCTTTTTCAATAAAACAACAACAAGAACAAGACAATAAATGCGGAACAAAGATGACAAGCACGAAGAGTAGGACGAGGGTTCGTAAGAACGCAACCCTAGCCTTGCTCTGATACCAACTGATAAGGGGCAAACCCTCGAAAGCGATAAGAGATAAAAGCGAGACGAGACTTACACTAAAGTTCGAGTAGCAACGAAGAACTTGTTCCGTTACACCCCAAACGATTGGAAAGAATCACCTAACACTATGCAACTATCCTCAAGAGACACGAGGCTCGAGCAAATAGAATGATCGAAGAATGGATTGAAGAGCAACTTGGATTCATCCAATTGATTTCAAGCCAAAATGGGTTACAAGTGTTAAGAGCAATGCTCATTAATGTTCTTTGTTCAAAAGTGAAGTGGAAACAATAAATGAAAGAGGGGTGTTATAAATACACCCCTTTACAAGGTTTTCCTAGATTCTGGTCCGCGCCTGTCAAAGTGTTCTTCGCGATCGCGCAGTGATATATGCGATCGCGTGGAACACTAAAGCTGAAGCTCGCTATCGCGCGAGTCTTGTCGCGGTCGCGCAGGCAAAATAAATACTCTACGCGATCGCGAAGGTTGATGACGCGATCGCGAAGAACAAGTTTCCGTTCTTAGGCAGTAAGCTCAGCAGAATTCCCCTGTTTTGGCCCTGTTTTGGTCCCCTGCTTCTTGCACTGTTTCCTGCCCTGTTTCCACATGGATTGAGCTCCAATGCATTGTCTTCAAGTCTTCTCTCGAGCTCATATCGTCCATGCCCTTCCGGATCAAGTGTAAGTGAGCATCATGAAGTGCTTTGGCTTGGCTTCTCGTAAAGGCCCTTGTGGTGGTGGTTTGCCCCTCATCACCTATGGCGATCGACACCTAGTTGAGTCCATTGTAAGGTTCGAGCTTCACTTTCTCCCTTTTGGATTATTAATTCATGTCTTGAATTTATTAATCCGTTCTTTCTTCTCGTTTCTTGACTCCCCAATCATTGTTTCCCTGATATCACCTATCGTGTTATTTATCGCTTGCGCCTTGTTTGTGTCGTTATTAGCTTCCGCGTATTTTGGGTTGCATCAAATGCTCTTAAGAAGGGGAGTGGAGTAGTCGATGTTAGTTGTGAATTGAACTACTTTACTTACTCCATCCCATATGTTGAGCACACCTTGAGTGTTGAGCATGCCAAAGCCGATGTGTCACTTTGTGATAAAATTTATTTGAAGGCTTGGTGTGTTGGTCATGGGCTTAGGGGTCGTGGGGAATTTAATTGCTACATGCATATCCTTGATCTCTTTGCTTGTTTTGAGTATGAGTGCTTGTTCTTGTCGAGCCAAGAATTTGTTGTCTCTTTTGGGGACATAAGCTTTTTCATAGGTATTGATGCTTGGCTCTATCACAAGAGTGTGTTTTCCCACACCACTTGCACTTATTCTTGTTAAGCTAACCTACTTGTGAAGTAGGAATTTTTGGTTGTGCTTGTTTTGATTGTAGGTTTTGATGGTTCGATTTCGAGGACGAAATCCTTTCAAGAAGGGGAGGATGATGCGGCCCAAAATGGCCTCAACGACAACCATCAAAAGCGAAGCTCGAGAGCACAACGGATACGAATCAAGGCCTCCGGGAACGTCTCGGAAGATCATGCATTGGAGCGCCGAAGACGGAGGAAACAGGGCAGGAAAACAGGCAGCCCCAAAACAGGGCAAAACAGGGGAGCACACTGGGAGCTCACTGCCTAAGGAAGAACTTTTGTTCTTCGCGATCGCGACACCTCCTCACGCGATCGCGAAGCGTACTGAATTGGCCTACGCGACAGCGTGACTTTGAGCGCGAAGGCGAAAGCTAAGGATGCTGAAGATCGTGAAGATGCTGGAGACCTGCGCGATCGCGAGCCCTTTGCGCGATCGCGATGCCTAGAGTTATTGCCTGCGCGATCGCGAGACTTCCTGGCGCGATCGCGATGAAGAGAGGTTGAACAGCGAACCAGAATCAGCTGCAGGGCCATTTTTGTCCATTTTCAGTGTAAATGTATATATAGCATATTTTGCTCCTCATTTCATTAGTTAGCTAACATTGAACATAGAATTGAGAGAAGAGAGAATTGAGAGAAGGCCGAGCCTTTCTTGTTGAAGCCCGAGGCTTCATGTATCTCGTTGACTTGGAACCTATGGAGATTCATCGCTAGTGTGAAATCCTTGTAAGGTTCGAGTTTCACTTTCTCCCTTTGGATAATTAAATTCTTGTTTGAATTGTTTATCCGTTCTTTCTTCTAATTCTTGTCTTCCTAGTCTTGAACTTCTCGATATCTTTGATATCACGTTATCAAATTTACTTGCTTCCGCTCGTTTATCGTATAGTTTGCTTCCGCGTATTTTTCCCCCGTATCAGGTAATGCCCTTCGGGCTTTCCAACGCACCCAGCACTTTCATGCGACTCATGAATCATGTTTTGAAGTCTTTTATCAACAAGTTTGTCGTTGTCTATTTTGATGATATCTTGATCTATAGTAGGACAATTGATGAACATGTTGACCACCTTAGGCAAGTGCTTGAAGCTTTGAGAGCCGAAAAGCTCTATGCTAACTTCAAAAAGTGTGCCTTTGGTGTGGACAAGGTTGTCTTTCTTGGGTTTGTAGTGAGTGCCCAAGGAGTGGAGGTGGATGAGTCTAAGGTAGAGGCCATACGTGATTGGCCTACTCCTACTACCGTGACTCAAATGAGGAGCTTTCATGGTCTTGCTAGCTTTTATAGGCGATTTGTGAAAGACTTTAGTTCCATAGCCGCTCCACTCACCGAATTGGTCAAGAAGGACCAACCCTTTGTTTGGGGAGAGCCTCAAGAGAAGGCTTTCCAAGAGTTGAAAGGTAGGTTGAGTACCGCCCCCCTATTGCAATTGCCCGACTTTGGGAAAGCATTTGAGGTTGAGTGTGATGCCTCGGGGGTGGGAATTGGTGGTGTATTAATGCAAGATAGCAAACCCATCGCCTACTTTAGTGAAAAGTTGAAAGGGGCCTCCTTGAATTATTCCACATATGACAAGGAGTTGTATGCCCTTGTGAGAGCCCTTGCCCATTGGCAACATTATCTTTGGCCTCGTGAGTTTGTAATCAAGAGTGACCATGAGTCACTCAAGCATTTGAGAGGCCAAGAGAAGCTCAATAAGCGGCATGCCAAGTGGGTTGAATTTATTGAGTCCTTTCCCTATGAGATCCAATACAAGAAAGGGAAGGACAATGTTGTGGCGGATGCGCTTTCTAGAAAGTTCGCATTAGCCACCACTCTCACCTCTAAGCTCATGGGATTCGAGAGTATCAAATTGATGTATGCTCATGATCCAAAGCTAAAGAGTGTCTGTGATGCTCTAGAGAAAGGGGAGAGAGTTGAAAAATACCAATGGTCTAATGGATTCATCTTTAAAAATGGTAGAGTGTGCATACCCGAGTCCTCATGGAGGGAGTTGCTTGTGCAAGAGGCACATTGTGGAGGACTCATGGGTCACTTTGGGATAAGAAAGACTTTGGCCGTTCTTCAAGAACAATTCTATTGGCCGAAGATGAGGGTGCATGTGGAGAAGTTTTGCACTAATTGCCTTGAGTGCAAGCGTGCCAAATCTAAATCCCACCCTCATGGGTTATACACCCCACTCCCCGTACCTACTAGTCCATGGTTGGATATATCAATGGACTTTGTCATGGGATTACCAAGGACTAGGGGGGGCCACGATAGCATCTTTGTTGTCGTAGATAGGTTCTCAAAGATGGCTCATTTCATTCCGTGCAAGAAATGCGATGACGCCCAACATGTAGCTTCCTTGTTTGTTGAAAATGTCTTGAAGCTACATGGTGTGCCTCAAACTATAGTGAGTGATAGGGACACTAAGTTCCTAAGCCATTTTTGGCGAAGTCTATGGGGTGCTTTAGGCACCAAGCTCTTGTTTTCCACGTCCCACCACCCACAAACCGATGGTCAAACCGAAGTGGTAAACCGAACCTTGGGTGCTCTTATAAGGGCCATGACCCGAGGTAAGGCCGGGACGTGGATTGATAGATTGCCTATGATGGAATTTGCCTACAATCGCACATTGCATAGCGCGATTGGCATGACTCCTTTTGAATGTGTTTATGGTTTTAACCCCTTGATTCCCCTTGATCTAACCCCTTTGCCAAGGGAAATGGTTGTTAATTTTGAAGGGAAAGCTCGAGCTAAGGCTTTGATGGAGCTACATGCTAAGGCAAAGAAGAATTTGGAGGAATCTTATGCTAAGGTTGCCTCCAAGAAGAACAAAGGACGCAAGAAGGTGGAACTCAAGAAGGGTGACTATGTGTGGGTGCACTTCCGGAAAGAAAGGTTTCCAAACCTTAGGAAAGGGAAGTTGGCACCCCGGGGAGATGGACCATTCCAAGTGCTCTCGAAGATAAACAACAATGCCTATGTTGTCGACTTGCCAAGTGAGTATCAAGTTTCTAATACTTTCAATGTTAGTGACTTGGTTCCTTTGAATGTAGGTAATGAAGAGGTTGTGAATGATGATGAAGAGGTCGTGAATGATGCTTCGATTTCGAGGACGAAATCCTCTCAAGAAGGAGAGGATGATAAGACCCAAACGGCCTCAAGACCTTTCACTCGGAGTCAAGCTAAGTTAATCCAAGATACCCATCTTCACTTGACATGGAAGAGCATAGAAGAAGGCCCCAAGAGCAACTTGAAGACCATGCTTTGGTGTGCCATGGATGGAGGACCCTCGAGGACACTTGGAGAGGCTCAAGAGGCTCAAAATGAGACACCCCAAGGGGCTTCAGAACAAGGCGGAGCGCCTCCCAGCTGAGGCGGGGCGCCTCCCAAAATCCAGAGGCTTGGAAGTCAGGAGGCGGAGCGCCTCAGACAAGAGGCGGAGCGCCTCAGGAAAAATCCAAAGAGCAAGCTGCAGCTAGGCGGCCGCCTCCCCACCCTAGGCGGACCGCCTCCCCCTGTTACCCACATGCGGGATTTTTAAGACTTTTGCTTGAACTTCCAATTTTAGCCCTGCGCGGCCTTTATTTGTTTTAGCCCACTTTGGGGGTATTTTAGACCTTTTATTAGTCCTAAGTGAAGCCTATAAATACTTCACTTAGCCTCTTTCAAACATTACCTTACTTTGATTATTGATGAATGAAAATAGAGTTGAACTCTTTGGAAGAAACCTTTGTCTCTTGGTTGCTTGAATTCGCTAGTGGAACCTAGTTGAGTCTTGAACCGAAAACCCGACCATTCGACTTGCGAGTCCGTTGTTGTCTCGAGGGTCGTTGCATAGTGTAGGTCCTTCTTAACGCCGATTCGAGGGTATCTCGGGACAAGTTCCCCGTGGTTACTTCGAAGGGAGTTCGAGTTGTGTCTCGCTCTCCTATCTTTATCTTTATTTCCGCGTTTCGTACTTGATTCCTATAATCGTCTCGGTTGAAAGTGATCATCAAACCCATACACATCATCACCATAATCGGTTCCCTCCCCTTCTTGAGCTTGTGCAACTTGCTCAAGAGGTCTAACATTCCGGATTGGTCCGGGAAGTGGGGCATTCCTTTGGGGATTGCCCACAAGGTTTGGAATAGTAACACGTTGGGTATTGCCCAACACTTGATCAACCCTCTCACGATCCTCCTTTACCCGTTGTTGTTTTAGCAATTCAACAACTTGTTCCGGGGTAAAGGTAGGGCTATATGATCCCTCTCCGGCCTCCATTTGGACTCTCGGGGTCCCCTTTTCAATGGGGACACTCGGGGTCCCCCTTTCATTGTGGACACTCGGGGTCCCATGTTCTCCTTGTGTACTCGAGGCTCCCTTTTCAAGAGACTCGATTCTTTGGTTCATGATGTCCATCTTGGCAAGAAGATTAGCCAAGGCCTCCTTAATGAAATCTTGTCCTTCGTTAGCCATGGTACCTACAAAGAAAGAAAACAAGAGTTAGTGAAAACACCTCACTCGCTCCCTCACTTGTGTTCACTCGGATCACTCTTTTGGGTGACGGTGGATATTTCACTCGACTTGTAATTCCAAAGCTTCACGTAGATGATTAGCAATTCTCAACTCAACCAAAACTATTCACGAGTCACGCACACTCCGAGGTGAGTGGAGTTAATAGGACTCAATGAACGCTAAGCACTTTGAAGTGAAGGACTTGAGTAAAATGGTTCTACGCTTTTCTTGGAATTCCTACTCTCCACTATGGCACGAATCACCTAAAGCAATGAAGGATCAGTGTTAATTAAGTAGGAAGAATACTTAGATCAACACTAATTAGAGGTTAGGCAACAAAGAAGCAAGCAATCCAAGAAGAAACTACCCGTTTCCCACTCTTCAGCTTTCAGGCGGAGCGCCCAAGGCAATGGGGCGGAGCGCCTGGAATTTTGTCCAGTGAGGTCCCTCAGGCGGAGCGCCCAGTGGTGAGGCGGAGCGCCTGGACCAAGAATAGTTCAGGCGGAGCGCCCAAACTTTAGGCGGAGCGCCTGGACGAAGAACACCTGGGTTTTCAACAACGTGTTCTTCGATTTCAATCCAACTTTTTGGTCGATTCCAACGTGTTCTTCCCAAATTCGAAGTACCCGAAGTTGTATAATGATACTACCACCAATCCCCAATCAATTTCACACCCAACCAAGCAACATACAAGGCAAATTCATGATTTCAAGTTCAAGTTGGGTTTTCTTCAAATTTTCAAAAGGGTCAAAAGGTGGGTTTTGATTCTTCCAAAATCAATGTTATACAACTCCGATTCACACCAAATTTGTTGCAATGGATTTGTTTTTCAAAGTAGATCAATCCCCGATAATCAAATCCAAAACCCCACAAACATACATCCCAAAATCAATCAATTTCCCTCAAGAACAAGGGTTTGGTAGGGTTTAAGGAGAAGTAGGGTTTCAATTTTTCAATCCAATCCAATCCAAGTAAATTTGGTACCAAAACAACGGGAATTCAATCACGATCACAAATCTATAACACCCAATCCAAGAATCGATCCAACCAAAAAGTTACGCCAATTTTTGTATTTTCAATTTTTCAATTTTTTTGTGTTTTTCTTCAAATAACAACTTCAACAACAAGAAAACTAAACAAACTAACCTAGGCACGAAGAATCAAGGGTCGGGGGTTCGTAGAAACGAGACCCTAGCCTTGCTCTGATACCAAATGATGTAGAAAATCAAACGCGAAAAGTAAAGATAAAAGCGAGACGTAACTCGTACGATAATCTCGAGTAGCAACGGAGAACTTGTTCCGTTACACCCCAAGAAGATGACAAGAACACCTACACTAGGCAACTACCCTCGAGCTAACGCGAGCACGCAAGTAGAATGGTCGGGGGGATTGGAATTCATCTAGATCCGCTAGAGGAAGAACAAGTCCCATCAAAGGTTTCATTCACTCAATCAAAGAGTTCAACTCTCAACACAATTGTTTGTTTAATCATCAAGGTAAGCTAATGAAATAAGACAAGCTACTAGCTATTTATAGGTGTTGTTCGACACCCTTTGAAAGGTCTAAAATGCCCACACTTAGGCTTAGGAAATAAAGGACCACGTAGGGTCAAAATAGTCTTAATATAGCAAAGATTCACGCCTCTTCAGTGATCCGGGCGGAGCGCCTCAAAATTGTGCAAGTTAGGCAGTGGGGTGGCCCGGGCGGTCCGCCTGGAATTGGGGCGGAGCGCCTCAGCTCTGTTGTCTTCAGGTGGAGCGCCCAAAACACTGGGTGGAGCGCCCAAAGTGCTGAATGGCTCTTCTTGTGCTCTAATCACCCGGAATGGTTTCCCAATGCTTCCTTCCTCTAGTCCCCTCCTCACCAAGTGTAAATGCACTCCTTGAACTGATAAGACCCAAACGGCCTCAAGACCTTTCACTCGGAGTCAAGCCAAGATAATCCAAGATACCCATCTTCACTTGACATGGAAGAGCATAGAAGAAGGCCCCAAGAGCAACTTGAAGACCATGCTTTGGTGTGCCATGGATGGAGGACCCTCGAGGACACTTGGAGAGGCTCAAGAGGCTCAAAATGAGACACCCCAAGAGGCTTCAGAACAAGGCGGAGCGCCTCCCAGCTGAGGCGGGGTGCCTCCCAAAATCCAGAGGCTTGGAAGTCAGGAGGTGGAGCGCCTCAGACAAGAGGCGGAGCGCCTCAGGAAAATCCAGAGAGCAAGCTGCAGCTAGGCGGACCGCCTCCCCACCCTAGGCGGACCGCCTCCCCCTGTTACTCACCTGCGGGGTTTTAATGACTTGTGTTTGAACTTCCTATTTTAGCCCTGCACGGCCTTTATTTGTTTAAGCCCACTTTGGGGGTATTTTAGACCTTTTATTAGTCCTAAGTGAAGCCTATAAATACTTCACTTAGCCTCTTTCAAACATTACCTTACTTTGATTATTGATGAATGAAAATAGAGTTGAACTCTTTGGAAGAAACCTTTGTCTCTTGGTTGCTTGAATTCACTAGTGGAACCTAGTTGAGTCTTGAACCGGTAACCCGACCATTCGACTTGCGAGTCCGGTGTTGTCTCGAGGGTCGTTGCATAGTGTAGGTCCTTCTTGACGCCGATTCGAGGGTATCTCGGGACAAGTTCCCCGTGGTTACTTCGAAGGGAGTTCGAGTTGTGTCTCGCTCTCCTATCTTTATCTTTATTTCCGCGTTTCGTATTTGATTCCTATCATCTTGGTATCAGAGCCAGGTTTGGGTTTTGTTTCTACCAACCCCCGACCCTTGATTCTTCGTGCCTAGGTTAGTTTCGACTTTAGGTTCTTGTTTATTGTTGTTAAAAGAAGAAAACTACAAAAAAATTGGAAAATTGAAAATCTAAAAATTTGGTGTATCTTGTTGGTTTGGATGATTCTTCGTATGGGTGTTATAGATTCTTGATCGTGGTTGAAACCCCGTCGTGTAGATACCAAAAACACTTGGATTGGTGGAATTCGAAAATCAAAACCCCAAAACCCCTTAAACCCTTGATGAACTTGTTCTTGACGATTTTTGATTGATTCTTGGGTTGGATTGAAGTGGAATTGAGAACTTGTTATTGGGGTTTGATCTTTGTGTGATTCCCGTTCTTTTGGTACCTTAAACACCCAATTTGGAGTGTATTACATGAATTGAGAATTTGAAACCCTTTGAAAATTTGAAAACTCTTAAACCCTAGCTTTGAAGATGATGATCATGGTGGATTGTTTGATATTGACTGGGGTTTGATAAAAGTTGTTGGGGTTTGTTCTTTGTGACTGATACAACATTGGGGTACCTTTGAATTGCTAAAACAACGCTTGATTAGTTGGATTCTTGGGTGCAAAACCAACAAAACGCGAAGTGAACTGTGCTGGAACACAGCACGAGGCGGAGCGCCTAATAAAGAGGCGGAGCGCCTCCCACTGGTGAGCTTGCAGGATCTGTCTGAGGCGGAGCGCCTCCCTTGAGTAGGCGGAGCGCCTCCCTCCTGAACCTGCACTGGGCGGTCGCCTCCCATCCTGAGGCGGGGCGCCTACTTCCTGAAGGTTGGGAATTGGGTAGTTTCTTCTAGGATTCCTTGTTTTGTTGATTGCATCGCTTCCGGTTAGTGCTATTAGAGTATAATTCTACTCGATTAGTGCTAATCACTTTGAGCTATCGTGCCTTAGAAAGGAGACTAGAAATCAAAGAAGATCCGTAGTATCTTTTGATTCAAGTCCTCATTGAAAGAGCTAACCGTTCCGATAGAGTCCTATCAACTCCACTCACCCCGGAGCTCATTGGACTTTTGAATTGAGTGGTTAAGTTGAGGTTTACTATTCAACTTCGTGAAGCTTTTGGTTCAAGCAAGAGTGAAAAATCCACCGCCCACTATACGAGTGATCCGAGTGAACACAAGTGAGGGAGCGAGTGAGGTGTTTTAACTAACTCTTGTTTCTTTCTTTGTAGGTACCATGGCTAACGACGGACAAGATTTCATTAAGGAGGCCTTGGCTAATCTTCTTGCCAAGATGGACCTCATGAACCAAAGAATCGAGTCTCTTGAAAAGGGAGCCTCGAGTACACAAGGAGAACATGGGACCCCGAGTGTCCAAAATGACAAAAGGACCCCGAGTGTCCAAATTGAAGCCGGAGAAGGCTCAAGTAGCCCTACCTTTACCCCGGAGCAAGTTGTTGAATTGCTCAAACAACAACGGGTAAAGGAAGATAAAGAGCGGATGGATCAAATGTTGGGCAATACCCAACGAACGGGCATTCCCCATATCTTAGACAACCCTCCAAGAAACATTCCACTACCACAACCCATCCGAAATGTGCAACCTCTTGAGCAAGTTGATGGAGCTCAAGAAGGGGAGGAAGCCAATTATGGAGATGACATGTATGGGTTTGATGATCACTTTCAACCGAGGAGAGGTATGAATTGGGGTCGGAATGTGGATCGGGGTAGAGGCCGAGGTCGAGGGCCACCCATGGGGCATGATAGAGGGAATGTTAGGAGAGACTATGGAGGGTAGGTATGTGATAAGTCCCAAATCGAGCTTAGAGTACTTACCATCAAGAGCCGGGATTGGAGGATCCTGAGGCGGGGCAAATCGAGCCAAGACACTTTTCAACGTGTGCCAAGCTTGAAGGATGCAAGGAATCGAAGTCAAGAGGCTTGGGAAGTGTTTCGGATGATTTCGGCTCAAGGCTACACGCCCAAGGAGGAGGAGGGACGCCCAGCACAGCCAGGCGCCCCGCCTAGCCCAGGCGCCCCGCCTAGAGGGCTCACTGCCTAGGCAGCCAGGCGCCCCGGCCGGCCACCCAGGCGGCCCGCCCGGCCAGGCGCCCAGCCACTCAGGCGCCCCGCCCGGCCACCCAGGCGCCCCGCCTGGCCACCAGGCGCCCGGCCTGGCCACAAGTTCCCAGCCCACTGCCTAAGTTCCAGGCGCCCCGCCTAGGCCTAGGCGCCCCGCCTAGCACGCTGAAGACTACTAATTTTGGCATTGAACTTCCTATTTTGCCCTTAAGTGGCTTGTATGTATTAATTAGCTTTAGGGGCATTTTAGACATTTCACCTAGTCTTGTGAAAGGCTATAAATAGGAACACTTAGCCATTTTCTTATTAGCTAGTTTTGAAGATAGAATTGAGAAGATAGAATAGGCTTGGCCTTTCTTGTTGAAGTGTTGACTTCATGTATCTCTTACGTTGAATCCATGGTGGATCTCCGCTAGTGAGAGTCCCGTTTAATGGTTCAAGTCTCTTCTCCCTATTGAATCAATCTATTTGTTAGTTTGATTCGTTCTTTTCTTCTATTTCTATTCTCCCCAATCCCTTACTTTCTTGTTATCTTGTGATTGTTGCTTCCGCATCTTAGTTTATCGCTTTCGCCTAATTGGTTCTTATCATCTTGGTATCAGAGCAAGGCTCGGGTTTCGTTCTTACGAATCCACGTTCCTTGTTCATCCTATCTTTAGTTTCCTTTTTCTTGTTATTGAAAGAAGAAAAAACACAAAAAAATTGAAAAATTGAAAAATACAAAAATTGGTGTATCTTGTTGGATTGGATGATTTATGTTATGGGTGTTATAGATTCTTGATCCTTGTGGAAAACCCGACGTTTGGGTACCAAAATTGTTTGGATTGGATTGATTTGAAAATTTGAAACCCCAAATTGCTAAACCCACCAAAACCCTTTGTTCTTGAAGAATTTGATTGACTTTGGATTGTGTGATTGTGGGGTTTTGGAATTGAGTACCGGGGTTTGCTCTCCAATGAAAAACAAACAAATAGAAACAAATTTCATGTGAATCGGAGTTGTATAACATCGAATTTGGAGGATCGAAATCCACTTTGAACCCTTGTTGAAAAACCCTTGTTCAAACTTTGCTTGATGCTTGTTCTTGATTTGTTGGATGTTTAGGGGTGAAATTCATTGGGTTTTGTTGGAAATAACAATATCCAACTTTGGGTACCATTGATTTTGAAGAAACGGGGTGAAAACGTTGAAAATTTGGGTCCAAAACCATCAAAAACCCGTTTTCGGAAAAACTGAAGCACCCACCCAGGCGGACCGCCCACCCCCTAGGCGCCCCGCCCACTTAGGCTACTGGTTAAGACCCTAGGCGGACCGCCCACCCACCCAGGCGGGCCGCCCAGTTCACTGGTTGGCTCAATTTGCTTCGTTTCATGGTTTTTTGTGTTTGTTTCGATTCCGAACCTCTTGGTTAGTGTTTCTAAGGTATTAGTCCTACTTTATTGACACTAATCATTGATCATTAGGGTGTTGTGTGTCTTGGAGTCTTTACTTAAAGTCGTAGAATTTGCTTGCTTCAAGTGCGCATTAAATTAGCTTCCGTACATCGAGTCCATTTAAACTCCATTCCGAACCATTACTTGGGTGCATTAGTTGATTGATCTTGCCATTGTGATTACTAAGAGACAAGAAGGTCTTGAGTGGAAAAAGGCTTGAGTGGTGAGAACAATAGAGTGTGGTCACAAAAGCCAACGACCTTGAGTGTATACACGAGTGGAAAGAAAATTGAGTGATATCTTTTGAGTGATACACGTGAGGGAGTGAATTTGTGAGGTCCTTGACCCTTTTGTTACAACTATGGCTTCGGATGATGATGAATGTGGAGGATATGACTCATGCGGAGATGATGGAGACTATGGTTCCTATGGTGATGATGATGGGTATTGCTATGACGATTCCGGGAACCAAGGCTCATATGATGATGAAGCGGGTCACTATGTTGATTATGAAGATGAAGAAGACTATGGGGCTTGCGAAGACGAATGTGAAGAATCTTATGCTCCAAGTCAAGGATTTGAAGATGGTGACGCTTCAAGGTATGATGATCCTACTTACTCTTCTTGTGATGAATTTGAACATGATGATAGCGACGTAGAGAGAATTGATGATGAGGTTGATTATGAGGATGGTTCATATGCATCTTCTCTTGATGTTGCTTGTGGTGAGCAAGAGAGTAGTAGAAGGCCTTCCATTAGTATGGGAGGTGGTGGTGGTTGTTCCATGGGAAATGGAAGAGTTACATCTTCTAGTTCCCATGTGAAGGGTGGAATGAGAAAAATTGCTCTCACCGTGGTTGGAGTGCATTGCTCGAGTCGTGGTGGTGGGAGTGGTGCTATGGGCTATGGAACCAAGGCGAGAGGCAATTATGGGTTCCATAGTGGTACTCCTTCCTCGACTTTCAACGACACCTCTAATGTTGGAAGAGTGACGGGAAGTGGAAGTTGTCCTAGTGGTGTTGCTAGGAGAGGAGGGATAAGGGAGACTCAAGTTGATGGAGATACTATCCTTGGACTTCCAAGATATCTCGTGAATGAACCAATACTAAACTTGGGTCTAAGAAGGTTTGATGTTGAGGTAGAGGGAAATGGAGGATACGTGCTCAAGATTGGTGACACCGATGCCAATTGCATTAGCACTTCGTTGGTTAGCAAGCTAAGGCTACCATGCTATGCTCTAGAGTATCCGTATGAGTACAATGGAGTATGGGTTACCAAGAAAGCTTGGGTGTACATATCTCATAGGAATCTCAAAAGCTATGTTTGGTGTGATGTGTATCCCATGCGACATCTTGATGTTTGGTTAGGTGATCCATGGTTGCAAGGCAAGAAAGTGAATTATAGACTTGCGGAGGACAAGTATCTTGTGAGCGAGGGTCGAAAGACCTATGAGTTGAGACCTAGTAGGGAAAGAGACAAGTTACCTCCTAGTACACTTTCTTGGTCTATGCAAAGGGCCAAGGAGCAAGAACCTCATCCTATGGTTGAAAGAGTGCAAACAAGAAGTCCTACAATCACAAGCAATGGAGGGACTAGTGCAAGAAAAGAGTTGGCAATTGTCAACAAGGTGACCCCCAAACCCCAAGCTCCAAAGCTAAGTGGTTCGCCAACAAAGAAGAAAGAGATCTCAAGTGATGAGTCTCTTAGTCCTAGATTCCGGGTTGATGTAAAAAGTCCACCTACTCCGGCGATGGGTATTCTTGGGCCACGTCCCAACTCACCCGAATTTGAGAGACAAAAGATTGAGAGGAGTAAGGGAGTTACCGGTGACATTCCTCGAGTGGAAAAAGGAGAGGATGTGTTGAGTGATGTGAGTGGGATGTCACCACCCGAATCTACACCTAACCTTGAAAAGAAAATGAGAGAAAAGAAAGAGGGAAAAAAGAGTGAGGACACCCCTTATTCTAACCTTAACCCTTTATCTTTTTCTCCTACTTTTGTGAATGCTTGTGTAGGTACTCTTGGAGGCCAATCAATGGAGCCTCAATCATGCCCCAAGAAGGATAGACAAGGTGAAGAAACTCTTCAATGTGAGCTTCAAGGTGAAGAGACAATTCATGACACTTCAAATGCATTGAGTGAGCAAGATGGCCACTCAAAGATAAGTGATAGCTCGTCCCTTGAACATGTTACTTCCTTGTCTCATGGTAGTGTTTGTGCTAACTCAACACTAGTTGATGATTTGTATGATTACAATGTGTTTGCAACTAGTGTAGAGTCGAATGGTCAACTTGTGTGTGATTGTGAACCACTAGTTGAGAGGGATGATAAGCCACATCATGATGTGAGCCCGGTTTTCATTGAACCTCTCATTAGTGAAGAATGTGTAGTTGACCCTAATTGTGACCCTCAACTCCACCTATATTTGATAAAGGGGAAGTTGAATGAATATCCTATCCTTTCTCTTGATGAATTGCTTGATAATGGTGGACCTATGTGTTGTAGTGAGGTTGGTAGCGACCTTGAGGAGTCCCTAGTGGATGAGATGGACCGAATTGTATTCGATGACTCCTCAAGTGTGGATGAGGACTCTAGTTTTGATGCCTCACCTTTGATGGGTAGTGGACTTGTTTTCACAAACCCTTTGTTTGAAAAGGATTTTCAAAAAGGTGATGGTGAATATCAAACTAGAGAAGAGTTTGGATTTAAACCTCCATGGTTTGGAAAGTTGAGCTCTATAGGCAATCCATTGTTTGGAACTCCTAGTGAGGAAGATTGTCCTAGGGGTGAAATTGGAGGTGAGGAAGCCACTCTTGGTGTGTGTAAGAGTGCTTCCAAGAAGGGGAGTGGAGTGTTTGATGTTAGTTGCCAATTGAACTATTTTGTTTACTCCACCCCACATGTTGATTACACCTTGGGTGTTGGGCATGCCAAAGCCAATGGGTCACATTGTGATAGTAATGCATTGAAGGCTTGGTGTGTTGACCATAAGCTTGGAGGTCACAAGGAACTTAGTTGCTTAATCTTACATGTTCCATGTCTTATTGATCTCTTTGCTTGTTATGGTAGTGAGTGCTTTTCATTGTTGAGCCAAGAACTTGTTGTTTCCTTTGGAGACCTCTTCTTTTTGATTGGTATTGATACTTGGCTCTATCACAAAAGTGTGCTTTCCATAGCACTTGCACTCACTCTTGTTGGACTTGCCTACTCTTGTAGTGGGAAGTTTTGGTTTGTTCTTATTGGACTTGGGGATCATAGAAATTTTGATGGCTTGATCTCGCATATTTTCTACCCTATTGATCTCTTTGATGAATCATGTGTTGAGTGTACCCATTGGGGAAGCCAAGTACTTGTTGTTTTCTTTGGAAACATGCGCTTTATTATTGTCATTGATACTTGGTTATACCATAAGAGTGTGTTTTCCACACTACTTGCACTAACCTACTCTTGTAGTAGGATATTTGGCTCGTTCTTGTCTTTGATTGTAGGTCTTGATGGTTTGATTTCGAGGACGAAATCCTTTCAAGAAGGGGAGGATGATAAGTCCCAAATCGAGCTTAGAGTACTTACCATCAAGAGCCGGGATTGGAGGATCCTGAGGCGGGGCAAATCGAGCCAAGACACTTTTCAACGTGTGCCAAGCTTGAAGGATGCAAGGAATCGAAGTCAAGAGGCTTGGGAAGTGTTTCGGATGATTTCGGCTCAAGGCTACACGCCCAAGGAGGAGGAGGGACGCCCAGCACAGCCAGGCGCCCCGCCTAGCCCAGGCGCCCCGCCTAGAGGGCTCACTGCCTAGGCAGCCAGGCGCCCCGGCCGGCCACCCAGGCGGCCCGCCCGGCCAGGCGCCCAGCTACTCAGGCGCCCCGCCCGGCCACCCAGGCGCCCCGCCTGGCCACCAGGCGCCCGGCCTGGCCACAAGTTCCCCAGCCCACTGCCTAAGTTCCAGGCGCCCCGCCTAGGCCTAGGCGCCCCGCCTAGCACGCTGAAGACTACTAATTTTGGCATTGAACTTCCTATTTTGCCCTTAAGTGGCTTGTATGTATTAATTAGCTTTAGGGGCATTTTAGACATTTCACCTAGTCTTGTGAAAGGCTATAAATAGGAACACTTAGCCATTTTCTTATTAGCTAGTTTTGAAGATAGAATTGAGAAGATAGAATAGGCTTGGCCTTTCTTGTTGAAGTGTTGACTTCATGCATCTCTTACGTTGAATCCATGGTGGATCTCCGCTAGTGAGAGTCCCGTTTAATGGTTCAAGTCTCTTCTCCCTATTGAATCAATCTATTAGTTAGTTTGATTCGTTCTTTTCTTCTATTTCTATTCTCCCCAATCCCTTACTTTCTTGTTATCTTGTGATTGTTGCTTCCGCATCTTAGTTTATCGCTTCCGCCTAATTGGTTCTTGATAAGAATCAAATACGCGGAAAGTAAAAGATAAGAACGAGACGTAACTCGATCTCTAATCCCAAGTAGCAACGAAGAACTTGTTCCGTTACACCCCGGGAGAAGGACAAGAACACCTACGCTAGGCAACTACCCTCGAGCTAACGCGAGCACGCAAGTAGAATGGTCGGAGAGGAAAAGCATTCATCTAGATCCGCTAGAAGAACTACAAGTCCAAAATCAAGGGTTTCATTCATTAACCAAGAGCCTTGCTCATGTTCAATGTTTAACATTCATCAACTATCATAAACTAAGTGTAAATAGGCTAAGCATGGATATTTATAGTGTTTCCAAGCTTGCAAAATGACTAAAAGACCCTTACTAATAAGGTGCATAAACATAGGCCACGTAGGGCAAAACGGTAAAATAAACATAGGCCTTCACAGCTGGGAGGGGCGCCTGGGCTGCAGGAGGGGCGCCTGGGATTGCAGTCAGCTAGGCGGGGCGCCTGGCTTGCCTGGGCCTAGGCGGGGCGCCTGGGCAGGCGGGGCGCCTGGGTGCTTTCCAGTGACTTAGGCAGTTAGCAGGCTAGGCGGGGCGCCTGGCTCAGGCGGGGCGCCTGGCCCTTCTGTGCCGGATTCTTCCTTAGGCGTGAGGCCTAGTTTAAGCACCCAAAATGGCTTCCACTCGTTTCCTTCTTCAAGGCCTCTCCTCACCAAGTGTAAATGGACTCCTCGGATCTCCTTGGCTTGACTCCGAGTGAAGGGTCTTGTGGGGGTGGGGGTTTGGGTCTTATCATCCTCCCCTTCTTGAGAGGATTTCGTCCTCGAAATTGAAGCATCATTCACGACCTCTTCCTCATCAATCACGACCTCGTCATTACCTACATCCAAAGGAACCAAGTCACAAACATTGAAAGTATTAGAGACTTGATACTCACTTGGCAAGTCGACCACATATGCATTGTTGTTTATCTTTGAAAGCACTTGGAATGGGCCATCTCCCCGGGGTGCTAACTTCCCTTTTCTAAGGTTTGGAAACCTTTCTTTCCGGAAGTGCACCCACACATAGTCTCCCTTCTTGAGTTCCACCTTCTTGCGGCCTTTGTTTTTCTTGGAGGCAACCTTAGCATAAGCTTCCTCCAAATTCTTCTTGGCCTTAGCATGTAGCTCCATCAAAGCCTTGGCTCTAGCTTTCCCTTCAAAATTAACAACCATTTCCCTTGGCAAAGGGGTTAGATCAAGGGGAATCAAGGGGTTAAAACCATACACACATTCAAAAGGAGTCATGCCAATCATGCTATGCAATGTACGATTGTAGGCAAACTCCATCATAGGCAATCTATCAATCCACGTCCCGGCCTTACCTCGGGTCATGGCCCTTAGAAGGGCACCCAAGGTCCGGTTTACCACTTCGGTTTGACCATCGGTTTGTGGGTGGTGGGACGTGGAAAACAAGAGCTTGGTGCCTAAAGCACCCCATAAACTTCGCCAAAAATGGCTTAGGAATTTAGTATCCCTATCACTCACTATCGTTTGAGGCACACCATGTAGCTTCAAGACATTTTCAACAAACAAGGAAGCTACATGTTGGGCGTCATCGCATTTCTTGCACGGAATGAAATGAGCCATCTTTGAGAACCTATCTACGACAACAAAGATGCTATCGTGGCCCCCCCTAGTCCTTGGTAATCCCATGACAAAATCCATTGATATATCCAACCAAGGACTAGTAGGCACGGGGAGTGGGGTGTATAACCCATGAGGGTGGGATTTAGATTTGGCACGCTTGCACTCAAGGCAATTAGTGCAAAACTTCTCCACATGCACCCTCATCTTCGGCCAATAGAATTGTTCTTGAAGAACGGCCAAAGTCTTTCTTGCCCCAAAATGACCCATGAGTCCTCCACAATGTGCCTCTTGCACAAGCAATTCCCTCCATGAGGACTCGGGTATGCACACTCTACCATTCTTAAAGATGAATCCATTAGACCATTGGTATTTTTCAACTCTCTCCCCTTTCTCTAGAGCATCATAGACACTCTTTAGCTTTGGATCATGAGCATACATCAATTTGATACTCTCGAATCCCATGAGCTTAGAGGTGAGAGTGGTGGCTAATGCGAACTTTCTAGAAAGCGCATCCGCCACAACATTGTCCTTCCCTTTCTTGTATTGGATCACATAGGGAAAGGACTCAATAAATTCAACCCACTTGGCATGCCGCTTATTGAGCTTCTCTTGGCCTCTCAAATGCTTGAGTGACTCATGGTCACTCTTGATTACAAACTCACGAGGCCAAAGATAATGTTGCCAATGGGCAAGGGCTCTCACAAGGGCATACAACTCCTTGTCATATGTGGAATAATTCAAGGAGGCCCCTTTCAACTTTTCACTAAAGTAGGCGATGGGTTTGCTATCTTGCATTAATACACCACCAATTCCCATCCCCGAGGCATCACATTCAACCTCAAACGCCTTCCCGAAGTCGAGCAATTGCAATAGGGGGGTGGTACTTAACCTACCTTTCAACTCTTGGAAAGCCTTCTCTTGAGGCTCTCCCCAAACAAATGGTTGATCCTTCTTCACCAATTCGGTGAGTGGGGCGGCAATGGAGCTAAAATCTTTCACAAAGCGTCTATAAAAACTAGCAAGACCATGAAAGCTCCTCACTTGAGTCACGGTAGTAGGAGTAGGCCAATCACGTATGGCCTCTACCTTAGACTCATCCACCTCCACTCCTTGGGCACTCACAACAAACCCAAGAAAGACAACCTTCTCCACACCAAAGGCACACTTTTTGAAGTTAGCATAGAGCTTTTCGGCTCTCAAGGCTTCAAGCACTTGCCTAAGGTGGTCAACATGTTCATCAATCGTCCTACTATAGATCAAGATATCATCAAAATACACAACGACAAACTTGTTGATAAAAGACTTCAAAACATGATTCATGAGTCGCATGAAAGTGCTAGGTGCGTTGGATAGCCCGAAGGGCATAACCAACCATTCATAGAGACCGAATTTGGTCTTGAATGCGGTTTTCCATTCATCCCCGGGTTTCATCCGGATTTGATGGTAGCCGGACCTAAGGTCGATTTTGGAAAAGACACACGACCCACTCAATTCATCCAACATATCATCAAGCCGTGGAATAGGGTGACGATACTTGATCGTTATCTTATTCACGGCTCGGCAATCTACGCACATTCTCCAAGTGCCGTCCTTCTTTGGGACAAGAATGACCGGAACGGCACAAGGACTCAAACTTTCCCTCACCAAGCCTTTTGAAAGCAAGTCATCAACTTGTTTTTGCAACTCCCTCGTATCCTCGGGATTGCTTCTATAGGCCGGCTTATTCGGGATTTGAGAGCCCGGAATAAAATCGATTTGATGTTCAATACCCCTCAAGGGAGGTAAGCCATCGGGCATCTCATCCGGGAACATGTCCTCAAAGTTCTCCAACACATTTTTCAAAGCACTAGGCAAAGGACTAGAAGAAAATTCACAATTAGAGTTAAGGATCATACCTTTGTGCACTAGGCATAGGAGAAACTTGTTGCCATCATTACCCCTTAGGAGCTCGCCCGGTTGCATCATGGCACATATGCCACCGGTGGATGAAGAAGGTGGGATTGCCACCATGCTTTTGGACAAAGGGCTAGTCTCAATGATTGACTTAGCCTTTGCCGTCTCCCTCAACTCCCTCATTTTCTTGTAGTCATCACTCACTTGTTTAGGAGTTAGGGGTTTCAACACAAACTTCCTTCCCTCATGTTGGAGTGTGTAAGTGTTAACACGTCCATTGTGAACCACTTGTCGGTCAAATTGCCAAGGCCTTCCAAAGAGAAGGTGGCAAGCTTGCATAGGCACAACGTCGAACAAGTGTTCATCAACATAACTCCCCATTTTGAACTTGATCATTGCTTGTTTCACTACCTTGAGCTCCCCACATTCACTAAGCCATTGTAACCGGTAGGGCTTGGGATGCTTCATGGTAGGCAACTTCAATTGGGTTATGAGAGATTGACTCACCACATTAGTACAACTCCCGGAATCAATGATCATAGAACACACAACTCCCTTAACACGACACCTAGCATGGAAGAGGTTTTCCCTTTGCAAGGTTTCACCATCCTCCGCAATCATAGCTCCTAGACTTCTCCTCACTACCAAGAAAGTACGAGGTTCCTCATCCTCCACCGTGTCATCTTCACCATCCTCCTCTACTCCCTCATCTCCCTCTACTCCCTCATCTTCTTCCGGCTCACTCTCTTGCTCATATGCATTATCACCCACAACAACCATGTTTCTTTTCGTAGGACACTCCTTAGCAAAGTGTCCATACCCCTTGCATTTGTGGCATTGAATGGAAGAAGAAGTAGGAGCATTCAATTGGGTTTTAGAGTTACCTCCCACATTGGGTGTGAACTTCTCAAATGGCTTCTTCACATCCTTGGTTGCATTGGCACCACTCGTTCCACTTGCACTCGGGAACCTTGCATTTGTGGTAGGAGGCTTCCAACCCTTTGTATTGCTTGTTGGAGTAGTAGTGCTACCTTTGTAGCGAAAGGACTTCTCCTCTTTGAGCCACTTCTCGGCTTCAACCGCATCATCACATAGCTTGTAAAGATCATCATATCGGTGAAACTTCAATTGTGAAGCTATGTCTCGGTTTAAGCCCCCTTTGAAACGGATTATGGCCATCTCATGATCTTCATCATCAAGGTCAAGGTTCATTCGGACTTGCTCAAATTCATTGAAGTATTCCCCAACCGAATTGGAACCTTGTTTCAACTCATAGAGACGCTTTTGTTGCTCAACCCGGTATTGGCTAGTCAAATACTTCTCATCCATCACCCGGATCAACTCTCCCCAAGTAAGATTAATAGCCATTCCCGTCCTCCTTCTATTCCTCTTCACCGACTCCCACCAAGTAGAAGCAAAAGATTCGAAGGAAGATATTGCATACTTGGTTTTCTTCACCTCGGGCATATCATTGGTCTCAAATATTCGTTCCATAGCCAATTTCCAATTCTTGTACTCCACCGGGTCACTACTTCCTTTGAAAGAAGGAATAGTGAGCTTCACACTATTGAGGTTGTTGTTGTTATCACGACCCCCTTGGAAAGGCTCCGCTTGGCCTCCATAGTGATCCCCATAACCACCATAACCTCCATATTCTCTCCTAACATTCCCTCCATCAAGTCCTAAGGGTGGCCCTCGACCTTGGCCTCTACCCCGATCCACATTCCGACCCCAATTCATACCTCTCCTTGGTTGAAAGTGGTCATCAAACCCATACATGTCATCTCCATAATTGGCTTCCTCCCCTTCTTGGACTTCGTCCACTTGCTCAAGAGGTTGCACATTTCGGATGGGTTGTGGTAGTGGAACGTTTCTTGGAGGGTTGTCTAAGATACGGGGAATGCCCGTTCGTTGGGGATTGCCCAACATTTGATCCATCCGCTCTTTGTCTTCCTTTACCCATTGATGCTTGAGCAATTCAACAACTTGCTCCGGGGTAAAGGTAGGACTATTTGATCCCTCCCCGGCCTCCATTGGGACTCTCGGGGTCCCCTTTTCAATTGGGACACTCGGGGTCCCCCTTTCATTGTGGACGCTCGGGGTTCCATGTTCACCTTGAGTACTTGAAGCTCCCTTCTCAAGAGACTCAATTCTTTGATTCATGAGGTCCATCTTGGCAAGAAGATTAGCCAAGGCCTCCTTAATGAAATCTTGTCCGTCATTAGCCATGGTACCTACAAAGGAAGAAACAAGAGTTAGTTAAAACACCTCACTCGCTCCCTCACTTGTGTTCACTCGGATCACTCTTTTGGGTGACGGTGGATATTTCACTCGACTTGTAATTCCAAAGCTTCACGTAGATGACTACAACTCCTCAACTCAACTAAACTATTCACGAGTCACGCACACTCCGGGGCGAGTGGAATCAATGGGACTCAATGAACGCTAGGCACTTTGTAGTGAAGGACTTGAGTAAACGGTTCTACGCTTTTCTTGGAATTTCTACTCTCCTTTCTAGGCACGAATTCACCTAAGAGCAATTAAAGGGTTAGCACTATTCAAGTAGAATGGTTACTCAAAGTAGCACTAACTAGATGTTATGTTATCAAACAAAGGGAAATACCTATGAAAATCTACCCGAAACAACACGTTCAGCACTCAGGAGGGGCGCCTGAAACTCAGGTGGGGCGCCTAGACTGAGCAGTGTTCCAGGCAGGGCGCCTGTGCAGGCGGGGCGCCTGAGCCCTTAACCAGTGAGCAAGTCAGGCGGGCGCCTGGGTCTAGGCGGGGCGCCTGGACCTGGGACAGATTCAGTTCGTTCCAATCTCGTTTCAAGTCGATTTTCAAGCCCCAAATCCGATGTTTTCAACTTGTTTTCACAATCCAATGATACCCAAAGTTGTGTTTGATCTTCCTTAAAAAAACCCAATCAAATTATCAACCAAACAATCAATCAAATCAGGGTTCAATCTCAAGAACTCAAGAACACAAGGGTTTAGCACAAAGGGTTCAACAAGGATTGTGATTCATCAAAGTAGGTGTTATACATGTTCAAATCCCACAAAATTGGTATCGAATCGTTTGTTTTTCAATGAAGTTCAATCCCCAATAACAAATTTTCAATCAAGCATCAATCCAACCCAAGAATCAAGCCCAAATCATCAAGAACAAGTTCATCAAGGGTTTAAGGGGTTTTGGGGTTTCAATTTCTCAAACTTCACCAATTCCAACAATTTTGGTACCTAAGCAACGGGGATTCAATCACGATCAAGAATCAATAACACCCATATCACAAATCATCCAAATCAACAAGTTACACCAAATTTTTAGATTTTCAATTTTTTTTTTCAATTTTTTTGTGATTTTCTCCTTTCTAATAACTTGAACAACAAGGAAACTAAAAGAGGATACTAGGCACGAAGAATCAAGGGTCGGGGGTTCGTAGAAACGAGACCCGAGCCTTGCTCTGATACCAAGATGATAAGAATCAAATACGCGGAAAGTAAAAGTTAAGAACGAGACGTAACTCGATCTCTAATCCCAAGTAGCAACGAAGAACTTGTTCCGTTACACCCCGGGAGAAGGACAAGAACACCTACGCTAGGCAACTACCCTCGAGCTAACGCGAGCACGCAAGTAGAATGGTCGGAGAGGAAAAGCATTCATCTAGATCCGCTAGAAGAACTACAAGTCCAAAATCAAGGGTTTCATTCATTAACCAAGAGCCTTGCTCATGTTCAATGTTTAACATTCATCAACTATCATAAACTAAGTGTAAATAGGCTAAGCATGGATATTTATAGTGTTTCCAAGCTTGCAAAATGACTAAAAGACCCTTACTAATAAGGTGCATAAACATAGGCCACGTAGGGCAAAACGGTAAAATAAACATAGGCCTTCACAGCTGGGAGGGGCGCCTGGGCTGCAGGAGGGGCGCCTGGGATTGCAGTCAGCTAGGCGGGGCGCCTGGCTTGCCTGGGCCTAGGCGGGGCGCCTGGGCAGGCGGGGCGCCTGGGTGCTTTCCAGTGACTTAGGCAGTGAGCAGGCTAGGCGGGGCGCCTGGCTCAGGCGGGGCGCCTGGCCCTTCTGTGCCGGATTCTTCCTTAGGCGTGAGGCCTAGTTTAAGCACCCAAAATGGCTTCCACTCGTTTTGATGCCGGGCAAATTGGCCTAAACGACAACCATCAAGAACCAAGCTTGAAGAGCACAAAGGTTGCAAGTCAAGGGCTCCAGAAACGTCTTGAAGATCATGCATTGGAGCGCCAAGGAAGGAGGACCACTTAGGCTACAAAGGAGAAGCGACCGGAGCACATTTTGAGGCATTTCAAGAAGCTTCAGGAAGAGGCGGACCGCCTACTCAAAGAGGCGGACCGCCTACATTGCTTCAGCTCTCAGGAACTCAAGAGGCGGACCGCCTCAAGCCAAGGGCGGACCGCCTAGGTGGCTGCCACTCTCTGGATTTGCAACAAGAGGCGGAGCGCCTAGAGGGGGTGGGCGGACCGCCTCCCCCTGATGGTTGCACACGGGATTTTGTGTAGTTTTCCTATTTTGCCCTTAAGTGACCTTGTATGTCTTATTTCACTTTGGGGGCATTTTAGCCATTTCACCATGTCTTATGAAAGACTATAAATAGGACACATAGTCATTTTTCTTCATTAGCTAGTCTTGACATTAAATAGAAAGAAGAGAGAATAGAGAGAAGGCCGAGCCTTTCTTTGTTGAAGCCCGAGGCTTCGTTTATGACTCGACTTGGAACCTATGGTAATCGACCCCTAGTGTGATTCCATTGTAAGGTTCAAGTTTCCCTTCTCCCTTTTGAATTCAATTAACGTGAATGAATTGAATTCGTTTCTTTCTTCTAATTTCTTGCCTTCCCAATCTTGATTTCTTGTTATCTTTTATCGCTTCCGCATTGTTTATCTCGTGTTTAGCTTCCGCGAGTTTTGCCCTGCATCAGTTGGTATCAGAGCACGGATAGGTTTTGTTCTTACAAACCCTCGATCGTGACTCTTTATCTTTGTGTTTGTTGTTGATGTTCTTGAAAATTTGAAGAAAACAAAAAAATTGAAAAACTAGAAAACTCAAGAAAATTTGGTAGATCGGGTTGGATTCGAATCCCCAAGTGTTAAAAAGTATTGGGGTTTGTTCCTTATAGTATTCCCGTTGTTTTGGTACCCATATATCACATTTTGGTGTTACGATTCAAAATTTCGAAAATCAAAATCCCAAAAGTTTGAAAATTTCTTGAAAACGCTTCAATCTTGATCCGAAGCTTGTTGTTGTTTGTTGGAGGTTTAAAACCATTGGGGATTGGTTGTTATAGTTGTATACACCTTTGGGTATCATTAATTTTGTGTTTCGGGTTGAAAACGTTGGATTTTTAGGTGCGAAACGAGCCAAAACGCGTTTCGCAAAGTTGCAGGAAATTGCCCTAGGCGGAGCGCCTCAATCCTGAGGCGGAGCGCCTCCCTCTGGGCTGCTCTCTGGATTTTCCTGAGGCGGAGCGCCTCTTTCCTGAGGCGGAGCGCCTCTTTTGCTGAAGGGTTTCCGGGTAGTTTTTGCGTAGGTTTTCACTTGTTATTCGCCCACGGGCTTCTTGGTTAGTGTTTCTAGGGTAATTGGCCTACTCGAAAGACACTAACTTACTAGCGTATTAGGACATTCGTGCTTAGAGGAGATTAGAAATCAAAGAAGATTCGTAGAACTTTCTTTGGCCTCAAGTGCGCATTTTAAATAACCGTCCGTCCATTGAGTCTCATTAACTCCATTCCGAACTTTTATTTGGACATGCTAGTTGTGATCACCTTGGTTCCCAAGTTGTAAAGGCCTCGCTCTTGAGTGTTCATAAATTGAGTGATACACGTGAGGGAGTGACTTTTGGGAGTTTTTGTGCTTTGGTGTTGCGACAATGTCGGATGTTGATTGTGGAGAATATGACTCTTGTGGGGATGATGCGAGTTGTTATGACTCGTATGGTGATGATGGAGACTATGGTTCCTATGGTGAGGATGACGGCCAATACTATGATGATGGAAACCATGGCTCCTATGATGATGAAGCGGTTCACTACGATGATCGTGAGAGTGGTGAAGACTATGAAGCTTGTGACGAAGAATGTGAAGATACTTATGCTTCTAGTCAAGAACCCGAGGATAGTGACGCTTCAAGGTATGATGATCCTACTTACTCTTCTTGTGAAGAATTTGAGCATGATAGTGACATAGATAGAGTTGATGATGATGTTGAGTATATGAATTGTTCTTATGCATCTTCTCTTGGTGTTGCTAATGTCGTACAAGGGAGTAGTGGAGGACCTTCCATTAGTATGGGAGGTGGTGGTGGTTGTTCCGTGGGAAAGAAGAAGCTTGCATCCTCTAGGTTCGCTAAGCGACCTAATGCTTCTAATTCCCATGTGGAGGGTGGTTTGAGAGATGGTGTTGCTTTTGCTACAACGGGGTTATATGCCGCGAAGGGTGTGGATGGTTGTAGTAGGAGTAGTACTATGGGCTATGGAACCAAGGCGAGAGGCACTTATGGGTTCCATGGCGAGGTTCCTTCCTTGACTTCCAACAACATTTCTAATGTTGGGAGAGTGATGGGAAGTGGAGATTGTTCTAGTGGTGTTGCCACTAGTGGAGGGATAAGGAAGACCCAAGTTGTTGGTATTGACACTTGTGGGCGTCCAAATTCTCATTTGGGTACCAATGTGCAAAACTTGGGTAGATGTAGGTTCGTTGTTGGGGTAGATGGAATTGATGGATACTTGCTCAAGATTGGTGGTACCGATGCCAATTGTATTAGCACCTCTTTGGTTGATAGGCTTAGGATACCATGCCATAAGCTAGCGCATCCTTATGAGTATGATGGAGTGTGGGTTTCTAAGGAGGCTCGGGTACTCATATCTCATGGGAGCTATAGATGCTATGTGTGGTGTGACGTGTATCCCATGCGTCATGTTGATGTGTGGATAGGTGACCGGTGGTTGGAGGGGAAGAGGGTGCAATATAGTGTGGTGAAGGGTGCATATCTTGTGGGCGTAGGGCAAAGAGTCTATGACTTTGTGCCTTACCGGGCGAAGAGCCGCGTGCCTACTAGTACCCCTTCTTTGGCTAGGCAAAGGAGCAAGGATCGGGAACTTCATTCCATGGGCAACAATGTGCAAACAAGAAGTCCTACAATGACAAGAAGTGGTGGGACTAGTTCAAGTGAAGGGTTGATAAAAATCAACAAGGTGAACCAACCACAAGTTGCAAAATCAAGTGGTTCACCAACAAGGAAGAAGGAGACCTCAAGTGATGAGTCTCCAAGTCCTAGATTCCGGGTTGACGTGAAAAGTCCACCTACTCCGGCTATGGGTATTCTTGGGCCTCGTCCCAATTCGCCCGAATTTGAGAGACAAAAGATAGAGAGGAGTAAGGGAGCGACCGGTGACAACTCTCGAGTGGAAAAAGGAGAGGTTGTGTTGAGTGTTGTGAGTGGGTTGTCACCACCCGAATCTACACCCGACCTTGGAAAAAAAATGAGGGAAAAGAAAGAGGGAAAAAGAAAAATTGAGAGTGAGGACACCCCTTATTCTAACCTTAACCCTTTATCTTTTTCTTCTATGTGTTTGAATTCTTGTGTAGGGATTCTTGGAGGCAAACCGATGGAGCCTCAACCATGTTCCGAGATGGGGAGACAAGGTGAAGGAGATGTCGAATGTGAGCTACAAGGTGGAGACATTCATGACGCCTCGAAGGTATATGTTAGTTCTTCCTCCCTTGAGCATGCTACTTCCTTGTCTTGTGATGTTGTTAGTGAGAACTCTAGACTAGTTGATGATTTGCATGATTACAATGTGTTTGCAACTAGTATAGAGCCTTTGGGTCAACTTGTGTGTGAAAATGAACCACTAGTTGAGAGGATTGAAAAGCCACATCATGTCGTGAGCTCGGTTTTCATTGAACCTCTCTTTAGTGAAAATGTTGAAGTTGACATTGCTTATGAACCTTGTTATGACACCCCACCCATGTTTGATAAAGGAGAAGATGAATTGCATGATTATCCTATTCTTCCCTTTGATTGCTTATTTGCTAGTGGTGGTATCTTGTGTCGTAGTGAGGAAGGTTGTAACCTTGAGGAGTCTCTTGAGAATGAGATAGATCGACTTGTGTTCGATGACTCCTCAAGTGTGGATATTGATATCTCTAGTTTGAGAACTTCACCTTTGTTTGCTTATGAATTCGAGAGGTGTGCCTATACTAATCCTTTGTATGA
Organism: Petunia x hybrida; assembly: GCA_037355625.1. Taxonomy (NCBI): domain Eukaryota; kingdom Viridiplantae; phylum Streptophyta; class Magnoliopsida; order Solanales; family Solanaceae; genus Petunia; species Petunia x hybrida. The sequence continues at coordinate 5,259,823 of JBBBVM010000609.1, forward strand.
GGGCAACTTCAATGAAAATGGTGAATTGTATCAAACTAGAGAAGAGTGTGAGTTTGGACCTCCATGGGTTGGAATGCCTAACTCTATGGATAACCCTTTGTTTGAGACCTCCCTTGGGAGTTTGTCTAGAGACGAGGGTTGTCTTGGGGGACTATTTGGAGGTGAGGAGGTACCTCTCGGTGTGTGTAAGAATGCTTCTAAGAAGGTGAGTGGAGTAGCCGATGTTAGTTGTGACTTGAACTACTTTACTTACTCCATCCCATATGTTGAGCACACCTTGAGTGTTGGACATGCCAAAGCCACTGTTTCACATTGTGATAAATTTGATTTGAAGGCTTGGTGTGATGATAGTAAGCTTAGGGGTCATAGGACATTTGATTGCTATATGTTGCATATCCGTGATCTCTTTGCTTGTTTTGACAATGAGTGCTTGTTCTTGTCGAGCCAAGACTATGTCGTCTCCTTTGGGGACATACGCTTTTTAATTGTTATTGACACTTGGCTCTATCACAAGAGTGTGTTTTCCACACCACTTGCACTTATTATTGTTGAGCTAACCTACTTGTGAAGTAGGAAGTTTTTGGTTGTGCTTGTTTTGATTGTAGGTTTTGATGGTTCGATTTCGAGGACGAAATCCTTTCAAGAAGGGGAGGATGATGCCGGGCAAATTGGCCTAAACGACAACCATCAAGAACCAAGCTTGAAGAGCACAAAGGTTGCAAGTCAAGGGCTCCAGAAACGTCTTGAAGATCATGCATTGGAGCGCCAAGGAAGGGGGACCACTTAGGCTACAAAGGAGAAGCGACCGGAGCACATTTTGAGGCATTTCAAGAAGCTTCAGGAAGAGGCGGACCGCCTACTCAAAGAGGCGGACCGCCTACATTGCTTCAGCTCTCAGGAACTCAAGAGGCGGACCGCCTCAAGCCAAGGGCGGACCGCCTAGGTGGCTGCCACTCTCTGGATTTGCAACAAGAGGCGGAGCGCCTAGAGGGGGTGGGCGGACCGCCTCCCCCTGATGGTTGCACACGGGATTTTGTGTAGTTTTCCTATTTTGCCCTTAAGTGACCTTGTATGTCTTATTTCACTTTGGGGGCATTTTAGCCATTTCACCATGTCTTATGAAAGACTATAAATAGGACACTTAGTCATTTTTCTTCATTAGCTAGTCTTGACATTAAATAGAAAGAAGAGAGAATAGAGAGAAGGCCGAGCCTTTCTTTGTTGAAGCCCGAGGCTTCGTTTATGACTCGACTTGGAACCTATGGTAATCGACCCCTAGTGTGATTCCATTGTAAGGTTCAAGTTTCCCTTCTCCCTTTTGAATTCAATTAACGTGAATGAATTGAATTCGTTTCTTTCTTCTAATTTCTTGCCTTCCCAATCTTGATTTCTTGTTATCTTTTATCGCTTCCGCATTGTTTATCTCGTGTTTAGCTTCCGCGAGTTTTGCCCTGCATCACGTTTCCTTCTTCAAGGCCTCTCCTCACCAAGTGTAAATGGACTCCTCGGATCTCCTTGGCTTGACTCCGAGTGAAGGGTCTTGTGGGGGTGGGGGTTTGGGTCTTATCAGTTCTTATCAGTATGGTGGTTATGGAGATCACTATGGAGGCCAACCGGAGCCTTTCCAAGGGGGTCGTGATAACAACAACAACCTCAATAGTGTGAAGCTCACTATTCTTTCTTTCAAAGGAAGTAGTGACCCGGTGGAGTACAAGAATTGGAAATTGGCTATGGAACGAATATTTGAAACCAATGATATGCCCGAGGTGAAGAAAACCAAGTATGCAATATCTTCCTTCGAATCTTTTGCTTCTACTTGGTGGGAGTCGGTGAAGAGGAATAGAAGGAGGACGGGGATGGCTATTAATCTTACTTGGGAAGAGTTGATCCGGGTGATGGATGAGAAGTACTTGACTAACCAATACCGGGTTGAACAACAAAGGCGTGTCTATGAGTTGAAACAAGGTTCCAATTCGGTTGGGGAATATTTCAATGACTTTGAGCAAGTCTGAATGAACCTTGACCTAGATGATGAAGATCATGAAATGGCCATAATCCGTTTCAAAGGGGGCTTAAACCGAGACATAGCTTCACAATTGAAGTTCCACAAATATGATGATCTCTACAAGCTATGTGATGATGCGGTTGAAGCCGAGAAATGGCTCAAAGAGGAGAAATCCTTTCGCTACAAGAGTAGCACTACTACTCCAACAAGCAACACAAGGGGTTGGAAGCCTCCTACCACAAATGCAAAGTTCCCGAGTGCTAGTGGGACGAGTGGAGCCAATGCAACCAAGGATGTGAAGAAGCCATTTGAGAAGTACACACCCAATGTGGGAGGTAACTCTAAAACCCAATTGAATACTCCTACTTCTTCTTCCATTCAATGTCACAAATGCAAGGGGTATGGGCACTTTGCCAAAGAGTGTCCTACGAAAAGGAACATGGTTATTGTGGGTGATAATGCATATGAGCAAGAGAGTGAGCCGGAGGAAGATGAGGGAGTAGAGGGAGATGAGGGAGTACAGGAGGATGGTGAAGATGACACGGTAGAGGATGAGGAACCTCATACTTTCTTAGTAGTGAGGAGAAGTCTAGGAGCTATGATTGCGGAGGATGGTGAAACCTTGCAAAGGGAAAACCTCTTCCATGCTAGGTGTCGTGTTAAGGGTGTTGTGTGCTCTATGATCATTGATTCCGGGAGTTGTACTAATGTGGTGAGTCAATCTCTCATAACCCAATTGAAGTTGCCTACTGTGAAGCATCCCAAGCCCTACCGGTTACAATGGCTTAGTGAATGTGGGGAGCTCAAGGTAGTGAAAAAAGCAATGACCAAGTTTAAAATGTGGAGTTATGTTGATGAACACTTGTTCGACGTTGTGCCCATGCAAGCTTGCCACCTTCTCTTTGGAAGGCCTTGGCAATTTGACCGGCAAGTGGTTCACAATGGACGTGTTAACACCTACACGCTCCAACATGAGGGAAGAAAGTTTGTGTTGAAGCCCCTAACTCCTAAACAAGTGAATGATGACTACAATCGAATGAAGGAGTTGAGGGAGGCGGCAAAGGCTAAGTCAATGATAAGGACCAAATAGGTGGAAGCGATAAACTAAGATGCGGAAGCAACAATCACAAGATAACAAGAAAGTAAGGGATTGGGGAGAATAGAAATAGAAGAAAGAACGAATCACACTAAACAATTAGATTGATTCAAAAGGGAGAAGAGACTTGAACCATTAAACGGGACTCTCACTAGCGGAGATCCACCATGGATTCAACGTAAGAGATACATGAAGTCAACGCTTCAACAAGAAAGGCCAAGCCTATTCTATCTTCTCAATTCTATCTTCAAAACTAGCTAGTGTTTGAAATGGCTAAGTGAAGTATTTATAGGCTTCACTTAGGGCTAATAAAAGGTCTAAGATACCCCCAAAGTGGGCTAAAAATAACTAAGGCCACGCAGGGCTATAATTGGAAGTTCAAGCAAAAAGCAATAAAATCCCGCATGTGGGTTCCAGGGGGAGGCGGTCCGCCTAGTAGGGGGAGGCGGCCGCCTGGAAGTCTTCAAGCCTCTGGATCTGGGGGAGGCGGTCCGCCTAGGTGGGGAGGCGGTCCGCCTAGCAACCTTCAAGTCTCTGGATTCTGGGAGGCGCCCCGCCTCAGCTGGGAGGCGCTCCGCCTCTTTCTGGAGCTGCTTGGGGTGTCTCATTTTGTGTCTCTTGAGCCTCTCCAAGTGTCCTAGAGGGTCCTCCATCCATGGCACACCAAAACATGCTCTTTAAGTTGCTTTCGGGGGCCTTGGCTTGTTTCCTTTGTGCTCTCACGCTTTGCTCTTGATGGTTGGCGTTTTGGCTCGATTTGGGTCTTATCTCTTTAAGTTGCTTTCGGGGGCCTTCTTGAAAGGATTTCGTCCTCGAAATCAAACCATCAAGCCTACATTCAAAACAAGCACAAACAAAGTTTCCCACTACAAGAGTAGGTTAGCGACAAAAGTGTGGGAAAACACACTCTTGTGATAGAGCCAAGCATCAATAACAATGATAAAGCACATGTTTCCAAAGAAAACAATAATCACTTGGCTTCCCCAATGGGTACACTCAACACATGATTCATCAAGGAGATCAATAGGATAGAGAATATGCAAGATCAAGCCATGAAAATTCCTATGATCCCTAAGTCCAATAAGGACACACCAAAACTTCCCACTACAAGAGTAGGAGAGTCCACCAAGAGTGAGTACAAGTGATGTGAAAATCACACTTTTATGATAGAGCCAAGTATCAATACTAATCAAAAAGCTTATGTCTCCAAAGGAAACAACAAGTTCTTGGCTCAACAATGACAAGTACTCACTACCATAACAAGCAAAGAGATCAATAAGATAAGGAACACGCAAGATTAAGCAACTAAGTTCCTTATGACCTCCAAGCTTATGGTCATCACATCGAGCTTTGGCATGCTCAACACCCAAGGTGTGGTTAACATGTGGGATGGAGTAAACCAAATAGTTCAATTGGCAACTAGCATCAAATACTCCACTCCCCTTCCTGGAAGCACCCTTACACACACCAAGAGTGGCTTCCTCACCTCCAAATCCATCTCTAAGACAATCTTCCTCACTAGAAGTTCCAAACAATGGATTGTCTATAGAGCTCAACTTTCCAAACCATGGAGGTTTAAACCCAAACTCTTCTCTAGTTTGATACTCACCATCACCCTTTTGAGAATCCTCTTCAAACAAAGGGTTTGTGGAAACAAGTCCACTACCCATCAAAGGTAAAGCATCAAAACTAGAGTCTTCATCCACACTTGAGGAGTCATCAAATACAAATCGGTCCATCTCATCCACTAGGGACTCCTCAAGGTCGCTACCAACCTCACTACAACACATAGGTCCACCATTACCAAGCAATTCATCAAGGGAAAGGATAGGGTAGTCATTCAACTCATCTTCCCCTTTGTCAAATATGGGTGGGGTGTCATAACAAGGTTCACAAGCAAGGTCAACTACACATTCCTCACTAATGAGAGGTTCAATGAAAATCGAGCTCACATCATGATGTGGCGTATCCTCCCTCTCAACTAGTGGTTCACAATCACACACAAGTTGACCATTCGACTCTACACTAGTTGCAAACACATTGTAATCATACAAATCATCAACTAGTGTTGAGTTAGCACAAACACTACCATGAGACAAGGAAGTAACATGTTCAAGGGACGAGCTATCACTTACCTTTGAGTGGCCATCTTGCTCACTCAATGCATTTGAAGTGTCATGAATTGTCTCTTCACCTTGAAGCTCACATTGAAGAGTTTCTTCACCTTGGCTATCCTTCTTGGGGCATGATTGAGGCTCCATTGATTGGCCTCCAAGAGTACCTATACAAGCATTCACAAAAGTAGGAGAAAAAGATAAAGGGTTAAGGTTAGAATAAGGGGTGTCCTCACTCTTTTTCCCCTCTTTCTTTTCTCTCATTTTCTTTTCAAGGTTAGGTGTAGACTCGGGTGGTGACATCCCACTCACATCACTCAACACATCCTCTCCTTTTTCCACTCGAGGAATGTCACCGGTCACTCCCTTACTCCTCTCAATCTTTTGTCTCTCAAATTCGGGTGAGTTGGGACGTGGTCCAAGAATACCCATAGCCGGAGTAGGTGGACCTTTTACATCAACCCGGAATCTAGGACTAAGAGACTCATCACTTGAGTCCTCTTTCTTCTTTGGTGGCGAACCGCTTAGCTTTGGAGCTTGGGGTTTGGGATTCACCTTGTTGACAATTGCCAACTCTTTTCTTGCACTAGTCCCACCATTGCTTGTGATTGTAGGACTTCTTGTTTGCACTCTTTCAACCATAGGATGAGATTCTTGCTCCTTTTCCCTTTGCATAGGCCTAGAAGGTACACTAGGAGGTGATTTGATCTTTATCCCAATAGGCTCAAAGTCATACATCGTTGGGCATTGGCCGAGGTAATACTTATCACTCACATTACTATATCGCACCTTCTTGCTTTGCAACCATGACTCGCCAAACCACACATGACAATGTTGCATGGGGTACACATGACACCAAATATAATTCCAATATCCCCTATGCGATATACACACCCGAGCTTCCTTGGAAACCCACACTCCGTAGTAGTCATAAGGATGCGCTAGGGCATAGCAAGGTAACCTTAACTGATGCAATATAAAATGGCCTCAACGACAACCATCAAAAGCCATGCTCGAGAGCACAACGGATACGAGTCAAGGCCTCCGGAAACAACTTGAAGATCGTGCATTGGAGCGCCAACGGATGGAGGAAACAGGGCAGGAAAATAGGCAGCCCAAAACAGGGCAAAACAGAGGAGCAATCTGGGAGCTCACTGCCTGAGGAAGAACAAGTGTTCTTCGCGATCGCGTCCATGTCTGCGCGATCGCGAAGAGGAATCCATTGCCCTGCGCGACAACGTGTTATCTCGCGCGATCGCGAGGAGTTCAAGGCCAGTTCGATCGATCTCTGCGCGACAGCGTCCAAGCCAGCGCGATCGCGATGCTTTGAAGAATGCCCAGCGCGATCGCGAGCCTTCCTGGCGCGATCGCGAAGAAGAAGTACTGAGCAGCGAGGCAGAATTAGTTTCAGGGCCATTTTTGTCCATTTGACATGTAAATGTATATATAGCTAGTTTTAGCTTCATTTCATTAGTTTAGCTTGAATTGAATAGAGAGAAGAGAGAATTAGAGAAGAGGCCGAGCCCTTCTAGTCCGAAGCCCGAGGCTTCATGTATCTCGTTAACTTGGAACCTATGGCGATCGACACCTAGTTGAGTCCATTGTAAGGTTCGAGTTTCACTTTCTCCCTTTTGGATTATTAATTCATGTCTTGAATTCATTAATCCGTTCTTTCTTCTCGTTTCTTGACTCCCCAATCCTTGTTTCCCCGATATCATTGATATCACCTATCGTGTTATTTATCGCTTCCGCCTTGTTTGTGTCATTATTTAGCTTCCGCGTATTTTGGGTTGCATCAGTTGGTATCAGAGCAAGGCTCGGGTTATGTTCTTACAAACCCCCGTTCCTTGTTCCATATGTTAGTATTGTTGTTGTGTTGTTCTTGTTGTTCTTGAAAAGGAAGAAAACAAAAAAATTGAAAAACTAGAAAATTTGACAAAATTTGGTCGAGCGGGTTGGATACAAGTCCCCGAGTGTTTAAAAGTAGTGGGGTTTGTTCCTTGGTGTTACGAATCAAAATTTCCAAAATCAAAATCCAAAAGTTTGAAAATTCTTGAAAACGTTTCAATCTCGAATCGAAGCTTGTTGTTGTTGTTTGGGGTTGAAAAACTATTGGGGTTTGATGATATTGGTTGTATACACCTTTGGGTATCGTTGGTTTTGTGTTTCGGGTTGAAATCGAGCCAAAAATTTGGCAAAAATCGCCCAAAAACCCGTTTTTGAGCTGCTGTGAAAGTGCAGGAATTAACCCTTCGCGATCGCGAAGAGCAATTTCGCGATAGCGAAGAACAAAATTATTTTTTGAAAAATTAACCCTTCGCGATCGCGCGCGTCTGGTCGCGATAGCGAAGAACAAAAAAAATTTCAGAATTCCAGTTTTGGGACAGAACGTTCGCAACGGCTTCCGAACAGTTTCCAAACATCTAAACTCCAATTGGACCATTAAATATGATGAGTTTGTAGATCACAAACAAAATTTCATCCGATTCCAAATCCGTTTGGCTCCGATTCGAGTCGAATCTTTTGTGTCCCGTTTTCTACCGTACCTCTTGGTTAGTGTTTTGAAGGTAATTGGCCTACTTGAAAGACACTAATCCTTTAGCGTATTAGGTATTCGTGCGTAGAGGAGATTAGAATTCAAAGAAGAGTCGTAGAACTCCTTTTGGCCTCAAGTGCGCACTTTAAATAGCCGTCCGTACATCGAGTCTCATTAATTCCACTCCGAACTTTAACTTGGACATACTAGTTGTGATTACCTCGGTTCCCAAGTTGATAAGGTCTCGCTCTTGAGTGTACATATATTGAGTGATGCACGTGAGGGAGTGACTTTTGGGAGGTTTTGATAAGCCTCCAGGATGTGAAGGGTTTGAACCCTTAGGCAATCCCTTGTGTGAGAATTTGAATGAGGTAAATGACTCTTTGAGTGACCCTACTATTGCTTGTTTGGGTTATGATGAAGAAGAGGCCATCATCAATACCTTTCTTGACAGTTTGCCTTTTGAGACGGGTTGCTTAAGTGATGAAATGGGAGGTGGAAAGGAATCCCTTGGTGTGAGTAGGTATGCTTTAAGGAAGGGGAGTGGAGTACTTGATGTTATTTGCATGATGGGTTATTTGACTCACTCCTGATGTAACCTAAAATACGCGGAAGCTCAAACGATACGAAAATGCGGAAGCTAAAACGAGATAGGCGATATCGATGAAGATATCGAGATAAAAAGCAAGACGAGGCTTGAAACGTTTACCTAAGTAGCACCGAGGAACTTGTCTCGATACACCCCGGGTGAAGTCAAGGATCACCTATACTATGCAACTACCCTCAAGAGACACTCGGCTCTCGCAAATAGAATGATCAAAGAGGTTTCGATGTTCAACTTGGAATCCACCAAGTGAAATCATGCCCGCTCACGGGTTCTTCATTGAGATTCACTCAAGAAAATATATCATTCTACATTCAAGGTTGGTTCCAAAGCAATAAATGAATGAATGGGGTATTTATAGTTTCCCCTTACAACATTTGCCAAGTTTCTGGTCCGCACTGCTCAAATGGCCTTCGCGATCGCGTGGATGGATATGCGATCGCGTGGATGCTTAAATTCAGAGGCTTCGCGGTCGCGTCTTGTTGAGCGCAATCGCGCAGGACAATTCACTTCTCATCGCGATCGCGTGAGTGGCGTCGCGATCGCGCAGAGGAAATGTTGGCGCCAGGCAGTGAGCTCAGAAATGCTGCCCTGTTTTGCTCTGCTTTGGCTCCCCTGTTTCCTGCACTGGTTTCAGCCCTGTTTCCACGTTGATTGAGCTTCAACGCATGGTCTTCAAGTCGTCTCCCGAGCTCATATCATCCATGCCTTTACTCCCGGACCAAGTGTAGGTGTCGATGCAATTTGGGCTGCATCATCCTCCCCTTCTTGAGAAAATTTCGTCCTCGAAATTAAGGCGTCCTCCTCCAAGGGATCATCACCTACATCAAAAAGGCAAACAAAAACAAAAACTCCTACTACAAGAGTAGGTTAGTGCACTAAGTGTGGGAAAACACACTCTTGTGGTACAACCAAGTATCAATGGCAACAAAGACGCTCATGCTCCCAAAGGAACTAACAAGTACTTGGTTTAACAACAAAGCGCTCCCAACACAAGAACCAATAAAGAAATCAATAGGGCATGGCATATGCAAGATTAAGCTATCAAATTCCCTACAATCCCTAGGTTCAAGATTAGCACACCAAGACCTTCCACTACGCGAGTAGGTAGGTCCAACAAGAGTGAGTGCAAGCACGGTAGAAAATTCGCTCTTGTTATAGAGCCAAGTATCAATACCGATCAAGAAGCTCATGTCCCCAAAGGGAACAACAAGTTCTTGGCTCCATAGTGTCAAGCACTCACAACCATAACAAGCAAGGGAATCATTAGAACATAAAACATTCAAGATCAAGCAATCAAAGTTCCGATGACCCCTAAGCTCATGATCAACATACCAAACCTTCAAGGCAATATTTTCAAAATGTAGCACAACGGTTTTGGCATGCTCAAGTCTCAAAGTGTGGTTAATATATGGGAGGGAATAGACAAAGTAGTGCAACACACAATTAGCATCAAGTACCCCACTCCCCTTCTTAAAAGCCCTCATACTCACACTAAGAGGTACCTCCTCACCTCCAATTTCATCCTCGAGACAACCCCCCTCACAAGGTAAGCTCCCAAGAAAGGCATTACTAACGGCCTCTTCATCATCACAACCCGCATCAACTAGAGTAGGGTCATTAGAAGAATCATCCACCTCACTCGAAGCTTCAAACAAGGAGTTGTCTATGGGATCAAATCCCTCACACCATGGAGGTTCCAATTCATTCCCAACTCTAGCTCGATACAACTCACCACTACAAATAAGGATGCTTTCAAACAAAGGATTTGTAAAAGTACGCATCCCATTCTCTAGGCCGAACAAAGGTGAAGTATCAAAGCTAGGTTCTTCGCTCTCACTTGAGAAGTCATCATAGACAACCTTGTCCAATTCATGCAACTTGGACTCCTCAAGTTCACTTTCATCCTCACTACGACACACAAATCCACCAAAATCAATTATATCAACAAGGGTGGAGTCACATAACTCATCGTCCCTTTTATCAAACATGGGTGGGGTGTCATAACAAGGGTCGCAAGCAAGGTCAACTACCACAATTTCACTAGAGAGAGGTCCTTTGAATTCCGGGCTCACATCATGGTGTGGCTTCTCATCCCTCTCTACTAGCGGTTCACAAGCAACCACAAGTTGACCATTCGACTCTACACTAGTTGCCATTTCATCAAATGCATTACAAGCACCAACTAGCATTGAGTCTTCACAAGACAAGGAAGGATTATGTTCATAAGAAGGCGACGAAACACTTACCCTTGAGTAGCTCCCGTGAGTACTCATATCGCTTGAAGTGTCTTGTTCAAGTCCTTCTTCATGAAACTCACAATGTCGAGCTCCATCCTCTTGTCCTTCTTCCTTAGCAACCGGTTGAGGCTCCACTAGCTCGCCTCCAAGAGTACCTACACATAAGCCCAAACAAATAGGAAGAGAAGAAGATAAATCATGGTTAGAACGAAGTGTGTTCCCACTCTCACTCGAGATTTCCTCTTCCCTCACTTCTTTCATTTTTCGCTCAAGGCCAATTGTAGGTCCGGGTGATGCTTCACTCTCATCTCGCAAGGGCATGACCATAAGATTGTTGGTTCCGGGCTCAAAGACCATGGGAGACTTGGCTTTAGCCGCTTCCCTCAACTCCCGCATAATCCTATAGTCATTACTTACTTGCTTCGGTGTCAAGGGCTTGAGTATATACTTTCTAGAGCCGTGCAAGACCGTGTAAGAGTTGGTCCTACCATCATGTACTACACTCCGATCATATTGCCACGGCCTCCCAAACAAGAGATGACAAGCTTGCATAGGGGCTACATCGAACATTACCTTGTCTCGGTAGTTGCCAATGCTAAACTCAATCAAAACTTGCTTCTCCACCCTCAACTCTCCACACTCACTCAACCATTGTAAACGGTATGGATGCGGATGTGCTCTAGTAGGCAATTGCACTTGGGAAAGCAAGGTCTCACTCACTATGTTAGCACAACTTCCCGAATCAATGATCATTGAGCACACTAGACCCATCACTCGACACCTAGCATGGAAGAGGTTCTCCCTTTGCACATGCTCCAGATCTTCATGACTCATGGCTCCCAAACTCCTCCGTACCACAAGTGTCGTTTTAAGCTCATCACCTTGCTCACTTTTACCTTGGGGAATGCCCAAGTTGTGGGGAGTGCCCACTTGTTGGGGAATGCCCATGTGGTGGGGAATGCCCACTTGTTGGGGATTGCCCAACGGTTGGGGATTGGCCAACACTTCATCACTAGTACCTCTTTCGGTACTCTTTTGGACACTCGGGGTCCATTTTCTTTCAAGGCGTTCAAGCCTTTGGTCCAAAGACCTTACCTCGGCCAAGATGTAGGCCAAAGTACTCAACGGATCCTCAACGGTATCATACACGTCTCCGGCCATGTACCTACACAAATCAAAAACAAGAAAGAGGTTAGAGTAAAAGCCCTCACTCGCTCCCTCACCTTTGAAGTGTCACTCGGGTACACTCAATTTAGTGGCGGGGAATTTATCACTCAAGCTTGATCTCAAAGGCTTCCTCGTAGTTGAACAACCACCTCAATAATCACTCAAGTCACAAGAACCAAACGCTCTTCGGGGTGAGTGGAATTGATGGGACTCGATGGGCGAACGGTTTTATAAATGAGCACTTGAGCCAAACAAATATACTACGAGTCTTCTTTGAGCTCTACTCTCCTTCTAGGCACGAAGATCCTAAACGCACAAAGAATTAGTACTAATTGGGTAGAAGTGTTACCCTCAAAGTACTAACCGGAAGTGACGCGATCAAATGGCAAAAGATCGAATCGCCACTAAACGGATTCGGAATTGGATGATTTTTGGTTAGTGATCTACAAACTCACCATATTTGATGATACAATTGAAGTTTTGGTGAGCGGAAACTGTTACGAACACTTTGCGAACAATCTGTCCCAGTTCAGGATTTCCTGGAATTGAACACACTTCGCTATCGCGTGGAAGATCGCGCGATCGCGATGACTTAAGTTGTGGAGTTGTCGCGATCGCGTGAGGAAGTGCGCGATCGCGCAGGCTTACAGACCAGAACCAGAATCTCGACTGCAAAATCAGTTTTTGGCACACAAATCACACCAATTCAACTTGTTGTTCAGTTCTAAAGCTTCCAAAGGGTGTTTTCAACTAAGGTAAACAATTCCCAATGGTTTTTCCAATCAAACAACGAACAAACAACTCGTTTTCAAGAATTCAGAGTATGTTCTTCAAATTTTCAAGAACTTCAAAATTTTCAAAGTTCGATTTTCATTCCGCTACTCCGAATGATGATATGGGGATATCAAAATGACGGGGAAACTACATAGAACAATCCCCGATACCAAAGAACCAAGAATTCACAACACAAAACAAGTTCTATTAAATTTTGTGAATTCTCAACTTTTGAGATTTGGTTTTCAAGATTTTGATTCACGACTTCAAATCGTGTTTTGAGGGTACCAAATCAACGGGAATATGATATCAAACAATCCCCAGTAACAAACAACAACAAAATCGCTACAACAAACGATTTCTAGCAATTTTTTTGTGATTTTCAAATTTTTGGATTTTTTGTTTTTCTTCAAAATCAAGAACAAACAACACAAGGATAACAACAACAAGAACAAGACCGAGGATTCGTAAGAACGAAGCCTAGCCGTGCTCTGATACCAACTGATGTAACCTAAAATACGCGGAAGCTCAAACGATACGAAAATGCGGAAGCTAAAACGAGATAGGCGATATCGATGAAGATATCGAGATAAAAAGCAAGACGAGGCTTGAAACGTTTACCTAAGTAGCACCGAGGAACTTGTCTCGATACACCCCGGGTGAAGTCAAGGATCACCTATACTATGCAACTACCCTCAAGAGACACTCGGCTCTCGCAAATAGAATGATCAAAGAGGTTTCGATGTTCAACTTGGAATCCACCAAGTGAAATCATGCCCGCTCACGGGTTCTTCATTGAGATTCACTCAAGAAAATATATCATTCTACATTCAAGGTTGGTTCCAAAGCAATAAATGAATGAATGGGGTATTTATAGTTTCCCCTTACAACATTTGCCAAGTTTCTGGTCCGCACTGCTCAAATGGCCTTCGCGATCGCGTGGATGGATATGCGATCGCGTGGATGCTTAAATTCAGAGGCTTCGCGGTCGCGTCTTGTTGAGCGCAATCGCGCAGGACAATTCACTTCTCATCGCGATCGCGTGAGTGGCGTCGCGATCGCGCAGAGGAAATGTTGGCGCCAGGCAGTGAGCTCAGAAATGCTGCCCTGTTTTGCTCTGCTTTGGCTCCCCTGTTTCCTGCACTAGTTTCAGCCCTGTTTCCACGTTGATTGAGCTTCAACGCATGGTCTTCAAGTCGTCTCCCGAGCTCATATCATCCATGCCTTGACTCCCGGACCAAGTGTAGGTGTCGATGCAATTTGGGCTGCATCAACTCCACTCCACATGTTGATCACACTTTGAGGAGGGATTGGTTTGTTGATTTTGAGCTTAAGATTCAAGGGGATTTTGGTAGCTTGATCTTGCATTTCCCATCTTCCCATGACCTATTTGCTCATTATCTTGTTGAGTGCATGTTGATCTTTAACCAAGTGCTTATGGTTCTCTTTGGAGACTTGATATTCATAATTGTTATTGATGCTTGGTTATATCACAAGAGTGTGTTTTCCACACTTCTTGCACTAACCTACTTTCAAAGTAGGAAATCTTGTGTTTGCTTGTCGTTGCTTATAGGTTCTAAGCTCCATGTTAAGGAAAGGGAGATCTTGGAAGAGACCTATGTCCAAGTGACGATCAAGGGTTACAAGGGAGGAGAGCATTGGGCACCCCGAAGAGATGATGCCATGGACGTGAATGCAATGATTTCGAGGACGAAATCTTCTCAAGAAGGGGAGGATGATAAGACCCAAATCAAGCCAAGACACCTTTCCAACATATATCAAGCTTGGAAGAGGCAAAGGATGCAAGGGCAAGAGCTTCGGGGATGAATCAAGCATGTTTAGGCGATGGAGCACCGGTGCTCCACCCCACAGGCAGCCAGGCGCTCCGCCCAGGCAAACCAGGCGCTCCACCTGAGATGCACTTGGCCCGGGCGCTCCGCCCAAGCCCCTCCACTGCCCAACTTGGCGGGCGCTCCGCCCAACCTCTGGGCGCTCCGCCCCAATTGCTGTGATGCGGGATTTTGCTAGTGTTGAGACTATTTTGACCCTACGTGGTCCTTTATTTCCTAAGCCTAAGTGTGGGCATTTTAGACCTTTCAAAGGGTATCTAACAACACCTATAAATAGCTAGTAGCTTGTCTTATTTCATTAGCTAACTTTGATGATTAAACAAACAATTGTGTTGAGAGTTGAACTCTTTGATTGAGTGAATGAAACCTTTGATGGGACTTGTTCTTCCTCTAGCGGATCTAGATGAATTCCAATCCCCCCCCCCCCGATCATTCTACTTGCGTGCTCGCGTTAGCTCGAGGGTAGTTGCCTAGTGTAGGTGTTCTTGTCATCTTCTCGGGGTGTAACGGAACTAGTTCTCCGTTGCTACTTGAGATTATCGTACGAGTTACGTCTCGCTTTTATCTTTTACTTTTTCCGCGTATTTGATTCTTATCATCTTGTCTCTTAGTAATCACAATGGCAAGATCAATCAACTAATGCGCCCAAGTAATGGTTCGGAATGGAGTTAAAGTGACTCGATGTACGGAAGCTAATTTAGTGCGCACTTGAAGCAAGCAAATTCTACGACTTTAAGTATAGACTTCAAGACACACAAACATCCTAAGAGATCAAAGATTAGTGTTAATAAGATAGGACAATTACCCTAGAAACACTAACCAAGAAGCCCGTGGACGATTAACAATGGAAACCTAGGCAAAAAACTACCCGGGAACAAGTAACAGTGGGAGGCGCTCCGCCTACCAAAGTCCAGAGAAGGAACTTTGCTGAGGCGGTCCGCCTAGATCCTGAGGCGGTCCGCCTAGGCCAATTTCCTGCAACTTTGCATAGCGCGTTTTGGCTCGTTTCGCACCCAAAAATCCAACGTTTCCGAGGTGTTTTTCCAATCCAAGGTTCCCAAATGTTGTATCAATTACAAAGAACAATTCCCAATGATTTTTAACAAACCCCAATAAAAAACAACGAGTTCACCATGTTCATCTTCTTCAAGAACACAAGGGTTTGTCAAAAGGGTTTTAACAAGGATTGCGATTCATCAAATTCGATGTTATACAACTCCGATTCACATGAAATTTGTTTCTATTTGTTTGTTTTTCATTGGAGAACAATCCCCGGTACTCAATTCCAAAACCCCACAATCACACAATCCACAATCAATCAATTCTCTCAAGAACAAAGGGTTTTGGGAGGGTTTATCAATTTGGGGTTTCAAATTTTCAATGCGATCCAATCCAAACAATTTTGGTACCCAAACGTCGGGTTATCCACAAGGATCAACAATCTATAACACCCATAACATAATTCATCCAATCCAACAAGATACACCAAATTTTTGAATTTTCAATTTTTCAATTTTTTTGTGTTTTTCTTCTTTCAATAACAAGAACAAGGAAACTAAAGATAGAATGAACAAGGAACGAGGGTTTGTAAGAACAAATCCCGAGCCTTGCTCTGATACCAAGATGATAAGGACCAAATAGGTGGAAGCGATAAACTAAGATGCGGAAGCAACAATCACAAGATAACAAGAAAGTAAGGGATTGGGGAGAATAGAAATAGAAGAAAGAACGAATCACACTAAACAATTAGATTGATTCAAAAGGGAGAAGAGACTTGAACCATTAAACGGGACTCTCACTAGCGGAGATCCACCATGGATTCAACGTAAGAGATACATGAAGTCAACGCTTCAACAAGAAAGGCCAAGCCTATTCTATCTTCTCAATTCTATCTTCAAAACTAGCTAGTGTTTGAAATGGCTAAGTGAAGTATTTATAGGCTTCACTTAGGGCTAATAAAAGGTCTAAGATACCCCCAAAGTGGGCTAAAAATAACTAAGGACACGCAGGGCTATAATTGGAAGTTCAAGCAAAAAGCAATAAAATCCCGCATGTGGGTTCCAGGGGGAGGCGGTCCGCCTAGTAGGGGGAGGCGGCCTGATGCCGGGAAAATTGGAGCCAAAGCGCCAACCATCAAGAGCCAAGCTCAAGAGCACAAGGAGTATACATCAAGGGCTCCCGAGGAGGATCCGAGAGTGATTTGGAGTCATGAACTTGATCATCATCGAGGGAGGGCCAACTACGGACCAAGGGGGAACACCTAGAGTCCATTTTGAGCCATTTCAAGACCTCCCAGGATGAGGCGGACCGCCTACACAAAGAGGCGGACCGCCTAGACAAATTCAAGCTTCAGGATCAGAGGAGGCGGACCGCCTAAAGGCACTAGGCGGACCGCCTAGTTGGCTGCAACTCTCTGGAAGTTGAAGACAGGCGGAGCGCCTAGAGGGGGAGGCGGACCGCCTACCCCTGTGTGTGCATTACGGGAATTTCCTTCATTTTGATGTGTATTTCCTACTTTAGCCCTAAGTGGCCTTTATTGTTTTAACCCACTTTGGGGGTATTTTAGACATTACATAGGGCATGGGAGAAGACTATAAAAGTCCCCCTTAGTCTTTCATTTCATTTAGACAATCTTGAATATTGATGAAACATGAGCTATGCTCTCATTTGAACCCTTGTTGGGAACTTGAATTCAATTGGTGGAATCCAATTTGAACTTCATCCATCTTTGATCATTCTATTTGCAAGGGTCGAGTATCTCTTGAGGATAGTTGCATAGCGTAGGTGATTCCTTGACATTCCCCGAGGTGTAGCGAGACAAGTTCCTCGTTGCTACTTAGGTAATCGTTCGAGTCTCGTCTCGTTTTTATCTTTATCTTTATCGCTTCCGCATTATTTATCTCGTGTTTAGCTTCCGCGTGTTTTGCCCTGCATCAGTTGGTATCAGAGCACGGCTAGGCTTCGTTCTTACGAATCCTCGGTCTTGTTCTTATCATTGTTATCCTTGTGTTGTTTGTTCGTGAAATTAGAAGAAAAACAAAAAAATCCAAAAATTTGAAAATAAAAAAAAATAAAAAAAAAACTGCTAGAAATCGTTGGTTGTAACGATTTTATTGTTGTTTGTTATCGGGGATTGATTGATATCATATTCCCGTTGATTTGGTACCCTCGAAACACGATTTGAAGTTGTGAATCGAAAAATCTTCAAAATCAAATCTCAAAGTTGAAAATTCACAAAACTTGCTAGAACTTGTTTGATGTTATGATTTCTTGGTTGCTTGGTATCGGGGATTCTTCCTTATAGTTACCCCGTCGTTTTGATACCCCCATAACATCATTTGGAGTAGCGGAATGAAAATCGAAGTTTTGAAATCTTGAAGTTTATGAAATTTCTTGAAGAACTTGCTCCAAATTCTTGAAACAAGTTGATTGTTGGTTGTTTGTTGGATTAAACCATTGGGGTTTGTTTGTTGTAGCATATAACACCTTTGGGTATCATCAAAAGTGCAAAACAACTCAAAAACCATTGAAAAATTGGGTGCCAAAAGCCAAGAACGCGTTGTTGCACGTTGCAGGAAATGCAAGTAGGCGGACCGCCTACATTTTGAGGCGGACCGCCTCCCTCTGATAAGCTCTCTGGAAATCTCTGGGCGGACCGCCCACTTAGTGAGGCGGAGCGCCTCTTTCTGGAGCGTGTCCGGTTAGTTGTTTTTCGTAGGTTTTCGCTTTTTGTTGGCTTGTATCCCTTCCGGCTAGTACTTTTCAAGTAACACTCCTACTTTACTAGTACTAGTTCATTGAGCGTATGATGCGGGGCAAATCG
This sequence comes from Petunia x hybrida, assembly GCA_037355625.1. Classification (NCBI taxonomy): domain Eukaryota; kingdom Viridiplantae; phylum Streptophyta; class Magnoliopsida; order Solanales; family Solanaceae; genus Petunia; species Petunia x hybrida. Next base: position 5,278,032 of record JBBBVM010000609.1, read on the forward strand.
AGCCAAGACACTAACCATCAAGGACCAAGCTTGAGAGCACAAGGAATGCAAGTCAAGGTCTCCGGGAGCGACTTGAAGATCATGCATCGGAGCACCAAGGAAGGAGGAGAGCACAGCACGGTCAGGCGGAGCGCCTAGAAGCCAGGCGGAGCTCCCAGCGTCAAGGCACTCTGGGCGGAGCGCCCAAATTCCAGGCGGAGCGCCCAGGGTGGAGCGCCCAGCTCTAGGAGGAGCGCCCAGCTAACAAAGGGTTCAGGCGGAGCGCCCGGATTCCAGGCGGAGCGCCCAACGCTGAAGCTTGGATGATTTTTGGAGTGAAGTTACTAGTTTAGCCCTAGGTGTTCTACTATGTCCTAATTAGCTTTGGGGGCATTTTTGTCATTTCACTATGTCTTGTGAAAAACTATAAATAGAACACTTAGTCTTCATTTCTCATTAGTTTTACATTGTATGAACATAGAGAGAAGAGAGAACTAAGAGAAGGCCGAGCCTTTCTTGTTGAAGCCCGAGGCTTCGTGTATGTCTCGACTTGGAGCCTATGGAAATTCATCGCTAGTGTGAATTCCTTGTAAGGTTCGAGTTTCACTTTCTTCCTTGGATAATTAAATTCTTGTTTGAATTGTTTATCCGTTCTTTCTTCTAATTCTTGTCTTCCTAGTCTTAAATTTCTCGATATCTTTGATATCACGTTATCACATTTACTTGCTTCCGCTCGTTTATCGTATAGTTAGCTTCCGCGTAGTTTTGCCCCTTATCAGTTGGTATCAGAGCAAGGCTCGGGTTATGTTCTTACAAACCCCCGTTCCTTGTTCAACATGTTAGTATTGTTGTGATTGTTGTGTTTGTTCTTGAAAATTTGAAGAAAAACAAAAAAATTGAAAAACTAGAAAATTGAAGAAAATTTGGTAGATCGGGTTGGAATCGAATCCCCAAGTGTTAAAAAGTATTGGGGTTTGTTCCTTATTGTATTCCCGTCGTTTTGATACCCACATATCGTGTTTTGGTGTTACGAATCAAAATTTCCAAAATCAAAATCCAAAAAGTTTGAAAATTCTTGAAAACGCTTCAATCTTGAATCGAAGCTTGTTGTTGTTTGTTTGGAGTTGAAAACTATTGGGGATTGGTTGTTATAGTTGTATACACCATTGGGTATCATTGATTTGTTGTATCGGGTTGAAATCGAACCAAAAAGTTGGCCAAAATCACCAAAACCCGTTGTTGAAAAATGCTGAAATCGCGTCCAGGCGGAGCGCCTAATCTTGGGCGGACCGCCTAGCCTTCTTGGCAGTAGGGACAGCCAGGCGGAGCGCCTCACACCCAGGCGGAGCGCCTCCCTTCACTGGGCGGAGCGCCTCCCCCACTGGGCGGAGCGCCTAGCCCTGAAACGGCTCCGTTTGGTTTCGTTTCGCTTCTTTTTGTGTTCCGTTGGTTTCCTAACTTCTTGGTTAGTGTTTCTAGGGTAATTGGCCTACTCCATTGACACTAATCCTTGAGCGTATTAGGACACTCGTGCGTAGAGGAGATTAGAATTCAAAGAAGAGTCGTAGAACTCCTTTTGGCCTCAAGTGCGCACTTTAAATAGCCGTCCGTACATCGAGTCTCATTAACTCCATTCCGAACTTTAACTTGGACATACTAGTTGTGATTACCTTGGTTCCCAAGTTGTTAAGGCTCGCCTTTGAGTGTTCATATATCGAGTGAAACACGTGAGGGAGTGACTTTTGGGAGGTTAATCTTGTGGTGTTGCAACAATGTCGGATAATGATGATGGAGTAGATTATGGCTCTTGTGGGGATGATGCGAGTTGTTATGACTCGTATGGTGATGGTGGAGACTATGGTTCCTACGATGGTGATGATGGGCATTGCTATGATGATTCGGGGAACTATGGCTCGTATGAGGATGAAGCGGGTCACTATGATGATCGTGAAGATGATGAAGACTATGAAGCTCGTGATGATGAATGTGATGATGCCTATGCTTCTAGTCAAGAAACCGAAGATGGTGACGCTTCAAGGTACATTGATCCTACTTACTCTTCTTGTGAAGAATTTGATATTGTTGAAAGTGACATAGATAGAGTTGATGATGATGTTGAGCATATGGGTTATTCTTATGCATCTTCTCTTAGTGTTGCTAATGGTGTGCAAGGGAGTAGTAGAGGACCTTCCATTAGTATGGGAGGTGGTGGTGGTTGTTCCGTGGGAAAGAAGAAGCTTGAATCTTCTAGGTACGCTAAGCGGCCTAATGCTTCTAATTCCCATGAGGAGGTTGGTATGATAGATGGTGTTGCTTTTGCAACAAAGGGGTTATATGCCGTGAGGGGCGTGGATGATTGTAGTAGGGGTAGTACTATGGGCTATGGAACCAAGGCGAGAGGCACTTATGGGTTCCATGGCAAGGCTCCTTCCTCGACTTCCAACAACATTTCTAATGTTGGAAGAGTGACGGGAAGTGGAGGTTGTTCTAGTGGTGTTGCCACTAGTGGAGGGATAAGGAAGACCCAAGTTGTCGGAGTTGACACTTATGGGCGTTCAAGTTCTCACTTGGATGCCAATCTACGAAACTTGGGTAGATGTAGGTTCGTTGTTGAGGTAGATGGTATTGGAGGATACTTGCTCAAAATTGGTGGTACCGATGCCAATTGTATTAGCACCTCTTTGGTTGATAGGCTTAGGATACCATGCCATAAGCTAGAGCATCCTTATGAGTATGATGGAGTGTGGGTTTCTAAGGAGGCTCGGGTACTCATATCTCATAGGAACTATAAATGCTATGTGTGGTGTGATGTGTATCCCATGCGTCATATTGATGTGTGGATAAGTGATCGGTGGTTGGAGGGGAAGAGGGTGCAATATAGTGTGGTGAAGGATGCGTATCTTGTGGGCGTAGGGCAAAGAGTTTATGACTTTGTGCCTTACCGGGCGAAGAGCCAAGTGCCTACTAGTGCACCTTCTTTTGCTAGGCAAAGGGGCAAGGAGCAAGAACTTCATCCCATGGTTGACAACGTGCAAACAAGAAGTCCTACAAACACAAGCAATGGTGGGACATGTGCTAGAAAAGGGTTGATAGACATCAACAAGGTGAACCCGAAACCGCAAGTTTCAATTCCAAATGGTTCACCAACAAAGAAGAAGGAGACATCAAGTGATGAGTCTCCAAGTCCTAGATTCCGGGTTGACGTGAAAAGTCCACCTACTCCGGCTATGGGTATTCTTGGGCCTCATCCCAATTCGCCCAAATTTGAGAGACAAAAGATTGAGAGGAGTAAGGGAGCGACCGGTGACAACTCTCGAGTGGAAAAAGGAGAGGTTGTGTTGAGTGATGTGAGTGGGTTGTCACCACCAAAATCTACACCCAGCCTTGGAAAAAAAATGAGGGAAAAGAAAGAGGGAAAAAGAAAAATTGAGAGTGAGGGCACCCCTTATTCTAACCTTAACCCTTTATCTTTTTCTTCTTTGTGCTTGAATTTTTTTGTAGGGATTCTTGGAGGCAAACCGATGGAGCCTCAACCATGTTCCGAGATGGAAAGACAAGGTGAAGGCGATGCCGAATGTGAGCTACAAGGTGAAGACGTTCATGACACTTCAAAGGTATGTGTTAGTTCTTCCTCCCTTGAGCATGATACTTCCTTGTCTTGTGATGTTGTTAGTGAGCACTCTAGGCTAGTTGATGATTTGCATGACTATAATGTGTTTGCAACTAGCGTAGAACCTTTGGGTCAACTTGTGTGTGCAAATGAACCACTAGTTGAGAGGGTTGAAAGGCCACATTATGATGTGAGCTCGGTTTTCCTTGAACCTCTCTTTAGTGAAAATGTTGAAGTTGACCTTGTTTGTGAACCTTGTTATGACACCCCACCCATGTTTGATAAAGGAGAAGATGAATTGCATGATTATCCTATTCTTCCCTTTGATTGCTTATTTGCTAGCGGTGGTATCTTGTGTCGTAGTGAGGAAGTTCGTAACCTTGAGGAGTCTCTTGAGAATGAGATAGATCGACTTGTGTTCGATGACTCCTCAAGTGTAGATGTGATCTCTAGATTGAGAACTTCACCTTTGCTTGCTAGCGAGCTTGAGAAGTGCGCCTATACCAATCCTTTGTATGAGGGCAACTTCAATGAACATGGTGAATTGTATCAAGCTAGAGTAGAGTGTGAGTTTGGACCTCCATGGATTGGAATGCCTAACTCTATGGATAACCCATTGTTTGAGACCTCCCTTGGGAGTTTGTCTAGTGACGAGGGTTGTCTTGGAGGAGTATTTGGAGGTGAGGAGGTACCTCTCGGTGTGTGTAAGAGTGCTTCTAAGAAGGGGAGTGGAGTAGTCGATGTTAGTTGTGAATTGAACTATTTTGCTTACTCCATCCCGTATGTTGAGCACACCTTGAGTGTTGGGCATGCTAAAGCCAATGTGTCACGTTGTGATAAAATTGATTTGAAGGCTTGGTGTGTTGATAGTAAGCTTAGGGGTCATAAGACATTTGATTGCTACATGTTTCATGACTTTGATCTCTTTGCTTGTTTTGATGATGAGTGCTTGTTCTTTGTGAGCCAAAAATTTATTGTTTCCTTTGGGAACATACGCTTTTTAATTGGTATTGATACTTGGCTCTATCACAAGAGTGTGTTTTCCACACCACTTGCACATATTCGTGTTAAGCTAACCTACTTGTGAAGTAGGAAATTTTGGTTGTGCTTGCTTTGATTGTAGGATTTGATGGTGTGATTTCGAGGACGAAATCCTTTCAAGAAGGGGAGGATGATGCGGGGCAAATCGAGCCAAGACACTAACCATCAAGGACCAAGCTTGAGAGCACAAGGAATGCAAGTCAAGGTCTCCGGGAGCGACTTGAAGATCATGCATCGGAGCACCAAGGAAGGAGGAGAGCACAGCACGGTCAGGCGGAGCGCCTAGAAGCCAGGCGGAGCTCCCAGCGTCAAGGCACTCTGGGCGGAGCGCCCAAATTCCAGGCGGAGCGCCCAGGGTGGAGCGCCCAGCTCTAGGAGGAGCGCCCAGCTAACAAAGGGTTCAGGCGGAGCGCCCGGATTCCAGGCGGAGCGCCCAACGCTGAAGCTTGGATGATTTTTGGAGTGAAGTTACTAGTTTAGCCCTAGGTGTTCTACTATGTCCTAATTAGCTTTGGGGGCATTTTTGTCATTTCACTATGTCTTGTGAAAAACTATAAATAGAACACTTAGTCTTCATTTCTCATTAGTTTTACATTGTATGAACATAGAGAGAAGAGAGAACTAAGAGAAGGCCGAGCCTTTCTTGTTGAAGCCCGAGGCTTCGTGTATGTCTCGACTTGGAGCCTATGGAAATTCATCGCTAGTGTGAATTCCTTGTAAGGTTCGAGTTTCACTTTCTTCCTTGGATAATTAAATTCTTGTTTGAATTGTTTATCCGTTCTTTCTTCTAATTCTTGTCTTCCTAGTCTTAAATTTCTCGATATCTTTGATATCACGTTATCACATTTACTTGCTTCCGCTCGTTTATCGTATAGTTAGCTTCCGCGTAGTTTTGCCCCTTATCAGCGTATAGGGTTTTCGTGCTTAGAGGAGAGTAGGCCTCAAAGAAGACTCGTAGTTTAATTTTGCTTCAAGTGCGCACCTAAATAGCCTAGCGTTCATCGAGTCCCATCAATTCCACTCTTCCCGAAGAGTATTTGGTTCTTGTGAACTTGGTTGGTTATCGAGGAGGTTGTTCAACTACGAGGAAGCCATTGAATCAAGTTTGAGTGATAAATCCCCCACCACTAAACGAGTGAACCCGAGCGACAAGCAAAGGTGAGGGAGTGAGTGAGGACTTTTATTCTAACTTCTTTATCTTATCCTTGATTTTTGTAGGTACATGGCCGGAGACGTATACGATACCATAAAGGTACCGGTAAGCACTTTGGTCAACCTCTTGACCGAGGTGAGATCCATAAGCTCGAGGTTTGATCGCCTCATAGAGGAATGGACCCCGAGTGTCCGCAATGGTACCGAAGGAGGTACTAGTGATGAAGTGTTGGGCATTTCCCAACCGTTGGGCATTCCCCAACAAGTGGGCACTCCCCACGGCTTGGGCAATCCCAAGTAGAAGTAACTACTCACTCTAGGAGTAATTCTACTACTCTTAGGAGCCAACCCATGGCAAATGAGGGAGTTGGGGAAAGTGAGCGAGGTGATGACCTTCTTAGACCTCATCCCCATACACTTGCACATGAGAGCGAATTGAAAGAAAGAAGAGGAGAGGAAAAACAAATTGAGAGTGAGGGCACCCTTTGTCCTAACCATACAATATCTTCTTCTTCTTGCTATAGCTTTTGTGTAGGTACCCTTGGAGGCGAGCTATTGGAGCCTCAACCGTTTGCCTTGGAAGGAAGACAAGAGGATGGAGATCATCATTGTGAGCTTCGTGACGGAGGAATTGAATGCGACACTACAAGCTATGTGAGTGCTCACGGGAGCGACTCAAATGTAAGTGTTACCTTCCCTTCTCATGAAAATGTTAATCCCTTGTCTTGTGGAGACTCAAAACTAGTTGTTGCTTGTGATGCCTATATTGACCACGCAACTAGTGAAGAGTCTAGTGGTCAACTTGTGATTGCGTGTGACCCGCTAGTAGAGAGGAATGAAAAGCCACATCATGATGTGAGCCCGGTATTCAAAGAACCTCTCCCTAGTGAACGTGTGTTAGTTGACCTTGCTTGTGACCCTTGTTATGACACCCCACCCATATTTGATAAAGGGGAAGAAGAGATATGTGAGTCTACCCTTGTTGGTATAATTGATTTTGGTGGATTTGTGTGTCGTAGTAAGGATGAAAGAGACCTTGAGGAGTCCAAATTGCATGAATTGGACAAAGCTGTCTATGATGACTCCTCAAGTGCGGATGATGAACCTAGCTTTGATAATATGCCTTTACTTGACCATGAAATTGAGATGCATGCTTTTACTAATCCTTTGTTTGAGAGCATCCTTATTTGTGGTGGTGGGTTGTATCGAGCTAGAGTTAGGAATGAGTTGGAACCTCCGTGGTGTGAGGGATTTGATCCCATAGACAACTCTTTGTTTGAAGCTTCGGGTGAGGTAGATGATTCTTCTAGTGACCCTACTCTTGTTGATGCGGGTTACGATGATGAAGAGGCCATTAATAATGCCTTCCTTGAGAGCTTGCCTTGTGAGAGGGGTTGTCTCGAGGATGAAATTGGAGGTGAGGAGGTATCTCTTAGTGTGAGTATGAGAGCTTTTAAGAAGGGGAGTGGGGTGATTGATTCTAGTTGTGAATTGACTTACTTTGCCTATCCCATCCCGCATGTTAACCACACTTTGAGAATTGAGCATGCCGAACCCATTGTGCCACATTGTGAAAGCATTGCATTAAAGGTTTGGCGTGTCGATCATGAGCTTAGGGGTCATAGGAAACTTGATTGTGTAATCTTGAATATTCTATGTCCTAATGATCTCTTTGCTTGTTATGGTTGTGAGTGCTTGTCATTGGTGAGCCAAGAACTTATTGTCTCCTTTGGGGACATAAGCTTTTTGATTAGTATTGATACTTGGCTCTATCACAAGAGTGAATTTTCCACATCCCTTGCATTCACTCTTGTTGGACTTGCCTACTCGCGTAGTGGGACGTTTTGGTGTGCTAATCTTGAACTTAGGGATCATAGGGATTTTGATAACTTGCTTTTGCATATTTCACGCACTATTGATCGCTTTGTTTGTTCTTGTGTTGGGTGCACTTCTTGGATGAACCAAGTAATTGTTAGTTCCCTTGGGAACATGAACTCCTTTATGGCTATTGATACTTGGTTATACCATAAGAGTGTGTTTTCCCACACTTGTGGCACTAACCTACTCTTGTAGTAGGAGTTTTGTTTTTGTTTTGTGCTTGTCTTTAATTGTAGGACTTGATGGTTTGATTTCGAGGACGAAATCCTTTCAAGAAGGGGAGGATGATGCCGGGAAAATTGGAGCCAAAGCGCCAACCATCAAGAGCCAAGCTCAAGAGCACAAGGAGTATACATCAAGGGCTCCCGAGGAGGATCCGAGAGTGATTTGGAGTCATGAACTTGATCATCATCGAGGGAGGGCCAACTACGGACCAAGGGGGAACACCTAGAGTCCATTTTGAGCCATTTCAAGACCTCCCAGGATGAGGCGGACCGCCTACACAAAGAGGCGGACCGCCTAGACAAATTCAAGCTTCAGGATCAGAGGAGGCGGACCGCCTAAAGGCACTAGGCGGACCGCCTAGTTGGCTGCAACTCTCTGGAAGTTGAAGACAGGCGGAGCGCCTAGAGGGGGAGGCGGACCGCCTACCCCTGTGTGTGCATTACGGGAATTTCCTTCATTTTGATGTGTATTTCCTACTTTAGCCCTAAGTGGCCTTTATTGTTTTAACCCACTTTGGGGGTATTTTAGACATTACATAGGGCATGGGAGAAGACTATAAAAGTCCCCCTTAGTCTTTCATTTCATTTAGACAATCTTGAATATTGATGAAACATGAGCTATGCTCTCATTTGAACCCTTGTTGGGAACTTGAATTCAATTGGTGGAATCCAATTTGAACTTCATCCATCTTTGATCATTCTATTTGCAAGGGTCGAGTATCTCTTGAGGATAGTTGCATAGCGTAGGTGATTCCTTGACATTCCCCGAGGTGTAGCGAGACAAGTTCCTCGTTGCTACTTAGGTAATCGTTCGAGTCTCGTCTCGTTTTTATCTTTATCTTTATCGCTTCCGCATTATTTATCTCGTGTTTAGCTTCCGCGTGTTTTGCCCTGCATCACGGCCGCCTGGAAGTCTTCAAGCCTCTGGATCTGGGGGAGGCGGTCCGCCTAGGTGGGGAGGCGGTCCGCCTAGCAACCTTCAAGTCTCTGGATTCTGGGAGGCGCCCCGCCTCAGCTGGGAGGCGCTCCGCCTCTTTCTGGAGCTGCTTTGGGTGTCTCATTTTGTGTCTCTTGAGCCTCTCCAAGTGTCCTAGAGGGTCCTCCATCCATGGCACACCAAAACATGCTCTTTAAGTTGCTTTCGGGGGCCTTGGCTTGTTTCCTTTGTGCTCTCACGCTTAGCTCTTGATGGTTGGCGTTTTGGCTCGATTTGGGTCTTATCAGTCAATCATTGAGACTAGCCCTTTGTCCAAAAGCATGGTGGCAATTCCACCTTCTTCATCCACCGGTGGCATATGTGCCATGATGCAACCGGGCGAGCTCCTAAGAGGTAATGATGGCAACAAGTTTCTCCTATGCTTAGTGCACAAAGGTATGATCCTTAACTCTAATTGTGATTTTTCTTCTAGTCCTTTACCTAGTGCTTTGAAAAATGTTTTGGAGAACTTTGGGGACATGTTCCCGGAAGAGATGCCCGATGGCTTACCTCCCTTGAGGGGTATTGAACATCAAATCGATTTTATTCCGCGCTCTCAAATCCCGAACAAGCCGGCTTATAGAAGCAATCCCGAGGATACGAGGGAGTTGCAAAAACAAGTTGATGACTTGCTTTCAAAAGGCTTGTTGAGGGAAAGTTTGAGTCCTTGTGCCGTACCGGTCATTCTTGTCCCAAAGAAGGACGGCACTTGGAGAATGTGCGTAGATTGCCGAGCCGAGAATGTGCTTAGATTGCCTTTAAGAGTGCACTGCAACCATTTCTACCAAAAGCCATAGCTGTTGTGATGCAGCCCGAAGTGCTGATCAGCCGAGGAGGCCAATTACCCGAAGTCAAGCTAAGCTGCTCCATGACATGCACGTCCAGCTGACTACGATGGGAAGAAGCATGTGTTCGGAAGAGGAATTGCCAAGTGATGAAACCAAGGGCTACATCATCAAGTTCGAGCCCGATGACAAAGTTCCCGAACAGCAGCTCTTGACCCCGGGCAGCGCAGAGCCGAACACAACATCATGTGTTCGAAGCTAAGTCAGCGCCCGATGACAAATGTGTTCGAGCAGGCAATAGAGAACCGAAGCCAGGCTCACCGAAGTCAAGAACCGAAGCCAGGCTCACCGAAGTCAAGGTTGCCGAACACATTTTTAACTCAGCCCTGCGTGGCTTATTTTTATTGGTCGACTGTGACCTATTTACTAGTTTACCCTTAGTATTTCCTATATAAACCTTACTTCCTTACATTGTAAGTAGCTAGTTTTTGGATATTGATGAATTGAATGAAAGTGCCGAGCACATTTCTTCTTGTCTCCGACGTGAGCAAAACCCCGGTGAGGGCTTTTAAGGACTTGTGGCTTTCGGTTAGTCCGATTGAACATTCCTCTTGATCATTCAGTTTGCAAGAGGCAATGATCTCTTGAGGATTGTTGCATAGTTAGGGTGATTCTTGTCTCCCTTTTGATCGAGCTTTGGGACAGGTTCCCCTCTGTTCTTTCGAAAGAAGCAAGTTTTGTCTTGCTTTTTATCTTCTTCTTTACTTGTTCTTGTTCCGCGTTTGTGCTAAGCAACCCCTTCGGGAATTGCATTGCATCATCTTGGTATCAGAGCACGGTTTGAGTTTGTTCTTACAACCTCAATCCTGTTCATTATCTTCGTGCGTTTGTGTCTTTGTTTTCCTTTTCGTGTTCCTGAGTTTTGTTTGTTACTGTGTTGTTATCTGACAAAAAAAAAAAAGTGATAAAAAGAAAATTCAAAAATTGTGTTTGATTGTTGGTTGTTTGGGAAAAGCAATCTTGGATTCTTGTTCACCATCGAATTCTGATTCCAACGAATACCCGACGTACTGATTTCGTGACTAGGGTTTCTTGGTGAATTTTGGACTGTTTTTGAGCTTCATTGGTGACTGGAATTCGAACCACGGCTGTGTTGGAAGAGACCGATGAAGGTTGGTGGTTCTTGAGTGATTTGGGTTTGTTTGTTGCTTGAAATCGAAGTTCTTAAGTTGGAATCGTTGTTCGTACGCCGGAAACTTGTTACAAAATTTCGTAACAGTGTACGACACGACGAGCAAGTTCTTTGCTCGAAGAACTTCGTTTGATTTCCTCCGATGTTGCTGAGACCGGAGTTGAAGGCAACCCAGATCTTGTTAGAAATTCTTGGTCAGTGAACCGAAGCTGTTGAATCCGTACGCCGGAGCAAGGTTACTGTTCCATTGAAGAAGAAGGGGTAAAAGTTTGAATGTTCAAACCCCAGGTGAAAAATTGTCGGCTGAAAAAGGGAAAGTGGATAAGGTAAAACCCTATCCGTACCAAAGGGGACCACTCTTGTACGGACAGGAGTGGGTGTGATCGAAAAAGATTCCAAAGGGAATCAAAAAGGGTAGATTCTCCTAGGTTCTCACTTTCTTTCGTGTCAAATTCTGGTTGGTGGATCTTTTGAGTAATTGTCCTACTCGAGGTCGTACCAACTCATTTGAGCTGATAGGAACTCGTGCGAAGGGGTGACCGAAGTCCAAACTTTCGTAGAAATTTCTTTTGACTCCCCGAGCTCAGTAAAAAGCGTCCGTTCCATCGAGTCGAACATCACTTCACTCTTCCCGAAGAGACAGTGACTATTGTCGAACTTGAAGGATCTTAGAGGACCGATCAATTGGACGAGCCACTGTTAACAAGTCCTTGAGTGATCAAAAACCGAACCCATAAATTGAGTGGACCCGAGCGCCACCCATCAAAGGTGAGGGAGAGTGTGAGGTGATTTCTAACCTTAACAATTGTTTGATCTTTGACTTGTGCAGGTACCATTGCTGGAAACGAAGGCAAAGGCATTGAAAGGCCCGAAGTGTCGTTAGCCGATCTCATGGCTGCGATACAAAGTGTCAGTGCCGAAGTGAGAGGAGTTAGTGTTCGAGTAGCTCAACTCGAACAAGGAAGTGCGTCCGTGGCCAAAAATGGGTCCGGCGCTGGAACGAGCGAATCCACTCCGATGAAGCCAGAGCTGTATGCTGAGCTTCTTCGACAACATCAGTTGACGAGTGAAGCAATTCGAAGAGAGCTTAACTTAGGCAATCCCCAAGCACAACAAAACTTGGGCAATCCCCAAGCTGGAAATCAAAACTTGGGCATTCCCCGAGGAGAGAGGTTACCACTTCCAAGGATCCGAAGAGACCTTGGTTCTGTAACCGAAGAGGTTGATGAAGAGGAATTTCCCGAGGACGAGTATGAACGTGAGCTGCCATTCGCTCAACGAAGGCAAGCTCACCGAGGTCGTAAAAAGTTGGAGTTAAAGAAGGGTGATTGGGTTTGGGTTCACTTCCGAAAGGAACGTTTCCCGAACCTAAGGAAAGGAAAATTGGCTCCTCGAGGGGATGGTCCATTTCAAGTGCTGAGCAAAATAAACAACAATGCTTATGTCATCGACCTCCCAGGTGAGTATAATGTGTCCAACACCTTCAATGTTACTGATGTGACTCCTTGTGTTGTAGGCCAAACATCAGAAGCAGAGGATGACTCGATTTCGAGGACGAAATCCTCTCAAGAAGGGGAGGATGATGCAGCCCGAAGTGCTGATCAACCGAGGAGGCCAATTACCCGAAGTCAAGCTAAGCTGCTCCATGACATGCACGTCCAGCTGACTACGATGGGAAGAAGCATGTGTTCGGAAGAGGAATTGCCAAGTGATGAAACCAAGGGCTACATCATCAAGTTCGAGCCCGATGACAAAGTTCCCGAACAGCAGCTCTTGACCCCGGGCAGCGCAGAGCCGAACACAACATCATGTGTTCGAAGCTAAGTCAGCGCCCGATGACAAATGTGTTCGAGCAGGCAATAGAGAACCGAAGCCAGGCTCACCGAAGTCAAGAACCGAAGCCAGGCTCACCGAAGTCAAGGTTGCCGAACACATTTTTAACTCAGCCCTGCGTGGCTTATTTTTATTGGTCGACTGTGACCTATTTACTAGTTTACCCTTAGTATTTCCTATATAAACCTTACTTCCTTACATTGTAAGTAGCTAGTTTTTGGATATTGATGAATTGAATGAAAGTGCCGAGCACATTTCTTCTTGTCTCCGACGTGAGCAAAACCCCGGTGAGGGCTTTTAAGGACTTGTGGCTTTCGGTTAGTCCGATTGAACATTCCTCTTGATCATTCAGTTTGCAAGAGGCAATGATCTCTTGAGGATTGTTGCATAGTTAGGGTGATTCTTGTCTCCCTTTTGATCGAGCTTTGGGACAGGTTCCCCTCTGTTCTTTCGAAAGAAGCAAGTTTTGTCTTGCTTTTTATCTTCTTCTTTACTTGTTCTTGTTCCGCGTTTGTGCTAAGCAACCCCTTCGGGAATTGCATTGCATCATGTTGGTAGAGGCGCAACGCAACTCTTATACCGCCGGATCAACCCCAAATCGAGGTCCGTCCCTGACACCACCATGACCACCCCGAGCAACGCAACTCCTCCAGGGGGTGGACCCCACAACGGGCGGCTCCTTATGATGTGGGCCCAATCCTTGATAGCCCCGGGCCCAATCCTTGATAGCCCTGCATCACATGTTGACCACCTTAGGCAAGTGCTTGAAGCTTTGAGAGCCGAAAAGCTCTATGCAAATTTCAAAAAGTGTGCCTTTGGTGTGGAGAAGGTTGTCTTTCTTGGGTTTGTTGTGAGTGCCCAAGGAGTGGAGGTGGATGAGTCTAAGGTAGAGGCCATACGTGATTGGCCTACTCCTACTACCGTGACTCAAGTGAGGAGCTTTCATGGTCTTGCTAGCTTTTATAGGCGATTTGTGAAAGACTTTAGCTCCATAGCCGCTCCACTCACCGAATTGGTGAAGAAGGACCAACCCTTTGTTTGGGGAGAGCCTCAAGAGAAGGCTTTCCAAGAGTTGAAAGGTAGGTTGAGTACCGCCCCCCTATTGCAATTGCCCGACTTTGGGAAAGCATTTGAGGTTGAGTGTGATGCCTCGGGGGTGGGAATTGGTGGTGTATTAATGCAAGATAGCAAACCCATCGCCTACTTTAGTGAAAAGTTGAAAGGGGCCTCCTTGAATTATTCCACATATGACAAGGAGTTGTATGCCCTTGTGAGAGCCCTTGCCCATTGGCAACATTATCTTTGGCCTCGTGAGTTTGTAATCAAGAGTGACCATGAGTCACTCAAGCATTTGAGAGGCCAAGAGAAGCTCAATAAGCGGCATGCCAAGTGGGTTGAATTTATTGAGTCCTTTCCCTATGAGATCCAATACAAGAAAGGGAAGGACAATGTTGTGGCGGATGCGCTTTCTAGAAAGTTCGCATTAGCCACCACTCTCACCTCTAAGCTCATGGGATTCGAGAGCATCAAATTGATGTATGCTCATGATCCCAAGCTAAAGAGTGTCCATGCTGCTCTAGAGAAAGGGGAGAGAGTTGAAAAATACCAATGGTCTAATGGATTCATCTTTAAAAATGGTAGAGTGTGCATACCCGAGTCCTCATGGAGGGAATTGCTTGTGCAAGAGGCACATTGTGGAGGACTCATGGGTCATTTTGGGGCAAGAAAGACTTTGGCCGTTCTTCAAGAACAATTCCATTGGCCGAAGATGAGGGTGCATGTGGAGAAGTTTTGCACTAATTGCCTTGAGTGCAAGCGTGCCAAATCTAAATCCCGCCCTCATGGGTTATACACCCCGCTTCCCGTACCTACTAGCCCTTGGTTGGATATATCAATGGATTTTGTCATGGGATTACCAAGGACTAGGGGGGGCCACGATAGCATCTTTGTTGTCGTAGATAGGTTCTCAAAGATGGCTCATTTCATTCCGTGCAAGAAATGCGATGACGCCCAACATGTAGCTTCCTTGTTTGTTGAAAATGTCTTGAAGCTACATGGTGTGCCACAAACTATAGTGAGTGATAGGGACACTAAGTTCCTAAGCCATTTTTGGCGAAGTTTATGGGGTGCTTTAGGCACCAAGCTTTTGTTTTCCACGTCCCACCACCCACAAACCGATGGTCAAACCGAAGTGGTAAACCGAACCTTGGGTGCTCTTCTAAGGGCCATGACCCGAGGTAAGGCCGGGACGTGGATTGATAGATTGCCTATGATGGAGTTTGCCTACAATCGCACATTGCATAGCGCGATTGGCATGACTCCTTTTGAATGTGTTTATGGTTTTAACCCCTTGATTCCCCTTGATCTAACCCCTTTGCCAAGGGAAATGGTTGTTAATTTTGAAGGGAAAGGTCGAGCTAAGGCTTTGATGGAGCTACATGCTAAGGCAAAGAAGAATTTGGAGGAATCTTATGCTAAGGTTGCCTCCAAGAAGAACAAAGGACGCAAGAAGGTGGGACGCAAGAAGGGTGACTATGTGTGGGTGCACATACGGAAAGAAAGGTTTCCAAACCTTAGGAAAGGGAAGTTGGCACCCCGGGGAGATGGACCATTCCAAGTGCTCTCGAAGATAAACAACAATGCCTATGTGGTCGATTTGCCAAGTGAGTATCAAGTTTCTAATACTTTCAATGTTAGTGACTTGGTTCCTTTGAATGTAGGTAATGAAGAGGTCGTGAATGATGATGAAGAGGTCGTGAATGATGCTTCGATTTCGAGGACGAAATCCTCTCAAGAAGGGGAGGATGATAAGACCCAAACGGCCTCAAGACCTTTCACTCGGAGTCAAGCCAAGATAATCCAAGATACCCATCTTCACTTGACATGGAAGAGCATAGAAGAAGGCCCCAAGAGCAACTTGAAGACCATGCTTTGGTGTGCCATGGATTGAGGACCCTCGAGGACACTTGGAGAGGCTCAAGAGGCTCAAAATGAGACACCCCAAGAGGCTTCAGAACAAGGCGGAGCGCCTCCCAGCTGAGGCGGGGTGCCTCCCAAAATCCAGAGGCTTGGAAGTCAGGAGGCGGAGCGCCTCAGACAAGAGGCGGAGCGCCTCAGGAAAATCCAGAGAGCAAGCTGCAGCTAGGCGGACCGCCTCCCCACCCTAGGCGGACCGCCTCCCCCTGTTACTCACCTGCGGGGTTTTAATGACTTGTGTTTGAACTTCCTATTTTAGCCCTGCGCGGCCTTTATTTGTTTAAGCCCACTTTGGGGGTATTTTAGACCTTTTATTAGTCCTAAGTGAAGCCTATAAATACTTCACTTAGCCTCTTTCAAACATTACCTTACTTTGATTATTGATGAATAAAAATAGAGTTGAACTCTTTGGAAGAAACCTTTGTCTCTTGGTTGCTTGAATTCACTAGTGGAACCTAGTTGAGTCTTGAACCGTTAACCCGACCATTCGACTTGCGAGTCCGGTGTTGTCTCGAGGGTTGTTGCATAGTGTAGGTCCTTCTTGACGCCGATTCGAGGGTATCTCGGGACAAGTTCCCCGTGGTTACTTCGTAGGGAGTTCGAGTTGTGTCTCGCTCTCCTATCTTTATCTTTATTTCCGCGTTTCGTATTTGATTCCTATCATCTTGGTATCAGAGCCTGATAAGACCCAAAACGCCAACCATCAAGAGCTAAGCGTGAGAGCACAAAGGAAACAAGCCAAGGCCCCCGAAAGCGACTTAAAGAGCATGTTTTGGTGTGCCATGGATGGAGGACCCTCTAGGACACTTGGAGAGGCTCAAGAGACACAAAATGAGACACCCCAAGTAGCTCCAGGAAGAGGCGGAGCGCCTCCCAGCTGAGGCGGAGCGCCTCAGGCAGAATCCAGAGGCTTGCAAGTCACTAGGCGGCCGCCTCCCCCTACTAGGCGGACCGCCTCCCCCTGGAACCCACATGCGGGATTTTATTGCTTTTTGCTTGAACTTCCAATTATAGCCCTGCGTGGCCTTTATTATTTTTAACCCACTTTAGGGGTATTTTTGACATTACATTAGGAGTGTGGAACACCTATAAATACCACACTTAGTCATTTATTTCATTAGCTAGTTTTGGAGATAGAATTGAGAAGATAGAATAGGCTTGGCCTTTCTTGTTGAAGCGTTGACTTCATGTATCTCTTACGTTGAATCCATGGTGGATCTCCGCTAGTGAGAGTCCCGTTTAATGGTTCAAGTCTCTCCTCCCTATTGAATCAATCTAATTGTTAGTTTGATTCCTTCTTTTCTTCTATTTCTATTCTCCCCAATCCCTTACCTTCTTGTCATGGTTTGATTGTAGCTTCCGCATCCTTGTTACTTGCTTCCGCGTATTTGATCCCTATCATCTTGGTATCAGAGCAAGGATTGGAATTCGTTCTTACGAATCCACGTTCCTTGTTCAATCTATCTTTAGGTTCTTGTTTATTGCTTTTGAAAAGAAGAAAAACTACAAAAAAATTGAAAAGAAGAAAAAAACACCAAAAAAGTTTTTGATCATAGATTCTTGGATTGTTGCCTTTGTTGTTGAATTGTTATTGGGGTTTGTTCCTTATTGGAAACCCGTTCTTTTGGTACCCTATACGTTTGATTTGGAGTTGAAACACAAGAATTGGAAATTTTGAATCCCTTGAAAATTGAAAAGATTGAAACCCTAGCGATGAACATGGTGAATTCGTTGTTTTTGATTGGGGTTTGTTAAAATCATTGGGGATTGTTCTTTGTGATCAAAAACAACTTTGGGTATCATTGGATTGCGAAAACAAGTTGAAAACATTGGAGATTTGGGTGCAAAAGAACCAAAAACGCGGAGTTTGGAGCTGCTGGAAGTTGCACTAGGCGGACCGCCCCTGTGACTAGGCGGACCGCCCAAATTGTTGCTGCTCTCTGTATTTTGGGCAGGCGGACCGCCCACCCTGAGGAGGCGGACCGCCCACCCCTGAAGGGTGGCCGGGTTGTTTCGTTTCGCGTCTTTTTGTGTTCCGTTTGCTTCCTGACTTCTTGGTTAGTGTTTCTAGGGTATTAGTCCTACTTTATTAACACTAATCTTTGATCCTTTAGGGTGTTGTGTGTCTTGAAGTCTTTACTTAAAGTCGTAGAATTTGCTTGCTTCAAGTGCGCACTAAATTTGCTTCCGTTCATCGAGTCCCTTAAAACTCCATTCCGAACCATTACTTGGACGCATTAGTTGATTGATCTTGCCATTGTGATTACTAAGAGACAAGAGGGCCTTGAGTGGAAAAAGGCTTGAGTGGTGAGAACAATAGAGTGTGGTCACAAAAGCCAACGACCTTGAGTGTATACACGAGTGGAAAGAAAATTGAGTGACATCTTTGGAGTGATACACGTGAGGGAGTGAATTTGTGAGGTCCTTAACTCTTTGATTACAATTATGGCTTCGGATGATGATGATTGTGGAGGATATGACTCATACGGAGATGATGGAGACTATGGTTCCTATGGTGATGATGATGGGTATTGCTATGACGATTCCGGGAACCAAGGCTCATATGATGATGAAGCGGGTCACTATGTTGAATATGAAGATGAAGAAGACTATGGGGCTTGCGAAGACGAATGTGAAGAATCTTATGCTCCAAGTCAAGAATTTGAAGATGGTGACGCTTCGAGGTATGATGATCCTACTTACTCTTCTTGTGATGAATTTGAACATGATGATAGTGACGTAGAGAGAATTGATGATGAGGTTGATTATGAGGATTGTTCATATGCATCTTCTCTTGATGTTGCTTGTGGTGAGCAAGAGAGTAGTAGAGGACCTTCCATTAGTATGGGAGGTGGTGGTGGTTGTTCCATGGGAGATGGGAGGTTTGCATCTTCTAGTTCCCATGTGAAGGGTGGAATGAGAAACATTGCTCTTACCGTGGTTGGAGTGCATTGCTCTAGTAGTGGTGGTAGGAGTGGTGTTAGGGGCTATGGAACCAAGGCGAGAGGCAATTATGGGTTCCATAGTGGTAATTCTTCCCCGACTTTCAACAACACTTCTAATGTTGGAAGAGTGACGGGAAGTGGAGGTTGTTCTAGTGGTGTTGCCACTAGTGGAGGGATAAGGAGAACCCAACTTGGGGGTGATGGTTTTCTTGGACTTGATCCTATACAAGACATGTGTGAGTGTAGGTTCATTTTTGAGGTGAATGGTAGAGGAGGATTGATAAGACCCAAACCGCTACAAGACCCCTCACTCGGAGCCAAGCTAAGTTGATCCAAGACACCCATCTTCATTTGATATGGAAGGGTATGGAAGAAGGCTCCGAGAGCGACTTGAAGACTGTGCTTTGGTGTGCCATGGATGGGGAACCTTCTAGTACACTTGACGAGGCATTCGGAGCGCGTTTGGAGGCCATTCAAGAAGCCACAGAAGCAGGCGGACCGCCTACTCAACTAGGCCGGCCGCCTACTTTGTCACAGCTCTCTGGATCTCAACCAGGCGGACCGCCTCTGTAAACCAGGCGGACCGCCTAGTCCTTCAGCCCATCAGGAACAGGCGGGGCGCCTAGTATTAGTAGGCTGGGCGCCTACTTTGCTGAGAAGATGCGGGAATTGCTAGTTTTATGCTATGTTTTGGACAAGTTTAGCCCTACGAGGCCTTTATTGTTTAAACCCACTTTAGGGGTATTTTTGAGCTTTCATTACATGTAAGTGAAGTCTATAAATACTTCACAAACATCTTTCAAACCTTTTTACCTTACACTTTGATGAATATTGATTGAATGAAAATAGAGTTGAACTCTTGGAAACACCTTTGTCTCTTGGTTGCTTGAATTCACTAGTGTAACCTAGTTGAGTCTTGAACCGCTAACCCGACCATTCGACTTGCGAGTCCAGTGTTGTCTCGAGGGTCGTTGCATAGTGTAGGTCCTCCTTGACACCGATTCGAGGGTATCTCGGGACAAGTTCCCCGTGGTTACTTCGAAGGGAGTTCGAGAAGTGTCTCGCTCTTCTATCTTTTGTTCCGCGTATATGATTCCTATCATCTTGGTATCAGAGCAAGGCTCGGGTATCGTTTCTACGAACCCCCGACCCTTGATTCTTCGTGCCTAGGTTAGTTTCGTTTTAGGTTCTTGTTTATTGCTTTTGAAAAGAAGAAAAAAAAACTACAAAAAAAATTGAAAAGAAGAAAAAACACCAAAAAATTTTAATCATAGATTCTTGGATTGTTGCATTCGTTGTTGAATTGTTATTGGGGTTTGTTCCTTATTGGAAACCCGTTCTTTTGGTACCCTATACGTTTGATTTGGAGTTGAAACACAAGAATTGGAAATTTTCAATCCCTTGAAAATTGAAGAGATTGAAACCCTAGCTATGAACATGGTAGATTATTGAAATTTGATTGGGGTTTGTTAAAATTGATCGGGGTTCGTTCCTTGTGATTGAAACAACATTGGGGTACCTTTGAGTCGCTAAAACAACATTGGAATCGTTGGATTTTTGGGTGCAAAACCAAGAACTTCGTGTTGAATCTGTGTTGAAGCTTGCAGTAGGCGGGGCGCCTAGTAGAGCAGGCGGACCGCCCCTTTTCTGTCAACTCTCTGGATTTTGGAGTAGGCGGACCGCCCACTTACAGAGGCGGACCGCCCACTCTCCACTGAAGCCAAACAGGCGGACCACCTACTGGAAACAGGTGGGGCGCCTACTTCTGTTGGGTGTGGTTTCGGGTAGTTTCTTCTAGGGTTTCGTGTTTTGTTGATTGCAACGCATCTAGTTAGCACTTCTTTGAGTAATCTTGCCTACTTGAATTGTGCTAACCCTTCTAAGCTATTAGGAACTCAAGCCTAGACCGGAGATTAGAACTCAAAGAAGACTCGTAGTCTCTTTTGGCTCAAGTCCGCACTTAAAGAGCTATCGTTCCGATAGAGTCCTATTAACTCCACTCACCCCGGAGCTCATTGGGCTTTGAGTTGAGTGATCTAGTTGAGGTTTACTATTCAACTTAGTGAAGCTTTTGGGTTCAAGCAAGAGTGAAAAATCCACCACCCACTATACGAGTGATCCGAGTGAAAACTTGTGAGGGAGTGTGTGAGGTTGTTTTCGCTAACGTTTGTTACTTGTGCAGGTACAATGTCTACCGAAGGACAAGATTTCATAAAGGAGGCCTTGGCTAACCTTCTTGCCAAGGTGGACCTCATTAGCCAAAGAGTTGAGTCTCTTGAAAGGGGTGCCTCAAGTGCCCTAGTTGAGCAAGAGACTTCCAATGCTCAATCAGAGAAAGGGACCCCGAGTGTCCGAGCTGAGAAAGGGACCCCGAGTGTCCAAGTTGAAGTCTCGAGTCCTCCAAACTTTACCTCGGAGCAAATGAGTGTTGTCATAGATTTGTTCAGTCAACAGCGGGTAAAGGAGGAACGAGAGAGAGTTGATCCAATGTTGGGCAATCCCCAACGAACGGGCATTCCCCGTATCTTAGACAACCCACCAAGAAACATTCCACTACCACAACCCATCCGAAATGTGCAACCTCTTGGGCAAGTTGATGAAGCTCAAGAAGGGGAGGAAACTAATGAAGGAGATGACATGTATGGGTTTGATGATCACTTTCAACCGAGGAGAGGTATGAATTGGGGTCGGAATGTGGATAGAGGTAGGGGCCGAGGTCGAGGGCACCCAATGGGGTATGTTGGGGGGGATGCTTGGAGAGATTATGGAGGTTATGGTGGTTATGGGGATCACTATGGAGGCCAACCGGAGCCTTTCCAAGGGGGTCGTGATAACAACAACAACCTCAATAGTGTGAAGCTCACTATTCCTTCTTTCAAAGGAAGTAGTGACCCGGTGGAGTACAAAAATTGGAAATTGGCTATGGAACGAATATTTGAAACTAATGACATGCCCGAGGTGAAGAAAACCAAGTATGCAATATCTTCCTTCGAATCTTTTGCTTCTACTTGGTGGGAGTCGGTGAAGAGGAATAGGAGGAGGACGGGAATGGCTATTAATCTTACTTGGGAGGAGTTGATCCGGGTGATGGATGAGAAATACTTGACTAATCAATACCGGGTTGAGCAACAAAAGCGTCTCTATGAGTTGAAACAAGGTTCCAATTCGGTTGGGGAGTACTTCAATGAATTCGAGCAAATCCGAATGAACCTTGACATAGATGATGAAGACCATGAGTTGGCCATGATCCGTTTCAAGGGGGGCTTGAACCGAGACATAGCCTCACAATTGAAGTTCCACAAATATGATGATCTCTACAAGCTATGTGAGAATGCGGTTGAAGCCGAGAAGTGGGTCAAAGAGGAGAAATCCTTCCGCTACAAGAGTAGCACTACTACTCCAACAAGCAATGCCAAGGGTTGGAAGCCTCCTACCACAAACACAAGGTCCCCAAGTGCTAGTGGGACGAGTGGTACCAATGCAAGCAAGGATGTGAAGAAGCCATTTGAGAAGTACACACCTAATGTAGGAGGTAACTCTAAAACCCAATTGAATACTCCTACTTCTTCTTCCATTCAATGTCACAAATGCAAGGGCTATGGGCACTTTTCTAGGGAATGTCCTACAAAAAGGACCATGGTTGTTGTTGGTGAGCATGCTTATGAAAAGGAGAGTGAATCGGAGGATGAGGGAGTAGAGGGAGTAGAGGGAGATGAGGGAGTAGTGGAGGATGGTGAAGATGACACGGTGGAGGATGAGGAACCTCATACTTTTCTAGTAGTGAGGAGGAGCTTAGGAGCTATGATTGCGGAGGATGGTGAGACCTTGCAAAGGGAGAACCTCTTCCATGCTAGGTGTCGTGTTAAGGGTGTTGTGTGCTCTATGATCATTGATTCCGGGAGTTGTACTAATGTGGTGAGTCAATCTCTCATAACCCAATTGAAGTTGCCTACCATGAAGCATCCCAAGCCCTACCGGTTACAATGGCTTAGTGAATGTGGGGAGCTCAAGGTAGTGAAACAAGCAATGATCAAGTTTAAAATGGGAAGTTATGTTGATGAACACTTGTTCGACGTTGTGCCCATGCAAGCTTGCCACCTTCTCTTTGGAAGGCCTTGGCAATTTGACCGGCAAGTGGTTCACAATGGGCGTGTTAACACTTACACGCTCCAACATGAGGGAAGAAAGTTTGTGTTGAAGCCCCTAACTCCTAAACAAGTGAGTGATGACTACAACCGAATGAAGGAGTTGAGGGAAGCGGCGAAGGCCAAGTCAATCATTGAGACTAGCCCTTTGTCCAAAAGTATGGTGGCAATCCCACCTTCTTCATCTACCGGTGGCATATGTGCCATGATGCAACCGGGCGAGCTCTTAAGAGGTAATGATGGCAACAAGTTTCTCCTATGCTTAGTGCACAAAGGTATGGTCCTTAACTCTAATTGTGATTTGTCTTCTAGTCCTTTACCTAGTGCCTTGAAAAATGTTTTGGAGAATTTTGGGGACATGTTCCCGGACGAGATGCCCGATGGCTTACCACCCTTGAGGGGTATTGAACATCAAATTGATTTTATTCCGGGCTCTCAAATCCCAAATAAGCCGGCCTATAGAAGCAATCCCGAGGATACGAGGGAGTTGCAAAAACAAGTTGATGACTTGCTCTCAAAGGGCTTGGTGAGGGAAAGTTTGAGTCCTTGTGCCGTACCGGTCATTCTTGTCCCAAAGAAAGACGGCACTTGGAGAATGTGTGTAGATTGCCGAGCCGTGAATAAGATAACGATCAAGTATCGTCACCCTATTCCACGGCTTGATGATATGTTGGATGAATTGAGTGGGTCGCGTGTCTTTTCTAAAATCGACCTTAGGTCCGGCTACCATCAAATCCGGATGAAACCCGGGGATGAATGGAAAACCGCATTCAAGACCAAATTCGGTCTCTATGAATGGTTGGTAATGCCCTTCGGGCTTTCCAACGCACCTAGCACCTTCATGCGACTCATGAATCATGTTTTGAAACCTTTTATCAACAAGTTTGTCGTTGTCTATTTTGATGATATCTTGATCTATAGTAGGACAATTGATGAACATGTTGACCACCTTAGGCAAGTGCTTGAAACTTTGAGAGCCGAAAAGCTCTATGCTAACTTCAAAAAGTGTGCCTTTGGTGTAGAGAAGGTTGTCTTTCTTGGGTTTGTAGTGAGTGCCCAAGGAGTGGAGGTGGATGAGTCTAAGGTAGAGGCCATACGTGATTGGCCTACTCCTACTACCGTGACTCAAGTGAGGAGCTTTCATGGTCTTGCTAGTTTTTATAGACGATTTGTGCGAGACTTTAGCTCCATAGCCGCTCCACTCACCGAATTGGTCAAGAAAGACCAACCCTTTGTTTGGGGAGAGCCTCAAGAGAAGGCTTTCCAAGAGTTGAAAGGTAGGTTGAGTACCGCCCCCTTATTACAATTGCCCGACTTTGGGAGAGCATTTGAGGTTGAGTGTGATGCCTCGGGGGTGGGAATCGGTGGTGTGTTAATGCAAGATAGTAAACCCATCGCCTACTTTAGTGAAAAGTTGAAAGGGGCCTCCTTGAATTATTCTACATATGACAAGGAGTTGTATGCCCTTGTGAGAGCCCTTGCCCATTGGCAACACTACCTTTGGCCTCGTGAGTTTGTAATCAAGAGTGACCATGAGTCGCTCAAGCATTTGAGAGGCCAAGAGAAGCTTAATAAACGGCATGCTAAGTGGGTTGAATTTATTGAGTCCTTTCCCTATGTGATTCAATACAAGAAAGGGAAGGACAATGTTGTGGCGGATGCACTTTCTAGAAAGTTCGCATTAGCCACCACTCTCACCTCTAAGCTCATGGGGTTCGAGAGCATCAAATTGATGTATGCTCAAGATCCTAAGCTAAAGAGTGTACATGATGCTCTAGAGAAAGGGGAGAGAGTTGCAAAGTACCAATGGTCTAATGGATTCATCTTTAAAAATGGTAGAGTGTGCATACCCGAGTCCTCATGGAGGGAATTGCTAGTGCAAGAGGCACATTGTGGGGGACTCATGGGTCACTTTGGGGTAAGGAAGACTTTGGTCGTTCTTCAAGAACAATTCTATTGGCCGAAGATGAGGGTGCATGTGGAGAAGTTTTGCACTAATTGCCTTGAGTGCAAGCGTGCCAAATCTAAATCCCACCCTCATGGGTTATACACCCCACTCCCCGTACCTACTAGTCCGTGGTTGGATATATCAATGGACTTTGTCATGGGATTACCTAGGACTAGAGGGGGGCACGATAGCATCTTTGTTGTCGTGGATAGGTTCTCAAAGATGGCTCATTTCATTCCGTGCAAGAAATGTGATGATGCTCAACATGTAGCTTCCTTGTTTGTTGAAAATGTTTTGAAGCTACATGGTGTGCCTCAATCTATAGTGAGTGATAGGGACACTAAGTTCCTAAGCCATTTTTGGCGAAGTTTATGGGGTGCTTTAGACACCAAGCTCTTGTTTTCTACGTCCCACCACCCACAAACCGATGGTCAAACCGAAGTGGTAAACCGAACCTTGGGTGCTCTTCTTAGGGCCATGACCCGAGGTAAGGCCGGGACGTGGATTGATAGATTGCCTATGATGGAGTTTGCCTACAATCGTACATTGCATAGCGCTATTGGTATGACTCCTTTTGAATGTGTTTATGGTTTTAACCCCTTGATTCCCCTTGATCTAACCCCTTTGCCAAGGGAAATGGTTGTTAATTTTGAAGGTAAAGCTCGAGCCAAGGCTTTGATGGAGCTACATGCTAAGGCGAAGAAGAACTTGGAGGAATCTTATGCCAAGGTTGCCTCTAAGAAGAACAAGGGACGAAAGAAGGTGGAACTCAAGAAGGGTGACTATGTGTGGGTGCACTTCCGGAAAGAAAGGTTTCCGAACCTTAGGAAAGGGAAGTTGGCACCCCGGGGAGATGGACCTTTCCAAGTGCTCTCGAAGATTAACAACAATGCCTATGTGGTCGACTTGCCAAGTGAGTATCAAGTTCCTAATACATTCAATGTTAGTGACTTGGTTCCTTTGAATGTAGGTAATGAAGAGGTCGTGAATGATGATGGAGAGGTCGTGAGTGAAGATGAAGAGGTCGTGGATGATGCTTCGATTTCGAGGACGAAATCCTCTCAAGAAGGGGAGGATGATAAGACCCAAACCGCTACAAGACCCCTCACTCGGAGCCAAGCTAAGTTGATCCAAGACACCCATCTTCATTTGATATGGAAGGGTATGGAAGAAGGCTCCGAGAGCGACTTGAAGACTGTGCTTTGGTGTGCCATGGATGGGGAACCTTCTAGTACACTTGACGAGGCATTCGGAGCGCGTTTGGAGGCCATTCAAGAAGCCACAGAAGCAGGCGGACCGCCTACTCAACTAGGCCGGCCGCCTACTTTGTCACAGCTCTCTGGATCTCAACCAGGCGGACCGCCTCTGTAAACCAGGCGGACCGCCTAGTCCTTCAGCCCATCAGGAACAGGCGGGGCGCCTAGTATTAGTAGGCTGGGCGCCTACTTTGCTGAGAAGATGCGGGAATTGCTAGTTTTATGCTATGTTTTGGACAAGTTTAGCCCTACGAGGCCTTTATTGTTTAAACCCACTTTAGGGGTATTTTTGAGCTTTCATTACATGTAAGTGAAGTCTATAAATACTTCACAAACATCTTTCAAACCTTTTTACCTTACACTTTGATGAATATTGATTGAATGAAAATAGAGTTGAACTCTTGGAAACACCTTTGTCTCTTGGTTGCTTGAATTCACTAGTGTAACCTAGTTGAGTCTTGAACCGCTAACCCGACCATTCGACTTGCGAGTCCAGTGTTGTCTCGAGGGTCGTTGCATAGTGTAGGTCCTCCTTGACACCGATTCGAGGGTATCTCGGGACAAGTTCCCCGTGGTTACTTCGAAGGGAGTTCGAGAAGTGTCTCGCTCTTCTATCTTTTGTTCCGCGTATATGATTCCTATCAAGGATGCTTGCTCAAGATTAGTGAAGCCTTTGCTAATTTTGTTAACACCTCTTGGGTTAATAGACTAAAGATACCATGCTACAAATTGAAATATCCTTATGAGTGTCAAGGTGTTTGGGTTACTAGTGAAGCTCGAGTACTCATATCTCATGGGAGTTATAAGGAATATGTTTGGTGTGATGTGTACCCCATGGAGTATTATGGTGTTTGGCTAGGAAAACCGTGGTTGCAAGGCAAGAGGGTGCGATATGATCTTATGAAGGATGTGTACAAAGTGAGCAATGGGCAAAGAACTTACGACATTGAACCTTGCCGGGCAAAGTTTAAGTTTTATCCTAGTACATCTTCTAGGCCTATGCAAAAAGGAAAGGAGCAAGTATCTCAATCCAAGGATGCAAGAAAGCAAACAAGAAGTCCTACAATCACAAGCAATGGTGGGACTAGTGCAAGAAAAGAGTTGACAATTGTCAACAAGGTGAACCCCAAGCCACAAGCTCCAAAGCTAAGTGGTTCACCAACAAAGAAGAAAGAGACCTCAAGTGATGAGTCTCTTAGCCCTAGATTTCGGGTTGATGTAAAAAGTCCACCTACTCCGGCTATGGGTATTCTTGGGCCTCGTCCCAATTCACCCGAATTTGAGAGACAAAAGATTGAGAGGAGTAAGGGAGTGACCGGTGACATTCCTCGAGTGGAAAAAGGAGAGGATGTGAAGAGTGATGTGAGTGGGATGTCACCACCCGAATCTACACCTAACCTTGAAAAGAAAACGAGGGAAAAGAAAGAGGGAAAAAAGAGTGAGGACACCCCTTATTCTAACCTTAACCTTTTATCTTTTTCTTCTACTTTTGTGAATGCTTGTGTAGGTACTCTTGGAGGTCCATCAATAGAGCCTCAATCATGTCCCAAGAAGGATAGACAAGGTGAAGAAACTCTTCAATGTGAGCTTCAAGGTGAAGAGACAATTCATGGCACTTCAAATGCATTGGGTGAGCAAGATGGCCACTCAAAGGTAAGTGATAGCTCATCCCTTGAACATGTTACTTCCTTGTCTCATGGTAGTGTGTGTGCTACCTCTACACTAGTTGATGATTTGTATGATTACAATGTGTTTGCAACTAGTGTAGAATCGAATGGTCAACTTGTGTGTGATTGTGAACCACTAGTTGAGAGGGAGGATAAGCCACATCATGATGTGAGCCCGGTTTTTATTGAACCTCTCATTAGTGAGGAATGTGTAGTTGACCTTGCTTGTGAACCTTGTTATGACACCCCACCCATATTTGACAAAGGGGAAGATGAGTTGAATGAATACCCTATCCTTTCCCTTGATGAATTGCTTGATAATGGTGGACTTATGTGTCGTAGTGAGGATGGTTGTGACCTTGAGGAGTCTCTAGAGTGTGAAATGGATCGATTTGTCTTCGATGACTCCTTGGGTGTGGGAAAGGAACCTAGTCTTGATACCATGTTTTTATGTGACCATGAATTTGAGGTGCATGCTTTTACATTTCCGTTATGTGAAGATAATCTCATTTGTAGTAGCGAATTGTATCGGACTAGAATTGCTAGTAAAATAGAACCTCCATGGTATGTAAAGATAGACTCTAAGGATGATCCATTGTTTGGAACTCCAAGTGGGATGAGTGGTCTTGATATTGGTTGTGTTGAACCATCTTCTAGTAGTCCTAACCTTCATTGTGTGGACTATAATGATGAAGGACCTATTTTGGAGACTTTCCTTTGGAGCTTGCCTAATGAGGGAGATTGTCTTGGAGTTGGATTTGGAGGTGAGGAAGTCACTCTTGATTTGTGTAAGAGTGCTTCCAAGAAGGGGAGTGGAGTATTTGATGTTAGTTGTCACTTGAACTATTTTGTTTACTCCACTCCACATGTTGATCACACCTTGGGTATTGAGCATGCCAAAGCCGATAGGTCACATTGTGATAATATTAGTTTGAAGGCTTGGTGTGTTGGTTATAAGCTTAGGGGTCATAGGGAATTTGATTGCTATACCTTGCATGTTCCATATCCTATTGATCTCTTTGCTTGTTCTTGTGTTGGGTGCACTTTGATTTGGAGTCAAGTACTTGTTGTTTCCTTTGGAGACATAAGCTTTTTACTTGTTATTGATGCTTGGCTCTATCACAAGAGTGTGTTTTCCCACACTTTTGCTACTAACCTACTCTTGTAGTGGGAAGCTTTGTTCGTGCTTGTTTTGAATGTAGGCTTGATGGTTTGATTTCGAGGACGAAATCCTTTCAAGAAGGGGAGGATGATAAGACCCAAAACGCCAACCATCAAGAGCTAAGCGTGAGAGCACAAAGGAAACAAGCCAAGGCCCCCGAAAGCGACTTAAAGAGCATGTTTTGGTGTGCCATGGATGGAGGACCCTCTAGGACACTTGGAGAGGCTCATGAGACACAAAATGAGACACCCCAAGTAGCTCCAGGAAGAGGCGGAGCGCCTCCCAGCTGAGGCGGAGCGCCTCAGGCAGAATCCAGAGGCTTGCAAGTCACTAGGCGGCCGCCTCCCCCTACTAGGCGGACCGCCTCCCCCTGGAACCCACATGCGGGATTTTATTGCTTTTTGCTTGAACTTCCAATTATAGCCCTGCGTGGCCTTTATTATTTTTAACCCACTTTAGGGGTATTTTTGACATTACATTAGGAGTGTGGAACACCTATAAATACCACACTTAGTCATTTATTTCATTAGCTAGTTTTGGAGATAGAATTGAGAAGATAGAATAGGCTTGGCCTTTCTTGTTGAAGCGTTGACTTCATGTATCTCTTACGTTGAATCCATGGTGGATCTCCGCTAGTGAGAGTCCCGTTTAATGGTTCAAGTCTCTCCTCCCTATTGAATCAATCTAATTGTTAGTTTGATTCCTTCTTTTCTTCTATTTCTATTCTCCCCAATCCCTTACCTTCTTGTCATGGTTTGATTGTAGCTTCCGCATCCTTGTTACTTGCTTCCGCGTATTTGATCCCTATCAGAGCCAGGTTCGGGTTTTGTTTCTACAAACCCCTGACCCTTGATTCTTCGTGCCTAGGTTAGTTTCGACTTTAGGTTCTTGTTTATTGTTGTTAAAAGAAGAAAACTACAAAAAAATTGGAAAATTGAAAATCTAAAAATTTGGTGTATCTTGTTGGTTTGGATGATTCTTCGTATGGGTGTTATAGATTCTTGATCGTGGTTGAAACCCCGTCGTGTGGATACCAAAAACACTTGGATTGGTGGAATTCGAAAATCAAAACCCCAAAACCCCTTAAACCCTTGATGAACTTGTTCTTTACGATTTTTGATTGATTCTTGGGTTGGATTGAAGTGGAATTGAGAACTTGTTATTGGGGTTTGATCTTTGTGTGATTCCCGTTCTTTTGGTACCTTAAACACCCAATTTGGAGTGTATTACATGAATTGAGAATTTGAAACCCTTTGAAAATTTGAAAACTCTTAAACCCTAGCTTTGAAGATGATGATCATGGTGGATTGTTTGATATTGACTGGGGTTTGATAAAAGTTGTTGGGGTTTGTTCTTTGTGACTGATACAACATTGGGGTACCTTTGAATTGCTAAAACAACGCTTGATTAGTTGGATTCTTGGGTGCAAAACCAACAAAACGCGAAGTGAAATGTGCTGGAACACAGCACGAGGCGGAGCGCCTAACAAAGAGGCGGAGCGCCTCCCACTGGTGAGCTTGCAGGATCTGTCTGAGGCGGAGCGCCTCCCTTGAGTAGGCGGAGCGCCTCCCTCTTGAACCTGCACTGGGCGGTCGCCTCCCATCCTGAGGCGGGGCGCCTACTTCCTGAAGGTTGGGAATTGGGTAGTTTCTTCTAGGATTCCTTGTTTTGTTGATTGCATCGCTTCCGGTTAGTGCTATTAGAGTATAATTCTACTCGATTAGTGCTAATCACTTTGAGCTATTAGGATCATCGTGCCTTAGAAAGGAGACTAGAAATCAAAGAAGATCCGTAGTATCTTTTTATTCAAGTCCTCATTGAAAGAGCTAACCGTTCCGATAGAGTCCTATCAACTCCACTCACCCCGGAGCTCATTGGACTTTTGAATTGAGTGGTTAAGTTGAGGTTTACTATTCAACTTCGTGAAGCTTTTGGTTCAAGCAAGAGTGAAAAATCCACCGCCCACTATACGAGTGATCCGAGTGAACACAAGTGAGGGAGCGAGTGAGGTGTTTTAACTAACTCTTGTTTCTTTCTTTGTAGGTACCATGGCTAACGACGGACAAGATTTCATTAAGGAGGCCTTGGCTAATCTTCTTGCCAAGATGGACCTCATGAACCAAAGAATCGAGTCTCTTGAAAAGGGAGCCTCGAGTACACAAGGAGAACATGGGACCCCGAGTGTCCAAAATGACAAAAGGACCCCGAGTGTCCAAATTGAAGCCGGAGAAGGCTCAAGTAGCCCTACCTTTACCCCGGAGCAAGTTGTTGAATTGCTCAAACAACAACGGGTAAAGGAAGATAAAGAGCGGATGGATCAAATGTTGGGCAATACCCAACGAACGGGCATTCCCCGTATCTTAGACAACCCTCCAAGAAACATTCCACTACCACAACCCATCCGAAATGTGCAACCTCTTGAGCAAGTTGATGAAGCTCAAGAAGGGGAGGAAGCCAATTATGGAGATGACATGTATGGGTTTGATGATCACTTTCAACCGAGGAGAGGTATGAATTGGGGTCGGAATGTGGATCGGGGTAGAGGCCGAGGTCGAGGGCCACCCATGGGGCATGATGGAGGGAATGTTAGGAGAGACTATGGAGGGTATGGTGGTTATGGAGATCACTATGGAGGCCAACCGGAGCCTTTCCAAGGGGGTCGTGATAACAACAACAACCTCAATAGTGTGAAGCTCACTATTCCTTCTTTCAAAGGAAGTAGTGACCCGGTGGAGTACAAGAATTGGAAATTGGCTATGGAACGAATATTTGAAACCAATGATATGCCCGAGGTGAAGAAAACCAAGTATGCAATATCTTCCTTCGAATCTTTTGCTTCTACTTGGTGGGAGTCGGTGAAGAGGAATAGAAGGAGGACGGGGATGGCTATTAATCTTACTTGGGAAGAGTTGATCCGGGTGATGGATGAGAAGTACTTGACTAACCAATACCGGGTTGAACAACAAAGGCGTCTCTATGATTTGAAACAAGGTTCCAATTCGGTTGGGGAATATTTCAATGACTTTGAGCAAGTCCGAATGAACCTTGACCTAGATGATGAAGATCATGAAATGGCCATAATCCGTTTCAAAGGGGGATTAAACCGAGACATAGCTTCACAATTGAAGTTCCACAAATATGATGATCTCTACAAGCTATGTGATGATGCGGTTGAAGCCGAGAAATGGCTCAAAGAGGAGAAATGATAGGAATCAAATACGAAACGCGGAAATAAAGATAAAAGATAGGAGAGCGAGACACAACTCGAACTCCCTTCGAAGTAACCACGGGGAACTTGTCCCGAGATACCCTCGAATCGGCGTCAAGAAGGACCTACACTATGCAACGACCCTCGAGACAACACCGGACTCGCAAGTCGAATGGTCGGGTTAGCGGTTCAAGACTCAACTAGGTTCCACTAGTGAATTCAAGCAACCAAGAGACAAGGGTTTCTTCCAAAGAGTTCAACTCTATTTTCATTCAAATCAAAGTAAGGTAAGGTTTGAAAGAGGCTAAGTGAAGTATTTATAGGCTTCACTTAGGACTAATAAAAGGTCTAAAATACCCCCAAAGTGGGCTAAAACAAATAAAGGCCGCGCAGGGCTAAAATAGGAAAGTCAAACAAAAGTCTTAAAAATCCCGCATGTGGGTAACAGGGGGAGGCGGTCCGCCCTGGGTGGGGAGGCGGCCGCCTAGTGTCTTTCAGCTCTCTGGATCTTCACTGAGGCGCTCCGCCTCTTGTCTGAGGCGCTCCGCCTCCTGACTTCCAAGCCTCTGGATTTTGGGAGGCGCCCCGCCTCAGCTGGGAGGCAGCGCCTCTTTCTGGAGCTACTTGGGGTGTCTCATTTTGTGTCTCTTGAGCCTCTCCAAGTGTCCCCAAGGGTCCTCCATCCATGGCACACCAAAGCATGGTCTTCAAGTTGCTCTTGGGTCCTTCTTCTATGCTCTTCCATGTCAAGTGAAGATGAGTATCTTGGATTAACTTGGCTTGACTCCGAGTGAAAGGTCTTGAGGCCGTTTGGGGCTTATCATCCTCCCCTTCTTGAGAGGATTTCGTCCTCGAAATCGAAGCATCATTCACGACCTCTTCATCATCATTCACGACCTCTTCATTACCTACATTCAAAGGAACCAAGTCACTAACATTGAAAGTATTAGAAACTTGATACTCACTTGGCAAGTCGACCACATAGGCATTGTTTTTTATCTTCGAGAGCACTTGGAATGGTCCATCTCCCCGGGGTGCCAAGTTCCCTTTCCTAAGGTTTGGAAACCTCTCTTTCCGGAAGTGCACCCTCACATAGTCACCCTTCTTGAGTTCCACCTTCTTGCGTCCTTTGTTCTTCTTGGAGGCAACCTTAGCATAAGATTCCTCCAAGTTCTTCTTTGCCTTGGCATGTAGCTCCATCAAAGCCTTAGCTCGAGCTTTCCCTTCAAAATTAACAACCATTTCCCTTGGCAAAGGGGTTAGATCAAGGGGAATCAAGGGGTTAAAACCATAAACACATTCAAAAGGAGTCATGCCAATCGCGCTATGCAATGTGCGATTGTAGGCAAACTCCATCATAGGCAATCTATCAATCCACGTCCCGGCCTTACCTCGGGTCATGGCCCTTAGAAGAGCACCCAAGGTCCGGTTTACCACTTCGGTTTGACCATCGGTTTGTGGGTGGTGGGACGTGGAAAACAAGAGCTTGGTGCCTAAAGCACCCCATAAACTTCGCCAAAAATGACTTAGGAACTTAGTGTCCCTATCACTCACTATCGTTTGAGGCACACCATGTAGCTTCAAGACATTTTCAACAAACAAGGAAGCTACATGTTGGGCGTCATCGCATTTCTTGCACGGAATGAAATGAGCCATCTTTGAGAACCTATCTACGACAACAAAGATGCTATCGTGGCCCCCCCTAGTCCTTGGTAATCCCATGACAAAATCCATTGATATATCCAACCAAGGACTAGTAGGTACGGGGAGTGGGGTGTATAACCCATGAGGGTGGGATCTAGATTTGGCACGCTTGCACTCAAGGCAATTAGTGCAAAACTTCTCCACATGCACCCTCATCTTCGGCCAATAGAATTGTTCTTGAAGAACGGCCAAAGTCTTTCTTGCCCCAAAATGACCCATGAGTCCTCCACAATGTGCCTCTTGCACAAGCAATTCCCTCCATGAGGACTCGGGTATGCACACTCTACCATGCTTAAAGATGAATCCATTAGACCATTGGTATTTTTCAACTCTCTCCCCTTTCTCTAGAGCATCATAGACACTCTTTAGCCTTGGATCATGAGCATACATCAATTTGATACTCTCGAATCCCATGAGCTTCGAGGTGAGAGTGGTGGCTAATGCGAACTTTCTAGAAAGCGCATCCGCCACAACATTGTCCTTCCCTTTCTTGTATTGGATCACATAGGGAAAGGACTCAATAAATTCAACCCACTTGGCATGCTGCTTATTGAGCTTCTCTTGGCCTCTCAAATGCTTGAGTGACTCATGGTCACTCTTGATTACAAACTCACGAGGCCAAAGATAATGTTGCCAATGGGCAAGGGCTCTCACAAGGGCATACAACTCCTTGTCATATGTAGAATAATTCAAGGAGGCCCCTTTCAACTTTTCACTAAAGTAGGCGATGGGTTTGCTATCTTGCATTAATACACCACCAATTCCCACCCCCGAGGCATCACACTCAACCTCAAATGCTTTTCCAAAGTCGGGCAATTGCAATAGGGGGGCGGTACTTAACCTACCTTTCAACTCTTGGAAAGCCTTCTCTTGAGACTCTCCCCAAACAAATGGTTGATCCTTCTTCACCAATTCGGTGAGTGGGGCGGCAATGGAGCTAAAATCTTTCACAAAGCGTCTATAAAAACTAGCAAGACCATGAAAGCTCCTCACTTGAGTCACGGTAGTAGGGGTAGGCCAATCACGTATGGCCTCTACCTTAGACTCATCCACCTCCACTCCTTGGGCACTCACAACAAACCCAAGAAAGACAACCTTTTCCACACCAAAGGCACACTTTTTGAAGTTAGCATAGAGCTTTTCGGCTCTCAAGGCTTCAAGCACTTGCCTAAGGTGGTCAACATGTTCATCAATTGTCCTACTATAGATCAAGATATCATCAAAATACACAACGACAAACTTGTTGATAAAAGACTTCAAAACATGATTCATGAGTCGCATGAAAGTGCTAGGTGCGTTGGATAGCCCGAAGGGCATAACCAACCATTCATAGAGACCGAATTTGGTCTTGAATGCGGTTTTCCATTCATCCCCCGGGTTTCATCCGGATTTGATGGTAGCCGGACCTAAGGTCGATTTTGGAAAAGACACACGACCCACTCAATTCATCCAACATATCATCAAGCCGCGGAATAGGGTGACGATACTTGATCGTTATCTTATTCACGGCTCGGCAATCTACGCACATTCTCCAAGTGCCGTCCTTCTTTGGGACAAGAATGACCGGTACGGCACAAGGACTCAAACTTTCCCTCACCAAGCCTTTTGAAAGCAAGTCATCAACTTGTTTTTGCAACTCCCTCGTATCCTCGGGATTGCTTCTATAAGCCGGCTTGTTCGGGATTTGAGAGCCCGGAATAAAATCGATTTGATGTTCAATACCCCTCAAGGGAGGTAAGCCATCGGGCATCTCATCCGGGAACATGTCCCCAAAATTCTCCAAAACATTTTTCAAAGCATTAGGTAAGGGACTAGAAGAAACATCACAATTGGAGTTAAGGATCATACCTTTGTGCACTAAGCATAGGAGAAACTTGTTGCCATCATTACCTCTTAGGAGCTCGCCCGGTTGCATCATGGCACATATGCCACCGGTGGATGAAGTAGGTGGGATTGCCACCATGTTTTTGGGCAAAGGGCTAGTCTCAATGATTGACTTGGCCTTTGCCGCCTCCCTCAACTCCTTCATTCGATTGTAGTCATCACTCACTTGCTTAGGAGTTAGGGGTTTCAACACAAACTTTCTCCCCTCATGTTGGAGCGTGTAAGTGTTAACACGTCCATTGTGAACCACTTGCCGGTCAAATTGCCAAGGCCTTCCAAAGAGAAGGTGGCAAGCTTGCATGGGCACAACGTCGAACAAGTGTTCATCAACATAACTCCCCATTTTGAACTTGATCATTGCTTGTTTCACTACCTTGAGCTCCCCACATTCACTAAGCCATTGTAACCGGTAGGGCTTGGGATGCTTCATGGTAGGCAACTTCAATTGGGTTATGAGAGATTGACTCACCACATTAGTACAACTCCCGGAGTCAATGATCATAGAACACACAACTCCCTTAACACGACACCTAGCATGGAAGAGGTTTTCCCTTTGCAAGGTCTCACCATCCTCCGCAATCATAGCTCCTAGACTTCTCCTCACTACCAAGAAAGTATGAGGTTCCTCATCCTCCACCGTGTCATCTTCACCATCCTCCTCTACTCCCTCATCTCCCTCTACTCCCTCATCTTCCTCCGGCTCACTCTCTTGCTCATATGCATTATCACCAACAACAACCATGTTTCTTTTCGTAGGACACTCTTTGGCAAAGTGCCCATACCCCTTGCATTTGTGACATTGAATGGAAGAAGAAGTAGGAGCATTCAATTGGGTTTTAGAGTTACCTCCCACATTGGGTGTGAACTTCTCAAATGGCTTCTTCACATCCTTGGTTGCATTGGCACCACTCGTTCCACTTGCACTCGGGAACCTTGCATTTATGGTAGGAGGCTTCCAACCCTTTGTATTGCTTGTTGGAGTAGTAGTGCTACCCTTGTAGCGAAAGGACTTCTCCTCTTTGAGCCATTTCTCGGCTTCAACCGCATCATCACATAGCTTGTAGAGATCATCATATCGGTGGAACTTCAATTGTGTAGCTATGTCTCGGTTTAAGCCCCCTTTGAAACGGATTATGGCCATCTCATGATCTTCATCATCAAGGTCAAGGTTCATTCGGACTTGCTCGAATTCATTGAAGTATTCCCCAACCGAATTGGAACCTTGTTTCAACTCATAGAGACGCTTTTGTTGCTCAACCCGGTATTGGCTAGTCAAATACTTCTCATCCATCACCCGGATCAACTCTTCCCAAGTAAGGTTAATAGCCATCCCCGTCCTCCTTCTATTCCTCTTCACCGACTCCCACCAAGTAGAAGCAAAAGATTCGAAGGAAGATATTGCATACTTGGTTTTCTTCACCTCGGGCATATCATTGGTTTCAAATATTCGTTCCATAGCCAATTTCCAATTCTTGTACTCCGCCGGGTCACTACTTCCTTTGAAAGAAGGAATAGTGAGCTTCACACTATTGAGGTTGTTGTTGTTATCACGACCCCCTTGGAAAGGCTCCGGTTGGCCCCCATAGTGATCCCCATAACCACCATAACCTCCATAGTCTCTCCTAACATTCCCTCCATCATGTCCTAAGGGTGGCCCTCGACCTCGGCCTCTACCCCGATCCACATTCCGACCCCAATTCATACCTCTCCTTGGTTGAAAGTGATCATCAAACCCATACATGTCATCTCCATAATTGGCTTCCTCCCCTTCTTGGACTTCGTCCACTTGCTTAAGAGGTTGCACATTTCGGATGGGTTGTGGTAGTGGAACGTTTCTTGGAGGGTTGTCTAAGATACGGGGAATGCCCGTTCGTTGGGGATATCCCAACATTTGATCCATTCTCTCTTTATCCTCCTTTACCCGTTGGTGCTTGAGCAATTCAACAACTTGCTCCGGGGTAAAGGTAGGACTATTTGATCCCTCCCCGGCCTCCATTGGGACTCTCGGGGTCCCCTTTTCAATTGGGACACTCGGGGTCCCCCTTTCATTGTGGACGCTCGGGGTTCCATGTTCTCCTTGTGTGCTCGAGGCTCCCTTTTCAAGAGAATCGATTCTTTGGTTCATGAGGTCCATCTTGGCAAGAAGATTAGCCAAGGCCTCCTTAATGAAGTCTTGTCCGTCATTAGCCATGGTACCTACAAAGAAAGAAACAAGAGTTAGTTGAAACACCTCACTCGCTCCCTCACTTGAGTTCACTCGGGTCACTCGTATAAGGGGTGGTGGATTTTTCACTCTTGCTTGAACCAAAAGCTTCACGGAGTTGAATAGTAAACCTCAACTTAACCACTCAATTCAAAAGTCCAATGAGCTCCGGGGTGAGTGGAGTTAATAGGACTCGATCGGAACGGTAAGCACTTTAATTGAGGACTTGAAGCAAAAGATACTACGGATCTTCTTGGATTTCTAGTCTCCTCTCTAAGGCACGATGTTCCTAATAGCTCAAAGTGATTAGCACTAATCGAGTAGGATTATACTCTAATAGCACTAACCGGAAGCAATGCAATCAACAAAACAAGGATTCCTAGAAGAAACTACCCAATTCCCAACCTTCAGGAAGTAGGCGCCCCGCCTCAGAAAGTGGGCGGTCCGCCCTTAGTATCCTGCAGAAGGAGGCGCTCCGCCTCTCTGGATGAGGCGCTCCGCCTCAGAAAAATCCAGAGAGCTCACAGAGCTGAGGCGCTCCGCCTACCAATTGAGGCGCTCCGCCTCTGCAACTTTTCAGCACTGTTCACTTCGCGTTTTTGTTGGTTTTGCACCCAAGAATCCAACTAATCAAGCGTTGTTTTAGCAATTCAATGGTACCCAAATGTTGTATCAGTCACAAAGATCAAACCCCAACAACTTTTATCAAACCCCAATCACAAACAAGGAATTCACCATGATCATCATCTTCAAAGCTAGGGTTTAAGAGTTTTCAAATTTTCAAAGGGTTTCAAATTCTCAATTCATGCAATACAACTCCAAATCGGGTGTTTAAGGTACCAAAAGAACGGGAATCACACAAAGATCAAACCCCAATAACAAGTTCTCAATTCCACTTCAATCCAACCCAAGAATCAATCAAAAATTGTCAAGAACAAGTTCATCAAGGGTTTAAGGGGTTTTGGGGTTTTGATTTTCAAACTCCACCAATCCGAGTGTTTTTAGTATCCACACGACGGGGTTTCAACCACGATCAAGAATCTATAACACCCATACGAAGAATCATCCAAACCAACAAGATACGCCAAATTTTTAGATTTTCAATTTTCCAATTTTTTTGTAGTTTTCTTCTTTTAACAACAATAAACAAGAACCTAAAGTCGAAACTAACCTAGGCACGAAGAATCAAGGGTCGGGGGTTTGTAGAAACAAAACCCGAGCCTTGCTCTGATACCAAGATGATAGGAATCAAATACGAAACGCGGAAATAAAGATAAAAGATAGGAGAGCGAGACACAACTCGAACTTCCTTCGAAGTAACCACGGGGAACTTGTCCCGAGATACCCTCGAATCGGCGTCAAGAAGGACCTACACTATGCAACGACCCTCGAGACAACACCGGACTCGCAAGTCGAATGGTCGGGTTAGCGGTTCAAGACTCAACTAGGTTCCACTAGTGAATTCAAGCAACCAAGAGACAAGGGTTTCTTCCAAAGAGTTCAACTCTATTTTCATTCATCAATAATCAAAGTAAGGTAAGGTTTGAAAGAGGCTAAGTGAAGTATTTATAGGCTTCACTTAGGACTAATAAAAGGTCTAAAATACCCCCAAAGTGGGCTAAAACAAATAAAGGCTGCGCAGGGCTAAAATAGGAAAGTCAAACAAAAGTGTTAAAAATCCCGCATGTGGGTAACAGGGGGAGGCGGTCCGCCCTGGGTGGGGAGGCGGCCGCCTAGTGTCTTTCAGCTCTCTGGATCTTCACTGAGGCGCTCCGCCTCTTGTCTGAGGCGCTCCGCCTCCTGACTTCCAAGCCTCTGGATTTTGGGAGGCGCCCCGCCTCAGCTGGGAGGCGCTCCGCCTCTTTCTGGAGCTACTTGGGGTGTCTCATTTTGTGTCTCTTGAGCCTCTCCAAGTGTCCCCGAGGGTCCTCCATCCATGGCACACCAAAGTATGGTCTTCAAGTTGCTCTTGCGTCCTTCTTCTATGCTCTTCCATGTCAAGTGAAGATGAGTATCTTGGATTAACTTGGCTTGACTCCGAGTGAAAGGTCTTGAGGCCGTTTGGGGCTTATCAAGAAATCCTTTCGCTACAAGAGTAGCACTACTACTCCAACAAGCAACACAAGGGGTTGGAAGCCTCCTACCACAAATGCAAAGTTCCCGAGTGCTAGTGGGACGAGTGGAGCCAATGCAACCAAGGATGTGAAGAAGCCATTTGAGAAGTACACACCCAATGTGGGAGGTAACTCTAAAACCCAATTGAATACTCCTACTTCTTCTTCCATTCAATGTCACAAATGCAAGGGGTATGGGCACTTTGCCAAAGAGTGTCCTACGAAAAGGAACATGGTTATTGTGGGTGATAATGCATATGAGCAAGAGAGTGAGCCGGAGGAAGATGAGGGAGTAGAGGGAGATGAGGGAGTACAGGAGGATGGTGAAGATGACACGGTAGAGGATGAGGAACCTCATACTTTCTTAGTAGTGAGGAGAAGTCTAGGAGCTATGATTGCGGAGGATGGTGAAACCTTGCAAAGGGAAAACCTCTTCCATGCTAGGTGTCGTGTTAAGGGTGTTGTGTGCTCTATGATCATTGATTCCGGGAGTTGTACTAATGTGGTGAGTCAATCTCTCATAACCCAATTGAAGTTGCCTACTGTGAAGCATCCCAAGCCCTACCGGTTACAATGGCTTAGTGAATGTGGGGAGCTCAAGGTAGTGAAACAAGCAATGATCAAGTTTAAAATGGGGAGTTATGTTGATGAACACTTGTTCGACGTTGTGCCCATGCAAGCTTGCCACCTTCTCTTTGGAAGGCCTTGGCAATTTGACCGGCAAGTGGTTCACAATGGACGTGTTAACACCTACACGCTCCAACATGAGGGAAGAAAGTTTGTGTTGAAGCCCCTAACTCCTAAACAAGTGAGTGATGACTACAATCGAATGAAGGAGTTGAGGGAGGCGGCAAAGGCTAAGTCAATCATTGAGACTAGCCCTTTGTCCAAAAGCATGGTGGCAATCCCACCTTCTTCATCCACCGGTGGCATATGTGCCATGATGCAACCGGGCGAGCTCCTAAGAGGTAATGATGGCAACAAGTTTCTCCTATGCTTAGTGCACAAAGGTATGATCCTTAACTCTAATTGTGATTTTTCTTCTAGTCCTTTACCTAGTGCTTCGAAAAATGTTTTGGAGAACTTTGGGGACATGTTCCCGGATGAGATGCCCGATGGCTTACCTCCCTTGAGGGGTATTGAACATCA
The DNA here is from genome assembly GCA_037355625.1 of Petunia x hybrida. Lineage (NCBI taxonomy): Eukaryota > Viridiplantae > Streptophyta > Magnoliopsida > Solanales > Solanaceae > Petunia > Petunia x hybrida. The sequence goes on from JBBBVM010000609.1 coordinate 5,319,063, forward strand.
AATCGATTTTATTCCGCGCTCTCAAATCCCGAACAAGCCGGCTTATAGAAGCAATCCCGAGGATACGAGGGAGTTGCAAAAACAAGTTGATGACTTGCTTTCAAAAGGCTTGTTGAGGGAAAGTTTGAGTCCTTGCACCGTACCGGTCATTCTTGTCCCAAAGAAGGACGGCACTTGGAGAATGTGCGTAGATTGCCGAGCCGTGAATAAGATAACGATCAAGTATCGTCACCCTATTCCACGGCTTGATGATATGTTGGATGAATTGAGTGGGTCGTGTGTCTTTTCCAAAATCGACCTTAGGTCCGGCTACCATCAAATCCGGATGAAACCCGGGGATGAATGGAAAACCGCATTCAAGACCAAATTCGGTCTCTATGAATGGTTGGTTATGCCCTTCGGGCTATCCAACGCACCTAGCACTTTCATGCGACTCATGAATCATGTTTTGAAGTCTTTTATCAACAAGTTTGTCGTTGTCAATTTTGATGATATCTTGATCTATAGTAGGACAATTGATGAACATGTTGGTGCAATGCAATTCCCGAAGGGGTTGCTAGCACAAACGCGGAAGAACAAATAAGAAGATAAAGATAGAAGCAAGACAAAACTTGCTACTTTCGAAAGAACAGTGAGGAACCTGTCTCAAAGCTCGATCGAAAGGGATACAAGAATCACCCTAACTATGCAACAATCCTCAAGAGAACATTGCCTCTTGCAAACTGAATGATCAAGAGGAATGTTCAATCGGACTAACCGAAAGCCACAAGTCCTTAAAAGCCCTCACCGGGGTTTTGCTCACGACGGAGACAAGAAGAAATGTGCTCGGCACTTTCATTCAATTCATCAATATCCAAAAACTAGCTTTTACAATGAAAGGAAACAATGTTTATATAGGAAATACTAAGGGTAAACTAGTAAATAGGTCACAGGTGACCAATAGAAATAAGCCACGCAGGGCTGAGTCTAAATGTGCTCGGCAACCTTGACTTCGGTGAGCCTAGCTTCGGTGAGCCTGGCTTCGGTTCTCTATGGCCTGCTCGAACACATTTGTCATCGGGCGCTGACTTGGCTTCGAACACATGATGTTGTGTTCGGCTCTGCGCTGCCCGGGGCCAAGAGCTGCTGTTCGGGAACTTTGTCCTCGGGCTCAAACTTGAAGATGTAGCCCTTGGTTTCATCACTTTGCAATTCCTCTTCCGAACACATGCTTCTTCCCGACATAGCCAGCTGGATGTGCATGTCATGGAGCAGCTTAGCTTGGCTTCGAGTAATTGGTCTCCTCGGTTGATCAGTCACTGCCTTCGGTTGAAGTGTCCTCGGTTGATCAGCACTTTGGACTGCATCATCCTCCCCTTCTTGAGAGGATTTCGTCCTCGAAATCGATTCATCCTCTGCTTCTGATGTTTGGCCTACAACACAAGGAGTCAAATCAGTAACATTGAAGGTGTTGGACACATTATACTCACCTGGGAGGTCGATGACATAAGCATTGTTGTTTATTTTACTCAGCACTTGAAATGGACCATCCCCTCGAGGAGCCAATTTTTCTTTCCTTAGGTTCGGGAAACGTTCCTTTCGGAAGTGAACCCAAACCCAATCACCCTTCTTTAACTCCAACTTTTTACGCCCCTTGTTTTTCTTTAAGGCAACCTTTGCATAGGCGTCCTCGAGGTTCTTCTTCACCTTCGCATGCAACTCGAGCAGAGCTTTGGCTCGGTGAGTACCTGCAAAGTCGATAACAACATCTCGAGGCAATGGGGTTAGATCAAGTGGAATTAAAGGGTTAAATCCGTACACACACTCGAACGGGGTCATGTTAATCATTCGATGCACCGTTCGATTGTATGCAAACTCCATCATGGGCAAACGATCAGCCCAGTTTCCAACCTTGCCTTTGGTCATTGCTCGAAGCAAAGATCCCAAGGTTCGGTTAACTACTTCGGTCTGTCCATCAGTCTGAGGATGGTGAGACGTCGAGAAAAGTAGTTTGGTGCCGAGGGCACCCCATAGACACTTCCAAAAATGACTCAAGAATTTTGTGTCCCGATCACTCACAATAGTACGAGGGACACCATGCAATTTCAACACATTGGAAACAAATAATGTAGCTACATGCTGGGCATCGTCACACTTCTTGCAAGGAATAAAGTGAGCCATTTTCGAAAATCGATCAACCACAACGAAGATGCTATCATGTCCTCCCCCCGACCTCGGTAACCCCAAGACAAAGTCCATGGATATATCAACCCAAGGTCTATCAGGCACAGGCAACGGGGTGTACAAACCATGAGGGTTGGACTTCGATTTAGCTTTCTTGCAAACGAGACAAGCGTTGCAAAGCTTTTCCACATCTCGTCGCATTTTGGGCCAATGGAACTGCTCGGTCAAGATACCAAGAGTTTTGTCGACACCGAAGTGTCCCATCAGTCCACCGGAGTGAGCTTCCCGAACTAAGAGCTCTCTCCACGATGACACTGGCACACAAACCCTCCCATTCTTGAAGAGGTAGCCATCGTGCCACTGATATTTCTCAACTCTTCGGCCACTCAAGATCGCGTCTCGAACGCATTTCAGCTTGGGATCGTCATCGTACATCGACTTGATGCTTTCAAATCCCATGAGCCTAGAGGCGAGAGTGGTCGCTAAAGCAAATTTCCTTGATAGTGCATCGCAACCATTTCTACCAAAAGCCATAGCTGTTGGTAGAGGCGCAACGCAACTCTTATACCGCCGGATCAACCCCAAATCGAGGTCCGTCCCTGACACCACCATGACCACCCCGAGCAACGCAACTCCTCCAGGGGGTGGACCCCACAACGGGCGGCTCCTTATGATGTGGGCCCAATCCTTGATAGCCCCGGGCCCAATCCTTGATAGCCCTGCATCATCCCCCCTTTCTTTAAAGCAAGTTCGTCCCCGAACTTCGCATGGTGTAGCCAGGAATCGAACCCGGGTTGGCTCTGATACCAAACTTTAAGAGTGCACTGCAACCATTTCTACCAAAAGCCATAGCTGTTGGTAGAGGCGCAACGCAACTCTTATACCGCCGGATCAACCCCAAATCGAGGTCCGTCCCTGACACCACCATGACCACCCCGAGCAACGCAACTCCTCCAGGGGGTGGACCCCACAACGGGCGGCTCCTTATGATGTGGGCCCAATCCTTGATAGCCCCGGGCCCAATCCTTGATAGCCCTGCATCACATGTTGACCACCTTAGGCAAGTGCTTGAAGCTTTGAGAGCCGAAAAGCTCTATGCAATTTTCAAAAAGTGTGCCTTTGGTGTGGAGAAGGTTGTCTTTCTTGGGTTTGTTGTGAGTGCCCAAGGAGTGGAGGTGGATGAGTCTAAGGTAGAGGCCATACGTGATTGGCCTACTCCTACTACCGTGACTCAAGTGAGGAGCTTTCATGGTCTTGCTAGCTTTTATAGGCGATTTGAGAAAGACTTTAGCTCCATAGCCGCTCCACTCACCGAATTGGTCAAGAAGGACCAACCCTTTGTTTGGGGAGAGCCTCAAGAGAAGGCTTTCCAAGAGTTGAAAGGTAGGTTGAGTACCGCCCCCCTATTGCAATTGCCCGACTTTGGGAAAGCATTTGAGTTTGAGTGTGATGCCTCGGGGGTGGGAATTGGTGGTGTATTAATGCAAGATAGCAAACCCATCGCCTACTTTAGTGAAAAGTTGAAAGGGGCCTCCTTGAATTATTCCACATATGACAAGGAGTTGTATGCCCTTGTGAGAGCCCTTGCCCATTGGCAACATTATCTTTGGCCTCGTGAGTTTGTAATCAAGAGTGACCATGAGTCACTCAAGCATTTGAGAGGCCAAGAGAAGCTCAATAAGCGGCATGCCAAGTGGGTTGAATTTATTGAGTCCTTTCCCTATGAGATCCAATACAAGAAAGGGAAGGACAATGTTGTGGCGGATGCGCATTCTAGAAAGTTCGCATTAGCCACCACTCTCACCTCTAAGCTCATGGGATTCGAGAGCATCAAATTGATGTATGCTCATGATCCCAAGCTAAAGAGTGTCCATGATGCTCTAGAGAAAGGGGAGAGAGTTGAAAAATACCAATGGTCTAATGGATTCATCTTTAAAAATGGTAGAGTGTGCATACCCGAGTCCTCATGGAGGGAACTGCTTGTGCAAGAGGCACATTGTGGAGGACTCATGGGTCATTTTGGGGCAAGAAAGACTTTGGCCGTTCTTCAAGAACAATTCCATTGGCCGAAGATGAGGGTGCATGTGGAGAAGTTTTGCACTAATTGCCTTGAGTGCAAGCGTGCCAAATCTAAATCCCGCCCTCATGGGTTATACACCCCGCTTCCCGTACCTACTAGCCCTTGGTTGGATATATCAATGGATTTTGTCATGGGATTACCAAGGACTAGGGGGGGGCCACGATAGCATCTTTGTTGTCGTAGATAGGTTCTCAAAGATGGCTCATTTCATTCCGTGCAAGAAATGCGATGACGCCCAACATGTAGCTTCCTTGTTTGTTGAAAATGTCTTGAAGCTACATGGTGTGCCTCAAACTATAGTGAGTGATAGGGACACTAAGTTCCTAAGCCATTTTTGGCGAAGTTTATGGGGTGCTTTAGGCACCAAGCTTTTGTTTTCCACGTCCCACCACCCACAAACCGATGGTCAAACCGAAGTGGTAAACCGAACCTTGGGTGCTCTTCTAAGGGCCATGACCCGAGGTAAGGCCGGGACGTGGATTGATAGATTGCCTATGATGGAGTTTGCCTACAATCGCACATTGCATAGCGCGATTGGCATGACTCCTTTTGAATGTGTTTATGGTTTTAACCCCTTGATTCCCCTTGATCTAACCCCTTTGCCAAGGGAAATGGTTGTTAATTTTGAAGGGAAAGCTCGAGCTAAGGCTTTGATGGAGCTACATGCTAAGGCAAAGAAGAATTTGGAGGAATCTTATGCTAAGGTTGCCTCCAAGAAGAACAAAGGACGCAAGAAGGTGGAACTCAAGAAGGGTGACTATGTGTGGGTGCACTTCCGGAAAGAAAGGTTTCCAAACCTTAGGAAATGGAAGTTGGCACCCCGGGGAGATGGACCATTCCAAGTGCTCTCGAAGATAAACAACAATGCCTATGTGGTCGACTTGCCAAGTGAGTATCAAGTTTCTAATACTTTCAATGTTAGTGACTTGGTTCCTTTGAATGTAGGTAATGAAGAGGTCGTGAATGATGATGAAGAGGTCGTGAATGATGCTTCGATTTCGAGGACGAAATCCTCTCAAGAAGGGGAGGATGATAAGACCCAAACGGCCTCAAGACCTTTCACTCGGAGTCAAGCCAAGATAATCCAAGATACCCATCTTCACTACACATGGAAGAGCATAGAAGAAGGCCCCAAGAGCAACTTGAAGACCATGCTTTGGTGTGCCATGGATGGAGGACCCTCGAGGACACTTGGAGAGGCTCAAGAGGCTCAAAATGAGACACCCCAAGAGGCTTCAGAACAAGGCGGAGCGCCTCCCAGCTGAGGCGGGGTGCCTCCCAAAATCCAGAGGCTTGGAAGTCAGGAGGCGGAGCGCCTCAGACAAGAGGCGGAGCGCCTCAGGAAAATCCAGAGAGCAAGCTGCAGCTAGGCGGACCGCCTCCCCACCCTAGGCGGACCGCCTCCCCCTGTTACTCACCTGCGGGGTTTTAATGACTTGTGTTTGAACTTCCTATTTTAGCCCTGCGCGGCCTTTATTTGTTTAAGCCCACTTTGGGGGTATTTTAGACCTTTTATTAGTCCTAAGTGAAGCCTATAAATACTTCACTTAGCCTCTTTCAAACATTACCTTACTTTGATTATTGATGAATGAAAATAGAGTTGAACTCTTTGGAAGAAACCTTTGTCTCTTGGTTGCTTGAATTCACTAGTGGAACCTAGTTGAGTCTTGAACCGTTAACCCGACCATTCGACTTGCGAGTCCGGTGTTGTCTCGAGGGTCGTTGCATAGTGTAGGTCCTTCTTGACGCCGATTCGAGGGTATCTCGGGACAAGTTCCCCGTGGTTACTTCGAAGGGAGTTCGAGTTGTGTCTCGCTCTCCTATCTTTATCTTTATTTCCGCGTTTCGTATTTGATTCCTATCATGAACCTCCCTAGCTTGGCTCCGAGTGAAGGGTGTCGTGGTTTGCCCGGCATCAACAAGCAAGCCAAAGGAGTGGACGACTCCAAGTGCAAACTTTCCAAGTGCAAGTGCTAGCAAAGAAGTGAAGAAGCCTTATGAGAAGACTACACCACACTTGGAAGGTACCTCTAAAACTCGCTTGAGTAATCCTATTCCTACTTCTACGCAATGTTATAAGTGCAAGGGCTTTGGGCATATTGCTAAAGAATGCTCCACAAAACGAACCATGGTTGTGGTTGGCAATTTAGTGTATGAGCAAGAAAGTGAGTCCGAAAAGGAGGAAGTAGAGGAGGAAGAGGAAGTTGAATGTGAGGAGGCCGTAGAGGAGGATGATGGTCCTCAAATGTTCTTGGTGGTTAGGAGAAGCTTGAGTGCCATTTTTATGGAAGAGGAGGTGGAAAATGATCAAAGGGAAAATCTCTTTCATGCTAGGTGCCGGGTGATGGGCCAAGTATGTTCAATGGTTGTTAATTCGGGGAGTTGTACCAACATAGTGAGGCAAACCTTGATTTCCCAATTGAAGTTACCCACTCTAAAGCACCCAAAACCATACCGATTACAATGGCTTAGCGAGTGTGGTGAACTAAGGGTGGTGAAACAAGCGTTGATTGAGTTTAGCATTGGGAGCTATAAGGATAAGATCATGTTTGACGTGGTCCCGATGCAAGCGTGCCATTTATTGTTTGGGAAACCATGGCAACATGATAGGTTTGTAGTGCATGATGGCCGGACCAACTCCTATACGGTCAAGCAAGATGGGAGAAAGTATGTGCTTAGACCTTTGACTCCAAGGCAAGTAAGGGAAGACTACAAGAGAATGAAGGAGTTGAGGGAAGTGGCTAAAGCAAAGTCACCCATTGATAAGAACCAAATAGGCGGAAGCGATAAACTAAGATGCGGAAGCAACAATCACAAGATAACAAGAAAGTAAGGGATTGGGGAGAATAGAAATAGAAGAAAAGAACGAATCAAACTAACAAATAGATTGATTCAATAGGGAGAAGAGACTTGAACCATTAAACGGGACTCTCACTAGCGGAGATCCACCATGGATTCAACGTAAGAGATACATGAAGTCAACGCTTCAACAAGAAAGGCCAAGCCTATTCTATCTTCTCAATTCTATCTTCAAAACTAGCTTAATGAAATAAATGACTAAGTGTGGTATTTATAGGTTCACCACACTTCTAAATAAAATGTCTAAATAGCCCCTAAGTCTAGTCAAAACAATACATGTCATTTAGGGCTATAGTTGGAATTACACTCAAAATAAGTAGGAAACCCGGATGGGCCTTCAGCAACTAGGCGCCCCGCCTGGCCTCCAGTAGGCGCCCAAGTAGGCGCCCCGCCTCTGCAGTAGGCGGCCCCATATCCTGAGGCTTGCCACAAAGTGGGCAGTCCGCCTAGTCTAGTGGGCGGTCCCCCTGCTTCACTGAGCTCTTGAAACGCCTCAAAATGTGTCTCCCGAGCCTCTCCTTTGGGGCCTAGGTGGTCCTCCTCCCTTGGCACTCCTTTGCATGATCTTTAAGTCGCTTTCGGGGGCCTTGGCGGTACTCTTTGTGCTCTCAAGCTTGGATCTTGATGGTTGGCGTTTTGGCTCCAATTTGGGTCTTATCATCCTCCCCTTCTTGAAAGGATTTCGTCCTCGAAATCAAACCATCAAGCCTACATTCAAAACAAGCACAAACAAAGCTTCCCACTACAAGAGTAGGTTAGTGGCAAAAGTGTGGGAAAACACACTCTTGTGATAGAGCCAAGCATCAATAACAAGAAAAAAGCTTATGTCTCCAAAGGAAACAACAAGTACTTGACTCGAAATTAAAGTGCACCCAACACAAGAACAAGCAAAGAGATCAATAGGATATGGAACATGCCCTGTATAGCAATCAAATTCCCTACGACCCCTAAGCTCATGACCAACACACCAAGCCTTCAAATTAATATCATCACAATGTGACACATCGGCTTTGGCATGCTCAACACCCAAGGTGTGATCAACATGTGGAATGGAGTAAACAAAATAGTTCAATTGGCAACTAACATCAATTACTCCACTCCCCTTCTTGGAAGCACTCTTACACACACCAAGAGTGACTTCCTCTCCTCCAATTCCAACTCCAAGACAATCTTCCTCACTAGACAAACTCCAAAGGAAGGTCTCCAAAATCGGCCCTTCATCATTATAGTCCACACAATGAAGGTTAGGACTACTAGAAGATAGTTCAACACAACCAAAATCAAGACCACTCATCCCACTTGGAGTTCCAAACATTGGATCATCCATAGAGTCTAACTTTTCAAACCATGGAGGTTCTATTCGATTACCAATCCTAGTCCGATACAATTCACTACCACAAATGAGATTATCTTCACACAATGGAAATGTAAAAGCATACACCTCAAATTCATGGTCACATAAAAACATGGTATCAAGACTAGGTTCTTTACCCACACCCGAGGAGTCATCGAAAACAAATCGGTCCATCTCACACTCTAGAGACTCCTCAAGGTCACAACCATCCTTACTACAACACATAGGTCCACCATTATCAAGCAATTCATCAAGGGAAAAGATAGGGTATTCATTCAACTCATCTTCCCCTTTGTCAGATATAGGTGGAGTGTCATACCAAGGTTCACAAGCAAGGTCAACTACACATTCCTCACTGATGAGAGGTTCAATGAAAACCGAGCTCACATCATGATGTGGCTTATCGTCCCCCTCAACTAGTGGTTCACAATCACACACAAGTTGACCATTTGACTCTTCACTAGTTGCAAACACATTGTAATCATACACATCATCAACTAGTGTTGAGTTTTCACAAACGCTATCATAAGACAAAGAAGTAACCCGTTCAAGGGAAGAACTTTCACATACCTTTGAGTGGCCATCTTGCCCACTCAATGCACTTGAAATGTGTTGGATTGTCCCTTCACCTTGAAGCTCACATTGTAGATCTTCTTCACTTTGTCCATCAATCTTGGAGTATGATTGAGGCTCCATTGCTTGGCCTCCAATAGTACCTACACAAGCATTCACAAAAGTAGGAGAAAAAGATAAAGGGTTAAGGTTAGAATAAGGGGTGTCCTCACTCTTTTTTCCCTCTTTCTTTTCTCTCATTTTCTTTTCAAGGTTAGGTGTAGATCTGGGTGGTGACATCCCACTCACATCACTCAACATATCCTCTCCTTTTTCCACTCGAGGAATGTCACCGGTCACTCCCTTACTCCTCTCAATCATTCTCTCTCAAATTCGGGTGAGTTGGGACGTGGCCCAAGAATACCCATAGCCGGAGTAGGTGGACCTTTTACATCAACCCGGAATCTAGGACTAAGAGACTCATCACTTGAGGTCTCTTTCTTCTTTGCTGGTGAACCACTTAACTTTGGAGCTTGTGGTTTGGGGTTCACCTTGTTGACAATCGTCAACTCTTTTCTTGCACTAGTCACACCATTGCTTGTGATTGTAGGACTTCTTGTTTGCTTCCTTTCATCCTTGGGTTGAGATACTTGCTCCTTTTCCTTTTGCATAGGCCTAGAAGATGTACTAGGATAAAATTTAAACTTTGCCCGGCAAGGTTCAATGTCATAAGTTCTTTGCCCATTGCTCACTTTGTACACATCCTTCACGATATCATACCGCACCCTCTTACCTTGCAACCACGGTTGTCCTAGCCAAACACCATAATACTCCATGGGGTACACATCACACCAAACATATTCCTTATAACTCCCATGAGATATGAGTACCCGAGCTTCACTAGTAACCCAAACACCTTGACACTCATAAGGATGTTTCAATTTGTAGCAAGGTATCTTTAGTCTATTAACCCAAGAGGTGTTAACAAAATTAGCAAAGGCTTCACTAATCTTGAGCAAGCATCCTCCACTACCATTCACCTAAAAAATGAACCTACATTCACACATGTCTTGTATAGGATCAAGTCCAAGAAAACCATCACCCCCAAGTTGGGTTCTCCTTATCCCTCCACTAGTGCCAACACCACTAGAACATCCTCCACTTCCCGTCACTCTTCCAACATTAGAAGTGTTGTTGAAAGTCGGGGAAGAAATACCACTATGTAACCCATAATTGCCTCTCGCCTTGGTTCCATAGCCCATAGCACCACTCCTACCACCACTACTAGAGCAATGCACCCCCGTAACGGTAAGAGCAATACCATTTCTCCTTCCACCATTCACATGGGAACTAGAAGATGCAAGCCTCCCATTTCCCATGGAACAACCACCACCACCTCCCATACTGATGCAGGGCAAAACACGCGGAAGCTAAACACGAGATAAACTATGCGAAAGCGAATAAACACAAGATAGATGATATCAAAGATATCGGGAAACAAGGATTGGGGAGTCAAGAAACGAGAAGAAAGAACGGATAATTTGGAATTCAAGACATGAATTAATTATCCAAAAAGGGAGAATGAAACTCGAACCTTACAAGGCATTCACGCTAGTGGTGAATCTCCATAGATTCCAAGTCGTACAAGATTCATGAAGCCTCGGGCTTCGGACTAGAAAGGCTCGGCCTTCTCTAATTCCCTCTTCTCTCAAATGTTCATACCATCTAAACTAAATGGCCTAAGGAAGGTATTTATAGTCTTCCTTTACACTTAATGAAATGTCTAAAACACCCCCAAAGTGGGTTATAACAATACAAGCCACTTAAGGGCAAAATAGGAAAAACACACAAAATCCCGTGCAGGCCAACAGGGGGAGGCGCTCCGCCTCAGGATGAGGCGCTCCGCCTCCAGCTGATGAGGCGCTCCGCCTCAGGATGAGGCGCTCCGCCTCAGGATGAGGCCCTCCGCCTCCTTCTGGAACTTGTGCAAGAGGCTCAAAATGAGCTTGGGGTGGATCCCCTTGGAGCCCAAGTGGTCCCCCATCCATGGTGCTCAAAAGCATGATCTTCAAGTTGCTTCCGGAGGCCTTGATGGTACTCCTTGTGCTCTCAAGCTTGGTTCTTGATGGTTGTCGTTGAGGCCAATTTGCCCGGCATCATCCTCCCCTTCTTGAAAGGATTTCGTCCTCGAAATCGAACCATCAAAACCTACATTCAAAACAAGCACAACCAAAATTTCCTACTTCACAAGTAGGTTAGTTTAACAAGAATAAGTGCAAGTAGTGTGGAAAACACACTCTTGTGATAGAGCCAAGCATCAATACCAAGTAAAAAGCTTATGTCCCCAAAGGAGACAACATAGTCTTGGCTCGACAAGAACAAGCACTCATTTTCAAAACAAGCAAAGAGATCAAAGTCATGCAACATGTAGCATTCAGATGTTCTATGACCCCTAAGCCCAAGACCAACACACCAAGTGATGCAGGGGCTATCAAGGATTGGGCCCAAACTCATAAGGAGCCGCCCGTTGTGGGGTCCATCCCCTGGAGGAGTTGCGTTGCTCGGGGTGGTCATGGTGGTGTCAGGGACGGACCTCGATTTGGGGTTGATCCGGCGATATAAGAGTTGCGTTGCGCCTCTACCATCAGCTATGGCTTTTGGTAGAAATGGTTGCAGTGCACTCTTAAAGTTTGGTATCAGAGCCAACCCGGGTTCGATTCCTGGCTACACCATGCGAAGTTCGGGGACGAACTTGCTTTAAAGAAAGGGGGGATGATGCAGGGGCTATCAAGGATTGGGCCCAAACTCATAAGGAGCCGCCCGTTGTGGGGTCCATCCCCTGGAGGAGTTGCGTTGCTCGGGGTGGTCATGGTGGTGTCAGGGACGGACCTCGATTTGGGGTTGATCCGGCGATATAAGAGTTGCGTTGCGCCTCTACCATCAGCTATGGCTTTTGGTAGAAATGGTTGCAGTGCACTCTTAAAGTTTCTTCAAGAACAAAGGGTTTTGGGTGGGTTTAACAATTTGGGGTTTCAAATTTTCAAATCAATCCAATCCAAACAATCTTGGTACCCAAATGTCGGGTTTTCCACAAGGATCAAGAATCTATAACACCCATAACACGAATCGATCACACCACAAAGTTACACCAATTTTGTATTTTTTTTCAATTTTTCAATTTTTTTGTGTTTTTCTTCTTTTCTTCAAAGCAAGAACAACAATAACAATAAACTAAACTAAAGATAGGATGAACAAGGATCGAGGGTTTGTAAGAACAAATCCCGAGCCTTGCTCTGATACCAAACTGATGAGACTCAAATAGGCGGAAGCAAATAACAAGGATGCGGAAGCAACAATCAATAGATAACAAGAAAGTAAGGGATTGGGGAGAATAGAAATAGAAGAAAGAGAATGGACAAACGATTCAAACCATGAATTGATTATCCGAGAGAGGAAGGGAAACTTGAACCATACAAGGATTCTGTACTAGTGACGGGTCTCCATAGGCTCCAAGCAAAGAGATAATCCGAAGCTTCAAGCTTCTACAAAGAAGAAGGCCTTGCCTCTCTTACTAAGTCTATTCTTCAATTCTAAACAAGCTAATCAAATGAAATGACTAAGGCTCCTATTTATAGTCTTTCCTAAGACTATGTAATAATGACATAAAAGTCCCCACAAGTTGGGGTAAAGTAATAAAGACCACGTAGGGTCAAACTAGTAATTAATACTAGGCTAAATAGAAGTCTCGTCTTGGCTTGTTCAGGGGGTAGGCGGGGCGCCTGGAGCTAGGTGGGGCACCTGGGAGTTGGGCAGTGAGCTGGGAAGCCTCTGGCTAGGTGGGGCGCCTGAAACTAGGCGGGGCGCCTGGCTTAGGCTTGTCTCAGGCGGGGCGCCTGAAGCTAGGCGGGGCGCCTGGCTTAGGCTTGTGTCAGGCGGGGCGCCTGAAGCTAGGCGGGGCGCCTGAGTACTGAGGCAGAATCCAATCCAGGTGGGGCGCCTGGCATGGGCGGGGCACCTAGGCCTGCGACCAACTCCTCGACCTTCAAAATGGTCCCGAACTCTTCCCCGATGCTCTTGATCTCTCGTCCTTTGCATCCTCCAATCCCGGCTCTTGATGGTAAGTGCCTTAGGCTCGATTTGGGTCTCATCATCCTCCCCTTCTTGAAAGGATTTCGTCCTCGAAATCAAACCATCAAGACCTACATCCAAAGACAAGCACATCCAAAAGCTCCTACTACAAGAGTAGGTTAGTGCAAGTAGTGTGGAAAACACACTCTTATGGTATAGCCAAGCATCAATAACAATGATAAAGCACATGTTTCCGAAGAAGACAACAAGCACTTGGCTTCCCCAATGGGTACACTCAACGCATGATTCATCAAGGAGATCAATAGGGTAGAGAATATGCAAGATCAAGCCATTAAAATTACTATGATCCCTAAGCCAAATAAGAACACACCAAAACTTCCCACTACAAGAGTAGGAAAGTCCAACAAGAGTGAGTACAAGTGATGTGAAAATCACACTTTTATGATAGAGCCAAGTATCAATACTAATCAAAAAGCTTATGTTTCCAAAGGAAACAACAAGTTTTTGGCTCAACATTGACAAGTACTCACTACCATAACAAGCAAAGAAATCAATAAGATATGGAACATGCAAGATTAAGCAACTAAGTTCCTTATGACCTCCAAGCTTGTGGTCATCACATCGAGCTTTGGCATGCTCAACACTCAAGGTGTGATCAACATAAGGGATGGAGTAAGTAACATAATTCAAGCGACAACTAACATCGAATACTCCACTCCCCTTCTTGGAAGCACTCTTACACGCACCAAGAGTGGCTTCCTCACCTCCAAATCCATCCCTAAGATAATCTCCCTCACTAGGCAAACTCCAAAGGAAGGTCTCCAAAATTGGCCCTTCATCATTATAGTCCATACAATGAAGGCTAGGACTACTAGAAGATGGTTCAACACGACCAATATCAAGACCATTCATCCCACTTGGAGTTCCAAACAATGGATCATCCATGGAGCCTAACTTTTCAAACCATGGAGGTTCTATTCTATTGCCAATCCTAGTCCGATACAATTCGCTACCACAAATGAGATCATGTTCACACAATGGAAATGTAAAAGCATGCACTTCAAATTCATGGTTATCCAAAAACATGGTATCAAGACTAGGTTCTTCACTCTCACCCGAGGAGTCATTGAAAACAATTCGATCCATCTCATTCACTAGGGACTCCTCAAGGTCACTACCATCCTCACCACAACACATAGACCCACCATTATCAAGCAATTCATCAAGGGAAAGGATAGGGTATTCATTCAACTCGCCTTCCACTTTATCAAAAATCGGTGGTGTGTTATAGCAAAGGTCACAATCAAGGTCAACTACACAATCTTCACTAAAGAGAGGTTCAATGAAAATCGAGCTCACATCATGATGTGGCTTATCGCTCCTCTCAACTAGTGGTTCATAATCATACACAAGTTGACCATTTGACTCCACACTAGTTGCAAACACATTGTAATCATATATATCATCAACTAGTATAGAGGTTTCATAAACACTCTCACAAGACAAGGAAGTATCATGCTCAAGGGGAGAACTATCATTTACCTTTGAGTGGCCATCTTGCTCACTCAATGCACTTGAAGTGTCATGGATTATCTCTCCACCTTGAAGCTCACTTTGGAAATCTTCTTCACCTTGTCCTTCCATCTTGGAAGATGATTGAGGCTCCAATGGTTTGCCTCCAAGAGTTCCTACACAAGAAGTTACACAAGTAGAAGAAAAAGATAAAGGGTTAGGGTTAGAATAAGGGGTGTCCTCACTCTTTACAATTCTTTTTCCCTCTTTCTTTTCCCTCATTTTCTTTTCAAGGTCGGGTGTAGATTCGGGTGGTGACATCCCACTCACGTCACTCATCACATCCTCTCCTTTTTCCACTCGAGGAATGTCACCGGTCACTCCCTTACTCCTCTCAATCTTTTGTCTCTTAAATTCGGGTGAGTTGGGACGAGGCCCAAGGATACCCATAGCCGGAGTAGGTGGACTTTTAACATCGACCCGGAATCTAGGACTAAGAGACTCATCACTTGATGTCTCTTTCTTCTTTGTAGGTGAACCACTTTCCTTTGGATCTTGTGGTTCGGGGCTCACCTTGTTGACATATGTCAACTCTCTTTTTGCACTAGTCCCACCATTGATTGTGAGTGTAGGACTTCTCTTCAATTGTGTCCCACTACTTCTCATGTTCATAGGGCTTCTTGATTGCACTCTTTGGATCATAGGGCTTCTCCTTATTGGTGTCCCACCACTTCTCATGTTCATGGGTGTGCTTGGTTGTATTCCTTCTTTCCTAAGAAAAAGGATTTGAAACTTCCCTTGTGCTTGAACACGGTAGCCATCCACAAATTCTTGTGCGATCTTGAAGTATCTATTGGAAAGCCAAGGCTTTCCCAACATAACATCACATCCCACTAAAGGGCCTACTTTGCACTCCACTTCTTCTTCAAAGTTCCTTTGTGAAATAATTACCCTCGCCATTCCATCAACACAAGGTATTCCCAACCTTCTCACTACAAGATGGCTAATCCAACTTGCTTCACCATTATCCACTTGAAGCACATACCCATGATTCCCATTAAGGCTCACTACGAATTGACACCACATTCTTTCTCTCATGAATTCATTTAGGTAATACCCTTTACACATCCCATCAATAGTACCAACACTAGTTGGGTACTTCCTCATTTCACCACTACTAGCAATACCATATCCTATAGTGCGACTCATACCATCTCTTCCCTCGGCCTCATTCTCCTTCATCTCATCCTCCAAGTGTTGGACCCTAGTGTCCATTGCCTCTATTTGAGCCAAGAGGCTCGGAAGGTAGGCTTCAACTAACTCCCTCTCACTTACACCTTTCTCACCACTCCTACTTCCCTCCAAACCTCCCTTATGGCTCCTTGTACCTGCAAAAGACATGTTAAGAAAGTGCAAAGGTTAGTATAAACAACCTCACTTGCTCTCCCTTACCTTTGGTGGTGGCTCTCAACACTCTTTTAGGGTGCACACTCCCAAACCCCAACCAAAGATGCCCTTATCTCTTTTAGGAACCACAATGGTAAGATCAATCAACTAGTAGATCCAAGTAAAGGCCCGGAGTGGAGTTGATGTGACTCGATGTACGGAAGCTATTTGTAGTGCGCACTTGAGGCCAAAGAAGTTCTACGACTTTAAGTAAAGCTTCAAGACACACAACACCCTAAAGGATCAAAGATTAGTGTTAATAAAGTAGGACTAATACCTTAGAAACACTAACCAAGAAGTTCGGAATCGAAACAAACACAAAAAACCATGAAACGAAGCAAATTGAGCCAACCAGTGAACTGGGCGGCCCGCCTGGGTGGGTGGGCGGTCCGCCTAGGGTCTTAACCAGTAGCCTAAGTGGGCGGGGCGCCTAGGGGGTGGGCGGTCCGCCTGGGTGGGTGCTTCAGTTTTTCCGAAAACGGGTTTTTGATGGTTTTTGACCCAAATTTTCAACGTTTTCACCCCGTTTCTTCAAAATCAATGGTACCCAAAGTTGGATAATGTTATTTCCAACAAAACCCAATGAATTTCACCCCTAAACATCCAACAAATCAAGAACAAGCATCAAGCAAAGTTTGAACAAGGGTTTTTCAACAAGGGTTCAAAGTGGCTTTCGATCCTCCAAATTCGATGTTATACAACTCCGATTCACATGAAATTTGTTTCTATTTGTTTGTTTTTCATTGGAGAACAAACCCCGGTACTCAATTCCAAAACCCCACAATCACACAATCCAAATTCAATCAAATTCTTCAAGAACAAAGGGTTTTGGGTGGGTTTAACAATTTGGGGTTTCAAATTTTCAAATCAATCCAATCCAAACAATCTTGGTACCCAAATGTCGGGTTTTCCACAAGGATCAAGAATCTATAACACCCATAACACGAATCGATCACACCACAAAGTTACACCAATTTTGTATTTTTTTTCAATTTTTCAATTTTTTTGTGTTTTTCTTCTTTTCTTCAAAGCAAGAACAACAATAACAATAAACTAAACTAAAGATAGGATGAACAAGGATCGAGGGTTTGTAAGAACAAATCCCGAGCCTTGCTCTGATACCAAACTGATGAGACTCAAATAGGCGGAAGCAAATAACAAGGATGCGGAAGCAACAATCAATAGATAACAAGAAAGTAAGGGATTGGGGAGAATAGAAATAGAAGAAAGAGAATGGACAAACGATTCAAACCATGAATTGATTATCCGAGAGAGGAAGGGAAACTTGAACCATACAAGGAATTCTGTACTAGTGACGGGTCTCCATAGGCTCCAAGCAAAGAGATAATCCGAAGCTTCAAGCTTCTACAAAGAAGAAGGCCTTGCCTCTCTTACTAAGTCTATTCTTCAATTCTAAACAAGCTAATCAAATGAAATGACTAAGGCTCCTATTTATAGTCTTTCCTAAGACTATGTAATAATGACATAAAAGTCCCCACAAGTTGGGGTAAAGTAATAAAGACCACGTAGGGTCAAACTAGTAATTAATACTAGGCTAAATAGAAGTCTCGTCTTGGCTTGTTCAGGGGGTAGGCGGGGCGCCTGGAGCTAGGTGGGGCACCTGGGAGTTGGGCAGTGAGCTGGGAAGCCTCTGGCTAGGTGGGGCGCCTGAAACTAGGCGGGGCGCCTGGCTTAGGCTTGTCTCAGGCGGGGCGCCTGAAGCTAGGCGGGGCGCCTGGCTTAGGCTTGTGTCAGGCGGGGCGCCTGAAGCTAGGCGGGGCGCCTGAGTACTGAGGCAGAATCCAATCCAGGTGGGGCGCCTGGCATGGGCGGGGCACCTAGGCCTGCGACCAACTCCTCGACCTTCAAAATGGTCCCGAACTCTTCCCCGATGCTCTTGATCTCTCGTCCTTTGCATCCTCCAATCCCGGCTCTTGATGGTAAGTGCCTTAGGCTCGATTTGGGTCTCATCACCAAGCCTTCAAATCAATTTTATCACAATGTGACACATCGGCTTTGGCATGCTCACCACTCAAGGTGTGCTCAACATATGGAATGGAGTAAGTAAAATAGTTCAATTCACAACTAACATCGACTACTCCACTCCCCTTCTTAAGAGCATTCTTACACACACCGGGAGGTACCTCCTCACCTCCCTAATCAACCCCAAGACAATCCTCCTTATTGGACAAACTCCAAAGGAAGGTCTCCAAAATAGGTCCTTCATCATTATAGTCCACACAACGAAGGCTAGGACTACTAGAAGATAGGTCAACACGACCAATACCAAGACTACTCTCCTCACTCGGAGTTCCAAACGTTGGATCATCCATAGAGCCTAACTTGACAAACCATGGAGGTTCGACTCTACTACCGACCCTAGTCCGATACAATTCACAACCACAAATGAGATTGCCTTCAAACATTAGAAATGTAAAAGCATGCACCTCAAATTCATGGTTACATGCAAGCATATCATCAAGACTAGGTCTTTCACTCTCACTCGAGGAGTCATCGAAAATAAATCGATCCATCTCACACTCAAGAGACTCCTCAAGATCAAATCCACCCTCACTACGACACAAGAGACCACCACTATCAATTAAGCAATGAAAGGGAAGATTAGGATAGTCATGCAAGTCATCCTCTCCTTTATCAAATAGGTGGGGTGTCATAACAAGGTTCACACACAAGGTCAACTTCAACATTTTCACTAAAGAGAGGTTCAATGAATATCGAGCTCACATCATGATGTGGCTTTTCAACCCTCTCAACTAGTGGTTCCTTTTCACACACAAGTTGACCCAAAGGCTCTACACTAATTGCAAACACATTATAGTCATGCAAATCATCAACTAGCATAGAGTTTTCACAATCAATGTCATAAGACAAGGAAGTATCATGCTTAAGGATAGAAGAACTAACACTTACACTTGAGTCGCATCCGGGCTCACTCAATGTACATGAAGCATCATGGGTAGTTCCTTCACCTCGTAGCTCACATTTGGCATCGCCTTCACCTTGTCTTTCCATCTCGGAACATGATTGAGGCTCCATCGGTTTGCCTCCAAGAATACCTACACAAGTACTCAAACAAGTAGAAGAAAAAGCAAAAGGGTTAAGGTTAGAATAAGGGGTGTCCTCACTCTCAATTTTTCTTTTTCCCTCTTTCTTTTCCCTCATTTTCTTTTCAAGGTCGGGTGTTGATAAGGGGCAAACCCACGAAAACGATAAAATGATAAAAGCGAGACGAGACTTACACTAAAGTCGAGTAGCAACGAAGAACTAGTTCCGTTACACCCCGAACGATTGGAAAGAATCACCTAACACTATGCAACTATCCTCAAGAGTCACTGATGTAAACCAAAATATGCGGAAACGAAAAGACGATACAAAATGCGGAAACGAGAACAAGATAGGCGATATCAATAAAGATATCGAGATAAGAGCAAGACGAGGCTTGAACGTTTACCTAAGTAGCACCGAGGAACTCGTCTCGGTACACCCCGGGTGAAGTCAAGGATCACCTATACTATGCAACTACCCTCAAGGGACACCCGGCCCTTGCAAATAGAATGATCAGAGAGGTTACGATGTTCAACTTGGAATCCACCAAGTGAAATCATGCCCGTTCACGGGTTCAACATTGAGATTCACTCAAAGGAAATATCATTCTACATTCAAAGTTTGCTAAAAAGCAATAAATGAGCTAATGGGGTATTTATAGTTTCCCCTTACAACATTTGCCAACATTCTGGTCCGCACTGCTCTACTGGGCCTCACGATCGCGCACAAGGTTATGCGATCGCGCAGGGTATTAAAATTCAGAGTCTCGCGAACGCGTCCGGTTGAGCGCTATCGCGAGCATGGTCGCGATCGCGCAGAGAAGATTTCTGGCGCCAGGCAGTAGCTCAGGAAATGCTGCTCTGTTTTGCCCTGTTGTGGCTCCCCTGTTTGCTGCACTGGTTTCAGCCCGGTTTCCACTATGATTGAGCTTCAATGCATGGTCTTCAAGTCGTCTCCCGAGCTCATATCATCCATGCCTTGACTTCCGGACCAAGTGTAGGTGTCGATGCAATTTGCCCCGCATCATCCTCCCCTTCTTAAGGAAATTTCGTCCTCGAAATTAAGGCTTCCTCCTCCAAGGGATCATCACCTACATCAAAAAGGCAAACAAAAACAAAAACTCCTACTACAAGAGTAGGTTAGTGCACTAAGTGTGGGAAAACACACTCTTGTGGTACAACCAAGTATCAATGGCAACAAAAGAGCTCATGCTCCCAAAGGAACTAACAAGTACTTGGTTTAACAACAAAGCGCTCCCAACACAAGAACCAATAAAGAAATCAATAGGGCATGGCATATGCAAGATTAAGCTATCAAATTCCCTACAATCCCTAGGTTCAAGATTAGCACACCAAGACCTTCCACTACGCGAGTAGGTAGGTCCAACAAAAGTGAGTGCAAGCACGGTAGAAAATTCGCTCTTGTTATAGAGCCAAGTATCAATACCATTCAAGAAGCTCATGTCCCCAAAGGGAACAACAAGTTCTTGGTTCCTTAGTAACAAGCACTCACAACCATAACAAGCAAGGGAATCATTAGAACATAGAACATTCAAGATCAAGCAATCAAAGTTCCGATGACCCCTAAGCTCATGATCAACATACCAAACCTTCAAGGCAATATTTTCAAAATGTAGCACAACGGTTTTGGCATACTCAAGTCTCAAAGTGTGGTTAATATATGGGAGGGAATAGACAAAGTAGTGCAATACACAATTAGCATCAAGTACCCCACTCCCCTTCTTAAAAGCCCTCATACTCACACTAAGAGGTACCTCCTCACCTCCAATTTCATCCTCGAGACAACTCCTCTCACAAAGCTCTCAGGTGATGCAGCCCAAAATGGCCTCAACGACAACCATCAAAAGTCGAGCTCTAGAGCACAACGGATACGAGTCAAGGCCTCCGGAAGTATCTTGAAGATCGTGTATTGGAGCGCCAAAACAGGACAGGAAACAGGGCACAACAAAACAGGGCAAAACAGAGCAGCACACTGGGAGCTTACTGCCTGACGGAGGACATTTGTTCTTCGCGATCGCGACACTCCATGCGCGATCGTGAAGAGGCTTCCCATGCTCTGCGCGAACGCGCCATGTTTAGCGCGATGACGATGCCGAATATGCCAGTGACCTGCGCGATCGCGAGCTTCATCACGCGATCGCAATGCTGTGGAAGATGGTCTGCGCGATCCCGTTCCTTACTGGCGCGATAGCGATGAGGAAAGGTTGATCAGCGAACCAGAAATAGCTGAAGGGGCAATTTTGTCCATTTATCATTGTAAATGTATAAATAGCATTTTAGCTCTTCATTTCATTAGTTTTTTGACATTGTATGAATATTGAGAGTAGAGAGAATTGAGAGAAGGCCGAGCCTTTCTTGTCGAAGCCCGAGGCTTCATGTATCTCATCGACTTGGAATCTATGGAGATTCACCACTAGCGTGAATTCCTTGTAAGGTTCGAGTTTCATTCTCCCTTTTGGATAATATAATTCATGTCTTGAATTCCAATTATCCGTTCTTTCTTCTCGTTTCTTGACTCCCCAATCCTTGTTTCCCGATATCTTTAGATATCTCGTATCTTGTTTATCGCTTCCGCATAGTTTGTGTCGTATATTTTAGCTTCCGCATTTTAGATTGCATCAGTTGGTATCAGAGCACGGCTAGGCTTCGTTCTTACGAATCCTCGGTCTTGTTCTTGTCATTGTTGTGTTTGTGTTGTTGTTCTTAAAATTTGAAGAAAAACAAAAAAAAAAATAGAAAAACTAGAAAACTTGACAAAATTTGGTCGAGCGGGTTGGATACGAATCCCCGAGTGTTAAAAAGTATTGGGGTTTGTTCCTTGTTGTATTCCCGTCGTTTTGATACCTATATCTCGTGTTTTGGTGTTACGATTCAAAAATTTCGAAAATCAAAATCCGAAAGTTTGAAGATTCTTGAAAACGCTTCAATCTTTAATCGAAGCTTGTTGTTGTTGTTTGGGGTTGAAAAACTATTGGGGATTGATTATGTTAGTTGTATACACCTTTGGGTATCGTTGGTTTTGTGTTTCGGGTTGACATCGAGCCAAAATTTTGGCCAAAATCGCCAAAAACCCGTTTTTGAGCTGCTGTGAAATTGCAGAAATTAACCCTTCGCGATCGCGAAGAGCAATTCCGCGATAGCGAAGAACAAAATTATTTTTTGAAAAATTAACCCTTCGCGATCGCGCGCGTCTGGTCGCGATAGCGAAGAACAAAAAAATTTCAGAATTCCAGTTTTGGGACAGAACGTTCGCAACGGCTTCCGAACAGTTTCCAAACATCTAAACTCCAATTGGACCATTAAATATGATGAGTTTGTAGATCACAAACAAAATTTCATCCGATTCCAAATCCGTTTGGTTCCGATTCGAGTCGAATCTTTTGTGTCCCATTTTCTACCGTACCTCTTTGTTAGTGTTTTGAAGGTAATTGGCCTACTTGAAAGACACTAATCCTTTAGCGTATAGGGTATTCGTGCCTAGAGGAGATTAGAATTCAAAGAAGAGTCGTAGAACTCCTTTTGGCCTCAAGTGCGCACTTTAAATAGCCGTCCGTACATCGAGTCTCATTAATTCCACTCCGAACGTTAACTTGGACATGCTAGTTGTGATTACCTTGGTTCCCAAGTTGATAAGGCCTCGCTCTTGAGTGTACATATATTGAGTGATACACGTGAGGGAGTGACTTTCGGGAGGTTTTGTTCTTTGGTGATCGCAACAATGTCGGACCATGATGAAGGAGTAGATTGTGACTCATGTGGCGATGATGCGAGTTGCTATGACTCGTATGGTGATGATGGAGACTATGGCTCCTATGAGGGTGATGATGACCAATACTATGATGATGGAGGCCATGGCTCCTATGATGATGAAGCGGTTCACTACGATGATCGTGAGAGTGGTGAAGACTATGAAGCTTGTGACGAAGAATGTGAAGATGCCTATGCTTCTAGTCAAGAAATCGAAGATGGTGACGCTTCAAGGTATGATGATCCTACTTACTCTTCTTGTGAAGAATTTGATATTGATGATGGTGACATAGGTAGAGTTGATGATGATGATGATGAACATAGGGGTTATTCTTATGCATCTTCTCCTAGTGTCGCTAATGGAGTACAAGGGAGTAGTAGAGGACCTTCCATTAGTATGGGAGGTGGTGGTGGTGGTTGTTCCGTGGGAAGGAAGAAGCTTCCATCTTCTAGGTACGCTAAGCGGCCTAATGCTTCTAATTCCCATGTTGAGGTTGGTTTGGAAAATAGTGTTGCTTTTGCTACAAAGGGGTTGTATGCCGTGAGGGGCGTGGATGGTTGTAGTAGGAGTAGTACTATGGGCTATGGAACCAAGGCAAGAGGCACTTATGGGTTCCATGGCGAGGTTCCTTCCTTGACTTCCAACAACATTTCTAATGTTGGGAGAGTGACGGGAAGTGGAGATTGTTCTAGTGGTGTTGCCACTAGTGGAGGGATAAGGAAGACCCAAGTTGTTGGTGTTGACACTTGTGGGCGTCCAAATTCTCATTTGGGTGCCAATGTGCAAGACTTGAGTAGATGTAGGTTCGTTGTTGAGGTAGATGGTATTGGAGGGTACTTGCTCAAGATTGGTGGTACCGATGCCAATTGTATTAGCACCTCTTTTGTTGATAGGCTTAGGATACCATGCCATAAGCTAGAGCATCCTTATGAGTATGATGGAGTGTGGGTTTCTAAGGAGGCTCGGGTACTCGTATCTCATAGGAACTATAAATGCTTTGTGTGGTGTGGTGTGTATCCCATGCGTCATGTTGATGTGTGGATAGGTGATCGGTGGTTGGAGGGGAAGAGGGTGCAATATAGTGTGGTGAAGGATGCATATCTTGTGGGCGTAGGGCAAAGAGTTTATGACTTTGTGCCTTACCGGGCGAAGGGCCAAGTGCCTACTAGTGTACCTTCTTTGGCTAGGCAAAGGAGCAAGGAGCAAGAACTTCATTCCATGGGTGGTAAAATTGAGCAATCAAGGAGTCCTACAATAACAAGAAGTGGTGGGACTAGTGCTATGAAAGAGTTGGCAAATGTCAATAAGGTGAGCCCGAAGCCACTTCCCAAGCCGAGTGGTTCACCAATGAAGAAGAAGGAGACGTCACGTGATGAGTCTCCAAGTCCTAGATTCCGGGTTGACGTGAAAAGTCCACCTACTCCGGCTATGGGTATTCTTGGGCCTCGTCCCAATTCGCCCGAATTTGAGAGACAAAAGATAGAGAGGAGTAAGGGAGCGACCGGTGACAACTCTCGAGTGGAAAAAGGAGAGGTTGTGTTGAGTGAAGTGAGTGGGTTGTCACCACCCGAATCTACACCCGACCTTGGAAAAAAAATGAGGGAAAAGAAAGAGGGAAAAAGAAAAATTGAGAGTGAGGGCACCCCTTATTCTAACCTTAACCTTTTATCTTTTTCTTCTATGTGTTTGAATTCTTGTGTAGGGGTTCTTGGAGGCAAACCTATGGAGCCTCAACCATGTTCCGAGATGGAGAGACAAGGTGAAGGAGATGCCGAATGTGAGCTACAAGGTGGAGACATACATGACACCTCGAAGGTATATGTTAGTTCTTCCTCCCTTGAGCATGCTACTTCCTTGTCTTGTGATGTTGTTAGTGAGAACTCTAGGCTAGTTGGTGATTTGCATGATTACAATGTGATTGCAACTAGTATAGAGTCTTTGGGTCAACTTGTGTGTGAAAATGAACCACTGGTTGAGAGGTTTGAAAAGCCACATCATGATGTGAGCTCGGTTTTCATTGAACCTCTCTTTAGTGAAGATGTTGAAGTTGACCTTGTTTGTGAACCTTGTTATGACACCCCACCCATGTTTGATAGAGGAGAAGATGAATTGCATGATTATCCTATTCTTCCCTTTGATTGCTTAATTGCTAGTGGTGGTATCTTGTGTCGTAGTGAGGAAGGTTGTAACCTTGAGGAGTCTCTTGAGAATGAGATAGATCGACTTGTTTTCGATGAATCCTCAAGTGTGGATGTTGATACCTCTAGTTTGAGAACTTCACCTTTGTTTGCTTATGAACTCGAGAAGTGTGCCTATACTAATCCTTTGTATGAGAGCAACTTCAATGAAAATGGTGAATTGTATCAAGCGAGAGTCGAGAGTGAATTTGGACCTCCATGGATTGGAATGCCTAACTCTATGGATAACCCATTGTTTGAGACCTCCCTTGGGAGTTTGTCTAGTGACGAGGGTTGTCTTGGAGGAGTATTTGGAGGTGAGGAGGTACCTCTTGGTGTGTGTAAGAATGCTCGTAAGAAGGGGAGTGGAGTATTTGATGTTAGTTGTCGCTTGAACTATCTTACTTACTCCATTCCATATGTTGAGCGCACCTTGAGTGTTGAACATGCCAAAGCCGATGTGTCACTTTGTGATAAACTTGATTTGAAGGCTTGGTGTGTTGGTCATGGGCTTAGGGGTCGGGAATTTAATTGCTACATGCATATCCTTGATCTCTTTGCTTGTTTCGAAAATGAGTGCTTGTTCTTGTCGGGCCAAGACTTTGTTGTCTCCTTTGGGGACATACACTTTTTACTAGGTATTGATGCTTGGCTCTATCACAAGAGTGTGTTTTCCACACCACTTGCACTTATTATTGTTGAGCTAACCTACTTGTGAAGTAGGAAGTTTTGGTTGTGCTTGTTTTGATTGTAGGTTTTGATGGTCCGATTTCGAGGACGAAATCCTTTCAAGAAGGGGAGGATGATGCAGCCCAAAATGGCCTCAACGACAACCATCAAAAGTCGAGCTCTAGAGCACAACGGATACGAGTCAAGGCCTCCGGAAGTATCTTGAAGATCGTGTATTGGAGCGCCAAAACAGGACAGGAAACAGGGCACAACAAAACAGGGCAAAACAGAGCAGCACACTGGGAGCTTACTGCCTGACGGAGGACATTTGTTCTTCGCGATCGCGACACTCCATGCGCGATCGCGAAGAGGCTTCCCATGCTCTGCGCGAACGCGCCATGTTTAGCGCGATGACGATGCCGAATATGCCAGTGACCTGCGCGATCGCGAGCTTCATCACGCGATCGCAATGCTGTGGAAGATGGTCTGCGCGATCCCGTTCCTTACTGGCGCGATAGCGATGAGGAAAGGTTGATCAGCGAACCAGAAATAGCTGAAGGGGCAATTTTGTCCATTTATCATTGTAAATGTATAAATAGCATTTTAGCTCTTCATTTCATTAGTTTTTTTGACATTGTATGAATATTGAGAGTAGAGAGAATTGAGAGAAGGCCGAGCCTTTCTTGTCGAAGCCCGAGGCTTCATGTATCTCATCGACTTGGAATCTATGGAGATTCACCACTAGCGTGAATTCCTTGTAAGGTTCGAGTTTCATTCTCCCTTTTGGATAATATAATTCATGTCTTGAATTCCAATTATCCGTTCTTTCTTCTCGTTTCTTGACTCCCCAATCCTTGTTTCCCGATATCTTTAGATATCTCGTATCTTGTTTATCGCTTCCGCATAGTTTGTGTCGTATGTTTTAGCTTCCGCATTTTAGATTGCATCATCAGGGAAGGCATTATCAATGGTCACTTCATCATCGTAACTCGAACCAACAAGAGTAGGGTTACTAGAAGAATCATCTACCTCACTCGAAGCTACAACCAAAGAGTTGTCTATGGGATCAAATCCCTCACACCACGGAGGTTCCAACTCATCCCTAACTCTAGCTCGATACAACCCACCACCACAATTAAGGATGCTCTCAAACAATGGGAATGTAAAAGCATGCACCTCAATTTCATGGTCAAGCAAAAGCATAGTATCATAGCTAGGCTCATCATCCGCACTTGAGGAGTCATCGAAAACAAATCGATCCATCTCATACTCTAGAGACTCCTCAAGGTCACTACCTCCCCCACTACAACACTGATGCAATCGAAAATACGAAAGCGATAAAAGATAAGAAACGAGACGAGACTCACACTAAAGTTCGAGTAGCAACGAAGAACTTGTTCCGTTACACCCCAAACGATTGGAAAGAATCACCTACGCTAAGCAACTATCCTCAAGAGACACGAGGCTCAAGCAAATAGAATGATCGAAGATGGATTGAAGAGCAACTTGGATTCATCCGATTTCAAGCCAAAAGAGTTACAATGATGCGGGGCAAATCGAGCCAAGACACTAACCATCAAGAACCAAGCTTGAGAGCACAACGGATACGAGTCAAGGCCTCCGGAAACAACTTGAAGATCATGCATTGGAGCGCTAACGGATGGAGGAAACAGGGCAGGAAACTGAGCAGCCCAAAACAGGGCAAAACAGGGGAGCAAACTGGGAGCTCACTGCCTAAGGAAGAACTTTTGTTCTTCGCGATCGCGACCCCTTCTCACGCGATCGCGAAGAGTATTGGACTGGCCTGCGCGATCGCGTGCACTTGAACGCAAAGGCGAAGCTGAGGATGCTGAGGATCGTGAAGATGGTGGAGACCTGCGCGATCGCGAGCCATTCGCGCGATCGCGATGCCTAGTGTTGATGCCTGCGCGATCGCGAGCCTCCCTGGCGCGATCGCGATGAAGAGATGTTGATCAGCGAACCAGAATCAGCTGCAGGGCCATTTTTGTCCATTTTGAGTGTAAATGTATATATAGCACATTGCTCTTCATTTTCATTAGTTAGCTTTGAATAGAGAAGAGAGAATTGAGAGAGAACATTGAAGAGGCCGAGCCCTTCTTGTTTGAGCCCGAGGCTCGTGTATGTCTCGACTTGGAACCTATGGAGATCGACACCTAGTTGAGTCCATTGTAAGGTTCGAGTTTCCCTTCTCCCTTTTGGATTCAATTAACGTTAGTAAATTGAATTCGATTCTTTCTTCTACTTTCTTGCCTTCCTAGTCTCGATTTCTTGTTTATCTCATTTACTTGCTTCCGCGTATCGTGTTTGTATCGTGTTGTTTGCTTCCGCTATTTTGCCCCTCATCAGTTGGTATCAGAGCAAGGCTCGGGTTATGTTCTTACAAACCCCCGTTCCTTGTTCCGTATGTTAGTATCGTCATTGTGTTGTTGTTTGTTCTTGAAAATTGAAGAAAAACAAAAAAAAATAGAAAAACGAGAAAACTTGACAAAATTTGGTCGAGCGGGTTGGATACAAGTCCCCGAGTGTTAAAAAGTAGTGGGGATTGTTCCTTGTTGTATTCCCGTCGTTTTGATACCTATATCCCGTGTTTTGGTGTTGCGATTCAAAAACTCGAAAATCAAATCCAAAAGTTGAAAATTTCTTGAAAACGCTTCAAACTTGAATCGAAGCTTTGTTAGAGGTTTAAACCTATTGGGAATTGGTTGTTATAGTTGAAAACACCATTGGGTATCGTTGGGAATGAGTAAAAGTCGAGTCGGGGTGATTTTGTGTGCCAAAAACTGAAGTTGCAGTCGAGTTTCTGGTTCTGCACTGCATACCTGCGCGATCGCGCAGGCACACACGCGATAGCGCTGGGAAAAATTTTATCCCTTCGCGATCGCGAAGAGATAGGCTCCGACAGCGAAGAGAAAATTAAAATTTTTTGAAAATTTGTTCTTCGCGATAGCGCGCGTCTGCACGCGATAGCGAAGAAGAAACAATTTTGCAGATTTCCAGTTTTGGGACAGAACGTTCGCAACGGCTTCCGAACAGTTTCCAAACATCTAAACTCCAATTGGATCATTAAATATGATGAGTTTGTAGATCACAAACAAAATTTCATCCGATTCCAAATCCGTTTGGTCCCAATTCGAGTCGAATCTTTTGTGTCCCATTTTCTACCATACCTCTTGGTTAGTGTTTTGAAGGTAATTGGCCTACTTGAAAGACACTAATCCTTTAGCTTATAGGGTATTCGTGCGTAGAGGAGATTAGAATTCAAAGAAGAGTCGTAGAACTCCTTTTGGCCTCAAGTGCGCACTTTAAATAGCCGTCCGTACATCGAGTCTCATTAATTCCACTCCGAACTTTAACTTGGACATGCTAGTTGTGATTACCTTGGTTCCCAAGTTGATAAGGCCTCGCTCTTGAGTGTACATATATTGAGTGATACACGTGAGGGAGTGACTTTCGGGAGGTTTTGTTCTTTGGTGATTGCAACAATGTCGAATAATGATGATGGAGTAGATTATGGCTCATGTGGCGATGATGCGAGTTGCTATGACTCGTATGGTGATGGTGGAGACTATGGTTCCTATGAGGGTGATGATGGCCATTGCTATGATGATGGAAACCATGGCTCCTATGTTGATGAAGCGGTTCACTATGATGATCGTGAAATTGATGAAGACTATGAGGCTTGTGATGAAGATTGTGATGATTCCTATGCTTCTAGTCAAGAAATCGAAGATGGTGACGCTTCAAGGTACATAGATCCTACTTACTCTACTTGTGATGAACTTGAGCATGATAGTGACATAAATAGAGTTGATGATGATGTTGATTATAGAAATTGTTCATATGCATCTTCTCTTGGTGTTGCTTGTGGAGTACAAGGGAGTAGTAGAGGACCTTCCATTAGTATGGGAGGTGGTGGTGGTTGTTCCATGGGAAATGGGAGATTTGCATCTTCTAGTTCCCATGTGAAGGGTGGAATGAGAAATGGTATTGCTCTTACCGTTACGGGGGTACATTGCTCTAGTAGTGGTGGTAGGAGTGGTGCTATGGGCTATGGAACCAAGGCGAGAGGCAATTATGGGTTCCGTAGTGGTGGTCCTTCCTCGACTTCCAACAACACTTCTAATGTTGGGAGAGTGACGGGAAGTGGAGGTTATTCTAGTGGTGTTACCACTAGTGGAGGGATAAGGAGAACCCAACTTGGGGGTGATGGGTTTCTTGGACTTGATCCTATACAAGACATGTGTGAGTGTAGGTTCATTTTTAAGGTGAATGGTAGTGGAGGATGCTTGCTCAAGGTTAGTGAAGCCTATGCTAATTTTGTTAACGTCTCTTGGGTTAATAGGCTAAAGATACCATGCTACAAATTGAAATATCCTTATGAGTATCAAGGTGTTTGGATTACTAGTGAAGCTCGGGTACTCATATCTCAAGGGAGTTACAAGGAATATATTTGGTGTGATGTGTGTCCCATGGAGCATTATGGTGTTTGGCTAGGACAACCGTGGTTGCAAGGTAAAAGGGTGCGGTACGATATCGTGAAGGATGTGTACCAAGTGAGCACGCGGCAAAGAACTTATGATATTGAACCTTGCCGGGCAAAGTTTAAGTTCTATCCTAGCAAATCCTCTCGGCCTATGAAAAGGGGAAAGGAGCAAGTATCTCAAACTCAAAATGCAAGAAGGCAAACAAGAAGTCCTACAATCACAAACAATGGTGGGACTAGTGCTACAAAAGAGTTGACACATGTCAACAAGGTGAGCCCGAAGCCACTTCCAAAGCCGAGTGGTTCACCAACAAAGAAGAAGGAGACGTCAAGCGATGAGTCTCCAAGTCCTAGATTTCGGGTTGATGTAAAAAGTCCACCTACTCCGGCTATGGGTATTCTTGGGCCTCGTCCCAATTCGCCCGAATTTGAGAGACAAAAGATTGAGGAGTAAGGGAGCGACCGGTGACAACTCTCGAGTGGAAAAAGGAGAGGTTGTGTTGAGTGATGTGAGTGAGTTGTCGCCACCCGAGTCTACACCCGACCTTGAAAGAAAAATGTGGGAAAAGAAAGAGGGAAAAAAGAGTGAGGACACCCCTTATTCTAACCTTAACCCTTTATCTTTTTCTTCTACTTGTGTGAATACTTGTGTAGTATTCTTGGAGGCAAGCCAATGGAGCCTCAACCATGTCCCGTGATGGAAAGACAAGGTGAAGGAGATGCCGAATGTGAGCTACAAGGTGGAGACGTTCATGACACTTCAAAGGTATGTGTTAGTTCCTCTTCCCATGAGCCTATTACTTCCTTGTCTTGTGTTAGTGTTTGTGATGACTCCACACTAGTTGATGATATGTATGATTACAATATGTTTGCAACTAGTGTAGAGCCTTCGGGTCAACTTGTGAGTGAGATTGAACCACTAGTTGAGAGGATTGAAAAGCCACATCATGATGTGAGCTCGGTTTTCATTGAACCTCTCTTTAGTGAAGATGTCGTAGTTGACCTTGCTTGTGAACCTTGTTATGACACCCCACCTATATTTGATAAAGGAGAAGATGAATTGCATGATGATCTTATTCTTCCCTTTGATTGCTTAATTGATAATGGTGGTCTCTTGTGTCGTAGTGAGGGTGGGTTTGATCTTGAGGAGTCTCTTGAGTGTGAGATGGATCGATTTATTTTCGATGACTCCTTGAGTGAGAGTGAGGGACCTAGTCTTGATTCTATGCTTTTGTGTAACCATGAATTTGAGGTGCATGCCTTTACATTTCTATTGTTTGAAGGCAATCTCATTTGTGGTGGTGAATTGTATCGGACTAGGGTCGGTAGTAGAGTCAAACCTCCATGGTTTGTCAAGTTAGGCTCTATGGATGATCCAACGTTTGGCACTCCGAGTGAGGAGAGTGGTCTTGGGATTGGTCGTGATGACCTACCTTCTAGTAGTCCTAGCCTTCGTTGTGAGGACTATAATGATGAAGGACCTATTTTGGAGACCTTCCTTTGGAGTTTGTCCAATAAGGAGGATTGTCTTGGGGTTGATTTGGGAGTGATGCAGGGCAAAACGCGCGGAAGCTAACAACGATATAAACTATGCGGAAGCGAATAAAAACAAGATAGATGATATCAAAGATATCGGGAAACAAGGATTGGGGAGTCAAGAAACTAGAAGAAAGAACGGATTAATGAATTCAAGACATGAATTAATAATCCAAAAGGGAGAATGAAACTCGAACCTTACAAGGAATTCACACTAGTGGTGAATCTCCATAGATTCCAAGTCGTACAAGATTCATGAAGCCTCGGGCTTCGGACTAGAAAGGCTCGGCCTTCTCTAATTCCCTCTTCTCTCAAATATTCATACAATCTAAACTAATGAAATAAATGGCTAAGGGGTGTATTTATAGTCTTTCCTAACCCCTTGCGTAATGACTAAAATGCCCCCAAAGTGAAATAAGACATACAAGGTCACTTAAGGGAAAAATAGGAAAAACACACAAAATCCCGTGCAGGCCAACAGAGGGAGGCGCTCCGCCTAGGAAGGGGAGGCGCTCCGCCTCAGCACCCTTCAGTGAGGGGCGGTCCGCCTAGTGTCTTGGGGCGGCCGCCTCTTGCTGTGTTGCTCTCTGGACTTTTGCTGGGCGGTCCGCCTCTTTGGGGAGGCGCTCCGCCTCTTCCTGGGAGGTATGGATACGGCTTAAAATGGACTCTAAGTGTCCCTCCTTGGTCCGTAGTCGGTCCTCCCTCAAGCGTGCTCAAGTCCATGGCTTCAAATCACTCCCGAACCCTCATCCGAAGGCCTTGACTTGCAACCTTTGTGCTCTTCAAGCTTGGTTCTTGATGGTTGTCGTTGAGGCCAATTTGCCCGGCATCATCCTCCCCTTCTTGAAAGGATTTCGTCCTCGAAATCACACCATCAAAAACCTACAATCAAAGCAAGCACAACCAAAATTTCCTACTTCACAAGTAGGTTAGCTTAACAAGAAATAAGTGCAAGTAGTGTTGAAAACACACTCTTGTGATAGAGCCAAGCATCAATGCCAATTAAAAAGTGTATGTTCCCAAGGGAAACCATAAGGTCTTGGCTCGACAAGAACAAGCACCCATTTTTCAAACAAGCATAGAGATCAAGGATATGCATGAAGCAATTAAATTCCCCACGACCCCTAAGCCCATGACCAACACACCAAGCCTTCAACTCAATTTTATCACAATGTGACACATTGGCTTTGGTATGCCCAACACTCAAGGTGTGCTCAACATATGGGATGGAGTAGGTGAAATAGTTCAATTCACAACTAACATTGACTACTCCACTCCCCTTCTTAAAAGCATTCTTACACACACCAAGAGGTACCTCCTCACCTCCAAATACTCCTCCAAGACGACCCTCGTCACTAGACAAACTCCAAAGGAAAGTCTCCAAAATAGGTTCTTCATCATTATAGTCCATGCAATGCCGACCACTAGAAGAATGGTCAACACGACCAATATCAAGACTACTCTCCTCACTTGGAGCTCCAAACGTTGGATCATCCATAGAGCCTAACTTGACAAACCATGGAGGTTCGACTCTACTACCGACCCTAGTCCGATACAATTCACCACCACAAATGAGATTACCTTCAAACATTAGAAATGTAAAAGCATGCACCTCAAATTCATGGTCACACAAGAGCATAGTATCAAGACTAGGTCCTTCACTCTCACTCGAGGAGTCATCGAAAATAAATCGATCCATCTCACACACGAGAGAATCCTCAAGGTCACAACCATCCTCACTACGACACGAGGAACCACCATTATCAATTAAGCAATCAAAGGGAAGAATAAGATTATCATGCATTTCATCTTCTCCTTTATCAAATATAGGTGGGGTGTCATAACAAGGTTCACAAACAAGGTCAACTTCACTATTTTCACTAAAGAGAGGTTCAATGAAAACCGAGCTCACATCATGATGTGGCTTTTCAACCCTCTCAACTAGTGGTTCAATTTCACACACAAGTTGACCCGAAGGCTCTACACTAGTTGCAAACACATTATACTCATACAAATCATCAACTAGCATAGAGTTGTTACAAACAAGATCACAAGACAAGGAAGTATCATGCTCAAGGGAGGAAGAACTAACACATACCTTTGAAGGGTCATGAATGTCTCCACCTTGTAGCTCACATTCGGCATCTCCTTCACCTTGTCTTTCCATCACGGAACATGGTTGAGGCTCCATCGGCTTGCCTCCAAGAATACCTACACAAGAATTCAAACACAAAGAAGAAAAAGATGAAGGGTTAAGGTTAGAATAAGGGGTGTCCTCACTCTTTTTTCCCTCTTTCTTTTCCCTCATTTTTTTCTTCAAGGCTAGGTGTAGATTCGGGTGGTGACATCCCGCTCACATCACTCAACACATCCTCTCCTTTTTCCACTCGAGGAATGTCACCGGTCACTCCCTTACTCCTCTCTATCTTTTGTCTCTCAAATTCGGGCGAATTGGGACGAGGCCCGAGAATGCCCATAGCCGGAGTAGGTGGACTTTTTACATCAACCCGGAATCTAGGACTTGGAGACTCATCACTTGAGGTCTCCTCCTTCTTTGTTGGTGAACCACTTGATTTTGCAACTTGTGGTTGGTTCACCTTGTTGATTTTTATCAACCCTTCACTTGAACTAGTCCCACCACTTCTTGTCATTGTAGGACTTCTTGTTTGCACATTGTTGCCCATGGAATGAAGTTCTCGCTCCCTCCTCCTTTGTATGATCCTAGCTTGCATTTCAACGGACATCTTTCCCCATCTTCCGTATGGTGCAAACTCATAAACCCCTTGACCCGTGGCCACTAGATATATATCCCGCTTAGCATCATAGTGAACCTCCTTGTTGTGCAACCATGGATCACCTAACCAAACACCCCTATTTGGTGCGGGATACACGTCACACCAAACATACTCGTGGTAACCCTTATGAGATATGAGTACCCGTGCCTCCTTGTAAACGCAAACTCCTTTGTACTCATAGGGATACTTTAAATTATAGCATGGGATCTCAAGTCTAGCAACTAAGGAAGGGTGAATGCAATTGGCATCGGATTCACCAATTTGAAGCAAGTTTCCATCCACTCCATTTACCCCAACAACAAACCTACTTCTACCCAAGTTTCGTATAGGCACATCCAAAGAAGAGCTTGAATGTCCAAGACTAGTATTGCCATCAACTCGGGTTTTCCTTATCCCTCCACTAGTGGCAACGCCACTAGAATAACCTCCACTTCCCGTCACTCTCCCAACATTAGAAGTGTTGTTGGAAGTCGAGGAAGGATCACCACTACGGAACCCATAATTGCCTCTCGCCTTGGTTCCATAGCCCGTAGCACCACTCCTACCACCACTACTAGAGCAATGTACCCCCGTAACGGTAAGAGCAATACCATTTCTCATTCCACCTTTCACATGGGAACTAGAAGACGCAAATCTCCCATTTCCCATGGAACAACCACCACCACCTCCCATACTAATGGAAGGTCCTCTACTACTCCCTTGTACTCCATTAGCAACACCCAGAGAAGATGTAATTGGATAGTGTGAATAATCAAGTTCATCATCAATTCCCTCTATGTCACTATCAACATGATCAAATTCATCACAAGTAGAGTAAGTAGGACTAATGTACCTTGAAGCGTCACCATCTTCGTATTTTTGACTCGAGGCATAAGGATCAACACATTCTTCGTCACAAGCCTCGTAGTCTTCTTCAACTTCACGATCATCATAGTGAACCGCTTCATCTCCATAGGAGCCATGGTTTCCATCATCATAGTAATGGCCATCATCAACATCATAGGAACCATAGTCTCCATCATCACCATACGAGTCATAGCAACTTGCATCATCCCCACACGAGCCATAATCTCCACACTCAACATCCGACATCGTTGCAACACCAAAGCACAAAATCTCCCGAAAGTCACTCCCTCACGTGTTTCACTCAATTTATGAACACTCAAGAGCGAGGCCTTTACAACTTGGGAACCAAGGTGATCACAACTAGCATGTCCAAGTTAAAGTTCGGAATGGAGTTAATGAGACTCAATGGACGGACGGTTATTTAAAGTGCGCACTTGAGGCCAAAAGAGAATCTACGACTCTTCTTTGAATTCTAGTCTCCTCTACGCACGAATACCCTAATACGCTAAAGGATTAGTGTCTTTCAAGTAGGCCAATTACCTTAGAAACACTAACCAAGAAGCCCGTGGGCGATTAACAATCGAAAACCTACGAAAAAACTACCCGGAAACAAGTAACAGGGGGAGGCGCTCCGCCCAGAGGGGGAGGCGCTCCGCCTACCAAAGTCCAGAGAAGGACTTTTGCTGAGGCGGTCCGCCTAAATCCTGAGGCGGTCCGCCTAGTGCATTTTCCTGCAACTTTGCACAACGCGTTTTTGGCTTTTTGCACCCAATTTTTCCAACGATTTCAACCCGTTACTCAATTCCAATGATACCCAATGGTGTATTCAACTATGATAAACAATCCCCAATAGTTTTTAACTTCAAACAACCAACAACAAGATTGATTCAAGTTTTGAAGCAAAATTTTCAAAGTTTTCAAGAATTTGGGATTTCAAGAATTTCAATTTTCAATCCGTAACACCAAAACATGTTATGAGGGTATCAAATCAACGGGTTAACAATATAGAACAATCCCCAATACATTTAAACGCTTGGGGAATCAATTCCAACCCGATCTACTAATTTTTTTTTTCAACTTTTCAACTTTTTCAATTTTTTTGTTTTTTCTTCAAATCTTCAAGAACAAAAACATAAACACAACAACAATAAGAACAAGACCGAGGATTCGTAAGAACGAAGCCTAGCCGGGCTCTGATACCAACTGATGCAGGGCAAAACGCGCGGAAGCTAACAACGATATAAACTATGCGGAAGCGAATAAAAACAAGATAGATGATATCAAAGATATCGGGAAACAAGGATTGGGGAGTCAAGAAACTAGAAGAAAGAACGGATTAATGAATTCAAGACATGAATTAATAATCCAAAAGGGAGAATGAAACTCGAACCTTACAAGGAATTCACACTAGTGGTGAATCTCCATAGATTCCAAGTCGTACAAGATTCATGAAGCCTCGGGCTTCGGACTAGAAAGGCTCGGGCTTCTCTAATTCCCTCTTCTCTCAAATATTCATACAATCTAAACTAATGAAATAAATGGCTAAGGGGTGTATTTATAGTCTTTCCTAACCCCTTGCGTAATGACTAAAATGCCCCCAAAGTGAAATAAGACATACAAGGTCACTTAAGGGCAAAATAGGAAAAACACACAAAATCCCGTGCAGGCCAACAGAGGGAGGCGCTCCGCCTAGGAAGGGGAGGCGCTCCGCCTCAGCACCCTTCAGTGAGGGGCGGTCCGCCTAGTGTCTTGGGGCGGCCGCCTCTTGCTGTGTTGCTCTCTGGACTTTTGCTGGGCGGTCCGCCTCTTTGGGGAGGCGCTCCGCCTCTTCCTGGGAGGTATGGATACGGCTTAAAATGGACTCTAAGTGTCCCTCCTTGGTCCGTAGTCGGTCCTCCCTCAAGCGTGCTCAAGTCCATGGCTTCAAATCACTCCCGAACCCTCATCCGAAGGCCTTGACTTGCAACCTTTGTGCTCTTCAAGCTTGGTTCTTGATGGTTGTCGTTGAGGCCAATTTGCCCGGCATCAGGGAGGTAAGGAGGTATCTCTTGGTGTGTGCAAGAATGCTCTTAAGAAGGGGAGTGGAGTAGTCGATGTTAGTTTTGAGTTGAACTATTTTACTTACTCCATTCCACATGTTGAGCACACCTTGAGTGTTGGACATACCAAAGCCAATGTGTCACATTGTGATAAAAGTGATTTGAAGGCTTGGTGTGTTGATAGTAAGCTTAGGGGTCATAAGACATTTGATTGCTACATGTTTCATGACTTTGATCTCTTTGCTTGTTTTGATGATGAGTGCTTGTTCTTTGTGAGCCAAGAATTTATTGTTTCCTTTGGGAACGTACGCTTTTTAATTGGTATTGATGCTTGGCTCTATCACAAGAGTGTGTTTTCCACACTACTTGCACTTATTCTTGTTAAGCTAACCTACTTGTGAAGTAGGAAATTTTGGTTGTGCTTGCTTTGATTGTAGGTTTTGATGGTGTGATTTCGAGGACGAAATCCTTTCAAGAAGGGGAGGATG
Source organism: Petunia x hybrida (assembly GCA_037355625.1). NCBI lineage: Eukaryota > Viridiplantae > Streptophyta > Magnoliopsida > Solanales > Solanaceae > Petunia > Petunia x hybrida. Next base: position 5,357,009 of record JBBBVM010000609.1, read on the forward strand.
ATGCGGGGCAAATCGAGCCAAGACACTAACCATCAAGAACCAAGCTTGAGAGCACAACGGATACGAGTCAAGGCCTCCGGAAACAACTTGAAGATCATGCATTGGAGCGCTAACGGATGGACGAAACAGGGCAGGAAACTGAGCAGCCCAAAACAGGGCAAAACAGGGGAGCAAACTGGGAGCTCACTGCCTAAGGAAGAACTTTTGTTCTTCGCGATCGCGACCCCTTCTCACGCGATCGCGAAGAGTATTGGACTGGCCTGCGCGATCGCGTGCACTTGAACGCAAAGGCGAAGCTGAGGATGCTGAGGATCGTGAAGATGGTGGAGACCTGCGCGATCGCGAGCCATTCGCGCGATCGCGATGCCTAGAGTTGATGCCTGCGCGATCGCGAGCCTCCCTGGCGCGATCGCGATGAAGAGATGTTGATCAGCGAACCAGAATCAGCTGCAGGGCCATTTTTGTCCATTTTGAGTGTAAATGTATATATAGCACATTGCTCTTCATTTTCATTAGTTAGCTTTGAATAGAGAAGAGAGAATTGAGAGAGAACATTGAAGAGGCCGAGCCCTTCTTGTTTGAGCCCGAGGCTCGTGTATGTCTCGACTTGGAACCTATGGAGATCGACACCTAGTTGAGTCCATTGTAAGGTTCGAGTTTCCCTTCTCCCTTTTGGATTCAATTAACGTTAGTAAATTGAATTCGATTCTTTCTTCTACTTTCTTGCCTTCCTAGTCTCGATTTCTTGTTTATCTCATTTACTTGCTTCCGCGTATCGTGTTTGTATCGTGTTGTTTGCTTCCGCTATTTTGCCCCTCATCATACAATGTCAAGAGCAATGCTCATTCAATGTGTTTTGTGTTCAATGTAAGGTAAAAAAGCAATAAATGATGAAAGAGGGCATTTATAGCACCCCATTACAATATTTCCTAGCTTCTGGTCCGCTGCTACTCGAGTGTTCTTCGCGATCGCGCAGAGATATATGCGATCGCGTGGAACACTAAAATGCGGAAGGTCGCGATAGCGCGAGTCTTGGCGCGATCGCGCAGGCAAAAGATTTGGTCTACGCGATCGCGAAGGTTGTTGACGCGATCGCGAAGAGCAAGTTTCCAGTCTTAGGCAGTAAGCTCAGCAGGCCTCCCCTGTTTTTGCCCTGTTTTGCTTCCCTGCTTCTTGCACTGTTTCCTGCCCTGTTTCCACATGGATTGAGCTCCAATGCATTGTCTTTAAGTCCACTCCCGAGCTCGTATCATCCACGCCTCTCCAAACCAAGTGTAGGTGAGCATCTTGTATATCCTTGGCTTGACTTCGAGTGAATGGTCTCGATGCAATTTGGGTTGCATCATCCTCCCCTTCTTGAGAAGATTTCGTCCTCGAAATTAAGGCGTCCTCCTCCAAGGTATCATCACCTACATCAAAAGAAGTCAAGTCACTAACATTGAAAGTAGTCGATACATTATACTCACCGGGCAAATCTATCACATATGCATTGTTGTTGATCTTGGACAACACTTGGAATGGTCCATCGCCCCTTGGTGCCAACTTTCCCTTCCTTTGGTTGGGAAATCGTTCCTTGCGGAAGTGCACCCACACCCAATCTCCCTTCTTGAAATCCACCTTCTTTCTTCCTTTGTTTTTCTTGGTTGCTATCTTCTCATAAGCCTCTTCCAAAGCCCTCCGCGCCTTGGCATGAAGTTCAAGCAATGCCTTGGCCCGAGCCTTTCCTTCAAAATCAACAACCACATCCCTTGGCAAAGGGGTAAGATCAAGAGGAATCAATGGGTTAAAGCCATAAACACACTCAAATGGAGTCATGCCAATCATGCGATGTAAAGTGCGGTTATATGCAAACTCCATGAGTGGTAGCTTATCAATCCAAGTCCCGGCCTTTCCTTTGGTCATAGCTCGAAGTAGAGCTCCCAAAGTCCGGTTCACCACCTCGGTTTGCCCATCGGTTTGAGGGTGGTGGGACGTGGAGAAGAGCAACTTGGTGCCAAGAGCACCCCACAAACACTTCCAAAAATGGCTAAGGAACTTGGAGTCCCTATCACTAACAATGGTGCGAGGCACCCCATGCAATTTCAAGACAGTATCTATAAACAAAGAAGCTACATGATGGGCATCATTAGTCTTTTTGCACGGAATGAAATGAGCCATTTTGGAAAAACGGTCAACGACAACAAAAATGCTATCGTGTCCTCCTCTAGTCCGGGGTAAAGCCATAACAAAATCCATAGAAAGATCAACCCACGGACTAGTAGGAATGGGCAAAGGAGTGTATAGTCCTTGGTTGTTGGACCTAGACTTGGCCCTCTTGCAATCCAAGCAAGCATTGCAAAATCGCTCCACAAGAGGCTTCATTTTTGGCCAATGGAATTGCTCTTTAAGTATGGCCATAGTCTTGTCCACCCCAAAGTGTCCCATCAAGCCCCCGCAATGTGCCTCTTGCACTAGCACATCTCTCCAAGAGGACTCGGGGACACACACTCGCCCATGCTTGAAGATGTAGCCATCTACCCATTGGTATTTTTCCACCCTTTCCCCACTCACTAGAGCATCATGAATGCTCTTGAGCTTTGGATCATGAGCATACAATGACTTGATACTCTCAAAACCCACAAGTCTAGAAGCGAGAGTGGTGGCAAGAGCGAATTTTCTCGAAAGCGCATCGGCCACAACATTGTCCTTACCCTTTTTGTAATGAATTACATAAGGAAAGGACTCAATGAACTCCACCCACTTGGCATGCCTCTTGTTCAACTTTTCTTGACCTCTTAGATGCTTGAGTGACTCATGGTCACTCTTGATCACAAATTCCCGAGGCCATAGATAGTGTTGCCAATGGGCTAAAGCTCTCACGAGGGCATACAACTCCTTGTCATACGTGGAGTAATTCAAGGTTGCGCCCTTCAACTTCTCACTAAAGTAGGCAACGGGTTTCCCTTCTTGCATGAGAACACCCCCAATACCCACCCCCGAGGCATCACATTCTACCTCAAAAGCTTTCCCGAAGTCGGGCAATTGCAACAATGGGGCGGTACTTAGCCTACTTTTCAATTCTTGGAAAGCCTTTTCTTGCGGCTCTCCCCAAACAAAAGGCTTGTCCTTTTTCACCAACTCGGTGAGTGGTGCGGCAATGGTGCTAAAGTCTCTTACAAAGCGCCTATAGAAACTAGCTAGGCCATGGAAACTCCTCACATGAGACACGGTGGTAGGAGTAGGCCAATCTCTAATGGCTTCAACTTTGGACTCATCAACTTCTACACCATGGACACTAACAACAAAGCCCAAAAAGACAACCTTTTCAACACAAAAGGCACACTTCTTAAAGTTGGCATAGAGCTTTTCGGCTCGTAGCACCTCAAGTACTTGACTCAAGTGGCCAACGTGGTCATCTATTGACTTGCTATAAATCAATATGTCGTCAAAGTAGACAACCACGAATTTATTGATGAATGGCTTTAGCACATGGTTCATTAGCCTCATGAAGGTACTAGGTGCGTTGGAGAGGCCGAAAGGCATCACCAACCATTCATAAAGACCAAACTTGGTCTTGAATGCGGTTTTCCACTCATCACCCGGTTTCATCCGGATTTGGTGGTAGCCGGACCTAAGGTCTATTTTTGTAAAGACACTAGAACCACTAAGCTCATCCAACATATCATCCAAACGAGGCATGGGATGTCGATACTTTACCGTGATCTTGTTGACCGCTCGACAATCCACACACATCCTCCAAGTGCCATCCTTCTTTGGAACAAGGATCACGGGCACGGCACAAGGACTCAAGCTCTCCCTCACTAAGCCTTTGGTAAGCAACTCATTAATTTGCTTTTGTAACTCCCTTGTGTCCTCGGGATTACTTCTATATGCCGGCTTGTTGGGAATTTGAGATCCCGGGACAAAGTCAATTTGGTGCTCAATACCCCTCAAGGGAGGTAACCCATCCGGCATCTCCTCCGGGAACATGTCCTCATAGACCTTCAAAACATTGTCAATAGCACTAGGCAAAGGATTAGGGTTAGATAAATAATCACTTTCGGAATTTAAAACCATACCTTTGTGCACTAGGCATATGATCATCTTGGTGCCATCATTACCTTTCAAGATCTCACCCGGTTGCATCATGGCACATATGCGACCGGTGGACGATGGTGGAGTCTCGGCCAAGGGCTTGGCCACAACCGGGGACTTGGCCTTAGCCGCTTCCCTCAATTCTTTCATCCGCCGATAGTCCTCACTTACTTGCTTTGGGGACAAGGGTGTGAGCACAAACTTCTTCCCCTCATGTCGAACCGTGTAAGTGTTGGCCCGGCCATCATGAATCACTTGTTTGTCGTATTGCCAAGGCCTACCAAAGAGAAGGTGGCTAGCTTGCATTGGCACCACGTCAAACATGTGTTCATCTTGGTAGTTCCCAATCTTGAACCTAATCAAGACTTGCTTCACTACCCTCAACTCCCCACACTCGCTCAACCATTGCAAACGGTAGGGACTAGGATGCTTTAGGGTAGTCAATTTCAATTGTGAGACCAACGTTTGGCTCACCACATTCGCACAACTACCCGAATCAATGAACATGGAACACACTTGCCCCTTCACCCTACACCGAGCATGGAACAAGTTTTCCCTTTGTTCATCTTCCCTCTCTTCACCCACCATGGTTCCCAAAATTCGACGGACCACGAGGAACATATTAGGATCATCCCCCTCCGTCGCTCTCTCTTCTCCCTCATCCTCAACTTCCTCACTTTCCTCCTCATCATCTCCCTCGGGCTCACTTTCCCCCTCATAGACCAACCCATCCTCCATCACAATCATCGTTTTCCGGGTAGGACACTCTTTAGCAAAGTGGCCATAACCCTTGCATTTATGGCATTGGAAAGAAGAAGAAGAAGGAGTATTTAAGGTAGTTTTAGAAATACCTCCAACTTCTTTGTGGTCGCTCTTCGGGGCGGCCTTCTCAAAAGGCTTCTTTACATCTCGACTCCCACTTGCTCCACTAGCATATGGGCTCTTCCATTCTTTGGTACGAGTTGAAGGAGTGGTAGTGGTAGTACCCCTAAAGCGAGGAGCCTTTTCTTCTTTGAGCCATTTCTCGGCTTCAACCGCGGCATCACAAACATCTTGCAAGGAGTGGAAGATGTGAAGTCTCAATTGGGAGGCAATCTCCCTACTCAAGCCACTTTTGAAACGGATGATGGCTTGTTCCTCATCCTCCGTTTCCATATCAAGAGCCATCCGGTTTTTCTCAAAGTCGTTGAAATATTCATCAACGGACCTATAGCCTTGTTTCAATTCATAGAGCCGTTTGAGTTGCTCTTGCCGGTACTTGGGAGTCACATATTTGTTGTTCATTACTTCTTTCAACTCTTCCCAAGTGATGTTCATCCGCAACCCAAGTCGTCTCCTTGATCGCTTCATGGATTCCCACCATGTAGAGGCATAAGATTCAAAGGAAGCAATGGCATATGTAGCCTTCTTCTCCTCGGACATGTCATTCGTGTCAAAGACCCGCTCCATTTGAACCTTCCACTCTAAGAAAGCTTCCGGATCACTAGTCCCTTTGAAAGGTGGAATAGTGATCTTCACACTATTGAGGTTAGTGTCACGACCCCCACGATGTGGTCCCGGTTGACCCCCGTAGTAGTCTTCAACGTCATCATACTCCCGTCTCAAGTCCCTTTCCATAAAAGCCCTTGGAGGTCCTCGACCCCGCCCTCGACCTCCATCCATTCCTCGGCCTCCGTGCATCGCCCTCCTATTCGGATAGTGAGCATCAAAATCATCATCTAGCCCGAGACCCTCCCCTTCTTGAGCTTCATCAACTTGCTCAAGAGGAACCACATTTCTTCGGGGCCTTAAGAGTGGGACATCTCCTTGGGGATTGCCCAAGGGTTGGGGAGTGCCCAACGACCTTTCTCTAGCAAGAGTCTCATCCCTCAACCGTTGTCGACGAACTAACTCTGCATATTGGTCCGGTTTCATGATGGAGTCATCACTCGTGCCTTCATTGGCATCCTTTTGGACACTCGGGGTCCTTTCCTTTTCAAAGGTTTCCATTCTAAGGTTCAAGGTTTTCACCTCGGCCAATAGACTAGCCAAGATGTCAACGGGAACCTCAATGGTATTTTTGGCCTTCTCGTCCGCCATTGTACCTACAACAACCAAAAACAAGTAAAGAGGTTAGAGTAAAAGCCCTCACTCACTCCCTCACTTTTGTTTGTCGCTCGGGTTCACTCAAGTTGGGGTTAGGTTCACACAAGCTTGAAATCAATGGCCTCCTCGTAGTTGCGCAACCTCCTCAAAGACCAATCCAAAATGCAAGAACCCAATGCTCTTCGGGAAGAGTGGATTCAATGGGACTCGATCAACGTTAAGCATTTGGTGAGCACTTGAACCAAACAATTAACTACGAATCTTCTTCGAATTCTACTCTCCTCCTAGGCACGAGTATCCTATTCGAACGAGGGATTAGCACTAATTGGGTAGAAGTGTTACCCTCAAAGTGCTAACCGGAAGTGACGCGATCAAATGTTCAAAGATCGAATCGTCACTAAACGGATTCGGATTTGGATGAAATTTGGATTGTGATCTAGAAACTCACCATATTTGACGATACTATGGGAGTTTTGGTGGTTGGAAACTGTTACGATAGCTTTGCGAACATTCTGTCCAACTTCAGGATTTTTCTGGAATTAAGTACCTTTCGCGATCGCGTGCATAGGGCGCGACCGCGATGAACAAAAATGCAGATTTGGCGCGATAGCGCGAGACCTTGCGCGATCGCGCAGGTCTGTTCAGCTGAACCAGAAAGTCGACAGAAAACAGCAGTTTGGCACACACAACAAACCCAATTCAACTTATTTCAGTTTTCAAGCTTCCCAAAAGGTGTTTTCAGCTGGAATAAACATTCCCCAATGGTTCATACATAAAAAACAACCTTCAAACAACTTGTTTCCAATAAATTTGACAAGTTCTTCAAAAACCTTCAAACCTTCAAAGTTCAAAATTTTGATTTTCACTACAAGGCTCCAAATGATGTTATTGTGATATCAAAACGTCGGGGTAACTACAAGGATCAATCCCCGATACCAAACACCCACAAAATCACAACATCAAACAAGTTTTGGTAAATTTTGCAAAATACCCAACCTAGGGTTCAATTTTTCCAAACTTTGATTTTCAACTCCAAAACGGTTTTTTGTTGGTTCCTAATTGTCGAGAGTACGGATACAATCAATTCCCGATAATCAACACCAACAAAATCGTCACAACAAGCGATTTCCTTCAAATTTTTGGGTTTTCAAATTTTTGAATTTTTTTCTTCTTTTTCAATAAAACAACAACAAGAACAAGAAAATAAACGCGGAACAAAGATGACAAGCACGAAGAGTAGGACGAGGGTTCGTAAGAACGCAACCCTAGCCTTGCTCTGATACCAACTGATGCAATCGAAAATACGAAAGCGATAAAAGATAAGAAACGAGACGAGACTCACACTAAAGTTCGAGTAGCAACGAAGAACTTGTTCCGTTACACCCCAAACGATTGGAAAGAATCACCTACGCTAAGCAACTATCCTCAAGAGACACGAGGCTCAAGCAAATAGAATGATCGAAGATGGATTGAAGAGCAACTTGGATTCATCCAATTGATTTCAAGCCAAAAGAGTTACAATGTCAAGAGCAATGCTCATTCAATGTGTTTTGTGTTCAATGTAAGGTAAAAAAAGCAATAAATGATGAAAGAGGGCATTTATAGCACCCCATTACAATATTTCCTAGCTTCTGGTCCGCTGCTATCGAGTGTTCTTCGCGATCGCGCAGAGATATATGCGATCGCGTGGAACACTAAAATGCGGAAGGTCGCGATAGCGCGAGTCTTGGCGCGATCGCGCAGGCAAAAGATTTGGTCTACGCGATCGCGAAGGTTGTTGACGCGATCGCGAAGAGCAAGTTTCCAGTCTTAGGCAGTAAGCTCAGCAGGCCTCCCCTGTTTTTGCCCTGTTTTGCTTCCCTGCTTCTTGCACTGTTTCTTGCCCTGTTTCCACATGGATTGAGCTCCAATGCATTGTCTTTAAGTCCACTCCCGAGCTCGTATCATCCACGCCTCTCCAAACCAAGTGTAGGTGAGCATCTTGTATATCCTTGGCTTGACTTCGAGTGAATGGTCTCGATGCAATTTGGGTTGCATCAAACACATAGGTTGATGCAATCTAAAATACGGAAGCTAAAACATACGACACAAATATGCGGAAGCGATAAAAAGATACGAGATATCTAAAAGATATCGAGAAATTCAAGACGAGGAAGGCAAGAAATAGAAGAAAGAATCGAATTCAATTCATTGACATTAATTGAATTCAAAAGGGAGAAGGGAAACTCGAACCTTACAATGGAATCAAACTAGGTGTCGATCTCCATAGGTTCCAAGTCGAGACATACACGAGCCTCGGGCTCAAACAAGAAGGGCTCGGCCTCTTCAATGTTCTCTCTCAAGATTCTCTCTTCAATATTGGCTAAACTAATGAAATGAAGCTAAAACTAGCTATATATACATTTGCATGTCAAATGGACAAAAATGGCCCCTGAAGCTGATTCTGGTCCGCTGCTCAACTCCAAGTCATCGTGATCGCGCTCAGACACACGCAATCGCGCAGAACAGCATTTCCCTCATCGCCATCGCGCAAGGTCCACGCGATCGCGCAGAACCAACAATATCTCTGCCTCGCGATCGCGCAAGAAGGCACGCTGTCGCGCAGGCAAAACCAGGACCCTTCGCGATCGCGCAAGTAGTGACGCGATCGCGAAGAACAGACGTTCTTCCTCAGGCAGTGAGCTCCCAGTTTGCTCCCCTGTTTTGCCCTGTTTTGGGCTGTTCAGTTTCCTGCCCTGTTTCCCTCCGTCCTTGGCGCTCCAATGCATGATCTTCAAGATGTTTCCGGAGGCCTTGACTCGTATCACTTGTGCTCTCGAGCTTGGCTTTTGATGGTTGTCGTCTAGGCCATTTTGGGCTGCATCATCCTCCCCTTCTTGAAAGGATTTCGTCCTCGAAATCGAACCATCAAAACCTACAATCAAAACAAGCACAACCAAAAAAAACTTCCTACTTCACAAGTAGGTTAGCTTAACCAAGAATAAGTGCAAGCGGTGTGGAAAACACACTCTTGTGATAGAGCCAAGCATCAATACCTATTAAAAAGCTTATGTCCCCAAAGGAGACAACAAAGTCTTGGCTCGACAAGAACAAGCACTCATTTTTCAAACAAGCAAAGAGATCAAAGTCATGCAACATGTAGCAATCAAATGTCCGATGACCCCTAAGCTTACTAACAACACACCAAGCCTTCAAATCAATCTTATCACAAAGTTACACATCGGCTATGGCATGCTCAACACTCAAGGTGTTCTCAACATATGGGATGGAGTAAGTAAAATAGTTCAAGTCACAACTAACATCGACTACTCCACTCCCCTTCTTAAGAGCATTCTTACACACACCGAGAGGTACCTCCTCACCTCCAAATACTCCCCCAAGACAACTCTCGTCACTAGACAAACTCCCAAGGGAGGTCTCAAACAAAGGGTTATCCATAGAGTTAGGCATTCCAACCCATGGAGGTCCAAACTCACACTGTTCTCTAGTTTGATACAATTCACCATTTTCATTGAAGTTGCCCTCATACAAAGGATTAGTATAGGCACACTTCTCGAGTTCATAAGCAAGCAAAGGTGAAGTTCTCAAACTAGAGGTACCAACATCCACACTTGAGGAGTCATCGAACACAAGTCGATCTATCTCATTCTCAAGAGACTCCTCAAGATTACAACCTTCCTCACTACGACACAAGATACCACCACTAGCAAATAAGCAATCAAAGGGAAGAATAGGATAATCATGCAATTCATCTTCTCCTTTATCAAACATGGGTGGGGTGTCATAACAAGGTTCACAAGCAAGGTCAACTTCAACATTTTCACTAAAGAGAGGTTCAATGAAAACCGAGCTCACAACATGATGTGGCTTTTCAATCCTCTCAACTAGTGGTTCATTTTCACACACAAGTTGACCCAAAGGCTCTATACTAGTTGCAAACACATTGTAACCATGCAAATCTTCAACTAGCCTAGAGTTCTCACTAACAACATCACAAGACAAGGAAGTAGCATGCTCAAGGGAGGAAGAACTAACATATACCTTCGAGGCGTCATGAATGTCTCCACCTTGTAGCTCACATTCGGCATCTCCTTCACCTTGTCTTTCCATTTCGGAACATGGTTGAAGCTCCATCAGTTTGCCTCCAAGAATCCCTACACAAGAATTCAAACACATAGAAGAAAAAGATAAAGGGTTAAGGTTAGAATAAGGGGTGCCCTCACTCTCAATTTTTCTTTTTCCCTCTTTCTTTTCCCTCATTTTTCTTTCAAGACTAGGTGTAGATTCGGGTGGTGACATCCCGCTCACATCACTCAACACATCCTCTCCTTTTTCCACTCGAGGAATGTCACCGGTCACTCCCTTACTCCTCTCTATCTTTTGTCTCTCAAATTCGGGCGAATTGGGACGAGGCCCGAGAATGCCCATAGCCGGAGTAGGTGGACTCTTCACGTCAACCCGGAATCTAGGACTTGGAGACTCATCTCTTGAGGTCTCCTTCTTCTTTGTTGGTGAACCACTTGATTTTGCAACTTGTGGTTGGTTCACCTTGTTGATTTTTATCAACCCTTCACTTGAACTAGTCCCACCACTTCTTGTCATTGTAGGACTTCTTGTTTGCACATTGTTGCCCATGGAATGAGGTTCCCGATCCTTGCTCCTTTGCCTAGCCAAAGAAGGGGTACTAGTAGGCACTCGGCTCTTCGCCCGGCAAGGCACAAAGTCATAGACTCTTTGCCCCACGCCCACAAGATATGCACCCTTCACCACACTATATTGCACCCTCTTCCCCTCCAACCACCGGTCACCTATCCACACATCAATATGACTCATGGGATACACATCACACCACACATAGCATTTATAGTTCCTATGAGATATGAGTACCCGAGCCTCCTTAGAAACCCACACTCCATCATACTCATAAGGATGCTCTAGCTTATGACATGGTATCCTAAGCCTATCAACCAAAGAGGTGTTAATACAATTGGCATCGGTACCACCAATCTTGAGCAAGTATCCTCCAATACCACCTACCTCAACAACGAACCTACATCTACCCAAGTTTTGTAGATTGGCATCCAAGTGGGAACTTGATTGCCTATAAGTGTCAACTCCGACAACTTGGGTCTTCCTTATCCCTCCACTAGTGGCAACACCACTAGAACAACCTCCACTTCCCGTCACTCTCCCAACATTAGCATTGTTGTTGGAAGTCAAGGAAGGAACCTTGCCATGGAACCCATAAGTGCCGCTCGCCTTGGTTCCATAGCCCATAGTACTACCCCTACTACAATCATCCACGCCCCTCACGGCATACAACCCCTTTGTAGCAAAAGCAACACCATCTATCATACCAACCTCAACATGGGAATTAGAAGCATTAGGCCGCTTAGCGTGCCTAGAAGATGCAAGCTTCTTCCTTCCCACGGAACAACCACCACCACCTCCCATACTAATGGAAGGTCCTCCACTACTCCCTTGCACTCCATTAGCGACACTAAGAGAGGATGCATAAGAATAACCCCTATGTTCATCATCACCATCAACTCTACCTATGTCACCATCATCAATATCAAATTCTTCACAAGAAGAGTAAGTAGGATCATCATACCTTGAAGCGTCACAATCTTCGATTTCTTGACTAGAAGCATAGGCATCGTCACATTCTTCATCACAAGCTTCATAGTCATCATCAACCTCACGATCATCATAGTGAACCGCTTCATCATCATAGGAGCCATGGCTTCCATTATCATAACAATGGCCATCATCTCCCTCATAGGAGCCATAGTCTCCATCATCACCATACGAGTCATAGCAACTCGCATCATCGCCACATGAGCCACAATCTACTCCATCATCATTGTCCGACATTGTTGCAATCACCAAAGAACAAAACCTCCCAAAAGTCACTCCCTCACGTGTATCACTCAATATTTGTACACTCAAGAGCGAGGCCTTATCAACTTGGGAACCAAGGTAATCACAACTAGCATGTCCAAGTTAAAGTTCGGAATAGAATTAATGAGACTCGATGGACGGACGGCTATTTTAAGTGCGCACTTGAGGCCAAAAGGAGTTCTACGACTCTTCTTTGAATTCTAATCTCCTCTACGCACGAATACCTAATACGCTAAAGGATTAGTGTCTTTCAAGTAGGCCAATTACCTTCAAAACACTAACCAAGAGGTACGGTAGAAAACGGGACACAAAAGATTCGACTCGAATCGGAACCAAACGGATTTGGAATCGGATGAAATTTTGTTTGTGATCTAGAAACTCATCATATTTAATGGTCCAATTGGAGTTTAGATGTTTGGAAACTGTTCGGAAGCCGTTGCGAACGTTCTGTCCCAAAATTGGAATTCTGAAATTTTTTTGTTCTTCGCTATCGCGACCAGACGCGCGCGATCGCGAAGGGTTAATTTTTCAAAAAATAATTTTGTTCTTCGCTATCGCGAAATTGCTCTTCGCGATCGCGAAGGGTTAACTCCTGCACTTTCACAGCAGCTCAAAAACGGGTTTTTGGGCGATTTTGGCCAAATTTTTGGCTCGATTTCAACCCGAAACACAAAACCAACGATACCCAAAGGTGTATACAACCAATATCATCAAACCCCAATAGTTTTTCAACCCCAAACAACAACAACAAGCTTTGATTCGAGATTGAAGCGTTTTCAAAAATTTTCAAACTTTTTGGATTTTGATTTTGGAAATTTTGATTCGTAACACCAAAACACGAGATATGGGTATCAAAACGACGGGAATACAACAAGGAACAATCCCCACTACTTTTTAACACTCGGGGATTCGTATCCAACCCGCTGGACCAAATCTTGTCAAGTTTTCTAGTTTTTCAATTTTTTTGTTTTCTTCCTTTTCAAGAACAACAAGAACAACACAACAACGATACTAACATATGGAACAAGGAACGGGGGTTTGTAAGAACATAACCCGAGCCTTGCTCTGATAGCAACTGATGCAATCTAAAATACGGAAGCTAAAACATACGACACAAATATGCGGAAGCGATAAAAAGATACGAGATATCTAAAAGATATCGAGAAATTCAAGACGAGGAAGGCAAGAAATAGAAGAAAGAATCGAATTCAATTCATTGACATTAATTGAATTCAAAAGGGAGAAGGGAAACTCGAACCTTACAATGGAATCAAACTAGGTGTCGATCTCCATAGGTTCCAAGTCGAGACATACACGAGCCTCGGGCTCAAACAAGAAGGGCTCGGCCTCTTCAATGTTCTCTCTCAAGATTCTCTCTTCAATATTGGCTAAACTAATGAAATGAAGCTAAAACTAGCTATATATACATTTGCATGTCAAATGGACAAAAATGGCCCCTGAAGCTGATTCTGGTCCGCTGCTCAACTCCAAGTCATCGCGATCGCGCTCAGACACACGCAATCGCGCAGAACAGCATTTCCCTCATCGCCATCGCGCAAGGTCCACGCGATCGCGCAGAACCAACAATATCTCTGCCTCGCGATCGCGCAAGAAGGCACGCTGTCGCGCAGGCAAAACCAGGACCCTTCGCGATCGCGCAAGTAGTGACGCGATCGCGAAGAACAGACGTTCTTCCTCAGGCAGTGAGCTCCCAGTTTGCTCCCCTGTTTTGCCCTGTTTTGGGCTGTTCAGTTTCCTGCCCTGTTTCCCTCCGTCCTTGGCGCTCCAATGCATGATCTTCAAGATGTTTCCGGAGGCCTTGACTCGTATCACTTGTGCTCTCGAGCTTGGCTTTTGATGGTTGTCGTCTAGGCCATTTTGGGCTGCATCATAGGTCCACCAATGGTAAGTAGATCAATAAGGGTGTGATCACACGTCTCATCCTCCCCTTTATCAAAACTTGGTGGTGTGTCATAACAAGGTTCATAAGCAAGGTCAACTAACACATTTTTACTAGAGAGAGGTTCTTTGAATATCGGGCTCACATCGTAATGTGGCTTTTCATTCCTCTCTACTAGGTCACATGCAAACACAAGTTGACCATTAGACTCTTCACTAGTTGCAAGGTCAATATAGGCATCACAAGCAACAACTAGTTTTGAGTCTTCACAAGACAAGTGATAAGAATCAAATACGCGGAAAAAGTAAAAGATAAAAGCGAGACGTAACTCGTACGATAATCTCAAGTAGCAACGGAGAACTAGTTCCGTTACACCCCGAGAAGATGACAAGAACACCTACACTAGGCAACTACCCTCGAGCTAACGCGAGCAAGCAAGTAGAATGATCGGGGGGATTGGAATTCATCTAGATCCGCTAGAGGAAGAACAAGTCCCATCAAAGGTTTCATTCACTCAATCAAAGAGTTCAACTCTCAACACAATTGTTTGTTTAATCATCAAAGTTAGCTAATGAAATAAAACAAGCTACTAGCTATTTATAGGTGTTGTTAGACACCCTTTGAAAGGTCTAAAATGCCCACACTTAGGCTTAGGAAATAAAGGACCACGTAGGGTCAAAATAGTCTCAACACTAAGCAAAATCCCGCATCACAGCAATTGGGGCGGAGCGCCCAGAGGTTGGGCGGAGCGCCCGCCAAGTTGGGCAGTGGAGGGGCTTGGGCGGAGCGCCCCAAGCTTGGGCGGAGCGCCCGGGCCAAGTGCATCTCAGGTGGAGCGCCTGGTTTGCCTGGGCGGAGCGCCTGGCTGCCTGTGGGGTGGAGCACCGGTGCTCCATCGCCTAAACATGCTTGATTCATCCCCGAAGCTCTTGCCCTTGCATCCTTTGCCTCTTCCAAGCTTGATATATGTTGGAAATGTGTCTTGGCTCGATTTGGGTCTTATCATCCTCCCCTTCTTGAGAAGATTTCGTCCTCGAAATCATTGCATTCACGTCCATGGCATCATCTCTTCGGGGTGCCCAATGCTCTCCTCCCTTGTAACCCTTGATCGTCACTTAGACATAGGTCTCTTCCAAGATCTCCCTTGCCTTAACATGGAGCTTAGAACCTACAAGCAACGACAAGCAAACACAAGATTTCCTACTTTGAAAGTAGGTTAGTGCAAGAAGTGTGGAAAACACACTCTTGTGATATAACCAAGCATCAATAACAATTATGAATATCAAGTCTCCAAAGAGAACCATAAGCACTTGGTTAAAGATCAACATGCACTCAACAAGATAATGAGCAAATAGGTCATGGGAAGATGGGAAATGCAAGATCAAGCTACTCAAATCCCCTTGAATCTTAAGCTCAAGATCAACAAACCAATCCCTCTTCAAAATGGGATCAACATGTGGAGTGGAGTGAGTCAAATAACCCATCATGCAAATAACATCAAGTACTCCACTCCCCTTCTTTAAAGCATACCTACTCACACAAAGGGATTCCTTTCCACCTCCCATTTCATCACTTAAGCAACCCGTCTCAAAAGACAAACTATCAAGAAAGGTATTGATGATGGCCTCTTCTTCATTATAACCCAAACAAGCAACAGTAGGGTCACCCAAAGAGTCATTTACCTCATTCAAATTCTCACACAAGGGATTGCCTAAGGGTTCTGATAGCATCCATGGAAGGAAAACTCCATTGAAATACTTGGATGAAGCTTTGGAAGCAGTTGGAAGGCATATGGCAAGATCTCACACAAAGAAAGTTCAAAACAAGCTGATTGCACTTGAATTGTGAAGCGGAAGAGCTCAAGCCAAGGATGATCTTTTGTTTAAGTGATATAAATATTATATGGTCCAAATTGAGCTACAAGTGATGAATATTCAAGTCAAAATTACTATAATTTGAAGTGGAAGAACTGGGTTCCAAATCAGTCTATTTTTGGACTAATTAAGGAGCCTAAAGTGTGCCAAACTTGAAGCCCAAGAAGAGCCATGTAGGGTCACGTTTTTGGCCCATAAAATGTGCTTAGTTTCAGCCCAAAAATATGCAAAGGATGGTCAAAGGATTTCCATGAAGTGTACTCCAAGTTGCTTGCAAGTTGCTATCAAGGATTCCTAGTTCAAGTGGGATTTGTTTCCTAAATTAATTGGGATATATTTTCCTATATTAATTAGGTTTTGATTCCAATATTAATTAGGATTAGTTTACCAATATTATTTAGGATTTAATTTATTTTTACTAGTTTAGTAAGGATTTACTTCATTTTCTTATTCTATTAGGATTTGCTTTCCTAGTTGGTTTCTTTTCCTATTTCATTATTACTTAGAAACTATATTTGAGTAGGATTTTGTAAGGCCTATGGCCAGCCCCTACTCCTATATAAAGGGGTTATTTTCTTTATTTTTAAAAACGACAAAACAATAGATTTATGATGAATAAAAATTGAGAGGTTTTCTCTTGCACTTTTGTGTGTGGCTACTCTTGGATTTATCTTTCAACCTTCAAGTCTACACTTTTAGGTGATGAGGTATTTCTTCTTCAAATCTTTAGATTACTTTTAGGTATTCAAGAAAGGCGGTAAATTCTATTTTACTGTTGTTCTTTGTTACTCTAACGGGGGTCGGGATTCTATAATCTATCTCTTGGGTTATTCTCTACCAAAGGCGATTAGCTAGTCTAATTGTTGTTGTTAGGAGTCTCTTTTCAAGATTTAGACTTGTCTTGAATTTCTAGTTTCACTCTTGAGATTCTTGATCCGTTCTTGCTTTCAAGAAACTCTTTCTTGAATTCATTCTATCCTTATTTTCAATTCTTGTTCGTTTTTAGGTATATTTTATTAGCTTCCGCGCGTTTCTTTAAATTTCTTTATCAAGTTCTTGGATCCATAACGTGATTGTTATCGAGAGGTATCGTGATTGTTATCAAGTGGTATCAGAGCGGGTTCAATCAAGATTCCGTTTTTGATTATCTTGGGGGGATTTTTGAGCTAGAAAAGCAAAAAAAAAAAAAAAAAAAAGAGTTACTGTAGCAGTGAACAGTAACACGAAAAAAAAAGAAAAAAAAATTAAAAAAAAACGAAAATTCAAAAGAAAAAAAATTGGAGGAAATTTTTTTGGTTGCTTATGCTCATTATTTTCAGAAATCTAGTAGCATTGGGTTTCCTAGTCAATAAAGGAAACAAGAATAGGGGATTCTAGTCCTTGGAAGAAAAGTAATATCTTTCCTTTTTTCTTTGGGTTGGGTTTCTTATATTCTTTTCCTTGTTTGTTTCTACATTCCAAATCCTATTCTTTCTAGGTTTTTGTTTTCATTAGAGAAGATCCTTTTTCTATTTGGTTTTATTCCTACTTACCAAATCCTATTCTTTCTAGGTTTTGGTCTTTTACTTTTCCTATTCTTTCTCTAACTCCTATATCTTATCACCAAGGGTTTCGATTAGTAGGTTTATTTATAAATCCAAAGAGAACCAACCAAAAGTTGCTTTACGTGGAAAAAGGCAAGAGAGGTGAGATTATTAGAGGGTAAAAGCCAATTATTTTGAGAGAAACACGAGTGTGGGTGATTTTTTTTTGTGAGGATTCTTTTTCACACTAACTTATTTGTTCATTCTTTTGAAGATGTTTGCAAGTGAAGAACAAGGTTCCATGGTTAAACCACTTTTTATATTTCGTTATAAAGAACTTAAATGTTCTAAGTGTTATAAAGTGGGTCATATTAAATCTTCATGTGCAAAACAAAAGCGTATGAGAGGAGAAGCTAGAGATGCAAGTGAAGTTAGTAAAGATCATACTCATGATGACAGTGATTGGATTGTGCCTACAATTTACAGTCGTATAATTGGGAATGGAATTGATCTTATTGATCTTGCTTGTGATAAAAATAGTGAGGATGAGAGAGAAAAGATTGAGAGGAGTAAGGGAGAGCAAAGTGGCAACTTAAGAGTGGAAAAAGGAGAGATTGAGTTGAGAGAAGTGAGAGAGTTGCCACAAAAAAAGAGAGGAGAGAATGATAAAAATAAGAGTGAAAAAGAAGAAGTTGAGAGCAATGAAAAACAAGAGAGTTTGGGTGAGGATATTTCTTATTCTAACTCTAACATTCCTACTTCTCTTTCTTTTAGTTGTTTTGATTCTTTTCTAGGTGCTTGTGGAAAAGTTTGCATGGAGAAGCCAACATCAGAAAAGCTTCAATCTTTAAAAAATCATGTCAACAGTGAGTCATGTATAACTTCTAGAGAACAAGTGAACCTCAATGAGAAAAACAAAGGTAAGGAAGATGGTTTAGGTAAGGTTCAAGGTAAAATTACTAAGCTTAACACTCTACCTTATTTGGATAAATTTGATAATGATCTTTCTCTTTTGGGTGTTGGTGATGATAGGAATAATGAACATTCTACATGTCTCAATGATTCATTAGTTGAGGAAGATTGTGATTTATTATCTTATTTGTGTTGGCCTCGATCTAGTGTTGATTTTGATAAAGACTCTTATTATGACACTCCACCCTTGTTTGACAAAGAAGAACATGAACATGAATTTTATTTTTCACCTACTATTTCTAATAATGAAATTCATGATTTTGGTGAAGAGTTGACGCAAGTGGAGAATGATTGTGATTTTAAAACTCCACTACTTGTTGATAGTATACATGTTGGTTATGAGAATAACTCTTGTTCGCTTCTTGACCCATTAACTCTTTCTTGCACTAGTTCTTGTACTTCCATGCAGAAAAGTGATGAAAACCCTTTTGATAGAGGAAGTATCATGCAAGTGAATGTGGCAAAGAATGCAATTAGATTCAAAGATGAATATGGAAAAATCAACTCTTGTTGGATATTGGAAGACAAAGACTCAGTCGTTGATTTTTGTGTTATTAAACCTATTGATTATATTTATCCTTGTTTGAATGTGGTTTATGACATGAAGTTTCCAAAAGCCATTGCTGTGTTGGAGAAGTTCCATACAAGAATACAAGGTGATGTTTTTCCATTAATGAATAAATCCAAGTACGGTATGTATAATTGGTTAATTCAAATTCTTGGACTTCCTAGAACACCTAAGGTATTTTTGGAGGTAATGAATAATGTTCTTGTTTCTTATATTGGTGACTTTGTTATTTTGGAAGATGACGATGTCTTGATATACCTAAAGTCATTAACAATAATATCTAAATTTAAGAGTAAGAGTAAAGTATATGGGTACTACTTAATGTTGTTCCAACCAAGGAAATTTGGTGTGGAATTGGTTATTATTTCTTTTGTACTTTTGTTACTTTCTCTTTTATGCAGGTTTGAATTCGAGGACGAATTCCTTCAAGAAGAGGGGAATGATAGCATCCATGGAAGGAAAACTCCATTGAAATACTTGGATGAAGCTTTGGAAGCAGTTGGAAGGCATATGGCAAGATCTCACACAAAGAAAGTTCAAAACAAGCTGATTGCACTTGAATTGTGAAGCGGAAGAGCTCAAGCCAAGGATGATCTTTTGTTTAAGTGATATAAATATTATATGGTCCAAATTGAGCTACAAGTGATGAATATTCAAGTCAAAATTACTATAATTTGAAGTGGAAGAACTGGGTTCCAAATCAGTCTATTTTTGGACTAATTAAGGAGCCTAAAGTGTGCCAAACTTGAAGCCCAAGAAGAGCCATGTAGGGTCACGTTTTTGGCCCATAAAATGTGCTTAGTTTCAGCCCAAAAATATGCAAAGGATGGTCAAAGGATTTCCATGAAGTGTACTCCAAGTTGCTTGCAAGTTGCTATCAAGGATTCCTAGTTCAAGTGGGATTTGTTTCCTAAATTAATTGGGATATATTTTCCTATATTAATTAGGTTTTGATTCCAATATTAATTAGGATTAGTTTACCAATATTATTTAGGATTTAATTTATTTTTACTAGTTTAGTAAGGATTTACTTCATTTTCTTATTCTATTAGGATTTGCTTTCCTAGTTGGTTTCTTTTCCTATTTCATTATTACTTAGAAACTATATTTGAGTAGGATTTTGTAAGGCCTATGGCCAGCCCCTACTCCTATATAAAGGGGTTATTTTCTTTATTTTTAAAAACGACAAAACAATAGATTTATGATGAATAAAAATTGAGAGGTTTTCTCTTGCACTTTTGTGTGTGGCTACTCTTGGATTTATCTTTCAACCTTCAAGTCTACACTTTTAGGTGATGAGGTATTTCTTCTTCAAATCTTTAGATTACTTTTAGGTATTCAAGAAAGGCGGTAAATTCTATTTTACTGTTGTTCTTTGTTACTCTAACGGGGGTCGGGATTCTATAATCTATCTCTTGGGTTATTCTCTACCAAAGGCGATTAGCTAGTCTAATTGTTGTTGTTAGGAGTCTCTTTTCAAGATTTAGACTTGTCTTGAATTTCTAGTTTCACTCTTGAGATTCTTGATCCGTTCTTGCTTTCAAGAAACTCTTTCTTGAATTCATTCTATCCTTATTTTCAATTCTTGTTCGTTTTTAGGTATATTTTATTAGCTTCCGCGCGTTTCTTTAAATTTCTTTATCAAGTTCTTGGATCCATAACGTGATTGTTATCGAGAGGTATCGTGATTGTTATCAGGTTCAAACCCTTCACACCCTGGAGGCTTCATTTTACTACTCACCCTAGTCCGACACAAGTCATTACCTCCAATGACATTATCTTCAAACAATGGAAATGTAAAAACATGCATCTCAACATCATGATCAAGTATAGACAAGTTATCAAGACTAGGTTCTTTTCCCTCACTCGAGGAGTCATCGAAAGTAAATCGTTCCATCTCACATGCAAAAGACTCCTCAAGGTTACAATTATGGCCAACTATCAATTCTACACTAGGGAGGGGTTCAATGAACAATGGGGCCACATCTTGATGTGGCATAGCATCCCTCCCAACTAGTGGTCCACAAACAAACTCAAGTTGACAACTAGACTCTTCACTAGTGGCATATACACTAGATGCTTCACAAGCCCCAACTAGTGTCGAGTCAACACAAGACAAGTATCTAGTAGGCTCATGCAAAGGTGAGGCAACACTTACATTTGTAGTACTTCCTTGGTCACTTGCAAGGCTTGAAATGTCATGTGCAACTCCCTTTTCATGAGGCTCACATTGAGGCTCATGTTGCTTGTCTTCAAGTGTACCTACACAAGATCTTTCACAAGAAAGAGTAGAAGATAAAGAAGGGTTAGAACAATGGGTGCTCTTACTCGCAATTTTCCCTTCCTCACCTCTCATCTCTCTCAATTTTACCTCATGGTCAAGTGTAGTTTGTGGTGACAATCCACTCACATCACTCCCCAAATCCTCTCCCTTTTCCTCTGTTGGGTTGTCACCGGTCACTCCCTCGCTTCTCTCTATCTTTTCTCTCTCATTTGGAGTGGAGTGACTCCCATTTTTATCATGCAATGGCAAAACAACAAGATTGTTTGCTTCGGGTTTAAGTTCAATGGGTGGTTTAGCTTTAGCCGCTTCCCTCAACTCCTTCATCTTCTTGTAGTCCTCACTTACTTGCTTAGGAGTTAGAGGTTTAAGCACAAATCTTCTCCCTTTATGTTTGACCGTGTAAGCGTTGACACGACCGTCATGTACCACTTGCCTATCGAATTGCCAAGGCCTTCCAAAGAGAAGGTGGCAAGCTTGCATGGGCACAACGTCGAACAAGTGTTCATCAACATAACTCCCCATTTTAAACTTGATCATTGCTTGTTTCACCACCTTGAGCTCCCCACATTCACTAAGCCATTGTAACCGGTAGGGCTTGGGATGCTTCATGGTAGGCAACTTCAATTGGGTTATGAGAGATTGACTCACCACATTAGTACAACTCCCGGAGTCAATGATCATAGAACACACAACTCCCTTAACACGACACCTAGCATGGAAGAGGTTTTCCCTTTGCAAGGTCTCACCATCCTCCGCAATCATAGCTCCTAGACTTCTCCTCACTACCAAGAAAGTATGAGGTTCCTCATCCTCCACCGTGTCATCTTCACCATCCTCCTCTACTCCCTCATCTCCCTCTACTCCCTCATCTTCCTTCGGCTCACTCTCTTGCTCATATGCATTATCACCCACAACAACCATGTTTCTTTTCGTAGGACACTCTTTAGCAAAGTGTCCATACCCCTTGCATTTGTGGCATTGAATGGAAGAAGAAGTAGGAGCATTCAATTGGGTTTTAGAGTTACCTCCCACATTGGGTGTGAATTTCTCAAATGGCTTCTTCACATCCTTGGTTGCATTGGCACCACTCGTTCCACTTGCACTCGGGAACCTTGCATTTGTGGTAGGAGGCTTCCAACCCTTTGTATTGCTTGTTGGAGTAGTAGTGCTACCCTTGTAGCGAAAGGACTTCTCCTCTTTGAGCCATTTCTCGGCTTCAACCGCATCATCACATAGCTTGTAGAGATCATCATATCGGTGGAACTTCAATTGTGAAGCTATGTCTCGGTTTAAGCCCCCTTTGAAACGGATTATGGCCATCTCATGATCTTCGTCATCAAGGTCAAGGTTCATTCGGACTTGCTCAAATTCATTGAAGTATTCCCCAACCGAATTGGAACCTTGTTTCAACTCATAGAGACGCTTTTGTTGCTCAACCCGGTATTGGCTAGTCAAATACATCTCATCCATCACCCGGATCAACTCTTCCCAAGTAAGATTAATAGCCATCCCCGTCCTCCTTCTATTCCTCTTCACCGACTCCCACCAAGTAGAAGCAAAAGATTCGAAGGAAGATATTGCATACTTGGTTTTCTTCACCTCGGGCATATCATTGGTTTCAAATATTCGTTCCATAGCCAATTTCCAATTTTTGTACTCCATCGGGTCACTACTTCCTTTGAAAGAAGGAATAGTGAGCTTCACACTATTGAGGTTGTTGTTGTTATCACGACCCCCTTGGAATGGCTCCGGTTGGCCCCCATAGTGATCCCCATAACCACCATAACCTCCATAGTCTCTCCTAACATTCCCTCCATCAAGTCCTAAGGGTGGCCCTCGACCTCGGCCTCTACCCCGATCCACATTCCGACCCCAATTCATACCTCTCCTCGGTTGAAAGTGATCATCAAACCCATACATGTCATCTCCATAATTGGCTTCCTCCCCTTCTTGGACTTCATCCACTTGCTCAAGAGGTTGCACATTCCGGATGGGTTGTGGTAGTGGAACGTTTCTTGGAGGGTTGTCTAAGATACGGGGAATGCCCGCTCGTTGGGTATTGCCCAACACTTGATCCATTCTCTCTTTATCCTCTTTTACCCGTTGGTGCTTGAGCAATTCAACAACTTGCTCCGGGGTAAAGGTAGGGCTACTTGAGCCTTCTCCGGCTTCAATTTGGACACTCGGGGTCCTTTTGTCATTTTGGACGCTCGGGGTCCCATGTTCTCCTTGTGTACTCGAGGCTCCCTTTTCAAGAGACTCGATTCTTTGGTTCATGAGGTCCATCTTGGCAAGAAGATTAGCCAAGGCCTCCTTAATGAAATCTTGTCCGTCGTTAGCCATGGTACCTACACAAGTAACAAACGTTAGCAAAAACAACCTCACTCGCTCCCTCACAAAAGATTTCACTCGGTTCTCTCTTTTGAGTGGCGGTGGCTATTTCACTCGACTTGTAGTTCCAAAGCTTCACGTAGATGACTAGCAATTCCCAACTCAACCAAAACTAATCACGAGTCACGCACACTCCGGGGTGAGTGGAGTTATTGGGACTCGATGAACGCTAGGCACTTTGAAGTAAAGGACTTGAGTAAAAGGTTCTACCCTTTTCTTGGAATTCCTACTCTCCACTATGGCACGAATCACCTAAAGCAATGAAGGATTAGTGTTAATTAAGTAGGAAGAATACTTAGATCAACACTAATTAGAGGTTAGGTCACAAAGAATCAAGCAATCCTAGAAGGAACTACCCGATTCAACCTTCAGGAAGTCAGGCGGAGCGCCCAGAGGAATGGGGCGGAGCGCCTGGACTTTGTCCAGTGAGGACCCTCAGGCGGAGCGCCCAGTGGTCTAGGCGGAGCGCCTGGAACAAGCACAGTTCAGGCGGAGCGCCCAAGGTCTAGGCGGAGCGCCTGTGATGCAATCTAAAATACGCGGAAACGAAAAGACGATACAAAATGCGGAAACGAGAACAAGATAGGCGATATCAATAAAGATATCGAGATAAAAGCAAGACGAGGCTTGAACGTTTACCTAAGTAGCACCGAGGAACTCGTCTCGATACACCCCGGGTGAAGTCAAGGATCACCTATACTAAGCAACTACCCTCAAGAGGCACCCGGCTCTTGCAAATAGAATGATCGAAAGAGGTTACGATGTTCAACTTGGAATCCACCAAGTGAAATCATGCCCGTTCACGGGTTCTTCATTGAGATTCACTCAAGAAATATATCATTCTACATTCAAGGTTTGTTAAAATGCAATAAATGAATGAATGGGGTATTTATAGTTTCCCCTTACAACATTTGCCAAGTTTCTGGTCCGCACTGCTCAAATGGCCTTCGCGATCGCGTGGATGGATATGCGATCGCGTGGATGCTTAAATTCAGAGGCTTCGCGGTCGCGTCTGGTTGAGCGCAATCGCGCAGGACAATTGACTTCTCTTCGCGATCGCGTGAGTGGCGTCGCGATCGCGTAGAGGAAATGTTGGCGCCAGGCAGTGAGCTCAGAAATGCTGCCCTGTTTTGCCCTGCTTTGGCTCCCCTGTTTCCTGCACTGGTTTCAGCCCCGCTTCCACTTTGATTGAGCTCCGATGTATAGTCTTCAAGTCGTCTCCCGAGCTCATATCATTCATGCCTTGACTTCCGGATCAAGTGCGGGTGTCGATGCAATTTGGGCTGCATCATCCTCCCCTTCTTAAGGCAATTTCGTCCTCGAAATTATAGCGTCCTCCTCTGGGGTAGCATCACCTACATCAAAAGGCAAACAAAAACAAAAGTTCCTACTACAAGAGTAGGTTAGTGCACTAAGTGTGGGAAAACACACACTTGTGGTACAACCAAGTATCAATGGCAACAACGAAGCTCACGCTCCCAAAGGATCTAGCAAGTACTTGGTTTAACAACAAAGTGCTCCCAACACAAGAACCAATAAAGAGATCAATAGGGCATGGCATATGCAAGATTAAGCTATCAAATTCCCTACAACCCCTAGGTTCAAGATTAGCACACCAAGACCTTCCGCTTCGCGAGTAGGTAGGTCTAACAAGGGTAAGTGCAAGCACGGTAGAAAATTCGCTCTTGTTATAGAGCCAAGTATCAATATTATTCAAGAAGCTCATGTCCCCAAAGGGAACAACAAGTTCTTGGCTCCATAGTGTCAAGCACTCACAACCATAACAGGCAAGGGAATCATTAGGACATAGAACATTCAAGACCAAGCAATCAAAGTTCCAATGACCCCTAAGCGCATGATCAACAAACCAAACCTTCAAGGCAATAATTTCAAAATGCGGCACAATGGGTTTGGCATGTTCAAGCCTCAAAGTGTGATTAACATATGGGAGGGAATAGACAAAGTGGTGCAATACACAATTAGCATCAAATACCGCACTCCCCTTCTTAGAAGCCCTCATACTCACACTAAGAGATACCTCCTCACTTCCAATTTCATCCTCGAGACAACCCCCCTCACAAGGTAAGCTCTCAAGGAAGGCATTGTCAATGGTCTCTTCATCATCATAACCCAAACCAACAAGAGTAGGGTCACTAGAAGAATCATCTACCTCACTCGAAGCTTCAAACAAGGAGTTGTCTATGGGATCAAATCCCTCACACCATGGAGGTTCCAATTCATTCCCAACTCTAGCTCGATACAACTCACCACCACAAATAAGGATGCTCTCGAACAAAGGATTAGTAAAAGCATGCATCTCAATCTCATGGTCAAGCAAAGGTGAAGTATCAAAGCTAGGTTCTTCGCTCTCACTTGAGGAGTCATCATAGACAACCTTGCCCAATTCATGCAACTTGGACTTCTCAAGTTTACTTTCATCCTCACTACGACACACAAGTCCACCAAAATCAATTATATCAACAAGGGTGGAGTCACATAACTCATCGTCCCTTTTATCAAATATGGGCGGGGAGTCATAACAAGGGTCGCAAGTAAGGTCAACTAACACACTTTCGCTAGAGAGAGGTTCTTTGAATACCGGGCTCACATCATGATGCGGCCTTTCACTCCTCTCTACTAGGTCACATGCAAACACACGTTGACCATTAGACTCTTCACTAGTTGCTAGGTCAATATAGGCATCACAAGCAACAACTAGTTTTGAGTCTCCACAAGACAAGGGATCAACATGTTCATGAGAAGGAAAGGTAACACTTACATTGGAGTCGCTCCCGTGAGCTCTCACATCGTTTGAAGTATCGTGTTTGAGTCCTCCTTCATGAAACTCACAAGGTCGAGTTCCTTCCTCTTGTCTTTCGTCCTCATCAACCGGTTGAGGCTCCACTAGCTCGCCTCCAAAAGTACCTACACACAAGCCAAAACAAATAGAAAGAGAAGAAGATAAATCATGGTTAGAACAAGGTACGTCCTCACTCTCACTCGAGATTTCCTCTCCACTCACTTCCTTCATTCTCCGCTCAAGGCCAATTGTAGGTCCGGGTGATGCTTCACTCTCCACTCGCAAGGGCATGACCATAAGATTGTTGGTTCCGGGCTCAAGGACCATGGGCGACTTGGCTTTAGCCGCTTCCCTCAACTCCCTCATAATCCTATAGTCATTACTTACTTGCTTCGGTGTCAAGGGCTTGAGTATATACTTTCTAGAGCCGTGCAAGACCGTGTAAGAGTTGGTCCTACCATCATGTACCACGCTCCGATCATATTGCCATGGCCTTCCAAACAAAAGATGGCAAGCTTGCATAGGGACTACATCGAACATTACCTTATCTCGGTAGTTGCCAATGCCAAACTCAACCAAAGCTTGCTTCACCACCCTCAACTCTCCACACTCACTCAACCATTGTAAACGGTAGGGATGTGGATGTGTTCTAGTAGGCAATTGCAATTGGGAAATCAAGGTCTCACTTACTATGTTAGCACAACTTCCCGAATCAATGATCATTGAGCACACTTGACCCATCACTCGACACCTAGCATGGAAGAGGTTCTCCCTTTGCACATGCTCCGGATCTTCATGACTCATGGCACCCAAACTCCTCCGTACCACAAGTGTCGTTTTAAGCTCATCACCTTGCTCACCTTCACCTTGGGGAATGCCCAAGTTGTGGAGAATGCCCACTTGTTGGGGAATGCCCAACGGTTGGGGAATGCCCAACATTTCATCACTAGTACCTTCTCCGGTACCTTTTGGACACTCGGGGTCCAATCCTCTTTGAGGTTGTCAAACCTCGAACTTATGGATCTCACCTCGGCCAAGAGGTAGGCCAAAGTGCTTACCGGGACCTCAACGGTATCATACACGTCTCCGGCCATGTACCTACACAAATCAAAAACAAGAAAGAGGTTAGAGTAAAAGCCCTCACTCGCTCCCTCACCTTTGAAGTGTCACTCGGGTACACTCAATTTAGTGGCGGGGGGGATTTATCACTCAAGCTTGATCTCAAAGGCTTCCTCGTAGTTGAACAACCACCTCAATAATCACTCAAGTTACAAGAACCAAACGCTCTTCGGGGTGAGTGGAATTGATGGGACTCGATGGGCGAACGGCTTTATAACTGAGCACTTGAGCCAAACAAATATACTACGAGTCTTCCTTGAGCTCTACTCTCCTTCTAGGCACGAAGATCCTAAACGCACAAAGAATTAGTACTAATTGGGTAGAAGTGTTACCCTCAAAGTACTAACCGGAAGTGACGCGATCAAATGGCAAAAGATCGAATCGCCACTAAACGGATTCGGAATTGGATGATTTTTGGTTAGTGATCTACAAACTCACCATATTTGATGATACAATTGAAGTTTTGGTGAGCGGAAACTGTTACGAACACTTTGCGAACAATCTGTCCCAGTTCAGGATTTCCTGGAATTGAACACACTTCGCTATCGCGTGGAAGATCGCGCGATCGCGATGACTTAAGTTGTGGAGTTGTCGCGATCGCGTGAGGAAGTGCGCGATCGCGCAGGCTTACAGACCAGAACCAGAATCTCGACTGCAAAATCAGTTTTTGGCACACAAATCACACCAATTCAACTTGTTGTTCAGTTCTAAAGCTTCCAAAGGGTGTTTTCAACTAAGGTAAACAATTCCCAATGGTTTTTCCAATCAAACAACGAACAAACAACTCGTTTTCAAGAATTCGGAGTATGTTCTTCAAATTTTCAAGAACTTCAAAATTTTCAAAGTTCGATTTTCATTCCGCTACTCCGAATGATGATATGGGGATATCAAATTGACGGGGAAACTACATAGAACAATCCCCGATACCAAAGAACCAAGAATTCACAACACAAAACAAGTTCTATTAAATTTTGTAAATTCTCAACTTTTGAGATTTGGTTTTCAAGATTTTGATTCACGACTTCAAATCGTGTTTTGAGGGTACAAAATCAACGGGAATATGATATCAAACAATCCCCAGTAACAAACAACAACAAAATCGCTACAACAAACGATTTCTAGCAATTTTTTTGTGATTTTCAAATTTTTGGATTTTTTTGTTTTTCTTCAAAATCAAGAACAAACAACACAAGGATAACAACAACAAGAACAAGACCGAGGATTCGTAAGAACGAAGCCTAGCCGTGCTCTGATACCAACTGATGCAATCTAAAATACGCGGAAACGAAAAGACGATACAAAATGCGGAAACGAGAACAAGATAGGCGATATCAATAAAGATATCGAGATAAAAGCAAGACGAGGCTTGAACGTTTACCTAAGTAGCACCGAGGAACTCGTCTCGATACACCCCGGGTGAAGTCAAGGATCACCTATACTAAGCAACTACCCTCAAGAGGCACCCTGCTCTTGCAAATAGAATGATCGAAAGAGGTTACGATGTTCAACTTGGAATCCACCAAGTGAAATCATGCCCGTTCACGGGTTCTTCATTGAGATTCACTCAAGAAATATATCATTCTACATTCAAGGTTTGTTAAAATGCAATAAATGAATGAATGGGGTATTTATAGTTTCCCCTTACAACATTTGCCAAGTTTCTGGTCCGCACTGCTCAAATGGCCTTCGCGATCGCGTGGATGGATATGCGATCGCGTGGATGCTTAAATTCAGAGGCTTCGCGGTCGCGTCTGGTTGAGCGCAGTCGCGCAGGACAATTGACTTCTCTTCGCGATCGCGTGAGTGGCGTCGCGATCGCGTAGAGGAAATGTTGGCGCCAGGCAGTGAGCTCAGAAATGCTGCCCTGTTTTGCCCTGCTTTGGCTCCCCTGTTTCCTGCACTGGTTTCAGCCCCGCTTCCACTTTGATTGAGCTCCGATGTATAGTCTTCAAGTCGTCTCCCGAGCTCATATCATTCATGCCTTGACTTCCGGATCAAGTGCGGGTGTCGATGCAATTTGGGCTGCATCAGCCTGGACGAAGAACAACCTGGGTTTCTCAAGAACGTGTTCTTCGATTTTAATCCAACTTTTTGGTCGATTTCAACGTGTTCTTCCCAAATTCGAAGTACCCGAAGTTGTACAATGGTATAACCACCAATCCCCAATGATTTTTACACCCAAACAATCATCAAGCAAAGCACAATCATGATTCAAGTTTCAAATTGGGGCTTCACAATTTCTTCAAAAGGGGTAAAAAGTGGGTTTTGATTCTTCCAAAATCAATGTTATACAACTCCGATTCACACCAAATTTGTTGCAATGGATTCGTGTTTCAACGTAGATCAATCCCCGATAATCAAATCCAAAACCCCACAAACATACAATCCAAAATCAATCAATTTCCCTCAAGAACAAGGGTTTGGTAGGGTTTAAGGATAAGTAGGGTTTCAATTTTTCAATCCAATCCAATCCAAGTAAATTTGGTACCAAAACAACGGGAATTCAACCACGATCACAAATCTATAACACCCAATCCAAGAATCGATCCAACCAAAAAGTTACGCCAATTTTTGTATTTTTCAATTTTTCAATTTTTTTTTGTTTTTCTTCAAATAACAACTTGAACAACAAGGAATCTAAACAAACTAACCTAGGCACGAAGAATCAAGGGTCGGGGGTTCGTAGAAACGAGACCCGAGCCTTGCTCTGATACCAAGATGATAAGAATCAAATACGCGGAAAAAGTAAAAGATAAAAGCGAGACGTAACTCGTACGATAATCTCAAGTAGCAACGGAGAACTAGTTCCGTTACACCCCGAGAAGATGACAAGAACACCTACACTAGGCAACTACCCTCGAGCTAACGCGAGCAAGCAAGTAGAATGATCGGGGGGGATTGGAATTCATCTAGATCCGCTAGAGGAAGAACAAGTCCCATCAAAGGTTTCATTCACTCAATCAAAGAGTTCAACTCTCAACACAATTGTTTGTTTAATCATCAAAGTTAGCTAATGAAATAAAACAAGCTACTAGCTATTTATAGGTGTTGTTAGACACCCTTTGAAAGGTCTAAAATGCCCACACTTAGGCTTAGGAAATAAAGGACCACGTAGGGTCAAAATAGTCTCAACACTAAGAAAAATCCCGCATCACAGCAATTGGGGCGGAGCGCCCAGAGGTTGGGCGGAGCGCCCGCCAAGTTGGGCAGTGGAGGGGCTTGGGCGGAGCGCCCCAAGCTTGGGCGGAGCGCCCGGGCCAAGTGCATCTCAGGTGGAGCGCCTGGTTTGCCTGGGCGGAGCGCCTGGCTGCCTGTGGGGTGGAGCACCGGTGCTCCATCGCCTAAACATGCTTGATTCATCCCCGAAGCTCTTGCCCTTGCATCCTTTGCCTCTTCCAAGCTTGATATATGTTGGAAATGTGTCTTGGCTCGATTTGGGTCTTATCAACAAGGGATCATCATGTTCATGAGAAGGAAAGGTAACACTTACATTTGAGTCGCTCCCGTGAGCAATCACATTGCTTGAAGTGTCATGTCTAAGTCCTCCTTCATGAAACTCACAATGTCGAGTTCCACCCTCTTGTCTTTCTTCCTTATCAACCGGTTGAGGCTCCACTAGCTCGCCTCCAAGTGTACCTACACATGAGCCAAAACAAATAGAAAGAGAAGAAGATAGATCATGGTTAGAACGAAGTGTGTTCCCACTCTCACTCGAGATTTCCTCTCCCCTCTCTTCTTTCATTTTTCGCTCAAGGCCAATTGTAGGTCCGGGTGATGCTTCTCTCTCATCTCGCAAGGGCATGACCATAAGATTGTTGGTTCCGGGCTCAAAGACCATGGGAGACTTGGCTTTAGCCGCTTCCCTCAACTCCCTCATAATCCTATAGTCATTACTTACTTGCTTCGGTGTCAAGGGCTTGAGTATATACTTTCTAGAGCCGTGCAAGACCGTGTAAGAGTTGGTCCTACCATCATGTACTACACTCCGATCATATTGCCACGGCCTCCCAAACAAGAGATGACAAGCTTGCATAGGGGCTACATCGAACATTACCTTGTCTCGGTAGTTGCCAATGCTAAACTCAATCAAAACTTGCTTCTCCACCCTCAACTCTCCACACTCACTCAACCATTGTAAACGGTATGGATGCGGATGTGCTCTAGTAGGCAATTGCACATGGGAAAGCAAGGTCTCACTCACTATGTTAGCACAACTTCCCGAATCAATGATCATTGAGCACACTAGACCCATCACTCGACACCTAGCATGGAAGAGGTTCTCCCTTTGCACATGCTCCGGATCGTCATGACTCATGGCACCCAAACTCCTCCGTACCACAAGTGTCGTTTTAAGCTCATCACCATGCTCACTATTACCTTGGGGATTGCCCAAGTTGTGGGGAGCCCCCACTTGTTGGGGAATGCCCATGTGGTGGGGAATGCCCACTTGTTGGGGATTGCCCAACACTTCATCACTAGTACCTCCTTCGGATACCAACTGATGCAATCGAAAATACGAAAGCGATAAAAGAGATAAAAACGAGACGAGACTCACACTAAGGTTCGAGTAGCAACGAAGAACTTGTTCCGTTACACCCCAAACGATTGGCAAGAATCACCTAACGCTATGCAACTATCCTCAAGAGTCACGCGGCTCGAGCAAATAGAATGATCAGAGACGGATTGAAGAGCAACTTGGATTCATCCAATTGATTCAAGCCAAAATGTTTACAAGGTTCAAGAGCAATGCTCATTAATGTTTTTGTGTTCAAAGTAAGCTAAAAAGCAATAAATGAAATGAGGGGTGCATTTATAACACTCCCTTACAATGTTTTCAACATTCTGGTCCGCTGCTACTCAAGTCCCTATCGCGATCGCGCTAGCTTATATGCGATCGCGCAAGACACTTAAAAGCTGAGGCTCGCGATCGCGCTACTGGTGACGCGACAGCGATGAACAAAATAATACCCTTCGTGATCGCGAAGGTTCTTCACGCGATCGCGAAGAACAAGATTCCAGACTTAGGCAGTAAGCTCAGCAGACTTCCCCTGTTTTTGCCCTGTTTTGCTCCCCTGCTTCCTGCGCTGTTTCCTGCCCTGTTTCCACATGGATTGAGCTCCAATGCATTGTCTTTGAGTCCTCTCCCGAGCTCGTATCATCCACGCCTCTCCAAACCAAGTGTAGGTGAGCGTCTTGTATATCCTTGGCTTGACTTCGAGTGAATGGTCTCGATGCAATTTGGGTTGCATCATCCTCCCCTTCTTGAGAAGATTTCGTCCTCGAAATTAAGGCGTCCTCCTCCAAGGTATTAGCACCTACATCAAAAGAAGTCAAGTCACTAACATTGAAAGTAGTCGACACATTATACTCACCGGGCAAATCTATCACATATGCATTGTTGTTGATCTTGGACAACACTTGGAATGGGCCATCGCCCCTTGGTGCCAACTGCCCTTTCCGTTGGTTGGGAAACCTTTCCTTGCGGAAATGCACCCAAACCCAATCCCCTTTCTTGAAGTCCACCTTCTTTCTCCCCTTGTTTTTCTTGGTTGCTATCTTCTCATAGGCCTCCTCCAAAGTCTTCCGCACCTTGGCGTGAAGTTCAAGCAATGCCTTGGCCCGAGCTTTTCCTTCAAAATCAACAACCACATCCCTTGGCAAAGGGGTAAGATCAAGAGGAATTAAGGGGTTAAATCCATAAACACACTCGAATGGAGTCATGCCAATCATGCGATGTAAAGTTCGGTTATATGCAAACTCCATGAGTGGTAGCTTATCAATCCATGTCCCGGCCCTTCCTTTGGTCATAGCTCTAAGTAGAGCTCCCAAAGTCCGGTTTATCACCTCGGTTTGCCCATCGGTTTGAGGGTGGTGGGACGTGGAGAAGAGCAACTTGGTGCCAAGAGCACCCCACAAACACTTCCAAAAATGGCTAAGGAACTTGGAGTCCCTATCACTAACAATGGTGCGAGGCACCCCATGCAATTTCAAGACATTATCAATAAACAAAGAAGCTACATGTTGTGCATCATTAGTCTTTTTGCACGGAATGAAGTGAGCCATTTTGGAGAAACGGTCAACGACAACATAAATGCTATCGTGTCCTTCTCTAGTCCGGGGTAAAGCCATAACAAAATCCATTGAAAGATCAACCCATGGACTAGTAGGTATGGGTAGAGGAGTGTACAACCCATGGTTATTGGATCTAGACTTGGCCTTATTGCAATCCAAGCAAGAATTGCAAAACATTTCCACAAGAGGCCTCATCTTTGGCCAATGGAATTGTTCTGTAAGTAGAGCCAAAGTCTTATCCACCCCAAAGTGACCCATCAAGCCCCCGCAATGTGCTTCTTGAACTAGCACATCTCTCCAAGAGGACTCGGGCACACACACTCTCCCATTCTTGAAAATGTAGCCATCTACCCATTGGTACTTTTCCACTCTTTCCCCACTCACTAGAGCATCATGAACACTCTTGAGCTTTGGGTCATGATGATGCGGGGCAAATCGAGCCAAGACACTTTTCAACGTGTGCCAAGCTTGAAGGATGCAAGGAATCGAAGTCAAGAGGCTTGGGAAGTGTTTCGGATGATTTCGGCTCAAGGCTACACGCCCAAGGAGGAGGAGGGACGCCCAGCACAGCCAGGCGCCCCGCCTAGCCCAGGCGCCCCGCCTAGAGGGCTCACTGCCTAGGCAGCCAGGCCCGCCCGGCCAGGCGCCCAGCCACTCAGGCGCCCCGCCCGGCCACCCAGGCGCCCCGCCTGGCCACCAGGCGCCCAGCCTGGCCACAAGTCCCCCAGCCCACTGCCTTAGGCCTAGGCGCCCCGCCTAGCACGCTGAAGACTACTAATTTTGGCATTGAACTTCCTATTTTGCCCTTAAGTGGCTTGTATGTATTAATTAGCTTTAGGGGCATTTTAGACATTTCACCTAGTCTTGTGAAAGACTATAAGTAGGAACACTTAGCCATTTCTTCATTAGCTAGCTTTGAGTATAGGAATTGAGAGAGAACGAGAAAGGCCGAGCCTTCGAGTTCGAAGCGGATCGCTTCGTGAATCTTGTACGACTTGATAACCTATGGAGATTCATCACTAGTATGAATTCCTTGTAAGGTTCGAGTTTCATTTCTCCCTTTTTGGATATTTAATTCATGTCTTGAATTTATTTATCCGTTCTTTCTTCTCGTTTCTTGACTCCCCAATCCTTGTTTCCCGATATCTTTTGATATCATCTATCTTGTGTTTTATCGCTTCCGCATTGTTTGTATCGTATTTAGCTTCCGCGTATTTTGCCCCTTATCAGTTGGTATCAGAGCAAGGCTCGGGTTATGTTCTTACAAACCCCCGTTCCTTGTTCATCGTGTTAGTATTGTTGTTGTTATTGTGTTTGTTCTTGAAAATTTGAAGAAAAACAAAAAAATTGAAAAACTAGAAAACTTGAAGAAACTTTGGTAGATCGGGTTGGAATCGAATCCCCAAGTGTTAAAAAGTAGTGGGGTTTGTTCCTTATTGTATTCCCGTCATTTTGATACCCATATATCACAATTTGGTGTTACGATTCAAAATTTCCAAAATCAAAATCCAAAAAGTTTGAAAATTCTTGAAAACGCTTCAATCTTGAATCGAAGCTTGTTGTTGTTTGTTTGGAGTTGAAAACCATTGGGGATTGGTTAATATAGTTGTATACACCTTTGGGTATCATTAATTTTGTGTATCGGGTTGAAATCGAACCAAAAATTTGGCCAAAATCACCAAAAACCCGTTTTCGGAAAAAGCTGTCGAACAGGCCTAGGCGCCCCGCCTAGATTGGCTACTGCCTAGGCTGCTGAAAGTGTCCAGGCGCCCCGCCTAGCACCCAGGCGCCCCGCCTGGCACCCTGTTTGGTCCGGTTCACTTCTTTTTGTAGTTTTTTGTGTTCCGTTTGTTTCCTAACTTCTTGGTTAGTGTTTCTAGGGTAATTGGCCTACTCCATTGACACTAATCCTTGAGCGTATTAGGACACTCGTGCGTAGAGGAGATTAGAATTCAAAGAAGAGTCGTAGAACTCCTTTTGGCCTCAAGTGCGCACTTAAATAGCCGTCCGTACATCGAGTCTCATTAACTCCATTCCGAACTTTAACTTGGACATACTAGTTGTGATCACCTTGGTTCCCAAGTTGTTAAGGCTCGCCTTTGAGTGTTCATAAATCGAGTGAAACACGTGAGGGAGTGACTTTTGGGAGGTTTGTCTTTTGGTGTTGCAACTATGTCGGATGAAGATTGTGGAGGGTATGACTCATGTGGAGACGAGGGAGACTATGGTTCCTACGAGGGTGATGATGGATCTTGCTATGATGACTCGGGGGACTATGGCTCGTATGAGGATGAAGCGGTTCACTATGATGATCGTGAGATTGATGATGACTATGAGGCTTGTGATGAAGAATGTGACGATGCCTATGCTTCTAGTCAAGAAATTGAAGATGGTGACGCTTCAAGGTATGATGGTCCTACTTACTCTTCTTGTGAAGAATTTGATATTGATGATGGTGACATAGGTAGAGCTGATGATGATGATGAACAAAGGGGTTATTCTTATGCATCTTCTCTTAGTGTTGCTAACGGAGTACAAGGGAGTAGTGGAGGACCTTCCATTAGTATGGGAGGTGGTGGTGGTTGTTCCGTGGAAAAGAAGAAGCTTGCATCTTCTAGGTACGCTAAGCGGCCTAATGCTTCTAATTCCCATGTGGAGGTTGGTTTGAGAGATGGTGTTGCTTTTGCTACAAAGGGGTTGTATGCCGTGAGGGGCGTGGATGGTTGTAGTAGGAGTAGTACTATGGGCTATGGAACCAAGGCGAGAGGCACTTATGGGTTCCATGGCAAGGATCCTTCCTCGACTTCCAACAACATCTCTAATGTTGGGAGAGTGACGGGAAGTGGAAGTTACACTAGCAATCTTGCTAGTAGTGGAGGGATAAGGAAGACCCAAGTTGTTGGTGTTGACACTTGTGGGCGTCCAAATTCTCATTTGGGTGCCAATGTGCAAGACTTGGGTAGATGTAGGTTCGTTGTTGAGGTAGATGGTATTGGAGGATACTTGCTCAAGATTGGTGGTACCGATGCCAATTGTATTAGCACCTCTTTGGTTGATAGGCTTAGGATACCATGCCACAAGCTAGAACATCCTTATGAGTATGATGGAGTGTGGGTTTCTAAGGAGGCTCGGGTACTCATATCTCATAGGAATTATAAATGCTATGTGTGGTGTGATGTGTATCCCATGTGTCATATCGATGTGTGGATAGGTGACCGGTGGTTGGAAGGGAAGAGGGTGCAATATAGTGTGGTGAAGGATGCGTATCTTGTGGGCGTAGGGCAAAGAGTCTATGACTTTGTGCCTTACCGGGCAAAGAGCCGAGTGCCTACTAGTGCACCTTCTTTGGCAATGCAAATGAGCAAGGAGCAAGATCTTCATTCCATGGGTATAGTTGAGCAATCAAGGAGTCCTACAATTACAAGAAGTGGTGGAACAAGTGCTACAAAGGAGTTGATGAATGTCAACAAGGTGAACCAACCACAAGTTGCAAAACCAAGTGGTTCACCAACAAAGAAGAAGGAGGCATCAAGCGATGAGTCTCCTAGTCCTAGATTCCGGGTTGACGTGAAAAGTCCACCTACTCCGGCTATGGGTATTCTTGGGCCTCGTCCCAATTCACCCGAATTTGAGAGACAAAAGATAGAGAGGAGTAAGGGAGCGACTGGTGACAACTCTCGAGTGGAAAAAGGAGAGGTTGTGTTGAGTGATGTGAGTGGGTTGTCACCACCCGAATCTACACCCGACCTTGGAAAAAAAATGAGGGAAAAGAAAGAGGGAAAAAGAAAATTTGAGAGTGAGGGCACCCCTTATTCTAACCTTAACCCTTTATCTTTTTCTTCTATGTGTTTGAATTCTTGTGTAGGGATTCTTGGAGGCAAACCGATGGAGCCTCAACCATGTTCCGAGATGGAAAGACAAGGTGAAGGAGATGCCGAATGTGAGCTACAAGGTGAAGACGTTCTTGACACTTCAAAGGTATGTGTTAGTTCTTCATCCCTTGAGCATGCTACTTCCTTGTCTTGTTATGTTGTTAGTGAGAACTCTAGACTAGTTGATGATTTGCATGACTATAATGTGTTTGCAACTAGTGTAGAGCCTTTGGGTCAACTTGTGTGTGAAAATGAACCACTAGTTGAGAGGGTTGAAAGGCCACATTATGATGTGAGCTCGGTTTTCATTGAACCTCTCTTTAGTGAAGATGTTGAAGTTGACCTTGTTTGTGACCCTTGTTATGACACACCGCCCATGTTTGATAAAGGAGAAGATGAATTGCATGATTATCCTATTCTTCCCTTTGATTGCTTATTTGCTAGCGGTGGTATCTTGTGTCGTGATGAGGAAGGTTTTAACCTTGAGGAGTCTCTTGAGAATGAGATAGATCGACTTGTGTTCGATGACTCCTCAAGTGTCGATGATGTCTCTAGTTTGAGAACTTCACCTTTGCTTGCCAATGAACTTGAGAAGTGTGCCTATACTAATCCTTTGTATGAGAGCAACTTCAATGAAAATGGTGAATTGTATCAAGCTAGAGTAGAGTGTGAGTTTGGACCTCCATGGATTGGAA
Organism: Petunia x hybrida; assembly: GCA_037355625.1. Taxonomy (NCBI): domain Eukaryota; kingdom Viridiplantae; phylum Streptophyta; class Magnoliopsida; order Solanales; family Solanaceae; genus Petunia; species Petunia x hybrida. The sequence continues at coordinate 5,395,142 of JBBBVM010000609.1, forward strand.
TGCCTAACTCTATGGATAACCCATTGTTTGAGACCTCCCTTGGGAGTTTGTCTAGTGACGAGGGTTGTCTTGGAGGAGTATTTGGAGGTAAGAAGGTACCTCTTGGTGTGTGTAAGAATGCTCTTAAGAAGGGGAGTGGAGTAGTCGATGTTAGTTGTGAATTGAACTACTTTACTTACTCCATCCCATATGTTGAGCACACCTTGAGTGTTGGGCATGCCGAAGCCAATGTGTCGCATTGTGATAAAATTGATTTGAAGGCTTGGTATGTTGGTAGTAAGCTTAGAGATCATAGGGGAATTGATTGCTACATCTTGCATGTTCCATGCTCTATTGATTTCTTTGCTTGTGGATGTGTTGGGTGCACTTTCTTGTCGAGTCAAGTACGTGTTGTCTCCTTGGGAGGCATGAACCTTTTAATTGTCATTGACGCTTGGCTCTATCACAAGAGTGTGTTTTTCCACACTATTGAGCACTAACCTACTCTTGGAGTAGAGAATTTTTGTTTGTATTTGTCTTTGGACGTAGGCTTGATGGATTGATTTCGAGGACGAAATCTCTTCAAGAAGGGGAGGATGATGCGGGGCAAATCGAGCCAAGACACTTTTCAACGTGTGCCAAGCTTGAAGGATGCAAGGAATCGAAGTCAAGAGGCTTGGGAAGTGTTTCGGATGATTTCGGCTCAAGGCTACACGCCCAAGGAGGAGGAGGGACGCCCAGCACAGCCAGGCGCCCCGCCTAGCCCAGGCGCCCCGCCTAGAGGGCTCACTGCCTAGGCAGCCAGGCCCGCCCGGCCAGGCGCCCAGCCACTCAGGCGCCCCGCCCGGCCACCCAGGCGCCCCGCCTGGCCACCAGGTGCCCAGCCTGGCCACAAGTCCCCCAGCCCACTGCCTAAGTTCCAGGCGCCCCGCCTAGGCCTAGGCGCCCCGCCTAGCACGCTGAAGACTACTAATTTTGGCATTGAACTTCCTATTTTGCCCTTAAGTGGCTTGTATGTATTAATTAGCTTTAGGGGCATTTTAGACATTTCACCTAGTCTTGTGAAAGACTATAAGTAGGAACACTTAGCCATTTCTTCATTAGCTAGCTTTGAGTATAGGAATTGAGAGAGAACGAGAAAGGCCGAGCCTTCGAGTTCGAAGCGGATCGCTTCGTGAATCTTGTACGACTTGATAACCTATGGAGATTCATCACTAGTATGAATTCCTTGTAAGGTTCGAGTTTCATTTCTCCCTTTTTGGATATTTAATTCATGTCTTGAATTCATTTATCCGTTCTTTCTTCTCGTTTCTTGACTCCCCAATCCTTGTTTCCCGATATCTTTTGATATCATCTATCTTGTGTTTTATCGCTTCCGCATTGTTTGTATCGTATTTAGCTTCCGCGTATTTTGCCCCTTATCACATGAGCATACAAAGATTTGATGCTTTCAAAACCCATAAGTCTCGAAGCGAGAGTGGTAGCAAGAGCGAATTTTCTTGAAAGCGCATCGGCCACAACATTGTCCTTACCCTTTTTGTAATGAATCACGTAAGGGAAAGACTCAATGAACTCCACCCACTTGGCATGTCTCTTGTTCAACCTTTCTTGGCCTCTTAGATGTTTGAGTGACTCATGGTCACTCTTGATCACAAATTCCTGATGCCGGGCAAACTAGCTCGAGACCCTTTACGAGAAGCCAAGCCAAAGCTATCCATGATGCTCATCTTCACTTGGTATGGAAAGGCTTGGACGTGGAAGATGGAAGCTCCGGAACAACTTTGAAGATCATGCATTGGAGCACCATGGATGGAGGACCGCTTGGGCTCCAAGGGTAGCCATCCCAAGCTCATTTTGAGCCTCTTTCACAAGTCCCAGGATGAGGCGGAGCGCCTCACAGAGAAGGCGGAGCGCCTACCAAAAGTCAGCTCTCTGGATCTCGAAGAGGCGGAGCGCCTCAGCATTTGGGGCGACCGCCCACCCACTGAAGATTTACAAGGGGCGGCCGCCTAGCTGGGGGAGGCTGATGCCGGGCAAATTGGAGCCTTAGAACCCAACCATCAAGAGCCGAGCCTAGGACACAACGGATACAAGGCAAGAGCTTCGAAGAAGGGTTCGAGCGTGATTTGAAGCCATGGACTTGAGCACATTTGAGGGAGGACCAACTACGGACCAAGGAGGAACACTTAGAGTCCATTTTGAGCCGTAACCATACCTCCCAGGAAGAGGCGGACCGCCTACAATACAAGGCGGACCGCCTAACAAAGTCCAGAGAGCTGTTCAGCAAGAGGCGGAGCGCCTCCCCACTGAGGCGGACCGCCCCTCACTGAGGAACACTGAGGCGGAGCGCCTCCCCACTGGAGGCGGGCGCCTACCCCTGAAGCCGAAGCTACATGGCTTATTCCGGATTTTTGAGGCATAGTTATTACTATTATGACCCTGCGTGGTCTTATTCATTAAACCCAACTTGTGGGGTATTTTAGACATTTCACACTAGTTTAGAAAGTCCTATAAATAGAACACTTAGGCTTTCATTTCATGTTTAGCAAACCTTGAATGTAGAATGATGAATTTCTTGAGTGAATCTCAATGAAGAACCCGTGAGCGGGCATGATTTCACTTGGTGGATTCCAAGTTGAACATCGAAACCTCTTTGATCATTCTATTTGCAAGAGCCGGGTGCCTCTTGAGGGTAGTTGCTTAGCGTAGGTGATTCTTGCCAATCGTTCGGGGTGTAACGGAACAAGTTCTTCGTTGCTACTTGGACTTTCGTGTGAGTCTCGTCTCGTTCCTTGGCATAGGTGATTCTTGACATTCACCCGGGGTGTATCGAGACAAGTTCCTCGGTGCTACTTAGGTAATCGTTTCAAGCCTCGTCTTGCTTTTTATCTCGATATCTTCATCGATATCGCCTATCTTGTTTTAGCTTCCGCATATTCGTATCGTTATTAGCTTCCGCTCGTTTTTTCCCTGCATCAGAGGCGGACCGCCTACCCCCTGTGACACCAATGCGGGATTTTACTAGTTTTGGGTGTATTTCCTATTTTAGCCCTAAGTGGCCTTTTATGTATTAACCTCACTTGAGGGCACTTTAGTCATTTACTTTAGTCTTAGAAAGGGCCTATAAATAGAGCCTTAGGCATTTCATTTCATTTTTAGCAAACCTTGAATGTAGAATGATGAATTTCTTGAGTGAATCTCAATGAAGAACCCGTGAGCGGGCATGATTTCACTTGGTGGATTCCAAGTTGAACATCGAAACCTCTTTGATCATTCTATTTGCAAGAGCCGGGTGCCTCTTGAGGGTAGTTGCTTAGCGTAGGTGATTCTTGCCAATCGTTCGGGGTGTAACGGAACAAGTTCTTCGTTGCTACTTGGACTTTCGTGTGAGTCTCGTCTCGTTCCTTGGCATAGGTGATTCTTGACATTCACCCGGGGTGTATCGAGACAAGTTCCTCGGTGCTACTTAGGTAATCGTTTCAAGCCTCGTCTTGCTTTTTATCTCGATATCTTCATCGATATCGCCTATCTTGTTTTAGCTTCCGCATTTTCGTATCGTTTCTTGCTTCCGCTCGTTTTTCCCTGCATCAGTTGGTATCAGAGCACGGCTAGGCTTCGTTCTTACGAATCCTCGGTCTTGTTCTTATTGTTGTTGTGTTTATGTTTTGTTCTTGAAGATTTGAAGAAAAAAAACAAAAAAATTGAAAAAGTTGAAAAGTTGAAAAAATTTAGTAGATCGGGTTGGATTTGATTCCCCAAGCGTTTAAATGTATTGGGGATTGCTCTATATTGTTAACCCGTTGATTTGATACCCTCATATCATGTTTTGGTGTTACGGATTGAAAATCGAAATTCTTGAAATCCCAGATTCTTGAAAACTTTGAAAATTTTGCTTCAAAACTTGAATCAATCTTGTTGCTGGTTGTTTGAAGTTAAAAACTATTGGGGATTGTTTATCATAGTTGAATACACCATTGGGTATCATTGGAATTGAGTAACGGGTTGAAAACGTTGGATTTTTGGGTGCGAAACGACCCAAAACGCGTTGTGCAAAGTTGTAGGAAAATGCACTAGGCGGACCGCCTCAGGATTTAGGCGGACCGCCTCAGCAAAATTCCTTCTCTGGACTTTGGTAGGCGGAGCGCCTCCCCCTCTGGGCGGAGCGCCTCCCCCTGTTACTTGTTTCCGGGTAGTTTTTTCGTAGGTTTTCACTTGTTGTTTGCCTCCGGGCTTCTTGGTTAGTGTTTCTAGGGTAATTGGCCTACTCGAAGGACACTAACTCTTGAGCGTATTAGGTTATTCGTGCCTAGAGGAGAGTAGAACTCAAAGAAGCCTCGTAGAACATTTTTGCTTCAAGTGCTCACTCATATAGCCGTTCGTCCATCGAGTCCCATCGATTCCACTCGCCCCGAAGAGTATTTGGTTCTTGTGACTTGAGTGGTTATTGAGGTGGTTGTTCAACTACGAGGAAGCCTTTGAGATCAAGCTTGAGTGATAAATCCCCCGCCACTAAATTGAGTGTACCCGAGTGACACTTCAAAGGTGAGGGAGCGAGTGAGGGTTTTTACACTAACCTTTTTCTTGTTTTTGATTTGTGTAGGTACATGGCCGGAGACGTGTATGATACCGATGAGGACACGTTAAGTACTTTGGCCTACCTCTTGGCCGAGGTAGAGTCTTTGGACCGGCGGCTTGAGCGCCTTGAAAGAAAGGGGACCCCGAGTGTCCAAAAGGGTACCGAAGGAGGTACTAGTGATGAAGTGTTGGGCAATCCCCAACCGTTGGGCATTCCCCAACAAGTGGGCATTCCCCACAACTTGGGCATTCCCCAACAAGTGGGCATTCCCCACAACTTGGGCATTCCCCAAGATGGTGTAGTTACTCACTCTAAGAGTAAGTCTACTACCCCTATGAGCCAACCAAAGGCAAATGAGGGAGTTGGGGAAAGTGAGCGAGGTGATAACATTATTGGACCTCATCCCCACACACTTGCACATGAGAGCGAGTTGAAAGAAAGAAGAGGAGAGGAAAAACAAATTGAGAGTGAGGGCACCCTTTGTCCTAACCACATGTTATCTTCTTCTTCTTGCCATAGCTTTTGTGTAGGTACTCTTGGAGGCGAGCTATTAGAGCCTCAATCGTTTGCCTTGGAAGGAAGACAAGAGGATGGAGGGCATCATTGTGAACTTCGTGATGGAGGAATTGAACGCGACACTACAAGCTATGTGAGTGCCCACGGGAGCGACTCAAATGTAAGTGTTACCTTCCCCTCTCATGAACATGTTAATCCCTTGTCTTGTGGGGACTCAAAGCTAGTTGTTGCTTGTGATGCCTATATTGACCTTGCAACTAGTGAAGAGTCTAATGGTCAACTTGTGTTTGCATGTGACCTAGTAGAGAGGAATGAAAAGCCACATTACGATGTGAGCCCGATATTTAAAGAACCTCTCTCTAGTAAAAATCTGTTAGTTGACCTTGCTTGTGAACCTTGTTATGACACACCACCAAGTTTTGATAAAGGGGAGGATGAGACGTGTGATCACACCCTTATTGACCTACTTGCCATTGGTGGACCTATGTGTTGTAGTGGGGGAGGTAGTGACCTTGAGGAGTCTCTAGAGTATGAGATGGATCGATTTGTTTTCGATGACTCCTCAAGTGCGGATGATGAACCTAGCTATGATACTATGCTTTTGCTTGACCATGAAATTGAGGTGCATGCTTTTACATTCCCATTGTTTGAGAGCATCCTTAATTATGGTGGTGAGTTGTATCGAGCTAGAGTTAGGGATGAGTTGGAACCTCCGTGGTGTGAGGGATTTGATCCCATAGACAACTCTTCGTTTGAAGCTTCAAGTGAGGAAGATGATTCTTCTAGTGACCCTACTCTTGTTAGTGCGGGTTATGATGATGAAGAGGCCATTGATAATACCTTCCTTGAGAGCTTACCTTGTGAGGGGGGTTGTCTCGAGGATGAAATTGGAGGTGAGGAGGTATCTCTTAGTGTGAGAATGAGAGCTCTTAAGAAGGAGAGTGGGGTAATTGCTTCTAATTGTGATTTGGCTTACCTTGTCTATCCCCTCCCATATGTTAACCACACTTTGAGACTTGAGCATGCCGAAACCGTTGTGCCGCATTGTGAAAATATTGCATTAAAGGTTTGGTGTGTTGATCATGAGCTTAGGGGTCATAGGAACTTTGATTGCTTAATCTTGAATGTTGCATGTCCTATTGGTCTCTTTGCTTGTCATGTTGGTGAGTGCTTGTCACTACGGAGCCAAGAACTTGTTGTCTCCTTTGGAGACATAAGCTTTTTGATTTGCATTGATACTTGGCTCTATCACAAGAGTGAATTTTCCACACCACTTACCTTCACTCTTGTTGGACTTGCCTACTCGCATTGTGGGAAGCCTTGGTGCACTACTCTTGAACGTAGGGATTGTAGGGCTTTTGATAGCTTAATCTTGCATGTGCCATGCCCTATTGATCTCTTTAATTGTTCTTGTGTTGGGAACTTTGTTGTTGAACCAAGTACTTGCTAGTTCCTTTGGGAGCATGAGCTTCTTCGTTACCATTGATACTTGGTTGTACCACAAGAGTGTGTTTCCCCACACTTGGTGCACTAACCTACTCTTGTAGTAGGAACTTTTGTTTTTGTTGCCTTTTGATGTAGGTGAAGCTACCTTGGAGGAGGACGCCTTAATTTCGAGGACGAAATTTTCTCAAGAAGGGGAGGATGATGCCGGGCAAACTAGCTCGAGACCCTTTACGAGAAGCCAAGCCAAAGCTATCCATGATGCTCATCTTCACTTGGTATGGAAAGGCTTGGACGTGGAAGATGGAAGCTCCGGAACAACTTTGAAGATCATGCATTGGAGCACCATGGATGGAGGACCGCTTGGGCTCCAAGGGTAGCCATCCCAAGCTCATTTTGAGCCTCTTTCACAAGTCCCAGGATGAGGCGGAGCGCCTCACAGAGGAGGCGGAGCGCCTACCAAAAGTCAGCTCTCTGGATTCGAAGAGGCGGAGCGCCTCAGCATTTGGGGCGACCGCCCACCCACTGAAGATTTACAAGGGGCGGCCGCCTAGCTGGGGGAGGCGGACCGCCTACCCCCTGTGACACCAATGCGGGATTTTACTAGTTTTGGGTGTATTTCCTATTTTAGCCCTAAGTGGCCTTTTATGTATTAACCTCACTTGAGGGCACTTTAGTCATTTACTTTAGTCTTAGAAAGGGCCTATAAATAGAGCCTTAGGCATTTCATTTCATTTTTAGCAAACCTTGAATGTAGAATGATGAATTTCTTGAGTGAATCTCAATGAAGAACCCGTGAGCGGGCATGATTTCACTTGGTGGATTCCAAGTTGAACATCGAAACCTCTTTGATCATTCTATTTGCAAGAGCCGGGTGCCTCTTGAGGGTAGTTGCTTAGCGTAGGTGATTCTTGCCAATCGTTCGGGGTGTAACAGAACAAGTTCTTCGTTGCTACTTGGACTTTCGTGTGAGTCTCGTCTCGTTCCTTGGCATAGGTGATTCTTGACATTCACCCGGGGTGTATCGAGACAAGTTCCTCGGTACTACTTAGGTAATCGTTTCAAGCCTCGTCTTGCTTTTTATCTCGATATCTTCATCGATATCGCCTATCTTGTTTTAGCTTCCGCATTTTCGTATCGTTTCTTGCTTCCGCTCGTTTTTCCCTGCATCAATTCCCGAGGCCATAGATAGTGTTGCCAATGAGCTAGAGCTCTCACAAGGGCATACAACTCCTTGTCATACGTGGAGTAATTCAAGGAGGCGCCCTTCAACTTCTCGCTAAAGTAGGCAACGGGTTTCCCTTCTTGCATGAGAACACCCCCAATACCCACCCCCGAGGCATCACATTCTACCTCAAAAGCCTTCCCGAAGTCGGGCAATTGTAACAATGGGGCGGTACTTAGCCTACTTTTCAACTCTTGGAAAGCCTTTTCTTGCGGCTCCCCCCAAATAAAGGATTTGTCTTTCTTTACCAACTCGGTGAGTGGGGCGGCAATGGAGCTAAAGTCTTTCACAAATCGCCTATAAAAGCTAGCAAGACCATGAAAGCTCCGCACTTGAGTCACGGTAGTAGGAGTAGGCCAATCACGAATGGCCTCTACCTTAGACTCATCTACCTCCACTCCTTGGGCACTCACAACAAACCCAAGAAAGACTACCTTTTCAACACCAAAGGCACATTTCTTAAAATTAGCGTAGAGCTTTTCGGCTCTCAACACTTCAAGCACTTGCCTTAAGTGATCAACATGGTCGTCTATTGATTTGCTATATATCAATATATCGTCAAAGTAGACGACCAAAAACTTGTTGATGAATGGTTTTAGCACATGGTTCATTAGCCTCATGAAAGTGCTAGGGGCGTTGGAGAGGCCAAAGGGCATCACCAACCATTCATATAGACCAAACTTGGTCTTGAATGCGGTTTTCCATTCATCCCCGGGTTTCATCCGGATTTGATGGTAACCGGACCTAAGGTCTATCTTTGAAAAGATGCTAGAACCACTAAGCTCATCTAACATGTCATCCAAACGAGGTATGGGATGTCGATACTTTACCGTGATCTTGTTGACCGCTCGGCAATCCACACACATCCTCCAAGTGCCATCCTTCTTTGGAACAAGGATCACGGGTACGGCACATGGACTCAAGCTCTCCCTCACCAAGCCCTTGGTAAGCAACTCATCCACTTGCTTTTGCAACTCCCTTGTGTCCTCGGGATTGCTTCTATATGCCGGCTTGTTTGGGATTTGAGATCCCGGGACAAAGTCAATTTGATGTTCAATACCCCTCAAGGGAGGTAGTCCTTCGGGCATCTCTTCCGGGAACATGTCCCCAAAATCCTTCAAAACATTCTCAAAAGCACTAGGCAAAGGGTTAGAAGAATAATCAAATTCGGAAGTAAGAATCATACCTTTGTACACTAGGCAAATGAGTCGTTTGTTGCCATCATTTCCTCTCAAAAGCTCACCCGGTTGCATCATGGCACAAATGCCACCGGTAGTAGATGATGGAGCCACCACCAAACTCTCGGCCAAAGAGCTAGTCCCAACAACCGACTTAGCCTTTGCCGCTTCCCTCAATTCCCTCATGCGCTTGTAATCATCACTTACTTGCTTGGGCGATAAGGGTTTGAGCACAAACTTTTTCCCTTCGTGCTTCACCGTGTAGGTGTTGGCTCGGCCATCATGAACCACATGTCGATCAAATTGCCATGGCCTTCCAAAGAGAAGGTGGCATGCTTGCATGGGCACAACATGATGCAAACCAAAATACGCGGAAACGAAAAGACGATACAAAATGCGGAAACGAAAACAAGATAGGCGATATCGATGAAGATATCGAGATAAAAGCAAGACGAGGCTTGAACGTTGATAAGCCCCAAACGGCCTCAAGACCTTTCACTCGGAGTCAAGCCAAGTTAATCCAAGATACTCATCTTCACTTGACATGGAAGAGCATAGAAGAAGGACCCAAGAGCAACTTGAAGACCATGCTTTGGTGTGCCATGGATGGAGGACCCTCGGGGACACTTGGAGAGGCTCAAGAGACACAAAATGAGACACCCCAAGTAGCTCCAGAAAGAGGCGGAGCGCCTCCCAGCTGAGGCGGGGCGCCTCCCAAAATCCAGAGGCTTGGAAGTCAGGAGGCGGAGCGCCTCAGGCCAAGAGGCGGGCGCCTCAATTGCAGATCCAGAGAGCTGAAAGTCACTGGGCGGCCGCCTCCCCACCCAGGGCGGACCGCCTCCCCCTGTTACCCACATGCGGGATTTTTAAGACTTTTGTTTGACTTTCCTATTATAGCCCTGCGCGGCCTTTATTTGTTTAAGCCCACTTTGGGGGTATTGTAGACCTTTTATTAGTCCTAAGTGAAGCCTATAAATACTTCACTTAGCCTCTTTCAAACCTTACCTTACTTTGATTATTGATGAATGAAAATAGAGTTGAACTCTTTGGAAGAAACCTTTGTCTCTTGGTTGCTTGAATTCACTAGTGGAACCTAGTTGAGTCTTGAACTGCTAACCCGACCATTCGACTTGCGAGTCCGGTGTTGTCTCGAGGGTCGTTGCATAGTGTAGGTCCTTCTTGACGCCGATTCGAGGGTATCTCAGGACAAGTTCCCCGTGGTTACTTCGAAGGGAGTTCGAGTTGTGTCTCGCTCTCCTATCTTTTATCTTTATTTCCGCGTTTCGTATTTGATTCTTATCATCTTGGTATCAGAGCAAGGCTCGGGTTTTGTTTCTACAAACCCCCGACCCTTGATTCTTCGTGCCTAGGTTAGTTTCGACTTTAGGTTCTTGTTTATTGTTGTTAAAAGAAGAAAACTACAAAAAAAAATTGAAAAATTGAAAATCTAAAAATTTGGCGTATCTTGTTGGTTTGGATGATTCTTCGTATGGGTGTTATAGATTCTTGATCGTGGTTGAAACCCCGTCGTGTGGATACCAAAAACACTTGGATTGGTGGAGTTTGAAAATCAAAACCCCAAAACCCCTTAAACCCTTGATGAACTTGTTCTTGACAATTTTTGATTGATTCTTGGGTTGGATTGAGGTGGAATTGAGAACTTGTTATTGGGGTTTGATCTTTGTGTAATTCCCGTTCTTTTGGTACCTTAAACACCCGATTTGGAGTTGTATTACATGAATTGAGATTTTGAAACCCTTTGAAAATTTGAAAGTTCTTAAACCCTAGCTTTGAAGATGATGATCATGGTGAACTCCTTGTTGGTGATTGGGGTTTGTTAAAAGTTGTTGGGGTTTGATCTTTGTGACTGATACAACATTAGGGTACCTTTGAATCATCAAAACAACGCTTGAATAGTTGGATTTGGGGTTGTAAAGCCAAGAAATCGCGAAGGAAAACTGTGCTGAAAAGTTGCAGAGGCGGAGCGCCTCAATTGAGAGGCGGAGCGCCTCAGCTCTGTGAGCTCTCTGGATTTTTCTGAGGCAGAGCGCCTCATCCAGAGGGGCGGAGCGCCTCCTTCTGCAGGTTGCTAAGGGCGGACCGCCCACTTTCTGAGGCGGGGCGCCTAGTTCCTGAAGGTTGGGAATTGGGTAGTTTCTTCTAGGATTCCTTGTTTTGTTGATTGCATTGCTTCCGGTTAGTGCTATTAGAGTATAATCCTACTCGATTAGTGCTAATCACTTTGAGCTATTAGGATCATCGTGCCTTAGAGAGGAGACTAGAAATCCAAGAAGATCCGTAGTATCTTTTGCTTCAAGTCCTCAATCAAAGTGCTTACCGTTCCAATCGAGTCCTATTAACTCCACTCACCCCGGAGCTCATTGGACTTTTTGAATTGAGTGGTTAAGTTGAGGTTTACTATTCAACTCCGTGAAGCTTTTGGTTCAAGCAAGAGTGAAAAATCCACCACCCCTTATACGAGTGACCCGAGTGAACTCAAGTGAGGGAGCGAGTGAGGTGTTTAAACTAACTCTTGTTTCTTTCCTTGTAGGTACCATGGCTAACGACGGACAAGATTTCATTAAGGAGGCCTTGGCTAATCTTCTTGCCAAGATGGACCTCATGAATCAAAGAATTGAGTCTCTTGAAAAGGGAGCTTCAAGTACTCAAGGAGAACATGGAACCCCGAGCGTCCACAATGAAAGGGGGACCCCGAGTGTCCCAATTGAAAAGGGGACCCCGAGAGTCCCAATGGAGGCCGGGGAGGGATCAAATAGTCCTACCTTTACCCCGGAGCAAGTTGTTGAATTGCTCAAGCATCAACGGGTAAAGGAAGATAAAGAGCGGATGGATCAAATGATGGGCAATCCCCAACGAACGGGCATTCCCCGTATCTTAGACAACCCTCCAAGAAACATTCCATTACCACAACCCATCCGAAATGTGCAACCTCTTGAGCATGTTGATGAAGCTCAAGAGGGGGAGGAAGCCAATTATGGGGATGACATGTATGGGTTTGATGATCACTTTCAACCGAGGAGAGGTATGAATTGGGGTCGGAATGTGGATCGGGGTAGAGGCCGAGGTCGAGGGCCACCCTTAGGACATGATGGAGGGAATGTTAGGAGAGACTATGGAGGTTATGGTGGTTATGGGGATCACTATGGGGGCCAACCGGAGCCATTCCAAGGGGGTCGTGATAACAACAACAACCTCAATAGTGTGAAGCTCACTATTCCTTCTTTCAAAGGAAGTAGTGACCCGGTGGAGTACAAGAATTGGAAATTGGCTATGGAACGAATATTTGAAACCAATGATATGCCCGAGTTGAAGAAAACCAAGTATGCAATATCTTCCTTCGAATCTTTTGCTTCTACTTGGTGGGAGTCGGTGAAGAGGAATAGAAGGAGGACGGGAATGGCTATTAATCTTACTTGGGAAGAGTTGATCCGGGTGATGGATGAGAAGTATTTGACTAGCCAATACCGGGTTGAGCAACAAAAGCGTCTCTATGAGTTGAAACAAGGTTCCAATTCGGTTGGGGAGTACTTCAATGAATTTGAGCAAGTCCGAATGAACCTTGACCTTGATGATGAAGATCATGAGATGGCCATAATCCGTTTCAAAGGGGGCTTAAACCGAGACATAGCTACACAATTGAAGTTCCACCGATATGACGATCTCTACAAGCTATGTGATGATGCGGTTGAAGCCGAGAAGTGGCTCAAAGAGGAGAAGTCCTTTCGCTACAAGGGTAGCACTACTACTCCAACAAGCAATACAAAGGGATGGAAGCCTCCTACCACAAATGCAAGGTTCCCGAGTGCAAGTGGAACGAGTGGAGCCAATGCAACCAAGGATGTGAAGAAGCCATTTGAGAAGTTCACACCCAATGTGGGAGGTAACTCTAAAACCCAATTGAATGCTCCTACTTCTTCTTCCATTCAATGTCACAAATGCAAAGGGTATGGGCACTTTGCCAAAGAGTGTCCTACGAAAAGAAACATGGTTGTTGTTGGTGATAATGCATATGAGCAAGAGAGTGAGCCGGAGGAAGATGAGGGAGTAGAGGGAGATGAGGGAGTAGAGGAGGATGGTGAAGATGACACGGTGGAGGATGAGGAACCTCATACTTTCTTGGTAGTGAGAAGTCTAGGAGCTATGATTGCGGAGGATGGTGAGACCTTGCAAAGGGAAAACCTCTTCCATGCTAGGTGTCGTGTTAAGGGAGTTGTGTGTTCTATGATCATTGACTCCGGGAGTTGTACTAATGTGGTGAGTCAATCTCTCATAACCCAATTGAAGTTACCTACCATGAAGCATCCCAAGCCCTACCGGTTACAATGGCTTAGTGAATGTGGGGAGCTTAAGGTAGTAAAGCAAGCAATGATCAAGTTCAAAATGGGGAGTTATGTTGATGAACACTTGTTCGACGTTGTGCCCATGCAAGCTTGCCACCTTCTCTTTGGAAGGCCTTGGCAATTTGACCGACAAGTGGTTCACAATGGACGTGTTAACACTTACACGCTCCAACATGAGGGAAGGAAGTTTGTGTTGAAACCCCTAACTCCTAAACAAGTGAGTGATGACTACAACCGAATGAAGGAGTTGAGGGAGGCGGCAAAGGCTAAGTCAATCATTGAGACTAGTCCTTTGTCCAAAAACATGGTGGCAATCCCACCTACTTCATCCACCGGTGGCATATGTGCCATGATGCAACCGGGCGAGCTCCTAAGAGGTAATGATGGCAACAAGTTTCTCCTATGCCTAGTGCACAAAGGTATGATCCTTAACTCTAATTATGATGTTTCTTCTAGTCCTTTGCCTAGTGTTTTGCAAAATGTTTTGGAGAACTATAGGGACATGTTCCCGGATGAGATGCCCGATGGCTTACCTCCCTTGAGGGGTATTGAACATCAAATTGATTTTATTCCGGGCTCTCAAATCCCGAACAAGCCGGCTTATAGAAGCAATCCCGAGGATACGAGGGAGTTGCAAAAACAAGTTGATGACTTGCTTTCAAAAGGCTTGGTGAGGGAAAGTTTGAGTCCTTGTGCCGTACCGGTCATTCTTGTCCCAAAGAAAGACGGCACTTGGAGAATGTGCGTGGATTGCCGAGCCGTGAATAAGATAACGATCAAGTATCGTCACCCTATTCCACGGCTTGATGATATGTTGGATGAATTGAGTGGGTCGTGTGTCTTTTCCAAAATCGACCTTAGGTCCGGCTACCATCAAATCCGGATGAAACCCGGGGATGAATGGAAAACCGCATTCAAGACCAAATTCGGTCTCTATGAATGGTTGGTTATGCCCTTCGGGCTATCCAACGCACCTAGCACCTTCATGCGACTCATGAATCATGTGTTGAAGTCTTTTATCAACAAGTTTGTCGTTGTGTATTTTGATGATATCTTGATCTATAGTAGGACAATTGATGAACATGTTGACCACCTTAGGCAAGTGCTTGAAGCCTTGAGAGCCGAAAAGCTCTATGCTAACTTCAAAAAGTGTGCCTTTGGTGTGGAAAAGGTTGTCTTTCTTGGGTTTGTTGTGAGTGCCCAAGGAGTGGAGGTGGATGAGTCTAAGGTAGAGGCCATACGTGATTGGCCTACCCCTACTACCGTGACTCAAGTGAGGAGCTTTAATGGTCTTGCTAGTTTTTATAGACGCTTTGTGAAAGATTTTAGCTCCATTGCCGCCCCACTCACCGAATTGGTAAAGAAGGATCAACCATTTGTTTGGGGAGAGCCTCAAGAGAAGGCTTTCCAAGAGTTGAAAGGTAGGTTAAGTACCGCCCCCCTATTGCAATTGCCCGACTTCGGGAAGGCGTTTGAGGTTGAATGTGATGCCTCGGGGGTGGGAATTGGTGGTGTATTAATGCAAGATAGCAAACCCATCGCCTACTTTAGTGAAAAGTTGAAAGGGGCCTCCTTGAATTATTCTACATATGACAAGGAGTTGTATGCCCTTGTGAGAGCCCTTGCCCATTGGCAACATTATCTTTGGCCTCGTGAGTTTGTAATCAAGAGTGACCATGAGTCACTCAAGCATTTGAGAGGCCAAGAGAAGCTCAATAAGCGGCATGCCAAGTGGGTTGAATTTATTGAGTCCTTTCCCTATGTGATCCAATACAAGAAAGGGAAGGACAATGTTGTGGCGGATGCGCTTTCTAGAAAGTTCGCATTAGCCACCACTCTCACCTCTAAGCTCATGGGATTCGAGAGTATCAAATTGATGTATGCTCATGATCCAAGGCTAAAGAGTGTCTATGATGCTCTAGAGAAAGGGGAGAGAGTTGAAAAATACCAATGGTCTAATGGATTCATCTTTAAGCATGGGAGAGTGTGCATACCCGAGTCCTCATGGAGGGAATTGCTTGTGCAAGAGGCACATTGTGGAGGACTCATGGGTCATTTTGGGGCAAGAAAGACTTTGGCCGTTCTTCAAGAACAATTCTATTGGCCGAAGATGAGGGTGCATGTGGAGAAGTTTTGCACTAATTGCCTTGAGTGCAAGCGTGCCAAATCTAGATCCCACCCTCATGGGTTATACACCCCACTCCCCGTACCTACTAGTCCTTGGTTGGATATATCAATGGATTTTGTCATGGGATTACCAAGGACTAGGGGGGGCCACGATAGCATCTTTGTTGTCGTAGATAGGTTCTCAAAGATGGCTCATTTCATTCCGTGCAAGAAATGCGATGACGCCCAACATGTAGCTTCCTTGTTTGTTGAAAATGTCTTGAAGCTACATGGTGTGCCTCAAACGATAGTGAGTGATAGGGACACTAAGTTCCTAAGCCATTTTTGGCGAAGTTTATGGGGTGCTTTAGGCACCAAGCTCTTGTTTTCCACGTCCCACCATCCACAAACCGATGGTCAAACCGAAGTGGTAAACCGGACCTTGGGTGCTCTTCTAAGGGCCATGACCCGAGGTAAGGCCGGGACGTGGATTGATAGATTGCCTATGATGGAGTTTGCCTACAATCGCACATTGCATAGCGCGATTGGCATGACTCCTTTTGAATGTGTTTATGGTTTTAACCCCTTGATTCCCCTTGATCTAACCCCTTTGCCAAGGGAAATGGTTGTTAATTTTGAAGGGAAAGCTCGAGCTAAGGCTTTGATGGAGCTACATGCCAAGGCAAAGAAGAACTTGGAGGAATCTTATGCTAAGGTTGCCTCCAAGAAGAACAAAGGACGCAAGAAGGTGGAACTCAAGAAGGGAGACTATGTGTGGGTGCACTTCCGGAAAGAGAGGTTTCCAAACCTTAGGAAAGGGAAGTTGGCACCCCGGGGAGATGGACCATTCCAAGTGCTCTCGAAGATAAACAACAATGCCTATGTGGTCGACTTGCCAAGTGAGTATCAAGTTTCTAATACTTTCAATGTTAGTGACTTGGTTCCTTTGAATGTAGGTAATGAAGAGGTCGTGAATGATGATGAAGAGGTCGTGAATGATGCTTCAATTTCGAGGACGAAATCCTCTCAAGAAGGGGAGGATGATAAGCCCCAAACGGCCTCAAGACCTTTCACTCGGAGTCAAGCCAAGTTAATCCAAGATACTCATCTTCACTTGACATGGAAGAGCATAGAAGAAGGACCCAAGAGCAACTTGAAGACCATGCTTTGGTGTGCCATGGATGGAGGACCCTCGGGGACGCTTGGAGAGGCTCAAGAGACACAAAATGAGACACCCCAAGTAGCTCCAGAAAGAGGCGGAGCGCCTCCCAGCTGAGGCGGGGCGCCTCCCAAAATCCAGAGGCTTGGAAGTCAGGAGGCGGAGCGCCTCAGGCCAAGAGGCGGGCGCCTCAATTGCAGATCCAGAGAGCTGAAAGTCACTGGGCGGCCGCCTCCCCACCCAGGGCGGACCGCCTCCCCCTGTTACCCACATGCGGGATTTTTAAGACTTTTGTTTGACTTTCCTATTATAGCCCTGCGCGGCCTTTATTTGTTTAAGCCCACTTTGGGGGTATTGTAGACCTTTTATTAGTCCTAAGTGAAGCCTATAAATACTTCACTTAGCCTCTTTCAAACCTTACCTTACTTTGATTATTGATGAATGAAAATAGAGTTGAACTCTTTGGAAGAAACCTTTGTCTCTTGGTTGCTTGAATTCACTAGTGGAACCTAGTTGAGTCTTGAACCGCTAACCCGACCATTCGACTTGCGAGTCCGGTGTTGTCTCGAGGGTCGTTGCATAGTGTAGGTCCTTCTTGACGCCGATTCGAGGGTATCTCGGGACAAGTTCCCCGTGGTTACTTCGAAGGGAGTTCGAGTTGTGTCTCGCTCTCCTATCTTTTATCTTTATTTCCGCGTTTCGTATTTGATTCTTATCAAACGTTTACCTAAGTAGCACCGAGGAACTCGTCTCGATACACCCCGGGTGAAGTCAAGGATCACCTATACTATGCAACTACCCTCAAGAGGCACCCGGCTCTTGCAAATAGAATGATCGAAAGAGGTTACGATGTTCAACTTGGAATCCACCAAGTGAAATCATGCCCGTTCACGGGTTCTTCATTGAGATTCACTCAAGAAATATATCATTCTACATTCAAGGTTTGTTAAAAAGCAATAAATGAATGAATGGGGTATTTATAGTTTCCCCTTACAACATTTGCCAAGTTTCTGGTCCGCACTGCTCAAATGGTCTTCGCGATCGCGCACAAGGATATGCGATCGCGCAGGGTGCTGAAATTCAGAGGCTCGCGATCGCGTCTGGCTGAGCGCTATCGCGCAGGGTAAAAGTCATCTCTTCGCGATCGCGTGAGTTGGGTCGCGATCGCGCAGAGCAAACGTCTGGCGCCAGGCAGTAGCTCAGAAAATGCTGCCCTGTTTTGCCCTGCTTTGGCTCCCCTGTTTCCAGCACTGGTTCCAGCCCTGTTTCCACTTTGATTGAGCTTCAATGCATGGCCTTCAAGTCGTCTCCCGAGCTCATATCATCCATGCCTTGACTCCCGGACCAAGTGTAGGTGTCGATGCAATTTGGGCTGCATCATCCTCCCCTTCTTGAGAAAATTTCGTCCTCGAAATTAAGGCGTCCTCCTCCAAGGGATCATCACCTACATCAAAAAGGCAAACAAAAACAAAAACTCCTACTACAAGAGTAGGTTAGTGCACTAAGTGTGGGAAAACACACTCTTGTGGTACAACCAAGTATCAATGGCAACAAAGAAGCCCATGCTCCCAAAGGAACTAGCAAGTACTTGGTTTGACAACAAAGTGCTCCCAACACAAGAACAAATAAAGAAATCAATAGGGCATGGCATATGCAAGATTAAGCTATCAAAATCCTTACAATCCCTACGTTCAAGAGTAGTGCACCAAGGCTTCCCACCATGCAAGTAGGCAAGTCCAACAAGAGTGAAGGTAAGTGATGTGGAAAATTCACTCTTGTGATAGAGCCAAGTATCAATGCAAATCAAAAAGCTTATGTCTCCAAAGGAGACAACAAGTTCTTGGCTCCGTAGTGACAAGCACTCACCAACATGACAAGCAAAGAGACCAATAGGACATGCAACATTCAAGATTAAGCAATCAAAGTTCCTATGACCCCTAAGCTCATGATCAACACACCAAACCTTTAATGCAATATTTTCACAATGCGGCACAACGGTTTCGGCATGCTCAAGTCTCAAAGTGTGGTTAACATATGGGAGGGAATAGACAAGGTAAGTAAAATCACAATTAGAAGCAATTACCCCACTCCCCTTCTTACGAGCTCTCATACTCACACCAAGAGATACCTCCTCACCTCCAATTTCATCCTCGAGACAACTCCTCTCACAAAGCAAGCTCTCAAGGAAGGCATTATCAATGGTCTCTTCATCATCGTAACCCGAACCAACAAGAGTAGGGTCACTAGAAGAATCATCTACCTCACTCGAAGCTACAACCAAAGAGTTGTCTATGGGATCAAATCCCTCACACCACGGAGGTTCCATTTCATTCTCAACTCTAGCCCGATACAAATCACCTTCACAATTAAAGATGCTCTCAAACAATGGGAATGTAAAAGCATGCACCTCAATTTCATGGTCAAACAAAAGCATAGTATCATAGCTAGGTTCATCATCCGCACTTGAGGAGTCATCGAAAACAAATCGATCCATCTCATATTCTAGAGACTCCTCAAGGTCACTACCTCCCCCACTACAACACATAGGTCCACCAATGGCAAGTAGATCAATAAGGGTGTGATCACACGTCTCATCCTCCCCTTTATCAAAACTTGGTGGTGTGTCATAACAAGGTTCACAAGCAAGGTCAACTAACACATTTTTACTAGAGAGAGTTTCTTTGAATATCGGGCTCACATCGTAATGTGGCTTTTCATTCCTCTCTACTAGGTCACATGCAAACACAAGTTGACCATTAGACTCTTCACTAGTTGCAAGGTCAATATAGGCATCACAAGCAACAACTAGTTTTGAGTCTTCACAAGACAAGGGATCATCAAGTTCATGAGAAGGAAAGGTAACACTTACATTTGAGTCGCTCCCGTGAGCAATCACATTGCTTGAAGTGTCATGTCTAAGTCCTCCTCCATGAAACTCACAATGTCGAGTTCCACCCTCTTGTCCTTCTTTCTTAGCAACCGGTTGAGGCTCCACTAGCTCGCCTCCAAGAGTACCTACACATAAGCCCAAACAAATAGAAAGAGAAGAAGATAAATCATGGTTAGAACGAAGTGTGTTCCCACTCTCACTCGAGATTTCCTCTTCCCTCACTTCTTTCATTTTTCAATCAAGGCCAATTGTAGGTCCGGGTGATGCTTCACTCTCATCTCGCAAGGGCATGACCATAAGATTGTTGGTTCCGGGCTCAAAGACCATGGGAGACTTGGCTTTAGCCGCTTCCCTCAACTCCCTCATAATCCTATAGTCATTACTTACTTGCTTCGGTGTCAAGGGCTTGAGTATATACTTTCTAGAGCCGTGCAAGACCGTGTAAGAGTTGGTCCTACCATCATGTACTACACTCCGATCATATTAACACGGCCTCCCAAACAAGAGATGACAAGCTTGCATAGGGGCTACATCGAACATTACCTTGTCTCGGTAGTCGCCAATGCTAAACTCAATCAAAACTTGCTTCTCCACCCTCAACTCTCCACACTCACTCAACCATTGTAAACGGTATGGATGCGGATGTGCTCTAGTAGGCAATTGCACTTGGGAAAGCAAGGTCTCACTCACTATGTTAGCACAACTTCCCGAATCAATGATCATTGAGCACACTAGGCCCATCACTCGACACCTAGCATGGAAGAGGTTCTCCCTTTGCACATGCTCCGGATCGTCATGACTCATGGCACCCAAACTCCTCCGTACCACAAGTATCGTTTTAAGCTCATCACCTTGCTCACCTTTACCTTGGGGAATGCCCAAGTTGTGGGGAGTGCCCACTTGTTGGGGAATGCCCATGTGGTGGGGAATGCCCACTTGTTGGGGTTTGCCCAACGGTTGGGGATTGCCCAACACTTCATCACTAGTACCTCTTTCGGTACTCTTTTGGACACTCGGGGTCCATTTTCTTTCAAGGCGTTCAAGCCTTTGGTCCAAAGACCTTACCTCGGCCAAGATGTAGGCCAAAGTGCTTAACGGATCCTCAACGGTATCATACACGTCTCCGGCCATGTACCTACACAAATCAAAAACAAGAAAGAGGTTAGAGTAAAAGCCCTCACTCGCTCCCTCACCTTTGTTGTGTCACTCGGGTACACTCAATTTAGTGGCGGGGGATTTATCACTCAAGCTTGATCTCAAAGGCTTCCTCGTAGTTGAACAACCACCTCAATAATCACTCAAGTCACAAGAACCAAACGCTCTTCGGGGTGAGTGGAATTGATGGGACTCGATGGGCGAACGGCTTTATAAATGAGCACTTGAGCCAAGCAAATATACTACGAGTCTTCTTTGAGCTCTAATCTCCTCCTAGGCACGAATTTCCTAGTCGCACAATGGATTAGTACTAATTGGGTAGGAGTGTTACCCTCAAAGTACTAACCGGAAGTGACGCGATCAAATGGAAAAAGATCGAATCGCCACTAGATGGATTCGGAATTGGATGATTTTTGGTTAGTGATCTACAAACTCACCATATTTGATGATACAATTGAAGTTTTGGTGAGCGGAAACTGTTTCGAACGCTTTGCGAACAATCTGTCCCAGTTCAGGAATTCTGCAAAATTGAGAACCCTTCGCTATCGCGTGATGTAAGTCGCGATCGCGATGAACAAAGTGGGAAATGGGCGCGTTCGCGTGAGGCTTGGCGCGATCGCGCAGGCCTGCGTTCCAGAACCAGAATCTCGACTGCAAAATCAGTTTTTGGCACACAAATCACACCAATTCAACTTGTTGTTCAGTTCTAAAGCTTCCAAAGGGTGTTTCCAACTAAGGTAAACAATCCCCAATGGTTTTTCCAATTAAACAACGAACAAACAACTCGTTTTCAAGAATTCGGAGTATGTTCTTCAAATTTTTCAAGAACTTCAAAATTTTCAAAGTTCGATTCTCATTCCGCTACTCCGAATGACGATATGGGGATATCAAAATGACGGGAAAACTTTAAGGAACAATCCCCGATACCAAACAACCAAGAATTCACAACACAAAACAAGTTCTATCAATTTTTGTGAATTCTCAAACTTTGAGATTTGGTTTTCAAGATTTTGATTCACGACTTCAAATCGTGTTTCGAGGGTACCAAATCAACGGGAATATGATAACAAACAATCCCCAGTAACAAACAACAACAAAATCGCTACAACAAACGATTTCTAGCAATTTTTTTGTGATTTTCAAATTTTTGGATTTTTTTGTTTTTCTTCAAATCAAGAACAAACAACACAAGGATAACAACAACAAGAACAAGACCGAGGATTCGTAAGAACGAAGCCTAGCCGTGCTCTGATACCAACTGATGCAAACCAAAATACGCGGAAACGAAAAGACGATACAAAATGCGGAAACGAAAACAAGATAGGCGATATCGATGAAGATATCGAGATAAAAGCAAGACGAGGCTTGAACGTTTACCTAAGTAGCACCGAGGAACTCGTCTCGATACACCCCGGGTGAAGTCAAGGATCACCTATACTATGCAACTACCCTCAAGAGGCACCCGGCTCTTGCAAATAGAATGATCGAAAGAGGTTACGATGTTCAACTTGGAATCCACCAAGTGAAATCATGCCCGTTCACGGGTTCTTCATTGAGATTCACTCAAGAAATATATCATTCTACATTCAAGGTTTGTTAAAAAGCAATAAATGAATGAATGGGGTATTTATAGTTTCCCCTTACAACATTTGCCAAGTTTCTGGTCCGCTGATGTAGGAAATCAAACGCGGAAAAATAAAGATAAAAGCGAGACGTATCTCGTACGATAATCTCAAGTAGCAACGGAGAACTAGTTCCGTTACACCCCAAGAAGATGACAAGAACACCTACACTAGGCAACTACCCTCGAGCTAACGCGAGCACGCAAGTAGAATGGTCGGGGGGGATTGGAATTCATCTAGATCCGCTAGAGGAAAAACAAGTCCCATCAAGGGTTTCATTCACCATTCAAAGAGTTCAACTCTTAACACAATTCTATGTTTAATCATCAAAGTTAGCTAATGAAATAAAACAAGCTACTAGCTATTTATAGGTGTTGTTAGGCACCCTTTGAAAGGTCTAAAATGCCCACACTTAGGCTTAGGAAATAAAGGACCACGTAGGGTCAAAATAGACACAACACTAAGCAAAATCCCGCATCACAGCAATTGGGGCGGAGCGCCCAGAGGTTGGGCGGAGCGCCCGCCAAGTTGGGCAGTGGAGGGGCTTGGGCGGAGCGCCCCAAGCTTGGGCGGAGCGCCCGGGCCAAGTGCATCTCAGGTGGAGCACCTGGTTTGCCTAGGCGGAGCGCCTGGCTGCCTGTGGGGTGGAGCACCGGTGCTCTATCACCTAAACATGCTTGATTCATCTCCGAAGCTCTTGCCCTTGCATCCTTTGCATCCTCCAAGCTTGGTACATGTTAGAAAGCATCGATTTGCCCGGCATCATCCTCCCCTTCTTAAGAAGATTTCGTCCTCGAAATCGTTGCATTCACGTCCATGGAATCATCTCTTCGGGGTGCCCAATGCCCTCCTCCCTTGTAACCCTTGATCGTCACTTTGACATAGGTCTCTTCTAAGATCTCCCTTGCCTTAACACGGAGCTTAGAACCTACAAGCAACGACAAGCAAACAAAAGATTTCCTACTTTGAAAGTAGGTTAGTGTAAGAAGTGTGGAAAACACACTCTTGTGATATAACCAAGCATCAATGTTAAGAACAAATATCAAGTCTCCAAAGAGAGCAATAAGTACTTGGTTAAAGATCAACATGCACTCATCACAAATATGAGCAAGTAGGTCATGGGGACATGAAAAATGCAAGACCAAGCTATCAAAATCCCCTTGAATCTTAAGCTCAAGATCAACACTCCAATCTATCCTCGAGGTGTGATCAACATGTGGAGTGGAGTGAGTCAAATAACCCATCATGCAAATAACATCAAGTACTCCACTCCCCTTCTTTAAAGCATACCTATTCACACCAAGGGATTCCTTACCACCTCCCATTTCATCACTTAAGCAACCCGTCTCAAAAGACAAACTATCAAGAAAGGTATTGATGATGGCCTCTTCTTCATCATAACCCAAACAAGCAATAGTAGGGTCACTCAAAGAGTCATTTACCTCATTCAAATTCTCACACAAGGGATTGCCTAAGGGTTCAAACCCTTCACACCCTGGAGGCTTCATTTTACTACTCACCCTAGTCCGACACAAGTCATTACCTCCAATGACATTATCTTCAAACAATGGAAATGTAAAAACATGCATCTCAACATCATGATCAAGCATAGACAAGTTATCAAGACTAGGTTCTTTTCCCTCACTCGAGGAGTCATCGAAAGTAAATCGTTCCATCTCACATGCAAAAGACTCCTCAAGGTTACAATTATGGCCAACTATCAATTCTACACTAGGGAGGGGTTCAATGAACAATGGGCCCACATCTTGATGTGGCATAGCATCCCTCCCAACTAGTGGTCCACAAACAAACTCAAGTTGACAACTAGACTCTTCACTAGTGGCATATACACTAGATGCTTCACAAGCCCCAACTAGTGTTGAGTCAACACAAGACAAGTATCTAGTAGGCTCATGCAAAGGTGAGGCAACACTTACATTTGTAGTACTTCCTTGGTCACTCGCAAGGCTTGAAATGTCATGTGCAACTCCCTTTTCATGAGGCTCACATTGAGGCTCCAATTGCTTGTCTTCAAGTGTACCTACACAAGATCTTTCAGAAGAAAGAGTAGAAGATAAAGAAGGGTTAGAACAATGGGTGCTCTCACTCGCAATTTTCCCTTCCTCACCTCTCATCTCTCTCAATTTTACCTCATGGTCAAGTGTAGTTTGTGGTGACAATCCACTCACACTACTCCTCAAATCCTCTCCTTTTTCCTCTCTTGGATTGTCACCGGTCACTCCCTCGCTTCTCTCTATCTTTTCTCTCTCATTTGGAGTGGAGTGACTCCCATTTTTATCATGCAATGGCAAGACAACAAGATTGTTTGCTTCGGGTTTAAGTTCAATGGGTGGTTTAGCTTTAGCCGCTTCCCTCAACTCCTTCATCTTCTTGTAGTCCTCACTTACTTGCTTAGGAGTTAGAGGTTTAAGCACAAATCTTCTCCCTTCATGTTTGACCGTGTAAGCGTTGACACGACCGTCATGTACCACTTGCCTATCGAATTGCCAAGGCCTCCCTAAGAGTAGGTGGCACGCTTGCATGGGCACAACGTCAAACAAATGCTCATCTACATAACTCCCCATTTTGGATCGAATCATCACTTGCTTCACTACCTTAAGCTCCCCACATTCGCTTAGCCATTGTAGCCGATAAGGTTTGGGATGCTTCATGGTAGTCAACTTCAATTGAGACACAAGTGATTGACTCACTACATTCGCACAACTCCCGGAATCAATTATCATAGAGCAAACAACATCTTTGACCCGGCACCTAGCATGGAACAAATTTTCCCTTTGCAAGGTTTCACTATCTTCAACAATCATAGTCCCTAGGCTCCTTCTCACTACCAAGAAAGTGCGAGGCTCCTCATCCTCCACCGTGTCTTCCACCACATCCTCCTCTACTCCCTCATCTCCCTCTACTCCCTCATCTTCCTCCGGCTCACTCTCTTGCTCATATGCATTGTCACCAACAACAACCATGTTTCTTTTCGTAGGACACTCTTTAGCAAAGTGCCCATACCCCTTGCATTTGTGACATTGAATGGAAGAAGAAGTAGGAGCATTCGATTGGGTTTTAGAGTTACCTCCCACATTGGGTGTGAACTTCTCAAATGGCTTCTTCACATCCTTGGTTGCATTGGCACCACTCGTTCCACTTGCACTCGGGAACCTTGCATTTGTGGTAGGAGGCTTCCAACCCTTTGTATTGCTTGTTGGAGTAGTAGTGCTACCCTTGTAGCGAAAGGACTTCTCCTCTTTGAGCCATTTCTCGGCTTCAACCGCATCATCACATAGCTTGTAGAGATCATCATATCGGTGGAACTTCAATTGTGAGGCTATGTCTCGGTTTAAGCCCCCTTTGAAACGGATTATGGCCATCTCATGATCTTCATCATCAAGGTCAAGGTTCATTCGGACTTGCTCGAATTCATTGAAGTATTCCCCAACCGAATTGGAACCTTGTTTCAACTCATAGAGACGCTTTTGTTGCTCAACCCGGTATTGGCTAGTCAAATACTTCTCATCCATCACCCGGATCAACTCTTCCCAAGTAAGATTAATAGCCATTCCCGTCCTCCTTCTATTCCTCTTCACCGACTCCCACCAAGTAGAAGCAAAAGATTCGAAGGAAGATATTGCATACTTGGTTTTCTTCACCTCGGGCATATCATTGGTTTCAAATATTCGTTCCATAGCCAATTTCCAAGTCTTGTACTCCATCGGGTCACTACTTCCTTTGAAAGAAGGAATAGTGAGCTTCACACTATTGAGGTTGTTGTTGTTATCACGACCCCCTTGGAATGGCTCCGGTTGGCCCCCATAGTGATCCCCATAACCACCATAACCTCCATAGTCTCTCCTAACATTCCCTCCATCAAGTCCTAAGGGTGGCCCTCGACCTCGGCCTCTACCCCGATCCACATTCCGACCCCAATTCATACCTCTCCTCGGTTGAAAGTGATCATCAAACCCATACATGTCATCTCCATAATTGGCTTCCTCCCCTTCTTGAGCGTCATCAACTTGCTCAAGAGGTTGCACATTTCGGATGGGTTGTGGTAGTGGAACATTTCTTGGAGGGTTGTCTAAGATACGGGGAATGCCCGTTCGTTGGGGATTGCCCAACATTTGATCCATTCTCTCTTTATCCTCCTTTACCCGTTGATGCTTGAGCAATTCAACAACTTGCTCCGGGGTAAAGGTAGGACTATTTGATCCCTCCCCAGCCTCCATTGGGACTCTCGGGGTCCCCTTTTCAATTGGGACACTCGGGGTCCCCCTTTCATTGTGGACGCTCGGGGTTCCATGTTCTCCTTGTGTACTCGAGGCTCCTTTTTCAAGAGACTCGATTCTTTGGTTCATGAGGTCCATCTTGGCAAGAAGATTAGCCAAGGCCTCCTTAATGAAATCTTGTCCTTCGTTAGCCATGGTACCTACACAAGTAACAAACGTTAGCAAAAACAACCTCACTCGCTCCCTCACAAAAGAT
Source organism: Petunia x hybrida (assembly GCA_037355625.1). NCBI lineage: Eukaryota > Viridiplantae > Streptophyta > Magnoliopsida > Solanales > Solanaceae > Petunia > Petunia x hybrida. The sequence continues at coordinate 5,421,846 of JBBBVM010000609.1, forward strand.
TTCACTCGGTTCTCTCTTTTGAGTGGCGGTGGCTATTTCACTCGACTTGTAATTCCAAAGCTTCACGTAGATGATTAGCAATTCCCAACTCAACCAAAACTATTCACGAGTCACGCACACTCCGGGGTGAGTGGAGTTATTGGGACTCGATGAACGCTAGGCACTTTGAAGTAAAGGACTTGAGTAAAAAGGTTCTACGCTTTTCTTGGAATTCCTACTCTCCTTACTAAGGCACGATTCACCTAAAGCAATGAAGGATTAGTGTTAATTAAGTAGGAGGAATACTTAGATCAACACTAATTAGAGGTTAGGTCACAAAGAACAAGCAAACCTAGAAGAAAACTACCCAATTCAACCTTCAGGAAGTCAGGCGGAGCGCCCAGAGGAATGGGGCGGAGCGCCTGGACTTTTGTCCAGTGAGGACCCTCAGGCGGAGCGCCCAGTGGTCTAGGCGGAGCGCCTGGAACAAGCACAGTTTAGGCGGAGCGCCCAAGGTCTAGGCGGAGCGCCTGGACGAAGAACAACCTGGGTTTCTCAAGAACGTGTTCTTCGATTTCAATCCAACTTTTTGGTCGATTTCAACGTGTTCTTCCCAAATTCGAAGTACCCGAAGTTGTATAATGGTATAACCACAAATCCCCAATGATTTTTACACCCAAACAATCATCAAGCAAGGCACAATCATGATTCAAGTTTCAAATTGGGGTTTCACAATTTCTTCAAAAGGGGTAAAAAGTGGGTTTTGATTCTTCCAAAATCAATGTTATACAACTCCGATTCACACCAAATTTGTTGCAATGGATTCGTGTTTCAACGTAGATCAATCCCCGATAATCAAATCCAAAACCCCACAAACATACAATCCAAAATCAATCAATTTCCCTCAAGAACAAGGGTTTGGTAGGGTTTAAGGAGAAGTAGGGTTTTGATTTTTCAATCCAATCCAATCCAAGTAAATTTGGTACCAAAACAACGGGAATTCAACCACGATCACAAATCTATAACACCCAATCCAAGAATCGATCCAACCAAAAAGTTATGCCAATTTTTGTATTTTCCAATTTTTCAATTTTTTTGTGTTTTTCTTCAAATAACAACTTGAACAACAAGAAATCTAAACAAACTAACCTAGGCACGAAGAATCAAGGGTCGGGGGTTCGTAGAAACGAGACCCGAGCCTTGCTCTGATACCAAATGATGTACGAAATCAAACGCGGAAAAATAAAGATAAAAGCGAGACGTATCTCGTACGATAATCTCAAGTAGCAACGGAGAACTAGTTCCGTTACACCCCAAGAAGATGACAAGAACACCTACACTAGGCAACTACCCTCGAGCTAACGCGAGCACGCAAGTAGAATGGTCGGGGGGGATTGGAATTCATCTAGATCCGCTAGAGGAAAAACAAGTCCCATCAAGGGTTTCATTCACCATTCAAAGAGTTCAACTCTTAACACAATTCTATGTTTAATCATCAAAGTTAGCTAATGAAATAAAACAAGCTACTAGCTATTTATAGGTGTTGTTAGGCACCCTTTGAAAGGTCTAAAATGCCCACACTTAGGCTTAGGAAATAAAGGACCACGTAGGGTCAAAATAGACACAACACTAAGAAAAATCCCGCATCACAGCAATTGGGGCGGAGCGTCCAGAGGTTGGGCGGAGCGCCCGCCAAGTTGGGCAGTGGAGGGGCTTGGGCGGAGCGCCCCAAGCTTGGGCGGAGCGCCCGGGCCAAGTGCATCTCAGGTGGAGCACCTGGTTTGCCTAGGCGGAGCGCCTGGCTGCCTGTGGGGTGGAGCACCGGTGCTCTATCACCTAAACATGCTTGATTCATCTCCGAAGCTCTTGCCCTTGCATCCTTTGCATCCTCCAAGCTTGGTACATGTTAGAAAGCGTCGATTTGCCCGGCATCATCCGCACTGCTCAAATGGTCTTCGCGATTGCGCACAAGGATATGCGATCGCGCAGGGTGCTGAAATTCAGAGGCTCGCGATCGCGTCTGGCTGAGCGCTATCGCGCAGGGTAAAAGTCATCTCTTCGCGATCGCGTGAGTTGGGTCGCGATCGCGCAGAGCAAACGTCTGGCGCCAGGCAGTAGCTCAGAAAATGCTGCCCTGTTTTGCCCTGCTTTGGCTCCCCTGTTTCCAGCACTGGTTCCAGCCCTGTTTCCACTTTGATTGAGCTTCAATGCATTGCCTTCAAGTCGTCTCCCGAGCTCATATCATCCATGCCTTGACTCCCGGACCAAGCGTAGGTGTCGATGCAATTTGGGCTGCATCACAACATCAAACATGTGTTCATCCACATAGTTCCCAATCTTGATCTTGATCAAGCATTGTTTAACCACTCTCAATTCACCACACTCACTAAGCCATTGTAATCGGTAAGGACTTGGGTGTTTTAAGGTGGGTATTTTCAATTGGGAAACTAGTGTTTGGCTAATGACATTGGCACAACTTCCCGAGTCAATAATCATGGAACAAAGGAGACCCATGACTCGGCACTTAGAATGGAAGAGGTTCTCTCTTTGTAAAGTCTCACTATCCTCCACCAACATGGCCCCTAAACTTCTCCTCACAACAAGAAAAGCATGGGCGTCATCATCATCCTCCATTGCAACCTCCCCCTCATCAACCCCCTCATCATCCTCTACTCCCTCTTCTTCCTCGGGCTCACTATCTTGCTCATACACCAAATCACCCACAAGAACCATAGTTTTCCGGGTGGGGCAATCTTTGGAGATATGTCCATAACCCTTACATTTAAAGCATTGAGTAGAAGTAGAAATAGGATTACTTAAGTGAGTTCTAGAGTTACCTCCCACTTGTGGTGTAGACTTCTCAAATGGCTTCTTCACATCCTTGCTAGAGGTTGCACCACTTGCATTTGGGAACTTGGCATTGGAAGTAGGAGTTTTCCACTCCTTTGGCTTGCTCATGGGAGTAGGATTGCTACTCTTGTATCGGAGGGTTCTCTCCTCTTTGAGCCATTTCTCGGCTTCAATGGCATCATCACATAGCTTGTAAAGATCATCATATTTGTGGAACTTCAATTGTGAAGCTATGTCTCGGTTCAAGCCCCCTTTGAAACGGATCATGGCCACCTCATTGTCTTCCTCGTCCAAGTTAAGATTCATGCGGATTTGCTCAAAGTCATTGAAATATTCCCCAACCGTTTTGGAGCCTTGTTTCAACTCATAGAAACGTTTGTGTTGGTCCACACGGTATTGACTAGTCAAGTACTTTTCATCCATCACACGGATCAACTCTCCCCAAGTAAGATTGATAGCCATTCCCATCCTCCTTCTATTCCTCTTCACCGACTCCCACCAAGTAGAAGCAAAGGATTCAAAGGAAGATATTGCATATTTGGTCTTCTTCACCTCGGGCATATCATTGGTGTCAAATATCCGCTCCATGGACAACTTCCAATCAATATACTCCACCGGGTCACTACTCCCTTTGAAAGAAGGAATAGTAAGCTTCACACTATTAAGGTTGTTATGTTCTCGACCCCCTTGGTGCGGCTCCGGTTGGCCTCCAAAGTTATCTCCATAACCACCATAATCTCTCCTAGCATTCCCTCCAACATACCCTATGGGTGGCCCTCGACCTTGGCCTCTACCCCTATCCACATTGCGACCCCTAAATGGAAAGTGAGCACCATACCCACCATCACCATAATCATCCTCCTCCCCTTCTTGAGCTTGTGCAACTTGCTCAAAAGGTTGAACATTTCGGATCGGTCCGGGAAGTGGAGCATTCCTTTGGGGATTGCCCATAAGGTTAGGAATGGTCACTCGTTGGGTATTGCCCAACAATTGGTCAATTCGATCACGATCCTCCCTTACCCGTTGTTGGCGATTGAGCAACTCAACAACTTGTTCTGGGGTAAAGGTCGGGCTACTTGGGCCCTCAACACCATCAACTTGGGCACTCGGGGCCCCCTTCTCAACTTGGACACTCGGGGTCCCTTTTTCCGACTGCTCATTGGAAGTCCCTTGCTCAACTAGGGCACTTGAAGCACCCTTTTCAAGAGACTCAATCCTTTGGTTCATGAGGTCCATCTTGGCAAGAAGGTTAGCCAAGGCCTCCTTTATGAAATCTTGTCCTTCGTTGGACATTGTACCTGCAACAATCAAAAACAAGAAAAGAGATTAGAGTAAAAGTCCTCACTCACTCCCTCACTTTTGTTTGTCGCTCGGGTTCACTCAAGTTGGGGTTAGGTTCACACAAGCTTGAGATCAATGGCCTCCTCGTAGTTGCGCAACCTCCTCAATGACCAAACCAAAATACAAGAACCAAATGCTCTTCGGGAAGAGTGGATTCAATGGGACTCGATAAACGCTAAGCTATTTGGTGCGCACTTGAACCAAACAATTAACTACGAATCTTCTTTGAATTCTACTCTCCTTTTAGGCACAAGGATCCTATTCGCACAATGGATTAGTACTAATTAGGTAGAAGTGTTACCCTCAAAGTACTAACCGGAAGTGACGCGATCAAATGTCCAAAGATCGAATCGTCACCAAACGGATTCGGAATTGGGTGAATTTTGGTTTGTGATCTAGGAACTCACCATATTTGATGATGGTATGGGAGTTTTGGTGGTTGGAAACTGTTACGATAGCTTTGCGAACATTCTGTCCAACTTCAGGAAATTCTGGAAATTGGTACACTTCGCGATCGCGTGCAGAGGGGCGCGATCGCGATGAACAAAAACTCAGAATTGGCGCGACAGCGCGAGACCTTGCGCGATCGCGCAGGTTTGTTCAGCTGAACCAGAAACTCGACAGAAAACTGCAGATTTTGGCACACAACAACCCAACTTCAATTTGTTTCAGTTTTTCAAGCTTCCACAAGGGTTTTCAACTGTAGTAAACACTTCCCAATGGTTTTAACAAACAAACAACCATCAAACAACTTGTTTTCAATGAATTTTGGTCAAGTCCTTCAAATGTTCAAACCTTCAAGAACTCAAAAATTCGATTTTCACTCCAACACTCCAAATGATGTTATGATGGTATCAAAACAACGGGAAAACTATAGTGAACAATCCCCGATACCAAACATCCACAAAATCATAACATCAAACAAGTTTTGGCAAATTTTGCAAAATATTCACTTAGGGTTCAAATTTTCCCAAACTTTGATTTTCAATTCCAAAACGTGTTTTGTTGGTTCCCAATTGTCGGGATTACATAAACGATCAATCCCCGATAATTAACACCAACAAAATCGTAACAACAAGCGATTTCCTTCAAATTTTTGGGTTTTCAAGTTTTTGAATTTTTTTCTTCTTTTTCAATATAACAAGAACAAGAACACGAAAATAAACACGAAACAAAGATGACAAGCACGAAGAGTAGGACGAGGGTTCGTAAGAACGTAACCCTAGCCTTTCTCTGATACCAACTGATGCAATCGAAAATACGAAAGCGATAAAAGAGATAAAAACGAGACGAGACTCACACTAAGGTTCGAGTAGCAACGAAGAACTTGTTCCGTTACACCCCAAACGATTGGCAAGAATCACCTAACGCTATGCAACTATCCTCAAGAGTCACGCGGCTCGAGCAAATAGAATGATCAGAGACGGATTGAAGAGCAACTTGGATTCATCCAATTGATTCAAGCCAAAATGTTTACAAGGTTCAAGAGCAATGCTCATTAATGTTTTTGTGTTCAAAGTAAGCTAAAAAGCAATAAATGAAATGAGGGGTGCATTTATAACACTCCCTTACAATGTTTTCAACATTCTGGTCCGCTGCTACTCAAGTCCCTATCGCGATCGCGCTAGCTTATATGCGATCGCGCAAGACACTTAAAAGCTGAGGCTCGCGATCGCGCTACTGGTGACGCGACAGCGATGAACAAAATAATACCCTTCGCGATCGCGAAGGTTCTTCACGCGATCGCGAAGAACAAGATTCCAGACTTAGGCAGTAAGCTCAGCAGACTTCCCCTGTTTTTGCCCTGTTTTGCTCCCCTGCTTCCTGCGCTGTTTCCTGCCCTGTTTCCACATGGATTGAGCTCCAATGCATTGTCTTTAAGTCCTCTCCCGAGCTCGTATCATCCACGCCTCTCCAAACCAAGTGTAGGTGAGCGTCTTGTATATCCTTGGCTTGACTTCGAGTGAATGGTCTCGATGCAATTTGGGTTGCATCATCTGGTGGAGATGCGGGGTAGAGGCGCAACTTTAAGAGTGCACTGCAACCATTTCTACCAAAAGCCATAGCTGTTGGTAGAGGCGCAACGCAACTCTTATACCGCCGGATCAACCCCAAATCGAGGTCCGTCCCTGACACCACCATGACCACCCCGAGCAACGCAACTCCTCTAGGGGGCGGACCCCACGACGGGCGGCTCCTTTAACAACGTGGGCCCCACGCTGGGCGGCCCCGCATCATCCCCCCTTTCTTTAAAGCAAGTTCGTCCCCGAACTTCGCATGGTGTAGCCAGGAATCGAACCCGGGTTGGCTCTGATACCAAACTTTAAGAGTGCACTGCAACCATTTCTACCAAAAGCCATAGCTGTTGGTAGAGGCGCAACGCAACTCTTATACCGCCGGATCAACCCCAAATCGAGGTCCGTCCCTGACACCACCATGACCACCCCGAGCAACGCAACTCCTCCAGGGGGTGGACCCCACGACGGGCGGCTCCTTTAACAACGTGGGCCCCACGCTGGGCGGCCCCGCATCACTTTTGGACACTCGGGGTCCCTTTTCTTTCAAGGCGCTCAAGCCGTTGTTCCATAGACCTTACCTCGGCCAATATGTAGGCCAAAGTACTCATCGTGTCCTCATCGGTATCATACACGTCTCCGGCCATGTACCTACACAATTCAAAAACAAGAAAGAGGTTAGAGTAAAAGTCCTCACTCGCTCCCTCACCTTTGAAGTATCACTCGGGTACACTCAATTTAGTGGCGGGGGATTTATCACTCAAGCTTGATCTCAAAGGCTTCCTCGTAGTTGAACAACCACCTCAATAATCACTCAAGTCGCAAGAACCAAACGCTCTTCGGGGTGAGTGGAATTGATGGGACTCGATGGGCGAACGGCTTTATAAATGAGCACTTGAGCCAAACAAATATACTACGAGTCTTCTTTGAGCTCTAATCTCCTCCTAGGCACGAAGACCCTAAACGCACAAAGGATTAGTACTAATTGGGTAGGAGTGTTACCCTCAAAGTACTAACCGGAAGTGACGCGATCAAATGGCAAAAGATCGAATCGCCACTAAACAGATTCAGAATTGGATGATTTTTGGTTAGTGATCTACAAACTCACCATATTTGATGATACAATTGAAGTTTGGGTGAGCGGAAACTGTTACGAACGCTTTGCGAACAATCTGTCCCAATTCAGGATTTCTGCCAAATTGAGAACCCTTCGCGATCGCGTGATGTAAGTCGCGATCGCGATGAACAAAGTGGGGAAATGGGCGCGTTCGCGTGAGGCTCGGCGCAATCGCGCAGGCCTGCGTTCCAGAACCAGAATCTCGACTGCAAACTCAGTTTTTGGCACACAAATCACACCAATTCAACTTGTTGTTCAGTTCTAAAGCTTCCAAAGGGTGTTTTCAACTAAGGTAAACAATCCCCAATGGTTTTTCCAATCAAACAACGAACAAACAACTCGTTTTCAAGAATTCGGAGTATGTTCTTCAAATTTTCAAGAACTTCAAAATTTTCAAAGTTCGATTTTCATTCCGCTACTCCGAATGATGATATGGGGATATCAAAATGACGGGAAAACTATGATGCAATATAAAATGGCCTAAACGACAACCATCAAAAGCCATTCTCGAGAGCACAACGGATACGAGTCAAGGCCTCCGGAGATGTCTTGAAGATCGTGCATTGGAGCGCCGAGGACGGAGGAAAACAGTGCAGGAAACAGGGCAGCCCAAAACAGGACAAAATAGGGGAGCACACTGGGAGCTCACTGCCTGCCGAAGAAGATTTGTTCTTCGCGATCGCGACCACGACTCACGCGATCGCGAAGAGGAATGGAATACCTTGCGCGACCGCGCCTTATCCTGCGCGAAGGCGAAGCTGAAGGAACCGGTGTCCTACGCGATCGCGATCCATGCTGCACGTTCGCGATGATTTGAAGAATGCCCAGCGCGATCGCTTTATGATTTGCGCGATCGCGAAGAGGAAGGTATAGCAGCGGACCAGAATCAGCTTCAGGGGCCATTTTTGTCCAAAACTCAATGTAAATGTATATATAGCATATTAGCTCTTCATTTTCATTAGTTAGCCAATATTGAAGAGAGAATCTTGTGAGAGAACATTGAAGAGGCCGAGCCCTTCTTGTTTGAGCCCGAGGCTCGTGTATGTCTCGACTTGGAACCTATGGAGATCGACACCTAGTTTGATTCCATTGTAAGGTTCGAGTTTCCCTTCTCCCTTTTGGATTCAATTAACGTTAGTAAATTGAATTCGATTCTTTCTTCTATTTCTTGCCTTCCTAGTCTTGCATTTCTCGATATCTTTTAGATATTTCGTATCTTGTTTTATCGCTTCCGCCTTGTTTGTGTCGTTATTAGCTTTCGCGTATTTTGGGTTGCATCAGTTTGTATCAGAGCAAGGCTCGGGTTATGTTCTTACAAACCCCCGTTCCTTGTTCCATATGTTAGTATTGTTGTTGTGTTGATCTTGTTGTTCTTGAAAAGGAAGAAAAACAAAAAAATTGAAAAACTAGAAAAGTTGAAAAAAATTTGTTTGAGCGGGTTGGATACGAATCCCCGAGTGTTAAAAAGTAGTGGGGTTTGTTCCTTGTTGTATTCCCGTCGTTTTGATACCCATATCTCGTGTTTTGGTGTTACGATTCAAAAGTTTCGAAAATCAAAATCCAAAGTTTGAAAATTTCTTGAAAACGCTTCAATCTTGATTTGAAGCTTGTTGTTGTTGTTTGGGGTTGAAAAACTATTGGGGATTGATGATATTAGTTGTATACACCTTTGGGTATCGTTGGTTTTGCGTTTCGGGTTGATATCGAGCCAAAGTTTTGGCCAAAATCGCCAAAAAACCCGTTTTTGAGCTGCTGTGAAATCGCAGAGATTAACCCTTCGCGATCGCGAAGAGCAATTTCGCGATAGCGAAGAACAAAATTATTTTTTGAAAAATTAACCCTTCGCGATCGCGCGCGTCTGGTCGCGATAGCGAAGAACAAAAAAAATTTCCGAATTCCAGTTTTGGGACAGAACGTTCGCAACGGCTTCCGAACAGTTTCCAAACATCTAAACTCCAATTGGACCATTAAATATGATGAGTTTGTAGATCAAAAACAAAATTTCATCCGATTCCAAATCCGTTTGGTCCCGATTCGAGTCGAATCTTTTGTGTCCCGTTTTCTACCGTACCTCTTGGTTAGTGTTTTGAAGGTAATTGGCCTACTTGAAAGACACTAATCCTTTAGCGTATTAGGTATTCGTGCGTAGAGGAGATTAGAATTCAAAGAAGAGTCGTAGAACTACTTTTGGCCTCAAGTGCGCACTTAAAATAGCCGTCCGTCCATCGAGTCTCATTAATTCCATTCCGAACTTTAACTTGGACATGCTAGTTGTGATTACCTTTGTTCCCAAGTTGATAAGGCCTCGCTCTTGAGTGTACAAATATTGAGTGATACACGTGAGGGAGTGACTTTTGGGAGGTTTTGTTCTTTGGTGATTGCAACAATGTCGGACAATGATGATGGAGTAGATTGTGGCTCATGTGGCGATGATGCGAGTTGTTATGACTCGTATGGTGATGATGGAGACTATGGCTCCTATGAGGGTGATGATGGCCATTACTATGATGATGGAAGCCATGGCTCCTATGATGATGAAGCGGTTCACTACGATGATCGTGAGAGTGGTGAAGACTATGAAGCTTGTGACGAAGAATGTGAAGATACTTATGCTTCTAGTCAAGAACCCGAGGATAGTGACGCTTCAAGGTATGATGAACCTACTTACTCTTCTTGTGAAGAATTTGAGCATGATAGTGACATAGATAGAGTTGATGATGATGTTGAGTATATGAATTGTTCTTATGCATCTTCTCTTGGTGTTGCTAATGGCGTACAAGGGAGTAGTGGAGGACCTTCCATTAGTATGGGAGGTGGTGGTGGTTGTTCCGTGGGAAAGAAGAAGCTTGCACCTTCTAGGTACGCTAAGCGACCTAATGCTTCTAATTCCCATGTGGAGGGTGGTATGATAGATGGTGTTGCTTTTGCTACAAAGGGGTTATGTGCCGTAAGGGGCGTGGATGATTGTAGTAGGGGTAGTACTATGGGCTATGGAACCAAGGCGAGAGGCACTTATGGGTTCCATAGCAAGGCTCCTTCCTCGACTTCCAACAACACTTCTAATGTTGGAAGAGTGACGGGAAGTGGAGGTTGTTCTAGTGGTGTTGCCACTAGTGGAGGGATAAGGAAGACCCAAGTTGTTGGTGTTGACACTTGTGGGTGTCCAAATTCTCATTTGGGTGCCAATGTGCAAGACTTGGGTAGATGTAGGTTCGTTGTTGAGGTAGATGGTATTGGAGGATACTTGCTCAAGATTGGTGGTACCGATGCCAATTGTATTAGCACCTCTTTGGTTGATAGGCTTAGGATACCATGCCATAAGCTAGAGCATCCTTATGAGTATGATGGAGTGTGGGTTTCTAAGGAGGCTCGGGTACTCATATCTCATAGGAACTATAAATGCTATGTGTGGTGTGATGTGTATCCCATGCGTCATATTGATGTGTGGATAGGTGACCGGTGGTTGGAGGGGAAGAGGGTGCAATATAGTGTGGTGAAGGGTGCATATCTTGTGGGCGTGGGGCAAAGAGTCTATGACTTTGTGCCTTACCGGGCGAAGAGCCGAGTGCCTACTAGTACCCCTTCTTTGGCTAGGCAAAGGAGCAAGGATCGGGAACTTCATTCCATGGGCAACAATGTGCAAACAAGAAGTCCTACAATGACAAGAAGTGGTGGGACTAGTTCAAGTGAAGGGTTGATAAAAATCAACAAGGTGAACCAACCACAAATTGCAAAATCAAGTGGTTCACCAACAAAGAAGAAGGAGACCTCAAGTGATGAGTCTCCAAGTCCTAGATTCCGGGTTGACGTGAAAAGTCCACCTACTCCGGCTATGGGTATTCTTGGGCCTCGCCCCAATTCGCCCGAATTTGAGAGACAAAAAATAGAGAGGAGTAAGGGAGCGACCGGTGACAACTCTCGAGTGGAAAAAGGAGAGGTTGTGTTGAGAGATGTGAGTGAGTTGTCGCCACCCGAATCTACACCCGACCTTGGAAAAAAAATGAGGGAAAGGAAAGAGGGAAAAAGAAAAATTGAGAGTGAGGGCACCCCTTATTCTAACCTTAACCCTTTATCTTTTTCTTCTATGTGTTTGAATTCTTGTGTAGGGATTCTTGGAGGCAAACCGATGGAGCCTCAACCATGTTCCGAGATGGAAAGACAAGGTGAAGGAGATGCCGAATGTGAGCTACAAGGTGGAGACATTCATGACGCCTCGAAGGTATATGTTAGTTCTTCCTCCCTTGAGCATGCTACTTCCTTGTCTTGTGATGTTGTTAGTGAGAACTCTAGGCTAGTTGAAGATTTGCATGATTACAATGTGTTTGCAACTAGTATAGAGCCTTTGGGTCAACTTGTGTGTGAAAATGAACCACTAGTTGAGAGGATTGAAAAGCCACATCATGTTGTGAGCTCGGTTTTCATTGAACCTCTCTTTAGTGAAAATGTTGAAGTTGACCTTGCTTGTGAACCTTGTTATGACACCCCACCCATGTTTGATAAAGGAGAAGATGAATTGCATGATTATCCTATTCTTCCCTTTGATTGCTTATTTGCTAGTGGTGGTATCTTGTGTCGTAGTGAGGAGGGTTGTAATCTTGAGGAGTCTCTTGAGAATGAGATAGATCGACTTGTGTTCGATGACTCCTCAAGTGTGGATGTTGGTACCTCTAGTTTGAGAACTTCACCTTTGCTTGCTTATGAACTCGAGAAGTGTGCCTATACTAATCCTTTGTATGAGGGCAACTTCAATGAAAATGGTGAATTGTATCAAACTAGAGAACAGTGTGAGTTTGGACCTCCAAGGGTTGGAATGCCTAACTCTATGGATAACCCTTTGTTTGAGACCTCCCTTGGGAGTTTGTCTAGTGACGAGGGTTGTCTTGGGGGAGCATTTGGAGGTGAGGAGGTACCTCTCGGTGTGTGTAAGAATGCTCTTAAGAAGGGGAGTGGAGTAGTCGATGTTAGTTGTGACTTGAACTATTTTACTTACTCCATTCCATGTGTTGAGCACACCTTGAGTGTTGAGCATGCCAAAGCCAATGTGTCACATTGTGATAAACTTGATTTGAAGGCTTGGTGTGTTGATGGTAAGCTTAGGGGTCATAGGACATTTGATTGCTACATCTTGCATGACTTTGATCTCTTTGCTTGTTTTGAAATTGGGTGCTTGTTCTTGTCGAGCCAAGACCTTGTTGTCTCCTTTGGGGACATACACTTTTTATTAGGTATTGATGCTTGGCTCTATCACAAGAGTGTGTTTTCCACACTACTTGCACCTATTCTTGATAAGCTAACCTACTTGTGAAGTAGGAAGTTTTGGTTGTGCTTGTTTTTGATTGTAGGTTTTGATGGTTCGATTTCGAGGACGAAATCCTTTCAAGAAGGGGAGGATGATGTATAAAATGGCCTAAACGACAACCATCAAAAGCCATTCTCGAGAGCACAACGGATACGAGTCAAGGCCTCCGGAGATGTCTTGAAGATCGTGCATTGGAGCGCCGAGGACGGAGGAAAACAGTGCAGGAAACAGGGCAGCCCAAAACAGGACAAAACAGGGGAGCACACTGGGAGCTCACTGCCTGCCGAAGAAGATTTGTTCTTCGCGATGGCGACCACGACTCACGCGATCGCGAAGAGGAATGGAATACCTTGCGCGACCGCACCTTATCCTGCGCGAAGGCGAAGCTGAAGGAACCGGTGTCCTACGCGATCGCGATCCATGCTGCGCGTTCGCGATGATTTGAAGAATGCCCAGCGCGATCGCTTTATGATTTGCGCGATCGCGAAGAGGAAGGTATAGCAGCGGACCAGAATCAGCTTCAGGGGCCATTTTTGTCCAAAACTCAATGTAAATGTATATATAGCATATTAGCTCTTCATTTTCATTAGTTAGCCAATATTGAAGAGAGAATCTTGTGAGAGAACATTGAAGAGGCCGAGCCCTTCTTGTTTGAGCCCGAGGCTCGTGTATGTCTCGACTTGGAACCTATGGAGATCGACACCTAGTTTGATTCCATTGTAAGGTTCGAGTTTCCCTTCTCCCTTTTGGATTCAATTAACGTTAGTAAATTGAATTCGATTCTTTCTTCTATTTCTTGCCTTCCTAGTCTTGCATTTCTCGATATCTTTTAGATATTTCGTATCTTGTTTTATCGCTTCCGCCTTGTTTGTGTCGTTATTAGCTTCCGCGTATTTTGGGTTGCATCAAACTACATAGAACAATGCCCGATACCAAACAACCAAGAATTCACAACACAAAACAAGTTCTATCAAATTTTGTGAATTCTCAACTTTTGAGATTTGGTTTTTAAGATTTTGATTCACGACTTCAAATCGTGTTTCGAGGGTACCAAATCAACGGGAATATGATAACAAACAATCCCCAGTAACAAACAACAATAAAATCGTAACGAATGACGATTTCTAGCAATTTTTTTGGTGATTTTCAAATTTTTGGATTTTTTTTATTTTTCTTCAAATAAGAACAACAAACAACAATACGATAACAACAACAAGAACAAGACCGAGGATTCGTAAGAACGAAGCCTAGCCGTGCTCTTATACCAACTGATGTAAACCAAAATACGCGGAAACGAAAAGACGATACAAAATGCGGAAACGAGAACAAGATAGGCGATATCAATAAAGATATCGAGATAAGAGCAAGACGAGGCTTGAACGTTTACCTAAGTAGCACCGAGGAACTCGTCTCGATACACCCCGGGTGAAGTCAAGGATCACCTATACTATGCAACTACCCTCAAGGGACACCCGGCCCTTGCAAATAGAATGATCAGAGAGGTTACGATGTTCAACTTGGAATCCACCAAGTGAAATCATGCCCGTTCACGGGTTCAACATTGAGATTCACTCAAAGGAAATATCATTCTACATTCAAAGTTTGCTAAAAAGCAATAAATGAGCTAATGGGGTATTTATAGTTTCCCCTTACAACGTTTGCCAACATTCTGGTCCGCACTGCTCTACTGGGCCTCGCGATCGCGCACAAGGTTATGCGATCGCGCAGGGTATTAAAATTCAGAGTCTCGCGAACGCGTCCGGTTGAGCGCTATCGCGCAGGGCAAGCAGCTGGTCTTCGCGATCGCGTGAGCGTGGTCGCGATCGCGCAGAGAAGATTTCTGGCGCCAGGCAGTAGCTCAGGAAATGCTGCTCTGTTTTGCCCTGTTGTGGCTCCCCTGTTTGCTGCACTGGTTTCAGCCCGGTTTCCACTATGATTGAGCTTCAATGCATGGTCTTCAAGTCGTCTCCCGAGCTCATATCATCCATGCCTTGACTTCCGGACCAAGTGTAGGTGTCGATGCAATTTGCCCCGCATCAGTCACGCGGCTCGAGCAAATAGAATGATCAGAGACGGATTGAAGAGCAACTTGGATTCATCCAATTGATTCAAGCCAAAATGTTTACAAGGTTCAAGAGCAATGCTCATTAATGTGTTTTGTGATCAAAGTAATGTAAGTGCAATAAATGAAAGAGGGGTGTTATAAATACACCCCTTTACAAGGTTTTCCTAGCTACTGGTCCGAGTCTGCTCAAGTGTTCATCGCGATCGCGCATGATTATATGCGATCGCGAGGCACACTTAAAACTGAGTAGCGCGATCGCGCGAGACACGGCGCTATCGCGAAGACAAAAGAAATACTCTTCGCGATCGCGAAGGTTGGGCACGCGATCGCGAAGAACAAAAGTCCAGCTTCAGGCAGTAGCTCAGCAGATGTTCCCCTGTTTTGCTATGTTTTGTTCCCCTGCTGCCTGCACAGTTTCCTGCCCTGTTTCAACGTTGAGTGAGCTCCAATGCATTGTCTTCAAGTCTTCTCCCGAGCTCATGTCGTCCATGCCCTTCCGGATCAAGTGCAAGTGAGCATCATGAAGTGTTTGGGCTTGGCTTCTCGTAAAGGGCCTTGTGGTGGTTTGCCCCGCATCATTCTCCCCTTCTTGAGAGGATTTCGTCCTCGAAATTGAGGTATCCACCTCCACGGCATCATGACCTACATCAAAAGGAGCCAAGTCACTAACATTAAAAGTGTTTGATACATTATACTCACCCGGCAAATCGATCACATATGCGTTGTTGTTGAGCTTGGAGATCACTTGAAAGGGTCCATCCCCTCGGGGTGCCAACTTCCCTTTTCTAAGGTTTGGAAACCTCTCTTTGCGGAAGTGCACCCACACCCAATCTCCTTTCTTGAGTTCCAACTTCTTTCTCCCCTTGTTCTTCTTAAGGGCAACCTTGTCATAGGCTTCCTCCAATCGCTTTCTCGCATTGGCATGGATTTCAAGCATAGCCTTAGCTCGGTTTTTACCTTCAAAATTAACAACCATTTCCTTGGGCAAAGGGGTTAGATCAAGTGGAATCAAAGGATTAAAACCATAGACGCACTCAAACGGAGTCAAACCAATCATGCTATGCAATGTGCGATTATAAGCAAACTCCATAAGAGGTAATTTATCAATCCACGTCCCGGCCTTACCTCGGGTCATGGCTCTAAGAAGAGCACCCAAAGTTCGGTTCACCACTTCAGTTTGACCATCCGTTTGTGGGTGGTGGGATGTAGAAAACAACAACTTGGTGCCAAGAGCACCCCAAAGACACCTCCAAAAATGGCTAAGGAACTTAGAGTCCCTATCACTCACAATGGTTTGAGGCACACCATGCAACTTTAACACATTATCAATGAACAAAGTAGCTACATGTTGTGCATCATGACTCTTTTTACAAGGAATGAAGTGAGCCATTTTGGAGAACCTATCCACGACAACATAAATGCTATCGTGCCCCCCCTTAGACCGCGGCAATCCCATAACAAAATCCATCGAGATGTCCACCCACGGGCTAGTAGGAATCGGGAGGGGAGTATACAATCCATGGGAATTAGATTTGGACTTAGCATACTTGCAATCCAAGCAAGTTTTGCAAAGTCTCTCAACTTGTACACCCATCTTTGGCCAATGGAATTGCTCCATGAGAATGGCCAAGGTTTTGTTCCTCCCAAAGTGACCCATCAAGCCCCCACAATGTGCTTCACGAACAAGCAACTCCCTCCATGAGGACTCGGGTACACAAACTCTTCCATTTTTAAAAATGTAGCCATCAACCCATTGGTATTTCTCCACCCGCTCGCCACTCACTAGAGCATTGTGAATGCTCTTGAACTTTGGGTCATGTTCATACAAAGATTTTATACTCTCAAAACCCATAAGTCTAGAGGCAAGAGTGGTAGCAAGGGCGAATTTCCTAGAAAGCGCATCGGCTACAACATTGTCCTTACCCTTTTTGTAATGAATCACGTAAGGGAAAGACTCAATGAACTCCACCCACTTGGCATGTCTTTTGTTCAACCTTTCTTGGCCTCTTAGATGTTTGAGTGACTCATGGTCACTCTTGATCACAAATTCCCGAGGCCATAGATAGTGTTGCCAATGGGCTAGAGCTCTCACAAGGGCATACAACTCCTTGTCATACGTGGAGTAATTCAAGGAGGCGCCCTTCAACTTCTCGCTAAAGTATGCAACGGGTTTCCCTTCTTGATGCAATGGAAATACGCGGAAGCTAAACACGATACAAATATGCGGAAGCGATAAACAAGATACGAGATATCTAAAAGATATCGAGAAATTCAAGACTAGGAAGGCAAGAAATAGAAGAAAGAATCGAATCCAATTCACTAACGTTAATTGAATTCAAAAGGGAGAAAGGGAAACTCGAACCTTACAATGGACTCAACTAGGTGTCGATCGCCATAGGTTCCAAGTTAACGAGATACATGAAGCCTCGGGCTTCGGACTAGAAGGGCTCGGCCTCTTCTCTAATTCTCTCTTCTCAATATTCAATACAAGGTAAGTTATGAAATGAAATGCTAAGTCTCCTATTTATAGTTTTTCACAAGACTAGGTGAAATGACTAAAATACCCTCAAGTCAAACTAAGGCCATACATAACACTGAGGGGCAAAATAGGAAGTTCAAGCCAAATGTTGGCCTCTTCAGCGTTTCAGGCGCCCCGCCTGGGTGGGAGGCGCTCCGCCTGGTGGTGAGCACACAGCCTAGTGTGCTAGGCGCTCCGCCTGGGAAGCTGGGCGGTCCGCCTGGGCAAGGTGTTGCTTGGGCGCTCCGCCTGGATGCCTGGGCGCTCCTCCTCAACCTGGGAAGGGTCCTGGGCGTTTCTCCTCGCTTCTTTGGTCCCTCGACTCATCTCCGAAGCACTTGCCCTTGCGTCCTCGCACCCTTCTTCCTTGGCTCTTGATGGTTAGGTTCTAATCCCATTTTGGATTGCATCATCCTCCCCTTCTTGAAAGGATTTCGTCCTCGAAATCAAACCATCAAAGCCTACACCCATAGATAACAAAACAAAAACATCTCCTACTACAATAGTAGGTTAGTGCCAAAAGTGTGGAAAACACACTCTTATGATAGAGCCAAGCATCAATAACAAGTAAAAAGCTTATGTCTCCCAAGGAAACAACAAGTACTTGACCCCACAAGATAGTGCATTCAACACAAGAACAAGCAAAGAAATCAATAGAGTAAGGAACATGCAAGATATAGCAATCAAGTTCCCGATGATCCCTAAGCTTACTATCAACATACCAAGCCTCTAATGCATTTTTATCACAAGGTGACACAATGGCTTTGGCATGCCCAACACTCAAGGCGTGCTCAACATATGGGATGGAGTAAGTAAAATAGTTCAACTCACAACTAGCATCGAATAATCCACTCCCCTTCTTAGAAGCACTCTTACACACACCGAGAGGTACCTCCTCACCTCCAAATACTCCTCCAAGACAATCCTCGTCACTAGATAAACTCCCAAGGGAGGTCTCAAACAACGGATTATCTATAGAGTTAGGCATTCCAATCCATGGAGGTCCAAACTCACACTCTACCCTAGTTTGATACAACTCACCATTTTCATCGATGTGGCCCTCATACAAAGGATTAGTATAGGCACACCCATCGAGTTCATTAGCAAGCAAAGGTGAGGTTCTCAAACTAGAGACAACATCTACTCTTGAGGAGTCATCGAACACAAGTCGATCTATCTCATTCTCAAGAGACTCCTCAAGGTTACAACCCACCTCACTATGACACAAGAGGCCACCACTAGCAAATAAACAATCAAAGGGAAGAATAGGATAATCATGCAATTCATCTTCTCCTTTATCAAATATGGGTGGGGTGTCATAACAAGGTTCACAAACAAGGTCAACTTCAACATTTTCACTAAAGAGAGGTTCAATGAAAACCGAGCTCACACCATAATGTGGCCTTTCAACCCTCTCGACTAGTGGTTCATTTTCACACACAAGTTGACCCAAAGGCTCTACACTAGTTGCAAACACATTATAGTCATGCAAATCATCAACTAGTCTAGAGTTCTCACTAACAACATAACAAGACAAGGAAGTAGCATGCTCAAGGGATGAAGAACTAACACATACCTTTGAAGTGTCAAGAACGTCTTCACCTTGTAGCTCACATTCGGCATTTCCTTCACCTTGTCTTTCCATCTCGGAACATGGTTGAGGCTCCATCGGTTTGCCTCCAAGAATCCCTACACAAGAATTCAAACACATAGAAGAAAAGGACAAGGGTTTAAGGTTAGAATAAGGGGTGCCCTCACTCTCAATTTTTCTTTTTCCCTCTTTCTTTTCCCTCATTTTTTTTCCAAGGTCGGGTGTAGATTCGGGTGGTGACAACCCACTCACATCACTCAACACAACCTCTCCTTTTTCCACTCGAGAGTTGTCACCGGTCACTCCCTTACTCCTCTCTATCTTTTGTCTCTCAAATTTCGGGCGAATTGGGACGAGGCCCAAGAATACCCATAGCCGGAGTAGGTGGACTTTTTACATCAACCCGGAATCTAGGACTTGGAGACTCATCACTTGATGTCTCCTTCTTCTTCATTGGTGAACCATTTGGCATTGAAACTTGTGGTTTCGGTTTCACCTTGTTGATGTCTATCAACCCTTTTCTAGCACATGTCCCACCATTGCTTGTGTTTGTAGGACTTCTTGTTTGCACGTTGTCAACCATGGAATGAAGTTCTTGCTCCTTGCTCCTTTGCCTAGCCAAAGAAGGTGCACTAGTAGGCACTTGGCTCTTCGCCCGGTAAGGCACAAATGATGCCGGGCAAACCACGAGACGACCCTTCACTCGGAGCCAAGCCAAGGAGGTTCAAGGAGTGCACTTACACTTGGTGAGAAGGGGACTAGAGGAAGGAAGCATTGGAAAGCCATTTCGGGTGATCAAAGCACAAGGAGAGCACCTCAGCACTTTGGGCGCTCCACCCTGTGTTTTGGGCGCTCCACCTGAAGACAACAGGGTTTGGGCGCTCCACCCAGTGCTTGGGCGCTCCACCTGAAAACAACAGGGTTTGGGCGCTCCGCCCCAATTCCAGGCGCTCCGCCCGGCCTATCTCACTGGTCAAAATGGAACAAATTGTGGGTGCTCCGCCCGGATTTTGGGCGCTCCGCCCGGGGACGCTGAAGGACGTGAATTTATGCTATGTTAAGACTATTTTGACCCTACGTGGTCCTTTATTTCCTAAGCCTAAGTGTGGGCATTTTAGACCTTTCAAAGGGTGCCTAACAACACCTATAAATAGCTAGTAGCTTGTTTTATTTCATTAGCTAACTTTGATGATTAAACATAGAATTGTGTTAAGAGTTGAACTCTTTGAATGGTGAATGAAACCCTTGATGGGACTTGTTTTTCCTCTAGCGGATCTAGATGAATTCCAATCCCCCCCCGACCATTCTACTTGCGTGCTCGCGTTAGCTCGAGGGTAGTTGCCTAGTGTAGGTGTTCTTGTCATCTTCTTGGGGTGTAACGGAACTAGTTCTCCGTTGCTACTTGAGATTATCGTACGAGATACGTCTCGCTTTTATCTTTATTTTTCCGCGTTTGATTTCCTACATCATTTGGTATCAGAGCAAGGCTCGGGTCTCGTTTCTACGAACCCCCGACCCTTGATTCTTCGTGCCTAGGTTAGTTTGTTTAGATTTCTTGTTGTTCAAGTTGTTATTTGAAGAAAAACACAAAAAAATTGAAAAATTGGAAAATACAAAAATTGGCATAACTTTTTGGTTGGATCGATTCTTGGATTGGGTGTTATAGATTTGTGATCGTGGTTGAATTCCCGTTGTTTTGGTACCAAATTTACTTGGATTGGATTGGATTGAAAAATCAAAACCCTACTTCTCCTTAAACCCTACCAAACCCTTGTTCTTGAGGGAAATTGATTGATTTTGGATTGTATGTTTGTGGGGTTTTGGATTTGATTATCGGGGATTGATCTACGTTGAAACACGAATCCATTGCAACAAATTTGGTGTGAATCGGAGTTGTATAACATTGATTTTGGAAGAATCAAAACCCACTTTTTACCCCTTTTGAAGAAATTGTGAAACCCCAATTTGAAACTTGAATCATGATTGTGCCTTGCTTGATGATTGTTTGGGTGTAAAAATCATTGGGGATTGGTGGTTATACCATTATACAACTTCGGGTACTTCGAATTTGGGAAGAACACGTTGAAATCGACCAAAAAGTTGGATTGAAATCGAAGAACACGTTCTTGAGAAACCCAGGTTGTTCTTCGTCCAGGCGCTCCGCCTAGACCTTGGGCGCTCCGCCTGAACTGTGCTTGTTCCAGGCGCTCCGCCTAGACCACTGGGCGCTCCGCCTGAGGGTCCTCACTGGACAAAAGTCCAGGCGCTCCGCCCCATTCCTCTGGGCGCTCCGCCTGACTTCCTGAAGGTTGAATTGGGTAGTTTTCTTCTAGGTTTGCTTGTTCTTTGTGACCTAACCTCTAATTAGTGTTGATCTAAGTATTCCTCCTACTTAATTAACACTAATCCTTCATTGCTTTAGGTGAATCGTGCCTTAGTAAGGAGAGTAGGAATTCCAAGAAAAGCGTAGAACCTTTTAACTCAAGTCCTTTACTTCAAAGTGCCTAGCGTTCATCGAGTCCCAATAACTCCACTCACCCCGGAGTGTGCGTGACTCGTGAATAGTTTTGGTTGAGTTGGGAATTGCTAATCATCTACGTGAAGCTTTGGAATTACAAGTCGAGTGAAATAGCCACCGCCACTCAAAAGAGAGAACCGAGTGAAATCTTTTGTGAGGGAGCGAGTGAGATTGTTTTTGCTAACGTTTGTTTCTTGTGTAGGTACCATGGCTAACGAAGGACAAGATTTCATTAAGGAGGCCTTGGCTAATCTTCTTGCCAAGATGGACCTCATGAACCAAAGAATCGAGTCTCTTGAAAAAGGAGCCTCGAGTACACAAGGAGAACATGGAACCCCGAGCGTCCACAATGAAAGGGGGACCCCGAGTGTCCCAATTGAAAAGGGGACCCCGAGAGTCCCAATGGAGGCTGGGGAGGGATCAAATAGTCCTACCTTTACCCCGGAGCAAGTTGTTGAATTGCTCAAGCATCAACGGGTAAAGGAGGATAAAGAGAGAATGGATCAAATGTTGGGCAATCCCCAACGAACGGGCATTCCCCGTATCTTAGACAACCCTCCAAGAAACGTTCCACTACCACAACCCATCCGAAATGTGCAACCTCTTGAGCAAGTTGATGACGCTCAAGAAGGGGAGGAAGCCAATTATGGAGATGACATGTATGGGTTTGATGATCACTTTCAACCGAGGAGAGGTATGAATTGGGGTCGGAATGTGGATCGGGGTAGAGGCCGAGGTCGAGGGCCACCCTTAGGACTTGATGGAGGGAATGTTAGGAGAGACTATGGAGGTTATGGTGGTTATGGGGATCACTATGGGGGCCAACCGGATCCCTTCCAAGGGGGTCGTGATAACAACAACAACCTCAATAGTGTGAAGCTCACTATTCCTTCTTTCAAAGGAAGTAGTGACCCGATGGAGTACAAGAATTGGAAATTGGCTATGGAACGAATATTTGAAACCAATGATATGCCCGAGGTGAAGAAAACCAAGTATGCAATATCGTCCTTCGAATCTTTTGCTTCTACTTGGTGGGAGTCGGTGAAGAGGAATAGAAGGAGGACGGGAATGGCTATTAATCTTACTTGGGAAGAGTTGATCTGGGTGATGGATGAGAAGTACTTGACTAGCCAATACCGGGTTGAGCAACAAAAGCGTCTCTATGAGTTGAAACAAGGTTCCAATTCGGTTGGGGAATACTTCAATGAATTTGAGCAAGTCCAAATGAACCTTGACCTAGATGATGAAGATCATGAGATGGCTATAATCTGATTCAAAGGGGACTTAAACCGAGACATAGCTTCACAATTGAAGTTCCACCGATATGATGATCTCTACAAGCTATGTGATGATGCGGTTGAAGCCGAGAAATGGCTCAAAGAGGAGAAGTCCTTTCGCTACAAGAGTAGCACTACTACTCCAACAAGCAATACAAAGGGATGGAAGCCTCCTACCACAAATGCAAGGTTCCCGAGTGCAAGTGGAACGAGTGGTGCCAATGCAACCAAGGATGTGAAGAAGCCATTTGAGAAGTTCACACCCAATGTGGGAGGTAACTCTAAAACCCAATTGAATGCTCCTACTTCTTCTTCCATTCAATGCCACAAATGCAAGGGGTATGGACACTTTGCTAAGGAGTGTCCTACGAAAGAAACATGGTTGTTGTGGGTGATAATGCATATGAGCAAGAGAGTGAGCCGGAGGAAGATGAGGGAGTAGAGGGAGATGAGGGAGTAGAGGAGGATGGTGAAGATGACACGGTGGAGGATGAGGAACCTCATACTTTCTTGGTAGTGAGGAGAAGTCTAGGAGCTATGATTGCGGAGGATGGTGAGACCTTGCAAAGGGAAAACCTCTTCCATGCTAGGTGTCGTGTTAAGGGTGTTGTGTGCTCTATGATCATTGATTCCGGGAGTTGTACTAATGTGGTGAGTCAATCTCTCATAACCCAATTGAAATTGCCTACCATGAAGCATCCCAAGCCCTACCGGTTACAATGGCTTAGTGAATGTGGGGAGCTCAAGGTAGTGAAACAAGCAATGATCAAGTTTAAGATGGGGAGTTATGTTGATGAACACTTGTTCGACGTTGTGCCCATGCAAGCTTGCCACCTTCTCTTTGGAAGGCCTTGGCAATTTGACCGGCAAGTGGTTCACAATGGACGTGTTAACACTTACACGCTCCAACATGAGGGAAGAAAGTTTGTGTTGAAGCCCCTAACTCCTAAACAAGTGAGTGATGACTACAAGAAAATGAAGGAGTTGAGGGAGGCGGCAAAGGCTAAGTCAATCATTGAGACTAGTCCTTTGTCCAAAAGCATGGTGGCAATCCCACCTACTTCATCTACCGGTGGCATATGTGCCATGATGCAACCGGGCGAGCTCCTAAGAGGTAATGATGGCAACAAGTTCCTCCTATGCCTAGTGCACAAAGGTATGATCCTTAACTCTAATTGTGATTTTTCTTCTAGTCCTTTGCCTAGTGCTTTGAAAAATGTGTTGGAGAACTTTGAGGACATGTTCCCGGATGAGATGCCCGATGGCTTACCTCCCTTGAGGGGTATTGAACATCAAATTGATTTTATTCCGGGCTCTCAAATCCCGAACAAGCCGGCTTATAGAAGCAACCCCGAGGATACGAGGGAGTTGCAAAAACAAGTTGATGACTTGCTTTCAAAAGGCTTGGTGAGGGAAAGTTTGAGTCCTTGTGCCGTACCGGTCATTCTTGTCCCAAAGAAGGACGGCACTTGGAGAATGTGCGTAGATTGCCGAGCCGTGAATAAGATAACGATCAAGTATCGTCACCCTATTCCACGGCTTGATGATATGTTGGATGAATTGAGTGGGTCGTGTGTTTTCTCCAAAATCGACCTTAGGTCCGGCTACCATCAAATCCGGATGAAACCCGGGGATGAATGGAAAACCGCATTCAAGACCAAATTCGGTCTCTATGAATGGTTGGTTATGCCCTTCGGGCTATCCAACGCACCTAGCACTTTCATGCGACTCATGAATCATGTTTTGAAGTCTTTTATCAACAAGTTTGTCGTTGTGTATTTTGATGATATCTTGATCTATAGTAGGACAATTGATGAACATGTTGACCACCTTAGGCAAGTGCTTGAAGCCTTGAGAGCCGAAAAGCTCTATGCTAACTTCAAAAAGTGTGCCTTTGGTGTGGAAAAGGTTGTCTTTCTTGGGTTTGTTGTGAGTGCCCAAGGAGTGGAGGTGGATGAGTCTAAGGTAGAGGCCATACGTGATTGGCCTACTCCTACTACCGTGACTCAAGTGAGGAGCTTTCATGGTCTTGCTAGTTTTTATAGACGCTTTGTGAAAGATTTTAGCTCCATTGCCGCCCCACTCACCGAATTGGTCAAGAAGGATCAACCATTTGTTTGGGGAGAGCCTCAAGAGAAGGCTTTCCAAGAGTTGAAAGATAGGTTAAGTACCGCCCCCCTATTGCAATTGCCCGACTTCGGGAAGGCGTTTGAGGTTGAATGTGATGCCTCGGGGGTGGGAATTGGTGGTGTATTAATGCAAGATAGCAAACCCATCGCCTACTTTAGTGAAAAGTTGAAAGGGGCCTCCTTGAATTATTCTACATATGACAAGGAGTTGTATGCCCTTGTGAGAGCCCTTGTGATAAGGGGAAAACTACGGAAGCGATAAACAAGATAAAGAACGAGACGCGACAAGAACACTTACGAAGTAGCACCAAGGAACTAGTCTTGATACACCCTCGATTCGAGTCAAGAAGCACCTACGCTATGCAACTATCCTCAAGAGACACTCGGCTCAAGCAAATAGAGTGATCGAAGAGGATTGAAAAGCAACTTGGATTCATCCAATTGATTCAAGCCGAAATGGGTTACAAATGTTTGGGAGCAATGCTCATTAATTCAATGTTCAAGGTTGTGTAATGGCAATAAATGATGAAGGGTGTTACTTATAGCACCCTTCTACAACTAAAGGAAATGACTAAAAAGCCCTCCAAGTGGCCTAGGATACAATAGAACAACTAGGGCTAAACTTGGAAGTTCACACAAAAAGTTGTAGAAGACTGCGTGCTAGGCGCCCCGCCTGAAGCTAGGCGCCCCGCCTGATGCTGGGAGGCCTTACTGCATGGGTGCCAGGCGCCCCGCCTGGGTCTAGGCGCCCCGCCTGGGTTGCTCTGCACTTAGGCGTCCGCCTGAGTCTAGGCGCCCCGCCTGGTGCCTGGACGCCTCACTGCTTAAGGGCTAGGCGCCCCGCCTGGCCCTGAAGCATGGTGTTTCCTCCTTCGATTGAACTCCAATGCAAAATCTTCCAATGGTCTCCGGAGCTCGTATCATCAATGCCCCTCCGGATCAAGTGTAAGTGAGTATCATGAAGTGCTTTGGCTTGGCTTCTCGTGAAGGGCCTCGTGGTGGTGGTTTGCCCCGCATCATCCTCCCCTTCTTGAGAAGATTTCGTCCTCGAAATTGAAGTATCCACCTCCACGGCATCATCCTCCATGGCATCATGACCTACATCAAGAGGAGCCAAGTCACTAACATTAAAAGTGCGTGATACATTGTACTCACCGGGCAAATCGATCACATATGCGTTGTTGTTGATCTTGGAGAGCACTTGAAAGGGTCCATCCCCTCGGGGTGCCAACTTCCCTTTTCTAAGGTTTGGAAACCTCTCTTTGCGGAAGTGCACCCACACCCAATCTCCTTTCTTGAGTTCCAACTTCTTCCTCCCCTTGTTCTTCTTGAGGGCAACCTTGTCATAGGCTTCCTCCAATCGTTTCCTTGCTTTGGCATGGATCTCAAGCATGGCTTTAGCCCGGTTTGCACCTTCAAAATTAACAACCATTTCCTTGGGCAAAGGGGTTAGATCAAGTGGAATCAAAGGATTAAAACCATAGACGCACTCAAACGGAGTCAAGCCAATCATGCTATGCAATGTGCGGTTATAAGCGAACTCCATAAGAGGCAACTTGTCAACCCACGTCCCGGCCTTACCTCGGGTCATGGCTCTAAGAAGAGCACCCAAGGTTCGGTTCACCACTTCGGTTTGACCATCCGTTTGGGGGTGGTGAGACGTAGAGAACAACAACTTGGTGCCAAGAGCACCCCAAAGACACCTCCAAAAATGGCTAAGGAACTTAGAGTCCCTATCACTCACAATTGTTTGAGGCACACCATGCAACTTTAACACATTATCAATGAACAAAGAAGCTACATGTTGTGCATCATGACTTTTTTTACAAGGGATAAAGTGAGCCATTTTGGAGAACCTATCCACGACAACATAAATGCTATCGTGTCCCCCTTTAGACCGTGGCAAACCCATAACAAAATCCATCGAAATGTCCATCCACGGGCTAGTAGGAATAGGGAGGGGAGTATACAAACCATGGGAATTAGATTTGGACTTAGCATACTTGCAATCCAAGCAAGTATTGCAAAGTCTCTCAACTTGCACACCCATTTTTGGCCAATGGAATTGCTCCATGAGAATGGCCAAGGTTTTGTTCCTCCCAAAGTGACCCATCAAGCCCCCACAATGTGCTTCACGAACAAGCAACTCCCTCCATGAGGACTCGGGCACACAAACTCTTCCATTTTTAAAAATGTAGCCGTCTACCCATTGGTATTTCTCCACCCTCTTCCCACTCACTAGAGCATCATGAATGCTCTTGAACTTTGGGTCATGTTCGTACAAAGATTTTATACTCTCAAAACCCATGAGTCTAGAAGCAAGGGTGGTAGCGAGGGCGAACTTTCTAGAAAGCGCATCGGCTACAACATTGTCCTTACCCTTTTTGTAATGAATTACATAAGGGAAGGACTCAATGAATTCGACCCACTTGGCATGCCTTTTGTTCAATTTCTCTTGACCTCTTAGATGTTTGAGTGACTCATGGTCACTCTTGATCACAAATTCCCGAGGCCATAGATAATGTTGCCAATGGGCTAAAGCTCTCACGAGGGCATACAACTCCTTGTCATACGTGGAGTAATTCAAGGTTGCGCCCTTCAATTTCTCGCTAAAGTAGGCAACGGGTTTCCCTTCTTGCATGAGAACACCCCCAATGCCCACCCCCGAGGCATCACATTCTACCTCAAAAGCCTTCCCGAAGTCGGGCAATTGTAGCAATGGGGCGGTACTTAGCCTCCTTTTCAATTCTTGGAAAGCCCTTTCTTGAGGCTCTCCCCACACAAAGGCCTTGTCTTTCTTCACCAACTCGGTGAGTGGTGCGGCAAGAGTACTAAAGTCCCTTACAAAGCGCCTATAGAAACTAGCAAGGCCATGGAAACTCCTAACATGAGACACATTAGTAGGAGTTGGCCAATCTCTAATGGCTTCGACTTTGGACTCATCGACCTCTACGCCATTGGCACTAACAACAAAGCCAAGAAAGACAACCTTTTCCACACAAAAGGCACACTTTTTGAAATTGGCATAGAGCTTTTCGGCTCTTAGCGCTTCAAGAACTTGACTCAAGTGGCCCACATGGTCATCTATTGATTTGCTATAAATCAAGATATCATCAAAATAGACGACCACGAATTTATTGATAAACGGCTTTAAAACATGGTTCATTAACCGCATGAAAGTGCTAGGTGCGTTGGAGAGGCCAAAAGGCATCACCAACCATTCATAAAGACCAAATTTGGTCTTGAATGCGGTTTTCCACTCATCACCCGGTTTCATCCGGATTTGGTGGTAGCCGGACCTAAGATCTATCTTGGTAAAGACGGTTGAACCACTCAATTCATCAAGCATGTCATCAAGTCTAGGAATGGGATGACGATACTTTACCGTTATCTTGTTGACCGCTCGGCAATCAACACACATCCTCCATGTCCCGTCCTTCTTTGGAACAAGAATGACCGGTACGGCACACGGACTCAAGCTTTCTCGAACCAACCCTTTGGTGAGCAATTCATCCACTTGCTTTTGCAATTCCTTGGTGTCCTCCGGGTTGCTCCTATAAGCCGGCTTGTTTGGGATTTGGGACCCCGGAACAAAATCGATTTGGTGCTCAATCCCCCTCAATGGAGGAAGGCCACTCGGCATCTCGTCCGGGAACATGTCCTCAAACACCTTCAAAACATTCTCAATAGCACTAGGCAAAGGGTTAGGGTTAGAAGAAAAATCACTATCGGAGTTTAGAACCATACCTTTGTGCACTAGGCAAATGAGCATTTTGGTGCCATCATTACCTCTCAAGTACTCGCCCGGTTGCATCATGGCACACATGCGACCGGTGGAAGATGGTGGAGTCTCGGCCAAAGGCTTGGCCACAACCGGGGACTTGGCCTTAGCCGCTTCCCGCAACTCTTTCATGCGCCGATAGTCCTCACTTACTTGCTTTGGTGTCAAGGGCGTAAGCACAAACCTTTTCCCCTCATGTTTAACCGTGTAAGTGTTGGCCCGGCCATCATGAACCACTTGTTTGTCGTATTGCCACGGCCTACCAAACAAGAGGTGGCAAGCTTGCATTGGCACCACGTCAAACATGTGTTCATCTTGGTAGTTCCCAATCTTGAACCTAACCAAGACTTGCTTCACTACCCTCAACTCCCCACATTCACTCAACCATTGCAAACGGTAGGGGTTTGGATGCTTAAGGGTAGGCAACTTCAATTGTGAGACCAAAGATTGGCTCACCACGTTCGCACAACTACCCGAGTCGATGATCATGGAACACACTTGCCCCTTCACTCTACACCTAGCATGGAACAAGTTTTCCCTTTGCTCATCCTCCCTCTCTTCATTCACCATAGCACCCAAAATACGACGTACCACAAGGAACATATTAGGATCATCCCCCTCCGTCGCTCTCTCTTCACCCTCGCCCTCAACTTCCTCACTCTCCTCCTCAACATCTTCCTCGGGCTCACTTTCCCCCTCATAGACCATCCCATCATCCATCACAATCATTGTTTTCCGGGTAGGGCACTCTTTGGCAAAGTGGCCATAACCCTTACATTTATGGCATTGGAAAGAAGAAGAAGAAGGAGTATTTAAAGTAGTTTTAGAATTACCTCCAACCTCTTTGTGGTCGCTTCTCGGGGTAGCCTTCTCAAAAGGCTTTTTCACTTCTCGACTCCCACTTGCACCACTTGTGTATGGGGTCTTCCATTCTTTGGGACGAGTTGTTGGAGTGGTAGTGGTGGTACTCCTATAGCGAGGAGCCTTTTCTTCTTTGAGCCACTTCTCGGCCTCAACCGCGGCATCACACACATCTTGTAGAGAGTGGAATATGTGTAGCCTCAATTGGGAAGCAATCTCCCTAGTCAAGCCACTTTTGAAACGGATGATAGCTTGTTCCTCATCCTCCGTTTCCATATCAAGAGCCATCCGATTTTTCTCAAAGTCGTTGAAATATTCATCAACGGACTTGTAGCCTTGTTTCAATTCATAGAGCCTTTTGAGTTGCTCTTGTCGATACTTGGGAGTCACATATTTGTTGTTCATTACTTCTTTCAACTCTTCCCAAGTGATGTTCATCCGCAACCCAAGTCGTCTCCTTGATCGCTTCATGGATTCCCACCATGTAGAGGCATAAGATTCAAAGGAAGCAATGGCATATGTAGCCTTCTTCTCCTCGGACATGTCATTCGTGTCAAAGACCCGCTCCAATTGAACCTTCCACTCTAAGAAAGCCTCCGGATCACTAGTCCCTTTGAAAGGTGGGATAGTGATCTTCACACTATTGAGGTTAGTGTCACGACCCCCACGATGTGGTCCCGGTTGACCCCCGTAGTAGTCTTCAACCTCATCATACTCCCGTCTCAAGTCCCTTCCCATAAAAGCCCTTGGAGGTCCTCGACCTCGCCCTCGACCTCCATCCATTCCTCGGCCTCCGTGCATCGCCCTCCTATTCGGATAGTGAGCATCAAAATCATCATCTAGTCCGAGGCCCTCCCCTTCTTGAGCTTCATCAACTTGCTCAAGAGGAACCACATTTCTTCGGGGCCTTAAGAGTGGGACATCTCCTTGGGGATTGCCCAAGGGTTGGGGAGTGCCCAACGATCTTTCTCTAGCAAGAGTCTCATCCCTCAACCGTTGTCGACGAACTAACCCCGCATATTGGTCCGGTTTCATGATGGAGTCATCACTTGTGCCTTCATTGGCATCCTTGTGGACACTCGGGGTCCTTTCCTTTTCAAAGACTTCCATTCTAAGGTTCAAGGTTTTCACCTCGGCCAATAGACTAGCCAAGACGTCAACGGGAACCTCAATGGTATTTTTGGCCTTCTCGTCCGCCATTGTACCTACAACAATCAAAAACAAGTAGAGAGATTAGAGTAAAAGTCCTCACTCACTCCCTCACCTTTGCTTGTCGCTCGGGTTCACTCAAGTTGGGGTTGGGTTCTCTCAAGCTTGAGTTCAACGGCGTCCTCGTAGTTGCGTAACTCCCTCGAGAATCACTCCAATTCACAAGAACTAAATGCTCTTCGGGAAGAGTGGAATTAATGGGACTCGATTAACGCTAAGCTTTTTAGTGAGCACTTGGAAGCAAGCAATTAACTATGAGTCTTCTTTGAGGTCTACTCTCCTCTAGGCACGATGTTCCTAATCGCTCAATGAATTAGTACTAATCGAGTAGGAGTGTTACTCTCAAAGTACTAACCGGAAGCAACGCAAACAAACAAACACGAAAACCTAACGAAATCAACTACCCGGACCCCTTCAGGAATCTGGGCGGTCCGCCTAGGTCTGGGCGGTCCGCCTGGAGCTTGTCCAGAAACTTGGCAGAGAGTTTTGTGGGCGGGGCGCCTGGGTTTGGGCGGTCCGCCTGGCCTGGCGCCTCTGCTCAACCAAAGCTCGGTTTTAATGATTTTCAAGCAATTTCACAACCGTTTTCGAGGTGTTTTCGCCACGGGATGATACTCAAAGTTGTTTGGGACTACAACAAACAAAACCCGATGATTGAATCCAACAAACAACCCACAACCAACACTTTTCAAGAATTTTGGAGCAAGTTCTTCAAAATTTTCAAGAACATCAAGATTACAAAAAATTCGATTTTTCGTTCCGCTACTCCAAACGATGTTATGGGGGTATCAAAACGACGGGGTAACTATAAGGAACAATCCCCGATATCAAACAACCAAGAATTTATAACATCCAACAAGTTCTAGCAATTTTTGCGAAAATTCAACTTTTGGGTTTGATTTTTCGAAAGTTTGATTCACAACTCCAAAACGCGTTTTGTTGGTACCCAATTGTCGAGAATACATAAACAAACAATCCCCGATAATCAAAACCAACAAAATCGTAACAACCAACGATTTCTAGCAAATTTTTGGTGTTTTCAAATTTTGAATTTTTTTGTTTTCTTCAAGTTTTTCAAGAACAATAATAAGAACAATACTAAGGCACGATAATGACACTACGAACAAGGAACGAGGGTTTGTAGAAACAACACCCGAGCCTTGCTCTGATACCAACTGATAAGGGGAAAACTACGGAAGCGATAAACAAGATAAAGAACGAGACGCGACAAGAACACTTACGAAGTAGCACCAAGGAACTAGTCTTGATACACCCTCGATTCGAGTCAAGAAGCACCTACGCTATGCAACTATCCTCAAGAGACACTCGGCTCAAGCAAATAGAGTGATCGAAGAGGATTGAAAAGCAACTTGGATTCATCCAATTGATTCAAGCCGAAATGGGTTACAAATGTTTGGGAGCAATGCTCATTAATTCAATGTTCAAGGTTGTGTAATGGCAATAAATGATGAAGGGTGTTACTTATAGCACCCTTCTACAACTAAAGGAAATGACTAAAAAGCCCTCCAAGTGGCCTAGGATACAATAGAACAACTAGGGCTAAACTTGGAAGTTCACACAAAAAGTTGTAGAAGACTGCGTGCTAGGCGCCCCGCCTGAAGCTAGGCGCCCCGCCTGATGC
This sequence comes from Petunia x hybrida, assembly GCA_037355625.1. Classification (NCBI taxonomy): domain Eukaryota; kingdom Viridiplantae; phylum Streptophyta; class Magnoliopsida; order Solanales; family Solanaceae; genus Petunia; species Petunia x hybrida. Next base: position 5,454,038 of record JBBBVM010000609.1, read on the forward strand.
TGGGAGGCCTTACTGCATGGGTGCCAGGCGCCCCGCCTGGGTCTAGGCGCCCCGCCTGGGTTGCTCTGCACTTAGGCGTCCGCCTGAGTCTAGGCGCCCCGCCTGGTGCCTGGACGCCTCACTGCTTAAGGGCTAGGCGCCCCGCCTGGGTCTAGGCGCCCCGCCTGGCCCTGAAGCATGGTGTTTCCTCCTTCGATTGAACTCCAATGCAAAATCTTCCAATGGTCTCCGGAGCTCGTATCATCAATGCCCCTCCGGATCAAGTGTAAGTGAGTATCATGAAGTGCTTTGGCTTGGCTTCTCGTGAAGGGCCTCGTGGTGGTGGTTTGCCCCGCATCACCTTGCCCATTGGCAACATTACCTTTGGCCTCGTGAGTTTGTAATCAAGAGTGACCATGAGTCACTCAAGCATTTGAGAGGCCAAGAAAAGCTCAATAAGAGACATGCCAAGTGGGTTGAATTTATTGAGTACTTTCCCTATGTGATTCAATACAAGAAAGGGAAGGACAATGTTGTGGCGGATGCGCTTTCTAGAAAGTTCGCATTAGCCACCACTCTCACCTCTAAGCTCATGGGATTCGAGAGTATCAAATTGATGTATGCTCATGATCCAAAGCTAAAGGGTGTCTATGACGCCCTAGAGAAAGGGGAGAGAGTCGAAAAATACCAATGGTCTAATGGATTCATCTTTAAAAATGGTAAAGTGTGCATACCCGAGTCCTCATGGAGGGAATTGCTTGTGCAAGAGGCACATTGTGGAGGACTCATGGGTCATTTTGGTAGGGATAAAACATTAGCCATCCTTAAGGAGCAATTCCATTGGCCCAAAATGGGGACCCATGTTGAGAGACTTTGCAACTCTTGTCTTGAGTGCAAGATTGCCAAGTCCAAGTCTAATCCCCATGGCCTATATACCCCACTCCCCGTGCCTACTAGTCCGTGGTTGGATATATCAATGGATTTTGTCATGGGATTACCAAGGACTAGGGGGGGCCACGATAGCATCTTTGTTGTCGTGGATAGGTTCTCAAAGATGGCTCATTTTATTCCGTGCAAGAAATGTGACGACGCCCAACATGTAGCTTCCTTGTTTGTTGAAAATGTTTTGAAGCTACATGGTGTGCCTAAAACTATAGTGAGTGATAGGGACACTAAGTTCCTAAGTCACTTTTGGAGAAGTTTAAGGGCACCAAACTCTTGTTTTCCACTTCCCACCACCCCCAAACCGATGGTCAAACGGAGGTGGTAAACCGTACCTTGGGTGCTCTTCTTAGAGCCATGACCCGAGGTAAGGGTGGGACTTGGATTGACAAGCTACCTCTCATGGAGTTTGCCTACAATCGCACCGTGCATAGAATGATTGGCATGACTCCTTTTGAATGTGTTTATGGTTTTAACCCCTTGATTCCCCTTGATCTAACCCCTTTGCCAAGGGAAATGGTTGTTAATTTTGAAGGGAAAGCTAGAGCCAAGGCTTTGATGGAGCTTCATGCTAAAGCAAGGAAGAATTTGGAGGAAGCCTATGCTAAGGTTGCCTCCAAGAAAAACAAGGGACGCAAGAAGGTGGAACTCAAGAAGGGTGACTATGTGTGGGTGCACTTCCGGAAAGAAAGGTTTCCAAACCTTAGGAAAGGGAAGTTGGCACCCCGTGGAGATGGCCCATTCCAAGTGCTTTCAAAGATAAACAACAATGCCTATGTGGTCGACTTGCCAAGTGAGTATCAAGTTTCCAATACTTTCAATGTTTGTGACTTGGTTCCTTTGAATGTAGGTAATGAAGAGGTCGTGAATGATGATGAAGAGGTCGTGGATGATGCCTCAATTTCGAGGACGAAATCCTCTCAAGAAGGGGAGGATGATGCCGAGCAAACCACGAGACGACCCTTCACTCGGAGCCAAGCCAAGGAGGTTCAAGGAGTGCACTTACACTTGGTGAGAAGGGGACTAGAGGAAGGAAGCATTGGAAAGCCATTTCGGGTGATCAAAGAACAAGGAGAGCACCTCAGCACTTTGGGCGCTCCACCCTGTGTTTTGGGCGCTCCACCTGAAGACAACAGGGTTTGGGCGCTCCACCCAGTGCTTGGGCGCTCCACCTGAAAACAACAGGGTTTGGGCGCTCCGCCCCAATTCCAGGCGCTCCGCCCGGCCTATCTCACTGGTCAAAATGGAACAAATCGTGGGTGCTCCGCCCGGATTTTGGGCGCTCCGCCCGGGGACGCTGAAGGACGTGAATTTATGCTATGTTAAGACTATTTTGACCCTACGTGGTCCTTTATTTCCTAAGCCTAAGTGTGGGCATTTTAGACCTTTCAAAGGGTGCCTAACAACACCTATAAATAGCTAGTAGCTTGTTTTATTTCATTAGCTAACTTTGATGATTAAACATAGAATTGTGTTAAGAGTTGAACTCTTTGAATGGTGAATGAAACCCTTGATGGGACTTGTTTTTCCTCTAGCGGATCTAGATGAATTCCAATCCCCCCCGACCATTCTACCTGCGTGCTCGCGTTAGCTCGAGGGTAGTTGCCTAGTGTAGGTGTTCTTGTCATCTTCTTGGGGTGTAACGGAACTAGTTCTCCGTTGCTACTTGAGATTATCGTACGAGATACGTCTCGCTTTTATCTTTATTTTTCCGCGTTTGATTTCCTACATCAACAAAGTCATAAACTCTTTGCCCTACGCCCACAAGATACGCATCCTTCACCACTCTATACTGCACCCTCTTCCCCTCCAACCACCGGTCACCTATCCACACATCAATATGACGCATGGGATACACATCACACCACACATAGCATTTATAGTTCCTATGAGATATGAGTACCCGAGCCTCCTTAGAAACCCACACTCCATCATACTCATAAGGATGCTCTAGCTTATGGCATGGTATCCTAAGCCTATCAACCAAAGAGGTGCTAATACAATTGGCATCGGTACCACCAATCTTGAGCAAGTATCCCCCAATACCATCTACCTCAACAACGAACCTACATCTACCCAAGTTTTGTAGATTGGCATCCAAGTGAGAACTTGAATGCCCACAAGTGTCAACTCCGACAACTTGGGTCTTCCTTATCCCTCCACTAGTGGCAACACCACTAGAACAACCTCCACTTCCCGTCACTCTCCCAACATTAGAAATGTTGTTGGAAGTCGAGGAAGGAACCTTGCCATGGAACCCATAAGTGCCTCTCGCCTTGGTTCCATAGCCCATAGTACTACTCCTACTACAATCATCCACGCCCCTCACGGCATATAACCCTTTTGTAGCAAAAGCAACACCATCTATCATACCAACCTCCTCATGGGAATTAGAAGCATTAGGCCGCTTAGCGTACCTAGAAGATGCAAGCTTCTTCTTTCCCATGGAACAACCACAACCACCTCCCATACTAATGGAAGGTCCTCTACTACTCCCTTGGACACCATTAGCAACACTAAGAGAAGATGCATAAGAATTACCCATATGCTCAACATCGTCATCAACTCTATCTATGTCACTTTCAACAATATCAAATTCTTCACAAGAAGAGTAAGTAGGATCAATGTACCTTGAAGCGTCACCATCTTCGGTTTCTTGACTAGAAGAATAGGCATCATCACATTCATCATCACGAGCTTCATAGCCTTCATCATCTTCACGATCATCATAGTGACCCGCTTCATCCTCATACGAGCCATAGTTCCCCGAATCATCATAGCAATGCCCATCATCACCGTCGTAGGAACCATAGTCTCCACCCTCACCATACGAGTCATAACAACTCGCATCATCCCCACAAGAGCCATAATCTACTCCTTCATCATTATCCGACATTGTTGCAACACCACAAGATTAACCTCCCAAAAGTCACTTCCTCACGTGTTTCACTCGATATATGAACACTCAAAGGCGAGCCTTAACAACTTGGGAACCAAGGTGATTACAACTAGTATGTCCAAGTTAAAGTTCGGAATGGAGTTAATGAGACTCGATGTACGGACGGCTATTTAAAGTGCGCACTTGAGGCCAAAAGGAGTTCTACGACTCTTCTTTGAATTCTAATCTCCTCTACGCACGAGTGTCCTAATACTCTCAAGGATTAGTGTCAATGGAGTAGGCCAATTACCCTAGAAACACTAACCAAGAAGTTAGGAAACCAACGGAACACAAAAAGAAGCGAAACGAAACCAAACGGAGCCGTTTCAGGGCTAGGCGCTCCGCCCAGTGGGGGAGGCGCTCCGCCCAGTGAAGGGAGGCGCTCCGCCTGGGTGTGAGGCGCTCCGCCTGGCTGCCCCTACTGCCAAGAAGGCTGGGCGGTCCGCCCAAGGTCAGGCGCTCCGCCCGGACGCGATTTTCAGCTTTTTCAACAACGGGTTTTTGGTGATTTTGGCCAACTTTTTGGTTCGATTTCAACCCGATACACAAAACCAATGATACCCAAAGGTGTATACAACTATATTAACCAATCCCCAATAGTTTTCAACTCCAAACAAACAACAACAAGCTTCGATTCAAGATTGAAGCGTTTTCAAGAATTTTCAAACCTTTTGGATTTTGATTTTGGAAATTTTGATTCGTAACACCAAAACACGATATGTGGGTATCAAAACGACGGGAATACAATAAGGAACAAACCCCAATACTTTTTAACACTTGGGGATTCGATTCCAACCCGATCTACCAAATTTTCTTGAGTTTTCTAGTTTTTCAATTTTTTTATTTTTCTTCAAATTTTCAAGAACAATCACAACAACAACAACAATACTAACATGTTGAACAAGGAACGGGGGTTTGTAAGAACATAACCCGAGCCTTGCTCTGATACCAACTGATGCAATGGAAATACGCGGAAGCTAAACACGATACAAATATGCGGAAGCGATAAACAAGATACGAGATATCTAAAAGATATCGAGAAATTCAAGACTAGGAAGGCAAGAAATAGAAGAAAGAATCGAATCCAATTCACTAACGTTAATTGAATTCAAAAGGGAGAAAGGGAAACTCGAACCTTACAATGGACTCAACTAGGTGTCGATCGCCATAGGTTCCAAGTTAACGAGATACATGAAGCCTCGGGCTTCGGACTAGAAGGGCTCGGCCTCTTCTCTAATTCTCTCTTCTCAATATTCAATACAAGGTAAGTTATGAAATGAAATGTTAAGTCTCCTATTTATAGTTTTTCACAAGACTAGGTGAAATGACTAAAATACCCTCAAGTCAAACTAAGGCCATACATAACACTGAGGGGCAAAATAGGAAGTTCAAGCCAAATGTTGGCCTCTTCAGCGTTTCAGGCGCCCCGCCTGGGTGGGAGGCGCTCCGCCTGGTGGTGAGCACACAGCCTAGTGTGCTAGGCGCTCCGCCTGGGAAGCTGGGCGGTCCGCCTGGGCAAGGTGTTGCTTGGGCGCTCCGCCTGGATGCCTGGCCGCTCCTCCTCAACCTGGGAAGGGTCCTGGGCGTTTCTCCTCGCTTCTTTGGTCCCTCGACTCATCTCCGAAGCACTTGCCCTTGCGTCCTCGCACCCTTCTTGCTTGGCTCTTGATGGTTAGGTTCTAATCCCATTTTGGATTGCATCACTTCTTGCATGAGAACACCCCCAATACCCACCCCCGAGGCATCACACTCTACCTCAAAAGCCTTCCCGAAGTCGGGCAATTGCAATAATGGGGCGGTACTTAGCCTACCTTTCAATTCTTGGAAAGCCTTTTCTTGCGGCTCTCTCCAAACAAAGGGCTTGTCCTTTTTCACCAACTCGGTGAGTGGTGCGGCAATGGTGCTAAAGTCTCTAACAAAGCGCCTATAGAAACTAGCTAGGCCATGGAAACTCCTCACATGAGAAACGGTGGTAGGAGTAGGCCAATCTCTAATGGCTTCAACTTTGGACTCATCAACTTCTACACCATTGGCACTAACAACAAAGCCCAAAAAGACAACCTTTTCGACACAAAAGGCACACTTCTTAAAGTTGGCATAGAGCTTTTCGGCTCGTAGCACTTCAAGGACTTGACTCAAGTGGCCCACATGGTCGTCTATTGATTTGCTATATATCAAGATATCATCAAAATAGACAACCACGAATTTGTTGATAAACGGCTTCAAGACATGGTTCATTAACCGCATGAAAGTGCTAGGTGCGTTGGAGAGGCCGAAAGGCATCACCAACCATTCATAAAGACCGAATTTGGTCTTGAATGCGGTTTTCCACTCATCTCCCGGTTTCATCCGGATTTGGTGGTAGCCAGACATAAGATCTATCTTGGTAAAGACACTTGAACCACTCAATTCATCAAGCATGTCATCAAGTCTAGGAATGGGATGACGATACTTTACCGTTATCTTGTTGACCGTACGGCAATCAACACACATCCTCCATGTCCCGTCCTTCTTTGGCACAAGAATGACCGGGACGGCACACGGGCTCAAGCTTTCTCGAACCAACCCTTTGGTGAGCAACTCATCTACTTGCCTTTGCAATTCCTTTGTATCCTCCGGGTTGCTCCTATAAGCCGGCTTGTTTTGAATTTGGGACCCCGGGACAAAATCAATTTGGTGCTCAATCCCCCTCAAGGGAGGAAGACCACTCGGCATCTCTTCCGGAAACATGTCCTCAAATACCTTCAAAACATTCTCAATAGCACTAGGCAAAGGGTTAGGAGAATATTCAAATTCGGAGGTGAGAATCATACCTTTGTACACTTGGTGATGCAGCCCAAAATGGCCTAAACGACAACCATCAAAAGCCAAGCTCGAGAGCACAACGGATACTAGTCAAGGCCTCCGGAAACAACTTGAAGATCATGCATTGGAGCGCCAACGGATGGAGGAAACAGGGCAGGAAACTGGGCAAAACAAAACAGGGCAAAACAGGGCAGCACACTGGGAGCTTACTGCCTGACGGAGGATGTTTGTTCTTCGCGATCGCGACACACTCTGCGCGATCGCGATGAAGCTTCCCTTGTTCTGCGCGAACGCGCCATGCTTAGCGCGATGCCGATGCCGAAGAAGCCAGTGACCTGCGCGATCGCGAGCTTCCTCACGCGATCGCGATGATGTAGAAGATGGTCTGCGCGATCGCGAGCCTTCCTGGCGCGATCGCGATGAGGAGAACCTGAACAGCGAACCAGAATCAGCTTCAGGGTCATTTTTGTCCAAAACTCAATGTAAATGTATATATAGCATATTAGCTCTTCAATTTCATGAGTTAGCCAATATTGAAGAGAGAATCTTGAGAGAGAACATTGAAGAGGCCGAGCCCTTCTTGTTTGAGCCCGAGGCTCGTGTATGTCTCGACTTGGAACCTATGGAGATCGACATCTAGTTTGATTCCATTGTAAGGTTCGAGTTTCCCTTCTCCCTTTTGGATTCAATTATCGTTAGTAAATTGAATTCGATTCTTTCTTCTACTTTCTTGCCTTCCTAGTCTCGATTTCTTGTTTATCTCGTTTACTTGCTTCCGCGTATCGTGTTTGTATCGTGTTGTTTGCTTCCGCTATTTTAGGTTGCATCAGTAAAATTTACTAACGATAATTGAATCCAAAAGGGAGAAGGGAAACTCGAACCTTACAATGGAATCAAACTAGATGTCGATCTCCATAGGTTCCAAGTCGAGACATACACGAGCCTCGGGCTCAAACAAGAAGGGCTCGGCCTCTTCAATGTTCTCTCTCAAGATTCTCTCTTCAATATTGGCTAACTCATGAAAATGAAGAGCTAATATGCTATATATACATTTACATTGAGTTTTGGACAAAAATGACCCTGAAGCTGATTCTGGTTCGCTGTTCAGGTTCTCCTCATCGCGATCGCGCCAGGAAGGCTCGCGATCGCGCAGACCATCTTCTACATCATCGCGATCGCGTGAGGAAGCTCGCGATCGCGCAGGTCACTGGCTTCTTCGGCATCGGCATCGCGCTAAGCATGGCGCGTTCGCGCAGAACAAGGGAAGCTTCATCGCGATCGCGCAGAGTGTGTCGCGATCGCGAAGAACAAACATCCTCCGTCAGGCAGTAAGCTCCCAGTGTGCTGCCCTGTTTTGCCCTGTTTTGTTTTGCCCAGTTTCCTGCCCTGTTTCCTCCATCCGTTGGCGCTCCAATGCATGATCTTCAAGTTGTTTCCGGAGGCCTTGACTCGTATCCGTTGTGCTCTCGAGCTTGGCTTTTGATGGTTGTCGTTTAGGCCATTTTGGGCTGCATCATCCTCCCCTTCTTGAAAGGATTTCGTCCTCGAAATCGAACCATCAAAACCTACAATCAAAACAAAGCACAACCAAAATTTCCTACTTCGCAAGTAGGTTAGCTTAGCAAGAATAAGTGCAAGTGGTGTGGAAAACACACTCTTGTGATAGAGCCAAGCATCAATTCCTATGAAAAAGCTTATGTCCCCAAAAGAGACAACAAAGTCTTGGCTCGACAAGAACAAGCACTCATTCTCAAAACAAGCAAAGAGATCAAAGTCATGCAACATGTAGCAATTAAATGTCCTATGACCCCTAAGCTTACCATCAACACACCAAGCCTTCAAATCAATTTTATCATAATGCGACACATTGGCTTCGGCATGTCCAACACTCAAGGTGTGCTCAACATATGGGATGGAGTAAGTAAAGTAGTTCAACTCACAACTAACATTGACTACTCCACTCCCCTTCTTAAGAGCGTTCTTACACACACCGAGAGGTACCTCCTCACCTCTCAAATCATTCCCAAGACAATCCTCCTTATTGGACAAGCTCCAAAGGAAGGTCTCCAAAATAGGTCCCTCATCATTATAGTCCACACAACGAAGGCTAGGACTACTAGAAGGTAGGTCATCACGACCAATACCAAGACCACTCTCCTCACTTGGAGTTCCAAACGTTGGATCATCCATAGAGCCTAACTTGACAAACCATGGAGGTTCGACTCTACTACCGACCCTAGTCCGATACAATTCACCACCACAAATGAGATTGCCTTCAAACAATAGAAATGTAAAGGCATGCACCTCAAATTCATGGCTACATAGAAGCATAGAATCAAGACTAGGTTCTTCACTTTCACTCAAGGAGTCATCGAAAATAAATCGATCCATCTCACACTCAAGAGACTCCTCAAGGTCAAATCCACCCTCACTACGACACAAGAGACCACCACTATCAATTAAGCAATCAAAGGGAAGAACAAGATTATCATGCAATTCATCTTCTCCTTTATCAAATATAGGTGGGGTGTCATAACAAGGTTCACATACAAGGTCAACTTCAACATTTTCACTAAAGAGAGGTTCAATAGAAACCGAGCTCACATCATGATGTGGCTTTTCAACCCTCTCAACTAGTGGTTCAATTTCACACACAAGTTGACCCGAAGGCTCTACACTAGTTGCAAACACATTATACTCATGCAAATCATCAACTAGCATAGAGTTGTTACAAACAAGATCACAAGACAAGGAAGTTTCATGCTTAAGGGAAGAAGAACTATCACATACCTTTGAGTCGCACTCGGGCTCACTCAATATACTTGAAGCATCATGGGTAGTTCCTTCACCTCGTAGCTCACATTGGGCTTCTCCTTCACCTTGTCTTTCCATCTTGGAACACGGTTGAGGCTCCGTCGGTTTGCCTCCAAGAATACCTACACAAGTACTCAAACAAGTAGAAGAAAAAGCAAAAGGGTTAAGGTTAGAATAAGGGGTGTCCTCACTCTTTTTTCCCTCTTTCTTTTCCCTCATTTTTCTTTCAAGGATAGGTGAAGATTCGGGTGGTGACATCCCGCTCACTTCACTCAACACATCCTCTCCTTTTTCCACTCGAGGAATGTCACCGGTCACTCCCTCACTCCTCTCTATCTTTTGTCTCTCAAATTCGGGCGAATTGGGACGAGGCCCGAGAATGCCCATAGCCGGAGTAGGTGGACCTTTTACATCGACCCGGAATCTAGGACTAGGAGACTCATCACTCGATGTCTCCTTTTTCTTTGTTGGTGAACCACTCGGCCTTGGAAGGGGCTTCGGGCTCACCTTGTTGACATTTGCCAACTCTTTTCTAGAACTAGTCCCACCATTGCTTGTGTTTGTAGGACTTCTTGTTTGCACATTGTTGCCCATGGAATGAAGTTCTCGCTCCTTGCTCCTTTGCGTTGCCAAAGAAGATGCACTAGTAGGCACTCGGCTCTTTGCCCGGTAAGGCATAAAGTCATAGACTCTTTGCCCCACGCCCACAAGATATGCACCCTTCACCACGCTATATTGCACCCTCTTCCCCTCCAACCACCGGTCACCTATCCACACATCAATATGACGCATGGGATACACATCACACCACACATAGCATTTATAGTTCCTATGAGATATGAGTACCCGAGCCTCCTTAGAAACCCACACTCCATCATACTCATAAGGATGCTCTAGCTTATGGCATGGTATCCTAAGCCTATCAACCAAAGAGGTGCTAATACAATTGGCATCGGTACCACCAATCTTGAGCAAGTATCCTCCAATACCATCTACCTCAACAACGAACCTACATCTACCCAAGTCTTGCACATTGGCACCCAAATGAGAATTTGGACGCCCACAAGTGTCAACACCAACAACTTGGGTCTTCCTTATCCCTCCACTAGTGGCAACACCACTAGAACAACCTCCACTCCCCGTCACTCTTCCAACATTAGAAGTGTTGTTGGAAGTCGAGGAAGGAGCCTTGCTAGGGAACCCATAAGTGCCTCTCCCCTTGGTTCCATAGCCCATAGTACTACTCCTACTACAACCATCCACGCCCCTCACGGCATACAACCCCTTTGTAGCAAAAGCAACACCATCTCTCAAACCAACCTCCACATGGGAATTAGAAGCATTAGGCCGCTTAGCGTACCTAGAAGATGCAAGCTTCTTCTTTCCCACGGAACAACCACCTCCACCTCCCATACTAATGGAAGGTCCTCTACTACTCCCTTGTACACCGTTAGCAACACTAAGAGAAGATGCATAAGAATAACCCAAATGTTCAACATCATCATCAACTCTACCTATGTTACTATCATCAATATCAAATTCTTCACAAGAAGAGTAAGTAGGATCAATGTACCTTGAAGCGTCACTATCCTCGGGTTCTTGACTAGAAGCATAAGTATCTTCACATTCTTCGTCACAAGCTTCATAGTCTTCACCACTCTCACGCTCATCGTAGTGAACCGCTTCATCATCATAGGAGCCATGGCTTCCATCATCATAGTAATGGCCGTCATCACCCTCATAGGAGCCATAGTCTCCATCATCACCATACGAGTCATAACAACTCGCATCATCGCCACATGAGCCACAATCTACTCCATCATCATTGTCCGACATTGTTGCAATCACCAAAGAACAAAACCTCCCAAAAGTCACTCCCTCACGTGTATCACTCAATATTTGTACACTCAAGAGCGAGGCCTTATCAACTTGGGAACCAAGGTAATCACAACTAGCATGTCCAAGTTAAAGTTCGGAATGGAATTAATGAGACTCGATGGACGGACGGCTATTTAAAGTGCGCACTTGAGGCCAAAAGGAGTTCTACGACTCTTCTTTGAATTCTAATCTCCTCTACGCACGAATATCCTATACGCTAAAGGATTAGTGTCTTTCAAGTAGGCCAATTACCTTCAAAACACTAACCAAGAGGTATGGTAGAAAATGGGACACAAAAGATTCGACTCGAATTGGGACCAAACGGATTTGGAATCGGATGAAATTTTGTTTGCGCTCTACAAACTCATCATATTTAATGGTCCAATTGGAGTTTAGATGTTTGGAAACTGTTTAGAAGTCGTTGCGAACATTCTGTCCAAAACTGGAATTTTCTGGGAAAACTGTTCTTCGCTATCGCGTGCAAGGAGTCGCGATCGCGAAGGCAAAATTTTTTACTCAGCGCGATTGCGTGAGCTGATGCGCGATCGCGCAGGTCTGCAGTGCAGAACCAGAACCCCGACTGCAACTTCAGTTTTTGGCACCCAAAACAACCCCGACTCGACTTTTACTCAGTTCCAACGATACCCAATGGTGTTTTCAACTATAACAACCAATCCCCAATAGGTTTAAACCTCTAACAAAGCTTCGATTCAAGTTTGAAGCGTTTTCAAGAAATTTCCAACTTTTGGATTTGATTTTCGAGTTTTTGAATCGCAACACCAAAACACGGGATATAGGTATCAAAACGACGGGAATACAACAAGGAACAATCCCCACTACTTTTTAACACTCGGGGACTTGTATCCAACCCGCTCGACCAAATTTTGTTCAAGTTTTCTAGTTTTTCAATTTTTTTGTTGTTCTTCAATTTTCAAGAACAAACAACAACACAATAACGATACTAACATATGGAACAAGGAACGGGGGTTTGTAAGAACATAACCCGAGCCTTGCTCTGATACCAACTGATGCAACCTAAAATAGCGGAAGCAAACAACACGATACAAACACGATACGCGGAAGCAAGTAAACGAGATAAACAAGAAATCGAGACTAGGAAGGCAAGAAAGTAGAAGAAAGAATCGAATTCAATTTACTAACGATAATTGAATCCAAAAGGGAGAAGGGAAACTCGAACCTTACATTGAACACAAAAACACATTGAATGAGCATTGCTCTTGATATTGTAACTCTTTTGGCTTGAAATCAATTGGATGAATCCAAGTTGCTCTTCAATCCATCTTCGATCATTCTATTTGCTTGAGCCTCGTGTCTCTTGAGGATAGTTGCTTAGCGTAGGTGATTCTTTCCAATCGTTTGGGGTGTAACGGAACAAGTTCTTCGTTGCTACTCGAACTTTAGTGTGAGTCTCGTCTCGTTTCTTATCTTTTATCGCTTTCGTATTTTCGATTGCATCACTTGGCAAATGAGTAATTTGTTGCCATCATTTCCTCTCAAAAGTTCACCCGGTTGCATCATGGCACAAATGCCACCGGTAGAAGATGGTGGAGTCACCACCAAGCTCTCGGCCAAAGAGCTAGTCCCAACAACCGACTTAGCCTTTGCCGCTTCCCTCAATTCCCTCATGCGCTTATAGTCATCACTTACTTGCTTGGGCGATAAGGGCTTGAGTACAAACTTCTTACCTTCATGCTTCACCGTGTAGGTATTGGCACGGCCATCATGAACCACATGTCGATCAAATTGCCATGGCCTTCCAAAGAGAAGGTGGCATGCTTGCATGGGCACAACATCAAACATGTGTTCATCCACATAGTTCCCTATCTTGAACTTGATTAAGCATTGTTTGACCACCCTCAATTCACCACACTCACTAAGCCATTGCAAACGGTAAGGACTTGGGTGTTTTAAGGTGGGTATTTTCAATTGGGAGACTAGTGTTTGGCTAATGACATTGGCACAACTTCCCGAGTCAATAATCATGGAACAAAGGAGACCCATGACTCGGCACTTAGAATGGAAGAGGTTCTCTCTTTGTAAAGTCTCACTATCCTCCACCAACATGGCCCCTAAACTCCTCCTCACAACAAGAAAAGCATGGGCGTCATCATCATCCTCCATTGCAACCTCCCCCTCATCAACCCCCTCATCATCCTCTACTCCCTCTTCTTCCTCGGGCTCACTATCTTGCTCATACACCAAATCACCCGCAAGAACCATAGTTTTCCGGGTGGGGCAATCTTTGGAGATATGTCCATAACCCTTACATTTAAAGCATTGAGTAGAAGTAGAAATAGGATTACTTAAGTGAGTTCTAGAGTTTACCTCCCACTTGTGGTGTAGACTTCTCAAATGGCTTCTTCACATCCTTGCTAGAGGTTGCACCACTTGCATTTGGGAACTTGGCATTGGAAGTAGGAGTTTTCCACTCCTTTGGCTTGCTCATGGGAGTAGGATTGCTACTCTTGTATCGGAGGGTTCTCTCCTCTTTGAGCCATTTCTCGGCTTCAATGGCATCATCACATAGCTTGTAAAGATCATCATATTTGTGGAACTTCAATTGTGAAGCTATGTCTCGGTTCAAGCCCCCTTTGAAACGGATCATGGCCACCTCATTGTCATCCTCGTCCAAGTCAAGATTCATGCGGATTTGCTCGAAGTCATTGAAATATTCCCCAACCGTTTTGGAGCCTTGTTTCAACTCATAGAAACGTTTGTGTTGGTCCACACGGTATTGACTAGTCAAGTACTTTTCATCCATCACACGGATCAACTCTCCCCAAGTAAGATTGATAGCCATTCCCATCCTCCTTCTATTCCTCTTCACCGACTCCCACCAAGTAGAAGCAAAGGATTCAAAGGAAGATATTGCATATTTGGTCTTCTTCACCTCGGGCATATCATTGGTGTCAAATATCCGCTCCATGGACAACTTCCAATCAATATACTCCACCGGGTCACTACTCCCTTTGAAAGAAGGAATAGTAAGCTTCACACTATTAAGGTTGTTCTCGACCCCCTTGGTGCGGCTCCGGTTGGCCTCCAAAGTTATCTCCATAACCACCATAATCTCTCCTAGCATTCCCGCCAACATACTCTATGGGTGGCCCTCGACCTTGGTCTCTACCCCTATCCACATTGCGACCCCTAAATGGAAAGTGAGCATACCCGCCATCACCATAATCATCCTCCTCCCCTTCTTGAGCTTGTGCAACTTGCTCAAAAGGTTGAACATTTCGGATCGGTCCGGGAAGTGGAGCATTCCTTTGGGGATTGCCCATAAGGTTAGGAATGGTCACTCGTTGGGTATTGCCCAACAATTGGTCAATTCGATCGCGATCCTCCCTTACCCGTTGTTGGCGATTGAGCAACTCAACAACTTGTTCCGGGGTAAAGGTCGGGCTACTTGGGCCCTCAACACCATCAACTTGGGCACTCGGGGCCCCCTTCTCAACTTGGACACTCGGGGTCCCCTTTTCCGACTGCTCACTGGAAGTCCCTTGCTCAACTAGGGCACTTGAAGCACCCTTTTCAAGAGACTCAATCCTTTGGTTCATGAGGTCCATCTTGGCAAGAATGTTAGCCAAGGCCTCCTTTATGAAATCTTGTCCTTCGTTGGACATTGTACCTGCAACAATCAAAAACAAGAAAAGAGATTAGAGTAAAAGTCCTCACTCACTCCCTCACTTTTGTTTGTCGCTCGGGTTCACTCAAGTTGGGGTTAGGTTCACACAAGCTTGAGATCAATGGCCTCCTCGTAGTTGCGCAACCTCCTCAATGACCAAACCAAAATACAAGAACCAAATGCTCTTCGGGAAGAGTGGATTCAATGGGACTCGATAAACGCTAAGCTATTTGGTGCGCACTTGAACCAAACAATTAACTACGAATCTTCTTTGAATTCTACTCTCCTTTTAGGCACGAGGATCCTATTCGCACAATGGATTAGTACTAATTAGGTAGAAGTGTTACCCTCAAAGTACTAACCGGAAGTGACGCGATCAAATGTCCAAAGATCGAATCGTCACCAAACGGATTCGGAATTGGGTGAATTTTGGTTTGTGATCTAGGAACTCACCATATTTGATGATGGTATTGATGCAGGGCAAACTGAGCCTAAGGCACTTACCATCAAGAACCGGGATTGGAGGATGCAAGGGATGAGGGGTCAAGAGCATTGGAGATGAATTGAAGTCGTTCCGGGTGATCAAAGCACAAGAGGAGAAGGCTAGAGATCCAGGCGCCCCGCCTGAGCTTCAGGCGCTCCGCCCAGGAACCAAAGGGGCCAGGCGCTCCGCCCAGCCCCCAGGCGCTCCGCCCAGGGCCCTCCACTGCCCACTTTTTGGGGCGCTCCGCCCAAGCTTGGGCGCCCCGCCCAAAATGCTGAGACACGGGATTTTAGCTAGTGTTTTGTCTATTTTGACCCTACGTGGTCTTTTATGTGTAATAAACTTGTAGGGGCTTTTATGACATTTCATTAGGAGTGTGGAACATCTATAAATACCACACTTAGTCATTCTATTAGGGAGCTAGTTTTGATGATAGAATTGAGAAGATAGAATAGGCTTGGCCTTTCTTGTTGAAGCGTTGACTTCATGTATCTCTTACGTTGAATCCATGGTGGATCACCGCTAGCGTGAGTCCCGTTTAATGGTTCAAGTCTCTTCTCCCTTTTGAATCAATCTATGTGATTTAGTTTGATTCATTCTTTCTTCTATTTCTATTCTCCCCAATCCCTTATTTCTTGTTATCTTATGATTATTGCTTCCGCATCTTAGTTTATCGCTTCCGCCTAGATTTCCCTACATCAGTTGGTATCAGAGCAAGGCTCGGGTTTCGTTCTTACGAATCCACGTTCCTTGTTCATCCTATCTTTACTTTATTGTTATTGTTCTTGTTCTTGAAGAAAAGAAGAAAAACACAAAAAAAGTAGAAAAGTGAAAAAATACAAAAATTGGTGTAACTTTGTGGTGTGATCGATTCGTGTTATGGGTGTTATAGATTCTTGATCCTTGTGGAAAACCCGACGTTTGGGTACCAAAATTGTTTGGATTGGATTGATTTGAAAATTTGAAACCCCAATTTGATAAACCCTCCCAAAACCCTTTGTTCTTGAGGAATTTGATTGATTTTGGGTTGTGTGTTAATGGGGTTTTGGAATTGATTATTGGGGAATGATCTCTATTGAAAACCGAACAATTTGCAACAAGAATCGTGTGATTTGGAGTTCGGTAACATAGTTTTTGAAGAATCGAAACCCACCTTTGAACCTAAAAACCCATGTTGAAACCCCAAACTTGAAAACTTTGAATCATGATTGAGCCTTGTTTGATGGATGTTTGGGTGTGAAATTTATTGGGGTTTGAAGGTTATATCAATATTTAACTTTGGGTACCTTCAATTTGTGGAAAAAACGTTGAAATCGGACCCAAAATCGGCTTGGAATTGAGGAAAATCGGAGTTGGAAAAGGGCTGACCCGACCCCTAGGCGGACCGCCCACCCCCTAGGCGCCCCGCCTACCCTCCCCCACTGCCTCCAAGTCAGGCGGACCGCCCACCCACCCCAGGCGGACCGCCCAGTGTGCTGGTCACTTGGTTTTGCTCCGTCTCATGGTTTTTTGTGTTTGTTTCGATTCCGAACCTCTTGGTTAGTGTTTCTAAGGTATTAGTCCTACTTTATTAACACTAATCTTTGATCCTTTAGGGTGTTTTGTGTCTTGGAGTCTTTACTTAAAGTCGTAGAACTTGCTTGCTTCAAGTGCGCATTAAACTAGCTTCCGTACATCGAGTCCATTTAAACTCCATTCCGAACCATTACTTGGGTGCATTAGTTGATTGATCTTGCCATTGTGATTACTAAGAGACAAGAAGGTCTTGAGTGGAAAAAGGCTTGAGTGGTGAGAACAATAGAGTGGGGTCACAAAAGCCAACGACCTTGAGTGTATACACGAGTGGAAAGAAAATTGAGTGACCTCTTTTGAGTGATACACGTGAGGGAGTGAACTTGTGAGGTCCTATACTTTTTGGTTACAACTATGGCTTCGGATGACGATTGTGGAGGGTATGACTCATGCGGAGATGATGGAGACTATGGTTCCTATGATGGTGATGATGGGTATTGCTATGACAATTCGGGGAACCAAGGCTCATATGATAATGAAGCGGGTCACTATGTCGATTATGAAGATAAAGAAGACTATGGGGCTTGTGAAGATGAATGTGAAGAATCTTATGCTCCAAGTCAAGAATTCGAAGAGGGTGACGCTTCAAGGTATGATGATCCTACTTACTCTTCTTGTGATGAATTTGAATATGATGATAGTGACATAGAGAGAATGGATGATGAGGTTGATTATACGAATTGTGCATATGCATCTTCTCTTGGTGTTGCTTATGGTGAGCAAGAGGGTAGTAGAGGACCTTCCATTAGCATGGGAGGTGGTGGTGGTTGTTCCATGGGAAATGGGAGGTTTGCATCTTCTAGTTCCCATGTGAACGGTGGAAGGAGAAATGGTATTGCTCTTACCGTTACGGGGGTGCATTGCTCTAGTAGTGGTTGTAGGAGTGGTGCTAAGGGCTATGGAACCAAGGCGAGAGGCAATTATGGGTTCCATAGTGGTATTTCTTCCCCGACTTTCAACAACACTTCTAATGTTGGAAGAGTGACGGGAAGTGGAGGTTGTTCTAGTGGTGTTGCCACTAGTGGAGGGATAAGGAGAACTCAATTTGAGGGTGATGTTTTGCTTGAACTTCCAAGTTCTTACTTGGATGATCCTATACGGAACTTGGGTCTAAGGAGGTTCCTTGTTGAGGTGGAAGGTAATGGAGGGCATTTGCTCAAGATTGGTAGCACCGATGCCAATTGCATTAGTACCTCGGTGGTTGATGAGTTAAGGCTACCTTGCTATGCCCTAGAGCATCCTTATGAGTACCTCGGAGTATGGGTTTCCAAGCAAGTTCGAGTGTGCATCTCTCATAAGAATTATTGGGGATATGTGTGGTGCGATGTGTATCCCATGAAGGATTGTCATGTGTGGCTAGGTGAGCCATGGTTGCAAGGCAAGAAGGTGCGATATGGTATTGATTGTGATAGATATTATATGAGCAAGGGCCAAAGGACTTTTGACTTTGAGCCTCTTAGAGCAAAGATCAAGTCACTTCCTAGTATACCTTCTAGGCCTATGCAAAGGGAAAATGAGCAAGAATCTCGTCCTATGGTTGAAAGAGTGCAAACAAGAAGTCCTACAATCACAAGCAATGGTGGGACTAGTGCAAGAAAAGAGTTGACAATTGTCACCAAGGTGAACCCCAAACCACAAGCTCCAAAGC
Source organism: Petunia x hybrida (assembly GCA_037355625.1). Lineage (NCBI taxonomy): Eukaryota > Viridiplantae > Streptophyta > Magnoliopsida > Solanales > Solanaceae > Petunia > Petunia x hybrida. Next base: position 5,472,744 of record JBBBVM010000609.1, read on the forward strand.
TAAGTGGTTCACCAACAAAGAAGAAAGAGACCTCAAGTGATGAGTCTCTTAGTCCTAGATTTCGGGTTGATGTTAAAACTCCACCTACTCCGGCTATGGGTATTCTTGGGCCTCGTCCCAATTCACCCGAATTTGAGAGACAAAAGATTGAGAGGAGTAAGGGAGTGACCGGTGACATTCCTCGAGTGGAAAAAGGAGAGGATGTGTTGAGTGATGTGAGTGGGATGTCACCACCCGAATCTACACCTAACCTTGAAAAGAAAATGAGAGAAAAGAAAGAGGGAAAAAAGAGTGAGGACACCCCTTATTCTAACCTTAACCCTTTATCTTTTTCTTCTACTTTTGTGAATGCTTGTGTAGGTACTCTTGGAGGCCAATCAATGGAGCCTCAATCATGTCCCAAGAAGGATAGACAAGGTGAAGAAACTCTTCAATGTGAGTTTCAAGGTGAAGAGACGATTCATGACACTTCAAATGCAATGAGTGAGCAAGATGGCCACTCAAAGGTAAGTGATAGCTCGTCCCTTGAACATGTTACTTCCTTGTCTCATGGTAGTGTTTGTGCTAACTCAACACTAGTTGATGATTTGTATGATTACAATGTGTTTGCAACTAGTGAAGAGTCAAATGGTCAACTTGTGTGTGATTGTGAACCACTAGTTGAGAGGGACGATAAGCTACATCATGATGTGAGCTCGGTTTTCATTGAACCTCTCATTAGTGAGGAATGTGTTGTTGACCTTGCTTGTGAACCTTGTTATGACACCCCACCTATATTTGACAAAGGGGAAGATGAGTTGAATGAATACCCTATCTTTTCCCTTGATGAATTGCTTGATAATGGTGGACCTATGTGTTGTAGTGAGGATGGTTGTGACCTTGAGGAGTCTCTAGAGTGTGAGATGGATCGATTTGTTTTCGATGACTCCTCGGGTGTGGGTAAAGAACCTAGTCTTGATACCATGTTTTTATGTGACCATGAATTTGAGGTGCATGCTTTTACATTTCCATTATGTGAAGATAATCTCATTTGTGGTAGCGAATTGTATCGGACTAGGATTGATAGTAAGATAGAACCTCCATGGTATGTGAAGATAGACTCTAAGGATGATCCATTGTTTGGAACTCCAAGTGGGATGAATGGTCTTGATATTGGTCATGTTGAACCATCTTCTAGTAGTCCTAGCCTTCATTGTGTGGACTATAATGATGAAGGGCCGATTTTGGAGACCTTCCTTTGGAGTTTGTCTAGTGAGGGAGATTGTCTTAGAGATGGATTTGGAGGTGAGGAAGCCACTCTTGGTGTGTGTAAGAGTGCTTCCAAGAAGGGGAGTGGAGTATTTGATGTTAGTTGCCAATTGAACTATCTTGTTTACTCCACCCCACATGTTGATTACACCTTGGGTGTTGGGCATGCCAAAGCCAATGAGTCACATTGTGATAGTAATGCATTGAAGGCTTGGTGTGATGACCATAAGCTTGGAGGTCATAAGGAACTTAGTTGCTTAATCTTGCATGTTCCATGTCTTATTGATCTCTTTGCTTGTTATGGTAGTGATTGCTTTTCGTTGTTGAGCCAAGAACTTGTTGTTTCCTTTGGAGACTTCTTCTTTTTGATTAGCATTGATACTTGGCTCTATCACAAAAGTGTGCTTTCCGTATCACTTGCACTCACTCTTGTTTGGTGTGTTCTTATTGGACTTAGGGATCATGGGAATTTTAATGGCTTGATCTTTCATATTCTCTATCCTATTGGTCTCTTTGATGAATCATTTGTTGAGTGTATCCATTGGGGAAGTCAAGTACTTGTTGTTTTCTTTGGAAACATGTGCTTTATCATTGTTATTGATACTTGGCTATACCATAAGAGTGTGTTTTCCACACTACTTGCACTAACCTACTCTTGTAGTAGGAGCTTTTGGGTGTACTTATCTTTGGATGTAGGTCTTGATGGTTTGATTTCGAGGACGAAATCCTTCCAAGAAGGGGAGGATGATGCAGGGCAAACTGAGCCTAAGGCACTTACCATCAAGAACCGGGATTGGAGGATGCAAGGGATGAGGGGTCAAGAGCATTGGAGATGAATTGAAGTCGTTCCGGGTGATCAAAGCACAAGAGGAGAAGGCTAGAGATCCAGGCGCCCCGCCTGAGCTTCAGGCGCTCCGCCCAGGAACCAAAGGGGCCAGGCGCTCCGCCCAGCCCCCAGGCGCTCCGCCCAGGGCCCTCCACTGCCCACTTTTTGGGGCGCTCCGCCCAAGCTTGGGCGCCCCGCCCAAAATGCTGAGACACGGGATTTTAGCTAGTGTTTTGTCTATTTTGACCCTACGTGGTCTTTTATGTGTAATAAACTTGTAGGGGCTTTTATGACATTTCATTAGGAGTGTGGAACATCTATAAATACCACACTTAGTCATTCTATTAGGGAGCTAGTTTTGATGATAGAATTGAGAAGATAGAATAGGCTTGGCCTTTCTTGTTGAAGCGTTGACTTCATGTATCTCTTACGTTGAATCCATGGTGGATCACCGCTAGCGTGAGTCCCGTTTAATGGTTCAAGTCTCTTCTCCCTTTTGAATCAATCTATGTGATTTAGTTTGATTCATTCTTTCTTCTATTTCTATTCTCCCCAATCCCTTATTTCTTGTTATCTTATGATTATTGCTTCCGCATCTTAGTTTATCGCTTCCGCCTAGATTTCCCTACATCAGGTATGGGAGTTTTGGTGGTTGGAAACTGTTACGATAGCTTTGCGAACATTCTGTCCAACTTCAGGAAATTCTGGAAATTGGTACACTTCGCGATCGCGTGCAGAGGGGCGCGATCGCGATGAACAAAAACTCAGAATTGGCGCGACAGCGCGAGACCTTGCGCGATCGCGCAGGTTTGTTCAGCTGAACCAGAAACTCGACAGAAAACTGCAGATTTTGGCACACAACAACCCAACTTCAATTTGTTTCAGTTTTTCAAGCTTCCACAAGGGTTTTCAACTGTAGTAAACACTTTCCAATGGTTTTAACAAACAAACAACCATCAAACAACTTGTTTTCAATGAATTTTGGTCAAGTCCTTCAAATGTTCAAACCTTCAAGAACTCAAAAATTCGATTTTCACTCCAACACTCCAAATGATGTTATGATGGTATCAAAACAACGGGAAAACTATAGTGAACAATCCCCGATACCAAACATCCACAAAATCATAACATCAAACAAGTTTTGGCAAATTTTGCAAAATATTCACTTAGGGTTCAAATTTTCCCAAACTTTGATTTTCAATTCCAAAACGTGTTTTGTTGGTTCCCAATTGTCGGGATTACATAAACGATCAATCCCCGATAATTAACACCAACAAAATCGTAACAACAAGCGATTTCCTTCAAATTTTTGGGTTTCAAGTTTTTGAATTTTTTTCTTCTTTTTCAATATAACAAGAACAAGAACACGAAAATAAACACGAAACAAAGATGACAAGCACGAAGAGTAGGACGAGGGTTCGTAAGAACGTAACCCTAGCCTTGCTCTGATACCAACTGATGCAATCGAAAATACGAAAGCGATAAAAGAGATAAAAACGAGACGAGACTCACACTAAGGTTCGAGTAGCAACGAAGAACTTGTTCCGTTACACCCCAAACGATTGGCAAGAATCACCTAACGCTATGCAACTATCCTCAAGAGTCACGCGGCTCGAGCAAATAGAATGATCAGAGACGGATTGAAGAGCAACTTGGATTCATCCAATTGATTCAAGCCAAAATGTTTACAAGGTTCAAGAGCAATGCTCATTAATGTTTTTGTGTTCAAAGTAAGCTAAAAAGCAATAAATGAAATGAGGGGTGCATTTATAACACTCCCTTACAATGTTTTCAACATTCTGGTCCGCTGCTACTCAAGTCCCTATCGCGATCGCGCTAGCTTATATGCGATCGCGCAAGACACTTAAAAGCTGAGGCTCGCGATCGCGCTACTGGTGACGCGACAGCGATGAACAAAATAATACCCTTCGCGATCGCGAAGGTTCTTCACGCGATCGCGAAGAACAAGATTCCAGACTTAGGCAGTAAGCTCAGCAGACTTCCCCTGTTTTTGCCCTGTTTTGCTCCCCTGCTTCCTGCGCTGTTTCCTGCCCTGTTTCCACATGGATTGAGCTCCAATGCATTGTCTTTAAGTCCTCTCTCGAGCTCGTATCATCCACGCCTCTCCAAACCAAGTGTAGGTGAGCGTCTTGTATATCCTTGGCTTGACTTCGAGTGAATGGTCTTGATGCAATTTGGGTTGCATCATCTGGTGGAGATGCGGGGTAGAGGCGCAACTTTAAGAGTGCACTGCAACCATTTCTACCAAAAGCCATAGCTGTTGGTAGAGGCGCAATGCAACTCTTATACCGCCGGATCAACCCCAAATCGAGGTCCGTCCCTGACACCACCATGACCACCCCGAGCAACGCAACTCCTCTAGGGGGCGGACCCCACGACGGGCGGCTCCTTTAACAACGTGGGCCCCACGCTGGGCGGCCCCGCATCATCCCCCCTTTCTTTAAAGCAAGTTCGTCCCCGAACTTCGCATGGTGTAGCCAGGAATCGAACCCGGGTTGGCTCTGATACCAAACTTTAAGAGTGCACTGCAACCATTTCTACCAAAAGCCATAGCTGTTGGTAGAGGCGCAACGCAACTCTTATACCGCCGGATCAACCCCAAATCGAGGTCCGTCCCTGACACCACCATGACCACCCCGAGCAACGCAACTCCTCCAGGGGGCGGACCCCACGACAGGCGGCTCCTTTAACAACGTGGGCCCCATGCTGGGCGGCCCCGCATCACTTTTGGACACTCGGGGTCCCTTTTCTTTCAAGGCGCTCAAGCCGTTGTTCCATAGACCTTACCTCGGCCAATATGTAGGCCAAAGTACTCATCGTGTCCTCATCGGTATCATACACGTCTCCGGCCATGTACCTACACAATTCAAAAACAAGAAAGAGGTTAGAGTAAAAGTCCTCACTCGCTCCCTCACCTTTGAAGTATCACTCGGGTACACTCAATTTAGTGGCGGGGGATTTATCACTCAAGCTTGATCTCAAAGGCTTCCTCGTACTTGAACAACCACCTCAATAATCACTCAAGTCGCAAGAACCAAACGCTCTTCGGGGTGAGTGGAATTGATGGGACTCGATGGGCGAACGGCTTTATAAATGAGCACTTGAGCCAAACAAATATACTACGAGTATTCTTTGAGCTCTAATCTCCTCCTAGGCACGAAGACCCTAAACGCACAAAGGATTAGTACTAATTGGGTAGGAGTGTTACCCTCAAAGTACTAACCGGAAGTGACGCGATCAAATGGCAAAAGATCGAATCGCCACTAAACAGATTCAGAATTGGATGATTTTTGGTTAGTGATCTACAAACTCACCATATTTGATGATACAATTGAAGTTTGGGTGAGCGGAAACTGTTACGAACGCTTTGCGAACAATCTGTCCCAGTTCAGGATTTCTGCCAAATTGAGAACCCTTCGCGATCGCGTGATGTAAGTCGCGATCGCGATGAACAAAGTGGGGAAATGGGCGCGTTCGCGTGAGGCTCGGCGCGATCGCGCAGGCCTGCGTTCCAGAACCAGAATCTCGACTGCAAACTCAGTTTTTGGCACACAAATCACACCAATTCAACTTGTTGTTCAGTTCTAAAGCTTCCAAAGGGTGTTTTCAACTAAGGTAAACAATCCCCAATGGTTTTTCCAATCAAACAACGAACAAACAACTCGTTTTCAAGAATTCGGAGTATGTTCTTCAAATTTTCAAGAACTTCAAAATTTTCAAAGTTCGATTTTCATTCCGCTACTCCGAATGATGATATGGGGATATCAAAATGACGGGAAAACTACATAGAACAATCCCCGATACCAAACAACCAAGAATTCACAACACAAAACAAGTTCTATCAAATTTTGTGAATTCTCAACTTTTGAGATTTGGTTTTTAAGATTTTGATTCACGACTTCAAATCGTGTTTCGAGGGTACCAAATCAACGGGAATATGATAACAAACAATCCCCAGTAACAAACAACAATAAAATCGTAACGAATGACGATTTCTAGCAATTTTTTTGGTGATTTTCAAATTTTTGGATTTTTTTTGTTTTTCTTCAAATAAGAACAACAAACAACAATACGATAACAACAACAAGAACAAGACCGAGGATTCGTAAGAACGAAGCCTAGCCGTGCTCTGATACCAACTGCTGTAAACCAAAATACGCGGAAACGAAAAGACGATACAAAATGCGGAAACGAGAACAAGATAGGCGATATCAATAAAGATATCGAGATAAGAGCAAGACGAGGCTTGAACGTTTACCTAAGTAGCACCGAGGAACTCGTCTCGATACACCCCGGGTGAAGTCAAGGATCACCTATACTATGCAACTACCCTCAAGGGACACCCGGCCCTTGCAAATAGAATGATCAGAGAGGTTACGATGTTCAACTTGGAATCCACCAAGTGAAATCATGCCCGTTCACGGGTTCAACATTGAGATTCACTCAAAGGAAATATCATTCTACATTCAAAGTTTGCTAAAAAGCAATAAATGAGCTAATGGGGTATTTACAGTTTCCCCTTACAACATTTGCCAACATTCTGGTCCGCACTGCTCTACTGGGCCTCGCGATCGCGCACAAGGTTATGCGATCGCGCAGGGTATTAAAATTCAGAGTCTCGCGAACGCGTCCGGTTGAGCGCTATCGCGCAGGGCAAGCAGCTGGTCTTCGCGATCGCGTGAGCGTGGTCGCGATCGCGCAGAGAAGATTTCTGGCGCCAGGCAGTAGCTCAGGAAATGCTGCTCTGTTTTGCCCTGTTGTGGCTCCCCTGTTTGCTGCACTGGTTTCAGCCCGGTTTCCATTATGATTGAGCTTCAATGCATGGTCTTCAAGTCGTCTCCCGAGCTCATATCATCCATGCCTTGACTTCCGGACCAAGTGTAGGTGTCGATGCAATTTGCCCCGCATCAGTCACGCGGCTCGAGCAAATAGAATGATCAGAGACGGATTGAAGAGCAACTTGGATTCATCCAATTGATTCAAGCCAAAATGTTTACAAGGTTCAAGAGCAATGCTCATTAATGTGTTTTGTGATCAAAGTAATGTAAGTGCAATAAATGAAAGAGGGGTGTTATAAATACACCCCTTTACAAGGTTTTCCTAGCTACTGGTCCGAGTCTGCTCAAGTGTTCATCGCGATCGCGCATGATTATATGCGATCGCGAGGCACACTTAAAACTGAGTAGCGCGATCGCGCGAGACACGGCGCTATCGCGAAGACAAAAGAAATACTCTTCGCGATCGCGAAGGTTGGGCACGCGATCGCGAAGAACAAAAGTCCAGCTTCAGGCAGTAGCTCAGCAGATGTTCCCCTGTTTTGCTATGTTTTGTTCCCCTGCTGCCTGCACAGTTTCCTGCCCTGTTTCAACGTTGAGTGAGCTCCAATGCATTGTCTTCAAGTCTTCTCCCGAGCTCATGTCGTCCATGCCCTTCCGGATCAAGTGCAAGTGAGCATCATGAAGTGTTTGGGCTTGGCTTCTCGTAAAGGGCCTTGTGGTGGTTTGCCCCGCATCATTCTCCCCTTCTTGAGAGGATTTCGTCCTCGAAATTGAGGTATCCACCTCCACGGCATCATGACCTACATCAAAAGGAGCCAAGTCACTAACATTAAAAGTGTTTGATACATTATACTCACCCGGCAAATCGATCACATATGCGTTGTTGTTGAGCTTGGAGATCACTTGAAAGGGTCCATCCCCTCGGGGTGCCAACTTCCCTTTTCTAAGGTTTGGAAACCTCTCTTTGCGGAAGTGCACCCACACCCAATCTCCTTTCTTGAGTTCCAACTTCTTTCTCCCCTTGTTCTTCTTAAGGGCAACCTTGTCATAGGCTTCCTCCAATCGCTTCCTCGCATTGGCATGGATTTCAAGCATAGCCTTAGCTCGGTTTTTACCTTCAAAATTAACAACCATTTCCTTGGGCAAAGGGGTTAGATCAAGTGGAATCAAAGGATTAAAACCATAGACGCACTCAAACGGAGTCAAACCAATCATGCTATGCAATGTGCGATTATAAGCAAACTCCATAAGAGGTAATTTATCAATCCACGTCCCGGCCTTACCTCGGGTCATGGCTCTAAGAAGAGCACCCAAAGTTCGGTTCACCACTTCGGTTTGACCATCCGTTTGTGGGTGGTGGGATGTAGAAAACAACAACTTGGTGCCAAGAGCACCCCAAAGACACCTCCAAAAATGGCTAAGGAACTTAGAGTCCCTATCACTCACAATGGTTTGAGGCACACCATGCAACTTTAACACATTATCAATGAACAAAGTAGCTACATGTTGTGCATCATGACTCTTTTTACAAGGAATGAAGTGAGCCATTTTGGAGAACCTATCCACGACAACATAAATGCTATCGTGCCCCCCCTTAGACCGCGGCAATCCCATAATAAAATCCATCGAGATGTCCACCCACGGGCTAGTAGGAATCGGGAGGGGAGTATAGAATCCATGGGAATTAGATTTGGACTTAGCATACTTGCAATCCAAGCAAGTTTTGCAAAGTCTCTCAACTTGTACACCCATCTTTGGCCAATGGAATTTCTCCATGAGAATGGCCAAGGTTTTGTTCCTCCCAAAGTGACCCATCAAGCCCCCACAATGTGCTTCACGAACAAGCAACTCCCTCCATGAGGACTCGGGTACACAAACTCTTCCATTTTTAAAAATGTAGCCATCAACCCATTGGTATTTCTCCACCCGCTCGCCACTCACTAGAGCATTGTGAATGCTCTTGAACTTTGGGTCATGTTCATACAAAGATTTTATACTCTCAAAACCCATAAGTCTAGAGGCAAGAGTGGTAGCAAGGGCGAATTTCCTAGAAAGCGCATCGGCTACAACATTGTCCTTACCCTTTTTGTAATGAATCACGTAAGGGAAAGACTCAATGAACTCCACCCACTTGGCATGTCTTTTGTTCAACCTTTCTTGGCCTCTTAGATGTTTGAGTGACTCATGGTCACTCTTGATCACAAATTCCCGAGGCCATAGATAGTGTTGCCAATGGGCTAGAGCTCTCACAAGGGCATACAACTCCTTGTCATACGTGGAGTAATTCAAGGAGGCGCCCTTCAACTTCTCGCTAAAGTATGCAACGGGTTTCCCTTCTTGCATGAGAACACCCCCAATACCCACCCCCGAGGCATCACACTCTACCTCAAAAGCCTTCCCGAAGTCGGGCAATTGCAATAATGGGGCGGTACTTAGCCTACCTTTCAATTCTTGGAAAGCCTTTTCTTGCGGCTCTCTCCAAACAAAGGGCTTGTCCTTTTTCACCAACTCGGTGAGTGGTGCGGCAATGGTGCTAAAGTCTCTAACAAAGCGCCTATAGAAATGATAGGAATCAAAAACGCGGAAAGATAAAAGATAGGAACGAGACGTAACTCGATCACTAATCCCAAGTAGCAACGGAGAACTAGTTCCGTTACACCCCGGGAGAAGGCCAAGAACACCTACGCTAGGCAACTACCCTCGAGACGACAACGGACTCGCAAGTAGAATGGTCGGGGGTGGTTTGGGGTTCAACTAGAATCCACTAGTAAACTCAAACCGAACTCAAAGGTTTCATTCATAGAGAATCCACTCTAGAACATTGTCATTGACAATCAATCAATCATTCATCATAATAGCTAACTTAACTAAGGAATAATGCTAAGCTATGGAGTATTTATAGGCCTCATTTAATACATAGTGAAAGCCCAAAAGTACCCTTAAGTAAGTTCTAAAGACATAAGCCACGTAGGGGCATAGTAGGAATTACAAAGCAATTAAAGTCAAATTCCCGTCAAACTTGCACAGAGGGAGGCGCCCGCCTCAGCATCTCTAGGCGGTCCGCCTCCTTGGGCCGCCTCCAATAATCCCGAGAGCTAACATCTTCTAGGCGGTCCGCCTCAATATGTAGGCGGTCCGCCTCTTTCTGGGACTTCTTGAAACACCTCGAAATGTGTCCCGGATGCTCTTCTTTCCTTGGCGTCCCATTGCATGACCTTGAAGTGCTCTTCCTTGGCCTTGGATGATGCCTTTGGATGGTTGCTCGGATTGGGTCTTATCATCCTCCCCTTCTTAGAAGATTTCGTCCTCGAAATCGAGGCTTGGTCTCTCATAGCATCAACAACTCCTCGGGGTGGCCAAAGCGCTCCTTCTTTATCCCTCTTGATCGTCACTTTGATATAGGCTTCTTCCAAGGTCTCCCCCGCCTTAGCATGGAGCTTAGAACCTACAAGCAACGACAAGCAAAAACAAACACACGTCCTACTTTGGAAGTAGGTTAGTGCAAGAAGTGTGGAAAACACACTCTTGTGATATAACCAAGCATCAATAACAATCATGAATATCAAGTCTCCAAAGAGAACCATAAGCACTTGGTTAAAGATCAACATGCACTCAACAAGATAATGATCAAATAGGTCATGTGGGCATGAAAAATGCAAGATCAAGCTATCAAAACCCTCTTGAACCTTAAGCTCAAAATCAACATACCAATCAATCCTCAAGGTGTGACCAACATGTGGAGTGGAGTGAAACAAATAGCCCAACCTACAAGTAGGATCAAGCACTCCACTCCCCTTCTTTCGAGCATACCTACCCACACCAAGGGATTCCTCTTTCCCTCCAATTTCATCTCCTAAGCAATCCTTCTCAAAAGACAAGCTTTCAAGGAAGGTATTGATGATGGACTCTTCTTCTTCATAACTCCAACAAGTAATAGTAGGGTCACTCAAAGAACCATCTACCTCACCCAAATTCTCAAACAATGGATTGCCTAAGGAGTCAAACCCTTCAAACCATGGAGGTTCCATTTGACTACTCACCCTAGTTCGATACAAGTCTTTACCACTAATGAGGATGCCTTCAAACAATGGATTAGTATAAGCATGCATCTCAATATCATGATTAAGCATAGACAAGTTATCAAGACTAGGTTCACTTGAGGAGTCATCATAGACAACATTGTCCAATTCATGCAATTTGGACTCCTCAAGGACAAGATCATCCTCACCACAACACATTGGTCCACCAAATAGAAGCATATCAATTAGGGAATGGTCAACTACCTCATCTTCCCATTGGTCAAAGGTTGGTGGTGTGTCATAGCAAAGGTTACAATCATTGTCAACTACCAAATCTACACTAGAGAGAGATTCAATGAACAATGAGCTCACATCATAATGTGGCTTGGCATTTCTCTCGGCTAGTGATGCACAATAACTCACAAGTTGACTACTAGACTCTTCACTAGTGGCATATTCACAAGAGGCATCAAAAGATCCAACTAGTGTTGAGTCATCACAAGGCAAATAGCTAGTAAGCTCATGAAAAGGTGAAGCAACACTTACATTTGTAGTACTTCCTTGATCACTCACAAGGTTTGAAGTGTCATATGCAACTTCCCCTTCATGAAGCTCACATTGAGGCTCCAATTGTGATGCAATCCAAAATGGGATTAGGACCTAACCATCAAGAGCCAAGCAAGAAGGGTGCGAGGACACAAGGTCGAGTGCTTCGGAGATGAGTCGAGGGACCAAAGAAGCGAGGAGAAACGCCCAAGACCCTTCCCAGGCTGAGGAGGAGCGCCCAGCTCCTAGGAGGAGCGCCCAGACTCTTCATGGTCCAGGCGGAGCGCCTGACTTCTAGGCGGAGCGCCCAGTTGAAGGGCAACCAGGGTGGAGCGCCCAAGCTCCAGGTGGAGCGCCCAGCTCCAAGGCAATCCAGGCGGAGCGCCCAGATTCCAGGCGGAGCGCCCAACGCTGAAGCTTTCTTGACTTTTGGAGTGAAGTTCCTATTTTGCCCTTAAGTGGCTTGTATGTATTAATTAGCTTTGGGGGCATTTTAGACATTTCACCTAGCCTTATGAAAAACTATAAATAGGAACACTTAGTCATTTCTTCCATTAGCTATCATTGAACATAGAATTGAGAGAAGAGAGAATTGAGAGAAGGCCGAGCCTTTCTTGTCGAAGCCCGAGGCTTCATGTATCTCGTTGACTTGGAACCTATGGAGATTCATCGCTAGTGTGAAATCCTTGTAAGGTTCGAGTTTCACTTTCTCCCTTTGGATAATTAAATTCTTGTTTGAATTGTTTATCCGTTCTTTCTTCTAATTCTTGTCTTCCTAATCTTGAACTTCTCGATATCTTCGATATCACGTTATCAAATTTACTTGCTTCCGCTCATTTATCGTATAGTAGCTTCCGCGTAATTTCCATTGCATCAGTTGGTATCAGAGCAAGGCTCGGGTTATGTTCTTACAAACCCCCGTTCCTTGTTCAACATGTTAGTATTGTTGTTGTTGTTGTGATTGTTCTTGAAAATTTGAAGAAAAACAAAAAAAATTGAAAAACTAGAAAACTCAAGAAAATTTGGTAGATCGGGTTGGAATCGAATCCCCAAGTGCTAAAAAGTATTGGGGTTTGTTCCTTATTGTATTCCCGTCGTATTGATACCCACATATCGTGTTTTGGTGTTACGAATCAAAATTTCAAAAATCAAAATCCAAAAAGTTTGAAAATTCTTGAAAACGCTTCAATCTTGAATCGAAGCTTGTTGTTGTTTGTTTGGAGTTGAAAACTATTGGGGATTGGTTGTTATAGTTGTATACACCATTGGGTATCATTGATTTGTTGTATCGGGTTGAAATCGAACCAAAAAGTTGGCCAAAATCACCAAAAACCCGTTGGAAAAAAAAAGCTGAAAATCGCGTCCAGGCGGAGCGCCTAAGCCTGGGCGGACCGCCCACTTGTTTGGGCAGTGGGGTGAGGCAGGCGGACCGCCTGACCTTGGGCGGAGCGCCCACCCTCACTGGGCGGAGCGCCTCCCCCTCTGGGCGGAGCGCCCACCCCTGTTTGGGTGTGTTTTTGTTCCGTTTCGTTTCCTTTTGTGTTCCGTTGGTTTCCTAACTTCTTGGTTAGTATTTCTAGGGTAATTGGCCTACTCCATTGACACTAATCCTTGAGCGTATTAGGACACTCGTGCGTAGAGGAGATTAGAATTCAAAGAAGAGTCGTAGAACTCCTTTTGGCCTCAAGTGCGCACTTTAAATAGCCGTCCGTACATCGAGTCTCTTTAACTCCATTCCGAACTTTAACTTGGACATACTAGTTGTGATTACCTTGGTTCCCAAGTTGTAAGGCCACGCCTTTGAGTGTTCATATATCGAGTGAAACACGTGAGGGAGTGACTTTTGGGAGGATAATTTTGTGGTGTCGCAACAATGTCGGACAATGATGATGGAGTAGATTATGGCTCTTGTGGGGATGATGCGAGTTGTTATGACTCGTATGGTGATGATGGAGACTATGGTTCCTACGATGGTGATGATGGGCATGGCTATGATGATTCGGGGAACTATGGCTCGTATGAGGATGAAGCGGTTCACTATGATGATCGTGTGGTTGATGAAGACTATGAGGCTTGTGATGAAGAATGTGATGATGCCTATGCTTCTAGTCAAGAAACCGAAGATGGTGACGCTTCAAGGTACATTGATCCTACTTACTCTTCTTGTGAAGAATTTGATATTGTTGATAGTAACATAGATAGAGTTGATGATGATGTTGAGCATATGGGTTATTCTTATGCATCTTCTCTTAGTGTTGCTAATGGTGTGCAAGGGAGTAGTAGTGGACCTTCCATTAGTATGGGAGGTGGTGGTGGTTGTTCCGTGGGAAAGAAGAAGCTTGCACCTTCTAGGTACGCTAAGCGACCTAATGCTTCTAATTCCCATGAGGAGGTTGGTATGATAGATGGTGTTGCTTTTGCTACAAAGGGGTTATATGCCGTGAGGGGCGTGGATGGTTGTAGTAGGAGTAGTGCTATGGGCTATGGAACTAAGGCGAGAGGCACTTATGGGTTCCATGGCGCGGCTCCTTCCTTGACTTCCAACAACGTTGCTAATGTTGGGAGAGTGGCGGGAAGTGGAGATTGTTCTAGTGGTGTTGCCACTAGTGGAGGAATAAGGAAGACCCAAGTTGTCGGAGTTGACACTTGTAGGCATTCAAGTTCTCACTTGGATGCCAATCTACAAAACTTGGGTAGATGTAGGTTCGTTGTTGGGGTAAATGGTATTGACGGATACTTGCTCAAGATTGGTGATACCGATGCCAATTGTATTAGCACCTCTTTGGTTGATAGGCTTAGGATACCATGCCATAAGCTAGCGCATCCTTATGAGTATGATGGAGTGTGGGTTTCTAAGGAGGCTCGGGTACTCATATCTCATGGGAGTTATAGATGCTATGTGTGGTGTGACGTGTATCCCATGCATCATGTTGATGTGTGGATGGGTGAGCCGTGGTTGGAGGGGAAGAGGGTGCAATATAGTATGGTGAAGGGTGCGTATCTTGTGGGCGTAGGGCAAAGAGTCTATGACTTTGTGCCTTACCGGGCGAAGAGCCGAGTGCCTACTAGTGCCCCTTCTTGGGCTATGCAAAGGAGCAAGGAGCAAGAACTTCATTCCATGGGCAACAATGTGCAAACAAGAAGTCCTACAAACACAAGCAATGGTGGGACTAATTCTATAAATGAGTTGGCAAATGTCAACAAGGTGAGCCCGAAGCCACTTCCAAAGCCGAGTGGGTCACCAATGAAGAAGAAGGAGACATCAAGTGATGAGTCTCCTAGTCCTAGATTCCGGGTTGACGTGAAAGGTCCACCTACTCCGGCTATGGGTATTCTTGGGCCTCGTCCCAATTCGCCCGAATTTGAGAGACAAAAGATAGAGAGGAGTAAGGGAGTGACCGGTGACATTCCTAGAGAGGAAAAAGGAGAGGATGTGATGAGTGATGTGAGTGGGATGTCACCACCCGAATCTACACCCGACCTTGAAAAGAAAATGAGGGAAAAGAAAGAGGGAAAAAGAAAAATTGAGAGTGAGGACACCCTTTATTCTAACCTTAACCCTTTTGCTTTTTCTTCTACTTGTTTGCGTACTTGTGTAGGTATTCTTGGAGGCAAACCGATGGAGCCTCAACCATGTTCCAAGATGGAAAGACAAGGTGAAGGAGATGCCAAAAGTGAGCTACAAGGTGAAGGAACTACCCATGAAGCTTCATGTACATTGAGTGAGCCCGGATGCGACTCAAGTGTAAGTGTTAGTTCTACTATCCTTGAGCATGATACTTCCTTGTCTTATGGTATTGATTGTGAAAATTCTATGCTAGTTGATGAATTGCATGACTATAAGGTGTTTGCAACTAGTGTAGAACCTTTGGGTCAACTTGTGTGTGAAAATGAACCACTAGTTGAGAGGGTTGAAAAGCCACATCATGATGTGAGCTCGGTTTTCATTGAACCTCTCTTTAGTGAAGATGTCGTAGTTGACCTTGTTTGTGAACCTTGTTATGACACCCCACCTATATTTGATAAAGGAGAAGATGACTTGCATGATTATCCTAATCTTCCCTTTGATTGCTTAGTTGTTAGTGGTGGTCCCTTGTGTCATAGTGAGGGTGGATTTGACCTTGAGGAGTCTCTTGAATGTGAGATGGATCGATTTATTTTCGATGACTCCTCGAGTGAGAGTGAAAGACCTAGTCTTGATGATATGCTTTTGTGTAACCATGAATTTGAGGTGCATGCCTTTACATTTCTATTGTTTGAAGGTAATCTCATTTGTGGTGGTGAATTGTATCGGACTAGGGTCGGTAATAGAGTCGAACCTCCATGGTTTGTCAAGTTAGGCTCTATGGATGATCCAACGTTTGGAACTCCGAGTGAGGAGAGTGGTCTTGGTATTAGTCGTGTTGACCTATCTTCTAGTAGTCCTAGCCTTCGTTGTGTGGACTATAATGATGAAGGACCTATTTTGGAGACCTTCCTTTGGAGTTTGTCCAATAAAGAGGATTGTCTTGGGGTTGATTTGGGAGGTGAGGAGGTACCTCTCGGTGTGTGTATGAATGCTCTTAAGAAGGGGAGTGGAGTAGTCGATGTTAGTTGTGAATTGAACTACTTTACTTACTCCATCCCATATGTTGAGCACACCTTGAGTGTGGGACATGCCAAAGCCAATGTGACACATTGTGATAAAATTGATTTGAAGGCTTGGTGTGTTGGTCATAAGCTTAGGGGTTATAGGGAATTGATTTGCGACATATTGCATGACCTTAACCTCTTTGTTTGTTACAATTTTGAGTGCTTGTTCTTGTTGAGCCAAGAACTTATTGTGTCCTTTGGGGACACACGCTTTTTAATTGGTATTGATGCTTGGCTCTATCACAAGAGTGTGTTTTCCACACCACTTGCACTTATTCTTGTTAAGCTAACCTACTTGTGAAGTAGGACGTTTTGGTTGTGCTTGTCTTGATTGTAGGTTTGATGGTTTGATTTCGAGGACGAAATCCTTTCAAGAAGGGGAGGATGATGCAATCCAAAATGGGATTAGGACCTAACCATCAAGAGCCAAGCAAGAAGGGTGCGAGGACACAAGGTCGAGTGCTTCGGAGATGAGTCGAGGGACCAAAGAGGCGAGGAGAAACGCCCAAGACCCTTCCCAGGCTGAGGAGGAGCGCCCAGCTCCTAGGAGGAGCGCCCAGACTCTTCATGGTCCAGGCGGAGCGCCTGACTTCTAGGCGGAGCGCCCAGTTGAAGGGCAACCAGGGTGGAGCGCCCAAGCTCCAGGTGGAGCGCCCAGCTCCAAGGCAATCCAGGCGGAGCGCCCAGATTCCAGGCGGAGCGCCCAACGCTGAAGCTTTCTTGACTTTTGGAGTGAAGTTCCTATTTTGCCCTTAAGTGGCTTGTATGTATTAATTAGCTTTGGGGGCATTTTAGACATTTCACCTAGCCTTATGAAAAACTATAAATAGGAACACTTAGTCATTTCTTCCATTAGCTATCATTGAACATAGAATTGAGAGAAGAGAGAATTGAGAGAAGGCCGAGCCTTTCTTGTCGAAGCCCGAGGCTTCATGTATCTCGTTGACTTGGAACCTATGGAGATTCATCGCTAGTGTGAAATCCTTGTAAGGTTCGAGTTTCACTTTCTCCCTTTGGATAATTAAATTCTTGTTTGAATTGTTTATCCGTTCTTTCTTCTAATTCTTGTCTTCCTAATCTTGAACTT
Source organism: Petunia x hybrida (assembly GCA_037355625.1). Classification (NCBI taxonomy): domain Eukaryota; kingdom Viridiplantae; phylum Streptophyta; class Magnoliopsida; order Solanales; family Solanaceae; genus Petunia; species Petunia x hybrida. The sequence goes on from JBBBVM010000609.1 coordinate 5,489,901, forward strand.
CTCGATATCTTCGATATCACGTTATCAAATTTACTTGCTTCCGCTCATTTATCGTATAGTAGCTTCCGCGTAATTTCCATTGCATCAAATTGCTTGTCTTCAAATGTACCTACACAAGAACTTTCACAAGAAGAAATAGAAGATAAAGAAGGGTTAGAACAATGGGTGCACTCACTCTCAATTTTTCCTTCCTCACCTCCCATCTCTCTCAATTTTACCTCATGGTCAAGTGTAGTTTGTGGTGACAATCCTCTCACATCACTCCTCAAAGCCTCTCCTTTTTCCTCTCTTGGATTGTCACCGGTCACTCCCTCACTTCTCTCTATCTTTTCTCTCTCATTTGAAGTGGAGTGACTCTCATTTTGATCATTCTTTGGCAAGACAACAAGATTGTTTGCCTCGGGTTCAAGTACAATGGGTGACTTGGCTTTAGCCAACCCTCAACTCCCTCATCCGCTTGTAGTCATCACTCACTTGTTTGGGAGTTAGGGGCTTCAACACAAACTTTCTTCCCTCATGTTGGAGCGTGTAGGTGTTAACACGTCCATTGTGAACCACTTGCCGATCAAATTGCCAAGGCCTCCCAAAGAGAAGGTGGCAAGCTTGCATAGGCACAACGTCGAACAAGTGTTCATCAACATAACTACCCATTTTAAACTTGATCATTGCTTGTTCCACTACCTTTAACTCCCCACATTCACTAAGCCATTGCAATCGATATGGCTTTGGGTGTTTCATGGTAGGCAACTTCAATTGGGTTATAAGAGATTGACTCACCACATTAGTGCAACTCCCGGAGTCAATGATCATAGAGCACACAACACCTTTGACGCGACACCTAGCATGGAATAGGTTTTCTCTTTGCAAGGTTTCGCCGTCCTCCACAATCATGGCTCCTAAGCTCCTTCTCACAACTAGTGAAACATGAGGATTATCCTCTTCAACCATATCCTCCTCCACATCATCCATAGATAGATCTTTTCGAGTGGGTTTTGGAGGTGGAGTAGTCCTTTGGGGATTGCCCAAAGGGTGGGGATTGCCCACTTGTTGGGGATTGCCCAACACACGCTCTTGTAGAGCTTCAACTTTGCTTTGTTCATACCTCTTGCTTAGCTCAACAAAGTGTCCGGGAGTCATAGGAGTGCTATGACTCGTGCCCTCACCGGATTCAATTTGGACACTCGGGGTCCTCCTCTCTCCGGTTTCAACTTGATTCCTCTCGATGGTCTCAAGTCTCAAAGTGATTTCCTCGAACTTAGCCATAATGGTGGCCATGAAGTTCTTCATAGGATCATCCCCATCATTCGCCATGGTACCTACAAGAAGCAACAAACGTTAGTAAAACACCTCACCACTCCCTCACAAATGTTCACTCGGCTCACTCGCGTTTTGGGGAGGTGGATATTTCACACAAGTTTGAGTTTAAAAGCTTCAAGTAGTTGATCAACGAACCACGTCTCAATCACTCAACTTATCAAGTCCAATTGATGCAATCGAAAATATGAAAGCGATAAAAGATAAGAAACGAGACGAGACTCACACTAAAGTTCGAGTAGCAACGAAGAACTTGTTCCGTTACACCCCAAACGATTGGAAAGAATCACCTACGCTAAGCAACTATCCTCAAGAGACACGAGGCTCAAGCAAATAGAATGATCGAAGATGGATTGAAGAGCAACTTGGATTCATCCAATTGATTTCAAGCCAAAAGAGTTACAATGTCAAGAGCAATGCTCATTCAATGTGTTTTGTGTTCAATGTAAGGTAAAAAGCAATAAATGATGAAAGAGGGCATTTATAGCACCTCATTACAATATTTCCTAGCTTCTGGTCCGCTGCTTCTGAAGTGTTCTTCGCGATCGCGCAGTATTATATGCGATCGCGTGGAACACTAAAATGCAGACTCTCGCGATAGCGTGCGTCTTGGCGCGATCGCGCAGGCAAAAGAAATGGTCTACGCGATCGCGAAGGTAGTTGACGCGATCGCGAAGAGCAAGTTTCAGATCTTAGGCAGTAAGCTCAGCAGGTCTCCCCTGTTTTTGCCCTGTTTTGCTCCCCTGCGTCCTGCCTTGTTTCCTGCCCTGTTTCCACATGGATTGAGCTCCAATGCATTGTCTTCAAGTCTTCTCCCAAGCTCGTATCATCCACGCCTCTCCAAACCAAGTGTAGATGAGTGTCTTGTATGTCCTTGGCTTGACTTCGAGTGAATGGTCTCGATGCAATTTGGGTTGCATCATCCTCCCCTTCTTGAAAAGATTTCGTCCTCGAAATTGAGGCGTCCTCCTCCAAGGTATCATCACCTACATCAAAAGAAGTCAAGTCACTAACATTGAAAGTAGTCGACACATTATACTCACCGGGCAAATCTATCACGTATGCATTGTTGTTGATCTTGGACAACACTTGGAATGGTCCATCGCCCCTTGGGGCCAACTTCCCCTTCCTTTGGTTCGGAAATCGTTCCTTGCGGAAGTGCACCCATACCCAATCTCCTTTCTTGAAGTCCACCTTCTTTCTCCCTTTGTTCTTCTTGGTTGCTATCTTCTCATAGGCCTCCTCCAAAGTCTTCCGCGCCTTGGCATGAAGTTCAAGCAATGCCTTGGCCCGAGCTTTACCTTCAAAATCAACAACCATATCCCTTGGCAAAGGGGTAAGATCAAGAGGAATCAATGGGTTAAATCCATAAACACACTCAAATGGAGTCATGCCAATCATGCGATGTAAAGTGCGGTTATATGCAAACTCCATGAGTGGTAGCTTATCAATCCAAGTCCCGGCCTTTCCTTTGGTCATAGCTCGAAGTAGAGCTCCCAAAGTCCGGTTCACCACCTCGGTTTGCCCATCGGTTTGAGGGTGGTGGGACGTGGAGAAGAGTAACTTGGTGCCAAGAGCACCCCACAAACACTTCCAAAAATGGCTAAGGAACTTGGAGTCCCTATCACTAACAATGGTGCGAGGCACCCCATGCAATTTCAAGACATTATCAATAAACAAAGAAGCTACATGTTGTGCATCATTAGTCTTTTTGCACGGAATGAAGTGAGCCATTTTGGAGAAACGGTCAACGACAACATAAATGCTATCGTGTCCTCCTCTAGTCCGGGGTAAAGCCATAACAAAATCCATAGAAAGATCAACCCACGGACTAGTAGGAATGGGCAAAGGAGTGTATAGCCCTTGGTTGTTGGACCTAGACTTGGCCCTCTTGCAATCCAAGCAAGCATTGCAAAATCGCTCCACAAGAGGCCTCATTTTTGGCCAATGGAATTGCTCTTTAAGTATGGCCATAGTCTTGTCCACCCCAAAGTGACCCATCAAGCCCCCGCAATGTGCTTCTTGCACTAGCACATCTCTCCAAGAGGACTCGGGGACACACACTCGCCCATGCTTGAAAATGTAGCCATCTACCCATTGGTATTTTTCCACCCTTTCCCCACTCACTAGAGCATCATGAATGCTCTTGAGCTTTGGGTCATGAGCGTACAATGACTTGATACTCTCAAAACCCACAAGTCTAGAAGCGAGAGTGGTGGCAAGAGCGAATTTTCTTGAAAGCGCATCGGCCACAACGTTGTCCTTACCTTTCTTGTAATGAATTACATAAGGAAAGGACTCAATAAACTCCACCCACTTGGCATGTCTCTTGTTCAACTTTTCTTGACCTCTTAGATGCTTGAGTGACTCATGGTCACTCTTGATCACAAATTCCCGAGGCCATAGATAGTGTTGCCAATGGGCTAGAGCTCTCACGAGGGCGTACAACTCCTTGTCATACGTGGAGTAATTCAAGGTTGCGCCCTTCAACTTCTCGCTAAAGTAGGCAACGGGTTTCCCTTCTTGCATGAGAACACCCCCAATACCCACCCCCGAGGCATCACATTCTACCTCAAAAGCCTTCCCGAAGTCGGGCAATTGTAACAAGGGGGCGGTACTTAGCCTACTTTTCAACTCTTGGAAAGCCCTTTCTTGCGGCTCTCCCCAAACAAAAGGTTGTCCTTTTTCACCAACTCGGTGAGTGGTGCGGCAATGGTGCTAAAGTCCCTAACAAAGCGCCTATAGAAACTAGCTAGGCCATGGAAACTCCTTACATGAGAAACGGTGGTAGGAGTAGGCCAATCCCTAATGGCTTCAACTTTGGACTCATCTACTTCCACACCATTGGCACTAACAACAAAGCCCAAAAAGACAACCTTTTCAACGCAAAAGGCACACTTCTTAAAGTTGGCATAGAGCTTTTCGGCTCGTAGCACTTCAAGCACTTGACTCAAGTGGCCAACGTGGTCATCTATTGACTTGCTATAAATCAAGATGTCGTCAAAGTAGACAACCACGAATTTGTTGATGAATGGCTTTAGCACGTGGTTCATTAGTCTCATGAAGGTGCTAGGTGCGTTGGAGAGGCCAAAAGGCATCACCAACCATTCATAAAGACCAAATTTGGTCTTGAATGCGGTCTTCCACTCATCACCCGGTTTCATCCGGATTTGGTGATAGCCGGACCTAAGGTCTATCTTTGAAAAGACACTAGAACCACTAAGCTCATCCAACATATCATCCAAACGAGGTATGGGATGTCGATACTTTACCGTGATCTTGTTGACCGCTCGACAATCCACACACATCCTCCAAGTGCCATCCTTCTTTGGAACAAGGATCACGGGCACGGCACAAGGACTCAAGCTCTCCCTCACCAAGCCTTTGGTTAGCAACTCATCAATTTGCTTTTGTAACTCCCTTGTGTCCTCGGGATTACTTCTATATGCCGGCTTGTTGGGGATTTGAGATCCCGGGACAAAGTCAATTTGATGCTCAATACCCCTCAAGGGAGGTAATCCATCCGGCATCTCCTCCGGGAACATGTCCTCATAAGCCTTCAAAACATTGTCAATAGCACTAGGCAAAGGGTTAGGGTTAGATAAATAATCACTTTCGGAATTTAAAACCATACCTTTGTGCACTAGGCATATGATCATCTTGGTGCCATCATTACCTTTCAAGACTTCACCCGGTTGCATCATGGCGCATATGCGACCGGTGGTTGATGGTGGGGTCTCGGCCAAGGGCTTGGCCACTACCGGGGACTTGGCCTTAGCCGCTTCCCTCAATTCTTTCATCCGCCGATAGTCCTCACTTACTTGCTTTGGGGACAAGGGTGTAAGCACAAATTTCTTCGCCTCATGTCGAACCGTGTAAGTGTTGGCCCGGCCATCATGAATCACTTGTTTGTCGTATTGCCAAGGCCTACCAAAGAGAAGGTGGCAAGCTTGCATTGGCACCACGTCAAACATGTGCTCATCTTGGTAGTTCCCAATCTTGAACCTAATCAAGACTTGCTTCACTACCCTCAACTCCCCACACTCGCTCAACCATTGCAAACGGTAGGGACTAGGGTGCTTTCGGGTAGTCAATTTCAATTGTGAGACCAACGTTTGGCTCACCACATTCGCACAACTACCCGAATCAATGATCATGGAACACACTTGCCCCTTCACCCTACACCGAGCATGGAACAAATTTTCCCTTTGCTCATCTTCCCTCTCCTCACCCACCATGGTTCCCAAAATTCGACGGACCACGAGGAACATATTAGGATCATCCCCCTCCTTCGCTCTCTCTTCTCCCTCATCCTCAACTTCCTCACTTTCCTCCTCATCATCTCCCTCGGGCTCACTTTCCCCCTCGTAGACCAACCCATCCTCCATCACAATCATCGTTTTCCGGGTAGGACACTCTTTAGCAAAGTGGCCGTAACCCTTGCATTTATGGCATTGGAAAGAAGAAGAAGAAGGAGTATTTAAGGTAGTTTTAGAAATACCTCCAACTTCTTTGTGGTCGTTCTTCGGGGCGGCCTTCTCAAAAGGCTTCTTTGCATCTCGACTCCCACTTGCTCCACTAGCATATGGGCTCTTCCATTCTTTGGCACGAGTTGAAGGAGTGGTAGTGGTAGTACCCCTAAAGCGAGGAGCCTTTTCTTCCTTGAGCCATTTCTCGGCTTCAACCGCGGCATCACAAACATCTTGCAAGGAGTGGAAGATGTGAAGTCTCAATTGGGAGGCAATCTCCCTACTCAAGCCACTTTTGAAACGGATGATGGCTTGTTCCTCATCCTCCGTTTCCATATCAAGAGCCATCCGGTTTTTCTCAAAGTCGTTGAAATATTCATCAACGGACTTATAGCATTGTTTCAATTCATAGAGCCGTTTGAGTTGCTCTTGCCGGTACTTGGGAGTCACATATTTGTTGTTCATTACTTCTTTCAACTCTTCCCAAGTGATGTTCATCCGCAACCCAAGTCGTCTCCTTGATCGCTTCATGGATTCCCACCATGTAGAGGCATAAGATTCAAAGGAAGCAATGGCATATGTAGCCTTCTTCTCCTCGGACATGTCATTCGTGTCGAAGACCCGCTCCAATTGAACCTTCCACTCTAAGAAAGCTTCCGGATCACTAGTCCCTTTGAAAGGTGGGATAGTGATCTTCACACTATTGAGGTTAGTGTCACGACCCCCACGATGTGGTCCCGGTTGACCCCCGTAGTAATCTTCAACCTCATCATACTCCCGTCTCAAGTCCCTTCCCATAAAAGCCCTTGGAGGTCCTCGACCCCGCCCTCGACCTCCATCCATTCCTTGGCCTCCGTGCATCGCCCTCCTATTCGGATAGTGAGCATCAAAATCATCATCTAGCCCGAGACCCTCCCCTTCTTGAGCTTCATCAACTTGCTCAAGAGGAACCACATTTCTTCGGGGCTTTAAGAGTGGGACATCTCCTTGGGGATTGCCCAAGGGTTGGGGAGTGCCCAACGACCTTTCTCTAGCAAGAGTCTCATCCCTCAACCGTTGTCGACGAACTAACTCCGCATATTGGTCCGGTTTCATGATGGAGTCATCACTCGTGCCTTCATGGGCATCCTTTTGGACACTCGGGGTCCTTTCCTTTTCAAAGGTTTCCATTCTAAGGTTCAAGGTTTTCACCTCGGCCAATAGACTAGCCAAAATGTCCACGGGAACCTCAATGGTATTTTTGGCCTTCTCGTCCACCATTGTACCTACAACAACCAAAAACAAGTAAAGAGATTAGAGTAAAAGTCCTCACTCACTCCCTCACTTTTGTTTGTCGCTCGGTTCACTCAAGTTGGGGTTGGGTTCACACAAGCTCGAAATCAATGGCCTCCTCGTAGTTGCGCAACCTCCTCAAAGACCAATCCAAAATACAAGAACCCAATGCTCTTCGGGAAGAGTGGATTCAATGGGACTCGATCAACGTTAAGCTATTTGGTGAGCACTTGAACCAAACAATTAACTACGAATCTTCTTCGAATTCTACTCTCCTCCTAGGCACGAGTATCCTATTCGAACGAGGGATTAGAACTAATTGGGTAGAAGTGTTACCCTCAAAGTGCTAACCGGAAGTGACGCGGTCAAATGTTCAAAGATCGAATCGTCACTAAACGGATTCGGAATTGGATGAAATTTGGATTGTGATCTAGAAACTCACCATATTTGATGATACTATGGGAGTTTCGGTGGTTGGAAACTGTTACGATAGCTTTGCGAACATTCTGTCCAACTTCAGGATTTTTCTGGAATCAAATACCCTTCGCGATCGCGTGAATAGGGGCGCGACCGCGATGAACAAAATTCAGATTTGGCGCGATAGCGCGAGACCTTGCGCGATCGCGCAGGTCTGTTCAGCTGAACCAGAAAGTCGACAGAAAACTGTAGTTTGGCACACACAACAAACCCAATTCAACCTATTTCAGTTTTCAAGCTTCCCAAAAGGTGTTTTCAGCTGGAATAAACATTCCCCAATGGTTCATACACAAAAACAACCATCAAACAACTTGTTTCAACGAATTTTGACAAGTTCTTCAAAAGTTTTCAAGACTTTCAAGAACCAAAATTTCGATTTTCACTACAACACTCCAAATGATGTTATGTTGGTATCAAAACAACGGGAAAACTATAGTGACCAATCCCCGATACCGAACATCCACAATATCATAACATCAAACAAGTTTTGGCAAATTTTGCAATTTCTTCAACCTAGGGTTCAAATTTTCCAAACTTTGATTTTCAACTCCAAAACGTTTTTTGTTGGTTCCTAATTGTCGAGAGTACGGATACAAACAATCCCCGATAATCAATACCAACAAAATCGTCACAACAAGCGATTTCCTTCAAATTTTTGGGTTTTCAAATTTTTGAATTTTTTTCTTCTTTTTCAATAAAAACAACAACAAGAACAAGATAACAAATGCGGAACAAAGATGACAAGCACGAAGAGTAGGACGAGGGTTCGTAAGAACGCAACCCTAGCCTTGCTCTGATACCAACTGATGCAATCGAAAATACGAAAGCGATAAAAGATAAGAAACGAGACGAGACTCACACTAAAGTTCGAGTAGCAACGAAGAACTTGTTCCGTTACACCCCAAACGATTGGAAAGAATCACCTACGCTAAGCAACTATCCTCAAGAGACACGAGGCTCAAGCAAATAGAATGATCGAAGATGGATTGAAGAGCAACTTGGATTCATCCAATTGATTTCAAGCCAAAAGAGTTACAATGTCAAGAGCAATGCTCATTCAATGTGTTTTGTGTTCAATGTAAGGTAAAAAGCAATAAATGATGAAAGAGGGCATTTATAGCACCTCATTACAATATTTCCTAGCTTCTGGTCCGCTGCTTCTGAAGTGTTCTTCGCGATCGCGCAGTATTATATGCGATCGCGTGGAACACTAAAATGCAGACTCTCGCGATAGCGTGCGTCTTGGCGCGATCGCGCAGGCAAAAGAAATGGTCTACGCGATCGCGAAGGTAGTTGACGCGATCGCGAAGAGCAAGTTTCAGATCTTAGGCAGTAAGCTCAGCAGGTCTCCCCTGTTTTTGCCCTGTTTTGCTCCCCTGCGTCCTGCCTTGTTTCCTGCCCTGTTTCCACATGGATTGAGCTCCAATGCATTGTCTTCAAGTCTTCTCCCAAGCTCGTATCATCCACGCCTCTCCAAACCAAGTGTAGATGAGTGTCTTGTATGTCCTTGGCTTGACTTCGAGTGAATGGTCTCGATGCAATTTGGGTTGCATCACCAATGCTCTCCGGAGTGAGTGGAGTGAATGGGACTCGATTGGAACGCTAAGCACTTTAAATGAGGACCGGAATCAAAAGATACTACGGATCTTCTTTGAAGTCTAGTCTCCTTTCTATGGCACGATGATCCTAATAGCTCAAAGTAATTAGTACTAATCGAGTAGGATTATACTCTAATAGCACTAATCGAAAGCAATGCAATCAACAAAACACGAAAACCTAGAAGTTTCTACCCGTTTCCCAACCTTCAGGAAGTAGGCGCCCCGCCTCAGGAAGGTAGGCGGTCCGCCCTGGGCGCTCCGCCTCAAGGGGAGGCGCTCCGCCTCAAAAATTCCAGAGAGTGATCAGGATTTAGGCGGTCCGCCTCAGGTGTAGGCGCTCCGCCTCTGCAACTTTCCAGCACAATTTTCCTTCGCGATTTCTTGGCTTTGCAACCCAAAATCCAACTATTCAAGCGTTGTTTTGATGATTCAAAGGTACCCCAATGTTGTATCAATCACAAAGAACAACTCCCAATGATTTTTAACAAACCCCAATCACAAACAAGGAATTCACCATGATCATCATCTTCAAAAACTAGGGTTTATCAAAAGGGGTTTTCAAATGGATTGTGAATCATCAAAGTTGGTGTTATACTTGTTCAAATCCCACAAATTTGGTACCAAATTGTTTGTCTTTCACAGAAGATCAATCCCCAATAACAATTTCCCAATCTAACATCAATCCAACCCAAGAATCAAGCAAAAAACATCAAGAACAAGTTCATCAAGGGTTTAAGGGGAATTGGGGTTTCAACTTTTCAAACTTCACCAAATCAATCAAATTGGTACCCAAACAACGGGAAAACAATCACGATCAAGAATCTACAACACCCATACGAAGAATCATCCAAACCAACAAGATACACCAATTTTTGTATTTTTCAATTTTTCAATTTTTTTTGTGTTTTTCTACTTTCTAACAACAAGAACAAGAAACTAAAGATAGAATCGACCTAGGCACGAAGAATCAAGGGTCGGGGGTTTGTAGAAACAAAACCCGAACCTTGCTCTGATACCAAGATGATAGGAATCAAAAACGCGGAAAGATAAAAGATAGGAACGAGACGTAACTCGATCACTAATCCCAAGTAGCAACGGAGAACTAGTTCCGTTACACCCCGGGAGAAGGCCAAGAACACCTACGCTAGGCAACTACCCTCGAGACGACAACGGACTCGCAAGTAGAATGGTCGGGGGTGGTTTGGGGTTCAACTAGAATCCACTAGTAAACTCAAACCGAACTCAAAGGTTTCATTCATAGAGAATCCACTCTAGAACATTGTCATTGACAATCAATCAATCATTCATCATAATAGCTAACTTAACTAAGGAATAATGCTAAGCTATGGAGTATTTATAGGCCTCATTTAATACATAGTGAAATCCCAAAAGTACCCTTAAGTAAGTTCTAAAGACATAAGCCACGTAGGGGCATAGTAGGAATTACAAAGCAATTAAAGTCAAATTCCCGTCAAACTTGCACAGAGGGAGGCGCCCGCCTCAGCATCTCTAGGCGGTCCGCCTCCTTGGGCCGCCTCCAATAATCCCGAGAGCTAATATCTTCTAGGCGGTCCGCCTCAATATGTAGGCGGTCCGCCTCTTTCTGGGACTTCTTGAAACACCTCGAAATGTGTCCCGGATGCTCTTCTTTCCTTGGCGTCCCATTGCATGACCTTGAAGTGCTCTTCCTTGGCCTTGGATGATGCCTTTGGATGGTTGCTCGGATTGGGTCTTATCAAGAAACTAGCTAGGCCATGGAAACTTCTCACATGAGAAACGGTGGTAGGAGTAGGCCAATCTCTAATGGCTTCAACTTTGGACTCATCAACTTCTACACCATTGGCACTAACAACAAAGCCCAAAAAGACAACCTTTTCGACACAAAAGGCACACTTCTTAAAGTTGGCATAGAGCTTTTCGGCTCGTAGCACTTCAAGGACTTGACTCAAGTGGCCCACATGGTCGTCTATTGATTTGCTATATATCAAGATATGATAGGAATCAAAAACGCGGAAAGATAAAAGATAGGAACGAGACGTAACTCGATCACTAATCCCAAGTAGCAACGGAGAACTAGTTCCGTTACACCCCGGGAGAAGGCCAAGAACACCTACGCTAGGCAACTACCCTCGAGACGACAACGGACTCGCAAGTAGAATGGTCGGGGGTGGTTTGGGGTTCAACTAGAATCCACTAGTAAACTCAAACCGAACTCAAAGGTTTCATTCATAGAGAATCCACTCTAGAACATTGTCATTGACAATCAATCAATCATTCATCATAATAGCTAACTTAACTAAGGAATAATGCTAAGCTATGGAGTATTTATAGGCCTCATTTAATACATAGTGAAAGCCCAAAAGTACCCTTAAGTAAGTTCTAAAGACATAAGCCACGTAGGGGCATAGTAGAAATTACAAATCAATTAAAGTCAAATTCCCGTCAAACATGCACAGAGGGAGGCGCCCGCCTCCAGGCCTTAGGCGCCCGCCTCAGCATCTCTAGGCGGTCCGCCTCCTTGGGCCGCCTCCAATAATCCAGAGAGCAAGCATCATGTAGGCGGTCCGCCTCAATCCGTAGGCGGTCCGCCTCTTTCTGGGACTTCTTGAAACACCTCGAAATGTGTCCCGGATGCTCTTCTTTCCTTGGCGTCCCAATGCATGACCTTGAAGTGCTCTTCCTTGGCCTTGGATGGTGCTTTTAGATAGATGCTCGATTTGGGTCTTATCATCCTCCCCTTCTTGAGAAGATTTCGTCCTCGAAATCGAGGCTTGGTCTCTCATAGCATCAACAACTCCTCGGGGTGGCCAAAGCGCTCCTTCTTTATCCTTCTTGATCTTCACTTTGATATAGGCTTCTTCCAAGATCTCCCCCGCCTTAGCATGGAGCTTAGAACCTACAAGCAACGACAAGCACAAACACACAAACTTCCTACTTTGAAAGTAGGTTAGTGCAAGAAGTGTGGAAAACACACTCTTGTGATATAACCAAGCATCAATAACAATCATGAATATCAAGTCTCCGAAGAGAACCATAAGCACTTGGTTAAAGATCAATATGCACTCAACAAGATAATGAGCAAATAGGTCATGTGGGCATGAAAAATGCAAGATCAAGCTATCAAAACCCTCTTGGACCTTAAGCTCAAAATCAACATACCAATCAATCCTCAAGGTGTGGTCAACAAGTGGAGTGGAGTGAGTCAAATAACTCAACCTACAAGTAGGAGCAAGTACTCCACTCCCCTTCTTTAGAGCATACATACTCACACCAAGGGATTCCTCTTCCCCTCCAATTTCATCACCTAAGCAACCCTTCCCAATAGACAAATTCTCAAGAAAGGTATTGATGATGGACTCTTCTTCATCATAACCCAAACAAGCAATAGCCGGGTCACTCAAAGTACCATCTACCTCTCCCAAAATCTCAAACAATGGATTGCCTAGGGGATCAAACCCTTCACACCATGGAGGTTCCATTTGACTACTCACCCTAGTTCGATACAAGTCTTTACCACTAATGAGGATGCCTTCAAACAATGGATTAGTATAAGCATGCATCTCAATATCATGATTAAGCATAGACAAGTTATCAAGACTAGGTTCACTTGAGGAGTCATCATAGACAACATTGTCCAATTCATGCAATTTGGATTCCTCAAGGACAAGACCATCCTCACCACAACACATTGGTCCACCAAATAGAAGCATATCAATTAGGGAATGGTCAACTACCTCATCTTCCCATTGGTCAAAGGTTGGTGGTGTGTCATAGCAAAGGTTACAATCATGGTCAACTATCAAATCTACACTAGAGAGAGATTCAATGAACAATGAGCTCACATCATAATGTGGCTTGGCATTTCTCTCGGCTAGTGATGCACAATCACTCACAAGTTGACTACTAGACTCTTCACTAGTGGCATATTCACAAGAGGCATCAAAAGATCCAACTAGTGTTGAGTCATCACAAGGCAAATAGCTAGTAAGCTCATGAAAGGGTGGAGCAACACTTACATTTGTAGTGCTTCCTTGGTCACTCGCAAGGCTTGGAGTGTCATGTGCAACTCCTTCTTCATGAGGTTCACATTGGGAACTTTCCTCCTCTTGTCTTTCCTTCCAAGCACATGGTTGAGGATCCATTGGCTTGTCTTCAATTTTACCTACACAAGAACTTTCACAAGAAAAAATAGAAGATAAAGAAGGGTTAGAACAATGGGTGTACTCACTCTCAATTTTTCCTTCCTCACCTCTCATCTCTCTCAATTTTACCTCATGGTCAAGTGTAGTTTGTGGTGACAATCCCCTCACATCACTCCTCAAAGCCTCTCCTCTTTCCTCTCTTGGATTGTCACCGGTCACTCCCTCACTTCTCTCTATCTTTTCTCTCTCATTTGAAGTGGAGTGACTCTCATTTTGATCATTCTTTGGCAAGACAACAAGATTGTTTGCCTCGGGTTCAAGTACAATGGGTGATTTGGCTTTAGCCGCTTCCCTCAATTCCTTCATCCGCTTGTAGTCATCACTCACTTGTTTGGGGGTTAGGGGCTTCAACACAAACTTTCTTCCCTCATGTTGGAGCGTGTAGGTGTTAACACGTCCATTGTGAACCACTTGCCGATCAAATTGCCAAGGCCTCCCAAAAAGAAGGTTGCAAGCTTGCATAGGCACAACGTCGAACAAGTGTTCATCAACATAACTACCCATTTTAAACTTGATCATTGCTTGTTCCACTACCTTTAACTCCCCACATTCACTAAGCCATTGCAATCGATATGGCTTTGGGTGTTTCATGGTAGGCAACTTCAATTGGGTTATAAGGGATTGACTCACCACATTAGTGCAACTCCCGGAGTCAATGATCATAGAGCACACAACACCTTTGACGCGACACCTTGCATGGAATAGGTTTTCTCTTTGCAAGGTTTCGCCGTCCTCCACAATCATGGCTCCTAAGCTCCTTCTCACAACGAGGGAAACATGAGGATTACCCTCTTCAACCATATCCTCCTCCACATCATCCATAGATAGATCATTTCGGGTGGGTTTTGGAGGTGGAGTAGTCCTTTGGGGATTGCCCGAAGGGTGGGGATTGCCCACTTGTTGGGGATTGCCCAACACATGCTCTTGTAGAGCTTCAACTTTGCTTTGTTCATACCTCTTGCTTAGCTCAACAAAGTGTCCGGGAGTCATAGGAGTGCTATGACTCGTACCCTCACCGGATTCAATTTGGACACTCGGGGTCCTCCTCTCTCCGGTTTCAACTTGATTCCTCTCGACGGTTTCAAGTCTCAATGAGATGTCCTCCAATTTAGCCATAATGGTGGCCATGAAGTTCTTCATAGGATCATCTCCATCGCTTGCCATGGTACCTACAAAAAGCAACAAACGTTAGTAAAACACCTCACCACTCCCTCACAAATGTTCACTCGGCTCACTCGTGTTTTGGGGAGGTGGATATTTCACACAAGTTTGAGTTTAAAAGCTTCAAGTAGTTGATCAACGAACCACGTCTCAATCACTCAACTTATCAAGTCCAATGCTCTCCGGGGCGAGTGGAGTGAATGGGACTCGATTGGAACGCTAAGCACTTTAAATGAGGACCGGAATCAAAAGATACTACGGATCTTCTTTGAAGTCTAGTCTCCTTTCTATGGCACGATGATCCTAATAGCTCAAAGTAATTAGTACTAATCGAGTAGGATTATACTCTAATTGCACTAATCGGAAGCAATGCAATCAACAAAACACGAAAACCTAGAAGTTTCTACCCGTTTCCCAACCTTCAGGAAGTAGGCGCCCCGCCTCAGGAAGGTAGGCGGTCCGCCCTGGGCGCTCCGCCTCAAGGGGAGGCGCTCCGCCTCAAAAAAATCCAGAGAGTGATCAGGATTTAGGCGGTCCGCCTCAGATGTAGGCGCTCCGCCTCTGCAACTTTTCAGCACAGTTTTCCTTCGCGATTTCTTGGCTTTGCAACCCAAAATCCAACTATTCAAGCGTTGTTTTGATGATTCAAAGGTACCCCAATGTTGTATCAATCACAAAGAACAATTCCCAACAAATTTTAACAAACCCCAATCACAAACAAGGAATTCACCATGATCATCATCTTCAAAAACTAGGGTTTATCAAAAGGGGTTTTCAAATGGATTGTGAATCATCAAAGTTGGTGTTATACTTGTTCAAATCCCACAAATTTGGTACCAAATCGTTTGTCTTTCACAGAAGATCAATCCCCAATAACAATTTCCCAATCTAACATCAATTCAACCCAAGAATCAAGCAAAAAACATCAAGAACAAGTTCATCAAGGGTTCAAGGGGAATTGGGGTTTCAACTTTTCAAACTTCACCAAATCAATCAATTTTGGTACCCAAACAACAGGAAAACAATCACGATCAAGAATCTATAACACCCAATCCAAGAATCGATCCAACCAAAAAGTTATGCCAATTTTTGAATTTTTTCAATTTTTCAATTTTTTTGTGTTTTTCTACTTTCTAACAACAAGAACAAGAAACTAAAGATAGAATCGACCTAGGCACGAAGAATCAAGGGTCGGGGGTTCGTAGAAACGAAACCCGAGCCTTGCTCTGATACCAAGATGATAGGAATCAAAAACGCGGAAAGATAAAAGATAGGAACGAGACGTAACTCGATCACTAATCCCAAGTAGCAACGGAGAACTAGTTCCGTTACACCCCGGGAGAAGGCCAAGAACACCTACGCTAGGCAACTACCCTTGAGACGACAACGGACTCGCAAGTAGAATGGTCGGGGGTGGTTTGGGGTTCAACTAGAATCCACTAGTAAACTCAAACCGAACTCAAAGGTTTCATTCATAGAGAATCCACTCTAGAACATTGTCATTGACAATCAATCAATCATTCATCATAATAGCTAACTTAACTAAGGAATAATGCTAAGCTATGGAGTATTTATAGGCCTCATTTAATACATAGTGAAAGCCCAAAAGTACCCTTAAGTAAGTTCTAAAGACATAAGCCACGTAGGGGCATAGTAGAAATTACAAATCAATTAAAGTCAAATTCCCGTCAAACTTGCACAGAGGGAGGCGCCCGCCTCCAGGCCTTAGGCGCCCGCCTCAGCATCTCTAGGCGGTCCGCCTCCTTGGGCCGCCTCCAATAATCCAGAGAGCAAGCATCATGTAGGCGGTCCGCCTCAATCCGTAGGCGGTCCGCCTCTTTCTGGGACTTCTTGAAACACCTCGAAATGTGTCCCGGATGCTCTTCTTTCCTTGGCGTCCCAATGCATGACCTTGAAGTGCTCTTCCTTGGCCTTGGATGGTGCTTTTAGATAGATGCTCGATTTGGGTCTTATCAAGATATCATCAAAATAGACAACCACGAATTTGTTGATAAACGGCTTCAAGACATGGTTCATTAACCGCATGAAAGTGCTAGGTGCGTTGGAGAGGCCGAAAGGCATCACCAACCATTCATAAAGACCGAATTTGGTCTTGAATGCGGTTTTCCACTCATCTCCCGATTTCATCCGGATTTGGTGGTAGCCGGACATAAGATCTATCTTGGTAAAGACACTTGAACCACTCAATTCATCAAGCATGTCATCAAGTCTAGGAATGGGATGACGATACTTTACCGTTATCTTGTTGACCGTACGGCAATCAACACACATCCTCCATGTCCCGTCCTTCTTTGGCACAAGAATGACCGGGACGGCACACGGGCTCAAGCTTTCTCGAACCAACCCTTTGGTGAGCAACTCATCTACTTGCCTTTGCAATTCCTTTGTATCCTCCGGGTTGCTCCTATAAGCCGGCTTGTTTGGAATTTGGGACCCCGGGACAAAATCAATTTGGTGCTCAATCCCCCTCAAGGGAGGAAGACCACTCGGCATCTCTTCCGGAAACATGTCCTCAAATACCTTCAAAACATTCTCAATAGCACTAGGCAAAGGGTTAGGAGAATATTCAAATTCGGAGGTGAGAATCATACCTTTGTACACTTGGCAAATGAGTAATTTGTTGCCATCATTTCCTCTCAAAAGTTCACCCGGTTGCATCATGGCACAAATGCCACCGGTAGAAGATGGTGGAGTCATGATGCGGGGCAAATCGAGCCAAGATGCCAATCAACGAGTGCCAAGCTTGAAGGATGCAAAGGACGGGAAGCCGAGGGCTTTGGGAGCGATCCGGAGAAGCAACAAGCGGAGAGGCTCTTAGGCGCACCTCCCAGGCATTCAGGCGGTCCGCCCAAACACCTAGGCGGTCCGCCCAAGGAGCTGCAAAACCAGGCGCTCCACCCACCAGCTGGGCGCCCCGCCTGCCTCACTTGAAAGCCAGGCGCTCCGCCTGCATATGGGGCGCTCCGCCTCCCCCACTGGGCTGCCCAAGACTTGCCAAAGCTGAGGCGCTCCGCCCCCTTTTGGGCGCTCCGCCCCACACGCTGAAGACTTGATATTTTGTTGTGAACTTCCTATTTTGCCCTTAAGTGGCTTATATGTTTTAACTAGGCCTAGGGGCTTTCTAGTCATTTCACATTAGCTTTAGAAAGTTCTATAAATAGAACACTTAGCCATTTCATTTGAACTAACCAACCTTGAATGTAGAATGATATATTTTCTTGAGTGAATCTCAATGAAGAACCCGTGAGCGGGCATGATTTCACTTGGTGGATTCCAAGTTGAACATCAAAACCACTTTGATCATTCTATTTGCGAGAGCCGAGTGTCTCTTGAGGGTAGTTGCATAGTATAGGTGATCCTTGACTTCACCCGGGGTGTATCGAGACAAGTTCCTCGGTGCTACTTAGGTAAACGTTTCAAGCCTCGTCTTGCTTTTTATCTCGATATCTTCATCGATATCGCCTATCTCGTTTTAGCTTCCGCATTTTCGTATCGTTTGTGCTTCCGCCTATTTTTCCCCTTATCAGTTGGTATCAGAGCACAGCTAGGCTTCGTTCTTACGAATCCTCGGTCTTGTTCTTATCGTTGTTATCCTTGTGTTGTTTGTTCTTGAAATTAGAAGAAAAACAAAAAAATCCAAAAACTTGAAAATCACAAAAAAATTGCTAGAAATCGTTGTTTGTAACGATTTTGTTGTTGTTTGTTATCGGGGATTGATTGATATCATATTCCCGTTGATTTGGTTCCAACAAAACACGTCTTGG
Organism: Petunia x hybrida; assembly: GCA_037355625.1. Taxonomy (NCBI): domain Eukaryota; kingdom Viridiplantae; phylum Streptophyta; class Magnoliopsida; order Solanales; family Solanaceae; genus Petunia; species Petunia x hybrida. The sequence goes on from JBBBVM010000609.1 coordinate 5,508,179, forward strand.
AGTTGTGAATCGAATTTTTGAAAATCAAATCTCAAAGTTGAAGAATTCACAAAATTGGCTAGAACTTGTTTGTTGTTATGAATTCTTGGATGTTTGGTATTGGGGATTGTTCTATATAGTTAACCCGTCGTTTTGATACCCCCATAACATCGTTTGGAGTTGCGGATTGAAAATCGAAGTTTTGGATCTTGAAAATTTTTGAAAACTTTGAAGAACTTGCTCCAAATTCTTGAAACTATCTTGTTGGTGGTTGTTTGTTGATATAAATCATTGGGGTTTGTTTGTTATAGTCCAAAACAACTTTGGGTACCATTACATATCAAAAACTCCTTGAAAACGTTGAGGATTTGGGTGAAAAAGTCAAAAATCCCGTTTTCGGAGGTGCTGGGAGCAGGCCCCAGGCGGACCGCCCATGCCCTAGGCGGACCGCCCGCAGCCCCTTACTGGTCGGCCACCCAGGCGGACCGCCCAGGCCACCAGGCGGGCCGCCCAGGCCACTGGCTGGTTGGTTTTGCATCTTTTCGTGGACTTTCGTGTTTGTTTGGTTTTCGTTGCTTCCGGCTAGTACTTTGAGAGTAACACTCCTACTCAATTAGTACTAGTTCATTGAGCGTTTAGGATCTTCGTGCCTAGAGGAGAGTAGAGCTCAAAGAAGACTCGTAGTAAATTTTTTGCTCAAGTGCTCACTTATAAAGCCGTTCGCCCATCGAGTCCCATCAATTCCACTCACCCCGAAGAGCGTTTGGTTCTTGTGACTTGAGGGATTATTGAGGTGGGTGTTCAACTACGAGGAAGCCTTTGAGATCAAGCTTGAGTGATCCTACAACCCACTAAAATCGAGTGTACCCGAGTGACATTCCAAAGGTGAGGGAGCGAGTGAGGGTTTTTACTCTAACCTCTTTTCTCTTGTCTTTAATCTTTGTAGGTACATGGCCGGAGACGTATACGATACCGTTGAGGTCCCGGTAAGCACTTTGGCCTACCTCTTGGCCGAGGTGAGATCTATAAGCTCGAGGTTTGATCGCCTCAAAGAGGAATGGACCCCGAGTGTCCAAAAAGATGCCGGGAAAGGCATTAGTGCAGAAAAGTTGGGCATTCCCCAACCGTTGGGCACTCCCCAACAAGTGGGAATTCCCCACAACTTGGGCATTCCCCAAGTAGATGTAACTACTCACTCTAGGAGTAAGTCTACTACTCCTATGAGCCAATCAATGGCAAATGAGGGAGTTGGGGAAAGTGAGCGAGGTGATGAAATTCTTGGACCTCATTTCCCTACACTTGCACATGAGAGTGAATTGAAAGAAAGAAGAGGAGAGGAAAAACAAATTGAGAGTGAGGGCACCCTTTGTCCTAACCATGTGTTCTCTTCTTCTTCTTGCTATAGCTTTTGTGTAGGTACTCTTAGAGGCGAGCTATTGGAGCCTCAATCGTTTGCCTTGGAAGGAAGCCAAGATAAGGGAGGACTTGATTATGAGCTTCATGAAGGAGGAATTGAACACGATGCTTCAAGCAATGTGAGTGCTCACGGGAGCGACTCAAAGGTAAGTGTTTCTTCACCTCCGTATGAGCATGAAAACTCCTTGTCTTGTGAGAACTCGATGCTAGTTGGTACTTGTGTTGTATTTGATGAAATTGCAACTAGCGTAGAGTCGATTGGTCAACTTGTGTTTGCATGTGACCTAGTAGGGAGGAGCGAAAGGCCGCATCATGATGCGAGCCCGGTATTCAAAGAACCTCTCTCTAGTGAAAGTGTGATAGTTGGCCTTACTTGTGACCCTTGTTATGACACCCCACCCATGTTTGATAAAGGGGAAGATGAGTTATGTGACTCCACCCTTGTTGATATAATTGATTTCGGTGGATTTGTGTGTCGTAGTGAGGATGAAAGTGAACTTGAGGAGTCCAAATTGCATGAGTTGGACGAGGTTGTCTATGATGACTCCTCAAGTGAGAGCGAAGAACCTAGCTTTGATACTTCACCTTTGTTCGGCCTAGAGAATGGGATGCGTACTTTTACAAATCCTTTGTTTGAAAGCATCCTTATTTGTGGTGGTGAGTTGTATCGAGCTAGAGTTAGGAATGAGTTGGAACCTCCGTGGTGTGAGGGATTTGATCCCATAGACAACTCTTTGTTTGAAGCTTCGAGTGAGGTAGATGATCCTTCTAGTGACCCTACTCTTGTTGGTTCGGGTTATGATGATGAAAAGGACATTGATATTGCCTTCCTTGAGAGTTTACCTTGTGAGGGGGGTTGTCTTGAGGATGAAATTGGAGGTGAGGAGATATCTCATAGTGTGAGTATGAGAGCTTTTAAGAAGGGGAGTGGGGTATTTGATGCTACTTGTGGATTGCACTACTTTGCCTATTCCCTCCCATATGGTAACCACACTTTGAGAATTGAGCATGCCAAAACCATTGCGCTACATTTTGAAAATATTGCCTTGAAGGTTTGGTATGTTGATCATAAGCTTAGGGGTCATCGGAACTTTGATTGCTTGATCTTGAATGTGCTATGTCCTAATGATTCCCTTGCTTGTTATGGTTGTGAGTGCTTAACACTATGGAGCCAAGAACTTGTTGTTCCCTTGGGGAACATGAGCTTCTTGATTGGTATTGATACTTGGCTCTATAACAAGAGCGAATTTTCCACCGTGCTTGCACTCACTCTTGTTGGACCTACCTACTCGTGTAGTGGAAGGTCTTGGTGTGCTAATCTTGAACTTAGAGATTGTAGGGATTTTGATAGCTTAATCTTGCATATGCCATGCCCTATTGATCTCTTTGTTTGTTCTTGTGTTGGGTGCACTTACTTGTGGAACCAAGTACTTTCTAGTTCCTTTGGGAACATGGACTTCTTTAGCGCTATAGATGCTTGGTTATATCATAAGAGTGTGTTTTCCCACACCGTTGGCACTAACCTACTCTTGTAGTAGGAACATTTTTGTGTTTTGTTGCTTGTCTTTGCATGTAGGCGTTGATGGATTGATTTCGAGGACGAAATCTCTTCAAGAAGGGGAGGATGATGCGGGGCAAATCGAGCCAAGATGCCAATCAACGAGTGCCAAGCTTGAAGGATGCAAAGGACGGGAAGTCGAGGGCTTTGGGAGCGATCCGGAGAAGCAACAAGCGGAGAGGCTCTTAGGCGCACCTCCCAGGCATTCAGGCGGTCCGCCCAAACACCTAGGCGGTCCGCCCAAGGAGCTGCAAAACCAGGCGCTCCACCCACCAGCTGGGCGCCCCGCCTGCCTCACTTGAAAGCCAGGCGCTCCGCCTGTATATGGGGCGCTCCGCCTCCCCCACTGGGCTGCCCAAGACTTGCCAAAGCTGAGGCGCTCCGCCCCCTTTTGGGCGCTCCGCCCCACACGCTGAAGACTTGATATTTTGTTGTGAACTTCCTATTTTGCCCTTAAGTGGCTTATATGTTTTAACTAGGCCTAGGGGCTTTCTAGTCATTTCACATTAGCTTTAGAAAGTTCTATAAATAGAACACTTAGCCATTTCATTTGAACTAACCAACCTTGAATGTAGAATGATATATTTTCTTGAGTGAATCTCAATGAAGAACCCGTGAGCGGGCATGATTTCACTTGGTGGATTCCAAGTTGAACATCAAAACCACTTTGATCATTCTATTTGCGAGAGCCGAGTGTCTCTTGAGGGTAGTTGCATAGTATAGGTGATCCTTGACTTCACCCGGGGTGTATCGAGACAAGTTCCTCGGTGCTACTTAGGTAAACGTTTCAAGCCTCGTCTTGCTTTTTATCTCGATATCTTCATCGATATCGCCTATCTCGTTTTAGCTTCCGCATTTTCGTATCGTTTGTGCTTCCGCCTATTTTTCCCCTTATCAAGTCACCACCAAGCTCTCGGCCAAAGAGCTAGTCCCAACAACCGACTTAGCCTTTGCCGCTTCCCTCAATTCCCTCATGCGCTTATAGTCATCACTTACTTGCTTGGGCGATAAGGGCTTGAGTACAAACTTCTTACCTTCATGCTTCACCGTGTAGGTATTGGCACGGCCATCATGAACCACATGTCGATCAAATTGCCATGGCCTTCCAAAGAGAAGGTGGCATGCTTGCATGGGCACAACATCAAACATGTGTTCATCCACATAGTTCCCTATCTTGAACTTGATTAAGCATTGTTTGACCACCCTCAATTCACCACACTCACTAAGCCATTGCAAACGGTAAGGACTTGGGTGTTTTAAGGTGGGTATTTTCAATTGGGAGACTAGTGTTTGGCTAATGACATTGGCACAACTTCCCGAGTCAATAATCATGGAACAAAGGAGACCCATGACTCGGCACTTAGAATGGAAGAGGTTCTCTCTTTGTAAAGTCTCACTATCCTCCACCAACATGGCCCCTAAACTCCTCCTCACAACAAGAAAAGCATGGGCGTCATCATCATCCTCCATTGCAACCTCCCCCTCATCAACCCCCTCATCATCCTCTACTCCCTCTTCTTCCTCGGGCTCACTATCTTGCTCATACACCAAATCACCCGCAAGAACCATAGTTTTCCGGGTGGGGCAATCTTTGGAGATATGTCCATAACCCTTACATTTAAAGCATTGAGTAGAAGTAGAAATAGGATTACTTAAGTGAGTTCTAGAGTTTACCTCCCACTTGTGGTGTAGACTTCTCAAATGGCTTCTTCACATCCTTGCTAGAGGTTGCACCACTTGCATTTGGGAACTTGGCATTGGAAGTAGGAGTTTTCCACTCCTTTGGCTTGCTCATGGGAGTAGGATTGCTACTCTTGTATCGGAGGGTTCTCTCCTCTTTGAGCCATTTCTCGGCTTCAATGGCATCATCACATAGCTTGTAAAGATCATCATATTTGTGGAACTTCAATTGTGAAGCTATGTCTCGGTTCAAGCCCCCTTTGAAACGGATCATGGCCACCTCATTGTCTTCCTCGTCCAAGTCAAGATTCATGCGGATTTGCTCAAAGTCATTGAAATATTCCCCAACCGTTTTGGAGCCTTGTTTCAACTCATAGAAACATTTGTGTTGGTCCACACGGTATTGACTAGTCAAGTACTTTTCATCCATCACACGGATCAACTCTCCCCAAGTAAGATTGATAGCCATTCCCATCCTCCTTCTATTCCTCTTCACCGACTCCCACCAAGTAGAAGCAAAGGATTCAAAGGAAGATATTGCATATTTGGTCTTCTTCACCTCGGGCATATCATTGGTGTCAAATATCCGCTCCATGGACAACTTCCAATCAATATACTCCACCGGGTCACTACTCCCTTTGAAAGAAGGAATAGTAAGCTTTCACACTATTAAGGTTGTTATGTTCTCGACCCCCTTGGTGCGGCTCCGGTTGGCCTCCAAAGTGATGCAGCCCGAAGTGCTGATCAACCAAAGGCAGTGACTGATGAACCGAGGAGGCCAATTACCCGAAGTCAAGCTAAGCTGCTCCATGACATGCACGTCCAGTTGGCTACGATGGGAAGAAGCATGTGTTCGGAAGAGGAATTGCCAAGTGATGAAACCAAGGGCTACATCTTTAAGTCTGAGCCCGATGACAAAGTTCCCGAACAGCAGCTCTTGACCCCGGGCAGCGCAGAGCCGAACACAACATCTTGTGTTCGAAGCCAAGTCAGCGCCCGATGACAAATGTGTTCGAGCAGGCAATAGAGAACCGAAGCCAGGCTCACCGAAGTCAAGAACCGAAGCCAGGCTCACCGAAGTCAAGGATGCTGAGCATATTTAGACTCAGCCCTGCGTGGCTTATTTCTATTGGTCATCTGTGACCTATTTACTAGTTTACCCTTAGTATTTCCTATATAAACCTTATTCCTTTACATTGTAGGAGTTAGTTTTGGATATTGATGAATTGAATGAAAGTGCCGAGCACATTTCTTCTTGTCTCCGTCGTGAGCAAAACCCCGGTGAGGGCTTTTAAGGATTTGTGGCTTTCGGTTAGTCCGATTGAACATTCCTCTTGATCATTCAGTTTGCAAGAGGCAATGTTCTCTTGAGGATTGTTGCATAGTTAGGGTGATTCTTGTCTCCCTTTTGATCGAGCTTTGGGACAGGTTCCCCTCTGTTCTTTCGAAAGAAGCAAGTTTTGTCTTGCTTTTATCTTCTTCTTTACTTGTTCTTGTTCCGCGTTGTGCTAAGCAACCCCTTCGGAAATTGCATTGCACCATCTTGGTATCAGAGCACGGTTTGGGCTTGTTTCTACAACCCCAAATCCTGTTCAAGTTATCTTTATTTCTCGTGCGTTTTGTGTCTTTGTTTCCGTTTCGTGTTCCTGTTTGTTTTTGTTACTGTTGTTGTTCTTACAAAAAAAAAAAAAAAAAAAAAGTGATAAAAAGAAAATTCAAAAATTGTGTTTGATTGTTGGTTGTTTTGGAAAAACAATCTTTGATTCTTGTTCACCATCGAGTTCTGAATCCAACGAATACCCGACGTACTGATTTTGAGACTAGGGTTTCTTGGTGAATTTTGGGACTGTTTTGAGCTTTCATGGTGACTGACTCGAACCCCATCGTGTTTGGAAGAAACCGATGAAGGTTGGTGGTTCTTGAGTGATTTGGGTTGTTTTGTTGCTTGAAAAATCGAAGTTCTCAATTTGAATCGTGGGCCGTACGCCGGAAACTTGTTACAAAATTTCGTAACAGTGTGCGACACGACGAGCAAGTTCTTAGCTCGAAGAACTTCGTTTGATTTTCTCCGTTGTTGCTGAGACCGGAGCTGAAAGGCGACCCAGATCTGGTTGAAATTCTTGGTCAGTGAACCGAAGTGAAATCATCCGTACGCCGGAGCAATGTCACTGTTGCATTGAAGAAGAAGGGGTAAAAGTTTGAATGTTAAAACCCCAGGTGAAAAATTGTCGGCTGAGAAAAGGAAAGTGGATAAGGTAAAACCCTATCCGTACCAAAGGGGGACCACTCTTGTACGGACAGGAGTGGGTGTGATCGAAAAAGATTCCAAAGGGAATCAAAAGGGGTAGATTCTCCTAGGTTCTCACTTTCTTTCGTGTCAAATTCTGGTTGGTGGATACTTTTGAGTAATTGTCCTACTCGAGGTCGTACCAACTCATTTGAGCTGATAGGAACTCGTGCGAAGGGGTGACCGAAGTCCAAACTTTCGTAGAAATTTCTTTTGACTCCCCGAGCTCAGTTAAAAAGCGTCCGTTCCATCGAGTCGAACATCACTTCACTCTTCCCGAAGAGACAGTGACTATTGTCGAACTTGAAGGATCGTAGAGGACCGATCAATTGGACGAGCCACTGTTAACAAGTCCTTGAGTGATCAAAAACCGAACCCATAAATTGAGTGGACCCGAGCGCCACCCATCAAAGGTGAGGGAGAGTGTGAGGTGATTTCTAACCTTAACAATTCTTTGATCTTTGGCTTGTGCAGGTACCATGGCTGGAAACGAAGGCAAAGGCATTGAGAAGCCCGAAGTGTCGTTAGCCGATGTCATGGCTGCGATACAAGGCCTCAGTGCTCGAGTAGCTAACCTCGAGCAGGGAAGTGCATCCGTGGGCAGAAATGGGTCTGGTGCTGGAACGAGCGAATCCACACCGATGAAGCCAGATCTGTATGCTGAGCTTCTTCGACAACATCAGTTGACGAGTGAAGCAATTCGAAGAGAGCTTAACTTGGGCAATCCCCAAGCACAACAAAACTTGGGCAGTCCCCAAGTTGGAAATCAAAACTTGGGCATTCCCCGAGGAGAGAGGTTACCACTCCCAAGGAACCGAAGAGACCTTGGTGCTGTAACCGAAGAGGTTGATGAAGAGGAATTTCCCGAGGACGAGTATGAACATGAGCTGCCATTCGCTCAACGAAGGCAAGCTCACCGAGGTCGTGGAAATTTCCGAGGACGAGGCCGAGGCGCAAATTTTGGAAGAAATATTGAGCGTGAGGCTGATGATCGTGATAATGAGTATCCCGAACAGATTCGTGGTGCTCGAGACTCCAACTTGAACAATGTCAAGATCACTATTCCACCCTTCAAAGGAACTAGTGATCCCGATGAGTATCTTGAATGGAAGTTGAAAATGGGGCGCATCTTTGAAACCAATGAGATGACCGAGGAGAGAAAGGCTGCCCATGCCATTGCTTCGTTCGAAGCTTATGCATCTACTTGGTGGGAAGCTGACAAGAGGCATAGACGAAGGAATGACTATCCCGAAGTCACTACCTGGCCACAGTTGATGAGAGCAATGGATGCTAAGTATTTGAGTGCTAAGTACAGGCAAACTCAAATGCAAAAGCTATATGAGCTGAAACAAGGATCGAAGTCAGTTCAAGAGTACCATGATGAATTTGAAAAGGTTCGATTGAATCTTGACCTGACCGAAGACGAAGAACAAGCCATTATCCGGTTCAAGAATGGCTTGACCAGGGATGTGTCATCTCAGTTGAGACTCCACGTGTATCACACGTTGGAAGATTTGTTTGATGCTGCTACCGAAGCTGAAAAATTGGTGAAGGAAGAAAAAGCAAACCGGTATCGAGGAGTCACTACTTCTACTCCATTGAACCGAGGGAAAGAATGGAAAAGTCCTAACCAAGCAAGTGCCAACACTGTTGATGCAATATAAAATGGCCTAAACGACAACCATCAAAAGCCATGCTCGAGAGCACAACGGATACGAGTCAAGGCCTCTGGGAACAACTTGAAGATCGTGCATTGGAGCGCCAACGGATGGAGGAAACAGGGCAGGAAAACAGGCAGCCCAAAACAGGGCAAAACAGGGGAGCAATCTGGGAGCTCACTGCCTGAGGAAGAACAAGTGCTCTGCGCGATCGCGTCCATGTCTGCGCGATCGCGAAGAGGAATCCATTGCCCTGCGCGACAGCGTGTTATCTCGCGCGGTCGCGAGGAGTTGAAGGCCAGTTCGATCGATCTCTGCGCGACAGCGTCCAAGCAAGCGCGATCGCGATGCTTTGAAGAATGCCCAGCGCGATCGCGAGCCTTCCTGGCGCGATCGCGAAGAAGAACTTGAAAGCAGCGAGGCAGAATCAGTTTCAGGGCCATTTTTGTCCATTTGACATGTAAATGTATATATAGCTAGTTTTAGCTTCATTTCAGGTTTTTTAGTTTTGAGCTTGAATTGAATAGAGAGAAGAGAGAATTAGAGAAGAGGCCGAGCCCTTCTAGTCCGAAGCCCGAGGCTTCATGTATCTCGTTAACTTGGAACCTTTGGCGATCGACACCTAGTTGAGTCCATTGTAAGGTTCGAGTTTCACTTTCTCCCTTTTGGATTATTAATTCATGTCTTGAATTCATTAATCCGTTCTTTCTTCTCGTTTCTTGACTCCCCAATCCTTGTTTCCCCGATATCATTGATATCACCTATCGTGTTATTTATCGCTTCCGCCTTGTTTGTGTCGTTATTAGCTTCCGCGTATTTTGGGTTGCATCAGTTGGTATCAGAGCACGGCTAGGCTTCGTTCTTACGAATCCTCGGTCTTGTTCTTGTCGTTGTTGTGATTGTGTTGTTTGTTCTTGAAAATTGAAGAAAAACAAAAAAAAAAAAAATTGAAAAACTAGAAAAGTTGAAAAAAATTGGTGGAGCGGGTTGGATACGAATCCCCGAGTGTTAAAAAGTAGTGGGGTTTGTTCCTTGTTGTAATCCCGTCGTTTTGATACCTATATCTCGCGTTTTGGTGTTACGAATCAAAATTTCCAAAATCAAAATCCAAAAAATTTGAAAATTCTTGAAAACGCTTCAATCTTGAATCGAAGCTTGTTGTTGTTGTTTGGGGTTGAAAAACTATTGGGGATTGATGATATTAGTTGTATACACCTTTGGGTATCGTTGGTTTTGCGTTTCGGGTTGATATCGAGCCAAAGTTTTGGTCAAAATCGCCAAAAAACCCGTTTTTGAGCTGCTGTGAAATCGCAGAAATTAACCCTTCGCGATCGCGAAGAGCAATTTCGCGATAGCGAAGAACAAAATTATTTTTTGAAAAAATAACCCTTCGCGATCGCGTGCGTCTGGTCGCGATAGCGAAGAACAAAAAAAATTTCAGAATTCCAGTTTTGGGACAGAACGTTCGCAACGGCTTCCGAACAGTTTCCAAACATCTAAACTCCAATTGGACCATTAAATATGATGAGTTTGTAGATCACAAACAAAATTTCATCCGATTCCAAATCCGTTTGGTTCCGATTCGAGTCGAATCTTTTGTGTCCCGTTTTCTACCGTACCTCTTGGTTAGTGTTTTGAAGGTAATTGGCCTACTTGAAAGACACTAATCCTTTAGCGTATTAGGTATTCGTGCGTAGAGGAGATTAGAATTCAAAGAAGAGTCGTAGAACTCCTTTTGGCCTCAAGTGCGCACTTAAAATAGCCGTCCGTCCATCGAGTCTCATTAATTCCATTCCGAACTTTAACTTGGACATGCTAGTTGTGATTACCTTGGTTCCCAAGTTGATAAGGCCTCGCTCTTGAGTGTACAAATATTGAGTGATACACGTGAGGGAGTGACTTTTGGGAGGTTTTGTTCTTTGGTGATTGCAACAATGTCGGACAATGATGATGGAGTAGATTGTGGCTCATGTGGCGATGATGCGAGTTGTTATGACTCGTATGGTGATGATGGAGACTATGGCTCCTATGAGGGTGATGATGGCCATTGTTATGATGATGGAAGCCATGGCTCCTATGATGATGAAGCGGTTCACTATGATGATCGTGAGGCTGATGATGACTACGAAGCTTGTGATGAAGAATGTGACGATGCCTATGCTTCTAGTCAAGAAATCGAAGATGGTGACGCTTCAAGGTATGATGATCCTACTTACTCTTCTTGTGAAGAATTTGATATTGATGATGGTGACATAGGTAGAGTTGATGATGATGATGAACATAGGGGTTATTCTTATGCATCTTCTCCTAGTGTCGCTAATGGAGTACAAGGGAGTAGTGGAGGACCTTCCATTAGTATGGGAGGTGGTGGTGGTGGTGGTTGTTCCGTGGGAAGGAAGAAGCTTCCATCTTCTAGGTACGCTAAACGGCCTAATGCTTCTAATTCCCATGATGAGGTTGGTTTGGAAAATGGTGTTGCTTTTGCTACAAAGGGGTTGTATGCCGTGAGGGGCGTGGATGGTTGTATTAGGAGTAGTACTATGGGCTATGGAACCAAGGCAAGAGGCACTTATGGGTTCCATGGCGAGGTTCCTTCCTTGACTTCCAACAACATTTCTAATGTTGGGAGAGTGACGGGAAGTGGAGATTGTTCTAGTGGTGTTGCCACTAGTGGAGGGATAAGGAAGACCCAAGTTGTCGGAGTTGACACTTGTGGGCGTTCAAGTTCTCACTTGGATGCCAATTTACAAAACTTGGGTAGATGTAGGTTCGTTGTTGAGGTAGATGGTATTGGAGGATACTTGCTCAAGATTGGTGGTACCGATGCCAATTGTATTAGCACCTCTTTGGTTGATAGGCTTAGGATACCATGCCATAAGCTAGAGCATCCTTATGAGTATGATGGAGTGTGGGTTTCTAAGGAGGCTCGGGTACTCGTATCTCATAGGAACTATAAATGCTATGTGTGGTGTGATGTGTATCCCATGCGTCATATTGATGTGTGGATAGGTGACCGGTGGTTGGAGGGGAAGAGGGTGCAATATAGTGTGGTGAAGGGTGCATATCTTGTGGGCGTGGGGCAAAGAGTCTATGACTTTGTGCCTTACCGGGCGAAGAGCCGAGTGCCTACTAGTACCCCTTCTTTGGCTATGCAAAGGAGCAAGGATCGGGAACTTCATTCCATGGGCAACAATGTGCAAACAAGAAGTCCTACAATGACAAGAAGTGGTGGGACTAGTTCAAGTGAAGGGTTGATAAAAATCAACAAGGTGAACCAACCACAAGATGCAAAATCAAGTGGTTCACCAACAAAGAAGAAGGAGACCTCAAGTGATGAATCTCCAAGTCCTAGATTCCGGGTTGATGTAAAAAGTCCACCTACTCCGGCTATGGGCATTCTCGGGCCTCGTCCCAATTCGCCCGAATTTGAGAGACAAAAGATAGAGAGGAGTAAGGGAGCGACCGGTGACAACTTTCGAGTGGAAAAAGGAGAGGTTGTGATGAGTGATGTGAGTGGGTTGTCACCACCCGAATCTACACCCGACCTTGGAAAAAAAATGAGGGAAAAGAAAGAGGGAAAAAGAAAAATTGAGAGTGAGGGCACCCCTTATTCTAACCTTAACCCTTTATCTTTTTCTTCTATGTATTTGAGTTCTTGTGTAGGGATTCTTGGAGGCAAACCGATGGAGCCTCAACCATGTTCCGAGATGGAAAGACAAGGTGAAGGAGATGCCGAATGCGAGCTACAAGGTGGAGACGTTCATGACACTCCAAAGGTATGTGTTAGTTCTTCCTCCCTTGAGCATGATACTTCCTTGTCTTGTGATCTTGTTTGTAACAACTCTATGCTAGTTGATGATTTGCATGAGTATAATGTGTTTGCAACTAGTGTAGAGCCTTCGGGTCAACTTGTGTGTGAAATTGAACCACTAGTTGAGAGGATTGAAAAGCCACATCATGATGTGAGCTCGGTTTTCATTGAACCTCTCTTTAGTGAAAATGTTGAAGTTGACCTTTCTTGTGAACCTTGTTATGACGCCCCACCCATGTTTGATAGAGGAGAAGATGAATTGCATGATTATCCTATTCTTCCCTTTGATTGCTTATTTGCTAGTGGTGGTATCTTGTGTCGTAGTGAGGAAGGTTGTAACCTTGAGGAGTCTCTTGAGAATGAGATAGATCGACTTGTGTTCGATGACTCCTCAAGTGTGGATGTTGATACCTCTAGTTTGAGAACTTCACCTTTGTTTGCTTATGAACTCGAGAAGTGTGCCTATACTAATCCTTTGTATGAGAGCAACTTCAATGAAAATGGTGAATTGTATCAAGCTAGAGTCGAGTGTGAGTTTGGACCTCCATGGATTGGAATGCGTAACTCTATGGATAACCCATTGTTTGAGACCTCCCTTGGGAGTTTGTCTAGTGACGAGGGTTGTCTTGGAGGAGTATTTGGAGGTGAGGAGGAACCTCTTGGTGTGTGTAGGAATGCTCGTAAGAAGGGGAGTGGAGTATTTGATGTTAGTTGTCGCTTGAACTATCTTACTTACTCCCTTCCATATGTTGAGCGCACCTTGAGTGTTGAGCATGCCAAAGCCGATGTGTCACTTTGTGATAAAATTGATTTGAAGGCTTGGTGTGTTGATCATGGGCTTAGGGGTCGTGGAGGATTTAATTGCTACATGCATATCCTTGATCTCTTTGCTTGTTGTGATTATGAGTGCTTGTTCTTGTCGAGCCAAGAATTTGTTGTCTCTTTTGGGGACATATGCTTTTTAATTGGTATTGATGCTTGGCTCTATCACAAGAGTGTGTTTTCCACACTACTTGCACTTATTCTTGTTAAGCTAACCTACTTGTGAAGTAGGAAGTTTTGGTTGTGCTTGTTTTGATTGTAGGTTTTGATGGTTCGATTTCGAGGACGAAATCCTTTCAAGAAGGGGAGGATGATGCAATATAAAATGGCCTAAACGACAACCATCAAAAGCCATGCTCGAGAGCACAACGGATACGAGTCAAGGCCTCTGGGAACAACTTGAAGATCGTGCATTGGAGCGCCAACGGATGGAGGAAACAGGGCAGGAAAACAGGCAGCCCAAAACAGGGCAAAACAGGGGAGCAATCTGGGAGCTCACTGCCTGAGGAAGAACAAGTGCTCTGCGCGATCGCGTCCATGTCTGCGCGATCGCGAAGAGGAATCCATTGCCCTGCGCGACAGCGTGTTATCTCGCGCGGTCGCGAGGAGTTGAAGGCCAGTTCGATCGATCTCTGCGCGACAGCGTCCAAGCAAGCGCGATCGCGATGCTTTGAAGAATGCCCAGCGCGATCGCGAGCCTTCCTGGCTCGATCGCGAAGAAGAACTTGAAAGCAGCGAGGCAGAATCAGTTTCAGGGCCATTTTTGTCCATTTGACATGTAAATGTATATATAGCTAGTTTTAGCTTCATTTCAGGTTTTTTAGTTTTGAGCTTGAATTGAATAGAGAGAAGAGAGAATTAGAGAAGAGGCCGAGCCCTTCTAGTCCGAAGCCCGAGGCTTCATGTATCTCGTTAACTTGGAACCTATGGCGATCGACACCTAGTTGAGTCCATTGTAAGGTTCGAGTTTCACTTTCTCACTTTTGGATTATTAATTCATGTCTTGAATTCATTAATCCGTTCTTTCTTCTCGTTTCTTGACTCCCCAATCCTTGTTTCCCCGATATCATTGATATCACCTATCGTGTTATTTATCGCTTCCGCCTTGTTTGTGTCGTTATTAGCTTCCGCGTATTTTGGGTTGCATCAACTGTTCGAGAATCGAAGAGACCCTTCGAGAAAGGTGTGACCGTTAACCAACCAAGAGAAGTGGGAGGTAAAGTTCAACTAAACTCTCCTAGTGCTTCAAGTATTCAGTGTCATAAATGCAGAGGTTATGGTCACATGGCAAAAGAGTGTCCAACTCGCAAAGCTATGCTTCTGCTCGAAGATGGAACCGTCCATGAGCAAGCGAGTGACACCGAGGAGGAATTAACCGAGGAGATTGACCGAGCTGAAGGTGATGATGATCATGAGGCTGCCGAAGCTGATCATCCGGAAATGTTTCTTGTGGTTCGAAGGAATTTGAGCTGCATGACTCTTGAAGAAGAGGACAACCAAAGAGAAAACCTCTTTCATGCCCGATGTCGAGTAAGGGGAAAGGTGTGTTCGATGATTATTGATTCTGGTAGTTGTGCCAATGTAGTGAGCCAAACTTTGGTTTCACAAATCGGATTACCAACGATGAAGCATCCCCACCCCTACAAATTACAATGGCTGAATGAGTGTGGAGAATTGAGAGTTGTCAAACAAGTGTGGATCAAGTTTAGAATCGGCGAGTATCAAGATGAAATGGTATTCGATGTGGTGCCGATGCAAGCTTGTCATTTGTTATTGGGTCGACCATGGCAATATGACCGAACAGCTGTTCACAACGGCAGATCCAACACTTACACCGTGAAGCTTGATGGAAAGAGTTTCATCCTCAAACCATTGTCTCCAAAGCAAGTCTCCGAGGACTATAAACGAATGAAAGAACTGAAAGAAGCGGCCAAAGCCAAGCTTCCGATGGGAGCAAAATTGGGAGCCGATGAGACAAACTCACCAACCGAGGAGAAAGGAATTTGTGCAATCATGCAACCCGGTGAGATCTTACGAGGCAACGACCACGGTCAGATGATGATTTGCCTCGTGCACAAGGGTATCTTTCTAAACCCTAATGAAGATTTTTCTAATGATAACCCATTGCCTTTGTCTGTTCGAAGAGTTTTGCAGGACTTCGAGGACATGTTTCCCGAGGAAATGCCAGGTGGATTGCCTCCGTTAAGAGGAATCGAGCACCAAATTGACTTCGTGCCGGGATCTCAAATCCCCAACAAACCTGCATACCGGTGTAATCCCGAAGACACCAAAGAGCTCCAAAGGCAGGTTGATGAATTGTTGAACAAGGGCCTCGTTCGAGAGAGCTTAAGTCCTTGTGCCGTTCCAGTTATCCTTGTCCCGAAGAAGGATGGAACATGGCGAATGTGCGTTGACTGTAGAGCAGTCAACAAGATAACGGTAAAGTATCGTCATCCTATCCCTCGATTAGATGACATGCTAGATGAATTGAGTGGTTCTTCATGCTTTTCAAAGATTGACCTCAGGTCCGGTTACCACCAGATCCGAATGAAACCCGGTGACGAGTGGAAAACCGCATTCAAGACCAAATTCGGTCTCTATGAATGGTTGGTAATGCCATTTGGCTTATCCAACGCCCCGAGCACGTTCATGCGATTGATGAACCACGTGCTCAAACCGTTCATAAACAAGTTCGTTGTCGTTTATTTCGATGACATACTTGTTTACAGTCGAACCATGGATGAACATGTCGAACACCTAAGGCTTGTGCTTGAAAAGCTTCGAGAAGAAAAGTTGTATGCCAACTTCAAGAAGTGCGCCTTCGGTGTCGATCGTGTAGTCTTTCTTGGATTTGTAGTCAGTGCTAATAGTTTCGAAGTCGACGAATCAAAAGTCGAAGCCATCAAAGATTGGCCAACTCCAACCTCGGTATCACAAGTTCGTAGCTTCCATGGGTTAGCTAGCTTTTACCGAAGGTTTGTTCGTGACTTTAGCACCGTGGCAGCTCCTCTAACCGAGCTGGTTAAGAAAGACAATCCATTTGTGTGGGGGGAGTCCCAAGAAAGGGCTTTCCAAGAGTTGAAACGGAGGCTTTGTTCTGCCCCGTTGTTGCAACTCCCTGACTTCGGCAAAGCATTCGAAGTCGAGTGTGATGCGTCTGGAGTTGGGATCGGAGGAGTGCTGATGCAAGAATCGAAGCCGATCGCTTACTTTAGCGAAAAGCTTAAGGGTGCAACTTTGAATTATTCGACCTATGATAAAGAGTTGTATGCCCTCGTTCGAGCACTCGCCCATTGGCAGCATTATTTGTGGCCTCGAGAATTTGTGATCAAAAGCGATCATGAGTCCTTGAAGCATCTCCGAGGACAGGAGAAATTGAACCGAAGACATGCCAAGTGGGTTGAATTCATTGAGAGCTTTCCCTATGTAATTCATTACAAAAAGGGAAAAGACAATGTTGTGGCCGATGCGCTATCAAGGAAATTTGCTTTAGCGACCACTCTCGCCTCTAGGCTCATGGGATTTGAAAGCATCAAATCGATGTACGAAGACGATCCCAAGCTAAAATGTGTTCGAGACGCAATTTTAAGTGGCCGAAGAGTTGAGAAATATCAGTGGCACGATGGCTACCTCTTCAAGAATGGGAGGGTTTGTGTGCCAGTGTCATCGTGGAGAGAGCTCTTGGTACGAGAAGCTCACTCCGGTGGACTGATGGGACACTTCGGTGTCGACAAAACTCTTGGTATCTTGACCGAGCAGTTCCATTGGCCCAAAATGCGACGAGATGTGGAAAAGCTTTGCAACGCTTGTCTCGTTTGCAAGAAAGCTAAATCGAAGTCCAACCCTCATGGTTTGTACACCCCGTTACCTGTGCCTGATCGACCTTGGGTTGATATATCCATGGACTTTGTCTTGGGGTTACCGAGGTCAGGGGGAGGACATGATAGCATCTTCGTTGTGGTCGATCGATTTTCGAAAATGGCTCACTTTATTCCTTGCAAGAAGTGTGACGATGCCCAGCATGTAGCTACATTATTTATTTCCAATGTGTTGAAATTGCATGGTGTCCCTCGTACTATTGTGAGTGATCGAGACACGAAATTCTTGAGTCATTTTTGGAAGTGTCTATGGGGTGCCCTCGGCACCAAACTACTTTTCTCGACGTCTCACCATCCTCAGACTGATGGACAGACCGAAGTAGTTAACCGAACCTTGGGTTCTTTGCTTCGGGCAATGACCAAAGGCAAGGTTGGAAACTGGGCTGATCGTTTGCCCATGATGGAGTTTGCATACAATCGAACGGTGCATCGAATGATTAACATGACCCCGTTCGAGTGTGTGTACGGATTTAACCCTTTAATTCCACTTGATCTAACCCCATTGCCTCGAGATGTTGTTATCGACTTTGCAGGTACTCACCGAGCCAAAGCTCTGCTCGAGTTGCATGCGAAGGTGAAGAAGAACCTCGAGGACGCCTATGCAAAGGTTGCTTTAAAGAAAAACAAGGGGCGTAAAAAGTTGGAGTTAAAGAAGGGTGATTGGGTTTGGGTTCACTTCCGAAAGGAACGTTTCCCGAACCTAAGGAAAGGAAAATTGGCTCCTCGAGGGGATGGTCCATTTCAAGTGCTGAGCAAAATAAACAACAATGCTTATGTCATCGACCTCCCAGGTGAGTATAATGTGTCCAACACCTTCAATGTTACTGATTTGACTCCTTGTGTTGTAGGCCAAACATCAGCAGCAGAGGATGACTCGATTTCGAGGACGAAATCCTCTCAAGAAGGGGAGGATGATGCAGCCCGAAGTGCTGATCAACCGAAGGCAGTGACTGATGAACCGAGGAGGCCAATTACCCGAAGTCAAGCTAAGCTGCTCCATGACATGCACGTCCAGTTGGCTACGATGGGAAGAAGCATGTGTTCGGAAGAGGAATTGCCAAGTGATGAAACCAAGGGCTACATCTTTAAGTCTGAGCCCGATGACAAAGTTCCCGAACAGCAGCTCTTGACCCCGGGCAGCGCAGAGCCGAACACAACATCTTGTGTTCGAAGCCAAGTCAGCGCCCGATGACAAATGTGTTCGAGCAGGCAATAGAGAACCGAAGCCAGGCTCACCGAAGTCAAGAACCGAAGCCAGGCTCACCGAAGTCAAGGATGCCGAGCATATTTAGACTCAGCCCTGCGTGGCTTATTTCTATTGGTCATCTGTGACCTATTTACTAGTTTACCCTTAGTATTTCCTATATAAACCTTATTCCTTTACATTGTAGGAGTTTGTTTTGGATATTGATGAATTGAATGAAAGTGCCGAGCACATTTTTTCTTGTCTCCGTCGTGAGCAAAACCCCGGTGAGGGCTTTTAAGGATTTGTGGCTTTCGGTTAGTCCGATTGAACATTCCTCTTGATCATTCAGTTTGCAAGAGGCAATGTTCTCTTGAGGATTGTTGCATAGTTAGGGTGATTCTTGTCTCCCTTTTGATCGAGCTTTGGGACAGGTTCCCCTCTGTTCTTTCGAAAGAAGCAAGTTTTGTCTTGCTTTTATCTTCTTCTTTACTTGTTCTTGTTCCGCGTTGTGCTAAGCAACCCCTTCGGAAATTGCATTGCACCACAAAGTTATCTCCATAACCACCATAATCTCTCCTAGCATTCCCGCCAACATACCCTATGGGTGGCCCTCGACCTTGGCCTCTACCCCTATCCACATTGCGACCCCTAAATGGAAAGTGAGCACCATACCCACCATCACCATAATCATCCTCCTCCCCTTCTTGAGCTTGTGCAACTTGCTCAAAAGGTTGAACATTTCGGATCGGTCCGGGAAGTGGAGCATTCCTTTGGGGATTGCCCATAAGGTTAGGAATGGTCACTCGTTGGGTATTGCCCAACAATTGGTCAATTCGATCACGATCCTCCCTTACCCGTTGTTGGCGATTGAGCAACTCAACAACTTGTTCCGGGGTAAAGGTCGGGCTACTTGGGCCCTCAACACCATCAACTTGGGCACTCGGTGCCCCCTTCTCAACTTGGACACTCGGGGTCCCCTTTTCCGACTGCTCATTGGAAGTCCCTTGCTCAACTAGGGCACTTGAAGCACCCTTTTCAAGAGACTCAATCCTTTGGTTCATGAGGTCCATCTTGGCAAGAAGGTTAGCCAAGGCCTCCTTTATGAAATCTTGTCCTTCGTTGGACATTGTACCTGCAACAATCAAAAACAAGAAAAGAGATTAGAGTAAAAGTCCTCACTCACTCCCTCACTTTTGTTTGTCGCTCGGGTTCACTCAAGTTGGGGTTAGGTTCACACAAGCTTGAGATCAATGGCCTCCTCGTAGTTGCGCAACCTCCTCAATGATCAAACCAAAATACAAGAACCAAATGCTCTTCGGGAAGAGTGGATTCAATGGGACTCGATAAACGCTAAGCTATTTGGTGCGCACTTGAACCAAACAATTAACTACGAATCTTCTTTGAATTCTACTCTCCTTTTAGGCACGAGGATCCTATTCGCACAATGGATTAGTACTAATTAGGTAGAAGTGTTACCCTCAAAGTACTAACCGGAAGTGACGCGATCAAATGTCCAAAGATCGAATCGTCACCAAACGGATTCGGAATTGGGTGAATTTTGGTTTGTGATCTAGGAACTCACCATATTTGATGATGGTATGGGAGTTTTGGTGGTTGGAAACTGTTACGATAGCTTTGCGAACATTCTGTCCAACTTCAGGAAATTCTGGAAATTGGTACACTTCGCGATCGCGTGCAGAGGGGCGCGATCGCGATGAACAAAAACTCAGAATTGGCGCGACAGCGCGAGACCTTGCGCGATCGCGCAGGTTTGTTCAGCTGAACCAGAAACTCGACAGAAAACTGCAGATTTTGGCACACAAACAACCCAACTTCAATTTGTTTCAGTTTTTCAAGCTTCCACAAGGGTTTTCAACTGTAGTAAACACTTCCCAATGGTTTTAACAAACAAACAACCATCAAACAACTTGTTTTCAATGAATTTTTGTCAAGTTCTTCAAATGTTCAAACCTTCAAGAACTCAAAATTTCGATTTTCACTCCAACACTCCAAATGACGTTATGATGGTATCAAAACAACGGGAAAACTATAGTGAACAATCCCCGATACCAAACATCCACAAAATCATAACATCAAACAAATTTTGGCAAATTTTGCAAAATATCCACTTAGGGTTCAAATTTTCCCAAACTTTGATTTTCAATTCCAAAACGTGTTTTGTTGGTTCCCAATTGTCGGGATTACATAAACGATCAATCCCCGATAATTAACACCAATAAAATCGTAACAACAAGCGATTTCCTTCAAATTTTTGGGTTTTCAAGTTTTTGAATTTTTTTCTTCTTTTTCAATATAACAAGAACAAGAACACGAAAATAAACACGAAACAAAGATGACAAGCACGAAGAGTAGGACGAGGGTTCGTAAGGACGTAACCCTAGCCTTGCTCTGATACCAACTGATAAGGGGCAAACCCACGAAAGCGATAAAATGATAAAAGCGAGACGAGACTTACACTAAAGTCGAGTAGCAACGAAGAACTAGTTCCGTTACACCCCGAACGATTGGAAAGAATCACCTAACACTATGCAACTATCCTCAAGAGTCACGCGGCTCGAGCAAATAGAATGATCAGAGACGGATTGAAGAGCAACTTGGATTCATCCAATTGATTCAAGCCAAAATGTTTACAAGGTTCAAGAGCAATGCTCATTAATGTGTTTTGTGATCAAAGTAATGTAAGTGCAATAAATGAAAGAGGGGTGTTATAAATACACCCCTTTACAAGGTTTTCCTAGCTACTGGTCCGAGTCTGCTCAAGTGTTCATCGCGATCGCGCATGATTATATGCGATCGCGAGGCACACTTAAAACTGAGTAGCGCGATCGCGCGAGACACGGCGCTATCGCGAAGACAAAAGAAATACTCTTCGCGATCGCGAAGGTGGGGCACGCGATCGCGAAGAACAAAAGTCCAGCTTCAGGCAGTAGCTCAGCAGATGTTCCCCTGTTTTGCTCTGTTTTGTTCCCCTGCTGCCTGCACAGTTTCCTGCCCTGTTTCAACGTTGAGTGAGCTCCAATGCATTGTCTTCAAGTCTTCTCCCGAGCTCATGTCGTCCATGCCCTTCCGGATCAAGTGCAAGTGAGCATCATGAAGTGTTTGGGCTTGGCTTCTCGTAAAGGGCCTTGTGGTGGTTTGCCCCGCATCAGGTGTAGATTCGGGTGGTGACATCCCACTCACATCACTCAACACATCCTCTCCTTTTTCCACTCGAGGAATGTCACCGGTCACTCCCTTACTCCTCTCTATCTTTTGTCTCTCAAATTCGGGCGAATTGGGACGAGGCCCGAGAATGCCCATAGCCGGAGTAGGTGGACTTTTTACATCAACCCGGAATCTAGGACTTGGAGACTCATCACTTGAGGTCTCCTTCTTCTTCATTGGTGAACCACTTGGTTTTGCAACTTGCGGTTTTGGGTTCACCTTGTTGATGTCTATCAACCCTTTTCTAGCACTTGTCCCACCATTGCTTGTGTTCGTAGGACTTCTTGTTTGCACCCTTTCAACCATGGAATGAAGTTCTTGCTCTGATGCAGGGCAAAACTACGCGGAAGCTAACTAAACGATATTCAAGCGGAAGCAATTAAAGATAACAAGAAGTCAAGATTGGGAAGGCAAGAATTTAGAAGAAAGAATCGAATTCAATTCATTAACGTTAATTGAATTCAAGAGGGAGAAGGGAAACTTGAACCTTACAATGGAATCTAACTAGATGTCGATCTCCATGGGTTCCAAGTCGAGACATACACGAGCCTCGGGCTCAAACAAGAAGGGCTCGGCCTCTTCAATGTTCTCTCTCAAGATTCTATCTTCAACAATACGATAAACGAGCGGAAGCAAGTAAATGTGATAACGTGATATCAAAGATATCGAGAAATTTAAGACTAGGAAGACAAGAATTAGAAGAAAGAACGGATAAACAATTCAAACAAGAATTTAATTATCCAAGGAAGAAAGTGAAACTCGAACCTTACAAGGAATTCACACTAGCGATGAATCTCCATAGGTTCCAAGTCAACGAGATACATGAAGCCTCGGGCTTCAACAAGAAAGGCTCGGCCTTCTCTCAATTCTCTCTTCTCTCAATTCTATGTTCAATGATAGCTAATGAGAAATGAAGACTAAGTGTTCTATTTATAGTCTTTCACAAGACTAGGTGAAATGTCTAAAATGCCCCTAAAGCTAATTAATACATACAAGCCACTTAAGGGCAAAATAGGAAGTTCAATGCCAAAATTAGTAGTCTTCAGCGTGCTAGGCGGGGCGCCTAGGCCTAGGCGGGGCGCCTGGAACTTAGGCAGTGGGCTGGGGAACTTGTGGCCAGGCTGGGCGCCTGGTGGCCAGGCGGGGCGCCTGGGTGGCCGGGCGGGGCGCCTGAGTGGCTGGGCGCCTGGCCGGGCGGGCCGCCTGGGTGGCCGGCCGGGGCGCCTGGCTGCCTAGGCAGTGAGCCCTCTAGGCGGGGCGCCTGGGCTAGGCGGGGCGCCTGGCTGTGCTGGGCGTCCCTCCTCCTCCTTGGGCGTGTAGCGTTGAGCCGAAATCATCCGAAACACTTCCCAAGCCTCTTGACTTCGATTCCTTGCATCCTTAAAGCTTGGCACACGTTGAAAAGTGTCTTGTCTCGATTTGCCCCGCATCATCCTCCCCTTCTTGAAGAGATTTCGTCCGCGAAATCAATCCATCAAGCCTACGTCCAAAGACAAATTCAAACAAAAACTTTCTACTCCGAGAGTAGGTTAGTGCTCAATAGTGTGGGAAAACACACTCTTGTGATAGAGCCAAGCGTCAATAACAATTAAGAAGTTCATGCCTCCCAAGGAGACAACACGTACTTGACTCGACAAGAAATTGCACCCAACACAATGACAAGCAAAGAAATCAATAGAGCATGGAACATGCAAGATGTAGCAATCAATTCCCCTATGATCTCTAAGCTTACTACCAACACACCAAGCCTTCAAATCAATTTTACCACATTGTGACACATTGGCTTTGGCATGCCCAACACTCAAGGTGTGCTCAACATATGGGATGGAGTAAGTAAAGTAGTTCAATTCACAACTAACATCGACTACTCCACTCCCCTTCTTAAGAGCATTCTTACACACACCGAGAGGTACCTCCTCACCTCCCAAATCAACCCCAAGACAATCCTCCTTATTGGACAAGCTCCAAAGGAAGGTCTCCAAAATAGGTCCTTCATCATTATAGTCCACACAACGAAGGCTAGGACTACTAGAAGATAGGTCATCACGACCATTACCAAGACCACTCTCCTCACTCGGAGTTCCAAATGTTGGATCATCCATAGAGCCTAACTTGACAAACCATGGAGGTTCGACTCTACGACCGACCCTAGTCCGATACAATTCACCACCACAAATGAGATTGCCTTCAAACATTAGAAATGTAAAAGCATGTACCTCGAATTCATGGTTACACAAAAACATAGAATCAAGACTAGGTCCTTCACTCTCACTCGAGGAGTCATCGAACATAAATCGATCCATCTCACACACGAGAGACTCCTCAAGGTCACATCCATCCTCACTACGACACAAGGAACCACCACTATCAATTAAGCAATCAAAGGGAAGAATAAGATTATCATGCAATTCATCTTCTCCTTTATCAAATATAGGTGGGGTGTCATAACAAGGTTCACAAACAAGGTCAACTTCATTATTTTCACTAAAGGGAGGTTCGATTAAAACCGAGCTCACATCATGATGTGGCTTTTCAACCCTCTCAACTAGTGGTTCATTGGCACACACAAGTTGACCCAAAGGCTCTACACTAGTTGCAAACACATTGTAATCATACATATCATCAACTAGTGTGGAGTTATCACATACACTAACACAAGACAAGGAAGTAATAGGCTCATGGGAAGAAGAACTAACACATACCTTTGAAGTGTCAAGAACGTCTCCACCTTGTAGCTCACATTCGGCATCTCCTTCACCTTGTCTTTCCATCACGGAACATGGTTGAGGCTCCATCGGTTTGCCTCCAAGAATACCTACACAAGTGTTCACACAAGTAGAAGAAAAAGACAAAGGGTTAAGGTTAGAATAAGGGGTGTCCTCACTCTTTTTTCCCTCTTTCTTTTCCCTCATTTTTCTTTCAAGGCTAGGTGTAGATTCGGGTGGTGACATCCCGCTCACATCACTCAACACATCCTCTCCTTTTTCCACTCGAGGAATGTCACCGGTCGCTCCCTTACTCCTCTCTATCTTTTGTCTCTCAAATTCGGGCGAATTGGGACGAGGCCCAAGAATACCCATAGCCGGAGTAGGTGGACTTTTCACGTCAACCCGTAATCTAGGACTAGGAGACTCATCACTTGATGTCTCCTTTTTCTTTGTTGGTGAACCACTCGGAATTGGAACTTGTGGTTTTGGGTTCACCTTGTTGATGTCTATCAACCCTTTTCTAGCACATGTCCCACCATTGCTTGTGTTTGTAGGACTTCTTGTTTGCACATTGTCAACCATGGAATGAAGTTCTTGCTCCTTGCTCCTTTGCCTAGCCAAAGTAGGCGCGCTAGTAGGCACTTGGCTCTTCGCCCGGTAAGGCACAAAGTCATAAACTCTTTGCCCTATGCCCACAAGATACGCATCCTTCACCACACTATATTGCACCCTCTTCCCCTCCAACCACGGCTCACCTATCCACACATCAATATGACGCATGGGATACACGTCACACCACACATAGCATTTATAACTCCCATGAGATATGAGTACCCGAGCCTCCTTAGAAACCCACACTCCCTCATACTCATAAGGATGCTCTAGCTTGTGGCATGGTATCCTAAGCCTGTCAACCAACGAGGTGCTAATACAATTGGCATCGGTATCACCAATCTTGAGCAAGTATCCTCCAATACCATCTACCCCAACAACGAACCTACGTCTACCCAAGTTTTGTAGATTGGCATCCAAGTGAGAACTTGAATGCCCACAAGTGTCAACTCCGACGACTTGGGTCTTCCTTATCCCTCCACTAGTGGCAACACCACTAGAACAATCTCCACTCCCCGTCACTCTCCCAACATTAGCAATGTTGTTGGAAGTCAAGGAAGGAACCTCGCCATGGAACCCATAAGTGCCTCTCGCCTTGGTCCCATAGCCCATAGCACTACTCCTACTACAACCATCCACGCCCCTCACGGCATACATCCCCTTTGTAGCAAAAGCAACACCATCTATCATACCACCCTCCACATGGAAATTAGAAGCATTAGGCCGCTTAGCGTACCTAGAAGATGCAAGCTTCTTCTTTCCCATGGAACAACCACCACCACCTCCCATACTAATGGAAGGTCCTCTACTACTCCCTTGTACACCGTTAGCAACACTAAGTGAAGATGCATAAAAATAACCCCTATGTTCATCATCATCATCAACTCTACCTATGTCACCATCATCAATATCAAATTCTTCACAAGAAGAGTAAGTAGGATCATCATACCTTGAAGCGTCACCATCTTCGTATTCTTGACTTGAAGCATTAGATTCATCAAATTCATCATCACAAGCTTCATAGTCTTCTTCAACCTCACGATCATCATAGTGAACCGCTTCATCATCATAGGAGCCATAGTCCCCCGAGTCATCATAGCAAGACCCATCATCACCATCGTAGGAACCATAGTCTCCCTCGTCTCCACATGAGCCATAACCTCCACATTCACTATCCGACATAGTTGCAACACCAAAAGATCAAAACATCCCGAAAGTCACTCCCTCACGTGTATCACTCAATTTATGAACACTCAAGAGCGAGGCCTTTACAACTTGGGAACCAAGGTGATCACAACTAGTATGTCCAAGTTAAAGTTCGGAGTGGAATTAATGAGACTCGATGTACGGACGGCTATTTAAAGTGCGCACTTGAGGCCAAAAGGAGTTCTACGACTCTTCTTTGAATTCTAATCTCCTCTACGCACGAGTGTCCTAATACGCTCAAGGATTAGTGTCAATGGAGTAGGCCAATTACCCTAGAAACACTAACCAAGAAGTTAGGAAACAAACGGAACACAAAAAACTACAAAAAGAAGTGAACCGGACAAAACTGGGTGCCAGGCGGGGCGCCTGGGTGCTAGGCGGGGCGCCTGGACACTTTCAGCAGCCTAGGCAGTAGCCAATCTAGGCGGGGCGCCTGGATCTAGGCGGGGCGCCTAGGCCTGTTCGACAGCTTTTTCCGAAAACGGGTTTTTGGTGATTTTGGCCAAATTTTTGGTTCGATTTCAACCCGATACACAAAATCAATGATACCCAAAGGTGTATACAACTATATTAACCAATCCCCAATGGTTTTCAACTCCAAACAAACAACAACAAGCGTCGATTCAAGATTGAAGCGTTTTCAAGAATTTTCAAACTTTTTGGATTTTGATTTTGGAAATTTTGATTCGTAACACCAAATTGTGATATATGGGTATCAAAACGACGGGAATACAATAAGGAACAAACCCCAATACTTTTTAACGCTTGGGAATTCGATTCCAACCCGATCTACCAAATTTTCTTGAGCTTTCTAGTTTTTTTCAATTTTTTTGTTTTTCTTCAAATTTTCAAGAACAATCACAACAACAACAATGATACTAACATATGGAACAAGGAACGGGGTTTGTAGGAACATAACCCGAGCCTTGCTCTGATACCAACTGATGCAGGGCAAAACTACGCGGAAGCTAACTAAACGATATTCAAGCGGAAGCAATTAAAGATAACAAGAAGTCAAGATTGGGAAGGCAAGAATTTAGAAGAAAGAATCGAATTCAATTCATTAACGTTAATTGAATTCAAGAGGGAGAAGGGAAACTTGAACCTTACAATGGAATCTAACTAGATGTCGATCTCCATGGGTTCCAAGTCGAGACATACACGAGCCTCGGGCTCAAACAAGAAGGGCTCGGCCTCTTCAATGTTCTCTCTCAAGATTCTATCTTCAACAATACGATAAACGAGCGGAAGCAAGTAAATGTGATAACGTGATATCAAAGATATCGAGAAATTTAAGACTAGGAAGACAAGAATTAGAAGAAAGAACGGATAAACAATTCAAACAAGAATTTAATTATCCAAGGAAGAAAGTGAAACTCGAACCTTACAAGGAATTCACACTAGCGATGAATCTCCATAGGTTCCAAGTCAACGAGATACATGAAGCCTCGGGCTTCAACAAGAAAGGCTCGGCCTTCTCTCAATTCTCTCTTCTCTCAATTCTATGTTCAATGATAGCTAATGAGAAATGAAGACTAAGTGTTCTATTTATAGTCTTTCACAAGACTAGGTGAAATGTCTAAAATGCCCCTAAAGCTAATTAATACATACAAGCCACTTAAGGGCAAAATAGGAAGTTCAATGCCAAAATTAGTAGTCTTCAGCGTGCTAGGCGGGGGGGCGCCTAGGCCTAGGCGGGGCGCCTGGAACTTAGGCAGTGGGCTGGGGAACTTGTGGCCAGGCTGGGCGCCTGGTGGCCAGGCGGGGCGCCTGGGTGGCCGGGCGGGGCGCCTGAGTGGCTGGGCGCCTGGCCGGGCGGGCCGCCTGGGTGGCCGGCCGGGGCGCCTGGCTGCCTAGGCAGTGAGCCCTCTAGGCGGGGCGCCTGGGCTAGGCGGGGCGCCTGGCTGTGCTGGGCGTCCCTCCTCCTCCTTGGGCGTGTAGCGTTGAGCCGAAATCATCCGAAACACTTCCCAAGCCTCTTGACTTCGATTCCTTGCATCCTTAAAGCTTGGCACACGTTGAAAAGTGTCTTGTCTCGATTTGCCCCGCATCATGCTCCTTGCTCCTTTGCATAGCTAAGGAAGGTCTACTAGTAGGCACTTGGCTCTTCGCCCGGTAAGGCACAAAGTCATAAACTCTTTGCCCTACGCCCACAAGATACGCATCCTTCGCCACACTATATCGCACCCTCTTCCCCTCCAACCACGGCTCACCTATCCACACATCAACATGACGCATGGGATACACATCACACCACACATAGCATTTATAATTCCTATGAGATATGAGTACCCGAGCCTCCTTAGAAACCCACACTCCATCATACTCATAAGGATGCTCTAGTTTATGGCATGGTATCCTAAGCCTATCAACCAAAGAGGTGCTAATACAATTGGCATCGGTATCACCAATCTTGAGCAAGTATCCTCCAATACCATCTACCTCAACAACGAACCTTCTCCTACCCAAGTTTTCTAGATTTGCATCCAAGTGAGAACTTGAATACCCACAAGTGTCAACTCCGACAACTTGGGTCTTCCTTATTCCTCCACTAGTGGCAACACCACTACTATTTATGCCGGGCAAATTGGCCTCAACGACAACCATCAAGAACCAAGCTTGAAGAGCACAAAGGTTGCAAGTCAAGGCCTTCGGATGAGGGTTCGGGAGTGATTTGAAGCCATGGACTTGAGCACGCTTGAGGGAGGACCGACTACGGACCAAGGGGGAACACTTAGAGTCCATTTGGAGCCGTATCCATACCTCCCAGGAAGAGGCGGAGCGCCTCCCCAAAGAGGCGGACCGCCCAGCAAAAGTCCAGAGAGCAACACAGTAAGAGGCGGCCGCCCCAAGACCTTAGGCGGACCGCCCCTCACTGAAGGGTGCTGAGGCGGAGCGCCTCCCCTTCCTAGGCGGAGCGCCTCCCTCTGTTGGCCTGCACGGGATTTTGTGTGTTTTTCCTATTTTGCCCTTAAGTGACCTTGTATGTCTTATTTCACTTTGGGGGCATTTTAGTCATTACGCAAGGGGTTAGGAAAGACTATAAATACATCCCTTAGCCATTTATTTCATTAGTTAGATGGTATGAACATTTGAGAAGAGAGAATTAGAGAAGGCCGAGCCTTTCTAGTCCGAAGCCCGAGGCTTCATGAATCTTGTACGACTTGGAATCTATGGAGATTCACCACTAGCGTGAATTCCTTGTAAGGTTCGAGTTTCATTTCTCCCTTCATGGATTATTAATTCATGTCTTGAATTCATTAATCCGTTCTTTCTTCTCGTTTCTTGACTCCCCAATCCTTGTTTCCCGATATCTTTGATATCATCTAACTTGTGTTTTATCGCTTCCGCATAGTTTATATCGTTGTTTAGCTTCCGCTAGTTTTGCCCTGCATCAGTTGGTATCAGAGCACGGATCGGGTTATGTTCATACAAACCCCCGTTCCTTGTTCATTGTGTTAGTTTATCATTGTTCTTGTTGTTGTTCTTGAAAAATTTGAAGAAAACAAAAAAATAGAAAAACTTGAAAATTTCACAAAATTTGGTGGAACTTGTTGGATTGGGACACCCATACATTAAAAACCATTGGGGTTTGTTCCTTATAGTATTCCCGTTGTTTTGGTACCCATATATCACGTTTTGGTGTTACGAATCAAAATTTCGAAAATCAAAATCTCAAAAGTTTGAAAATTTCTTGAAAACGCTTCAATCTTGATCCGAAGCTTGTTGTTGTTTGTTGGAGGTTTAAAACCATTGGGGATTGATTATAATAGTTGTATACACCTTTGGGTATCATTAATTTTGTGTTTCGGGTCGAAAAAGTTGGATTTTTGGGTGTGAAACGAGCAAAATCGCGTTTCGCAAAGTTGCAGGAAATTGCCCTAGGCGGAGCGCCTCAATCCTGAGGCGGAGCGCCTCCCTCTGGGCTGCTCTCTGGATTTTCCTGAGGCAGAGCGCCTCTTTTCTGAGGCGGAGCGCCTCTTTTGCTGAAGGGTTTCCGGGTAGTTTTTGCGCAGGTTTTCACTTGTTATTCGCCCACGGGCTTCTTGGTTAGTGTTTCTAAGGTAATTGTCCTACTTTATTAACACTAACTACCTAGCGTATTAGGACACTCGTGCGTAGAGGAGACTAGAATTCAAAGAAGAGTCGTAGATTTTTCTTTGGCCTCAAGTGCGCACTTTAAATAACCGCCCGTCCATTGAGTCTCATTAACTCCATTCCGAACTTTAACTTGGACATGCTAGTTGTGATCACCTTGGTTCCCAAGTTTTAAAGGCCTCGCTCTTGAGTGTTCATAAATTGAGTGATACACGTAAGGGAGTGACTTTTGGGAGGTTATGTGCTTTGGTGTTGCAACGATGTCGGATGTTGATTGTGGAGATTATGGCTCGTGTGGGGACTATAGTAGTGGTGTTGCCACTAGTGGAGGGATAAGGAAGACCCAAGTTGTCGGTGTTGAGATTCATGGGCGTTCAAGTTCTCACTTGGATGCCACGTTACAACACTTGGGTAGGAGAAGGTTTGTTGTTGAGGTAAATGGTATTGGAGGTTACTTGCTCAAAATTGATGAGACCGATGCCAATTGTATTAGCGCCTCTTTGGTTGAAAAATTGAGGATACCATGCCGTAGGCTAGAGGATCCTTATGAGTATGAGGGAGTGTGGGTTTCCAAAGAAGCTCGGGTACTTCTATCTCATAGGAATTATAGATGCTATGTATGGTGTGATCTGTATCCAATGCAACATGTTGATGTTTGGCTAGGTGAGCCGTGGTTGCAAGGTAAGAGGATGCAATATAGTGTGATGAAGGATGCGTATCTTGTGGGCATAGGGCAAAGGGTCTATGATGCCGGATAAATTGGCCTAAACGACAACCATCAAGAACCAAGCTTGAAGAGCACAAAGGTTGCAAGTCAAGGGCTCCGGATGAGGCTTGAAGATCATGCATTGGAGCGCCAAGGAAGGAGGAGCACTTAGGCTACAAAGGAGAGCGTCCGGAGCACATTTTGAGGCATTTCAAGAAGCTTCAGGAAGAGGCGGACCGCCTACTCAAAGAGGCGGACCGCCTGAATTGTTGCCACTCTCTGGATCTCTATGGGCGGACCGCCCCTTGTGCCTAGGCGGCCGCCCACTCTGCTGAAGAAGACACAGGGCGGAGCGCCTACTTGGGGTGGGCGGAGCGCCTACCCCTGATGGGAGCCAATCCGAATTTGCTCTATTTTGTTGTGTAATTACTACTATAGCCCTAAGTGAGTTCTATTGTTTTAATTAGGCTTAGGGGCTTTTAGTCATTTCACTTAGGAGTGTGGGAAAACTATAAAAGCTACACTTAGTCTTTCATTTCATTAGTTAGTCTTGACATTGAATAGAAAGAAGAGAGAATAGAGAGAAGGCCGAGCCTTTCTTTGTTGAAGCCCGAGGCTTCGTTTATGACTCGACTTGGAACCTATGGTGATCGACCCCTAGTGTGATTCCATTGTAAGGTTCAAGTTTCCCTTCTCCCATTTGAATTCAATTAACGTGAATGAATTGAATTCGTTTCTTTCTTCTAATTTCTTGCCTTCCCAATCTTGATTTCTTGTATCTTTTACTTGCTTCCGCTTGATTATCGTTTAGTTTGCTTCCGCGTATTTTGCCCTACATCAGTTGGTATCAGAGCACGGCTAGGCTTCGTTCTTACGAATCCTCGGTCTTGTTCTTGTAATTGTTGTGATTGTGTTGTTTGTTCTTGAATTTGAAGAAAAAACAAAAAAATTCAAAAATTTGAAAACTACAAAAAAATTGGTGAAACTTGTTGGATTCAAACACCCAAACATTGAAAATCATTGGGGTTTGATATATGTTTGATTCCCGTTCTTTTGGTTCCAAAATATCTTGATTTGGTGGTGTATTTCAAAAATTGAAGAATTCAAATCTCCAAAATTTTCAAGAACCCTAGAATTTTGCTCAAGAATCAAAATCGATTGATTGTTGTTTGTTTGGGGTTTAAACCTATTGGGGATTGTTTAGAATCATCAAATACATCTTTGGGTATCATTAGAATCGAAAACAAGTCGAAAACGTTGGATTTTTGGGTGCGAAACGAGCCAAAACGCGTTTCGCAAAGTTGCAGGAAATTGCCCTAGGCGGAGCGCCTCAATCCTGAGGCGGAGCGCCTCCCTCTGGGCTGCTCTCTGGATTTTCCTGAGGCGGAGCGCCTCTTTCCTGAGGCGGAGCGCCTCTTTTGCTGAAGGGTTTCCGGGTAGTTTTTGCGTAGGTTTTCACTTGTTATTCGCCCACGGGCTTCTTGGTTAGTGTTTCTAGGGTAATTGGCCTACTCGAAAGACACTAACTTACTAGCGTATTAGGACATTCGTGCTTAGAGGAGAATAGAAATCAAAGAAGATTCGTAGAACTTTCTTTGGCCTCAAGTGCGCATTTTAAATAACCGTCCGTCCATTGAGTCTCATTAACTCCATTCCGAACTTTTATTTGGACATGCTAGTTGTGATCACCTTGGTTCCCAAGTTGTGAAGGCCTCGCTCTTGAGTGTTCATAAATTGAGTGATACACGTGAGGGAGTGACTTTTGGGAGGTTTTGTGCTTTGGTGTTGCGACAATGTCGGATGATGATTGTGGAGATTATGACTCTTGTGGGGATGATGCGAGTTGTTATGACTCGTATGGTGATGATGGACTCTATGCTTCCTATGGTGAGGATGACGGCCATTACTATGTTGATGAAGCGATTCACTATGATGATCGTGAGATTGATGATGACTATGAGGCTCATGATGAATTTGTTGATCCTTGTGCTTCTAGTCAAGAATCCGAGGATGGTGACGCTTCAAGGTATGATGATCCTACTTACTCTACTTGTGACGAACTTGAGCATCATAGTGACATGGATAGGGTTGATGATGATCTTGATTATATCAATTGTTCATATGCATCTTCTCTTGGTGTTGCTTGTGGAGTACAAGGGAGTAGTGGAGGACCTTCCATTAGTATGGGAGGTGGTGGTGGTGGTTGTTCCGTGGGAAGGAAGAAGCTTGCATCTTCTAGGTACGCTAAGCGGCCTAATGCTTCTAATTCCCATGTTGAGGTTGGTTTGGGAAATGGTGTTGCTTTTGCTACAAAGGGGTTGTATGCCGTGAGGGGCGTGGATGGTTGTAGTAGGAGTAGTACTATGGGCTATGGAACCAAGGCGAGAGGCACTTATGGGTTCCATGGCGAGGTTCCTTCCTTGACTTCCAACAACATTTCTAATGTTGGGAGAGTGACGGGAAGTGGAGATTGTTCTAGTGGTGTTGCCACTAGTGGAGGAATAAGGAAGACCCAAGTTGTCGGAGTTGACACTTGTGGGCATTCAAGTTCTCACTTGGATGCCAATCTACAGAACTTGGGTAGATGTAGGTTCGTTGTTGGGGTAAATGGAATTGATGGATACTTGCTCAAGATTGGTGGTACCGATGCCAATTGTATTAGCACCTCTTTGGTTGATAGGCTTAGGATACCATGCCATAAGCTAGCGCATCCTTATGAGTATGATGGAGTGTGGGTTTCTAAGGAGGCTCGGGTACTCATATCTCATGGGAGTTATAGATGCTATGTATGGTGTGACGTGTATCCCATGCGTCATGTTGATGTGTGGATAGGTGACCGGTGGTTGGAGGGGAAGAGGGTGCAATATAGTGTGGTGAAGGGTGCATATCTTGTGGGCGTAGGGCAAAGAGTCTATGACTTTGTGCCTTACCGGGCGAAGAGCCGAGTGCCTACTAGTACCCCTTCTTTGGCTAGGCAAAGGAGCAAGGATCGGGAACTTCATTCCATGGGCAACAATGTGCAAACAAGAAGTCCTACAATGAAGAGAAGTGGTGGGACTAGTTCAAGTGAAGGGTTGATAAAAATCAACAAGGTGAACCAACCACAAATTGCAATATCAAGTGGTTCACCAACAAAGAAGAAGGAGACCTCAAGTGATGAGTCTCCAAGTCCTAGATTCCGGGTTGACGTGAAGAGTACACCTACTCCGGCTATGGGTATTCTTGGGCCTCGTCCCAATTCGCCCGAATTTGAGAGACAAAACATAGAGAGGAGTAAGGGAGCGACCGGTGACAACTCTCGAGTGGAAAAAGGAGAGATTGTGTTGAGTGATGTGAGTGAGTTGTCGCCACCCGAATCTACACCTAACCTTGGAAAAAAAATGAGGGAAAAGAAAGAGGGAAAAAGAAAAAATGAGAGTGAGGACACCCCTTATTCTAACCTTAACCCTTTTGCTTTTTCTTCTACTTGTTTGAATTCTTGTGTAGGGATTCTTGGAGGCAAACCGATGGAGCCTCAACCATGTTCCAAGATTGAAAGGCAAGGTGAAGGAGATGCCGAATGTGAGCTACAAGGTGAAGACGTTCATGACACTTCAAAGGTATGTGTTAGTTCTTCCTCCCTTGAGCATGCTACTTCCTTGTCTTGTGATCTTGTATGTGAAAAATCTATGCTAGTTGATGATTTGCATGAATACAATGTGTTTGCAACTAGTGTAGAACTTTTGGGTCAACTTGTGTGTGAAAATGAACCACTAATTGAGAGGGTTGAAAAGCCACATCATGATGTGAGCTCGGTTTTCATTGAACCTCTCTTTAGTAAAGATGTCGGAGTTGACCTTGTGTGTGAACCTTGTTATGACACCCCACCCATATTTGATAAAGGAGAAGATGAATTGCATGATGATCTTATTCTTCCCTTTGATTGCTTAATTGATAGCGGTGGTCCCTTGTGTCATAGTGAGGGTGGATTTGTTCTTGAGGAGTCTCTTGAGTGTGAGATGGATCGATTTATTTTCGACGACTCCTCGAGTGAGGGTGAAAGACCTAGTCTTGATGATATGCTTGCATGTAACCATGAACTTGAAGTGCATGCCTTTACATTTCTATTGTTTGAAGGCAATCTTGTTTTGTGGTTGTGAATTGTATCGGACTAGGGTCGGTAGTAGAATCGAACCTCCATGGTTTGTAAAGTTAGGCTCTAGGGATGATCCATTGTTTGGAACTCCAAGTGAGGAGAGTAGTCTTGATATTGGTTGTGTTGACCTTTCTTCTAGTGGTCCTAGCCTTCGTTGTATGGACTATAATGATGAAGAACCTATTTTGGAGACTTTCCTTTGGAGTTTGTCTGGTGACGAGGGTCGTCTTGGAGGAGTACTTGGAGGTGAGGAGGTACCTCTCGGTGTGTGCATGAATGCTCTTAAGAAGGGGAGTGGAGTAGTCGATGTTAGTTGTGAATTGAACTACTTTACTTACTTCATCCCATATGTTGAGCACACCTTGAGTGTTGGACATGCCAAAGCCAATGTGTCACCTTGTGATAAAATTGATTTGAAGGCTTGGTGTGTTGGTCATGGGCTTAGGGGTCGTGGGGAATTTAATTGCTTCATGCATATCCGTGATCTCTATGCTTGTTTGACAATTGAGTGCTTGTTCTTGTCGAGCCAAGACCTTATTGTTTCCTTTGGGAACATACACCTTTTAATTGGCATTGATGCTTGGCTCTATCACAAGAGTGTGTTTTCCACACCACTTGCACTTATTCTTGTTAAGCTAACCTACTTGTGAAGTAGGAAATTTTGGTTGTGCTTGTTTTGATTGTAGGTTTTGATGGTTCGATTTCGAGGACGAAATCCTTTCAAGAAGGGGAGGATGATGCCGGATAAATTGGCCTAAACGACAACCATCAAGAACCAAGCTTGAAGAGCACAAAGGTTGCAAGTCAAGGGCTCCGGATGAAGCTTGAAGATCATGCATTGGAGCGCCAAGGAAGGAGGAGCACTTAGGCTACAAAGGAGAGCGTCCGGAGCACATTTTGAGGCATTTCAAGAAGCTTCAGGAAGAGGCGGACCGCCTACTCAAAGAGGCGGACCGCCTGAATTGTTGCCACTCTCTGGATCTCTATGGGCGGACCGCCCCTTGTGCCTAGGCGGCCGCCCACTCTGCTGAAGAAGACACAGGGCGGAGCGCCTACTTGGGGTGGGCGGAGCGCCTACCCCTGATGGGAGCCAATCCGAATTTGCTCTATTTTGTTGTGTAATTACTACTATAGCCCTAAGTGAGTTCTATTGTTTTAATTAGGCTTAGGGGCTTTTAGTCATTTCACTTAGGAGTGTGGGAAAACTATAAAAGCTACACTTAGTCTTTCATTTCATTAGTTAGTCTTGACATTGAATAGAAAGAAGAGAGAATAGAGAGAAGGCCGAGCCTTTCTTTGTTGAAGCCCGAGGCTTCGTTTATGACTCGACTTGGAACCTATGGTGATCGACCCCTAGTGTGATTCCATTGTAAGGTTCAAGTTTCCCTTCTCCCATTTGAATTCAATTAACGTGAATGAATTGAATTCGTTTCTTTCTTCTAATTTCTTGCCTTCCCAATCTTGATTTCTTGTATCTTTTACTTGCTTCCGCTTGATTATCGTTTAGTTTGCTTCCGCGTATTTTGCCCTACATCAGTCTACGACTTTGCGCCTTATTGGGCAAGGGGCCAAGTGCCTACTAGTACACCTTCGTTGGCGATGCAAAGGAGCAAGGAGCGAGATCTTCATTCCATGGGCACAAATGTGCAATCAAGGAGTCCTACAAGTACAAGAAGTGGTGGGACTAGTTCAAGTAAAGGGTTGATAAAAATCAACAAGGTGAACCAACCACAAGTTGCAAATCCAAGTGGTTCACCAACCAAGAAGAAGGAGACCTCAAGCGATGAGTCTCCAAGTCCTAGATTCCGGGTTGACGTGAAGAGTCCACCTACTCCGGCTATGGGTATTCTCGGGCCTCGTCCCAATTCGCCCGAATTTGAGAGACAAAAGATAGAGAGGAGTAAGGGAGCGACCGGTGACAACTCTCGAGTGGAAAAAGGAGAGATTATATTGAGTGATGTGAGTGAGTTGTCGCCACCCCAATCTACACCCGAACTTGGAAAAAAAATGAGGGAAAAGAAAGAGGGAAAAAGAAAAATTGAGAGTGAGGGCACCCCTTATTCTAACCTTAACCCTTTATCCTTTTCTTCTATGTGTTTGAATTCTTGTGTAGGGATCCTTGGAGGCAAACTGATGGAGCCTCAACCATGTTCCGAGAGTGAAAGGCAAGGTGAAGGAGATGCCGAATGTGAGCTACAAGGTGAAGACGTTCATGATACTTCAAGGGTATGTGTTAGTACTTCTTCCCTTGAGCATGCTACTTCCTTGTCTTGTGATAGCATTTGTGAAAACTCTAGGCTAGTTGATGATTTGTATGATTACAATGTGTTTGCAACTAGTGTAGAGTCTTTGGGTCAACTTGTGTGTGAAAATGAACCACTAGTTGAGGGGATTGAAAAGCCACATCATGCTGTGAGCTCGATTTTCATTGAACCTCTCTTTAGTGAAGATGTCGTAGTTGACCTTGTTTGTGGACCTTGTTATGACACCCCACCCATTTTCGATAAAGGAGAAGATGACTTGTATGATTATCCTACTCTTCCCTTTGATTGTTTACTTGTTAGTGGTGGTCCCTTGTGTCATAGTGAGGGTGGATTTGACCTTGAGGAGTCTCTTGATTGTGAGATGGATCGATTTATTTTCGATGACTCCTCGAGTGAGAGTGAAAGACCTAGTCTTGATGATATGCTTTTGTGTAACCATGACTTTGAGGTGCATGCCTTTACATTTCTATTGTTTGAAGGTAATCTCATTTGTGGTGGTGAATTGTATCGGACTAGGGTCGGTAGTAGAGTCGAACCTCCATGGTTTGTCAAGTTAGGCTCTATGGATGATCCAACGTTTGGAACTCCGAATGAGGAGAGTGGTCTTGGTATTGGTCGTGTTGACCTATCTTCTAGTAGTCCTAGCCTTCGTTGTGTGGACTATAATGATGAAGGACCTATTTTGGAGACCTTCCTTTGGAGTTTGTCCAATAAGGAGGATTGTCTTGGGGTCGATTTGGGAGGTGAGGAGGTACCTCTCGGTGTGTGTATGAATGCTCTTAAGAAGGGGAGTGGAGTAGTCGATGCTAGTTGTGAGTTGAACTACTTTACTTACTCCATCCCATATGTTGAGCACACCTTGAGTGTTGGACATGCCAAAGCCAATGTGTCACATAGTGATAAATTTGATTTGAAGGCTTGGTGTGATGATAGTAAGCTTAGGGGTCATAGGACATTTGATTGCTGTATGTTGCATGACCTTGATCTCTTTGCTTGTTGTGGTTTTGAGTGCTTGTTCTTGTTGAGCCAAGAACTTATTGTGTCCTTGGGGGATATACGCTTTTTAATGGCTATTGATGCTTGGCTCTATCACAAGAGTGTGTTTTCCACACAATTTGCACTTTTCTTGTTAATGCTAACCTACTTGTGAAGTAGGAAATTTTGGTTGTGCTTGCTTTGATTGTAGGTTTTGATGGTGTGATTTTGATGCAATCGAAAATACGAAAGCGATAAAAGATAAGAAACGAGACGAGACTCACACTAAAGTTCGAGTAGCAACGAAGAACTTGTTCCGTTACACCCCAAACGATTGGAAAGAATCACCTACGCTAAGCAACTATCCTCAAGAGACACGAGGCTCAAGCAAATAGAATGATCGAAGATGGATTGAAGAGCAACTTGGATTCATCCAATTGATTTCAAGCCAAAAGAGTTACAATGTCAAGAGCAATGCTCATTCAATGTGTTTTGTATTCAATGTAAGGTAAAATGCAATAAATGATGAAAGGGGGCATTTATAGCACCCCATTACAATATTTCCTAGCTTCTGGTCCGCTGCTACTCGAGTGTTCTTCGCGATCGCGCAGAGATATATGCGATCGCGTGGAACACTAAAACGCAGAAGGTCGCGATAGCGCGAGTCGTGGCGCGATCGCGCAGGCAAAAGATTTGGTCTACGCGATCGCGAAGGTTGTTGACGCGATCGCGAAGAGCAAGTTCCCAGTCTTAGGCAGTAAGCTCAGCAGACCTCCCCTGTTTTTGCCCTGTTTTGCTCAGCTGCTTCTTGCACTGCTTCCTGCCCTGTTTCCACATGGATTGAGCTCCAATGCATTGTCTTTAAGTCCACTCCCGAGCTCGTATCATCCACGCCTCTCCAAACCAAGTGTAGGTGAGCATCTTGTATATCCTTGGCTTGACTTCGAGTGAATGGTCTCGATGCAATTTGGGTTGCATCATCCTCCCCTTCTTGAGAAGATTTCGTCCTCGAAATTAAAGCGTCCTCCTCCAAGGTACCATCACCTACATCAAAAGAAGTCAAGTCACTAACATTGAAAGTAGTCGATACATTATACTCACCGGGCAAATCTATCACATATGCATTGTTGTTGATCTTGGACAACACTTGGAATGGTCCATCGCCCCTTGGTGCCAACTTTCCTTTCCTTTGGTTGGGAAATCGTTCCTTGCGGAAGTGCACCCACACCCAATCTCCCTTCTTGAAATCCACCTTCTTTCTTCCTTTGTTTTTCCTGGTTGCTATCTTCTCATAAGCCTCTTCCAAAGCCCTCCGCGCCTTGGCATGAAGTTCAAGCAACGCCTTGGCCCGAGCTTTTCCTTCAAAATCAACAACCACATCCCTTGGCAAAGGTGTAAGATCAAGAGGAATCAATGGGTTAAAGCCATAAACACACTCAAATGGGGTCATGCCAATCATGCGATGTAAAGTGCGGTTATATGCAAACTCCATGAGTGGTAGTTTATCAATCCAAGTCCCGGCCTTTCCTTTGGTCATAGCTCGAAGTAGAGCTCCCAAAGTCCGGTTCACCACCTCGGTTTGCCCATCGGTTTGAGGGTGGTGGGACGTGGAGAAGAGCAACTTGGTGCCAAGAGCACCCCACAAACACTTCCAAAAATGGCTAAGGAACTTGGAGTCCCTATCACTAACAATGGTGCGAGGCACCCCATGCAATTTCAAGACATTATCAATAAACAAAGAAGCTACATGTTGTGCATCATTAGTCTTTTTGCACGGAATGAAGTGAGCCGTTTTGGAGAAACGGTCAACGACAACATAAATGCTATCGTGTCCTCCTCTAGTCCGGGGTAAAGCCATAACAAAATCCATAGAAAGATCAACCCACGGACTAGTAGGAATGGGCAAAGGAGTGTATAGCCCTTGGTTGTTAGACCTAGACTTGGCCCTCTTGCAATCCAAGCAAGCATTGCAAAATCGCTCCACAAGAGGCTTCATTTTTGGCCAATGGAATTTCTCTTTAAGTATGGCCATAGTCTTGTCCACTCCAAAGTGACCCATCAAGCCCCCGCAATGTGCCTCTTGTACTAGCACATCTCTCCAAGAGGACTCGGGGACACACACTCGCCCATGCTTGAAAATGTAGCCATCTACCCATTGGTATTTTTCCACCCTTTCCCCACTCACTAGAGCATCATGAATGCTCTTGAGCTTTGGGTCATGAGCGTACAATGACTTGATACTCTCAAAACCCACAAGTCTAGAAGCGAGAGTGGTGGCAAGAGCGAATTTTCTTGAAAGCGCATCGGCCACAACGTTGTCCTTACCCTTCTTGTAATGAATTACATAATGATGCAACCCAAAATACGCGGAAGCTAAATACGACACAAATATGCGGAAGCGATAAACAACAAGATAAGTGATATCAATGATATCGGGGAAACAAGGATTGGGGAGTCAAGAAACGAGAAGAAAGAACGGATTAATGAATTCAAGACATGAATTAATAATCCAAAAGGGAGAAAGTGACACTCGAACCTTACAATGGAATCCAACTAGGTGTCGATCGCCATAGGTTCCAAGTTAACGAGATACATGAAGCCTCGGGCTTCGGACTAGAAGGGCTCGGCCTCTTCTCTAATTCTCTCTTCTCTCTATTCAATTCAAGCTAAAACTAACTAATGAAATGAAGCTAAAACTAGCTATATATACATTTACATGTCAAATGGACAAAAATGGCCCTGCAGCTGATTCTGGTTCGCTGATCAACATCTCTTCATCGCGATCGCGCCAGGGTGGCTCGCGATCGCGCAGACATCAACTCTAGGCATCGCGATCGCGCCAAGGTCTCGCGATCGCGCAGGTCTTTAGCATCCTCACGATCTCCAGCATCCTCAGCTTCGCCTTCGCGTGCAATGGTGCGCTGTCGCGCAGGCCACTCCAATACTCTTCGCGATCGCGTGAGAAGCTGCGCGATCGCGAAGAACAAAAGTTCTTCCTTAGGCAGTGAGCTCCCAGATTGCTCCCCTGTTTTGCCCTGTTTTGGGCTGCCTGTTTTCCTGCCCTGTTTCCTCCATCCGTTGGCGCTCCAATGCACGATCTTCAAGTTGTTTCCGGAGGCCTTGACTCGTATCCGTTGTGCTCGAGCATGGCTTTTGATGGTTGACGTTGAGGCCATTTTATATTGCATCATCCTCCCCTTCTTGAAAGGATTTCGTCCTCGAAATCGAACCATCAAAACCTACAATCAAAACAAGCACAACCAAAACTTCCTACTTCACAAGTAGGTTAGCTCAACTAGAATAAGTGCAAGTGGTGTGGAAAACACACTCTTGTGATAGAGCCAAGCATCAATCCCAATTAAAAAGCGTATGTCCCCAAAGGAGACGACATAGTCTTGGCTCGACAAGAACAAGCACTCATTGTCAAAACAAGCAAAGAGATCAAGGATATGCATGTGGCAATTAAATTCCCCACGACCCCTAAGCCCATGACCAACACACCAAGCCTTCAAATCAATTTTATCACAAAGTGACACATCGGCTTTGGCATGTTCAACACTCACGGTGCGCTCAACGTATGGAATGGAGTAAGTAAGATAGTTCAAGCGACAACTAACATCAAATACTCCACTCCCCTTCTTAAGAGCATTCTTACACACACCGAGAGGTACCTCCTCACCTCCAAATACTACCCCAAGACAACCCTCGTCTCTAGATAAACTCCCAAGGGAGGTCTCAAACAATGGGTTATCCATAGAGTTAGGCATTCCAATCCATGGAGGTCCAAACTCACACTCTACTCTAGCTTGATACAATTCACCATTTTCATCGAAGTTGCTCTCATACAAAGGATTAGTATAGGCATACTTCTTAAGTTCATTGGCAAGCAAAGGTGAAGTTCTCAAACTAGAGACAACATCGACACTTGAGGAGTCATCGAACACAAGTCGATCTATCTCATTCTCAAGAGACTCCTCAAGGTTACAACCGTCCTCACTACGACACAAGAGACCACCACTAGCCAATAAACACTCAAAGGGAAGAATAGGGTAATCACGCAAGTCGTCTTCTCCTTTATCAAATACGGGTGGGGTGTCATAACAAGGTTCGCAAACAAGGTCAACTTCAACATTTTCACTAAAGAGAGGTTCAATGAAAATCGAGCTCACATCATGATGTGGCTTTTCAGCCCTCTCAACTAGTGGTTCAATTTCACACACAAGTTGACCCAAGGACTCTACACTAGTTGCAAACACATTGTATTCATGCAAATCATCAACTAGTCTAGAGTTTTCACAAACAACATCACAAAACAAGGAAGTAGCATGCTCAAGGGAGGAAGAACTAACACATACTTTTGAGTGGCCATCTTGCTCACTCAATGCACTTGAAGTGTCATGAACGTCTTCACCTTGTAGCTCACATTCGGCATCTCCTTCACCTTGTCTTTCCATCTCGGAACATGGTTGAGGCTCCATCGGTTTGCCTCCAAGAATCCCTACACAAGAATTCAAACACATAGAAGAAAAAGATAAAGGGTTAAGGTTAGAATAAGGGGTGTCCTCACTCTCAATTTTTCTTTTTCCCTCTTTCTTTTCCCTCATTTTTTTTCCAAGGTCGGGTGTAGATTCGGGTGGTGACAACCCACTCACATCACTCAACATAACCTCTCCTTTTTCCACTCGAGAGTTGTCACCGATCGCTCCCTTACTCCTCTCTATCTTTTGTCTCTCAAATTCGGGCGAATTGGGACGAGGCCCAAGAATACCCATAGCCGGAGTAGGTGGACTTTTCACGTCAACCCGGAATCTAGGACTTGGAGACTCATCACTTGACGTCTCCTTCTTCTTCATTGGTGAACCACTTGATCTTGCAATTTGTGGTTGGTTCACCTTGTTGATTTTTATCAACCCTTCACTTGAACTAGTCCCACCACTTCTTGTCATTGTAGGACTTCTTGTTTGCACATTGTTGCCCATGGAATGAAGTTCCCGATCCTTGCTCCTTTGCCTAGCCAAAGAAGGGGTACTAGTAGGCACTCGGCTCTTCGCCCGGTAAGGCACAAAGTCATAGACTCTTTGCCCCACGCCCACAAGATATGCACCCTTCACCACACTATATTGCACCCTCTTCCCCTCCAACCACCGGTCACCTATCCACACATCAATATGACGCATGGGATACACATCACACCACACATAGCATTTATAGTTCCTATGAGATATGAGTACCCGAGCCTCCTTAGAAACCCACACTCCATCATACTCATAAGGATGCTCTAGCTTATGGCATGGTATCCTAAGCCTATCAACCAAAGAGGTGCTAATACAATTGGCATCGGTACCACCAATCTTGAGCAAGTATCCTCCAATACCATCTACCTCAACAACGAACCTACATCTACCCAAGTTTTGTAAATTGGCATCCAAGTGAGAACTTGAACGCCCACAAGTGTCAACTCCAACAACTTGGGTCTTCCTTATCCCTCCACTAGTGGCAACACCACTAGAACAAACTCCACTTCCCGTCACTCTCCCAACATTAGAAATGTTGTTGGAAGTCAAGGAAGGAACCTTGCCATGGAACCCATAAGTGCCTCTCGCCTTGGTTCCATAGCCCATAGTACTACTCCTACTACAACCATCCACGCCCCTCACGGCATACAACCCCTTTGTAGCAAAAGCAACACCATTTCCCAAACCAACCTCAACATGGGAATTAGAAGCATTAGGCCGCTTAGCGTACCTAGAAGATGGAAGCTTCTTCCTTCCCACGGAACAACCACCACCACCACCTCCCATACAATTGGCGGATACCAACTGATTGATAAGGGGCAAAACACGCGGAAGCTAGAAACGATATGATAATGCGGAAATGATAAAACACAAGATAGATGATATCAAAGATATCGGGAAACAAGGATTGGGGAGTCAAGAAACGAGAAGAAAGAACGGATAAATGAATTCAAGACATGAATTAAATATCCAAAAAGGGAGAAATGAAACTCGAACCTTACAAGGAATTCATACTAGTGATGAATCTCCATAGGTTATCAAGTCGTACAAGATTCACGAAGCGATCCGCTTCGAACTCGAAGGCTCGGCCTTTCTCGTTCTCTCTCAATTTCTATACTCAAAGCTAGCTAATGGAAGAAATGGCTAAGTGTTCCTATTTATAGTTTTTCACAAGGCTAGGTGAAATGTCTAAAATGCCCCTAAAGCTAATTAATACATACAAGCCACTTAAGGGCAAAATAGGAAGTTCAATGCCAAAAGTTGGCCTCTTCAGCATGTTGGGCGGGGCGCCTAGGCTTGGGCGGGGCGCCTGAATGCTAGGCAGTGAGCTGGGAGGCCTCAGTTCAGGCGGGGCGCCTGGTGGGTAGGCGGACGCCTGGCTTGTGCTGGGTTCAGGCGGGGCGCCTACGGGTCAGGCGGGGCGCCTGAATTTGCAAGCAGTGGGCTGCCTAGGCCTAGCATAGGCGGGGCGCCTAGGAAGCAGGCGGGGCGCCTAAGGCCCTGGTCCTCTTGATGCTTCTTCAAATCGCTCCCGAAGCCCTTGACTTGCATCCCTTGTGCTCTCAAGCTTGGTTCTTGATGGTTGCCCGATTTGTCCCGCATCATCCTCCCCTTCTTGAAAGGATTTCGTCCTCGAAATCAAACCATCAAAACCTACAATCAAA
Organism: Petunia x hybrida; assembly: GCA_037355625.1. Classification (NCBI taxonomy): domain Eukaryota; kingdom Viridiplantae; phylum Streptophyta; class Magnoliopsida; order Solanales; family Solanaceae; genus Petunia; species Petunia x hybrida. The sequence goes on from JBBBVM010000609.1 coordinate 5,553,062, forward strand.
GCAAGCACAACCAAAATTTCCTACTTCACAAGTAGGTTAGCTTAACAAGAAATAAGTGCAAGTAGTGTTGAAAACACACTCTTGTGATAAAGCCAAGCATCAATGCCAATTAAAAGGTGTATGTCCCCAAAGGAGACAATAAGGTCTTGGCTCGACAAGAACAAGCACTCAATTTCAAAACAAGCAAAGAGATCAAAGTCATGCAACATGTAGCAGTCAAATGTCCTATGACCCCTAAGCTTACCATCAACACACCAAGCCTTCAAATCAATTTTATCACAATGTGACACATTGGCTTCGGCATGTCCAACACTCAAGGTGTGCTCAACATATGGGATGGAGTAAGTAAAGTAGTTCAACTCACAACTAACATCGACTACTCCACTCCCCTTCTTACGAGCATTCTTACACACACCGAGAGGTTCCTCCTCACCTCCCAAATCAACCCCAAGACAATCCTCCTTATTGGACAAACTCCAAAGGAAGGTCTCCAAAATAGGTCCTTCATCATTGTAGTCCACACAACGAAGGCTAGGACTACTAGAAGATAGGTCAACACGACCATTACCAAGACCACTCTCCTCACTCGGAGTTCCAAACGTTGGATCATCCATAGAGCCTATCTTGACATACCATGGAGGTTCGACTCTACCACCGACTCTAGTCCGATACAATTCACCACCACAAATGAGATTGCCTTCAAACAATAGAAATGTAAAGGCATGCACCTCAAATTCATGGTTATGCAAAAGCATAGAATCAAGACTAGGTCCTTCACTCTCACTCAAGGAGTCATCGAAAATAAATCGATCCATCTCACACTCAAGAGACTCCTCAAGGTCAAATCCACCCTCACTATGACACAAGGGACCACCGCTATCAATTAAGCAATCAAAGGGAAGAATAAGATCATCATGCAATTCATCTTCTCCTTTATCAAATATGGGTGGGGTGTCATAACAAGGTTCACACACACGGTCAACTTCAACATTTTCACTAAAGAGAGGTTCAATGAAAATCGAGCTCACATCATGATGTGGCTTCTCAACCCTCTCAACTAGTGGCTCATTTTCACACACAAGTTGACCCGAAGGCTCTACACTAGTTGCAAACACATTATACTCTTGCAAATCATCAACTAGCATAGAGTTGTTACAAACAAGATCACAAGACAAGGAAGTATCATGCTCAAGGGAGGAAGAACTAACACATACCTTTAAAGTGTCATGAACGTCTTCACCTTGTAGCTCACATTTGGCATCTCCTTCACCTCGTCTTTCCATCACGGAACATGGTTGAGGCTCCATTGGTTTGCCTCCAAGAATACCTACACAAGTACTCACAAAAGTAGAAGAAAAAGGTAAAGGGTTAAGGTTAGAATAAGGGGTGTCCTCACTCTTTTTTCCCTCTTTCTTTTCCCTCACTTTTCTTTCAAGGCTAGGTGTAGATTCGGGTGGTGACATCCCGCTCACATCACTCAACACATCCTCTCCTTTTTCCACTCGAGGAATGTCACCGGTCGCTCCCTTACTCCTCTCTATCTTTTGTCTCTCAAATTCGGGCGAATTGGGACGAGGCCCGAGAATGCCCATAGCCGGAGTAGGTGGACTTTTTACATCAACCCGGAATCTAGGACTTGGAGACTCATCACTTGATGTCTCCTTCTTCTTTGTTGGTGAACCACTCGGCTTTGGAAGTGGCTTCGGGCTCACCTTGTTGACATTTGTCAACTCTTTTGTAGCACTAGTCCCACCATTGCTTGTGTTTGTAGGACTTCTTGTTTGCACATTGTTACCCATGGAATGAAGTTCTCGCTCCCTTCTCCTTTGTATGATCCTAGCTTGCATTTCAACGGACATCTTTCCCCATCTTCCGTAAGGTGCAAACTCATAAACCCCTTGACCCGTGGCCACTAGATATATATCCCGCTTAGTATCATAGTGAACCTCCTTGTTGTGCAACCATGGATCACCTAACCAAACACCCCTATTTGGTGCGGGATATACGTCACACCAAACATACTCGTGGTAACCCTTATGAGATATGAGTACCCGTGCCTCCTTGTAAACCCAAACTCCTTTGTACTCATAGGGATACTTTAAATTATAGCATGGGATCTTTAGTCTAGCAACTAAGGAAGGGTGAATGCAATTGGCATCGGATTCACCAATTTGGAGCAAGTTTCCATCCACTCCATTTACCCCAACAACAAACCTACTTCTACCCAAGTTTCGTATAGGCACATCCAAAGAAGAGCTTGAATGTCCAAGACTAGTATTACCATCAACTCGGGTTTTCCTTATCCCTCCACTAGTATTACCTCCACTTCCCGTCACTCTCCCAACATTAGAAGTGTTGTTGGAAGTCGAGGAAGGACCACCACTACGGAACCCATAATTGCCTCTCGCCTTGGTTCCATAGCCCGTAGCACCACTCCTACCACCACTACTAGAGCAATGCACCCCCGTAACGGTAAGAGCAACACTTCTCATTCCACCTTTCACATGGGAACTAGAAGATGCAAATCTCCCACTTCCCATGGAACAACCACCACCACCTCCCATGCTAATGGAAGGTCCTCTACTACTCCCTTGTACTCCACAAGCAACACCAAGAGAAGATGCATATGAACAATTTCTATAATCAACATCATCATCAACTCTATCTATGTCACTATCATGCTCAAGTTCATCACAAGTAGAGTAAGTAGGATCATCATACCTTGAAGCGTCACCATCCTCGGGTTCTTGACTAGAAGCATAAGGATCAACAAATTCATCATGAGCCTCATAGTCATCATCAATCTCACGATCATCATAGTGAACCGCTTCATCAACATAGGAGCTATGGTTTCCGTCATCATAGTAATGGACATCATCCTCATAGGGACCATAGTCTCCATCATCACCATACGAGTCATAGCAACTCGCATCATCGCCACATGAGCCATAATCTACTCCATCATCATTATCCGACATTGTTGCAACACCAATAGAACAAACCTCCCAAAAGTCACTCCCTCACGTGTTTCACTCGATATAGGAACACTCAAAGGCGAGCCTTAACAACTTGGGAACCAAGGTGATCACAACTAGTATGTCCAAGTTAAAGTTCGGAATGGAGTTAATGAGACTCGATGTACGGACGGCTATTTAAAGTGCGCACTTGAGGCCAAAAGGAGTTCTACGACTCTTCTTTGAATTCTAATCTCCTCTACGCACGAGTGTCCTAATACGCTCAAGGATTAGTGTCAATGGAGTAGGCCAATTACCCTAGAAACACTAACCAAGAAGTTAGGAAACAAACGGAACACAAAAAACTACAAAAAGAAGTGAACCGGACAAAACTGGGTGCCAGGCGGGGCGCCTGGATGCTAGGCGGGGCGCCTGGACACTTTCAGCAGCCTAGGCAGTAGCCAATCTAGGCGGGGCGCCTGGATCTAGGCGGGGCGCCTAGGCCTGTTCGACAGCTTTTTCCGAAAACGGGTTTTTGGTGATTTTGGCCAAATTTTTGGTTCGATTTCAACCCGATACACAAAACCAACGATACCCAAAGGTGTATACAACTAATATCATCAATCCCCAATAGTTTTTCAACCCCAAACAACAACAACAAGCTTCGATTCAAGATTGAAGCGTTTTCAAGAATTTTCAAACTTTTTGGATTTTGATTTTGGAAATTTTGAATCGTTACACCAAATTGCGATATATGGGTATCAAAACGACGGGAATACAATAAGGAACAAACCCCACTACTTTTTAACACTTGGGGATTCGATTCCAACCCGATCTACCAAAATTTTTTTTCAAGTTTTCTAGTTTTTCAATTTTTTGTTTTCTTCTTTTCTCAAGAACACAAGAACAACAAGAACAACATACTAACATACGGAACAAGGAACGGGGGTTTGTAAGAACATAACCCGAGCCTTGCTCTGATACCAACTGATAAGGGGCAAAACACGCGGAAGCTAGAAACGATATGATAATGCGGAAATGATAAAACACAAGATAGATGATATCAAAGATATCGGGAAACAAGGATTGGGGAGTCAAGAAACGAGAAGAAAGAATGGATAAATGAATTCAAGACATGAATTAAATATCCAAAAAGGGAGAAATGAAACTCGAACCTTACAAGGAATTCATACTAGTGATGAATCTCCATAGGTTATCAAGTCGTACAAGATTCACGAAGCGATCCGCTTCGAACTCGAAGGCTCGGCCTTTCTCGTTCTCTCTCAATTTCTATACTCAAAGCTAGCTAATGGAAGAAATGGCTAAGTGTTCCTATTTATAGTTTTTCACAAGGCTAGGTGAAATGTCTAAAATGCCCCTAAAGCTAATTAATACATACAAGCCACTTAAGGGCAAAATAGGAAGTTCAATGCCAAAAGTTGGCCTCTTCAGCATGTTGGGCGGGGCGCCTAGGCTTGGGCGGGGCGCCTGAATGCTAGGCAGTGAGCTGGGAGGCCTCAGTTCAGGCGGGGCGCCTGGTGGGTAGGCGGACGCCTGGCTTGTGCTGGGTTCAGGCGGGGCGCCTACGGGTCAGGCGGGGCGCCTGAATTTGCAAGCAGTGGGCTGCCTAGGCCTAGCATAGGCGGGGCGCCTAGGAAGCAGGCGGGGCGCCTAAGGCCCTGGTCCTCTTGATGCTTCTTCAAATCGCTCCCGAAGCCCTTGACTTGCATCCCTTGTGCTCTCAAGCTTGGTTCTTGATGGTTGCCCGATTTGTCCCGCATCACTGATGCAACCCAAAATACGCGGAAGCTAAATACGACACAAATATGCGGAAGCGATAAACAACAAGATAAGTGATATCAATGATATCGGGGAAACAAGGATTGGGGAGTCAAGAAACGAGAAGAAAGAACGGATTAATGAATTCAAGACATGAATTAATAATCCAAAAGGGAGAAAGTGAAACTCGAACCTTACAATGGAATCCAACTAGGTGTCGATCGCCATAGGTTCCAAGTTAACGAGATACATGAAGCCTCGGGCTTCGGACTAGAAGGGCTCGGCCTCTTCTCTAATTCTCTCTTCTCTCTATTCAATTCAAGCTAAAACTAACCTCAACATGGGAATTAGAAGCATTAGGCCGCTTAGCGTACCTAGAAGATGGAAGCTTCTTCCTTCCCACGGAACAACCACCACCACCACCTCCCATACTAATGGAAGGTCCTCCACTACTCCCTTGTACTCCATTAGCGACACTAGGAGAAGATGCATAAGAATAACCCCTATGTTCATCATCATCATCAACTCTACCTATGTCACCATCATCAATATCAAATTCTTCACAAGAAGAGTAAGTAGGATCATCATACCTTGAAGCGTCACCATCTTCGATTTCTTGACTAGAAGCATAGGCATCGTCACATCCTTCATCACAAGCTTCGTAGTCATCATCAACCTCACGATCATCATAGTGAACCGCTTCATCATCATAGGAGCCATGGCTTCCATCATCATAACAATGGCCATCGTCACCCTCATAGGAGCCATAGTCTCCATCATCACCATACGAGTCATAACAACTCGCATCATCGCCACATGAGCCACAATCTACTCCATCATCATTGTCCGACATTGTTGCAATCACCAAAGAACAAAACCTCCCAAAAGTCACTCCCTCACGTGTATCACTCAATATTTGTACACTCAAGTGCGAGGCCTTATCAACTTGGGAACCAAGGTAATCACAACTAGCATGTCCAAGTTAAAGTTCGGAATGGAATTAATGAGACTCGATGGACGGACGGCTATTTTAAGTGCGCACTTGAGGCCAAAAGGAGTTCTACGACTCTTCTTTGAATTCTATTCTCCTCTACGCACGAATACCTAATACGCTAAAGGATTAGTGTCTTTCAAGTAGGCCAATTACCTTCAAAACACTAACCAAGAGGTACGGTAGAAAACGGGACACAAAAGATTCGACTCGAATCGGAACCAAACGGATTTGGAATCGGATGAAATTTTGTTTGTGATCTACAAACTCATCATATTTAATGGTCCAATTGGAGTCATGATGTTTGGAAACTGTTCGGAAGCCGTTGCGAACGTTCTGTCCCAAAACTGGAATTCTGAAAATTTTTTTGTTCTTCGCTATCGCGACCAGACGCGCGCGATCGCGAAGGGTTAATTTTTCAAAAAATAATTTTGTTCTTCGCTATCGCGAAATTGCTCTTCGCGATCGCGAAGGGTTAATTTCTGCGATTTCACAGCAGCTCAAAAACGGGTTTTTGGGCGATTTTGGCCAAATTTTTGGCTCGATTTCAACCCCAAACACAAAACCAACGATACCCAAAGGTGTATACAACCAATATCATCAAACCCCAACAGTTTTTCAACCCCAAACAACAACAACAAGCTTCGATTCGAGATTGAAGCGTTTTCAAGAATTTTCAAACTTTTTGGATTTTGATTTTGGAAATTTTGACTCGTAACACCAAAACACGAGATATGGGTATCAAAACGACGGGAATACAACAAGGAACAAACCCCACTACTTTTTAACACTTGGGAATTCGTATCCAACCCGCTCAACCAATTTTTTTTCAACTTTTCTAGTTTTTCAATTTTTTTGTTTTCTTCCTTTTCAAGAACAACAAGAACAACACAACAACAATACTAACATATGGAACAAGGAACGGGGGTTTGTAAGAACATAACCCGAGCCTTGCTCTGATACCAACTGATGCAACCCAAAATACGTGGAAGCTAAATACGACACAAATATGCGGAAGCGATAAACAACAAGATAAGTGATATCAATGATATCGGGGAAACAAGGATTGGGGAGTCAAGAAACGAGAAGAAAGAACGGATTAATGAATTCAAGACATGAATTAATAATCCAAAAGGGAGAAAGTGAAACTCGAACCTTACAATGGAATCCAACTAGGTGTCGATCGCCATAGGTTCCAAGTTAACGAGATACATGAAGCCTCGGGCTTCGGACTAGAAGGGCTCGGCCTCTTCTCTAATTCTCTCTTCTCTCTATTCAATTCAAGCTAAAACTAACTAATGAAATGAAGCTAAAACTAGCTATATATACATTTACATGTCAAATGGACAAAAATGGCCCTGCAGCTGATTCTGGTTCGCTGATCAACATCTCTTCATCGCGATCGCGCCAGGGTGGCTCGCGATCGCGCAGACATCAACTCTAGGCATCGCGATCGCGCCAAGGTCTCGCGATCGCGCAGGTCTTTAGCAACCTCACGATCTCCAGCATCCTCAGCTTCGCCTTCGCGTGCAATGGTGCGCTGTCGCGCAGGCCACTCCAATACTCTTCGCGATCGCGTGAGAAGCTGTCGCGATCGCGAAGAACAAAAGTTCTTCCTTAGGCAGTGAGCTCCCAGATTGCTCCCCTGTTTTGCCCTGTTTTGGGCTGCCTGTTTTCCTGCCCTGTTTCCTCCATCCGTTGGCGCTCCAATGCACGATCTTCAAGTTGTTTCCGGAGGCCTTGACTCGTATCCGTTGTGCTCTCGAGCATGGCTTTTGATGGTTGACGTTGAGGCCATTTTATATTGCATCACATAAGGAAAGGACTCAATAAACTCCACCCACTTGGCATGTCTCTTGTTCAACTTTTCTTGACCTCTTAGATGTTTGAGTGACTCATGGTCACTCTTGATCACAAATTCCCGAGGCCATAGATAGTGTTGCCAATGGGCTAGAGCTCTCACGAGGGCGTACAACTCCTTGTCATACGTGGAGTAATTCAAGGTTGCGCCCTTCAACTTCTCGCTAAAGTAGGCAACAGGTTTCCCTTCTTGCATGAGAACACCCCCAATACCCACCCCCGAGGCATCACATTCTACCTCAAAAGCCTTCCCGAAGTCGGGAAATTGTAACAAGGGGGCGGTACTTAGCCTACTTTTCAACTCTTGGAAAGCCTTTTCTTGCGGCTCTCCCCAAACAAAAGGCTTGTCCTTTTTCACCAACTCGGTGAGTGGTGTGGCAATGGTGCTAAAGTCTCTAACAAAGCGCCTATAGAAACTAGCTAGGCCATGGAAACTCCTCACATGAGAAACGGTGGTAGGAGTAGGCCAATCTCTAATGGCTTCAACTTTGGACTCATCAACTTCCACACCATTGGCACTAACAACAAAGCCCAAAAAGACAACCTTTTCAACACAAAAGGCACACTTCTTAAAGTTGGCATAGAGCTTTTCGGCTCGTAGCACTTCAAGCACTTGACTCAAGTGGCCAACGTGGTCATCTATTGACTTGCTATAAATCAATATGTCGTCAAAGTAGACAACCACGAATTTGTTGATGAATGGCTTTAGCACATGGTTCATTAGCCTCATGAAGGTACTAGGTGCGTTGGAGAGGCCGAAAGGCATCACCAACCATTCATAAAGACCAAACTTGGTCTTGAACGCGGTTTTCCACTCATCACCCGGTTTCATCCGGATTTGGTGGTAGCCGGACCTAAGGTCTATTTTTGTAAAGACACTAGAACCACTAAGCTCATCCAACATATCATCCAAACGAGGTATGGGATGTCGATACTTTACCGTGATCTTGTTGACCGCTCGACAATCCACACACATCCTCCAAGTGCCATCCTTCTTTGGAACAAGGATCACGGGCACGGCACAAGGACTCAAGCTCTCCCTCACCAAGCCTTTGGTAAGCAACTCATCAATTTGCTTTTGTAACTCCCTTGTGTCCTCGGGATTACTTCTATATGCCGGCTTGTTGGGAATTTGAGATCCCGGGACAAAGTCAATTTGGTGCTCAATACCCCTCAAGGGAGGTAACCCATCCGGCATCTCCTCCGGGAACATGTCCTCATAGACCTTCAAAACATTGTCAATAGCACTAGGCAAAGGATTAGGGTTAGGTAAATAATCACTTTCGGAATTTAAAACCATACCTTTGTGCACTAGGCATATGATCATCTTGGTGCCATCATTACCTTTCAAGATTTCACCCGGTTGCATCATGGCACATATGCGACCGGTGGATGATGGTGGGGTCTCGGCCAAGGGCTTGGCCACTACCGGGGACTTGGCCTTAGCCGCTTCCCTCAATTCTTTCATCCGCCGATAGTCCTCACTTACTTGCTTTGGTGACAAGGGTGTGAGCACAAACTTCTTCCCCTCATGTCGAACCGTGTAAGTGTTTGCCCGGCCATCATGAATCACTTGTTTGTCGTATTGCCAAGGCCTACCAAAGAGAAGGTGGCAAGCTTGCATTGGCACCACGTCAAACATGTGTTCATCTTGGTAGTTCCCAATCTTGAACCTAATCAAGACTTGCTTCACTACCCTCAACTCCCCACACTCGCTCAACCATTGCAAACGGTAGGGACTAGGGTGCTTTCGGGTGGTCAATTTCAATTGTGAGACCAACGTTTGGCTCACCACATTCGCACAACTACCCGAGTCAATGATCATGGAACACACTTGCCCCTTCACCCTACACCGAGCATGGAACAAATTTTCCCTTTGCTCATCTTCCCTCTCCTCACCCACCATGGTTCCCAAAATTCGACGGACCACGAGGAACATATTAGGATCATCCCCCTCCGTCGCTCTCTCTTCTCCCTCATCCTCAACTTCCTCACTTTCCTCCTCGTCATCTCCCTCGGCCTCACTTTCCCCCTCGTAGACCAACCCATCCTCCATCACAATCATCGTTTTCCGGGTAGGACACTCTTTAGCAAAGTGGCCGTAACCCTTGCATTTATGGCATTGGAAAGAAGAAGAAGAAGGAGTATTTAAGGTAGTTTTAGAAATACCTCCAACTTCTTTGTGGTCGTTCGTCGGGGCGGCCTTCTCAAAAGGCTTCTTTGCATCTCGACTCCCACTTGCTCCACTAGCATATGGGCTCTTCCATTCTTTGGTACGAGTTGAAGGAGTGGTAGTGGTAGTACCCCTAAAGCGAGGAGCCTTTTCTTCCTTGAGCCATTTCTCGGCTTCAACCGCGGCATCACAAACATCTTGCAAGGAGTGGAAGATGTGAAGTCTCAATTGGGAGGCAATCTCCCTACCCAAGCCACTTTTGAAACGGATGATGGCTTGTTCCTCATCCTCCGTTTCCATATCAAGAGCCATCCGGTTTTTCTCAAAGTCGTTGAAATATTCATCAACGGACTTATAGCCTTGTTTCAATTCATAGAGCCGTTTGAGTTGCTCTTGCCGGTACTTGGGAGTCACATATTTGTTGTTCATTACTTCTTTCAACTCTTCCCAAGTGATGTTCATCCGCAACCCAAGTCGTCTCCTTGATCGCTTCATGGATTCCCACCATGTAGAGGCATAAGATTCAAAGGAAGCAGTGGCATATGTAGCCTTCTTCTCCTCGGACATGTCATTCGTGTCAAAGACCCGCTCCAATTGAACCTTCCACTCTAAGAAAGCTTCCGGATCACTAGTCCCTTTGAAAGGTGGGATAGTGATCTTCACACTATTGAGGTTAGTGTCACGACCCCCACGATGTGGTCCCGGTTGACCCCCGTAGTAATCTTCAACCTCATCATACTCCCGTCTCAAGTCCCTTCCCATAAAAGCCCTTGGAGGTCCTCGACCCCGCCCTCGACCTCCATCCATTCCTCGGCCTCCGTGCATCACCCTCCTATTCGGATAGTGAGCATCAAAATCATCATCTAGCCCGAGACCCTCCCCTTCTTGAGCTTCATCAACTTGCTCAAGAGGAACCACATTTCTTCGGGGCCTTAAGAGTGGGACATCTCCTTGGGGATTGCCCAAGGGTTGGGGAGTGCCCAACGACCTTTCTCTAGCAAGAGTCTCATCCCTCAACCGTTGTCGACGAACTAACTCCGCATATTGGTCCGGTTTCATGATGGAGTCATCACTCGTGCCTTCATTGACATCCTTTTGGACACTCGGGGTCCTTTCCTTTTCAAAGGTTTCCATTCCAGGTTCAAGGTTTTCACCTCGGCCAATAGACTAGCCAAAATGTCAACGGGAACCTCAATGGTATTTTTGGCCTTCTCGTCCGCCATTGTACCTACAACAACCAAAAACAAGTAAAGAGATTAGAGTAAAAGTCCTCACTCACTCCCTCACTTTTGTTTGTCGCTCGGGTTCACTCAAGTTGGGGTTAGGTTCACACAAGCTCGAAATCAATGGCCTCCTCGTAGTTGCGCAACCTCCTCAAAGACCAACCCAAAATACAAGAACCCAATGCTCTTCGGGAAGAGTGGATTCAATGGGACTCAATCAACGTTAAGCTATTTGGTGAGCACTTGAACCAAACAATTAACTACGAATCTTCTTCGAATTCTACTCTCCTCCTAGGCACGAGTATCCTATTCGAACGAGGGATTAGCACTAATTGGGTAGAAGTGTTACCCTCAAAGTGCTAACCGGAAGTGACGCGATCAAATGTTCAAAGATCGAATCGTCACTAAACGGATTCGGAATTGGATGAAATTTTGATTGTGATCTAGAAACTCACCATATTTGATGATACTATGGGAGTTTTGGTGGTTGGAAACTGTTACGATAGCTTTGCGAACATTCTGTCCAACTTCAGGATTTTTCTGGAATCAAGCACCCTTCGCGATCGCGTGAATAGGGGCGCGACCGCGATGAACAAAATTCAGATTTGGCGCGATAGCGCGAGACCTTGCGCGATCGCGCAGGTCTGTTCAGCTGAACCAGAAAGTCGACAGAAAACTGCAGTTTGGCACACACAACAAACCCAATTCAACCTATTTCAGTTTTCAAGCTTCCCAAAAGGTGTTTTCAGCTGGAATGAACATTCCCCAATGGTTCATACACAAAAACAACCATCAAACAACTTGTTTCAATGAATTTTGACAAGTTCTTCAAAAGTTTTCAAGACCTTCAAGAACCAAAATTTCGATTTTCACTACAACACTCCAAATGATGTTATGTTGGTATCAAAACAACGGGAAAACTATAGTGAACAATCCCCGATACCGAACATCCACAATATCATAACATCAAACAAGTTTTGGCAAATTTTGCAATTTCTTCAACCTAGGGTTCAAATTTTCCAAACTTTGATTTTCAACTCCAAAACGTTTTTTGTTGGTTCCTAATTGTCGAGAGTACGGATACAAACAATCCCCGATAATCAACACCAACAAAATCGTCACAACAAGCGATTTCCTTCAAATTTTTGGGTTTTCAAATTTTTGAATTTTTTTCTTCTTTTTCAATAAAACAACAACAAGAACAAGACAATAAATGCGGAACAAAGATGACAAGCACGAAGAGTAGGACGAGGGTTCGTAAGAACGCAACCCTAGCCTTGCTCTGATACCAACTGATGCAATCGAAAATACGAAAGCGATAAAAGATAAGAAACGAGACGAGACTCACACTAAAGTTCGAGTAGCAACGAAGAACTTGTTCCGTTACACCCCAAACGATTGGAAAGAATCACCTACGCTAAGCAACTATCCTCAAGAGACACGAGGCTCAAGCAAATAGAATGATCGAAGATAGATTGAAGAGCAACTTGGATTCATCCAATTGATTTCAAGCCAAAAGAGTTACAATGTCAAAAGCAATGCTCATTCAATGTGTTTTGTATTCAATGTAAGGTAAAAGGCAATAAATGATGAAAGGGGGCATTTATAGCACCCCATTACAATATTTCCTAGCTTCTGGTCCGCTGCTACTCGAGTGTTCTTCGCGATCGCGCAGAGATATATGCGATCGCGTGGAACACTAAAACGCAGAAGGTCGCGATAGCGCGAGTCGTGGCGCGATCGCGCAGGCAAAAGATTTGGTCTACGCGATCGCGAAGGTTGTTGACGCGATCGCGAAGAGCAAGTTCCCTGTCTTAGGCAGTAAGCTCAGCAGACCTCCCCTGTTTTTGCCCTGTTTTGCTCAGCTGCTTCTTGCACTGCTTCCTGCCCTGTTTCCACATGGATTGAGCTCCAATGCATTGTCTTTAAGTCCACTCCCGAGCTCGTATCATCCACGCCTCTCCAAACCAAGTGTAGGTGAGCATCTTGTATATCCTTGGCTTGACTTCGAGTGAATGGTCTCGATGCAATTTGGGTTGCATCAGATTTCGAGGACGAAATCCTTTCAAGAAGGGGAGGATGATGCCGGGCAAATTGGCCTAAACGACAACCATCAAGAACCAAGCTTGAAGAGCACAAAGGTTGCAAGTCAAGGCCTTCGGATGAGGGTTCGGGAGTGAATTGAAGCCATGGACTTGAGCACGCTTGAGGGAGGACCGACTACGGACCAAGGAGGAACACTTAGAGTCCATTTTGAGCCGTATCCATACCTCCCAGGAAGAGGCGGAGCGCCTCCCCAAAGAGGCGGACCGCCCAGCAAAAGTCCAGAGGGCAACACAGCAAGAGGCTGCCGCCCCAAGACCTTAGGCGGACCGCCCCTCACTGAAGGGTGCTGAGGCGGAGCGCCTCCCCTTCCTAGGCGGAGCGCCTCCCTCTGTTGGCCTGCACGGGATTTTGTGTGTTTTTCCTATTTTGCCCTTAAGTGACCTTGTATGTCTTATTTCACTTTGGGGGCATTTTAGTCATTACGCAAGGGGTTAGGAAAGACTATATATACATCCCTTAGCCATTTATTTCATTAGTTAGATGGTATGAACATTTGAGAAGAGAGAATTAGAGAAGGCCGAGCCTTTCTAGTCCGAAGCCCGAGGCTTCATGAATCTTGTACGACTTGGAATCTATGGAGATTCACCACTAGCGTGAATTCCTTGTAAGGTTCGAGTTTCATTTCTCCCTTCATGGATTATTAATTCATGTCTTGAATTCATTAATCCGTTCTTTCTTCTCGTTTCTTGACTCCCCAATCCTTGTTTCCCGATATCTTTGATATCATCTAACTTGTGTTTTATCGCTTCCGCATAGTTTATATCGTTGTTTAGCTTCCGCTAGTTTTGCCCTGCATCAACTATAGTCCCCACACGAGCCATAATCTCCACAATCAACATCCGACATTATTGCAACACCAATAGACAAAACCTCCCAAAAGTCACTCCCTCACGTGTATCACTCAAGTTATGAACACTCAAGAGCGAGGCCTTTACAACTTGGGAACCAAGGTGATCACAACTAGCATGTCCAAGTTAAAGTTCGGAATGGAGTTAATGAGACTCTATGGACGGACGGTTATTTAAAGTGCGCACTTGAGGCCAAAGAAAGTTCTACGAATCTTCTTTGATTTCTACTCTCCTCTACGCACGAATACCCTAATACGCTAAAGAGTTAGTGTCTCTCAAGTAGGCCAATTACCTTAGAAACACTAACCAAGAAGCCCGTGGGCGATTAACAATCGAAAACCTACGAAAAAACTACCCGGGAAGACCCTTCAGCAAGAGGCGCTCCGCCTCAGGATGGAGGCGCTCCGCCTCAGGAAAATCCAGAGAGCAGCCCAGAGGGAGGCGCTCCGCCTCAAAATGGAGGCGCGTTTTTCCTGCAACTTTGCAAAACGCGTTTTTGGCTCGTTTTGCACTCAAAATCCAACGTTTTCAACCCGAAACACAAAATTAATGATACCCAAATGTGTATACAACTATTATAACCAATCCTTAAACTCCAAACAAACAACAACAAGCTTCGATTCGAATTTGAAGCATTTTCAAGAATTTTCAAACCTTTTGGATTTTGATTTTGGAAATTTTGAATCGTAACACCAAAATGTGATATATGGGTACCAAAACAACGGGAATACTATAAGGAACAAACCCCAATACTTTTTAGCACTTGGGGATTCGATTCCAACCCGATCTACCAATTTTTTTCAACTTTTCAAGTTTTCAATTTTTTTGTTTTTTCTTCAATTTTCAAGAACAAACAACAACACAATAACGATACTAACACGTTGAACAAGGAACGGGGGTTTGTAAGAACATAACCCGAGCCTTGCTCTGATACCAAACTGATGCAGGGCAAAACACGCGGAAGCTAAACACGAGATAAACTATGCGGAAGCGAATAAACACAAGATAGATGATATCAAAGATATCGGGAAACAAGGATTGGGGAGTCAAGAAACGAGAAGAAAGAACAGATAATTTGGAATTCAAGACATGAATTAATTATCCAAAAAGGGAGAATGAAACTCGAACCTTACAAGGCATTCACGCTAGTGGTGAATCTCCATAGATTCCAAGTCATACAAGATTCATGAAGCCTCGGGCTTCGGACTAGAAAGGCTCGGCCTTCTCTAATTCCCTCTTCTCTCAAATGTTCATACCATCTAAACTAAATGGCCTAAGGAAGGTATTTATAGTCTTCCTTTACACTTAATGAAATGTCTAAAACACCTCCAAAGTGGGTTATAACAATACAAGCCACTTAAGGGCAAAATAGGAAAAACACACAAAATCCTGTGCAGGCCAACAGGGGGAGGCGCTCCGCCTCAGGATGAGGCGCTCCGCCTTCAGCTGATGAGGCGCTCCGCCTCAGGATGAGGCCCTCCGCCTCCTTCTGGAACTTGTGCAAGAGGCTCAAAATGAGCTTGGGGTGGATCCCCTTGGAGCCCAAGTGGTCCCCCATCCATGGTGCTCAAAAGCATGATCTTCAAGTTGCTTCCGGAGGCCTTGATGGTACTCCTTGTGCTCTCAAGCTTGGTTCTTGATGGTTGTCGTTGAGGCCAATTTGCCCGGCATCACATACTATTGGAAGGTCCTCTACTACTCTCTTGCTCACCATAAGCAACACCAAGAGAAGATGACAATGAACAATTCTCATAATCAACCTCATCATCAATTCTCTCTACGTCACTATCTTCATGCACAAATTCATCACAAGAAGAGTAAGTAGGATCGTCATACCTTGAAGCGTCACTATCTTCATATTCTTGACTTGGAGCATAAGATTCTTCACATTCGTCTTCACAAGCCCCATAGTCTTCTTCATCTCCATAATCAACATAGTGACCCGCTTCTTCATCATATGAGCCTTGGTTCCCCGTATCGTCATAGCAATACCCATCATCACCATCATAGGAACCATAGCCTCCATCATCTCCGCATGAGTCATACCCTCCACAATCGTCATCCGAAGCCATAGTTGTAACCAAAGAGTAAAGGACCTCACAAATTCACTCCCTCACGTGTATCACTCAAAAGATGTCACTCAATTTTCTTTCCACTCGTGTATACACTCAAGGTCGTTGGCTTTTGTGACCACACTCTATTATTCTCACCACTCAAGCCTTTTCCCACTCAAGGCCCTCTTGTCTCTTAGTAATCACAATGGCAAGATCAATCAACTAATGCGCCCAAGTAATGGTTCGGTGATGCAATCGAAAATACGAAAGCGATAAAAGATAAGAAACGAGACGAGACTCACACTAAAGTTCGAGTAGCAACGAAGAACTTGTTCCGTTACACCCCAAACGATTGGAAAGAATCACCTACGCTAAGCAACTATCCTCAAGAGACACGAGGCTCAAGCAAATAGAATGATCGAAGATGGATTGAAGAGCAACTTGGATTCATCCAATTGATTTCAAGCCAAAAGAGTTACAATGTCAAGAGCAATGCCCATTCAATGTGTTTTTGTGTTCAATGTAAGGTAAAAAGCAATAAATGATGAAAGAGGGCATTTATAGCACCTCATTACAATATTTCCTAGCTTCTGGTCCGCTGCTACTCGAGTGTTCTTCGCGATCGCGCAGAGATATATGCGATCGCGTGGAACACTAAAACGCAGAAGGTCGCGATAGCGCGAGTCTTGGCGCGATCGCGCAGGCAAAAGATTTGGTCTACGCGATCGCGAAGGTTGTTGACGCGATCGCGAAGAGCAAGTTCCCAGTCTTAGGCAGTAAGCTCAGCAGACCTCCCCTGTTTTTGCCCTGTTTTGCTCAGCTGCTTCTTGCACTGCTTCCTGCCCTGTTTCCACATGGATTGAGCTCCAATGCATTGTCTTTAAGTCCACTCCCGAGCTCGTATCATCCACGCCTCTCCAAACCAAGTGTAGGTGAGCATCTTGTATATCCTTGGCTTGACTTCGAGTGAATGGTCTCGATGCAATTTGGGTTGCATCATCTGCCCCTTCTTGAGAAGATTTCGTCCTCGAAATTAAGGCGTCCTCCTCCAAGGTACCATCACCTACATCAAAAGAAGTCAAGTCACTAACATTGAAAGTAGTCGATACATTATACTCACCGGGCAAATCTATCACATATGCATTGTTGTTGATCTTGGACAACACTTGGAATGGTCCATCGCCCCTTGGTGCCAACTTTCCTTTCCTTTGGTTGGGAAATCGTTCCTTGCGGAAGTGCACCCATACCCAATCTCCCTTCTTGAAATCCACCTTCTTTCTTCCTTTGTTTTTCTTGGTTGCTATCTTCTCATAAGCCTCTTCCAAAGCCCTCCGCGCCTTGGCATGAAGTTCAAGCAACGCCTTGGCCCGAGCTTTTCCTTCAAAATCAACAACCACATCCCTTGGCAAAGGGGTAAGATCAAGAGGAATCAATGGGTTAAAGCCATAAACACACTCAAATGGGGTCATGCCAATCATGCGATGTAAAGTGCGGTTATATGCAAACTCCATGAGTGGTAGCTTATCAATCCAAGTCCCGGCCTTTCCTTTGGTCATAGCTCGAAGTAGAGCTCCCAAAGTCCGGTTCACCACCTCGGTTTGCCCATCGGTTTGAGGGTGGTGGGACGTGGAGAAGAGCAACTTGGTGCCAAGAGCACCCCACAAACATTTCCAAAAATGGCTAAGGAACTTGGAGTCCCTATCACTAACAATGGTGCGAGGCACCCCATGCAATTTCAAGACATTATCAATAAATAAGGAAGCTACATGATGTGCATCATTAGTCTTTTTGCACGGAATGAAATGAGCCATTTTGGAAAAACGGTCAACGACAACAAAAATGCTATCGTGTCCTCCTCTATTCCGGGGTAAAGCCATAACAAAATCCATAGAAAGATCAACCCACGGACTAGTAGGAATGGGCAAAGGAGTGTATAGTCCTTGGTTGTTGGACCTAGACTTGGCCCTCTTGCAATCCAAGCAAGCATTGCAAAATCGCTCCACAAGAGGCTTCATTTTTGGCCAATGGAATTGCTCTTTAAGTATGGCCATAGTTTTGTCCACTCCAAAGTGACCCATCAAGCCCCCGCAATGTGCCTCTTGCACTAGCACATCTCTCCAAGAGGACTCGGGGACACACACTCGCCCATGCTTGAAGATGTAGCCATCTACCCATTGGTATTTTTCCACCCTTTCCCCACTCACTAGAGCATCATGAATGCTCTTGAGCTTTGGGTCATGAGCATACAATGACTTGATACTCTCAAAACCCACAAGTCTAGAAGCGAGAGTGGTGGCAAGAGCGAATTTCCTCGAAAGCGCATCGGCCACAACATTGTCCTTACCCCTTTTGTAATGAATTACATAAGGAAAGGACTCAATGAACTCCACCCACTTGGCATGCCTCTTGTTCAACTTCTCTTGACCTCTTAGATGCTTGAGTGACTCATGGTCACTCTTGATCACAAATTCCCGAGGCCATAGATAGTGTTGCCAATGGGCTAAAGCTCTCACGAGGGCATACAACTCCTTGTCATACGTGGAGTAATTCAAGGTTGCGCCCTTCAACTTCTCACTAAAGTAGGCAACGGGTTTCCCTTCTTGCATGAGAACACCCCCAATACCCACCCCCGAGGCATCACATTCTACCTCAAAAGCCTTCCCGAAGTCGGGCAATTGCAACAATGGGGCGGTACTTAGCCTACTTTTCAATTCTTGGAAAGCCTTTTCTTGCGGCTCTCCCCAAACAAAAGGCTTGTCCTTTTTCACCAACTCGGTGAGTGGTGCGGCAATGGTGCTAAAGTCTCTAACAAAGCGCCTATAGAAACTAGCTAGGCCATGGAAACTCCTCACATGTGACACGGTGGTAGGAGTAGGCCAATCTCTAATGGCTTCAACTTTGGACTCATCAACTTCTACACCATGGACACTAACAACAAAGCCCAAAAAGACAACCTTTTCAACACAAAAGGCACACTTCTTAAAGTTGGCATAGAGCTTTTCGGCTCGTAGCACCTCAAGTACTTGACTCAAGTGGCCAACGTGGTCATCTATTGACTTGCTATAAATCAATATGTCGTCAAAGTAGACAACCACGAATTTGTTGATGAATGGCTTTAGCACATGGTTCATTAGCCTCATGAAGGTACTAGGTGCGTTGGAGAGGCCGAAAGGCATCACCAACCATTCATAAAGACCAAACTTGGTCTTGAATGCGGTTTTCCACTCATCACCCGGTTTCATCCGGATTTGGTGGTAGCCGGACCTAAGGTCTATTTTTGTAAAGACACTAGAACCACTAAGCTCATCCAACATATCATCCAAACGAGGTATGGGATGTCGATACTTTACCGTGATCTTGTTGACCGCTCGACAATCCACACACATCCTCCAAGTGCCATCCTTCTTTGGAACAAGGATCACGGGCACGGCACAAGGGCTCAAGCTCTCCCTCACCAAGCCTTTGGTAAGCAACTCATCAATTTGCTTTTGTAACTCCCTTGTGTCCTCGGGATTACTTCTATATGCCGGCTTGTTGGGAATTTGAGATCCCGGGACAAAGTCAATTTGGTGCTCAATACCTGATAAGCCCCAAACGGCCTCAAGACCTTTCACTCGGAGTCAAGCCAAGTTAATCCAAGATACTCATCTTCACTTGACATGGAAGAGCATAGAAGAAGGACCCAAGAGCAACTTGAAGACCATGCTTTGGTGTGCCATGGATGGAGGACCCTCGGGGACACTTGGAGAGGCTCAAGAGACACAAAATGAGACACCCCAAGTAGCTCCAGAAAGAGGCGGAGCGCCTCCCAGCTGAGGCGGGGCGCCTCCCAAAATCCAGAGGCTTGGAAGTCAGGAGGCGGAGCGCCTCAGGCCAAGGGCGGGCGCCTCAATTGCAGATCCAGAGAGCTGAAAGTCACTGGGCGGCCGCCTCCCCACCCAGGGCGGACCGCCTCCCCCTGTTACCCACATGCGGGATTTTTAAGACTTTTGTTTGACTTTCCTATTATAGCCCTGCGCGGCCTTTATTTGTTTAAGCCCACTTTGGGGGTATTTTAGACCTTTTATTAGTCCTAAGTGAAGCCTATAAATACTTCACTTAGCCTCTTTCAAACCTTACCTTACTTTGATTATTGATGAATGAAAATAGAGTTGAACTCTTTGGAAGAAACCTTTGTCTCTTGGTTGCTTGAATTCACTAGTGGAACCTAGTTGAGTCTTGAACCGCTAACCCGACCATTCGACTTGCGAGTCCGGTGTTGTCTCGAGGGTCGTTGCATAGTGTAGGTCCTTCTTGACGCCGATTCGAGGGTATCTCGGGACAAGTTCCCCGTGGTTACTTCGAAGGGAGTTCGAGTTGTGTCTCGCTCTCCTATCTTTTATCTTTATTTCCGCGTTTCGTATTTGATTCTTATCATCTTGGTATCAGAGCAAGGCTCGGGTTTTGTTTCTACAAACCCCCGACCCTTGATTCTTCGTGCCTAGGTTAGTTTCGACTTTAGGTTCTTGATTATTGTTGTTAAAAGAAGAAAACTACAAAAAAATTGGAAAATTGAAAATCTAAAAATTTGGCGTATCTTGTTGGTTTGGATGATTCTTCGTATGGGTGTTATAGATTCTTGATCGTGGTTGAAACCCCGTTGTGTGGATACCAAAAACACTTGGATTGGTGGAATTTGAAAATCAAAACCCCAAAACCCCTTAAACCCTTGATGAACTTGTTCTTGACAATTTTTGATTGATTCATGGGTTGGATTGAGGTGGAATTGAGAACTTGTTATTGGGGTTTGATCTTTGTGTGATTCCCGTTCTTTTGGTACCTTAAACACCCGATTTGGAGTTGTATTACATGAATTGAGATTTTGAAACCCCTTTGAAAATTTGAAAGTTCTTAAACCCTAGCTTTGAAGATGATGATCATGGTGAATTCCTTGTTTGTGATTGGGGTTTGTTAGAAGTTGTTGGGGTTTGATCTTTGTGACTGATACAACATTTGGGTACCATTGAATTGCTAAAACAACGCTTGGATAGTTGGATTCTTGGGTGCCAAACCAACAAAAACGCGAAGTGAACAGTGCAGAGGCGGAGCGCCTCAGCTCTGTGAGCTCTCTGGATTTTTCTGAGGCGGAGCGCCTCCTTCTGCAAGTTGTTCAGGGGGGACCGCCCACTTTCTGAGGCGGGGCGCCTACTTCCTGAAGGTTGGGAATTGGGTAGTTTCTTCTAGGATTCCTTGTTTTGTTGATTGCATTGCTTCCGGTTAGTGCTATTAGAGTATAATCCTACTCGATTAGTGCTAATCACTTTGAGCTATTAGGATCATCGTGCCTTAGAGAGGAGACTAGAAATCCAAGAAGATCCGTAGTATCTTTTGCTTCAAGTCCTCAATTAAAGTGCTTACCGTTCCAATCGAGTCCTATTAACTCCACTCACCCCGGAGCTCATTGGACTTTTGAATTGAGTGGTTAAGTTGAGGCTTACTATTCAACTCCGTGAAGCTTTTGGTTCAAGCAAGAGTGAAAAATCCACCACCCCTTATACGAGTGACCCGAGTGAACTCAAGTGAGGGAGCGAGTGAGGTGTTTAAACTAACTCTTGTTTCTTTCCTTGTAGGTACCATGGCTAACGACGGACAAGATTTCATTAAGGAGGCCTTGGCTAATCTTCTTGCCAAGATGGACCTCATGAATCAAAGAATTGAGTCTCTTGAAAAGGGAGCTTCAAGTACTCAAGGAGAACATGGAACCCCGAGCGTCCACAATGAAAGGGGGACCCCGAGTGTCCCAATTGAAAAGGGGACTCCGAGAGTCCCAATGGAGGCCGGGGAGGGATCAAATAGTCCTACCTTTACCCCGGAGCAAGTTGTTGAATTGCTCAAGCATCAACGGATAAAGGAAGATAAAGAGCGGATGGATCAAATGATGGGCAATCCCCAACGAACGGGCATTCCCCGTATCTTAGACAACCCTCCAAGAAACATTCCATTACCACAACCCATCCGAAATGTGCAACCTCTTGAGCATGTTGATGAAGCTCAAGAGGGGGAGGAAGCCAATTATGGGGATGACGTGTATGGGTTTGATGATCACTTTCAACCGAGGAGAGGTATGAATTGGGGTCGGAATGTGGATCGGGGTAGAGGCCGAGGTCCAGGGCCACCCTTAGGACATGATGGAGGGAATGTTAGGAGAGACTATGGAGGTTATGGTGGTTATGGGGATCACTATGGGGGCCAACCGGAGCCATTCCAAGGGGGTCGTGATAACAACAACAACCTCAATAGTGTGAAGCTCACTATTCCTTCTTTCAAAGGAAGTAGTGACCCGGTGGAGTACAAGAATTGGAAATTGGCTATGGAACGAATATTTGAAACCAATGATATGCCCGAGTTGAAGAAAACCAAGTATGCAATATCTTCCTTCGAATCTTTTGCTTCTACTTGGTGGGAGTCGGTGAAGAGGAATAGAAGGAGGACGGGAATGGCTATTAATCTTACTTGGGAAGAGTTGATCCGGGTGATGGATGAGAAGTATTTGACTAGCCAATACCGGGTTGAGCAACAAAAGCGTCTCTATGAGTTGAAACAAGGGTCCAATTCGGTTGGGGAGTACTTCAATGAATTTGAGCAAGTCCGAATGAACCTTGACCTTGATGATGAAGATCATGAGATGGCCATAATCCGTTTCAAAGGGAGCTTAAACCGAGACATAGCTACACAATTGAAGTTCCACCGATATGATGATCTCTACAAGCTATGTGATGATGCGGTTGAAGCCGAGAAATGGCTCAAAGAGGAGAAGTCCTTTCGCTAAAAGGGTAGCACTACTACTCCAACAAGCAATACAAAGGGATGGAAGCCTCCTACCACAAATGCAAGGTTCCCGAGTGCAAGTGGAACGAGTGGAGCCAATGCAACCAAGGATGTGAAGAAGCCATTTGAGAAGTTCACACCCAATGTGGGAGGTAACTCTAAAACCCAATTGAATGCTCCTACTTCTTCTTCCATTCAATGTCACAAATGCAAAGGGTATGGGCACTTTGCCAAAGAGTGTCCTACGAAAAGAAACATGGTTGTTGTTGGTGATAATGCATATGAGCAAGAGAGTGAGCCGGAGGAAGATGAGGGAGTAGAGGGAGATGAGGGAGTAGAGGAGGATGGTGAAGATGACACGGTGGAGGATGAGGAACCTCATACTTTCTTGGTAGTGAGGAGAAGTCTAGGAGCTATGATTGCGGAGGATGGTGAGACCTTGCAAAGGGAAAACCTCTTCCATGCTAGGTGTCGTGTTAAGGGAGTTGTGTGTTCTATGATCATTGACTCCGGGAGTTGTACTAATGTGGTGAGTCAATCTCTCATAACCCAATTGAAGTTACCTACCATGAAGCATCCCAAGCCTTACCGGTTACAATGGCTTAGTGAATGTGGGGAGCTTAAGGTAGTAAAGCAAGCAATGATCAAGTTCAAAATGGGGAGTTATGTTGATGAACACTTGTTCGACGTTGTGCCCATGCAAGCTTTCCACCTTCTCTTTGGAAGACCTTGGCAATTTGACCGACAAGTGGTTCACAATGGACGTGTTAACACTTACACGCTCCAACATGAGGGAAGGAAGTTTGTGTTGAAACCCCTAACTCCTAAACAAGTGAGTGATGACTACAACCGAATGAAGGAGTTGAGGGAGGCGGCAAAGGCTAAGTCAATCATTGAGACTAGTCCTTTGTCCAAAAACATGGTGGCAATCCCACCAACTTCATCCACCGGTGGCATATGTGCCATGATGCAACCGGGCGAGCTCCTAAGAGGTAATGATGGCAACAAGTTTCTCCTATGCCTAGTGCACAAAGGTATGATCCTTAACTCTAATTATGATGTTTCTTCTAGTCCTTTGCCTAGTGTTTTGCAAAATGTTTTGGAGAACTATAGGGACATGTTCCCGGATGAGATGCCCGATGGCTTACCTCCCTTGAGGGGTATTGAACATCAAATTGATTTTATTCCGGGCTCTCAAATCCCGAACAAGCCGGCTTATAGAAGCAATCCCGAGGATACGAGGGAGTTGCAAAAACAAGTTGATGACTTGCTTTCAAAAGGCTTGGTGAGGGAAAGTTTGAGTCCTTGTACCGTACCGGTCATTCTTGTCCCAAAGAAAGACGGCACTTGGAGAATGTGCGTGGATTGCCGAGCCGTGAATAAGATAACGATCAAGTATCGTCACCCTATTCCACGGCTTGATGATATGTTGGATGAATTGAGTGGGTTGTGTGTCTTTTCCAAAATCGACCTTAGGTCCGGCTACCATCAAATCCGGATGAAACCCGGGGATGAATGGAAAACCGCATTCAAGACCAAATTCGGTCTCTATGAATGGTTGGTTATGCCCTTCGGGCTATCCAACGCACCTAGCACCTTCATGCGACTCATGAATCATGTGTTGAAGTCTTTTATCAACAAGTTCGTCGTTGTCTATTTTGATGATATCTTGATCTATAGTAGGACAATTGATGAACACGTTGACCACCTTAGGCAAGTGCTTGAAGCCTTGAGAGCCGAAAAGCTCTATGCTAACTTCAAAAAGTGTGCCTTTGGTGTGGAAAAAGTTGTCTTTCTTGGGTTTGTTGTGAGTGCCCAAGGAGTGGAGGTGGATGAGTCTAAGGTAGAGGCCATACGTGATTGGCCTACTCCTACCACCGTGACTCAAGTGAGGAGCTTTCATGGTCTTGCTAGCTTTTATAGGCGATTTGTGAAGGACTTTAGCTCCATAGCCGCTCCACTCACCGAATTGGTCAAGAAAGACCAACCCTTTGTTTGGGGAGAGCCTCAAGAGAAGGCTTTCCAAGAGTTGAAAGGTAGGTTGAGTACCGCCCCCCTATTGCAATTGCCCGACTTTGGGAAAGCATTTGAGGTTGAGTGTGATGCCTCGGGGGTGGGAATTGGTGGTGTATTAATGCAAGATAGCAAACCCATCGCCTACTTTAGTGAAAAGTTGAAAGGGGCCTCCTTGAATTATTCTACATATGACAAGGAGTTGTATGCCCTTGTGAGAGCCCTTGCCCATTGGCAACATTATCTTTGGCCTCGTGAGTTTGTAATCAAGAGTGACCATGAGTCACTCAAGCATTTGAGAGGCCAAGAGAAGCTCAATAAGCGGCGTGCCAAGTGGGTTGAATTTATTGAGTCCTTTCCCTATGTGATCCAATACAAGAAAGGGAAGGACAATGTTGTGGCGGATGCGCTTTCTAGAAAGTTCGCATTAGCCACCACTCTCACCTCTAAGCTCATGGGATTCGAGAGTATCAAATTGATGTATGCTCACGATCCAAGGCTAAAGAGTGTCTATGATGCTCTAGAGAAAGGGGAGAGAGTTGAAAAATACCAATGGTCTAACGGATTCATCTTTAAGCATGGTAGAGTGTGCATACCCGAGTCCTCATGGAGGGAATTGCTTGTGCAAGAGGCACATTGTGGAGGACTCATGGGTCATTTTGGGGCAAGAAAGACTTTGGCCGTTCTTCAAGAACAATTCTATTGGCCGAAGATGAGGGTGCATGTGGAGAAGTTTTGCACTAATTGCCTTGAGTGCAAGCGTGCCAAATCTAGATCCCACCCTCATGGGTTATACACCCCACTCCCCGTACCTACTAGTCCTTGGTTGGATATATCAATGGATTTTGTCATGGGATTACCAAGGACTAGGGGGGCCACGATAGCATCTTTGTTGTCGTAGATAGGTTCTCAAAGATGGCTCATTTCATTCCGTGCAAGAAATGCGATGACGCCCAACATGTAGCTTCCTTGTTTGTTGAAAATGTCTTGAAGCTACATGGTGTGCCTCAAACGATAGTGAGTGATAGGGACACTAAGTTCCTAAGCGATTTTTGGCGAAGTTTATGGGGTGCTTTAGGCACCAAGCTCTTGTTTTCCACGTCCCACCACCCACAAACCGATGGTCAACCCGAAGTGGTAAACCGGACCTTGGGTGCTCTTCTAAGGGCCATGACCCGAGGTAAGGCCGGGACGTGGATTGATAGATTGCCTATGATGGAGTTTGCCTACAATCGCACATTGCATAGCGCGATTGGCATGACTCCTTTTGAATGTGTTTATGGTTTTAACCCCTTGATTCCCCTTGATCTCACCCCTTTGCCAAGGGAAATGGTTGTTAATTTTGAAGGGAAAGCTCGAGCTAAGGCTTTGATGGAGCTACATGCCAAGGCAAAGAAGACCTTGGAGGAATCTTATGCTAAGGTTGCCTCCAAGAAGAACAAAGGACGCAAGAAGGTGGAACTCAAGAAGGGTGACTATGTGTGGGTGCACTTCCGGAAAGAGAGGTTCCCAAACCTTAGGAAAGGGAAGTTGGCACCCCGGGGAGATGGACCATTCCAAGTGCTCTCGAAGATAAACAACAATGCCTATGTGGTCGATTTGCCAAGTGAGTATCAAGTTTCTAATACTTTCAATGTTAGTGACTTGGTTCCTTTGAATGTAGGTAATGAAGAGGTCGTGAATGATGATGAAGAGGTCGTGAATGATGCTTCGATTTCGAGGACGAAATCCTCTCAAGAAGGGGAGGATGATAAGCCCCAAACGGCCTCAAGACCTTTCACTCGGAGTCAAGCCAAGTTAATCCAAGATACTCATCTTCACTTGACATGGAAGAGCATAGAAGAAGGACCCAAGAGCAACTTGAAGACCATGCTTTGGTGTGCCATGGATGGAGGACCCTCGGGGACACTTGGAGAGGCTCAAGAGACACAAAATGAGACACCCCAAGTAGCTCCAGAAAGAGGCGGAGCGCCTCCCAGCTGAGGCGGGGCGCCTCCCAAAATCCAGAGGCTTGGAAGTCAGGAGGCGGAGCGCCTCAGGCCAAGGGCGGGCGCCTCAATTGCAGATCCAGAGAGCTGAAAGTCACTGGGCGGCCGCCTCCCCACCCAGGGCGGACCGCCTCCCCCTGTTACCCACATGCGGGATTTTTAAGACTTTTGTTTGACTTTCCTATTATAGCCCTGCGCGGCCTTTATTTGTTTAAGCCCACTTTGGGGGTATTTTAGACCTTTTATTAGTCCTAAGTGAAGCCTATAAATACTTCACTTAGCCTCTTTCAAACCTTACCTTACTTTGATTATTGATGAATGAAAATAGAGTTGAACTCTTTGGAAGAAACCTTTGTCTCTTGGTTGCTTGAATTCACTAGTGGAACCTAGTTGAGTCTTGAACCGCTAACCCGACCATTCGACTTGCGAGTCCGGTGTTGTCTCGAGGGTCGTTGCATAGTGTAGGTCCTTCTTGACGCCGATTCGAGGGTATCTCGGGACAAGTTCCCCGTGGTTACTTCGAAGGGAGTTCGAGTTGTGTCTCGCTCTCCTATCTTTTATCTTTATTTCCGCGTTTCGTATTTGATTCTTATCAATACCCCTCAAGGGAGGTAACCCATTCGGCATCTCCTCCGGGAACATGTCCTCATAGACCTTCAAAACATTGTCAATAGCACTAGGCAAAGGATTAGGGTTAGATAAATAATCACTTTCGGAATTTAAAACCATACCTTTGTGCACTAGGCATATGATCATCTTGGTGCCATCATTACCTTTCAAGATTTCACCCGGTTGCATCATGGCACATATGCGACCGGTGGATGATGGTGGGGTCTCGGTCAAGGGCTTGGCCACTACCGGGGACTTGGCCTTAGCCGCTTCCCTCAATTCTTTCATCCGCCGATAGTCCTCACTTACTTGCTTTGGGGACAAGGGTGTGAGCACAAACTTCTTCCCCTCATGTCGAACCGTGTAAGTGTTGGCCCGGCCATCATGAATCACTTGTTTGTCGTATTGCCAAGGCCTACCAAAGAGAAGGTGGCAAGCTTGCATTGGCACCACGTCAAACATGTGTTCATCTTGGTAGTTCCCAATCTTGAACCTAATCAAGACTTGCTTCACTACCCTCAACTCCCCACACTCGCTCAACCATTGCAAACGGTAGGGACTAGGGTGCTTTCGGGTAGTCAATTTCAATTGTGAGACCTACGTTTGGCTCACCACATTCGCACAACTACCCGAATCAATGATCATGGAACACACTTGCCCCTTCACCCTACACCGAGCATGGAACAAATTTTCCCTTTGCTCATCTTCCCTCTCCTCACCCACCATGGTTCCCAAAATTCGACGGACCACGAGGAACATATTAGGATCATCCCCCTCCGTCGCTCTCTCTTCTCCCTCATCCTCAACTTCCTCACTTTCCTCCTCGTCATCTCCCTCGGCCTCACTTTCCCCCTCGTAGACCAACCCATCCTCCATCACAATCATCGTTTTCCGGGTAGGACACTCTTTAGCAAAGTGGCCGTAACCCTTGCATTTATGGCATTGGAAAGAAGAAGAAGAAGGAGTATTTAAGGTAGTTTTAGAAATACCTCCAACTTCTTTGTGGTCGTTCTTCGGGGCGGCCTTCTCAAAAGGCTTCTTTGCATCTCGACTCCCACTTGCTCCACTAGCATATGGGCTCTTCCATTCTTTGGCACGAGTTGAAGGAGTGGTAGTGGTAGTACCCCTAAAGCGAGGAGCCTTTTCTTCCTTGAGCCATTTCTCGGCTTCAACCGCGGCATCACAAACATCTTGCAAGGAGTGGAAGATGTGAAGTCTCAATTGGGAGGCAATCTCCCTACTCAAGCCACTTTTGAAACGGATGATGGCTTGTTCCTCATCCTCCGTTTCCATATCAAGAGCCATCCGGTTTTTCTCAAAGTCGTTGAAATATTCATCAACGGACTTATAGCCTTGTTTCAATTCATAGAGCCGTTTGAGTTGCTCTTGCCGGTACTTGGGAGTCACATATTTGTTGTTCATTACTTCTTTCAACTCTTCCCAAGTGATGTTCATCCGCAACCCAAGTCGTCTCCTTGATCGCTTCATGGATTCCCACCATGTAGAGGCATAAGATTCAAAGGAAGCAATGGCATATGTAGCCTTCTTCTCCTCGGACATGTCATTCGTGTCAAAGACCCGCTCCAATTGAACCTTCCACTCTAAGAAAGCTTCCGGATCACTAGCCCCTTTGAAAGGTGGGATAGTGACCTTCACACTATTGAGGTTAGTGTCACGACCCCCACGATGTGGTCCCGGTTGACCCCCGTAGTAGTCTTCAACCTCATCATACTCCCGTCTCAAGTCCCTTCCCATAAAAGCCCTTGGAGGTCCTCGACCCCGCCCTCGACCTCCATCCATTCCTCGGCCTCCGTGCATCGCCCTCCTATTCGGATAGTGAGCATCAAAATCATCATCTAGCCCGAGACCCTCCCCTTCTTGAGCTTCATCAACTTGCTCAAGAGGAACCACATTTCTTCGGGGCCTTAAGAGTGGGACATCTCCTTGGGGATTGCCCAAGGGTTGGGGAGTGCCCAACGACCTTTCTCTAGCAAGAGTCTCATCCCTCAACCGTTGTCGACGAACTAGCTCCGCATATTGGTCCGGTTTCATGATGGAGTCATCACTCGTGCCTTCATTGGCATCCTTTTGGACACTCGGGGTCCTTTCCTTTTCAAAGGTTTCCATTCTAAGGTTCAAGGTTTTCACCTCGGCCAATAGACTAGCCAAAATGTCAACGGGAACCTCAATGGTATTTTTGGCCTTCTCGTCCGCCATTGTACCTACAACAACCAAAAACAAGTAAAGAGATTAGAGTAAAAGTCCCTCACTTTTGTTTGTCGCTCGGGTTCACTCAAGTTGGGGTTAGGTTCACACAAGCTCGAAATCAATGGCCTCCTCGTAGTTGCGCAACCTCCTCAAAGACCAATCCAAAATACAAGAACCCAATGCTCTTCGGGAAGAGTGGATTCAATGGGACTCGATCAACGTTAAGCTATTTGGTGAGCACTTGAACCAAACAATTAACTACGAATCTTCTTCGAATTCTACTCTCCTCCTAGGCACGAGTATCCTATTCGAACGAGGGATTAGCACTAATTGGGTAGAAGTGTTACCCTCAAAGTGCAAACCGGAAGTGACGTGATCAAATGTTCAAAGATCGAATCGTCACTAAACGGATTCGGAATTGGATGAAATTTGGATTGTGATCTAGAAACTCACCATATTTGATGATACTATGGGAGTTTTGGTGGTTGGAAACTGTTACGATAGCTTTGCGAACATTCTGTCCAACTTCAGGATTTTTCTGGAATCAAGTACCCTTCGCGATCGCGTGCAGAGGGGCGCGACCGCGATGAATAAAAATGCAGATTTGGCGCGATAGCGCGAGACCTTGCGCGATCGCGCAGGTCTGTTCAGCTGAACCAGAAAGTCGACAGAAAACAGCAGTTTGGCACACACAACAAACCCAATTCAAGCTATTTCAGTTTTCAAGCTTCCCAAAAGGTGTTTTCAGCTGGAATAAACATTCCCCAATGGTTCACACACAAAAACAACCATCAAACAACTTGTTTCAATGAATTTTGACAAGTTCTTCAAAAGTTTTCAAGACCTTCAAGAACCAAAATTTCGATTTTCACTACAACACTCCAAATGATGTTATGTTGGTATCAAAACAACGGGAAAACTATAGTGAACAATCCCCGATACCGAACATCCACAATATCATAACATCAAACAAGTTTTGGCAAATTTTGCAATTTCTTCAACCTAGGGTT
The DNA here is from genome assembly GCA_037355625.1 of Petunia x hybrida. Classification (NCBI taxonomy): domain Eukaryota; kingdom Viridiplantae; phylum Streptophyta; class Magnoliopsida; order Solanales; family Solanaceae; genus Petunia; species Petunia x hybrida. Next base: position 5,583,685 of record JBBBVM010000609.1, read on the forward strand.
CAAATTTTCCAAACTTTGATTTTCAACTCCAAAACGTTTTTTGTTGGTTCCTAATTGTCGAGAGTACGGATACAAACAATCCCCGATAATCAACACCAACAAAATCGTCACAACAAGCGATTTCCTTCAAATTTTTGGGTTTTCAAATTTTTGAATTTTTTTCTTCTTTTTCAATAAAACAACAACAAGAACAAGACAATAAATGCGGAACAAAGATGACAAGCACGAAGAGTAGGACGAGGGTTCGTAAGAACGCAACCCTAGCCTTGCTCTGATACCAACTGATGCAATCGAAAATAGGAAAGCGATAAAAGATAAGAAACGAGACGAGACTCATACTAAAGTTCGAGTAGCAACGAAGAACTTGTTCCGTTACACCCCAAACGATTGGAAAGAATCACCTACGCTAAGCAACTATCCTCAAGAGACACGAGGCTCAAGCAAATAGAATGATCGAAGATGGATTGAAGAGCAACTTGGATTCATCCAATTGATTTCAAGCCAAAAGAGTTACAATGTCAAGAGCAATGCCCATTCAATGTGTTTTTGTGTTCAATGTAAGGTAAAAAGCAATAAATGATGAAAGAGGGCATTTATAGCACCTCATTACAATATTTCCTAGCTTCTGGTCCGCTGCTACTCGAGTGTTCTTCGCGATCGCGCAGAGATATATGCGATCGCGTGGAACACTAAAACGCAGAAGGTCGCGATAGCGCGAGTCTTGGTGCGATCGCGCAGGCAAAAGATTTGGTCTACGCTATCGCGAAGGTTGTTGACGCGATCGCGAAGAGCAAGTTCCCAGTCTTAGGCAGTAAGCTCAGCAGACCTCCCCTGTTTTTGCCCTGTTTTGCTCAGCTGCTTCTTGCACTGCTTCCTGCCCTGTTTCCACATGGATTGAGCTCCAATGCATTGATGTAGGGGAATCTAGGCGGAAGCGATAAACTAAGATGCGGAAGCAATAATCATAAGATAACAAGAAATAAGGGATTGGGGAGAATAGAAATAGAAGAAAGAATGAATCAAACTAAATCACATAGATTGATTCAAAAGGGAGAAGAGACTTGAACCATTAAACGGGACTCACGCTAGCGGTGATCCACCATGGATTCAACGTAAGAGATACATGAAGTCAACGCTTCAACAAGAAAGGCCAAGCCTATTCTATCTTCTCAATTCTATCATCAAAACTAGCTCCCTAATAGAATGACTAAGTGTGGTATTTATAGATGTTCCACACTCCTAATGAAATGTCATAAAAGCCCCTACAAGTTTATTACACATAAAAGACCACGTAGGGTCAAAATAGACAAAACACTAGCTAAAATCCCGTGTCTCAGCATTTTGGGCGGGGCGCCCAAGCTTGGGCGGAGCGCCCCAAAAAGTGGGCAGTGGAGGGCCCTGGGCGGAGCGCCTGGGGGCTGGGCGGAGCGCCTGGCCCCTTTGGTTCCTGGGCGGAGCGCCTGAAGCTCAGGCGGGGCGCCTGGATCTCTAGCCTTCTCCTCTTGTGCTTTGATCACCCGGAACGACTTCAATTCATCTCCAATGCTCTTGACCCCTCATCCCTTGCATCCTCCAATCCCGGTTCTTGATGGTAAGTGCCTTAGGCTCAGTTTGCCCTGCATCATCCTCCCCTTCTTGGAAGGATTTCGTCCTCGAAATCAAACCATCAAGACCTACATCCAAAGATAAGTACACCCAAAAGCTCCTACTACAAGAGTAGGTTAGTGCAAGTAGTGTGGAAAACACACTCTTATGGTATAGCCAAGTATCAATAACAATGATAAAGCACATGTTTCCAAAGAAAACAACAAGTACTTGACTTCCCCAATGGATACACTCAACAAATGATTCATCAAAGAGACCAATAGGATAGAGAATATGAAAGATCAAGCCATTAAAATTCCCATGATCCCTAAGTCCAATAAGAACACACCAAACAAGAGTGAGTGCAAGTGATACGGAAAGCACACTTTTGTGATAGAGCCAAGTATCAATGCTAATCAAAAAGAAGAAGTCTCCAAAGGAAACAACAAGTTCTTGGCTCAACAACGAAAAGCAATCACTACCATAACAAGCAAAGAGATCAATAAGACATGGAACATGCAAGATTAAGCAACTAAGTTCCTTATGACCTCCAAGCTTATGGTCATCACACCAAGCCTTCAATGCATTACTATCACAATGTGACTCATTGGCTTTGGCATGCCCAACACCCAAGGTGTAATCAACATGTGGGGTGGAGTAAACAAGATAGTTCAATTGGCAACTAACATCAAATACTCCACTCCCCTTCTTGGAAGCACTCTTACACACACCAAGAGTGGCTTCCTCACCTCCAAATCCATCTCTAAGACAATCTCCCTCACTAGACAAACTCCAAAGGAAGGTCTCCAAAATCGGCCCTTCATCATTATAGTCCACACAATGAAGGCTAGGACTACTAGAAGATGGTTCAACATGACCAATATCAAGACCATTCATCCCACTTGGAGTTCCAAACAATGGATCATCCTTAGAGTCTATCTTCACATACCATGGAGGTTCTATCTTACTATCAATCCTAGTCCGATACAATTCGCTACCACAAATGAGATTATCTTCACATAATGGAAATGTAAAAGCATGCACCTCAAATTCATGGTCACATAAAAACATGGTATCAAGACTAGGTTCTTTACCCACACCCGAGGAGTCATCGAAAACAAATCGATCCATCTCACACTCTAGAGACTCCTCAAGGTCACAACCATCCTCACTACAACACATAGGTCCACCATTATCAAGCAATTCATCAAGGGAAAAGATAGGGTATTCATTCAACTCATCTTCCCCTTTGTCAAATATAGGTGGGGTGTCATAACAAGGTTCACAAGCAAGGTCAACAACACATTCCTCACTAATGAGAGGTTCAATGAAAACCGAGCTCACATCATGATGTAGCTTATCGTCCCTCTCAACTAGTGGTTCACAATCACACACAAGTTGACCATTTGACTCTTCACTAGTTGCAAACACATTGTAATCATACAAATCATCAACTAGTGTTGAGTTAGCACAAACACTACCATGAGACAAGGAAGTAACATGTTCAAGGGACGAGCTATCACTTACCTTTGAGTGGCCATCTTGCTCACTCATTGCATTTGAAGTGTCATGAATCGTCTCTTCACCTTGAAACTCACATTGAAGAGTTTCTTCACCTTGTCTATCCTTCTTGGGACATGATTGAGGCTCCATTGATTGGCCTCCAAGAGTACCTACACAAGCATTCACAAAAGTAGAAGAAAAAGATAAAGGGTTAAGGTTAGAATAAGGGGTGTCCTCACTCTTTTTTCCCTCTTTCTTTTCTCTCATTTTCTTTTCAAGGTTAGGTGTAGATTCGGGTGGTGACATCCCACTCACATCACTCAACACATCCTCTCCTTTTTCCACTCGAGGAATGTCACCGGTCACTCCCTTACTCCTCTCAATCTTTTGTCTCTCAAATTCGGGTGAATTGGGACGAGGCCCAAGAATACCCATAGCCGGAGTAGGTGGAGTTTTAACATCAACCCGAAATCTAGGACTAAGAGACTCATCACTTGAGGTCTCTTTCTTCTTTGTTGGTGAACCACTTAGCTTTGGAGCTTGTGGTTTGGGGTTCACCTTGGTGACAATTGTCAACTCTTTTCTTGCACTAGTCCCACCATTGCTTGTGATTGTAGGACTTCTTGTTTGCACTCTTTCAACCATAGGACGAGATTCTTGCTCCTTGGCCCTTTGCATAGACCAAGAAAGTGTACTAGGAGGTAACTTGTCTCTTTCCCTACTAGGTCTCAACTCATAGGTCTTTCGACCCTCGCTCACAAGATACTTGTCCTCCGCAAGTCTATAATTCACTTTCTTGCCTTGCAACCATGGATCACCTAACCAAACATCAAGATGTCGCATGGGATACACATCACACCAAACATAGCTTTTGAGATTCCTATGAGATATGTACACCCAAGCTTTCTTGGTAACCCATACTCCATTGTACTCATACGGATACTCTAGAGCATAGCATGGTAGCCTTAGCTTGCTAACCAACGAAGTGCTAATGCAATTGGCATCGGTGTCACCAATCTTGAGCACATATCCTCCATTTCCCTCTACCTCAACATCGAACCTTCTTAGACCCAAGTTTAGTATAGGTTCATTCACGAGATATCTTGGAAGTCCAAGGATAGTATCTCCATCAACTTGAGTCTTCCTTATCCCTCCTCTCCTAGCAACCCCACTAGGACAACTTCCACTTCCCGTCACTCTTCCAACATTAGAGGTGTCGTTGAAAGTCGAGGAAGGAGTACCACTATGGAACCCATAATTGCCTCTCGCCTTGGTTCCATAGCCCCTAACACCACTCCTACCACCACTACTAGAGCAATGCACTCCAACCACGGTAAGAGCAATATTTCTCATTCCACCCTTCTCATGGGAGCTAGAAGATGCAAACCTCCCATCTCCCATGGAACAACCACCACCACCTCCCATACTAATGGAAGGCCTTCTACTACTCTCTTGCTCACCACAAGCAACATCAAGAGAGGATGCATATGAACAATCCTCATAATCAACCTCATCATCAATTCTCTCTACGTCACTATCATCATGTTCAAATTCATCACAAGAAGAGTAAGTAGGATCATCATACCTTGAAGCGTCACCATCTTCAAATTCTTGACTTGGAGCATAAGATTCTTCACATTCATCTTCGCAAGCCCCATAGTCTTCTTCACCTTCATAATCAACATAGTGACCCGCTTCATCATCATACGAGCCTTGGTTCCCCGAATCGTCATAGCAATACCCATCATCACCATCATAGGAACAATAGTCTCCATCATCTCCGCATGAGTCATACCCTCCACAATCGTCATCTGAAGCCATAGTTGTAACCAAAAAGTATGGACCTCACAAGTTCACTCCCTCACGTGTATCACTCAAAAGATGTCACTCAATTTTCTTTCCACTCGTGTATATACTCAAGGTCGTTGGCTTTTGTGACCCCACTCTATTGTTCTCACCACTCAAGCCTTTTTCCACTCAAGACCTTCTTGTCTCTTAGTAATCACAATGGCAAGATCAATCAACTAATGCACCCAAGTAATGGTTCGGAATGGAGTTAAAGCGACTCGATGTACGGAAGCTAATTTAATGCGCACTTGAAGCAAGCAAGTTCTACGACTTTAAGTAAAGACTCCAAGACACACAACACCCTAAAGGATCAACGATTAGTGTCAATAAAGTAGGACTAATACCTTAGAAACACTAACCAAGAGGTTCGGAATCGAAACAAACACAAAAAACCATGAAACGGAGCAAAACCAAGTGACCAGCACACTGGGCGGTCCGCCTGGGGTGGGTGGGCGGTCCGCCTGACTTGGAGGCAGTGGGGGAGGGTAGGCGGGGCGCCTAGGTGGTGGGCGGTCCGCCTGGGGGTCGGGTCAGCCCTTTTCCAACTCCGATTTTCCTCAATTCCAAGCCGATTTTGGGTCCGATTTCAACGTTTTTTCCACAAATTGAAGGTACCCAAAGTTAAATATTGATATAACCTTCAAACCCCAATAAATTTCACACCCAAACATCCATCAAACAAGGCTCAATCATGATTCAAAGTTTTCAAGTTTGGGGTTTCAACATGGGTTTTTAGGTTCAAAGGTGGGTTTCGATTCTTCAAAAACTATGTTACCGAACTCCAAATCACACGATTCTTGTTGCAAATTGTTCGGTTTTCAATAGAGATCATTCCCCAATAATCAATTCCAAAACCCCATTAACACACAACCCAAAATCAATCAAATTCCTCAAGAACAAAGGGTTTTGGGAGGGTTTATCAAATTGGGGTTTCAAATTTTCAAATCAATCCAATCCAAACAATTTTGGTACCCAAACGTCGGGTTTTCCACAAGGATCAAGAATCTATAACACCCATAACACGAATCGATCACACCACAAAGTTACACCAATTTTTGTATTTTTTCACTTTTCTACTTTTTTTGTGTTTTTCTTCTTTTCTTCAAGAACAAGAACAATAACAATAAAGTAAAGATAGGATGAACAAGGAACGTGGATTCGTAAGAACGAAACCCGAGCCTTGCTCTGATACCAACTGATGTAGGGGAATCTAGGCGGAAGCGATAAACTAAGATGCGGAAGCAATAATCATAAGATAACAAGAAATAAGGGATTGGGGAGAATAGAAATAGAAGAAAGAATGAATCAAACTAAATCACATAGATTGATTCAAAAGGGAGAAGAGACTTGAACCATTAAACGGGACTCACGCTAGCGGTGATCCACCATGGATTCAACGTAAGAGATACATGAAGTCAACGCTTCAACAAGAAAGGCCAAGCCTATTCTATCTTCTCAATTCTATCATCAAAACTAGCTCCCTAATAGAATGACTAAGTGTGGTATTTATAGATGTTCCACACTCCTAATGAAATGTCATAAAAGCCCCTACAAGTTTATTACACATAAAAGACCACGTAGGGTCAAAATAGACAAAACACTAGCTAAAATCCCGTGTCTCAGCATTTTGGGCGGGGCGCCCAAGCTTGGGCGGAGCGCCCCAAAAAGTGGGCAGTGGAGGGCCCTGGGCGGAGCGCCTGGGGGCTGGGCGGAGCGCCTGGCCCCTTTGGTTCCTGGGCGGAGCGCCTGAAGCTCAGGCGGGGCGCCTGGATCTCTAGCCTTCTCCTCTTGTGCTTTGATCACCCGGAACGACTTCAATTCATCTCCAATGCTCTTGACCCCTCATCCCTTGCATCCTCCAATCCCGGTTCTTGATGGTAAGTGCCTTAGGCTCAGTTTGCCCTGCATCATGCATTGTCTTTAAGTCCACTCCCGAGCTCGTATCATCCACGCCTGGTGCAATGCAATTCCCGAAGGGATTGCTTAGCACAACGCGGAACAAGAACAAGTAAAGAAGAAGATAAAAGCAAGACAAAACTTGCTACTTTCGAAAGAACAGAGGGGAACCTGTCCCAAAGCTCGATCAAAAGGGAGACAAGAATCACCCTAACTATGCAACAATCCTCAAGAGAACATTGCCTCTTGCAAACTGAATGATCAAGAGGAATGTTCAATCGGACTAACCGAAAGCCACAAGTCCTTAAAAGCCCTCACCGGGGTTTTGCTCTCGTCGGAGACAAGAAGAAATGTGCTCGGCACTTTCATTCAATTCATCAATATCCAAAAACTAACTATTACAATGAAAGGAAACAATGTTTATATAGGAAATACTAAGGGTAAACTAGTAAATAGGTCATAGGTGACCAATAGAAATAAGCCACGCAGGGCTGAGTCTAAATGTGCTCGGCATCCTTGACTTCGGTTCTTGACTTCGGTGAGCCTGGCTTCGGTTCTCCATTGCCTGCTCGAACACATTTGTCATCGGGCGCTGACTTGGCTTCGAACACAAGATGTTGTGTTCGGCTCTGCACTGCCCGGGGTCAAGAGCTGCTGTTCGGGAACTTTGTCATCGGGCTCAAACTTGATGATGTAGCCCTTGGTTTCATCACTTGGCAATTCCTCCTCCGAACACATGCTTCTTCCCATCGTAGTCAGCTGGACGTGCATGTCATGGAGCAGCTTAGCTTGACTTCGGGTAATTGGCCTCCTCGGTTGATCAGTCACTGCCTTCGGTTGATCAGCACTTCGGGCTGCATCATCCTCCCCTTCTTGAGAGGATTTCGTCCTCGAAATCGAGTCATCCTCTGCTTCGGATGTTTGGCCTACAACACAAGGAGTCAAATCAGTAACATTGAAGGTGTTGGACACATTATACTCACCTGGGAGGTCGATGACATAAGCATTGTTGTTTATTTTGCTCAGCACTTGAAATGGACCATCCCCTCGAGGAGCCAATTTTCCTTTCCTTAGGTTCGGGAAACGTTCCTTTCGGAAGTGAACCCAAACCCAATCACCCTTCTTTAATTCCAACTTTTTACGCCCCTTGTTTTTCTTTAAGGCAACCTTTGCATAGGCGTCCTCGAGGTTCTTCTTCACCTTCGCATGCAACTCGAGCAGAGCTTTGGCTCGGTGAGTACCTGCAAAGTCGATAACAACATCTCGAGGCAATGGGGTTAGATCAAGTGGAATTAAAGGGTTAAATCCGTACACACACTCGAACGGGGTCGTGTTAATCATTCGATGCACCGTTCGATTGTATGCAAACTCCATCATGGGTAAACGATCAGCCCAGTTTCCAACCTTGCCTTTGGTCATTGCCCGAAGCAAAGATCCCAAGGTTCGGTTAACTACCTCGGTCTGTCCATCAGTCTGAGGATGGTGAGACGTCGAGAATAGTAGCTTTGTGCCCAGGGCACCCCATAGACACTTCCAAAAATGACTCAAGAATTTTGTGTCTCGATCACTCACAATAGTACGAGGTACACCATGCAATTTCAACACATTAGAAACAAACAATGTAGCTACATGCTGTGCGTCATCACACTTCTTGCAAGGAATAAAGTGAGCCATTTTTGAAAATCGATCAACCACAACGAAGATGCTATCATGTCCTCCCCCCGACCTCGGTAACCCCAAGACAAAGTCCATGGATATATCAACCCAAGGTCGATCAGGCACAGGCAACGGGGTGTACAAACCATGAGGGTTGGACTTCGATTTAGCTTTCTTGCAAACGAGACAAGCGTTGCAAAGCTTTTCCACATCTCATCGCATTTTGGGCCAATGGAACTGCTCGGTCAAGATACCAAGAGTTTTGTCGACACCGAAGTGTCCCATCAGTCCACCGGAGTGAGCTTCTCGAACCAAGAGCTCTCTCCACGATGACACTGGCACACAAACCCTCCCATTCTTGAAGAGGTAGCCATCGTGCCACTGATATTTCTCAACTCTTCGGCCACTCAAGATTGCGTCTCGAACACATTTTAGCTTGGGATCGTCTTCGTACATCGATTTGATGCTTTCAAATCCCATGAGCCTAGAGGCGAGAGTGGTCACTAAAGCAAATTTCCTTGATAGCGCATCGGCCACAACATTGTCTGTTCCCTTTTTGTAATGAATTACATAGGGAAAGCTCTCAATGAATTCAACCCACTTGGCATGTCTTCGGTTCAATTTCTCCTGTCCTCGGAGATGCTTCAAGGACTCATGATCGCTTTTGATCACAAATTCTCGAGGCCACAAATAATGCTGCCAATGGGCGAGTGCTCGAACGAGGGCATACAACTCTTTATCATAGGTCGAATAATTCAAAGTTGCACCCTTAAGCTTTTCGCTAAAGTAAGCGATCGGCTTCGATTCTTGCATCAGCACTCCTCCGATCCCAACTCCAGACGCATCACACTCGACTTCGAATGCTTTGCCGAAGTCAGGGAGTTGCAACAACGGGGCAGAACAAAGCCTCCGCTTCAACTCTTGGAAAGCCCTTTCTTGGGACTCTCCCCACACAAATGGATTGTCTTTCTTAACCAGCTCGGTTAGAGGAGCTGCCACGGTGCTAAAGTCACGAACAAACCTTCGGTAAAAGCTAGCTAACCCATGGAAGCTACGAACTTGTGATACCGAGGTCGGAGTTGGCCAATCTTTGATGGCTTCGACTTTTGATTCGTCGACTTCGACACCATTAGCACTGACTACAAATCCAAGAAAGACTACACGATCGACACCGAAGGCGCACTTCTTGAAGTTGGCATACAACTTTTCTTCTCGAAGATTTTCAAGCACAAGCCTTAGGTGTTCGACATGTTCATCCATGGTTCGACTGTAAACAAGTATGTCATCGAAATAAACGACAACGAACTTGTTTATGAACGGTTTGAGCACGTGGTTAATCAATCGCATGAATGTGCTCGGGGCGTTGGATAAGCCAAATGGCATTACCAACCATTCATAGAGACCGAATTTGGTCTTGAATGCGGTTTTCCACTCGTCACCGGGTTTCATTCGGATCTGGTGGTAACCGGACCTAAGGTCAATCTTTGAAAAGCATGAAGAACCACTCAATTCATCTAGCATGTCATCTAATCGAGGGATAGGATGACGATACTTTACCGTTATCTTGTTGACTGATCGACAGTCAACGCACATTCGCCATGTTCCATCCTTCTTCGGGACAAGGATAACTGGAACGGCGAAAGGACTTAAGCTCTCTCGAACGAGGCCCTTGTTCAGCAATTCATCAACCTGCCTTTGGAGCTCTTTGGTGTCTTCGGGATTACACCGGTATGCAGGTTTGTTGGGGATTTGAGATCCCGGCACGAAGTCAATTTGGTGCTCGATTCCTCTCAACGGAGGCAATCCACCTGGCATTTCCTCGGGAAACATGTCCTCGAAGTCCTGCAAAACACTTTGTACAGCACTAGGCAAAGGGTTATTGTTAGAAAAATCATCATTAGAGTTTAGAAGAATACCCTTGTGCACGAGGCAAATCATCATCTGACCGTTGTCGTTGCCTCGTAAGATCTCACCGGGTTGCATGATTGCACAAATTCCTTTCTCCTCGGTCGGTGAGTTTGTCTCATCGGCTCCCAGTTTTGCTCCCATCGGAAGCTTAGCTTTGGCCGCTTCTTTCAGTTCTTTCATCCGTTTATAGTCCTCGGAGACTTGCTTTGGAGACAATGGTTTGAGGATGAAACTATTTCCATCGAGCTTTACGGTGTAAGTGTTGGATCTGCCATTTTGAACAGCTGTTCGGTCATACTGCCATGGTCGACCCAAGAGCAAATGACAAGCTTGCATCGGCACCACATCGAATACCATTTCATCTTGATACTCGCCGATTCTAAACTTGATCCACACTTGTTTGACAACTCTCAATTCTCCACACTCATTCAGCCATTGTAATTTGTAGGGGTGGGGATGCTTCATCGTTGGTAATCCCATTTGTGAAACCAAAGTTTGGCTCACTACATTGGCACAGCTGCCAGAATCAATAATCATCGAACACACCTTTCCCCTTACTCGACATCGGGCATGAAAGAGGTTTTCTCTTTGGTTGTCCTCTTCTTCAAGAGTCATGCAGCTCAAATTCCTTCGAACCACAAGAAACATTTCCGGATGATCAGCTTCGGCAGCCTCATGGTCATCATCAACTTCAGCTCGATCAGTCTCCTCGATAATTTCCTCCTCGGTGTCACTCGCTTGCTCATGGACGGTTCCATCTTCGAGCAGTAGCATAACTTTGCGAGTTGGACACTCTTTGGCCATGTGACCATAACCTCTGCATTTATGACATTGAATATTTGAAGCACTAGGAGAGTTTAGTTGGACTTTACCTCCCACTTCTCTTGGTTGGTTATCGGTCACACCTTTCTCGAAGGGTCTCTTCGAATCTCGAACAGCGTTGGCACTTGCTTGGTTGGGACTTTTCCATTCTTTTCCTCGGTTCAAGAAAGTAGAAGTAGTGACTCCTCGATACCGGTTTGCTTTTTCGTCCTTCACCAATTTTTCAGCTTCGGTAGCAGCATCAAACAAATCTTCCAACGTGTGATACACGTGGAGTCTCAACTGAGATGACACATCCCTGGTCAAGCCATTCTTGAACCGGATAATGGCTTGTTCTTCGTCTTCGGTCAGGTCAAGATTCAATCGAATCTTTTCAAATTCATCATGGTACTCTTGAACTGACTTCGATCCTTGCTTCAGCTCATATAGCTTTTGCATTTGAGTTTGCCTGTACTTAGCACTCAAATACTTAGCATCCATTGCTCTCATCAACTGTGGCCAGGTAGTGACTTCGGGATAGTCATTCCTTCGTCTATGCCTCTTGTCAGCTTCCCACCAAGTAGATGCATAAGCTTCGAACGAAGCAATGGCATGGGCAGCCTTTCTCTCCTCGGTCATCTCATTGGTTTCAAAGATGTGCCCCATTTTCAGCTTCCATTCAAGATACTCATCGGGATCACTAGTTCCTTTGAAGGGTGGAATAGTGATCTTAACACTGTTCAGGTTGGAGTCTCGAACACCACGAATCTGTTCGGGATACTCATCATCTCGATCATCAGCCTCACGCTCAATATTTCTTCCAAAATTTGCGCCTCGGCCTCGACCTCGGAAATTTCCACGACCTCGGTGAGCTTGCCTTCGTTGAGCGAATGGCAGCTCACGTTCATACTCGTCCTCGGGAAATTCCTCTTCATCAACCTCTTCGGTTACAGAACCAAGGTCTCTTCGGATCCTTGGAAGTGGTAACCTCTCTCCTCGGGGAATGCCCAAGTTTTGATTTCCAGCTTGGGGATTGCCCAAGTTTTGTTGTGCTTGGGGATTGCCCAAGTTAAGCTCTCTTCGAATTGCTTCACTCGTCAACTGATGTTGTCGAAGAAGCTCAGCATACAGATCTGGCTTCATCGGAGTGGATTCGCTCGTTCCAGCGCCGGACCCATTTTTGGCCACGGACGCGCTTCCTTGTTCGAGTTGAGCTACTCGAACACTCACTCCTCTTACTTCGGCACTGACACTTTGTATCGCAGCCATGAGATCGGCTAACGACACTTCGGGCCTTTCAATGCCTTTGCCTTCGTTTCCAGCCATGGTACCTGCACAAGGCAAAGATCAAACAATTGTTAAGGTTAGAAATCACCTCACACTCTCCCTCACCTTTGATGGGTGGCACTCGGGTCCACTCAATTTATGGGTTCGGTTTTTGATCACTCAAGGACTTGTTAACAGTGGCTCGTCCAATTGATCGGTCCTCTACGATCCTTCAAGTTCGACAATAGTCACTGTCTCTTCGGGAAGAGTGAAGTGATGTTCGACTCGATGGAACGGACGCTTTTAACTGAGCTCGGGGAGACAAAAGAAATTTCTACGAAAGTTTGGACTTCGGTCACCCCTTCGCACGAGTTCCTATCAGCTCAAATGAGTTGGTACGACCTCGAGTAGGACAATTACTCAAAAGATCCACCAACTAGAATTTTGACACGAAAGAAAGTGAAAACCTAGGAGAATCTACCCTTTGATTCCCTTTGGAATCTTTTTCGATCACACCCACTCCTGTCCGTACAAGAGTGGTCCCCTTTGGTACGGATAGGGTTTTACCTTATCCACCTTCCCTTTCTCAGCCGACAAATTTCACCTGGGGTTTTATCATTCAAACTTTTACCCCTTCTTCTTCAATGGAACAGTAACCTTGCTCCGGCGTACGGATGATTCACTTTGGTTCACTGTCCACAATTCTTAACAAAATCTGGGCTGCCTTTTCAACTCCGGTCTCAGCAACATCGGAGGAAAATCAAACGAAATTCTTCGAGCTAAGAACTTGCTCGTCGTGTCGTACACTGTTACGAAATTTTGTAACAAGTTTCCGGCGTACGGACAACGATTCAAACTTAAGAACTTCAATTTTTCAAGCAACAAACAAACCCAAATCACTCAAGAACCACCAACCTTCATCGGTCTCCACCAACACAGCCGTGGTTCGAATTCCAGTCACCAATGAAGCTCAAAAACAGTCCAAAAATTCACCAAGAAACCCTAGTCTCAAAATCAGTACGTCGGGTACTCGATGGAATCAGACAACAATGGTGAACAAGATTCAATGATTGTTTTTCCCAAACAACTAACAATCAAACACAATTTTTGAATTTTTCTTTTAGCACTTTTTTTTTTTTTTTTTTTTTTTTTTGTAAGATAACAACAACAGTAACAAAAACAAAACAGGAACACGAAACGGAAACAAAGACACAAAACGCACGAAAATAAAAGATAACTTTGAACAGGATTTGGGGTTGTAGAAACAAGCCCAAACCGTGCTCTGATACCAAGATGGTGCAATGCAATTCCCGAAGGGATTGCTTAGCACAACGCGGAACAAGAACAAGTAAAGATGAAGATAAAAGCAAGACAAAACTTGCTACTTTCGAAAGAACAGAGGGGAACCTGTCCCAAAGCTCGATCAAAAGGGAGACAAGAATCACCCTAACTATGCAACAATCCTCAAGAGAATATTGCCTCTTGCAAACTGAATGATCAAGAGGAATGTTCAATCGGACTAACCGAAAGCCACAAGTCCTTAAAAGCCCTCACCGGGGTTTTGCTCTCGTCGGAGACAAGAAGAAATGTGCTCGGCACTTTCATTCAATTCATCAATATCCAAAAACTAACTATTACAATGAAAGGAAACAATGTTTATATAGGAAATACTAAGGGTAAACTAGTAAATAGGTCACAGGTGACCAATAGAAATAAGCCACGCAGGGCTGAGTCTAAATGTGCTCGGCATCCTTGACTTCGGTTCTTGACTTCGGTGAGCCTGGCTTCGGTTCTCCATTGCCTGCTCGAACACATTTGTCATCGGGCGCTGACTTGGCTTCGAACACAAGATGTTGTGTTCGGCTCTGCACTGCCCGGGGTCAAGAGCTGCTGTTCGGGAACTTTGTCATCGGGCTCAAACTTGATGATGTAGCCCTTGGTTTCATCACTTGGCAATTCCTCCTCCGAACACATGCTTCTTCCCATCGTAGTCAGCTGGACGTGCATGTCATGGAGCAGCTTAGCTTGACTTCGGGTAATTGGCCTCCTCGGTTGATCAGTCACTGCCTTCGGTTGATCAGCACTTCGGGCTGCATCAACGCCTCTCCAAACCAAGTGTAGGTGAGCATCTTGTATATCCTTGGCTTGACTTCGAGTGAATGGTCTCGATGCAATTTGGGTTGCATCATTCGGAGTGGAGTTAAAGTGACTCGATGTACGGAAGCTAATTTAGTGCGCACTTGAAGCAAGCAAATTCTACGACTTTAAGTAAAGACTCCAAGACACACAAACACCCTAAGAAATCAAAAATTAGTGTTAATAAAGTAGGACTAATACCTTAGGAACACTAACCAAGAAGCCCGTGGGCGACTAACAATGGAAACCTAGGCAAAAAAACTACCCGGGAAGACCCTTCAGCAAGAGGCGCTCCGCCTCAGAAAGGAGGCGCTCCGCCTCAGGAAAATCCAGAGAGCAGCCCAGAGGGAGGCGCTCCGCCTCAAAATGGAGGCGCTCCGCCTAGGCCAATTTCCTGCAACTTTGCACAGCGCATTTTGGCTCGTTTCGCACCCAAAAATCCAACGTTTTCAAGGCGTTTTTCCAATCCAAAGGTACCCAAATGTTGTATCAATCACAAAGAACAATCCCCAATGATTTTTAACAAACCCCAATCAAAAACAACGAATTCACCATGTTCATCTTCTTCAAAGACTAGGGTTTATCAAAAGGGTTTCAACAAGGATTGTGATTCTTCAAAGTTGGTGTTATATATGTTCAAATCCCACAAAATTGGTACCGATTCGTTTGTTTTTCAATGAAGTTCAACCCCCAATATCAAGTTTCCAATAGAACATCAATCCAACCCAAGAATCAAGTCAAAATCATCAAGAACAAGTTCATCAAGGGTTTAAGGACAATTGGGGTTTCAATTTTTCAAACTTCACCAATCCAAGTAATTTTGGTACCCAAGCAACGGGAATTCAATCACAATCAAGAATCTATAACACCTATAACATAAATCATCCAATCCAACAAGATACACCAATTTTTGTATTTTTTCACTTTTTTCACTTTTTTTGTTTTTTCTTCTTTTCTTCAAGAACAAGAACACAATAACAATAAAGTAAAGATAGGATGAACAAGGAACGTGGATTCGTATGAACGAAACCCGAGCCTTGCTCTGATACCAAGATGATAAGAACCAAATAGGCGGAAGCGATAAACTAAGATGCGGAAGCAACAATCACAAGATAACAAGAAAGTAAGGGATTGGGGAGAATAGAAATAGAAGAAAAGAACGAATCAAACTAACAAATAGATTGATTCAATAGGGAGAAGAGACTTGAACCATTAAACGGGACTCTCACTAGCGGAGATCCACCATGGATTCAACGTAAGAGATACATGAAGTCAACGCTTCAACAAGAAAGGCCAAGCCTATTCTATCTTCTCAATTCTATCTTCAAAACTAGCTTAATGAAATAAATGACTAAGTGTGGTATTTATAGGTTCACCACACTTCTAAATAAAATGTCTAAATAGCCCCTAAGTCTAGTCAAAACAATACATGTCATTTAGGGCTATAGTTGGAATTACACTCAAAATAAGTAGGAAACCCGGATGGGCCTTCAGCAACTAGGCGCCCCGCCTGGCTTCCAGTAGGCGCCCAAGTAGGCGCCCCGCCTCTGCAGTAGGCGGCCCCATATCCTGAGGCTTGCCACAAAGTGGGCGGTCCGCCTAGTCTAGTGGGCGGTCCCCCTGCTTCACTGAGCTCTTGAAACGCCTCAAAATGTGTCTCCCGAGCCTCTCCTTTGGGGCCTAGGTGGTCCTCCTCCCTTGGCACTCCTTTGCATGATCTTTAAGTCGCTTTCGGGAGCCTTGGCGGTACTCTTTGTGCTCTCAAGCTTGGATCTTGATGGTTGGCGTTTGGCTCCAATTTGGGTCTTATCACCCATGGTACTTGAACCCGAGGCAAACAACCTCATTGTTTTGCCAATGCATGATGAAAATGAGAGTCACTCCACTTCAAATGAGAGAGAAAAGATAGAGAGAAGTGAGGGAGTGACCGGTGACAATCCAAGAGAGGAAAAAGGAGAGGATTTGAGGAGTGATGTGAGTGGATTGCCACCACAAACTACACTTGACCATGAGGTAAAATTGCGAGAGATGAGAGGTGAGGAAGGAAAAATTGAGAGTGAGAGCACCCATTGTTCTAACCCTTCTTTATCTTCTACCTTTTCTTGCAAGTTCTTGTGTAGGTACATTTGAAGACAAGCAATTGGAGCCTCAAT
The DNA here is from genome assembly GCA_037355625.1 of Petunia x hybrida. Taxonomy (NCBI): domain Eukaryota; kingdom Viridiplantae; phylum Streptophyta; class Magnoliopsida; order Solanales; family Solanaceae; genus Petunia; species Petunia x hybrida. Next base: position 5,600,436 of record JBBBVM010000609.1, read on the forward strand.
GTGAGCTTCATGAAGGGGAAGTTGCATATGACACTTCAAACCTTGTGAGTGACCAAGGGAGTACTACAAATGTAAGTGTTGCTTCACCTTTTCATGAACCTACTAGCTACTTGTCTTGTTATGACTCAACACTAGTTGGTGGTTTTGATGCATCTAGTGAGTATACCACTAGTGAAGAGTCTAGTTGTCAACTTGAGTTTGCATGTGAAACACTAGTTGGAAAGGATGCTATGCCACATCATGATGTGAGCTCATTGTTCATTGAACCCCTCCCTAGTGTAGATTTGATAGTTGACCATGATTGTGACCTTTGCTATGACGCACCAACAACCTTTGACCAATGGGAAGATGAGATAGTAGATCATTCCCTTATTGATATGCTTCTATTTGGTGGACCAATGTGTTGTGGTAAGGATGGTCTTATCCTTGAGGAGTCCAAGTTGCATGAATTGGACAATGTTGTCTATGATGACTCCTCAAGTGAACCTAGTCTTGATAACTTGTCTATGCTTAATCATGATATTGAGATGCATGCTTATACTAATCCATTGTTTGAAGGCATCCTCATTAGTGGTAATGACTTGTATCGAACTAGGGTGGGTAGTCAAATGGAACCTCCATGGTGTGAAGGGTTTGATTCCTTAGGCAATCCATTGTTTGAGAATTTGGGTGAGGTAGATGGTTCTTTGAGTGACCCTCCTATTGTTTGTTGGGGTTATGATGAAGAAGAGTCCATAGTTGATACGAACCAAATAGGCGGAAGCGATAAACTAAGATGCGGAAGCAACAATCACAAGATAACAAGAAAGTAAGGGATTGGGGAGAATAGAAATAGAAGAAAAGAACGAATCAAACTAACAAATAGATTGATTCAATAGGGAGAAGAGACTTGAACCATTAAACGGGACTCTCACTAGCGGAGATCCACCATGGATTCAACGTAAGAGATACATGAAGTCAACGCTTCAACAAGAAAGGCCAAGCCTATTTTATCTTCTCAATTCTATCTTCAAAACTAGCTAACTAAAATAAACTAGCAATCTAGCTATTTATAGGTGTTTTTAGACACCATTTGAAAGGTCTAAAATGCCCACACTTAGGCTTAGGAATAAAAGACCACGTAGGGTCAAAATAGACAAAACACCATCAAAAATCCCGTGCTTCAGCTTTTGGGGCGGAGCGCCTCTCCTTGGGCGGAGCGCCCGCGATCTTGGCCAGTGGAGGGGGCTGGGCGGAGTGCCCCCTGGGTGGGCGGAGCGCCTGGCCCCTTTGCTTCCTGGGCGGGGCGCGTGAATGGCCTGGGCGGGGCGCCTGGATCTCTGGCCTTTTCCTCTTGCGCTTTGATCACCCGGAACGACTTCAATTCATCTCCAATGCTCTTGCCCTCGCGTCCTTAGCATCCTCCAATACCGGCTCTTTATGGTAAGTACTCTAAGCTCGATTTGAGGCTTATCATCCTCCCCTTCTTGAAAGGATTTCGTCCTCGAAATCAAACCATCAAGACCTACATCCAAAGATAAGCACACCCAAAAGCTCGTACTACAAGAGTAGGTTAGTGCAAGTAGTGTGGAAAACATACTCTTATGGTATAGCCAAGTATCAATAACAATGATAAAGCACATGTTTCCAAAGAAAACAACAAGTACTTGTCTTCCCCAATGGGTACACTCAACAAATGATTCATCAAAGAGATCAATAGGATAGAGAATATGAAAGATCAATCCATTAAAATTCCTATGATCCCTAAGTCCAATAAGAACACACCAAAACTTCCCACTACAAGGGTGGGCAAGTCCAACAAGAGTGAGTGCAAGTGATATGGAAAGTACACTTTTGTGATAGAGCCAAGTATCAATACCAATCAAAAAGAAGAAGTCTCCAAAGGAAAAAACAAGTTCTTGGCTCAACAATGAAAAGCAATCACTACCATAACAAGCAAAGAGATCAATAAGACATGGAACATGCAAGATTAAGCAACTAAGTTCCTTATGACCTCCAAGCCTATGGTCAACACACCGAGCCTTCAATGCATTACTATCGCACGGTGACTCATTGGCTTTGGCATGCCCAACACCCAAGGTGTGATTAACATGTGGGATGGAGTAAAACAAATAGTTCAATTGGCAACTAGCATCAAATACTCCACTCCCCTTCTTGGAAGCACTCTTACACACACCAAGAGTGGCTTCCTCACCTCCAAATCCATCTCTAAGACAATCTCCCTCACTAGAAGTTCCAAACAATGGATTGTCTATAGAGCTCAACTTTCCAAACCATGGAGGTTTAAATCCACACTCTTCTCTAGCTTGATACTCACCATCACCTTTTTGAGAATCCTCTTCAAACAAAGGGTTTGTCGAAACAAGTCCACTACCCATCAAAGGTAAAGCATCAAAACTAGAGTCTTCATCCACACTTGAGGAGTCATCAAATACAATTCGGTCCATCTCATCCACTAGGGACTCCTCAAGGTCGCTACCAACCTCACTACAACACATAGGTCCACCATTACCAAGCAATCCATCAAGGGAAAGGATAGGGTATTCATTCAACTCATCTTCCCCTTTGTCAAATATGGGTGGGGTGTCATAACAAGGTTCACAAGCAAGGTCAACTACACATTCCTCACTAATGAGAGGTTCAATGAAAATCGAGCTCACATCATGATGTGGCTTATCCTCCCTCTCAACTAGCGGTTCACAAGCACACACAAGTTGACCATTCGACTCTACACTAGTTGCAAACACATTGTAATCATACAAATCATCAACTAGTGTTGAGTTAGCACAAACACTACCATGAGACAAGGAAGTAACATGTTCAAGGGACGAGCTATCACTTACCTTTGAGTGGCCATCTTGCTCACTCAATGCATTTGAAGTGTCATGAATTGTCTCTCCACCTTGAAGCTCACATTGAAGAGTTTCTTCACCTTGTCTATCCTTCTTGGGGCATGATTGAGGCTCCATTGATTGGCCTCCAAGAGTACCTACACAAGCATTCACAAAAGTAGAAGAAAAAGATAAAGAGTTAAGGTTAGAATAAGGGGTGTCCTCACTCTTTTTTCCCTCTTTCTTTTCCCTCATTTTCTTTTCAAGGTTAGGTGTAGATTCGGGTGGTGACATCCCACTCACATCACTCAACACATCCTCTCCTTTTTCCACTCGAGGAATGTCACCGGTCACTCCCTTACTCCTCTCAATCTTTTGTCTCTCAAATTCGGGTGAATTGGGACGAGGCCCAAGAATACCCATAGCCGGAGTAGGTGGAGTTTTAACATCAACCCGAAATCTAGGACTAAGAGACTCATCACTTGAGATCTCTTTCTTCTTTGTTGGTGAACCACTTAGCTTTGGAGCTTGGGGTTCGGGGTTCACCTTGTTGACAATTGCCAACTCTTTTCTTGCACTAGTCCCACCATTGCTTGTGATTGTAGGACTTCTTGTTTGCACTCTTTTAACCATAGGATGAGGTTCTTGCTCATTTTCCCTTTGCATAGGCCTAGAAGGTATACTAGGAATTGACTTGATCTTTGCTCTAAGAGGCTCAAAGTCAAAAGTCCTTTGGCCCTTGCTCACATAATATCTATCACAATCAATACCATATCGCACCTTCTTGCCTTGCAACCATGGCTCACCTAGCCACACATGACAATGCTTCATGGGATACACATCGCACCACACATATCCCCAATAATTCTTATGAGAGATGCACACTCGAACTTGCTTGGAAACCCACACTCCGAGGTACTCATAAGGATGCTCTAGGGCATAGCAAGGTAGCCTTAACTCATCAACCACCGAGGTACTAATGCAATTGGCATCGGTGCTACCAATCTTGAGCAAATGCCCTCCATTACCTTCCACCTCAACAAGGAACCTCCTTAGACCCAAGTTCCGTATAGGATCATCCAAGTAAGAACTTGGAAGTTCAAGCAAAACATCACCCTCAAATTGAGTTCTCCTTATCCCTCCACTAGTGGCAACACCACTAGAACAACCTCCACTTCCCGTAACTCTTCCAACATTAGAAGTGTTGTTGAAAGTCGGGGAAGAAATACCACTATGGAACCCATAATTGCCTCTCGCCTTGGTTCCATAGCCCTTAGCACCACTCCTACCACCACTACTAGAGCAATGCACCCCCGTAACGGTAAGAGCAACACCACTTCTCCTTCCACCATTCACATGGGAACTAGAAGATGCAAACCTCCCATTTCTCATGGAACAACCACCACCACCTCCCATACTAATGGAAGGTCCTCTACTACTCTCTTGCTCACCATAAGCAACACCAAGAGAAGCATGCACAATTCGTATAATCAACCTCATCATCCATTCTCTCTATGCCACTATCATCATGTTCAAATTCATCACAAGAAGAGTAAGTAGGATCATCATACCTTGAAGCATCACTATCTCCACATTCTTGATTTGGAGCATAAGATTCTTCACATTCTTCTTCGCAAGCCCCATAGTCTTCTTCATCTTCATAATCAACATAGTGACCCGCTTCATCATCATAGGAGCCTTGGTTCCCCGAATCGTCATAGCAATACCCATCATCACCATCATAGGAACCATAGTCTCCATCATCTCCGCATGAGTCATATCCTCCACAATCGTCATCCGAAGCCATAGTCGCAACCCAAGTGTATAGGACCTCACAAATTCACTCCCTCACGTGTATCACTCAAAAGATGTCACTCAATTTTCTTTCCACTCGTGTATACACTCAAGGTCGTTGGCTTTTGTGACCACACTCTATTGTTCTCACCACTCAAGCCTTTTTCCACTCAAGACCTTCTTGTCTCTTAGTAATCACAATAGCAAGATCAATCAACTAATGCACCCAAGTAATGGTTCGGAATGGAGTTAAAGCGACTCGAAGTACGGAAGCTAATTTAATGCGCACTTGAAGCAAGCAAGTTCTATGACTTTAAGTATAGACTCCAAGACACACAACACCCTAAAGGATCAAAGATTAGTGTCAATAAAGTAGGACTAATACCTTAGAAACACTAACCAAGAGGTTCGGAATCGAAACAAACACAAAAAACCATGAAACGGAGCAAAACCAAGTGCCCAGCTCACTGGGCGGTCCGCCTGGGGTGGGTGGGCGGTCCGCCTGCCTTGGAGGCAGTGAGGGAGGGTAGGCGGGGCGCCTAGGGGGTGGGCGGTCCGCCTGGGGGTCGGGTTCAGCACTTTCCAAGTCCGTTTTTCTTCAATTCCAAGCCGATTTTGGGTCCGATTTCGACGTTTTTTCCACAAATTAAAGGTACCCAAAGTTGAATATTGATATAACCTTCAAACCCCAATAGATTTCACACCCAAACATCCAACAAACAAGGCACAATCATGATTCAAAGTTTCAAGTTGGAGGTTTTTCAACAAGGGTTTCAAAGGTTCAAGGTGGGTTTCGATTCTTCAAAATCGATGTTACCGAACTCCAAATCACACGATTCGTTTTGCAATTTGTTCGTTTTGAAATAAAGAACAAACCCCAATAATCAATTCCTCAACCCCATAATCAAAAAACCCAAGAATCAACCAAATTCATCAAGAACAAAGGGTTTTTGGTGGGTTTAGCAATTTGGGGTTTCAAATTTTCAAATCAATCCAATCCAAACAATTTTGGTACCCAAACGTCGGGTTTTCCACAAGGATCAAGAATCTATAACACCCATAACATAAATCATCCAATCCAACAAGATACACCAATTTTTGTATTTTTCAATTTTTCAATTTTTTTTGTGTTTTTTCTTCTTTCAATAACAAGAACAAGGAAACTAAAGATAGGATGAACAAGGAACGTGGATTCATAAGAACGAATTCCAATCCTTGCTCTGATACCAAGATGATACGAACCAAATAGGCGGAAGCGATAAACTAAGATGCGGAAGCAACAATCACAAGATAACAAGAAAGTAAGGGATTGGGGAGAATAGAAATAGAAGAAAAGAACGAATCAAACTAACAAATAGATTGATTCAATAGGGAGAAGAGACTTGAACCATTAAACGAGACTCTCACTAGCGGAGATCCACCATGGATTCAACGTAAGAGATACATAAAGTCAACGCTTCAACAAGAAAGGCCAAGCCTATTCTATCTTCTCAATTCTATCTTCAAAACTAGCTAACTAAAATAAACTAGCAATCTAGCTATTTATAGGTGTTTTTAGACACCATTTGAAAGGTCTAAAATGCCCACACTTAGGCTTAGGAATAAAAGACCACGTAGGGTCAAAATAGACAAAACACCATCAAAAATCCCGTGCTTCAGCTTTTGGGGCGGAGCGCCTCTCCTTGGGCGGAGCGCCCGTGATCTTGGCCAGTGGAGGGGGCTGGGCGGAGCGCCCCCTGGGTAGGCGGAGCGCCTGGCCCCTTTGCTTCCTGGGCGGGGCGCCTGAATGGCCTGGGCGGGGCGCCTGGATCTCTGGCCTTTTCCTCTTGCGCTTTGATCACCCGGAACGACTTCAATTCATCTCCAATGCTCTTGCCCTCGCGTCCTTAGCATCCTCCAATACCGGCTCTTTATGGTAAGTACTCTAAGCTCGATTTGAGGCTTATCAATCATCAATACCTTCCTTGAGAGCTTGTCTTTTGAGAAGGATTTCTTAGGTGATGAAATTGGAGGGGAAGAGGGATCCTTTGGTGTGAGTATGTGTGCTCTAAAGAAGGGGAGTGGAGTGCTTGATTCTACTTGTAGGTTGGGCTATTTGATTCACTCCACTCCACTTGTTGAACACACCTTGAGGATTGATTGGTATGTTGATTTTGAGCTTAAGGTTCAAGAGGGATTTGATAGCTTGATCTTGCATTTTTCATGCCCACATGACCTATTTGCTCATTATCTTGTTGAGTGCATGTTGATCTTTAACCAAGTGCTTATGGTTCTCTTTGGAGACTTGATGTTCATGATTGTTATTGATGCTTGGTTATATCACAAGAGTGTGTTTTCCACACTTCTTGCACTAACCTACTTTCAAAGTAGGACGTTTGTTTGTTTTTGCTTGTCGTTGCTTGTAGGTTCTAAGCTCCATGCTAAGGCGGAGGAGATCTTGGAAGAAGCCTATGTCAAAGTGACGATCAAGAAGGACAAAGAAGGAGCTTCTTGGCTACCCCGAGGAGTTGATAGAGCCATGAGAGACCAAGCCTTGATTTCGAGGACGAAATCGTCTCAAGAAGGGGAGGATGATAAGACCCAAACCGAGCAGCCATCCAAAAACACCATCCAAAGCCAAGGAAGAGCTTATGCATTGGAACGCCATGGAACGAGGAGCATTCGGGATGGATTTCGGAGCGTTTCAAGGCTGCCCAAGAAGGGGCGGACCGCCTAGTCAAAGGGGCGGACCGCCCACTTCAAGACCACTCTCTAGATTCCTGGCCGCCTAGTGCAGAGGCGGACCACCTACTGAAGACTAGGCGGACCGCCTAGTACAAACAGGCGGGGCACCTAGTTCTGGAAGCTTGCGGGATTTGCTAGTTTTTATCCTATGTAATTTCTATTATGCCCCTACGTGGCTTATAACTTTAGAATCTACTTAAGGGTACTTTAGGCATTTCATTATGTCTTAAATGAGGCCTATAAATACTCCATAGCTTAGCATTATTCCTTAGTTAGCTATTATGATGAATGATTGAATGTCAATGACAATGTTCAAGAGTGGATTCTCTTTGAATGAAAACCCCTTTGAGTTGGTTTGAGTTTGCTAGTGGATTCTAGTTGAACCCCAAACCCCCCCCGATCACTCTACTTGCGAGTCCGTTGTTGTCTCGAGGGTAGTTGCATAGTGTAGGTCCTCCTTGACACCGATACGAGGGTATTATGGAACGAGTTCTCCATAGTTACTTCGTAGGGAGTTCGAGTAGTGTCTCGCTCTTTATCTTTATTTCCGCGTTTCGTTTTTGATTCTTATCAGCTAGGAAAACCGTGGTTGCAAGGCAAGAGGGTGCGATATGATCTCATGAAGGATGTGTACAAAGTGAGCAATGGGCAAAGAACTTACGACATTGAACCTTGCCGGGCAAAGTTTAAGTTTTATCCTAGTACATCTTCTAGGCCTATGCAAAAAGGAAAGGAGCAAGTATCTCAATCCAAGGATGAAAGGAAGCAAACAAGAAGTCCTACAATCACAAGCAATGATGGGACTAGTGCAAGAAAAGAGTTGACGATTGTCAACAAGGTGAACCCCAAACCACAAGCTCCAAAGTTAAGTGGTTCACCAACAAAGAAGAAAGAGACCTCAAGTGATGAGTCTCTTAGTCCTAGATTCCGGGTTGATGTAAAAAGTCCACCTACTCCGGCTATGGGTATTCTTGGGCCACGTCCCTACTCACCCAAATTTGTGAGACAAAAGATTGAGAGGAGTAAGGGAGTGACCGGTGACATTCCTCGAGTGGAAAAAGGAGAGGATGTGTTGAGTGATGTGAGTGGGATGTCACCACCCGGATCTACACCTAACCTTTAAAAGAAAATGAGAGAAAAGAAAGAGGAAAAAAAGAGTGAGGACACCCCTTATTCTAACCTTTACCCTTTATCTTTTTCTCCTACTTTTGTGAATGCTTGTGTAGGTGCTATTGGAGGCCAAGCAATGGAGCCTCAATCATGCTCCAAGATTGATGGGCAAAGTGAAGAAGATCTGCAATGTGAGCTTCAAGGTGAAGGGACAATCCAACACATTTCAAGTGCATTGAGTGAGCAAGATGGCCACTCAAAGGTATGTGAAAGTTCTTCCCTTGAACGAGTTACTTCTTTGTCTTATGATAGCGTTTGTGAAAACTCAACACTAGTTGATGATTTGTATGATTACAATGTGTTTGCAACTAGTGTAGAGTCGAATGGTCAACTTGTGTGTGATTGTGAACCACTAGTTGAGAGGAATGATAAGCCACATCATGATGTGAGCTCGGTTTTCATTGAACCTCTCATTAGTGAGGAATGTGTAGTTGTGATAAGACCCAAATCGAGCAACCATCCGAAGACATCATCCAAGGCCAAGGAAGAGCGTATGCATTGGAATGCCATGGAACGAGGAGTCTAGGAGACACATTTCGGCGCGTTTCAAGTGCTCAGGAGAGTAGGCGGACCGCCTAGTCAAAGGGGCGGCCGCCCACTTTTGGATCACTCTCTGGATTCCTAGCCGCCTAGTGCAGAGGCGGACCACCAGCTGAGGGGTAGGCTGATAAGGGGCAAACTACGGAAGCGATAAATGATGATAAGAACGAGACGCAACAAGAACACTTACGAAGTAGCACCAAGGAACGAGTCTTGATACACCCTCCATTCGAGTCAAGAAGCACCTACGCTATGCAACTATCCTCAAGAGACACTCGGCTCAAGCAAATAGAGTGATCGAAGAGGATTGAAAAGCAACTTGGATTCATCCAATTGATTCAAGCCAATATTGGTTACAAGTGTTTGGGAGCAATGCTCATCAATTCAATATTCAAGGTAAGGTAAATGGCAATAAATGATGAAGGGTGTTATTTATAGCACCCTTCTACAACCTATTGAAATGTCTAATTAGCCCTTAGCTAGATAGAAATACAATAGAACTAGCTAGGGTCAAAATAGGAAGTTTACACAAAAAGCTAGGCAAATCAGCATATTGGGCGCTCCACCCTGGAACTGGGCGCTCCGCCTGGAGGAAGCATGACCCAGGCGCTCCGCCTGGTGACCTCCACTGTCCAAATTGAGCTAGGCGCTCCGCCCAGAGGCTGGGCGCTCCGCCCAGTGGCTGCCCATTTTGGGCGCTCCGCCTAAGGTCCTGGGCGCTCCGCCTGGGGCCTGAAGCTTTCCATTTCTCCTTCCATCGAACTCAAGTGTATGATCTTCCAATGGCCTCCGGAGCTCGTATCATCAACGCCCCTCCGAATCAAGTATAAGTGAGCATCATGAAGTGCCTTGGCTTGTCTTCTCGTAAAGGGTCTTGTGGTGGTGGTTTGCCCCCATCATCCTCCCCTTCTTGAGAAGATTTCGTCCTCGAAATTGTAGCATCAACCTCCACGACATTGTCCTCCACGGCATCATCACCTACATCAAAAGGAGCCAAGTCACTAACATTAAAAGTGTTTGAAATAGTGTACTCACTCGGCAAATCGATCACATATGCGTTGTTGTTGATCTTGGAGAGCACTTGGAAAGGTCCATCTCCCCGGGGTGCCAACTTCCCTTTTCAAAGGTTTGGAAACCTCTCTTTGCGGAAGTGCACCCACACCCAATCTCCTTTCTTGAGTTCCAACTTCTTCCTCCCCTTGTTCTTCTTGAGAGCAACCTTGTCATAGGCTTCCTCCAATCTCTTCCTCGCATTGGCATGGATTTCAAGCATGGCTTTAGCTCGGCTTTTACCTTCAAAATTAACAACCATTTCTTTGGGCAAAGGGGTTAGAATAAGTGGAATCAAAGGATTAAAACCATAGACACACTCAAACGGAGTTAAGCCAATCATGCTATGCAATGTACGGTTATAAGCAAACTCCATAAGAGGCAACTTGTCAACCCACGTCCCGGCCTTACCTCGGGTCATAGCTCTAAGGAGAGCACCCAAGGTTCGATTCACCACTTCGGTTTGACCATCCGTTTGGGGGTGGTGGGACGTAGAGAATAACAACTTGGTGCCAAGAGCACCCCAAAGACACCTCCAAAAATGGCTAAGGAACTTAGAGTCCCTATCACTCACAATTGTTTGAGGCACACCATGCAACTTTAACACATTATCAATGAACAAAGTAGCTACATGTTGTGCATCATGACTCTTTTTACATGGAATAAAGTGAGCCATTTTGGAGAACCGATCCACGACAACATAAATGCTATCGTGTCCCCCTTTAGACCGTGGCAAACCCATAACAAAATCCATCGAAATGTCCATCCACGGGCTAGTAGGAATAGGGAGGGGAGTATACAAACCATGGGAATTAGATTTGGACTTAGCATACTTGCAATCCAAGCAAGTATTGCAACGTCTCTCAACTTGCACACCCATTTTTGGCCAATGGAATTGCTCTATGAGAATGGCCAAGGTTTTGTTCCTCCCAAAGTGACCCATCAAGCCCCCACAATGTGCTTCACGAACAAGCAACTCCCTCCATGAGGACTCGGGCACACAAACTCTTCCATTTTTAAAAATGTAGCCATCTACCCATTGGTATTTCTCCACCCTCTTCCCACTCACTAGAGCATCATGAATGCTCTTGAACTTTGGGTCATGTTCGTACAAAGATTTTATACTCTCAAAACCTGATACGAACCAAATAGGCGGAAGCGATAAACTAAGATGCGGGAGCAACAATCACAAGATAACAAGAAAGCAATTGATTAGGGAGAATAGAAATAGAAGAAAAGAACGAATCAAACTAACAAATAGATTGATTCAATAGGGAGAAGAGACTTGAACCATTAAACGGGACTCTCACTAGCGGAGATCCACCATGGATTCAACGTAAGAGATACATGAAGTCAACGCTTCAACAAGAAAGGCCAAGCCTATTCTATCTTCTATATTCTATCTTCAAAACTAGCTAATTGAAATAAATGACTAAGTGTGGTATTTATAGGTGTTCCACACTCTTAATGTAATGTCAAAAATACCCCTAAAGTGGGTTAAAACAATAAAGGCCACGTAGGGCTAAAGTCGTCCAAAACATAGCAAATAAACTAGGAATCCCGCAACCCTTCACAAAAGTAGGCGCCCAGCCTACTTTAACTAGGCGCCCCGCCTGTTCTTGGTGTGCTGAAGGAGTAGGCGGGTCCGCCTGGTTTGCAGAGGCGGTCCGCCTGGTTGATTTCCAGAGACTGATCAAAAACTAGGCGGCCGGCCTAGTTGAGTAGGCGGTCCGCCTGGTCCTGTGGCCTCTTGAGTTGCTTCCAAACATGCTCCGGATGCCTCTTCAAGTAGCCTAGGTGATCCTCCTCCCTTGGCGCTCCTTTGCATGATCTTTAAGACGCTTTCGGGGGCCTTGGCGGTACTCTATGTGCACTCAAGCTTGGCTCTTGATGGCTGGCGTTTTGGGTCTTATCATCCTCCCCTTCGTGAAAGGATTTCGTCCTCGAAATCAAACCATCAAGCCTACATTCAAAACAAGCACAAACAAAGCTTCCCACTACAAAAGTAGGTTAGTGGCAAAAGTGTGGGAAAACACACTCTTGTGATAGAGCCAAGCATCAATAACAATGATAAAGCACATGTTTCCAAAGAAAACAATAATCACTTGGCTTCCCCAATGGGTACACTCAACACATGATTCATCAAGGGGATCAATAGGATAGAGAATATGCAAGATCAAGCCGTTAAAATTCCTATGATCCCTAAGGCCAATAAGAACAAACCAAAACTTCCCACTACAAGAGTAGGAAAGTCCACCAAGAGTGAGCACAAGTGATGTGAAAATCACACTTTTATGATAGAGCCAAGTATCAATACTAATCAAAAAGTTTATGTCTCCAAAGGAAACAACAAGTACTTGGCTCATCAATGACAAGTACTCACTACCAAAACAAGCAAAGAGATCAATAAGACAAGGAACACGCAAGATTAAGCAACTAAGTTGATAAGAATCAAAAACGCGGAAAGATAAAAGATAGGAACGAGACGTAACTCGATCACTAATCCCAAGTAGCAACGGAGAACTAGTTCCGTTACACCCCGGGAGAAGGCCAAGAACACCTACGCTAGGCAACTACCCTCGAGACGACAACGGACTCGCAAGTAGAATGGTCGGGGGTGGTTTGGGGTTCAACTAGAATCCACTAGTAAACTCAAACCGAACTCAAAGGTTTCATTCATAGAGAATCCACTCTAGAACATTGTCATTGACAATCAATCAATCATTCATCATAATAGCTAACTTAACTTCGAAATAATGCTAAGCTATGGGGGTATTTATAGGCCTCATTTAATACATAGTGAAAGCCCAAAAGTACCCTTAAGTAAGTTCTAAAGACATAAGCCACGTAGGGGCATAGTAGGAATTACAAAGCAATTAAAGTCAAATTCCCGTCAAACTTGCACAGAGGGAGGCGCCCGCCTCCAGGCCTTAGGCGCCCGCCTCAGCATCCCTAGGCGGTCCGCCTCCTTGGGCCGCCTCCAATAATCCAGAGAGCAAGCATCATGTAGGCGGTCCGCCTCAATCCGTAGGCGGTCCGCCTCTTTCTGGGACTTCTTGAAACACCTCGAAATGTGTCCCGGATGCTCTTCTTTCCTTGGCGTCCCAATGCATGACCTTGAAGTGCTCTTCCTTGGCCTTGGATGATGCTTTTGGATGGTTGCATGATTTGAGTCTTATCATCCTCCCCTTCTTGAGAAGATTTCGTCCTCGAAATCGAGGCTTGGTCTCTCATAGCATCAACAACTTCTCGGGGTGGCCAAAGCGCTCCTTCTTGATCCCTCTTGATCGTCACTTTGATATAGGCTTCTTCCAAGGTCTCCCCCGCCTTAGCATGGAGCTTAGAACCTACAAGCAACGACAAGCACAAACACACAAACTTCCTACTTTGAAAGTAGGTTAGTGCAAGAAGTGTGGAAAACACACTCTTGTGATATAACCAAGCATCAATAACAATCATGAATATCAAGTCTCCAAAGAGAACCATAAGCACTTGGTTAAAGATCAACATGCACTCAACAAGATAATGAGCAAATAGGTCATATGGGCATGAAAAATGCAAGATCAAGCTATCAAAACCCTCTTGGACCTTAAGCTCAAAATCAACATACCAATCAATCCTCAAGGTGTGGTCAACAAGTGGAGTGGAGTGAGTCAAATAACTCAACCTACAAGTAGGAGCAAGTACTCCACTCCCCTTCTTTAGAGCATACATACTCACACCAAGGGATTCCTCTTCCCCTCCAATTTCATCACCTAAGCAACCCTTCCCAATAGACAAACTCTCAAGAAAGGTATTGATGATGGACTCTTCTTCATCATAACCCAAACAAGCAATAGCCGGGTCACTCAAAGTACCATCTACCTCTCCAAAAATCTCAAACAATGGATTGCCTAAGGGATCAAACCCTTCACACCATGGAGGTTCCATTTGACTACTCACCCTAGTTCGATACAAGTCTTTACCACTAATGAGGATGCCTTCAAACAATGGATTAGTATAAGCATGCATCTCAATATCATGATTAAGCATAGACAAGTTATCAAGACTAGGTTCACTTGAGGAGTCATCATAGACAACATTGTCCAATTCATGCAATTTGGACTCCTCAAGGACAAGACCATCCTCACCACAACACATTGGTCCACCAAATAGAAGCATATCAATTAGGGAATGGTCAACTACCTCATCTTCCCATTGGTCAAAGGTTGGTGGTGTGTCATAGCAAAGGTTACAATCATGGTCAACTATCAAATCTACACTAGAGAGAGATTCAATGAACAATGAGCTCACATCATAATGTGGCTTGGCATTTCTCTCGGCTAGTGATGCACAATCACTCACAAGTTGACTACTAGACTCTTCACTAGTGGCATATTCACAAGAGGCATCAAAAGATCCAACTAGTGTTGAGTCATCACAAGGCAAATAGCTAGTAAGCTCATGAAAGGGTGGAGCAACACTTACATTTGTAGTGCTTCCTTGGTCACTCGCAAGGCTTGAAGTGTCATGTGCAACTCCTTCTTCATGAGGTTCACATTGGGAACTTTCCTCCTCTTGTCTTTCCTTCCAAGCACATGGTTGAGGATCCATTGGCTTGTCTTCAGTTGTACCTACACAAGAACTTTCACAAGAAAAAGTAGAAGATGAAGATTTGTTAGAACAATGGGTACTCTCACTCTCAATTTTTCCTTCCTCCCCTCTCATCTCTCTCAATTTTACCTCATGGTCAAGTGTAGTTGGTGGTGACAATCCGCTCACATCACTCCTCAAATCCTCTCCTTTTTCCTCTCTTGGATTGTCACCGGTCACTCCCTCACTTCTCTCTATCTTTTTTCTCTCATTTGAAGTGGAGTGACTCTCACTTTGATCATTCTTTGGCAAGACAACAAGATTGTTTGCCTCGGGTTCAAGTACAATGGGTGATTTGGCTTTAGCCGCTTCCCTCAACTCCTTCATCCGCTTGTAGTCATCACTCACTTGTTTGGGGGTTAGGGGCTTCAAAACAAACTTTCTTCCCTCATGTTGGAGCGTGTAGGTGTTAACACGTCCATTGTGAACCACTTGCCGATCAAATTGCCAAGGCCTCCCAAAGAGAAGGTGGCAAGCTTGCATAGGCACAACGTCGAACAAGTGTTCATCAACATAACTACCCATTTTAAACTTGATCATTGCTTGTTCCACTACCTTTAACTCCCCACATTCACTAAGCCATTGCAATCGATATGGCTTTGGGTGTTTCATGGTAGGCAACTTCAATTGGGTTATAAGAGATTGACTCACCACATTAGTGCAACTCCCGGAGTCAATGATCATAGAGCACACAACACCTTTGACGCGACACCTAGCATGGAATAGGTTTTCTCTTTGCAAGGTTTCGCCGTCCTCCACAATCATGGCTCCTAAGCTCCTTCTCACAACTAGGGAAACATGAGGATTACCCTCTTCAACCATATCCTCCTCCACATCATCCATAGATAGATCATTTCGAGTGGGTTTTGGAGGTGGAGTAGTCCTTTGGGGATTGCCCGAAGGGTGGGGATTGCCCACTTGTTGGGGATTGCCCAACACATGCTCTTGTAGAGCTTCAACTTTGCTTTGTTCATACCTCTTGCTTAGCTCAACAAAGTGTCCGGGGGTCATAGGAGTGCTATGACTAGTACCCTCACCGGATTCAATTTGGACACTCGGGGTCCTCCTCTCTCCGGTTTCAACTTGATTCCTCTCGACGGTTTCAAGTCTCAATGAGATGTCCTCCAATTTAGCCATAATGGTGGCCATGAAGTTCTTCATAGGATCATCTCCATCGCTTGCCATGGTACCTACAAAAAGCAACAAACGTTAGTAAAACACCTCACCACTCCCTCACAAATGTTCACTCGGCTCACTCGTGTTTTGGGGAGGTGGATACTTCACACAAGTTTGAGTTCAAAAGCTTCAAGTAGTTGATCAACGAACCACGTCTCAATCACTCAACTTATCAAGTCCAATGCTCTCCGGGGTGAGTGGAGTGAATGGGACTCGATTGGAACGCTAAGCACTTTAAATGAGGACCGGAATCAAAAGATACTACGGATCTTCTTTGAAGTCTAGTCTCCTTTCTATGGCACGATGATCCTAATAGCTCAAAGTAATTAGTACTAATCGAGTAGGATTATACTCTAATTGCACTAATCGGAAGCAATGCAATCAACAAAACACGAAAACCTAGAAGTTTCTACCCGTTTCCCAATCTTCAGGAAGTAGGCGCCCGCCTCAGGAAGGTAGGCGGCCGCCCTGGGCGCTCCGCCTCAAGGGGAGGCGCTCCGCCTCAAAAAAATTCCAGAGAGTGATCAGGATTTAGGCGGTCCGCCTCAGATGTAGGCGCTCCGCCTCTGCAACTTTTCAGCACAGTTTTCCTTCGCGATTTCTTGGCTTTGCAACCCAAAATCCAACTATTCAAGCGTTGTTTTGATGATTCAAAGGTACCCCAATGTTGTATCAATCACAAAGAACAATTCCCAACAATTTTTAACAAACCCCAATCACAAACAAGGAATTCACCATGATCATCATCTTCAAAAACTAGGGTTTATCAAAAGGGGTTTTCAAATGGATTGTGAATCATCAAAGTTGGTGTTATACTTGTTCAAATCCCACAAATTTGGTACCAATTCGTTTGTCTTTCACAGAAGATCAATCCCCAATAACAATTTCCCAATCTAACTTCAATCCAACCCAAGAATCAAGCAAAAAGCATCAAGAACAAGTTCATCAAGGGTTCAAGGGGAATTGGGGTTTCAACTTTTCAAACTTCACCAAATCAATCAATTTTGGTACCCAAACAACGGGAAAACAATCACGATCAAGAATCTATAACACCCATAACATAAATCATCCAAATCAACAAGATAGAACAAATTTTTGGTATTTTCAATTTTTCAATTTTTTTGTTGTTTTCTTCTTTCAATAACTTCAACAAGGAAACTAAAGATAGAATCAACCTAAGGCACGAAGAATCAAGGGTCGGGGGTTCGTAGAAACGAGACCCGAGCCTTGCTCTGATACCAAGATGATAAGAATCAAAAACGCGGAAAGATAAAAGATAGGAACGAGACGTAACTCGATCACTAATCCCAAGTAGCAACGGAGAACTAGTTCCGTTACACCCCGGGAGAAGGCCAAGAACACCTACGCTAGGCAACTACCCTCGAGACGACAACGGACTCGCAAGTAGAATGGTCGGGGGTGGTTTGGGGTTCAACTAGAATCCACTAGTAAACTCAAACCGAACTCAAAGATTTCATTCATAGAGAATCCACTCTAGAACATTGTCATTGACAATCAATCAATCATTCATCATAATAGCTAACTTAACTTCGAAATAATGCTAAGCTATGGGGTATTTATAGGCCTCATTTAATACATAGTGAAAGCCCAAAAGTACCCTTAAGTAAGTTCTAAAGACATAAGCCACGTAGGGGCATAGTAGGAATTACAAAGCAATTAAAGTCAAATTCCCGTCAAACTTGCACAGAGGGAGGCGCCCGCCTCAGCATCCCTAGGCGGTCCGCCTCCTTGGGCCGCCTCCAATAATCCAGAGAGCAAGCATCATGTAGGCGGTCCGCCTCAATCCGTAGGCGGTCCGCCTCTTTCTGGGACTTCTTGAAACACCTCGAAATGTGTCCCGGATGCTCTTCTTTCCTTGGCGTCCCAATGCATGACCTTGAAGTGCTCTTCCTTGGCCTTGGATGATGCTTTTGGATGGTTGCATGATTTGGGTCTTATCATAAGTTCCTTATGACCTCCAAGCTTATGGTCATCACATCGAGCTTTGGCATGCTCAACACCCAAGGTGTGATTAACATGTGGGATGGAGTAAAACAAATAGTTCAATTGGCAACTAGCATCAAATACTCCACTCCCCTTCTTGGAAGCACTCTTACACACACCAAGAGTGGCTTCCTCACCTCCAAATCCATCTCTAAGACAATCTCCCTCACTAGAAGTTCCAAACAATGGATTGTCTATAGAGCTCAACTTTCCAAACCATGGAGGTTTAAATCCACACTCTTCTCTAGTTTGATACTCACCATCACCTTTTTGAGAATCCTCTTCAAACAAAGGGTTTGTGGAAACAAGTCCACTACCCATCAAAGGTAAAGCACCAAAACTAGAGTCTTCATCCACACTTGAGGAGTCATCAAATACAATTCGGTCCATCTCATCCACTAGGGACTCCTCAAGGTCGCTACCAACCTCACTACAACACATAGGTCCACCATTACCAAGCAATTCATCAAGGGAAAGGATAGGGTATTCATTCAGCTCATCTTCCCCTTTGTCAAATATGGGTGGGGTGTCATAACAAGGTTCACAAGCAAGGTCAACTACACATTCCTCACTAATGAGAGGTTCAATGAAAATCGAGCTCACATCATGATGTGGCTTATCCTCCCTCTCAACTAGCGGTTCACAAGCACACACAAGTTGACCATTCGACTCTACACTAGTTGCAAATACATTGTAATCATACAAATCATCAACTAGTGTTGAGTTAGCACAAACACTACCATGAGACAAAGAAGTAACATGTTCAAGGGACGAGCTATCACTTACCTTTGAGTGGCCATCTTGCTCACTCAATGCATTTGAAGTGTCATGAATTGTCTCTCCACCTTGAAGCTCACATTGAAGAGTTTCTTCACCTTGTCTATCCTTCTTGGGGCATGATTGAGGCTCCATTGATTGGCCTCCAAGAGTACCTACACAAGCATTCACAAAAGTAGGAGAAAAAGATAAAGGGTTAAGGTTAGAATAAGGGGTGTCCTCACTTTTTTTTCCCTCTTTCTTTTCTCTCATTTTCTTTTCAAGGTTAGGTGTAGATTCGGGTGGTGACATCCCACTCACATCACTCAACACATCCTCTCCTTTTTCCACTCGAGGAATGTCACCGGTCACTCCCTTACTCCTCTCAATCTTTTGTCTCTCAAATTCGGGTGAGTTGGGACGTGGCCCAAGAATACCCATAGCCGGAGTAGGTGGACTTTTTACATCAACCCGGAATCTAGGACTAAGAGACTCATCACTTGAGATCTCTTTCTTCTTATTAGACTCATCATTAGTCTAAAAACACCTATAAACACCCGGAGAAGATGCATATGAACCATCCTCATAATCAACCTCATCATCAATTCTCTCTACGTCACTATCATCATGTTCAAATTCATCACAAGAAGAGTAAGTAGGATCATCATACCTCGAAGCGTGATAAGGATCAAAATACGCGGAAGCAAACTATACGATAATCGAGCGGAAGCAAGTAAAGGATAACAAGAAATCAAGATTGGGAAGGCAAGAAAGTAGAAGAAAGAATCGAATTCAATTTACTATCGTTAATTGAATTCAAAGGGGGAGAAGGGAAACTTGAACCTTACAATGGAATCTAACTAGATGTCGATCTCCATAGGTTCCAAGTCGAGACATAAACGAGCCTCGGGCTCACACAAGAAGGGCTCGGCCTCTTCAATGTTCTCTCTCAAGATTCTATCTTCAACAATGACTAACTAATGAAATAAGTCAACTTGTGTGTGATTTTGAACCACTAGTTGAGAGGGAGGATAAGCCACATCATGATGTGAGCTCGATTTTCATTGAACCTCTCATTAGTGAGGAATGTGTTGTTGACCTTGCTTATGAACCTTGTTATGACACCCCACCTATATTTGACAAAGGGGAAGATGAGTTGAATGAATACCCTATCTTTTCCCTTGATGAATTGCTTGATAATGGTGGACCTATGTGTTGTAGTGAGGATGGTTGTGACCTTGAGGAGTCTCTAGAGTGTGAGATGGATCGATTTGTTTTCGATGACTCCTCGGGTGTGGGTAAAGAACCTAGTCTTGATACCATGTTTTTATGTGACCATGAATTTGAGGTGCATGCTTTTACATTTCCATTATGTGAAGATAATCTCATTTGTGGTAGCGAATTGTATCGGACTAGAATTGATAGTAAGATAGAACCTCCATGGTATGTGAAGATAGACTCTAAGGATGATCCATTGTTTGGAACTCCAAGTGGGATGAATGGTCTTGATATTGGTCGTGTTGAACCATCTTCTAGTAGTCCTAGCCTTCATTGTGTGGACTATAATGATGAAGGGCCGATTTTGGAGACCTTCCTTTGGAGTTTGTCTAGTGAGGGAGATTGTCTTAGAGATGGATTTGGAGGTGAGGAAGCCACTCTTGGTGTGTGTAAGAGTGCTTCCAAGAAGGGGAGTGGAGTATTTGATGTTAGTTGCCAATTGAACTATTTTGCTTACTCCATCCCACATGTTGATTACACCTTGGGTGTTGGGCATGCCAAAGCCAATGAGTCACATTGTGATAGTAATGCATTGAAGGCTTGGTGTGTTGACCATAAGCTTGGAGGTCATAAGGAACTTAGTTGCTTAATCTTGCATGTTCCATGTCTTATTGATCTCTTTGCTTGTCATGGTAGTGAGTGCTTCTCATTGTTGAGCCAAGAACGTGTTGTTTCCTTTGGAGACCTCTTCTTTTTGATTGGTATTGATACTTGGCTCTATCACAAAAGTGTGCTTTCCATAGCACTTGCACTCACTCTTGTTGGACTTGCCTACCCTTGTAGTGGGAAGTTTTGGCTCGTTCTTATTGGACTTGGGGATCATAGGAATTTTGATTGCTTGATCTTGCATACTCTCTACCCTATTGATCTCTTTGATGAATCATGTATTGGGTGCATCCATTGGGGAAGCCAAGTACTTGTTGTTTTCTTTGGAAACATGTGTTTTATCATTGTCAGTGATACTTGGTTATACCATAAGAGTGTGTTTTCCCACACTACTTGCACTAACCTACTCTTGTAGTAGGATATTTGGCTTGTTCTTGTCTTTGGTTGTAGGTCTTGATGGTTTGATTTCGAGGACGAAATCCTTTCAAGAAGGGGAGGATGATAAGCCTCAAATCGAGCTTAGAGAGTTGCAAACACATTGTAATCATACAAATCATCAACTAGTGTTGAGCTAGCACAAACACTACCATGAGACAAGGAAGTAACATGTTCAAGGGAAGAACTTTCACATACCTTTGAGTGGCCATCTTGCTCACTCAATGCACTTGAAGTGGCATGAATTGCCTCTTCACCTTGAAGCTCACATTGAAAAGCTTCTTCACCTTGTCTATCCTTCTTGGGACATGATTGAGGCTCCATTGGTTTGCCTCCAAGAGTACCTACACAAGCATTCACACAAGTAGAAGAAAAAGATAAAGAGTTAGGGTTAGAATAAGGGGTGTACTCACTCTTTTCAATTCTTTTTCCCTCTTTCTTTTCCCTCATTTTCTTTTCAAGGTCGGGTGTAGATTCGGGTGGTGACATCCCACTCACATCACTCAACACATCCTCTCCTTTTTCCGCTCGAGGAATGTCACCGGTCACTCCCTTACTCCTCTCAATCTTTTGTCTCTCAAATTCGGGTGAATTGGGACGAGGCCCAAGAATACCCATAGCCGGAGTAGGTGGAGTTTTAACATCAACCCGGAATCTAGGACTAAGAGACTCATCACTTGATGTCTCTTTCTTCTTTGTTGGTGAACCACTTTGCTTTGGAGCTTGTGGCGTGGGGTTCACCTTGTTGACGTATGTCAACTCTCTTCTTGCACTAGTCCCACCATTGCTTGTGATTGTAGGACTTCTTTTCAATGGTGTCCCACCATTTCTCATGTGCATGGGCGTGCTTGGTTGTACCTCTCCTTTCCTAAGAAGGAGGAATTGTATCTTCCCTTGTGCATTAACAAGATAGCCATCAAGGAAGTTGTCGAACTTGAAGGGCTTATTGACAAGCCAAGGCTTCCCCAACATGACATCACATCCCACCAAAGGACCTACTTTGCACTCCACTTCCTCTTCAAAGTTCCTTTGTGAAATAACTACCCTAGCCATTCCATCAACACAAGGTATTCCCAACCTTCTCACTACAAGATGGCTAATCCAACTTGCTTCACCACTATCCACTTGAAGCACATACCCATGATTCCCATTAAGGCTCACAATGAATTGATACCACGCTCTTTGGATCATAAGCTCATCCATGTAATGCCCTTTACAATACCCCTCAAGAGTACCTCCACTAATTGGGTACTTCCTAATTTCACCACTACTAGCAATACCATAACCCATAGTGCGACTCATGCCATCTCTTCCCTCGGCCTCATTCTCTTCCATCTCATCCTCCAAGTGTTGGAGTCGAGTATCCATTTCCTCCATCATAGTCATGAGGCTCGGGAGGTAAGCTCCAACTAACTCCCAATCACTCACACCTTTCTCACCACTCCCACTTCCCTCCAAACCTCCCTTATGGCTCCTCGTACCTGCAAAAGACATGTTAAGAAAGTGCAAAGGTTAGTATAAACAACCTCACTTGCTCTCCCTAACCTTTGGTGGTGGCTCTCAACACTCTTTTGGGGTGCACACTCCCAAACCCCCACCCAAAGATGTCCTTATCTCTTTTAGGAACCACAACGGTAAGATCAATCAACTAGTATATCCAAGTAAAGGTCCGGAGTGGAGTTGACGCGACTCGATGTACGGAAGCTAGTTTAGTGCGCACTTGAAGCAAGCAAATTCTACGACTTTAAGTATAGACTTCAAGACACACAAACAGCCTAAGAAATCAAAGATTAGTGTTAATAAAGTAGGACTAATACCTTAGAAACACTAACCAAGAGGTTCGGAATCGAAACAAACACAAAAAACCACGAAACGGAGCAAAACCAAGTGACCAGCACACTGGGCGGTCCGCCTGGGGTAGGTGGGCGGTCCGCCTGCCTTGGAGGCAGTGAGGGGGGGTAGGCGGGGCGCCTAGGGGGTGGGCGGTCCGCCTGGGGGGGTCGGGTCAGCTTTTTCCAACTCCGATTTCTTCAATTCCAAGCCGATTTTGGGTCCGATTTCAACGTTTTTTCCACAAATTGAAGGTACCCAAAGTTAAATATTGATATAACCTTCAAACCCCAATAGATTTCACACCCAAACATCCAACAAACAAGGCACAATCATGATTCAAAGTGTCAAGTTGGGGGTTTTTCAACATGGGTTTCATAGGTTCAAGGTGGGTTTCGATTCTTCAAAAGTGATGTTACCGAACTCCAAATCACACGATTCTTTTTGCAATTTGTTCGTTTTGCAATGAAGAACAAACCCCGGTGATCAATTCCACAACCCCATAATCAAACAACCCAAGAGTCAACCAAATTTATCAAGAACAAAGGGTTTTTGGTGGGTTTAACAATTTGGGGTTTCAAATTTTCAAATCAATCCAATCCAAACAATTTTGGTACCCAAATATCGGGTTTTCAACAAGGATCATGAATCTATAACACCCACAACACGAATCGATCACACCACAAAGTTACACCAATTTTTGTAATTTTCAATTTTTCAATTTTTTTGTGTTTTTCTTCTTTTCTTCAAGAGCAAGAACAACAATAACAATAAACTAAACTAAAGATAGGATGAATAAGGATCGAGGGTATGTAAGAACAAATCCCGAGCCTTGCTCTGATACCAAGTGATAAGGATCAAAATACGCGGAAGCAAACTATACGATAATCGAGCGGAAGCAAGTAAAGGATAACAAGAAATCAAGATTGGGAAGGCAAGAAAGTAGAAGAAAGAATCGAATTCAATTTACTATCGTTAATTGAATTCAAAGGGGGAGAAGGGAAACTTGAACCTTACAATGGAATCTAACTAGATGTCGATCTCCATAGGTTCCAAGTCGAGACATAAACGAGCCTCGGGCTCACACAAGAAGGGCTCGGCCTCTTCAATGTTCTCTCTCAAGATTCTATCTTCAACAATGACTAACTAATGAAATAAACTAGCAATCTAGCTATTTATAGGTGTTTTTAGACACCATTTGAAAGGTCTAAAATGCCCACACTTAGGCTTAGGAATAAAAGGACCACGTAGGGTCAAAATAGTCTTAACATAGCTAGGAATCTCGACCTTCAGCGATCCGGGCGGAGCACCCAAGATTGGGGCGGAGCGCCCGAGTGTTGGACCAGTGGGGTGGCCTAGGCAGGGCGCCCAGAGTTTGGGTGGAGCGCCCAGACATAGGCTTACTCAGGCGGAGCGCCTGGTTCTTCAGGCGGAGCGCCTGGATGACTGGGCTGCTCCCCTTGTGCTCTATTCACCCGGAACGGCTTCAATCCATCTCCGGTGCTCTTGACCTCTCGTTCCTTAGCACCCTCCAATCCCGTCTCTTTATAGTAAGTACTCTAAGCTCTATTTGAGGCTTATCAAAGCGTCACCATCTTCATATTCTTGACTTGGAGCATAAGATTCTTCATACTCATCTTCGCAAGCCCCATAGTCTTCTTCATCTTCATAATCAACATAGTGACCCGCTTCATCATCATATGAGCCTTGGTTCCCTGAATCGTCATAGCAATACCCATCATCACCATCATAGGAACCATAGTCTCGATCATCTCCGCATGAGTCATACCCTCCACAATCGTCATCCGAAGCCATAGTCGTAATCAAAGAGTCAAGGACCTCACAAATTCACTCCCTCACGTGTATCACTCAAAAGATGTCACTCAATTTTCTTTCCACTCGTGTATACACTCAAGGTCGTTGGCTTTTGTGACCACACTCTATTGTTCTCACCACTCAAGCCTTTTTCCACTCAAGGCCCTCTTGTCTCTTAGTAATCACAATGGCAAGATCAATCAACTAATGCGCCCAAGTAATGGTTCGGAATGGAGTTTAAGTGACTCGATGTACGGAAGCTAGTTTAATGCGCACTTGAAGCAAGCAAGATCTACGACTTTAAGTAAAGACTTCAAGACACACAACACCCTAAGGAATCAAATATTAGTGTTAATAAAGTAGGACTAATACCTTAGAAACACTAACCAAGAGGTACGGAAGCAAACGGGACACAAAAAGACACGAAACGAAGCCAAACGGAGGCCCTCCAGGAGTGGGCGGTCCGCCTACTTGGGGTGGGCGCCCCGCCTACTCAAAATCCAGAGAACAACCAAAAAAGAGGCGGACCACCTACTATTTGGGGCGCCCCGCCTACTGGTGCCTTCAGCACAGTCCGAAAACGGGTTTTTGGCCCTTTTGCACCCAAATTTCGATGTTTCAAGGTGTTTCTTTCCAATCCGAAGGTACCCAATGGTGTTTTCAACTACTCCAATCAATCCCCAATGATTTATAACAACACCCAATCCATAACGAATCCAAATCAAGAAATTTCAATCAAATTCAAGGGTTTTATCAAAGGGTTTCAACAAGGATTGCGATTCATCAAATTCGATGTTATACAACTCCGATTCACATGAAATTTGTTTCTATTTGTTTGTTTTTCATTGGAGAACAAACCCCAGTACTCAATTCCCAAACCCCACAATCACACAATCCACAATCAATCAATTCTCTCAAGAACAAAGGGTTTTGGGAGGGTTTATCAATTTGGGGTTTCAAATTTTCAAATCGATCCAATCCAAACAATTTTGGTATCCAAACGTCGGGTTTTCCACAAGGATCAACAATCTATAACACCCATAACATAAATCATCCAATCCAACAAGATACACCAATTTTTTTTTTGAATTTTCAATTTTTCAATTTTTTTGTGTTTTTCTTCTTTCAATAACAAGAACAAGGAAACTAAAGATAGATTGAACAAGGAACGTGGATTCGTAAGAACGAATTCCAATCCTTGCTCTGATACCAAGATGATACGAACCAAATAGGCGGAAGCGATAAACTAAGATGCGGGAGCAACAATCACAAGATAACAAGAAAGCAAGGGATTAGGGAGAATAGAAATAGAAGAAAAGAACGAATCAAACTAACAAATAGATTGATTCAATAGGGAGAAGAGACTTGAACCATTAAACGGGACTCTCACTAGCGGAGATCCACCATGGATTCAACGTAAGAGATACATGAAGTCAACGCTTCAACAAGAAAGGCCAAGCCTATTCTATCTTCTCAATTCTATCTTCAAAACTAGCTAATTGAAATAAATGACTAAGTGTGGTATTTATAGGTGTTCCACACTCTTAATGTAATGTCAAAAATACCCCTAAAGTGGGTTAAAACAATAAAGGCCACGTAGGGCTAAAGTCGTCCAAAACATAGCAAATAAACTAGGAATCCCGCAACCCTTCACAAAAGTAGGCGCCCAGCCTACTTTAACTAGGCGCCCCGCCTGTTCTTGGTGTGCTGAAGGAGTAGGCGGTCCGCCTGGTTTGCAGAGACGGTCCGCCTGGTTGATTTCCAGAGACTGATCAAAAACTAGGCGGCCGGCCTAGTTGAGTAGGCGGTCCGCCTGGTCCTGTGGCCTCTTGAGTTGCTTCCAAACATGCTCCGGATGCCTCTTCAAGTAGCCTAGGTGATCCTCCTCCCTTGGCGCTCCTTTGCATGATCTTTAAGACGCTTTCGGGGGCCTTGGCGGTACTCTATGTGCACTCAAGCTTGGCTCTTGATGGCTGGCGTTTTGGGTCTTATCAAAACCCATGAGTCTAGAAGCAAGGGTGGTAGCGAGGGCGAACTTTCTAGAAAGCGCATCGGCTACAACATTGTCCTTACCCTTTTTGTAATGAATTACATAAGGGAAGGACTCAATGAATTCGACCCACTTGGCATGCCTTTTGTTCAATTTCTCTTGACCTCTTAGATGTTTGAGTGACTCATGGTCACTCTTGATCACAAATTCCCGAGGCCATAGATAATGTTGCCAATGGGCTAAAGCTCTCACGAGGGCATACAACTCCTTGTCATACGTGGAGTAATTCATGGTTGCGCCCTTCAATTTCTCGCTAAAGTAGGCAACGGGTTTCCCTTCTTGCATGAGAACACCCCCAATACCCACCCCCGAGGCATCACATTCTACCTCAAAAGCCTTCCCGAAGTCGGGCAATTGTAGCAATGGGGCGGTACTTAGCCTCCTTTTCAATTCTTGGAAAGCCTTTTCTTGAGGCTCTCCCCTCACAAAGGCCTTGTCTTTCTTCACCAACTCGGTGAGTGGTGCGGCAAGAGTACTAAAGTCCCTTACAAAGCGCCTATAGAAACTAGCAAGGCCATGGAAACTCCTAACATGAGACACATTAGTAGGAGTTGGCCAATCTCTAATGGCTTCGACTTTGGACTCATCGACCTCTACGCCATTGGCACTAACAACAAAGCCAAGAAAGACAACCTTTTCCACACAAAAGGCACACTTTTTGAAATTGGCATAGAGCTTTTCGGCTCTTAGCGCTTCAAGAACTTGACTCAAGTGGCCCACATGGTCATCTATTGATTTGCTATAAATCAAGATATCATCAAAATAGACGACCACGAATTTATTGATAAACGGCTTTAAAACATGGTTCATTAACCGCATGAAAGTGATAGGTGCGTTGGAGAGGCCAAAAGGCATCACCAACCATTCATAAAGACCAAATTTGGTCTTGAATGCGGTTTTTTCCACTCATCACCCGGTTTCATCCGGATTTGGTGGTAGCCGGACCTAAGATCTATCTTGGTAAAGACGGTTGAACCACTCAATTCATCAAGCATGTCATCAAGCCTAGGAATGGGATGACGATACTTTACCGTTATCTTGTTGACCGCTCGGCAATCAACGCACATCCTCCATGTCCCGTCCTTCTTTGGAACAAGAATGACCGGTACGGCACACGGACTCAAGCTTTCTCGAACCAACCCTTTGGTGAGCAATTCATCCACTTGCTTTTGCGATGGTGTCCTCCGGGTTGCTCCTATAAGCCGGCTTGTTTGGGATTTGGGACCCCGGAACAAAATCGATTTGGTGCTCAATCCCCCTCAATGGAGGAAGGCCACTCGGCATCTCGTCCGGGAACATGTCCTCAAACACCTTCAAAACATTCTCAATAGCACTAGGCAAAGGGTTAGGGTTAGAAGAAAAATCACTATCGGAGTTTAGAACCATACCTTTGTGCACTAGGCAAATGAGCATTTTGGTGCCATCATTACCTCTCAAGTACTCGCCCGGTTGCATCATGGCACACATGCGACCGGTGGAAGATGGTGGAGTCTCGGCCAAAGGCTTGGCCACAACCGGGGACTTGGCCTTAGCCGCTTCCCGCAACTCTTTCATGCGCCGATAGTCCTCACTTACTTGCTTTGGTGTCAAGGGCGTAAGCACAAACCTTTTCCCCTCATGTTTAACCGTGTAAGTGTTGGCCCGGCCATCATGAACCACTTGTTTGTCGTATTGCTAAGGCCTACCAAACAAGAGGTGGCAAGCTTGCATTGGCACCACGTCAAACATGTGTTCATCTTGGTAGTTCCCAATCTTGAACCTAACCAAGACTTGCTTCACTACCCTCAACTCCCCACATTCACTCAACCATTGCAAACGGTAGGGGTTTGGATGCTTAAGGGTAGGCAACTTCAATTGTGAGACCAAAGATTGGCTCACCACATTTGCACAACTACCCGAGTCAATGATCATGGAACACACTTGTCCCTTCACTCTACACCTAGCATGGAACAAGTTTTCCCTTTGCTCATCTTCCCTCTCTTCATTCACCATGGCACCCAAAATTCGACGTACCACAAGGAACATATTAGGATCATCACCCTCCGTCGCTCTCTCTTCACCCTCGCCCTCAACTTCCTCACTCTCCTCCTCAACATCTTCCTCGGGCTCACTTTCCCCCTCATAGACCATCCCATCATCCATCACAATCATTATTTTCCGGGTAGGGCACTCTTTGGCAAAGTGGCCATAACCCTTACATTTATGGCATTGGAAAGAAGAAGAAGAAGGAGTATTTAAAGTAGTTTTAGAATTACCTCCAACCTCTTTGTGGTCGCTTCTCGGGGTAGCCTTCTCAAAAGGCTTTTTCACTTCTCGACTCCCACTTGCACCACTTGTGTATGGGGTCTTCCATTCTTTGGGGCGAGTTGTTGGAGTGGTAGTGGTGGTACTCCTATAGCGAGGAGCCTTTTCTTCTTTGAGCCACTTCTCGGCCTCAACCGCGGCATCACACACATCTTGTAGAGAGTGGAATATGTGTAGCCTCAATTGGGAAGCAATCTCCCTACTCAAGCCACTTTTGAAACGGATGATAGCTTGTTCCTCATCCTCCGTTTCCATATCAAGAGCCATCCGATTTTTCTCAAAGTCGTTGAAATATTCATCAACGGACTTGTAGCCTTGTTCCAATTCATAGAGCCTTTTGAGTTGCTCTTGTCGATACTTGGGAGTCACATCTTTGTTGTTCATTACTTCTTTCAACTCTTCCCAAGTGATGTTCATCCGCAACCCAAGTCGTCTCCTTGATCGCTTCATGGATTCCCACCATGTAGAGGCATAAGATTCAAAGGAAGCAATGGCATATGTAGCCTTTTTCTCCTCGGACATGTCATTCGTGTCAAAGACCCGCTCCAATTGAACCTTCCACTCTAAGAAAGCCTCCGGATCACTAGTCCCTTTGAAAGGTGGGATAGTGATCTTCACACTATTGAGGTTAGTGTCACGACCCCCACGATGTGGTCCCGGTTGACCCCCGTAGTAGTCTTCAACCTCATCATACTCCCGTCTCAAGTCCCTTCCCATAAAAGCCCTTGGAGGTCCTCGACCTCGCCCTCGACCTCCATCCATTCCTCGGCCTCCGTGCATCGCCCTCCTATACGGATAGTGAGCATCAAAATCATCATCTAGTCCGAGACCCTCCCCTTCTTGAGCTTCATCAACTTGCTCAAGAGGAACCACATTTCTTCGGGGCCTTAAGAGTGGGACATCTCCTTGGGGATTGCCCAAGGGTTGGGGAGTGCCCAACGATCTTTCTCTAGCAAGAGTCTCATCCCTCAACCGTTGTCGACGAACTAACTCCGCATATTGGTCCGGTTTCATGATGGAGTCATCACTTGTGCCTTCATTTGCATCCTTGTGGACACTCGGGGTCCTTTCCTTTTCAAAGACTTCCATTCTAAGGTTCAAGGTTTTCACCTCGGCCAATAGACTAGCCAAGACGTCAACGGGAACCTCAATGGTATTTTTGGCCTTCTCGTCCGCCATTGTACCTACAACAATCAAAAAAAAGTAGAGAGATTAGAGTAAAAGTCCTCACTCACTCCCTCACCTTTGCTTGTCGCTCGGGTTCACTCAAGTTGGGGTTGGGTTCACTCAAGCTTGAGATCAAAGGCGTCCTCGTAGTTGCGTAACTCCCTCGAGAATCACTCCAATTCACAAGAACTAAATGCTCTTCGGGAAGAGTGGAATTAATGGGACTCGATTAACGCTAAGCTTTTTAGTGAGCACTTGGAAGCAAGCAATTAACTATGAGTCTTCTTTGAATTCTACTTCTCCTCTAGGCACGATGTTCCTAATCGCTCAATGAATTAGTACTAATCGAGTAGGAGTATTACTCTCAAAGTACTAACCGGAAGCAACGTAAACAAACAAACACGAAAACGTAACGAAATCAACTACCCGGACCCCTTCAGGAATCTGGGCGGTCCGCCTGGAAATTATTCAATCCCGGCAGTGAGGTTGGGTGGGCGCTCCGCCCAGAGTGTGGGCGCTCCGCCCGGGGCTTTGCTTCAGCTTTTCAAAAACTCGTTTTTGGTCGAAATGGACCCAATTTTTCCAACGATTTCAAGTTGTTTTTGATATTGAATGATACCCAAACTTGTTTCAAGCTATAACAAACAAACCCCAATGGTTTAATTCAACAAACAACAAACAAACAACTTGTTTCAAGGATTTGGAGAAAGTTCTTCAAAAATTTTCAAGAACATCAAGATTTCAAAAATTCGATTTTCGTTCCGCTACTCCAAACGATGTTATGGGGGTATCAAAACGACGGGGTAACTATAAGGAACAATCCCCGATATCAAACAACCAAGAATTTATAACATCCAACAAGTTCTAGCAATTTTTGCGAAAATTCAACTTTTGGGTTTGATTTTCGAAAATTTGATTCACAACTTCAAAACGTGTTTTGTTGGTACCCAATTGTCGAGAATACATAAACAAACAATCCCCGATAATCAAAACCAACAAAATCGTAACAACCAACGATTTCTAGCAAATTTTTTTGGTGTTTTCAATTTTTTTTTTTTTTGAATTTTTTTGTTTTCTTCAAGTTTTTCAAGAACAACAATAAGAACAATACTAAGGCACGATAATGACACTACGAACAAGGAACGAGGGTTTGTAGAAACAACACCCGAGCCTTGCTCTGATACCAACTGATAAGGGGCAAACTACGGAAGCGATAAATGATGATAAGAACGAGACGCAACAAGAACACTTACGAAGTAGCACCAAGGAACGAGTCTTGATACACCCTCGATTCGAGTCAAGAAGCACCTACGCTATGCAACTATCCTCAAGAGACACTCGGCTCAAGCAAATAGAGTGATCGAAGAGGATTGAAAAGCAACTTGGATTCATCCAATTGATTCAAGCCAATATTGGTTACAAGTGTTTGGGAGCAATGCTCATCAATTCAATATTCAAGGTAAGGTAAATGGCAATAAATGATGAAGGGTGTTATTTATAGCACCCTTCTACAACCTATTGAAATGTCTAATTAGCCCTTAGCTAGATAGAAATACAATAGAACTAGCTAGGGTCAAAATAGGAAGTTTACACAAAAAGCTAGGCAAATCAGCATATTGGGCGCTCCACCCTGGAACTGGGCGCTCCGCCTGGAGGAAGCATGACCCAGGCGCTCCGCCTAGGGTCAGGCGCTCCGCCTGGTGACCTCCACTGTCCAAATTGAGCTAGGCGCTCCGCCCAGAGGCTGGGCGCTCCGCCCAGTGGCTGCCCATTTTGGGCGCTCCGCCTAAGGTCCTGGGCGCTCCGCCTGGGGCCTGAAGCTTTCCATTTCTCCTTCCATCGAACTCAAGTGTATGATCTTCCAATGGCCTCCGGAGCTCGTATCATCAACGCCCCTCCGAATCAAGTATAAGTGAGCATCATGAAGTGCCTTGGCTTGGCTTCTCGTAAAGGGTCTTGTGGTGGTGGTTTGCCCCGCATCATAGGCGGACCGCCTAGTTGGAACAGGCGGGGCGCCTAGTGCTGAACAAGCTGCGGGATTTTCTAGTTCCTAGCCTATGTAATTTCTATTATGCCCCTACGTGGCTTATGTCTTTAGAAATTACTTAAGGGTACTTTTGGGCTTTCACTATGTATTAAATGAGGCCTATAAATACTCCCTAGCTTAGCATTATTCCTTAGTTAGCTTTGATGATGAATGTTTGATAAACAATGTTCAAGAGTGGATTCTCTTAGAATGAAAAACCTTTTGAGTTGGTTTGAGTTTGCTAGTGGATTCTAGTTGACCCCCAAACCCCCCCCCCCCCGACCATTCTACTTGCGAGTCCGTTGTCGTCTCGAGGGTAGTTGCCTAGCGTAGGTGTTCTTGGCCTTCTTCCGGGGTGTAACGGAACTAGTTCTCCGTTGCTACTTAGGATTAGTGATCGAGTTACGTCTCGTTCCTATCTTTTATCTTTCCGCGTTTTGATTCATATCATCTTGGTATCAGAGCAAGGCTCGAGTTTTATTTCTACGAACCCCCGACCCTTGATTCTTCGTGCCTAGGTCGATTCTATCTTTAGTTTCTTGTTCTTGTTATTGGAAAGGAGAAAACAACAAAAAAATTGAAAAATTGAACATACCAAAAATTTGCTTTATCTTGTTGAATTGGATGATTTATGATATGGGTGTTGTAGATTCTTGATCGTGATTGTTTTCCCGTCGATTGGGTACCAAAATTGATTGATTTGGTGAAGTTTGAAAAATTGAAACCCCAATTGCCCTTAAACCCTTGATGAACTTGTTCTTGATGATTTTAGCTTGATTCTTGGGTTGGATTGATGTTAGATTGGAAAATTGTTATTGGGGATTGATCTTCTGTGAAAAACAAACGATTTGGTACCAATTTTGTGGGAATTGAATATGTATAACACCTACTTTGATGAATCACAATCCTTGATAAACCCCTTTTGATAAACCCTAGTGTTCTTGGAGTTCTTGACCTTAACCCTTGATTTGATTGATTGTTTGGATATAAATTTGATTGGGTTTTGTTAAGGAAGAACAAAAACAACTTTGGGTATCATTGGATTGTGAAAACAAGTTGAAAACATCGGATTGGAGGCTTGAAAATCGACTTGAAACGAGTTTGAACTGTGCTGGGAATTGCAGCAGGCGGGGCGCCTACTAGGGGAGGCGGACCGCCCATTTTTTGCCAACTCTCTGGAAATTGGAGTAGGCGGACCGCCCACCTGCAGAGGCGGACCGCCCACTCTCCACTGAAGGGCTCCAGGCGGACCACCTACTAGAAACAGGTGGGGCGCCTACTTCCTGAAAGTTGGGAATCGGGTAGAAACTTCTAGGTTTTCGTGTTTTGTTGATTGCATTGCTTCTAATTAGTACTATTAGAGTATAATCCTACTTGTGTAGTACTAATTACTTCGAGCAATTAGGATCATCGTGCCTTAGAAAGGAGACTAGAATTCAAAGAAGATCCGTAGCATCTTTTGATTCAAGTCCTCAATTAAAGTGCTTACCGTTCCAATTGAGTCCCATTAACTCCACTCACCCCGGAGAGCATTGGGTTTGAGAAGTTGAGTGGTTGAGTTGTGGTTCGTTGGTCAATTACTTGAAGCTTTTAAACACAAACTTGTGTGAAATATCCACCTCCCCAAAACACGAGTGAGACGAGTGAAACATTGTGAGGGAGTGGTCAGGTGTTTTGCTAACGTTTGTTGCTTCTTGTAGGTACAATGGCGAATGATGGAGATGATCCTATGAAGAACTTCATGGCCACCATTATGGCTAAGTTCGAGGAAATAACTTTGAGACTTGAGACCATCGAGAGGAATCAAGTTGAGACCGGTGAGAAGAGGACCCCGAGTGTCCAAATTGAATCTGGAGAGGGCACAAGTCATAGCACTCCTATGACCCCCGGACACTTTGTTGAGCTAAGCAAGAGGTATGAACAAAGCAAAGTTGATGCAATCGAAAATACGAAAGCGATAAAAGATAAGAAACGAGACGAGACTCACACTAAAGTTCGAGTAGCAACGAAGAACTTGTTCCGTTACACCCCAAACGATTGGAAAGAATCACCTACGCTAAGCAACTATCCTCAAGAGACACGAGGCTCAAGCAAATAGAATGATCGAAGATGGATTGAAGAGCAACTTGGATTCATCCAATTGATTTCAAGCCAAAAGAGTTACAATGTCAAGAGCAATGCTCATTCAATGTGTTTTGTGTTCAATGTAAGGTAAAAAGCAATAAATGATGAAAGGGGGCATTTATAGCACCCCATTACAATATTTCCTAGCTTCTGGTCCGCTGCTACTCGAGTGTTCTTCGCGATCGCGCAGAGATATATGCGATCGCGTGGAACACTAAAACGCAGAAGGTCGCGATAGCGCGAGTCGTGGCGCGATCGCGCAGGCAAAAGATTTGGTCTACGCGATCGCGAATGTTGTTGACGCGATCGCGAAGAGCAAGTTCCCAGTCTTAGGCAGTAAGCTCAGCAGACCTCCCCTGTTTTTGCCCTGTTTTGCTCAGCTGCTTCTTGCACTGCTTCCTGCCCTGTTTCCACATGGATTGAGC
The DNA here is from genome assembly GCA_037355625.1 of Petunia x hybrida. NCBI lineage: Eukaryota > Viridiplantae > Streptophyta > Magnoliopsida > Solanales > Solanaceae > Petunia > Petunia x hybrida. Next base: position 5,635,173 of record JBBBVM010000609.1, read on the forward strand.
TCCAATGCATTGTCTTTAAGTCCACTCCCGAGCTCGTATCATCCACGCCTCTCCAAACCAAGTGTAGGTGAGCATCTTGTATATCCTTGGCTTGACTTCGAGTGAATGGTCTCGATGCAATTTGGGTTGCATCATCCTCCCCTTCTTGAGAAGATTTCGTCCTCGAAATTAAAGCGTCCTCCTCCAAGGTACCATCACCTACATCAAAAGAAGTCAAGTCACTAACATTGAAAGTAGTCGATACATTATACTCACCGGGCAAATCTATCACATATGCATTGTTGTTGATCTTGGACAACACTTGGAATGGTCCATCGCCCCTTGGTGCCAACTTTCCTTTCCTTTGGTTGGGAAATCGTTCCTTGCGGAAGTGCAGCCACACCCAATCTCCCTTCTTGAAATCCACCTTCTTTCTTCCTTTGTTTTTCTTGGTTGCTATCTTCTCATAAGCCTCTTCCAAAGCCCTCCGCGCCTTGGCATGAAGTTCAAGCAACGCCTTGGCCCGAGCTTTTCCTTCAAAATCAACAACCACATCCCTTGGCAAAGGGGTAAGATCAAGAGGAATCAATGGGTTAAAGCCATAAACACACTCAAATGGGGTCATGCCAATCATGCGATGTAAAGTCCGGTTATATGCAAACTCCATGAGTGGTAGCTTATCAATCCAAGTCCCGGCCTTTCCTTTGGTCATAGCTCGAAGTAGAGCTCCCAAAGTCCGGTTCACCACCTCGGTTTGCCCATCGGTTTGAGGGTGGTGGGACGTGGAGAAGAGCAACTTGGTGCCAAGAGCACCCCACAAACACTTCCAAAAATGGCTAAGGAACTTGGAGTCCCTATCACTAACAATGGTGCGAGGCACCCCATGCAATTTCAAGACATTATCAATAAACAAAGAAGCTACATGTTGTGCATCATTAGTCTTTTTGCACGGAATGAAGTGAGCCATTTTGGAGAAACGGTCAACGACAACATAAATGCTATCGTGTCCTCCTCTAGTCCGGGGTAAAGCCATAACAAAATCCATAGAAAGATCAACCCACGGACTAGTAGGAATGGGCAAAGGAGTGTATAGCCCTTGGTTGTTGGACCTAGACTTGGCCCTCTTGCAATCCAAGCAAGCATTGCAAAATCGCTCCACAAGAGGCTTCATTTTTGGCCAATGGAATTGCTCTTTAAGTATGGCCATAGTCTTGTCCACTCCAAAGTGACCCATCAAGCCCCCGCAATGTGCCTCTTGCACTAGCACATCTCTCCAAGAGGACTCGGGGACACACACTCGCCCATGCTTGAAAATATAGCCATCTACCCATTGGTATTTTTCCACCCTTTCCCCACTCACTAGAGCATCATGAATGCTCTTGAGCTTTGGGTCATGAGCGTACAATGACTTGATACTCTCAAAACCCACAAGTCTAGAAGCGAGAGTGGTGGCAAGAGCGAATTTTCTTGAAAGCGCATCGGCCACAACGTTGTCCTTACCCTTCTTGTAATGAATTACATAAGGAAAGGACTCAATAAACTCCACCCACTTGGCATGTCTCTTGTTCAACTTTTCTTGACCTCTTAGATGTTTGAGTGACTCATGGTCACTCTTGATCACAAATTCCCGAGGCCATAGATAGTGTTGCCAATGGGCTAGAGCTCTCACGAGGGCGTACAACTCCTTGTCATACGTGGAGTAATAAGGTTGCGCCCTTCAACTTTTCGCTAAAGTAGGCAACGGGTTTCCCTTCTTGCATGAGAACACCCCCAATACCCACCCCCGAGGCATCACATTCTACCTCAAAAGCCTTCCCAAAGTCGGGCAATTGTAACAAGGGGGCGGTACTTAGCCTACTTTTCAACTCTTGGAAAGCCTTTTCTTGCGGCTCTCCCCAAACAAAAGGCTTGTCCCTTTTCACCAACTCGGTGAGTGGTGCGGCAATGGTGCTAAAGTCTCTAACAAAGCGCCTATAGAAACTAGCTAGGCCATGGAAACTCCTCACATGAGAAACGGTGGTAGGAGTAGGCCAATCTCTAATGGCTTCAACTTTGGACTCATCAACTTCCACACCATTGGCACTAACAACAAAGCCCAAAAAGACAACCTTTTCAACACAAAAGGCACACTTCTTAAAGTTGGCATAGAGCTTTTCGGCTCGTAGCACTTCAAGCACTTGACTCAAGTGGCCAACGTGGTCATCTATTGACTTGCTATAAATCAATATGTCGTCAAAGTAGACAACCACGAATTTGTTGATGAATGGCTTTAGCACATGGTTCATTAGCCTCATGAAGGTACTAGGTGCGTTGGAGAGGCCGAAAGGCATCACCAACCATTCATAAAGACCAAACTTGGTCTTGAACGCGGTTTTCCACTCATCACCCGGTTTCATCCGGATTTGGTGGTAGCCGGACCTAAGGTCTATTTTTGTAAAGACACTAGAACCACTAAGCTCATCCAACATATCATCCAAACGAGGTATGGGATGTCGATACTTTACCGTGATCTTGTTGACCGCTCGACAATCCACACACATCCTCCAAGTGCCATCCTTCTTTGGAACAAGGATCACGGGCACGGCACAAGGGCTCAAGCTCTCCCTCACCAAGCCTTTGGTAAGCAACTCATCAATTTGCTTTTGTAACTCCCTTGTGTCCTCGGGATTACTTCTATATGCCGGCTTGTTGGGAATTTGATATCCCGGGACAAAGTCAATTTGGTGCTCAATACCCCTCAAGGGAGGTAACCCATCCGGCATCTCCTCCGGGAACATGTCCTCATAGACCTTCAAAACATTGTCAATAGCACTAGGCAAAGGATTAGGGTTAGGTAAATAATCACTTTCGGAATTTAAAACCATACCTTTGTGCACTAGGCATATGATCATCTTGGTGCCATCATTACCTTTCAAGATTTCACCCGGTTGCATCATGGCACATATGCGACCGGTGGATGATGGTGGGGTCTCGGCCAAGGGCTTGGCCACTACCGGGGACTTGGCCTTAGCCGCTTCCCTCAATTCTTTCATCCGCCGATAGTCCTCACTTACTTGCTTTGGTGACAAGGGTGTGAGCACAAACTTCTTCCCCTCATGTCGAACCGTGTAAGTGTTGGCCCGGCCATCATGAATCACTTGTTTGTCGTATTGCCAAGGCCTACCAAAGAGAAGGTGGCAAGCTTGCATTGGCACCACGTCAAACATGTGTTCATCTTGGTAGTTCCCAATCTTGAACCTAATCAAGACTTGCTTCACTACCCTCAACTCCCCACACTCGCTCAACCATTGCAAACGGTAGGGACTAGGGTGCTTTCGGGTGGTCAATTCAATTGTGAGACCAACGTTTGGCTCACCACATTCGCACAACTACCCGAGTCAATGATCATGGAACACACTTGCCCCTTCACCCTACACCGAGCATGGAACAAATTTTCCCTTTGCTCATCTTCCCTCTCCTCACCCACCATGGTTCCCAAAATTCGACGGACCACGAGGAACATATTAGGATCATCCCCCTCCGTCGCTCTCTCTTCTCCCTCATCCTCAACTTCCTCACTTTCCTCCTCGTCATCTCCCTCGGCCTCACTTTCCCCCTCGTAGACCAACCCATCCTCCATCACAATCATCGTTTTCCGGGTAGGACACTCTTTAGCAAAGTGGCCGTAACCCTTGCATTTATGGCATTGGAAAGAAGAAGAAGAAGGAGTATTTAAGGTAGTTTTAGAAATACCTCCAACTTCTTTGTGGTCGTTCTTCGGGGCGGCCTTCTCAAAAGGCTTCTTTGCATCTCGACTCCCACTTGCTCCACTAGCATATGGGCTCTTCCATTCTTTGGTACGAGTTGAAGGAGTGGTAGTGGTAGTACCCCTAAAGCGAGGAGCCTTTTCTTCCTTGAGCCATTTCTCGGCTTCAACCGCGGCATCACAAACATCTTGCAAGGAGTGGAAGATGTGAAGTCTCAATTGGGAGGCAATCTCCCTACTCAAGCCACTTTTGAAATGGATGATGGCTTGTTCCTCATCCTCCGTTTCCATATCAAGAGCCATCCGGTTTTTCTCAAAGTCGTTGAAATATTCATCAACGGACTTATAGCCTTGTTTCAATTCATAGAGCCGTTTGAGTTGCTCTTGCCGGTACTTGGGAGTCACATATTTGTTATTCATTACTTCTTTCAACTCTTCCCAAGTGATGTTCATCCGCAACCCAAGTCGTCTCCTTGATCGCTTCATGGATTCCCACCATGTAGAGGCATAAGATTCAAAGGAAGCAATGGCATATGTAGCCTTCTTCTCCTCGGACATGTCATTCGTGTCAAAGACCCGCTCCAATTGAACCTTCCACTCTAAGAAAGCTTCCGGATCACTAGTCCCTTTGAAAGGTGGGATAGTGATCTTCACACTATTGAGGTTAGTGTCACGACCCCCACGATGTGGTCCCGGTTGACCCCCGTAGTAATCTTCAACCTCATCATACTCCCGTCTCAAGTCCCTTCCCATAAAAGCCCTTGGAGGTCCTCGACCCCGCCCTCGACCTCCATCCATTCCTCGGCCTCCGTGCATCGCCCTCCTATTCGGATAGTGAGCATCAAAATCATCATCTAGCCCGAGACCCTCCCCTTCTTGAGCTTCATCAACTTGCTCAAGAGGAACCACATTTCTTCGGGGCCTTAAGAGTGGGACATCTCCTTGGGGATTGCCCAAGGGTTGGGGAGTGCCCAACGACCTTTCTCTAGCAAGAGTCTCATCCCTCAACCGTTGTCGACGAACTAACTCCGCATATTGGTCCGGTTTCATGATGGAGTCATCACTCGTGCCTTCATTGGCATCCTTTTGGACACTCGGGGTCCTTTCCTTTTCAAAGGTTTCCATTCTAAGGTTCAAGGTTTTCACCTCGGCCAATAGACTAGCCAAAATGTCAACGGGAACCTCAATGGTATTTTTGGCCTTCTCGTCCGCCATTGTACCTACAACAACCAAAAACAAGTAAAGAGATTAGAGTAAAAGTCCTCACTCACTCCCTCACTTTTGTTTGTCGCTCGGGTTCACTCAAGTTGGGGTTAGGTTCACACAAGCTCGAAATCAATGGCCTCCTCGTAGTTGCGCAACCTCCTCAAAGACCAATCCAAAATACAAGAACCCAATGCTCTTCGGGAAGAGTGGATTCAATGGGACTCGATCAACGTTAAGCTATTTGGTGAGCACTTGAACCAAACAATTAACTACGAATCTTCTTCGAATTCTACTCTCCTCCTAGGCACGAGTATCCTATTCGAACGAGGGATTAGCACTAATTGGGTAGAAGTGTTACCCTCAAAGTGCTAACCGGAAGTGACGCGATCAAATGTTCAAAGATCGAATCGTCACTAAACGGATTCGGAATTGGATGAAATTTGGATTGTGATCTAGAAACTCACCATATTTGATGATACTATGGGAGTTTTGGTGGTTGGAAACTGTTACGATAGCTTTGCGAACATTCTGTCCAACTTCAGGATTTTTTCTGGAATCAAGCACCCTTCGCGATCGCGTGAATAGGGGCGCGACCGCGATGAACAAAATTCAGATTTGGCGCGATAGCGCGAGATCTTGCGCGATCGCGCAGGTCTGTTCAGCTGAACCAGAAAGTCGATAGAAAACTGCAGTTTGGCACACACAACAAACCCAATTCAACCTATTTCAGTTTTCAAGCTTCCCAAAAAGTGTTTTCAGCTGGAATGAACATTCCCCAATGGTTCATGCACAAAAACAACCATCAAACAACTTGTTTCAATGAATTTTGACAAGTTCTTCAAAAGTTTTCAAGACCTTCAAGAACCAAAATTTCGATTTTCACTACAACACTCCAAATGATGTTATGTTGGTATCAAAACAACGGGAAAATTATAGTGAACAATCCCCGATACCGAACATCCACAATATCATAACATCAAACAAGTTTTGGCAAATTTTGCAATTTCTTCAACCTAGGGTTCAAATTTTCCAAACTTTGATTTTCAACTCCAAAACGTTTTTTGTTGGTTCCTAATTGTCGAGAGTACGGATACAAACAATCCCCGATAATCAACACCAACAAAATCGTCACAACAAGCGATTTCCTTCAAATTTTTGGGTTTTCAAATTTTTTTGAATTTTTTTCTTCTTTTTCAATAAAACAACAACAAGAACAAGACAATAAATGCGGAACAAAGATGACAAGCACGAAGAGTAGGACGAGGGTTCGTAAGAACGCAACCCTAGCCTTGCTCTGATACCAACTGATGCAATCGAAAATACGAAAGCGATAAAAGATAAGAAACGAGACGAGACTCACACTAAAGTTCGAGTAGCAACGAAGAACTTGTTCCGTTACACCCCAAACGATTGGAAAGAATCACCTACGCTAAGCAACTATCCTCAAGAGACACGAGGCTCAAGCAAATAGAATGATCGAAGATGGATTGAAGAGCAACTTGGATTCATCCAATTGATTTCAAGCCAAAAGAGTTACAATGTCAAGAGCAATGCTCATTCAATGTGTTTTGTGTTCAATGTAAGGTAAAAAGCAATAAATGATGAAAGGGGGCATTTATAGCACCCCATTACAATATTTCCTAGCTTCTGGTCCGCTGCTACTCGAGTGTTCTTCGCGATCGCGCAGAGATATATGCGATCGCGTGGAACACTAAAACGCAGAAGGTCGCGATAGCGCGAGTCGTGGCGCGATCGCGCAGGCAAAAGATTTGGTCTACGCGATCGCGAATGTTGTTGACGCGATCGCGAAGAGCAAGTTCCCAGTCTTAGGCAGTAAGCTCAGCAGACCTCCCCTGTTTTTGCCCTGTTTTGCTCAGCTGCTTCTTGCACTGCTTCCTGCCCTGTTTCCACATGGATTGAGCTCCAATGCATTGTCTTTAAGTCCACTCCCGAGCTCGTATCATCCACGCCTCTCCAAACCAAGTGTAGGTGAGCATCTTGTATATCCTTGGCTTGACTTCGAGTGAATGGTCTCGATGCAATTTGGGTTGCATCATCCTCCCCTTCTTGGGAAGATTTCGTCCTCGAAATTAAAGCGTCCTCCTCCAAGGTACCATCACCTACATCAAAAGAAGTCAAGTCACTAACATTGAAAGTAGTCGATACATTATACTCACCGGGCAAATCTATCACATATGCATTGTTGTTGATCTTGGACAACACTTGGAATGGTCCATCGCCCCTTGGTGCCAACTTTCCTTTCCTTTGGTTGGGAAATCGTTCCTTGCGGAAGTGCACCCACACCCAATCTCCCTTCTTGAAATCCACCTTCTTTCTTCCTTTGTTTTTCTTGGTTGCTATCTTCTCATAAGCCTCTTCCAAAGCCCTCCGCGCCTTGGCATGAAGTTCAAGCAACGCCTTGGCCCGAGCTTTTCCTTCAAAATCAACAACCACATCCCTTGGCAAAGGGGTAAGATCAAGAGGAATCAATGGGTTAAAGCCATAAACACACTCAAATGGGGTCATGCCAATCATGCGATGTAAAGTGCGGTTATATGCAAACTCCATGAGTGGTAGCTTATCAATCCAAGTCCCGGCCTTTCCTTTGGTCATAGCTCGAAGTAGAGCTCCCAAAGTCCGGTTCACCACTTCCAAGGATCCGAAGAGACCTTGTGATGCGGGGCAAATGGCCTAAACGACAACCATCAAAAGCTATGCTCGAGAGCACAACGGATACGAGTCAAGGCCTCCGGAAACAGCTTGAAAGATCATGCATTGGAGTGCCGAAGACGGAGGAAACAGGGCAGGAAACTGAACAGCCCAAAACAGGGCAAAACAGGGGAGCAAACTGGGAGCTCACTGCCTGGGGAAGAACGTCTGTTCTTCGCGATCGCGTCACTACTTGCGCGATTGCGAAGGGTCCTGGTTTTGCCTGCGCGACAGCGTGCCTTCTTGCGCGATCGCGAGGCAGAGATATTGTTGGTTCTGCGCGATCGCGTGGACCTTGCGCGATGGCGATGAGGAAAATGCTGTTCTGCGCAATTGCGTGTGTCTGAGCGCGATCGCGATGACTTGGAGTTGAGCAGCGGACCAGAATCAGCTTCAGGGGCCATTTTTGTCCATTTGACATGTAAATGTATATATAGCTAGTTTTAGCTTCATTTCACGGGTTTTAGTTAGTTTTGAATAGAGAAGATAGAATTGAGAGAGAACATTGAAGAGGCCGAGCCCTTCTTGTTTGAGCCCGAGACTCGTGTATGTCTCGACTTGGAACCTATGGAGATCGACACCTAGTTTGATTCCATTGTAAGGTTCAAGTTTCCCTTCTCCCTTTTGGATTCAATTAACGTTAGTAAATTGAATTCGATTCTTTCTTCTACTTTCTTGCCTTCCTAGTCTCGATTTCTTGCTATCTACATTATTTGCTTCCGCTCGTATAGAATATTTGCTTCCGCGTATTTTGCCCCTTATCAGTTGTGATGCGGCCCAAAAATGGCCTAAACGACAACCATCAAAAGCCATGCTCGAGAGCACAAGGAAGACGAGTCAAGGCCTCCGGGAACGTCTTGGAAGATCATGCATTGGAGCGCCAAGGACGGAGGAAACAGGGCAGGAAAACAGGCAGCCCAAAACAGGGCAAAACAGGGGAGCACACTGGGAGCTCACTGCCTGCCGGAAGACAAATGGTCTTCGCGATCGCGACCATGACTCACGCGATCGCGAAGAGGAGCATATTGCCTTGCGCGATAGCGTCGATCTCGCGCGATTGCGAGGAGTGAAGGTTTGGCCGTTCGATCTCTGCGCGACAGCGTCCCATGTAGCGCGATCGCGATGCCTGGAAGAATGCTCTGCGCGATCGCGACCCTCCTAGCGCGATCGCGATGAAGGGAACTTGATCAGCGGACCAGAATCAGCTCCAGGGGCATTTTTGTCCATTTTTAGTGTAAATGTATATATAGCATATTTTGCTCTTCATTTCATTAGCTAGCTTACATTGAACATAGAATAGAGAGAAGAGAGAATTGAGAGAAGGCCGAGCCTTTCTTGTTGAAGCCCGAGGCTTCATGTATCTCGTTGACTTGGAACCTATGGAGATTCATCGCTAGTGTGAAATCCTTGTAAGGTTCGAGTTTCACTTTCTCCCTTTGGATAATTAAATTCTTGTTTGAATTGTTTATCCGTTCTTTCTTCTAATTCTTGTCTTCCTAGTCTTGAACTTCTCGATATCTTTGATATCACGTTATCAAATTTACTTGCTTCCGCTCGTTTATCGTATAGTTTGCTTCCGCGTATTTTTGCCCCGTATCAGTTGGTATCAGAGCAAGGCTCGGGTTATGTTCTTACAAACCCCCGTTCCTTGTTCCATATGTTAGTATCGTTATCGTGTTGTTGTTTGTTCTTGAAAATTGAAGAAAAACAAAAAAATTGAAAAACTAGAAAACTTGACAAAATTTGGTCGAACGGGTTGGATACGAATCCCCGAGTGTTAAAAAGTATTGGGGTTTGTTCCTTGTTGTATTCCCGTCGTTTTGATACCCATATCTCGTGTTTTGGTGTTACGAATCAAAATTTCCAAAATCAAAATCCAAAAAGTTTGAAAATTCTTGAAAACGCTTCAATCTCGAATCGAAGCTTGTTGTTGTTGTTTGGGGTTGAAAAACTATTGGGGTTTGATGATATTGGTTGTATACGCCTTTGGGTATCGTTGGCTTTGTGTTTCGGGTTGAATTCGAGCCAAAAATTTGGCCAAAATCGCCCAAAAACCCGTTTTTGAGCTGCTGTGAAATCGCAGAAATTAACCCTTCGCGATCGCGAAGAGCAATTTCGCGATAGCGAAGAACAAAATTATTTTTTGAAAAATTAACCCTTCGCGATCGCGCGCGTCTGGTCGCGATAGCGAAGAACAAAAAATTTTCAGAATTCCAGTTTTGGGACAGAATGTTCGCAACGGCTTCCGAACAGATTCCAAACATCATGACTCCAATTGGAACATTAAATATGATGAGTTTGTAGATCACAAACAAATTTTCATCCGATTCCAAATCCGTTTGGTGCCGATTCGAGTCGATTCTTTTGTGTCCCGTTTTCTACCGTACCTCTTGGTTAGTGTTTTGAAGGTAATTGGCCTACTTGAAAGACACTAATCCTTTAGCGTATTAGGTATTCGTGCGTAGAGGAGATTAGAATTCAAAGAAGAGTCGTAGAACTCCTTTTGGCCTCAAGTGCGCACTTTAAATAGCCGTCCGTACATCGAGTCTCATTAATTCCACTCCGAACTTTAACTTGGACATGCTAGTTGTGATTACCTTGGTTCCCAAGTTGATAAGGCCTCGCTCTTGAGTGTACATATATTGAGTGATACACGTGAGGGAGTGACTTTCGGGAGGTTTTGTTCTTGGTGATTACAACAATGTCGGATGGTGATTGTGGGGATTATGGCTCATGTGGCGATGATGCGAGTTGCTATGACTCGTATGGTGATGATGGAGACTATGGTTCCTATGAGGGTGATGATGGCCATTACAATGATGATGGAAACCATGGCTCCTACGGAGATGAAGCGGTTCACTATGATGATCGTGAGATTGATGATGACTATGAGGCTCGTGATGAAGAATGTGTTGATGCCTATGCTTCTAGTCAAGAAATCGAAGATGGTGACGCTTCAAGGTATGATGATCCTACTTACTCTTCTTGTGAAGATGATGCGGTGTAAAATGGCCTAATCGACAACCATCAAGAGCCAACCTCGGGAGCACAAAAGATGCAAGTGAAGGACTCCGGAAGAGACTTGAAGATCATGCATTAGAGCGCCGAGGACGGAGGAAACACCAGGCTTCAGGCCCAGGCGGGGCGCCTAGACCCAGGAGGGGCGCCTGGCCTTTGATCAGTGAGGCGTCCAGGCACCAGGCGGGGCGCCTAGACCCAGGCGGGGCGCCTAGGTGCAGGGCAACCCAGGCGGGGCGCCTGGACCCAGGCGGGGCGCCTAGCAGCTGTCCAGTGAGGCCTCCCAGCTCCAGGCGGGGCGCCTAGCTTCAGGCGGGGCGCCCAACTTGCTGTCTTCTCCAACTTTTTGAGTGAACTTCCAAGTTTAGCCCTAGGCTTTCTATTGTATCCTAAACTACTTAGAGGGCATTTTAGTCATTTCACTTAGTCTTATGAAAGACTATAAATAGGACACTTAGCCATTTTATTCATTACACAATCTTGAATATTGATGAAACTTGAGCTTTGCTCTCTTTGAAACCCATGTTGGGAACTTGAATTCAATTGGTGGATTCCAATTTGAACTTCATCCATCTTTGATCATTCTATTTGCAAGAGTCGGGTATCTCTTGAGGATAGTTGCATAACGTAGGTGATTCCTTGACGTTCCCCGGGGTGTAGCGAGACAAGTTCCTCGTTGCTACTTAGGTAATCGTTCGAGTCTCGTCTCGTTCTTATCTTTATCTTTATCGTTTCCGCATTTTCATATCGTTTGTCGCTTCCGCCTATTTTTCCCCTTATCAGTTGGTATCAGAGCACGGCTAGGCTTCGTTGTTACGAATCCTCGGTCTTGTTCTTCTTGTTGTTATCATTGTGTTGTTTGTTCTTGAAGTTGGAAGAAAAACAAAAAAATCCAAAAACTTGAAAATCACAAAAAAATTGCTAGAAATCGTTCGTTGTTGCGATTTTGTTGGTTTTGATTATCGGGGATTGTTTATCTACGTATTCTCGACAATTGGGTACCAACAAAACACGTTTCGGAGTTGTGAATCAAAATCTTGAAAATCCAATCTCAAAGTTGAAGAATTCACAAAATTTGCTAGAACTTGTTTGTTGTTATGAATTCTTGGATGTTTGGTATCGGGGATTGTTCTATATAGTTAACCCGTCATTTTGATACCCCCATAACATCATTTGGAGTTGCGGAATGAAAATCGAAATTTTTGAATCTTGAAAATTTTGAAGTTTCTTGAAGAACTTGCTCCAAATTCTTGAAACAAACTTGTTTTGGGTTGTTTGTTGGATTAAACCATTGGGGTTTGTTTGTTATAGCATAAAACAACTTTGGGTACCATCACACATCAAAAACACCTTGAAATCGTTGGAAAAATTGCTTGAAAAACGTCAAAACGGTGTTCTTGACGAGCTGAGGCGCCAGGCCTAGGCGGGCCGCCCAAACCCAGGCGCCCCGCCCACCAAAGTTTCTGCCTGACTTGCTGAAGGTCCCCAGGCGGACCGCCCAAAGACCAGGCGGACCGCCCAGTCTGCTGAAGGGTTCGTTTTTGTTGTTTTCGTGGGCTTTCGTGTTTGTTTGGTTTCCGTTGCTTCCGGATAGTACTTTGAGAGTAACACTCCTACTCAATTAGTGCTAGTTCATTGAGCGTTTAGGACCTTCGTGCCTAGAGGAGAGTAGACCTCAAAGAAGACTCGTAGTTTGATTTTGCTTCAAGTGCGCACCTAAATAGCCTAGCGTTCATCGAGTCCCATCAATTCCACTCTTCCCGAAGAGTATTTGGTTCTTGTGAACTTGGTTGGTTATCGAGGAGGTTGTTCAACTACGAGGAAGCCATTGAATCAAGTTTGAGTGATAAATCCCCCACCACTAAACGAGTGAACCGAGTGACATTCAAAAAGTGAGGGAGTGAGTGAGGTTTTTACTCTAACTTCTTTCTTGTCTTTGATTGGTATAGGTACATGGCCGGAGACGTGTATGATACCGTTGAGGTACCGGTAAGCACTTTGGCCTACCTCTTGGCCGAGGTGAGATCCATAAGCTCGAGGTTTGATCTCCTCAAAGAGGGATGGACCCCGAGTGTCCAAAAAGGTACCGAAAGAGGTACTAGTGATGAAGTGTTGGGCAATCCCCAACCGTTGGGTATTCCCCAACAAGTGGGCGTTCCCCACAACTTGGGCATTCCCCAAGATAATGGTGAGCAAGGTGATGAGCTTAAAACGATGCTTGTGGTACGGCGGAGTTTGGGTGCCATGAGTCATGAGGAGTCGGAGCATGTGCAAAGGGAGAATCTCTTCCATGCTAGGTGTCGAGTGATGGGGCAAGTGTGCTCAATGATCATTGATTCGGGAAGTTGCGCTAACATAGTAAGTGAGACCTTGATTTCCCAATTGCAATTGCCTACTAGAACACATCCACATCCATACCGTTTACAATGGTTGAGTGAGTGTGGAGAGTTGAGGGTGGTGAAGCAAGCTTGGGTTGAGTTTAGCATTGGAAATTATCGAGATGAGGTAATGTTCGATGTGGTACCTATGCAAGCTTGCCATCTCTTGTTTGGAAGGCCATGGCAATATGATCGGAGCGTAGTGCATGATGGTAGAACCAATTCCTATACGGTCTTGCATGGTTCTAGAAAATATGTGCTCAAGCCCTTGACGCCGAAGCAAGTAAGCAATGACTATAGGATTATGAGGGAGTTGAGGGAAGCGGCCAAAGCCAAGTCACCCATGGTACTTGAGCCCGGAACCAACAATCTTATTGTCATACCCTTGCAAGTGGAGAGTGAAGCATCACCCGGACCTACAATTGGCCTTGAGCGAGAAATGAAAGAAGTGAGGGGAGAGGAAATTTTGAGTGAGAGTGAGGACACCCTTTGTTCTAACCATGATTTATCTTCTTCTCCTTCTATTTGTTTTGGCTTATGTGTAGGTACTCTTGGAGGCGAGCTAGTGGAGCCTCAACCGGATGGTAAGAGAGAAAGACAAGAGAATGGAGCTCTACCTTGTGAGTTTCATGAAGGAGGACTTGAACAAGACACTTCAAGCGATGTGAGTACTCACGGGAGCTACTCAAAAGTAAGTGTTTCTTCACCTTCTCATGAACATGATTCTTCCTTGTCTTGTGAAGACTCAATACTAGTTGGTGCTTGTAATGCATTTGATGAAATTGCAACTAGTGTGGAGTCGATTGGTCAACTTGTGTTTGCTTGTGAACCGCTAGTAGAGAGGAATGAGAAGCCGCATCATGATGTGAGCCCGGAATTCAAAGGACCTCTCTTTAGTGAAATTGTAGTAGTTGACCTTTCTTGTGACCCTTGTTATGACGCCCCACCCATATTTGATAAAGGGGAAGATGAGTTATGCGACTCTACCCTTGTTGATATAATTGATTTTGGTGGATTAGTGTGTCGTAGTAAGGATGAGAATGAACTTGAGGAGTCCAAATTGCATGAATTGGACAAGGTCGTCCATGATGACTCCTCAAGTGAGGGTGAAAATTCTAGTCTTGATACTATGCCTTTGTTTGACTATGAAATTGAGGTGCATGCTTTTATATTCCCATTGCGTAGGGGCCTCTTTAATTGTGAAGGTGATTTGTATCGGACTAGAGTTGAGAATGAGTTAGAACCTCCGTGGTGTGAGGGATTTGATCCCATAGACAACTCTTTGTTTGAAACTTCGAGTGAGGTAGATGATTCTTCTAGTGAACCTACTCTTGTGGGTTCGGGTTATGATGATGAAGAGGCCATTATTAATGCCTTTCTTGAGAGTTTGCCTTGTGAAGGAGGTTGTCTCGAGGATGAAATTGGAGGTGAGGAGGAATCTCTTAGTGTGAGTATGAAAGCTTTTAAGAAGGGGAGTGGGGTATTTGATGCTAATTGTGAATTGCACTACTTTGCCTATTCCCTCCCACATGTTAACCACACTTTGAGACTTGAGCATGCCAAAACCATTGTGCCGCATTGTGAAAATATTGCATCGAAGGGTTGGTATGTTGATCATGGGCTTAGGGGTCATAGGGACTTTGATTGCTTAATCTTGAATGTTGCATGTCCTATTGGTCTCTTTGCTTGTCATGTGGGTGAGTGCTTGTCACGTTGGAGCCAAGCGCTTGTTGTCTCCTTTGAAGACATAAGCTTTTTGATTTGCATTGATACTTGGCTCTATCACAAGAGTGAATTTTCTCTATCCCTTGCATTTACTCTTGTTGGACTTGCCTACTCGCGTAGTGAGGCATCTTGGTGTGCTAATCTTGAACTTAGGGATCGTAGGCATTTTGATTGCTTGATCTTGCATATACCATGCACTATTGATCTCTTTGTTTATTCTTGTGTTGGGTGCACTTCTTTGTTGAACCAAGTAATTGCTAGTTCCTTTGGGAACATGAACTTCTTTATTGCTATTGATACTTGGTTATACCATAAAAGTGTGTTTTCCCACACTTTTGGGCACTAACCTACTCTTGTAGTAGGAACCTTTTGCTTTGTTTGTCTTTGGATGTAGGCTTTGATGGTTTGATTTCGAGGACGAAATCCTTTCAAGAAGGGGAGGATGATGCGGTGTAAAATGGCCTAATCGACAACCATCAAGAGCCAACCTCGGGAGCACAAAAGATGCAAGTGAAGGACTCCGGAAGAGACTTGAAGATCATGCATTAGAGCGCCGAGGACGGAGGAAACACCAGGCTTCAGGCCCAGGCGGGGCGCCTAGACCCAGGAGGGGCGCCTGGCCTTTGATCAGTGAGGCGTCCAGGCACCAGGCGGGGCGCCTAGACCCAGGCGGGGCGCCTAGGTGCAGGGCAACCCAGGCGGGGCGCCTGGACCCAGGCGGGGCGCCTAGCAGCTGTCCAGTGAGGCCTCCCAGCTCCAGGCGGGGCGCCTAGCTTCAGGCGGGGCGCCCAACTTGCTGTCTTCTCCAACTTTTTGAGTGAACTTCCAAGTTTAGCCCTAGGCTTTCTATTGTATCCTAAACTACTTAGAGGGCATTTTAGTCATTTCACTTAGTCTTATGAAAGACTATAAATAGGACACTTAGCCATTTTATTCATTACACAATCTTGAATATTGATGAAACTTGAGCTTTGCTCTCTTTGAAACCCATGTTGGGAACTTGAATTCAATTGGTGGATTCCAATTTGAACTTCATCCATCTTTGATCATTCTATTTGCAAGAGTCGGGTATCTCTTGAGGATAGTTGCATAACGTAGGTGATTCCTTGACGTTCCCCGGGGTGTAGCGAGACAAGTTCCTCGTTGCTACTTAGGTAATCGTTCGAGTCTCGTCTCGTTCTTATCTTTATCTTTATCGTTTCCGCATTTTCGTATCGTTTGTTGCTTCCGCCTATTTTCTCCCCTTATCAGAAGAATTTGATATTGATGAGGGTGACATAGGTAGAGTTGATGATGATGATGAACATAGAGGTTATTCTTATGCATCTTCTCCTAGTGTCGCTAATGGAGTACAAGGGAGTAGTGGAGGACCTTCCATTAGTATGGGTGGTGGTGGTGGTTGTTCCGTGGGAAGGAAGAAGCTTGCATCTTCTAGGTACGCTAAGCGGCCTAATGCTTCTAATTCCCATGTTGAGGTTGGTTTGGGAAATGGTGTTGCTTTTGCTACAAAGGGGTTGTATGCCGTGAGGGGCGTGGATGGTTGTAGTAGGAGTAGTACTATGGGCTATGGAACCAAGGCGAGAGGCACTTATGGGTTCCATGGCGAGGTTCCTTCCTTGACTTCCAACAACATTTCTAATGTTGGGAGAGTGACGGGAAGTGGAGATTGTTCTAGTGGTGTTGCCACTAGTGGAGGGATAAGGAAGACCCAAGTTGTCGGAGTTGACACTAGTAGGCATTCAAGATCTCACTTGGATGCCAATCTACAAAACTTGGGTAGATGTAGGTTCGTTG
Source organism: Petunia x hybrida (assembly GCA_037355625.1). Classification (NCBI taxonomy): domain Eukaryota; kingdom Viridiplantae; phylum Streptophyta; class Magnoliopsida; order Solanales; family Solanaceae; genus Petunia; species Petunia x hybrida. Next base: position 5,651,727 of record JBBBVM010000609.1, read on the forward strand.
TTGGGGTAAATGGTATTGGAGGATACTTGCTCAAAATTGGTGACACCGATGCCAATTGTATTAGCACCTCTTTGGTTGATAGGCTTAGGATACCATGCCATAAGCTAGAGAATCCTTATGAATATGAGGGAGTGTGGGTTTCTATGGAGGCTCGGGTACTCATATCTCATGGGAGTTATAATTGCTATGTATGGTGTGACGTGTATCCCATGCGTCATGTTGATGTGTGGATGGGTGAGCCGTGGTTGGAGGGGAAGAGGGTGCAATATAGTGTGGTGAAGGATGCGTATCTTGTGGGCGTAGGGCAAAGAGTTTATGACTTTGTGCCTTACCGGGCGAAGAGCCAAGTGCCTACTAGTGCACCTTCTTTAGCAATGCAAAGGAGCAAGGAGCGAGATCTTCATTCCATGGTTGACAATGTGCAAACAAGAAGTCCTACAAACACAAGCAATGGTGGGACGTGTGCTAGAAAAGGGTTGATAGACATCAACAAGGTGAACCCGAAACCACAAGTTTCAATGCCAAATGGTTCACCAATGAAGAAGAAGGAGACATCAAGTGATGAGTCTTCAAGTCCTAGATTCCGGGTTGATGTAAAAAGTCCACCTACTCCGGCTATGGGTATTCTTGGGCCTCGTCCCAATTCGCCCGAATTTGAGAGACAAAAGATAGAGAGGAGTAAGGGAGTGACCGGTGACAACTCTCGAGTGGAAAAAGGAGAGGTTATATTGAGTGATGTGAGTGAGTTGTCGCCACCCGAATCTACACCCGAACTTGGAAAAAAAATGAGGGAAAAGAAAGAGGGAAAAAGAAAAATTGAGAGTGAGGGCACCCCTTATTCTAACCTTAACTCTTTATCTTTTTCTTCTATGTGTTTGAATTCTTGTGTAGGGATTCTTGGAGGCAAACCGATGGAGCCTCAACTATGTTCCAAGATGGAAAGACAAGGTGAAGGAGATGCCGAATGTGAGCTACAAGGTGAAGACATTCATGACACTTCATGTGCATTGAGTGAGCAAGATGGCCACTCAAAGGTTAGTTCTTCCTCCCTTGAGCATGCTACTTCCTTGTCTTGTGATGTTGCTTGTGAAAACTCTAGGCTAGTTGATGATTTGCATGAATACAATGTGTTTGCAACTAGTATAGAGTCCTTGGGTCAACTTGTGTGTGAAATTGAACCACTAGTTGAGAGGGTTGAAAAGCCACATCATGATGTGAGCTCGATTTTCATTGAACCTCTCTTTAGTGAAAACGTTAAAGTTGACCTTGATTGCGAACCTTGTTATGACACCCCACCCGTATTTGACAAAGGAGAAGACGACTTGCATGATTACCCCATTCTTCCCTTTGATTGCTTACTTGCTAGTGGTGGTCTCTTGTGTCGTAGTGAGGAAGGTTGTAACCTTGAGGAGTCTCTTGAGAATGAGATAGATCGACTTGTGTTCGATGACTCCTCAAGTGTCGATGTTGCTTCTAGTTTGAGAACTTCACCTTTGCTTGCCAATGAACTTGAGAAGTGTGCCTATACTAATCCGTTGTATGAGAGCAACTTCAATGAAAATGGTGAATCATATCAAGCTAGAGTAGAGTGTGAGTTTGGACCTCCATGGATTGAAATGCCTAACTCTATAGATAATCCTTTGTTTGAGACCTCCCTTGGGAGTTTGTCTAGTGACAGAGGTTGTCTTGGAGGAGTATTTGGAGGTGAGGAGGTACCTCTCGGTGTGTGTAAGAATGCTCTTAAGAAGGGGAGTGGAGTATTTGATGTTAGTTGTCGCTTGAACTATCTTACTTACTCCATTCCATATGTTGAGCGCACCGTGAGTGTTGAGTATGCCAAAGCCGATGTGTCACTTTGTGATAAAATTGATTTGAAGGCTTGGTGTGTTGGTCGTGGGCTTAGGGGTCGTGGGGAATTTAAGTGCTACATGCATGTCCTTGATCTCTTTGCTTATTTTTATTATGAGTGCTTGTTTTTGTCGAGCCAAGACCTTGTTGTCTCCTTGGGAGACATAACCTTTTTCATAGGTATTGATGCTTGGCTCTACCACAAGAGTGTGTTTTCCACACCACTTGCACTTATTATTGTTGAGCTAACCTACTTGTGAAGTAGGAATTTTTGGTTGTGCTTGTTTTGATTGTAGGTTTTGATGGTTCGATTTCGAGGACGAAATCCTTTCAAGAAGGGGAGGATGATGCGGCCCAAAAATGGCCTAAACGACAACCATCAAAAGCCATGCTCGAGAGCACAAGGAAGACGAGTCAAGGCCTCCGGGAACGTCTTGGAAGATCATGCATTGGAGCGCCAAGGACGGAGGAAACAGGGCAGGAAAACAGGCAGCCCAAAACAGGGCAAAACAGGGGAGCACACTGGGAGCTCACTGCCTGCCGGAAGACAAATGGTCTTCGCGATCGCGACCATGACTCACGCGATCGCGAAGAGGAGCATATTGCCTTGCGCGATAGCGTCGATCTCGCGCGATTGCGAGGAGTGAAGGTTTGGCCGTTCGATCTCTGCGCGACAGCGTCCCATGTAGCGCGATCGCGATGCCTGGAAGAATGCTCTGCGCGATCGCGACCCTCCTAGCGCGATCGCGATGAAGGGAACTTGATCAGCGGACCAGAATCAGCTCCAGGGGCATTTTTGTCCATTTTTAGTGTAAATGTATATATAGCATATTTTGCTCTTCATTTCATTAGCTAGCTTACATTGAACATAGAATAGAGAGAAGAGAGAATTGAGAGAAGGCCGAGCCTTTCTTGTTGAAGCCCGAGGCTTCATGTATCTCGTTGACTTGGAACCTATGGAGATTCATCGCTAGTGTGAAATCCTTGTAAGGTTCGAGTTTCACTTTCTCCCTTTGGATAATTAAATTCTTGTTTGAATTGTTTATCCGTTCTTTCTTCTAATTCTTGTCTTCCTAGTCTTGAACTTCTCGATATCTTTGATATCACGTTATCAAATTTACTTGCTTCCGCTCGTTTATCGTATAGTTTGCTTCCGCGTATTTTTGCCCCGTATCAAGTTGGTATCAGAGCAAGGCTCGGGTTATGTTCTTACAAACCCCCGTTCCTTGTTCCATATGTTAGTATTGTTGATGTTATTGTGTTTGTTCTTGAAAGATTGAAGAAAATCAAAAAAATAGAAAAACTAGAAAAGTTGAAAAAAATTGGTTGAGCGGGTTGGATACGAATCCCCGAGTGTTAAAAAGTATTGGGGTTTGTTCCTTGTTGTATTCCCGTCGTTTTGATACCCATATCTCGTGTTTTGGTGTTACGAATCAAAATTTCCAAAATCAAAATCCAAAAGTTTGAAAATTCTTGAAAACGCTTCAATCTCGAATCGAAGCTTGTTGTTGTTGTTTGGGGTTGAAAAACTATTGGGGTTTGATGATATTGGTTGTATACACCTTTGGGTATCGTTGGTTTTGTGTTTCGGGTTGAAATCGAGCCAAAAATTTGGCCAAAATCGCCCAAAAACCCGTCTTTGAGCTGCTGTGAAAGTGCAGGAATTAACCCTTCGCGATCGCGAAGAGAAATTTCGCGATAGCGAAGAACAAAATTATTTTTTGAAAAATTAACCCTTCGCGATCGCGCGCGTCTGGTCGCGATAGCGAAGAACAAAAAAAAAATTCAAAATTCCAGTTTTGGGACAGAACGTTCGCAACGGCTTCCGAACAGTTTCCAAACATCTAAACTCCAATTGGACCATTAAATATGATGAGTTTGTAGATCATAAACAAAATTTCATCCGATTCCAAATCCGTTTGGTCCCAATTCGAGTCGAATCTTTTGTGTCCCGTTTTCTACCATACCTCTTGGTTAGTGTTTTGAAGGTAATTGGCCTACTTGAAAGACACTAATCCTTTAGCGTATAGGGTATTCATGCGTAGAGGAGATTAGAATTCAAAGAAGAGTCGTAGAACTCCTTTTGGCCTCAAGTGCGCACTTAAAATAGCCGTCCGTCCATCGAGTCTCATTAATTCCATTCCGAACTTTAACTTGGACATGCTAGTTGTGATTACCTTGGTTCCCAAGTTGATAAGGCCTCGCTCTTGAGTGTACATATATTGAGTGATACACGTGAGGGAGTGACTTTCGGGAGGTTTTGTTCTTTGGTGATTGCAACAATGTCGGATAATGATGATGGAGTAGATTATGGCTCATGTGGCGAAGATGCGAGTTGCTATGACTCGTATGGTGATGGTGGAGACTATGGTTCCTATGAGGGTGATGATGGCCATTACTATGATGATGGAAACCATGGCTCCTATGTTGATGAAGCGGTTCACTATGATGATCGTGACATGGAAGAAGACTATGAAGCTTGTGATGATGAATTTGATGAATCTAATGCTTCAAGTCAAGAATACGAAGATGGTGACGCTTCAAGGTACATTGATCCTACTTACTCTTCTTGTGACGATTATGAAAATGTTGGTAGTGACATAGATAGAGTTGATGATGATGTTGATTATAGAAATTGTTCATATGCATCTTCTCTTGGTGTTGCTTGTGGAGTACAAGGGAGTAGTAGAGGACCTTCCATTAGTATGGGAGGTGGTGGTGGTTGTTCCATGGGAAATGGGAGATTTACATCTTCTACTTCCCATGTGAAAGGTGGAATGAGAAGTGTTGCTCTTACCGTTACGGGGGTGCATTGCTCTAGTAGTGGTGGTAGGAGTGGTGCTACGGGCTATGGAACCAAGGCGAGAGGCAATTATGGGTTCCGTAGTGGTGGTCCTTCCTCGACTTCCAACAACACTTCTAGTGTTGGGAGAGTGACGGGAAGTGGAGGTTATTCTAGTGGTGTTGCCACTAGTGGAGGGATAAGGAGAACCCAACTTGGGGGTGATGGGTTTCTTGGACTTGATCCTATACAAGACATGTGTGAGTGTAGGTTCATTTTTGAGGTGAATGGTAGTGGAGGATGCTTGCTCAAGGTTAGTGAAGCCTATGCTAATTTTGTTAACGTCTCTTGGGTTAATAGGCTAAAGATACCATGCTACACATTGAAATATCCTTATGAGTATCAAGGTGTTTGGATTACAAGTGAAGCTCGGGTACTCATATCTCAAGGGAGTTACAAGGAATATATTTGGTGTGATGTGTGTCCCATGGAGCATTATGGTGTTTGGCTAGGACAACCGTGGTTGCAAGGTAAGAGGGTGCGGTACGATATCGTGAAGGATGTGTACCAAGTGAGCACGAGGCAAAGAACTTATGACATTGAACCTTGCCGGGCAAAGTTTAAGTTCTATCCTAGCAAATCCTCTCGGCCTATGGAAAGGGGAAAGGAGCAAGTATCTCAAACTAAAGATACAAGAAGGCAAACAAGAAGTCCTACAATCACAAACAACGGTGGGACTAGTGCTACAAAAGAGTTGGCAAATGTCAACAAGGTGAGCCCGAAGCCACTTCCAAAGCCGAGTGGTTCACCAACAAAGAAAAAGGAGACGTCAAGCGATGAGTCTCCAAGTCCTAGATTCCGGGTTGATGTAAAAAGTCCACCTACTCCGGCTATGGGCATTCTCGGGCCTCGTCCCAATTCGCCCGAATTTGAGAGACAAAAGATAGAGAGGAGTAAGGGAGCGACCGGTGACATTCCTCGAGTGGAAAAAGGAGAGAATGTGTTGAGTGATGTGAGCGGGAAAAAAGAAAATGAGAGAAAAGAAAGAGGGAAAAAAGAGTGAGGACACCCCTTATTCTAACCTTAACCCTTTATCTTTTTCTCCTACTTTTGTGAATGCTTGTGTAGGTACTCTTGGAGGCCAATCAATGGAGCCTCAATCATGCCCCAAGAAGGATAGACAAGGTGAAGAAACCCTTCAATGTGAGCTTCAAGGTGAAGAGACAATTCATGACACTTCAAATGCATCGAGTGAGCAAGATGGCCACTCAAAGGTAAGTGATAGCTCGTCCCTTGAACATGTTACTTCCTTGTCTCATGGTAGTGTTTGTGCTAACTCAACACTAGTTGAAGATTTGTATGATTACAATGTGTTTGCAACTAGTGTAGAGTCGAATGGTCAACTTGTGTGTGATTGTGAACCACTAGTTGAGAGGGATGATAAGCCACATCATGATGTGAGCCCGGTTTTCATTGAACCTCTCATTAGTGAAGAATGTGTAGTTGACCCTAATTGTGACCCTTGTTATGACACTCCACCTATATTTGATAAAGGGGAAGATGAGTTGAATGAATATCCTATCCTTTCTCTTGATGAATTGCTTGATAATGGTGGACCTATGTGTTGTAGTGAGGTTGGTAGCGACCTTGAGGAGTCCCTAGTGGATGAGATGGACCGAATTGTATTCGATGACTCCTCAAGTGTGGATGAGGACTCTAGTTTTGATGCCTCACCTTTGATGGGTAGTGGACGTGTTTTCACAAACCCTTTGTTAGAAAAGGATTTTCAAAAAGGTGATGGTGAATATCACACTAGAGAAGAGTTAGGATTTAAACCTCCATGGTTTGGAAAGTTGAACTCTATAGACAATCCATTGTTCGGAACTCCTAGTGAGGAAGGATGTCTTAGAGATGGATTTGGAGGTGAGGAAGCCACTCTTGGTGCGTGTAAGAGTGCTTCCAAGAAGGGGAGTGGAGTATATGATGTTAGTAGTCAATTGAACTATTTTGTTTACTCCACCCCTCATGTTAATCACACCTTGGGTGTTGAGCATGCCAAAGCTCGGTGTGTTGACCATAAGCTTGGAGGTCATAAGGAACTTAGTTGCTTAATCTTGCATGTTCCGTGTCTAATTGATCTCTTTGCTTGTTATGGTAGTGCGTGCTTTTCATTGTTGAGCCAAGAATTTGTTGTTTCCTTCGGAGACCTCTTCTTCTTGATTGGTATTGATACTTGGCTCTATCACAAAAGTGTGCATTCCATTGCACTTTCACTCACTCTTGTTGGACTTTCCTACTCGTGTAGTGGGAAGTTTTGGTGTGTTCTTATTGGATTTAGGGATCATAGGAATTTTAATGGCTTGATCTTGCATATTCTCTATCCTATTGATCTCCTTGGTGAATCATGTGTTGAGTGTGCCCATTGGGGAAGCCAAGTACTTGTTGTTTTCTTTGGAAACATGTGCTTTATCATTGTTATTGATGTTTGGCTATACCATAAGAGTGTGTTTTCCACACTACTTGCACTAACCTACTCTTGTAGTAGGAGCTTTTGTATGTGCTTGTCTTTGGATGTAGGTCTTGATGGTTTGATTTCGAGGACGAAATCCTTCCAAGAAGGGGAGGATGATGCAGGGCAAATCGAGCCTAAGGCACTGACCATCAAGAGCCGGGGTTGGAGGATGCAAGGAATCGAAGTCAAGAGGCTTGGGAAGTGTTTCGGATGATTTCGGCTCAAGGCTACACGCCCAAGGAGGAGGAGGGACGCCCAGCACAGCCAGGCGCCCCGCCTAGCCCAGGCGCCCCGCCTAGAGGGCTCACTGCCTAGGCAGCCAGGCGCCCCGGCCGGCCGCCCAGGCGGCCCGCCCGGCCAGGCGCCCAGCCACTCAGGCGCCCCGCCCGGCCGCCCAGGCGCCCCGCCTGGCCACCAGGCGCCAAGCCTGGCCACAAGTTCCCCAGCCCATTGCCTAAGTTCCAGGCGCCCCGCCTAGGCCTAGGCGCCCCGCCTAGCACGCTGAAGACTACTAATTTTGGCATTGAACTTCCTATTTTGCCCTTAAGTGGCTTGTATGTATTAATTAGCTTTAGGGGCATTTTAGACATCTCACCTAGTCTTGTGAAAGGCTATAAATAGGAACACTTAGCCATTTTCTTATGAGCTAGTTTTGGATGATAGAATTGAGAAGATAGAATAGGCTTGGCCTTTCTTGTTGAAGCGTTGACTTCATGTATCTCTTACGTTGAATCCATGGTGGATCACCGCTAGTGTGAGTCCCGTTTAATGGTTCAAGTCTCTTCTCCCTTTTGAATCAATCTATGTGTTTAGTTTGATTCATTCTTTCTTCTATTTCTATTCTCCCCAATCCCTTATTTCTTGTTATCTTATGATTAGTTTATCGCTTCCGCATCTTAGTTTATCGCTTCCGCCTAGTTTTCCCTACATCACAAGCTAAGCTGCTCCATGATATGCACGTTCAGCTGACTACGATGGGAAGAAGCATGTGTTCGGAGGAGGAATTGCCAAGTGATGAAACCAAGGGCTACATCATCAAGTTTGAGCCCGATGACAAAGTTCCCGAACAGCAGCTCTTGACCCCGGGCAGCGCAGAGCCGAACACAACATCTTGTGTTCGAAGCCAAGTCAGCGCCCGATGACAAATGTGTTCGAGCAGGCAATAGAGAACCGAAGCCAGGCTCACCGAAGTCAAGAACCGAAGCCAGGCTCACCGAAGTCAAGGATGCCGAGCACATTTAGACTCAGCCCTACGTGGCTTATTTCTATTGGTCACCTGTGACCTATTTACTAGTTTACCCTTAGTATTTCCTATATAAACATTGTTTCCTTTCATTGTAATAGATAGTTTTTGGGATATTGATGAATTGAATGAAAGTGCCGAGCACATTTCTTCTTGTCTCCGTCGTGAGCAAAACCCCGGTGAGGGCTTTTAAGGACTTGTGGCTTTCGGTTAGCCCGATTGAACATTCCTCTTGATCATTCAGTTTGCAAGAGGCAATGTTCTCTTGAGGATTGTTGCATAGTTAGGGTGATTCTTGTCTCCCTTTTGATCGAGCTTTGGGACAGGTTCCCCTCTGTTCTTTCGAAAGAAGCAAGTTTGTCTTGCTTTTATCTTCTTCTTTACTTGTTCTTGTTCCGCGTTTGTGCTAAGCAACCCCTTCGGGAATTGCATTGCACCATCTTGGTATCAGAGCACGGTTTGAGTTTGTTCTTACAACCTCAATCCTGTTCATTATCTTCGTGCGTTTGTGTCTTTGTTTTCCTTTTCGTGTTCCTGAGTTCTGTTTGAGTTGTGTTGCTATCTTACAAAAAAAAAAAAAAAAAAAAGTTAAAAAGAAAATTCAAAAATTGTGTTTGATTGTTGGTTGTTTGGGAAAAACAATCTTTGATTCGTGATCACCGTTGAGTTCTGATTCCAACGACTACCCGACGTACTGATTTCGTGACTAGGGTTTCTTGGTGAATTTTGGACTGATTTGAGCTTCATTGGTGATTGGAAATCGAACCCAGGCTGTGTTGGTGGAGACCGATGAAGGTTGGTGGTTCTTGAGTGATTTGGGTTGTTTTGTTGCTTGAAAAATCGAAGCTCTCAATTTGAATCGTGGGCCGTACGCCGGAAACTTGTTACAAAATTTCGTAACAGTGTGCGACACGACGAGCAAGTTCTTAGCTCGAAGAACTTCGTTTGATTTTCTCCGTTGTTGCTGAGACCAGAGCTGAAAGGCGACCCAGATCTTGTTGAAATTATTGGTCAGTGAACCGAAGCTGTTGAATCCGTACACCGGAGCAAGGTCACTGTTCCATTGAAGAAGAAGGGGTAAAAGTTTGAATGTTAAAACCCCAGGTGAAAAATTGTCGGCTGATAAAAGGAAAGTGGATAAGGTAAAACCCTATCCGTACCAAAGGGGACCACTCTTGTACGGACAGGAGTGGGTGTGATCGAAAAAGATTCCAAAGGGAATCAAAGGGTAGATTCTCCTAGGTTCTCACTTTCTTTCGTGTCAAAATTCTAGTTGGTGGATCTTTTGAGTAATTGTCCTACTCGAGGTCGTACCAACCCATTTGAGCTGATAGGAACTCGTGTCGTAGTGAGGTTACCACTTCCAAGGATCCGAAGAGACCTTGTGATGCGGGGCAAATGGCCTAAACGACAACCATCAAAAGCCATGCTCGAGAGCACAACGGATACGAGTCAAGGCCTCCGGAAACAACTTGAAAGATCATGCATTGGAGTGCCGAAGACGGAGGAAACAGGGCAGGAAACTGAACAGCCCAAAACAGGGCAAAACAGGGGAGCAAACTGGGAGCTCACTGCCTGGGGAAGAACGTCTGTTCTTCGCGATCGCGTCACTACTTGCGCGATCGCGAAGGGTCCTGGTTTTGCCTGCGCGACAGCGTGCCTTCTTGCGCGATCGCGAGGCAGAGATATTGTTGGTTCTGCGCGATCGCGTGGACCTTGCGCGATGGCGATGAGGAAAATGCTGTTCTGCGCAATTGCGTGTGTCTGAGCGCGATCGCGATGACTTGGAGTTGAGCAGCGGACCAGAATCAGCTTCAGGGGCCATTTTTGTCCATTTGACATGTAAATGTATATATAGCTAGTTTTAGCTTCATTTCACGGGTTTTAGTTAGTTTTGAATAGAGAAGATAGAATTGAGAGAGAACATTGAAGAGGCCGAGCCCTTCTTGTTTGAGCCCGAGGCTCGTGTATGTCTCGACTTGGAACCTATGGAGATCGACACCTAGTTTGATTCCATTGTAAGGTTCGAGTTTCCCTTCTCCCTTTTGGATTCAATTAACGTTAGTAAATTGAATTCGATTCTTTCTTCTACTTTCTTGCCTTCCTAGTCTCGATTTCTTGCTATCTACATTATTTGCTTCCGCTCGTATAGAATATTTGCTTCCGCGTATTTTGCCCCTTATCAGTTGGTATCAGAGCAAGGCTCGGGTTATGTTCTTACAAACCCCCGTTCCTTGTTCCATATGTTAGTATTGTTGATGTTATTGTGTTTGTTCTTGAAAGATTGAAGAAAATCAAAAAAATAGAAAAACTAGAAAAGTTGAAAAAAATTGGTTGAGCGGGTTGGATACGAATCCCCGAGTGTTAAAAAGTATTGGGGTTTGTTCCTTGTTGTATTCCCGTCGTTTTGATACCCATATCTCGTGTTTTGGTGTTACGAATCAAAATTTCCAAAATCAAAATCCAAAAGTTTGAAAATTCTTGAAAACGCTTCAATCTCGAATCGAAGCTTGTTGTTGTTGTTTGGGGTTGAAAAACTATTGGGGTTTGATGATATTGGTTGTATACACCTTTGGGTATCGTTGGTTTTGTGTTTCGGGTTGAAATCGAGCCAAAAATTTGGCCAAAATCGCCCAAAAACCCGTCTTTGAGCTGCTGTGAAAGTGCAGGAATTAACCCTTCGCGATCGCGAAGAGCAATTTCGCGATAGCGAAGAACAAAATTATTTTTTGAAAAATTAACCCTTCGCGATCGCGCGCGTCTGGTCGCGATAGCGAAGAACAAAAAAAATTCAAAATTCCAGTTTTGGGACAGAACGTTCGCAACGGCTTCCGAACAGTTTCCAAACATCTAAACTCCAATTGGACCATTAAATATGATGAGTTTGTAGATCATAAACAAAATTTCATCCGATTCCAAATCCGTTTGGTCCCAATTCGAGTCGAATCTTTTGTGTCCCGTTTTCTACCATACCTCTTGGTTAGTGTTTTGAAGGTAATTGGCCTACTTGAAAGACACTAATCCTTTAGCGTATAGGGTATTCGTGCGTAGAGGAGATTAGAATTCAATGAAGAGTCGTAGAACTCCTTTTGGCCTCAAGTGCGCACTTAAAATAGCCGTCCGTCCATCGAGTCTCATTAATTCCATTCCGAACTTTAACTTGGACATGCTAGTTGTGATTACCTTGGTTCCCAAGTTGATAAGGCCTCGCTCTTGAGTGTACATATATTGAGTGATACACGTGAGGGAGTGACTTTCGGGAGGTTTTGTTCTTTGGTGATTGCAACAATGTCGGATAATGATGATGGAGTAGATTATGGCTCATGTGGCGAAGATGCGAGTTGCTATGACTCGTATGGTGATGGTGGAGACTATGGTTCCTATGAGGGTGATGATGGCCATTACTATGATGATGGAAACCATGGCTCCTATGTTGATGAAGCGGTTCACTATGATGATCGTGAAATGGAAGAAGACTATGAAGCTTGTGATGATGAATTTGATGAATCTAATGCTTCAAGTCAAGAATACGAAGATGGTGACGCTTCAAGGTACATTGATCCTACTTACTCTTCTTGTGACGATTATGAAAATGTTGGTAGTGACATAGATAGAGTTGATGATGATGTTGATTATAGAAATTGTTCATATGCATCTTCTCTTGGTGTTGCTTGTGGAGTACAAGGGAGTAGTAGAGGACCTTCCATTAGTATGGGAGGTGGTGGTGGTTGTTCCATGGGAAATGGGAGATTTACATCTTCTACTTCCCATGTGAAAGGTGGAATGAGAAGTGTTGCTCTTACCGTTACGGGGGTGCATTGCTCTAGTAGTGGTGGTAGGAGTGGTGCTACGGGCTATGGAACCAAGGCGAGAGGCAATTATGGGTTCCGTAGTGGTGGTCCTTCCTCGACTTCCAACAACACTTCTAGTGTTGGGAGAGTGACGGGAAGTGGAGGTTATTCTAGTGGTGTTGCCACTAGTGGAGGGATAAGGAGAACCCAACTTGGGGGTGATGGGTTTCTTGGACTTGATCCTATACAAGACATGTGTGAGTGTAGGTTCATTTTTGAGGTGAATGGTAGTGGAGGATGCTTGCTCAAGGTTAGTGAAGCCTATGCTAATTTTGTTAACGTCTCTTGGGTTAATAGGCTAAAGATACCATGCTACACATTGAAATATCCTTATGAGTATCAAGGTGTTTGGATTACAAGTGAAGCTCGGGTACTCATATCTCAAGGGAGTTACAAGGAATATATTTGGTGTGATGTGTGTCCCATGGAGCATTATGGTGTTTGGCTAGGACAACCGTGGTTGCAAGGTAAGAGGGTGCGGTACGATATCGTGAAGGATGTGTACCAAGTGAGCACGAGGCAAAGAACTTATGACATTGAACCTTGCCGGGCAAAGTTTAAGTTCTATCCTAGCAAATCCTCTCGGCCTATGGAAAGGGGAAAAGAGCAAGTATCTCAAACTAAAGATACAAGAAGGCAAACAAGAAGTCCTACAATCACAAACAACGGTGGGACTAGTGCTACAAAAGAGTTGGCAAATGTCAACAAGGTGAGCCCGAAGCCACTTCCAAAGCCGAGTGGTTCACCAACAAAGAAAAAGGAGACGTCAAGCGATGAGTCTCCAAGTCCTAGATTCCGGGTTGATGTAAAAAGTCCACCTACTCCGGCTATGGGCATTCTCGGGCCTCGTCCCAATTCGCCCGAATTTGAGAGACAAAAGATAGAGAGGAGTAAGGGAGCGACCGGTGACATTCCTCGAGTGGAAAAAGGAGAGAATGTGTTGAGTGATGTGAGCGGGATGTCACCACCCGAATCTACACCTAGCCTTGAAAGAAAAATGAGGGAAAAGAAAGAGGGAAATAAGAGTGAGGACACCCCTTATTCTAACCTTAACCTATCTTTTTCTTCTACTTGTGTGAATACTTGTGTAGGTATTCTTGGAGGCAAGCCGATGGAGCCTCAACCATGTCCCGTGATGGAAAGACAAGGTGAAGGAGATGCCGAATGTGAGCTACAAGGTGGAGACGTTCATGACACTTCAAAGGTATGTGTTAGTTCCTCTTCCCATGAGCCTATTACTTCCTTGTCTAGTGTTAGTGTTTGTGATGACTCCACACTAGTTGATGATATGTATGATTACAATGTGTTTGCAACTAGTGTAGAGCCTTCGGGTCAACTTGTGAGTGAAATTGAACCACTAGTTGAGAGGATTGAAAAGCCACATCATGATGTGAGCTCGGTTTTCATTGAACCTCTCTTTAGTGAAGATGTCGTAGTTGACCTTGCTTGTGAACCTTGTTATGACACCCCACCTATATTTGATAAAGGAGAAGATGAATTGCATGATGATCTTATTCTTCCCTTTGATTGCTTAATTGATAATGGTGGTCTCTTGTGTCGTAGTGAGGGTGGGTTTGATCTTGAGGAGTCTCTTGAGTGTGAGATGGATCGATTTATTTTCAATGACTCCTTGAGTGAGAGTGAGGGACCTAGTCTTGATTCTATGCTTTTGTGTAACCATGAATTTGAGGTGCATGCCTTTACATTTCTATTGTTTGAAGGCAATCTCATTTGTGGTGGTGAATTGTATCGGACTAGGGTCGGTAGTAGAGTCAAACCTCCATGGTTTGTCAAGTTAGGCTCTATGGATGATCCAACGTTTGGCACTCCGAGTGAGGAGAGTGGTCTTGGTATTGGTCGTGATGACCTACCTTCTAGTAGTCCTAGCCTTCGTTGTAAGGACTACAATGATGAAGGACCTATTTTGGAGACCTTCCTTTGGAGTGTGTCCAATAAGGAGGATTGTCTTGGGGTTGATTTGGAAGGTGGTGCAATGCAATTCCCGAAGGGTTTGCTTAGCACAACGCGGAACAAGAACAAGCGAAGAAGAAGATAAAAGCAAGACAAAACTTGCTTCTTTCGAAAGAACAGAGGGGAACCTGTCCCAAAGCTCGATCAAAAGGGAGACAAGGATCACCCTAACTATGCAACAATCCTCAAGAGAACATTGCCTCTTGCAAACTGAATGATCAAGAGGAATGTTCAATCGGACTAACCGAAAGCCACAAGTCCTTAAAAGCCCTCACCGGGGTTTTGCTCACGACGGAGACAAGAAGAAATGTGCTCGGCACTTTCATTCAATTCATTCAATATCCAAAAACTAGCTACTTACAATGTAAGGAAGTAAGGTTTATATAGGAAATACTAAGGGTAAACTAGTAAATAGGTCACAGTCGACCAATAAAAATAAGCCACGCAGGGCTGAGTTAAAAATGTGTTCGGCAACCTTGACTTCGGTGAGCCTTGCTTCGGTTCTCTATGGCCTGCTCGAACACATTTGTCATCGGGCGCTGACTTAGCTTCGAACACATGATGTTGTGTTCGGCTCTGCGCTGCCCGAGGTCAAGAGCTGCTGTTCGGGAACTTTGTCATCGGGCTCAAACTTGAAGATGTAGCCCTTGGTTTCATCACTTGGCAATTCCTCTTCCGAACACATGCTTCTTCCCATCGTAGTCAACTGGACGTGCATGTCATGGAGCAGCTTAGCTTGACTTCGGGTAATTGGCCTCCTCGGTTCATCAGTCACTGCCTTCGGTTGATCAGCACTTCGGGCTGCATCATCCTCCCCTTCTTGAGAGGATTTCGTCCTCGAAATCGAGTCATCCTCTGCTGCTGATGTTTGGCCTACAACACAAGGAGTCAAATCAGTAACATTGAAGGTGTTGGACACATTATACTCACCTGGGAGGTCGATGACATAAGCATTGTTGTTTATTTTGCTCAGCACTTGAAATGGACCATCCCCTCGAGGAGCCAATTTTCCTTTCCTTAGGTTCGGGAAACGTTCCTTTCAGAAGTGAACCCAAACCCAATCACCCTTCTTTAACTCCAACTTTTTACGCCCCTTGTTTTTCTTTAAGGTAACCTTTGCATAGGCGTCCTCGAGTGATGCAGCCCGAAGTGCTGATCAACCGGAGGCAGTGACTGATGAACCGAGGAGGCCAATTACCCGAAGTCAAGCTAAGCTGCTCCATGACATGCACGTCCAGTTGAATACGATGGGAAGAAGCATGTGTTCGGAAGAGGAGTTGCCAAGTGATGAAACCAAGGGCTACATCTTCAAGTTTGAGCCCGATGACAAAGTTCCCGAACAGCAGCTCTTGACCCCGGGCAGCGCAGAGCCGAACACAACATCATGTGTTCGAAGCTAAGTCAGCGCCCGATGACAAATGTGTTCGAGCAGGCCATAGAGAACCGAAGCCAGGCTCACCGAAGTCAAGAACCGAAGCAAGGCTCACCGAAGTCAAGGTTGCCGAACACATTTTTTTTAACTCAGCCCTGCGTGGCTTATTTTTATTGGTCGACTGTGACCTATTTACTAGTTTACCCTTAGTATTTCCTATATAAACCTTACTTCCTTACATTGTAAGTAGCTAGTTTTTGGATATTGATGAATTGAATGAAAGTGCCGAGCACATTTCTTCTTGTCTCCGTCGTGAGCAAAACCCCGGTGAGGGCCTTTAAGGATTTGTGGCTTTCGGTTAGTCCGATTGAACATTCCTCTTGATCATTCAGTTTGCAAGAGGCAATGTTCTCTTGAGGATTGTTGCATAGTTAGGGTGATTCTTGTCTCCCTTTTGATCGAGCTTAGGGACAGGTTCCCCTCTGTTCTTTCGAAAGAAGCAAGTTTTGTCTTGCTTTTATCATCTTCTTTACTTGTTCTTCTTCCGCGTTGTGCTTAGCTTTCCCTTCGGGAATTGCATTGCACCATCTTGGTATCAGAGCACGGTTTGGGCTTGTCTCTACAACCCCAAATCCTGTTCACGTTATCTTTATTTTCGTGCGTTGTGTCTTTGTTTTCCGTTTCGTGTTCCTGTTTTGATTTTGTTATTGTTGGTGTTCTTACAAAAAAAAAAAAAAAAAAAAAAAGTGATAAAAAGAAAATTCAAAAATTGTGTTTGATTGTTGGATGTTTGGGAAAAACAATCTTGGATTCTTGTTCACCATCGAATTCTGATTCCAAAGAATACCCGACGTACTAATTTCGTGACTAGGGTTTCTTGGTGAATTTTGGACTGTTTTGAGCTTCCTTGGTGACTGGAAATCAAACCCCAGCTGTGTTGGTGGAGACCGATGAAGGTTGGTGGTTCTTGAGTGATTTGGGTTCGTTTGTTGCTTAAAATCGAAGTTCTTAAGTTGGAGACGTTGTCCGTACACCGGAAAATTGTTACAAGTTCGTAACAGTGTACGACACGTCGAGCTAATCTTGGCTCGAAGAACTTTAAATTCCTCCGTCGTTGAAACCGGAGTTGAAAGCGACCCAGATCTTGTTAGAAATCGAGGACAGTGGACCGAAGTTGTTGTGTCCGTACGCCGGAGCAAGGGTCACTGTTCCATTGAAGAAGAAGGGGTAAAAGTTTGAATGTTAAAACCCCAGGTGAAATTTGTCGGCTGAAAAGGGGAAGTGGATAAGGTAAAACCCTATCCGTACCAAAGGGGACCACTCTTGTACGGACAGGAGTGGGTGTGATCGAAAAAGATTCCAAAGGGAATCAAAGGGTAGAATCTCCTAGGTTCTCACTTTCTTTCGTGTCAAATTTCTGGTTGGTGGATCTTTTGAGTAATTGTCCTACTCGAGGTCGTACCAACTCATTTGAGCTGATAGGAACTCGTGCGAAGGGGTGACCGAAGTCCAAACTATCGTAGAATTTCTTTTGACTCCCCGAGCTCAGTTAAAAAGCGTCCGTTCCATCGAGTCGAACATCACTTCACTCTTCCCGAAGAGACAGTGACTATTGTCGAACTTGAAGGATCTTAGAGGACCGATCAATTGGACGAGCCACTGTTAACAAGTCCTTGAGTGATCAAAACCGAACCCATAAATTGAGTGGACCCGAGCGCCACCCATCAAAGGTGAGGGAGAGTGCGAGGTGATTTTTAACCTTAACATTTGTTTGATCTTTGACTTGTGCAGGTACCATGGCTGGAAACGAAGGCAAAGGCATTGAAAGGCCCGAAGTGTCGTTAGCCGATCTCATGGCTGCGATACAAAGTGTCAGTGCCGAAGTAAGAGGAGTGAGTCTTCGAGTAGCTCAACTCGAACAAGGAAGTGCATCCGTGGGCAGAAATGGGTCCGGTGCTGGAACCAGCGAATCCACACCGATGAAGCCAGATCTGTATGCTGAACTTCTTCGACAACATCAGTTGACGAGTGAAGCAATTCGAAGAGAGCTTAACTTGGGCAATCCCCAAACACAACAAAACTTGGGCAGTCCCCAAGTTGGAAGTCAAAACTTGGGCATTCCCCGAGGAGAGAGGTTACCACCTCCAAGGAACCGAAGAAACCTTGGTGCTGTAACCGAAGAGGCTGATGAAGAGGAAATTCCCGAGGACGAGTATGAACGTGAGCTGCCATTCGCTCATCGAGGGCAAGCTCACCGAGGTCGTGGAAATTTCCGAGGTCGAGGCCGAGGCGCAAATTTTGGAAGAAATATTGAGCGTGAGGCTGATGATCGTGATGATGAGAATCCCGAACAGGTTCGTGGTGTTCGAGACTCCAACTTGAACAGTGTCAAGATCACTATTCCACCCTTCAAAGGAACTAGTGATCCCGATGAGTATCTTGAATGGAAGCTGAAAATGGGGCGCATCTTTGAAACCAATGAGATGACCGAAGAGAGAAAGGCTGCCCATGCCATTGCTTCGTTCGAAGCTTATGCGTCTACTTGGTGGGAAGCTGACAAGAGGTATAGACGAAGGAATGACTATCCCGAAGTCACTACCTGGCCACAGTTGAAGAGAGCTATGGATGGTAAATATTTGAGTGCCAAGTACAGGCAAACTCAAATGCAAAAGTTATATGAGCTGAAACAAGGATCGAAGTCAGTTCAAGAGTACCACGATGAATTTGAAAAGGTTCGATTGAATCTTGATCTGACCGAAGACGAGGAGCAGGCCATTATCCGGTTTAAGAGTGGCTTGGCCAAGGATGTGTCATCTCAGTTGAGACTCCACGTGTATCACACGTTGGAAGATTTGTTTGAAGCTGCTACCGAAGCTGAAAAGTTGGTGAAGGAAGAAAAGGCAAATCGGTATCGAGGAGTCACTACTTCTACTCCCTTGAACCGAGGAAAAGAATGGAAAAATCCTAACCAAGGAGTTGTCAACACTGTTCGAGATCCGAAGAGAGCCTTCGAGAAAGGTGTGACCGTTAACCAACCAAGAGAAGTGGGAGGTAAAGTTCAACTAAACTCTCCTAGTGCTTCAAATATTCAGTGTCATAAATGCCGAGGTTATGGTCACATGGCAAAAGAGTGTCCAACTCGCAAAGCTATGCTTCTGCTCGAAGATGGAACCGTCCATGAGCAAGCGAGTGACACTGAGGAGGAATTAACCGAGGAGATTGACCGAGCTGAAGGTGATGATGATCACGAGGCTGCCGAAGCTGATCATCCGGAAATGTTTCTTGTGGTTCGAAGGAATTTGAGCTGCATGACTCTTGAAGAAGAGGACAACCAAAGAGAAAACCTCTTTCATGCCCGATGTCGAGTGAGGGGAAAGGTGTGTTCGATGATTATTGATTCTGGTAGTTGTGCCAACGTAGTGAGCCAAACTTTGGTCTCACAAATGGGACTACCAACGATGAAGCATCCCCACCCCTACAAATTACAATGGCTGAATGAGTGTGGAGAATTGAGAGTTGTCAAACAAGTGTGGATCAAGTTTAGAATCGGCGAATATCAAGATGAAATGGTATTCGATATGGTGCCGATGCAGGCTTGTCATTTGCTCTTGGGTCGACCATGGCAATATGACCGAACAGCTGTTCACAATGGCAGATCCAACACTTACACCGTAAAGCTTGATGGGAAGAGCTTCATCCTCAAACCATTGTCTCCAAAGCAAGTCTCCGAGGACTATAAACGGATGAAAGAATTGAAAGAAGCGGCTAAAGCTAAGCTTCCGATGGGAGCAAAATTGGGAGCCGATGAGACAAACTCACCGACTGAGGAGAAAGGAATTTGTGCAATCATGCAACCCGGTGAGATCTTACGAGGCAACGACCCCGGTCAGATGATGATTTGCCTCGTGCACAAGGGTATCTTTCTAAACTCTAACGATGATTTTTCTAATGATAACCCTTTGCCTTTGTCTGTTCGTAAAGTTTTGCAGGACTTCGAGGACATGTTTCCCGAGGAAATGCCAGGTGGATTGCCTCCGTTGAGAGGAATCGAGCACCAAATTGACTTCGTGCCGGGATCTCAAATCCCTAACAAACCTGCATACCGGTGTAATCCCGAAGACACCAAAGAGCTCCAAAGGCAGGTTGATGAATTGCTGAACAAGGGCCTCGTTCGTGAGAGCTTAAGTCCTTGCGCCGTTCCAGTTATCCTTGTCCCGAAGAAGGATGGAACATGGCGAATGTGCGTTGACTGTCGATCAGTCAACAAAATAACGGTAAAGTATCGTCATCCTATCCCTCGATTAGATGACATGCTAGATGAATTGAGTGGTTCTTCATGCTTTTCAAAGATTGACCTCAGGTCCGGTTACCACCAGATCCGAATGAAACCCGGTGACGAGTGGAAAACCGCATTCAAGACCAAATTCGGTCTTTATGAATGGTTGGTAATGCCATTTGGCTTATCCAACGCCCCGAGCACATTCATGCGACTGATGAACCACGTGCTCAAACCGTTCATAAACAAGTTCGTTGTCGTTTATTTCGATGACATCCTTGTTTATAGTCGGACCATGGATGAACATGTCGAACACCTAAGGCTTGTGCTTGAAAAGCTTCGAGAAGAAAAGTTGTATGCCAACTTCAAGAAGTGCGCCTTCGGTGTCGATCGTGTAGTCTTTCTGGGATTTGTAGTCAGTGCTAATGGTGTCGAAGTCGACGAATCAAAAGTCGAAGCCATCAAAGATTGGCCAACTCCGACCTCGGTATCACAAGTTCGTAGCTTCCATGGGTTAGCTAGCTTTTACCGACGGTTTGTTCGTGACTTTAGCACCGTGGCAGCTCCTCTAACCGAGCTGGTTAAGAAAGACAATCCATTTGTGTGGGGAGAGTCCCAAGAAAGGGCTTTCCAAGAGTTGAAACGGAGGCTTTGTTCTGCCCCGTTGTTGCAACTCCCTGACTTCGGCAAAGCATTCGAAGTCGAGTGTGATGCGTCTGGAGTTGGGATCGGAGGAGTGCTGATGCAAGAGTCGAAGCCGATCGCTTACTTTAGCGAAAAGCTTAAGGGTGCAACTCTAAATTATTCGACCTATGATAAAGAGTTGTATGCCCTCGTTCGAGCACTCGCCCATTGGCAGCATTATTTGTGGCCTCGAGAGTTTGTGATCCGAAGTGATCATGAGTCCTTGAAGCATCTCCGAGGACAGGAGAAATTGAACCGAAGGCATGCCAAATGGGTTGAATTTATTGAGAGCTTTCCCTATGTAATTCATTACAAAAAGGGAAAAGACAACGTTGTGGCCGATGCGCTATCAAGGAAATTTGCTTTAGCGACCACTCTCGCCTCTAGGCTCATGGGATTCGAAAGCATCAAATCGATGTACGATGACGATCCCAAGCTGAAATGCGTTCGAGACGCGATCTTGAGTGGCCGAAGAGTTGAGAAATACCAGTGGCACGATGGCTACCTCTTCAAGAATGGGCGGGTTTGTGTGCCAGTGTCATCGTGGAGGGAGCTCTTGGTTCGCGAAGCTCACTCCGGTGGACTGATGGGACACTTCGGTGTCGACAAAACTCTTGGTATCTTGACCGAGCAGTT
Source organism: Petunia x hybrida (assembly GCA_037355625.1). NCBI lineage: Eukaryota > Viridiplantae > Streptophyta > Magnoliopsida > Solanales > Solanaceae > Petunia > Petunia x hybrida. Next base: position 5,672,902 of record JBBBVM010000609.1, read on the forward strand.
CCATTGGCCCAAAATGCGACGAGATGTGGAAAAGCTTTGCAACGCTTGCCTCGTTTGCAAGAAAGCTAAATCGAAGTCCAACCCTCATGGTTTGTACACCCCGTTACCTGTGCCTGATCGACCTTGGGTTGATATATCCATGGACTTTGTCTTGGGGTTACCGAGGTCGGGGGGAGGACATGATAGCATCTTCGTTGTTGTTGATCGATTTTCGAAAATGGCTCACTTTATTCCTTGCAAGAAGTGTGACGATGCCCAGCATGTGGCTACATTATTTGTTTCCAATGTGTTGAAATTGCATGGTGTCCCTCGTACTATTGTGAGTGATCGGGACACAAAATTCTTGAGTCATTTTTGGAAGTGTCTATGGGGTGCCCTCGGCACCAAACTACTTTTCTCGACGTCTCACCATCCTCAGACTGATGGACAGACCGAAGTAGTTAACCGAACCTTGGGATCTTTGCTTCGGGCAATGACCAAAGGCAAGGTTGGAAACTGGGCTGATCGTTTGCCCATGATGGAGTTTGCATACAATCGAACGGTGCATCGAATGATTAACATGACCCCGTTCGAGTGTGTGTACGGGTTTAACCCTTTAATTCCACTTGATCTAACCCCATTGCCTCGAGATGTTGTTATCGACTTTGCAGGTACTCACCGAGCCAAAGCTCTGCTCGAGTTGCATGCGAAGGTGAAGAAGAACCTCGAGGACGCCTATGCAAAGGTTGCCTTAAAGAAAAACAAGGGGCGTAAAAAGTTGGAGTTAAAGAAGGGTGATTGGGTTTGGGTTCACTTCCGAAAGGAACGTTTCCCGAACCTAAGGAAAGGAAAATTGGCTCCTCGAGGGGATGGTCCATTTCAAGTGCTGAGCAAAATAAACAACAATGCTTATGTCATCGACCTCCCAGGTGAGTATAATGTGTCCAACACCTTCAATGTAACTGATTTGACTCCTTGTGTTGTAGGCCAAACATCAGCAGCAGAGGATGACTCGATTTCGAGGACGAAATCCTCTCAAGAAGGGGAGGATGATGCAGCCCGAAGTGCTGATCAACCGGAGGCAGTGACTGATGAACCGAGGAGGCCAATTACCCGAAGTCAAGCTAAGCTGCTCCATGACATGCACGTCCAGTTGAATACGATGGGAAGAAGCATGTGTTCGGAAGAGGAGTTGCCAAGTGATGAAACCAAGGGCTACATCTTCAAGTTTGAGCCCGATGACAAAGTTCCCGAACAGCAGCTCTTGACCCCGGGCAGCGCAGAGCCGAACACAACATCATGTGTTCGAAGCTAAGTCAGCGCCCGATGACAAATGTGTTCGAGCAGGCCATAGAGAACCGAAGCCAGGCTCACCGAAGTCAAGAACCGAAGCAAGGCTCACCGAAGTCAAGGTTGCCGAACACATTTTTTTTAACTCAGCCCTGCGTGGCTTATTTTTATTGGTCGACTGTGACCTATTTACTAGTTTACCCTTAGTATTTCCTATATAAACCTTACTTCCTTACATTGTAAGTAGCTAGTTTTTGGATATTGATGAATTGAATGAAAGTGCCGAGCACATTTCTTCTTGTCTCCGTCGTGAGCAAAACCCCGGTGAGGGCCTTTAAGGATTTGTGGCTTTCGGTTAGTCCGATTGAACATTCCTCTTGATCATTCAGTTTGCAAGAGGCAATGTTCTCTTGAGGATTGTTGCATAGTTAGGGTGATTCTTGTCTCCCTTTTGATCGAGCTTAGGGACAGGTTCCCCTCTGTTCTTTCGAAAGAAGCAAGTTTTGTCTTGCTTTTATCATCTTCTTTACTTGTTCTTCTTCCGCGTTGTGCTTAGCTTTCCCTTCGGGAATTGCATTGCACCATCGAGGTTCTTCTTCACCTTCGCATGCAACTCGAGCAGAGCTTTGGCTCGGTGAGTACCTGCAAAGTCGATAACAACATCTCGAGGCAATGGGGTTAGATCAAGTGGAATTAAAGGGTTAAATCCGTACACACACTCGAACGGGGTCATGTTAATCATTCGATGCACCGTGCGATTGTATGCAAACTCCATCATAGGCAAACGATCAGCCCAGTTTCCAATCTTGCCTTTGGTCATTGCCCGAAGCAAAGATCCCAAGGTTCTGTTAACTACTTCGGTCTGTCCATCAGTCTGAGGATGGTGAGACGTCGAGAAAAGTAGTTTGGTGCCGAGGGCACCCCATAGACACTTCCAAAAATGACTCAAGAATTTTGTGTCCCGATCACTCACAATAGTACGAGGGACACCATGCAATTTCAACACATTGGAAACAAATAATGTAGCTACATGCTGGGCATCGTCACACTTCTTGCAAGGAATAAAGTGAGCCATTTTCGAAAATCGATCAACCACAACGAAGATGCTATCATGTCCTCCCCCCGACCTCGGTAACCCCAAGACAAAGTCCATGGATATATCAACCCAAGGTCGATCAGGCACAGGTAACGGGGTGTACAAACCATGAGGGTTGGACTTCGATTTAGCTTTCTTGCAAACGAGACAAGCGTTGCAAAGCTTTTCCACATCTCGTCGCATTTTGGGCCAATGGAACTGCTCGGTCAAGATACCAAGAGTTTTGTCGACACCGAAGTGTCCCATCAGTCCACCGGAGTGAGCTTCTCGAACCAAGAGCTCTCTCCACGATGACACTGGCACACAAACCCTCCCATTCTTGAAGAGGTAGCCATCGTGCCACTGATATTTCTCAACTCTTCGGCCACTCAAAATTGCGTCTCGAACACATTTAAGCTTGGGATCGTCTTCGTACATCGACTTGATGCTTTCAAATCCCATGAGCCTAGAGGCGAGAGTGGTCGCTAAAGCAAATTTCCTTGATAGCGCATCGGCCACAACATTGTCTTTTCCCTTTTTGTAATGAATTACATAGGGAAAACTCTCAATAAATTCAACCCATTTGGCATGCCTTCGGTTCAATTTCTCCTGTCCTCGGAGATGCTTCAAGGACTCATGATCGCTTTTGATCACAAATTCTCGAGGCCACAAATAATGCTGCCAATGGGCGAGTGCTCGAACGAGGGCATACAACTCTTTATCATAGGTCGAATAATTCAAAGTTGCACCCTTAAGCTTTTCGCTAAAGTAAGCGATCGGCTTCGATTCTTGCATCAGCACTCCTCCGATCCCAACTCCAGAAGCATCACACTCGACTTCGAATGCTTTGCCGAAGTCAGGGAGTTGCAACAACGGGGCAGAACAAAGCCTCCGTTTCAACTCTTGGAAAGCCCTTTCTTGGTACTCTCCCCACACAAATGGATTGTCTTTATTAACCAGCTCGGTTAGAGGAGCTGCCACGGTGCTAAAGTCACGAACAAACCTTCGGTAAAAGCTAGCTAACCCATGGAAGCTACGAACTTGTGATACCGAGGTCGGAGTTGGCCAATCTTTGATGGCTTCGACTTTTGATTCGTCGACTTCGACACCATTAGCACTGACTACAAATCCAAGAAAGACTACACGATCGACACCGAAGGCGCACTTCTTGAAGTTGGCATACAACTTTTCTTCTCGAAGCTTTTCAAGCACAAGCCTTAGGTGTTCGACATGTTCATCCATGGTTCGACTGTAAACAAGTATGTCATCGAAATAAACGACAACGAACTTGTTTATGAACGGTTTGAGCACGTGGTTCATCAATCGCATGAATGTGCTCGGGGCGTTGGATAAGCCAAACGGCATTACCAACCATTCATAGAGACCGAATTTGGTCTTGAATGCGGTTTTCCACTCGTCACCGGGTTTCATTCGGATCTGGTGGTAACCGGACCTGAGGTCAATCTTTGAAAAGCATGAAGAACCACTCAATTCATCTAGCATGTCATCTAATCGAGGGATAGGATGACGATACTTTACCGTTATTTTGTTGACTGATCGACAGTCAACGCACATTCGCCATGTTCCATCCTTCTTCGGGACAAGGATAACTGGAACGGCGCAAGGACTTAAGCTCTCACGAACGAGGCCCTTGTTTAACAATTCATCAACCTGCCTTTGGAGCTCTTTGGTGTCTTCGGGATTACACCGGTATGCAGGTTTGTTGGGGATTTGAGATCCCGGCACGAAGTCAATTTGGTGCTCGATTCCTCTCAACGGAGGCAATCCACCTGGCATTTCCTCGGGAAACATGTCCTCGAAGTCCTGCAAGACTTTACGAACAGACAAAGGCAAAGGGTTATCATTAGAAAAATCATCATTAGAGTTTAGAAAGATACCCTTGTGCACGAGGCAAATCATCATCTGACCGGGGTCGTTGCCTCGTAAGATCTCACCGGGTTGCATGATTGCACAAATTCCTTTCTCCTCGGTCGGTGAGTTTGTCTCATCGGCTCCCAATTTTGCTCCCATCGGAAGCTTAGCTTTGGCCGCTTCTTTCAGTTCTTTCATCCGTTTATAGTCCTCGGAGACTTGCTTTGGAGACAATGGCTTGAGGATGAAACTCTTCCCATCAAGCTTTACGGTGTAAGTGTTGGATCTACCATTGTGAACAGCTGTCCGGTCATATTGCCACGGTCGACCCAATAGCAAATGACAAGCTTGCATCGGCACCACATCGAATACCATTTCATCTTGATACTCGCCGATTCTAAACTTGATCCACACTTGTTTGACAACTCTCAATTCTCCACACTCATTCAGCCATTGTAATTTGTAGGGGTGGGGATGCTTCATCGTTGGTAGTCCCATTTGTGAGACCAAAGTTTGGCTCACTACGTTGGCACAACTACCAGAATCAATAATCATCGAACACACCTTTCCCCTCACTCGACATCGGGCATGAAAGAGGTTTTCTCTTTGGTTGTCCTCTTCTTCAAGAGTCATGCAGCTCAAATTCCTTCGAACCACAAGAAACATTTCCGGATGATCAGCTTCGGCAGCCTCATGATCATCATCACCTTCAGCTCGGTCAATCTCCTCGGTTAATTCCTCCTCGGTGTCACTCGCTTGCTCATGGACGGTTCCATCTTCGAGCAGTAGCATAGCTTTGCGAGTTGGACACTCCTTGGCCATGTGACCATAACCTCTGCATTTATGACACTGAATATTTGAAGCACTAGGAGAGTTTAGTTGAACTTTACCTCCCACTTCTCTTGGTTGGTTAACGGTCACACCTTTCTCAAAGGGTCTCTTCGTATCTCGAACAGTGTTAGTACTTGCTTGGTTAGGACTTTTCCATTCTTTTCCTCGGTTCAAGGGAGTAGAAGTAGTGACTCCTCGATACCGATTTGCCCTTTCTTCCTTCACCAACTTTTCAGCTTCGGTAGCAGCTTCAAACAAATCTTCCAACGTGTGATACACGTGGAGTCTCAACTGAGATGACACATCCTTGGCCAAGCCACTCTTAAACCGGATAATGTCCTGCTCCTCGTCTTCGGTCAGATCAAGATTCAATCGAACCTTTTCAAATTCATCGTGGTACTCTTGAACTGACTTCGATCCTTGTTTCAGCTCATATAACTTTTGCATTTGAGTTTGCCTGTACTTGGCACTCAAATATTTACTATCCATAGCTCTCATCAACTGTGGCCAGGTAGTGACTTCGGGATAGTCATTCCTTCGTCTATGCCTCTTGTCAGCTTCCCACCAAGTAGATGCATAAGCTTCGAACGAAGCAATGGCATGGGCAGCCTTTCTCTCCTCGGTCATCTCATTGGTTTCAAAGATGCGACCCATTTTCAGCTTCCATTCAAGATACTCATCGGGATCACTAGTTCCTTTGAAGGGTGGAATAGTGATCTTGACACTGTTCAAGTTGGAGTCTCGAACACCACGATTCTGTTCGGGATGCTCATCATCACGATCATCAGCCTCACGCTCAATATTTCTTCCAAAATTTGCGCCTCGGCCTCGACCTCGGAAATTTCCACGACCTCGGTGAGCTTGCCTTCGTTGAGCGAATGGCAGCTCACGTTCATACTCGTCCTCGGGAAATTCCTCTTCATCAGCCTCTTCGGTTACAACACCAAGGTCTCTTCGGTTCCTTGGGAGTGGTAACCTCTCTCCTCGGGGAATGCCCAAGTCTTGATTTCCAACTTGGGGACTGCCCAAGTTTTGTTGTGCTTGGGGATTGCCCAAGTTAAACTCTCTTCGAATTGCTTCACTCGTCAACTGATGTTGTCGAAGAAGCTCAGCATACAGATCTGGCTTCATCGGTGTGGATTCGCTGGTTCCAGCACCGGACCCATTTCTGCCCACGGATGCACTTCCCTGTTCGAGTTGAGCTACTCGAACACTCACTCCTCTCACTTCGGCACTGACACTTTGTATCGCAGCCATGAGATCGGCTAACGATACTTCGGGCCTTTCAATGCCTTTGCCTTCGTTTCCAGCCATGGTACCTGCACAAGCCAAAGATCAAACAAATGTTAAGGTTAGAAATCACCTCACACTCTCCCTCACCTTTGATGGGTGGCGCTCGGGTCCACTCAATTTATGGGTTCGGTTTTTGATCACTCAAGGACTTGTTAACAGTGGCTCATCCAATTGATCGGTCCTCTAAGATCCTTCAAGTTCGACAATAGTCACTGTCTCTTCGGGAAGAGTGAAGTGATGTTCGACTCGATGGAACGGACGCTTTTAACTGAGCTCGGGGAGTCAAAAGAAATTTCTACGAAAGTTTGGACTTCGGTCACCCCTTCGCACGAGTTCCTATCAGCTCAAATGAGTTGGTACGACCTCGAGTAGGACAATTACTCAAAAGATCCACCAACTAGAATTTTGACACGAAAGAATTGAAAACCTAGGAGAATCTACCCTTTGATTCCCTTTTGGAATCTTTTTCGATCACACCCACTCCTGTCCGTACAAGAGTGGTCCCCTTTGGTACGGATAGGGTTTTACCTTATCCACTTTCCTTTTCTCAGCCGACAAATTTCACCTGGGGTTTTAACATTCAAACTTTTACCCCTTCTTCTTCAATGGAACAGTGACCTTTGCTCCGGCGTACGGACACAACAACTTCGGTCCACTGTCCTCGATTTCTAACAAGATCTGGGTCGCCTTTCAGCTCCGGTCTCAGCAACAACGGAGAAAATCAAACGAAGTTCCTCGAGCTAAGAACTTGCTCGTCGTGTCGTACACTGTTACGAAGTTTTGTAACAAGTTTCCGGCGTACGGACAACGTTTCCAACTTAAGAACTTCGATTTCAAGCAACAAACAAACCCAAATCACTCAAGAACCACCAACCTTCATCGGTTTCTTCCAAACACGATGGGTTCGATTTCCAGTCACCACTGAAGCTCAAATCAGTCCAAAATTTCACCAAAAAAACCCTAGTCACGAAATTAGTACGTCGGGTTTTCTTTGGAATCAGAATTCGATGGTGAACAAGAATCCAAGATTGTTTTTCCCAAACATCCAACAATCAAACACAATTTTTGAATTTTCTTTTTTAACACTTTTTTTTTTTTTTTTGTAAGAACACTAACAGTAATCAAAACAAAACAGGAACACGAAACGGAAAACAAAGATACAAACGCACGATAATAAAGATAACTTGAACAGGATTTGGGGTTGTAGAAACAAGCCCAAACCGTGCTCTGATACCAAGATGGTGCAATGCAATTCCCGAAGGGTTTGCTTAGCACAACGCGAAACAAGAACAAGCGAAGAGGAAGATAAAAGCAAGACAAAACTTGCTTCTTTCGAAAGAACAGAGGGGAACCTGTCCCAAAGCTCGATCAAAGGGAGACAAGGATCACCCTAACTATGCAACAATCCTCAAGAGAACATTGCCTCTTGCCAACTGAATGATCAAGAGGAATGTTCAATCGGACTAACCGAAAGCCACAAGTCCTTAAAAGCCCTCACCGGGGTTTTGCTCACGACGGAGACAAGAAGAAATGTGCTCGGCACTTTCATTCAATTCATTCAATATCCAAAAACTAGCTACTTACAATGTAAGGAAGTAAGGTTTATATAGGAAATACTAAGGGTAAACTAGTAAATAGGTCACAGTCGACCAATAAAAATAAGCCACGCAGGGCTGAGTTAAAAATGTGTTCGGCAACCTTGACTTCGGTGAGCCTTGCTTCGGTTCTCTATGGCCTGCTCGAACACATTTGTCATCGGGCGCTGACTTAGCTTCGAACACATGATGTTGTGTTCGGCTCTGCGCTGCCCGAGGTCAAGAGCTGCTGTTCGGGAACTTTGTCATCGGGCTCAAACTTGAAGATGTAGCCCTTGGTTTCATCACTTGGCAATTCCTCTTCCGAACACATGCTTCTTCCCATCGTAGTCAACTGGACGTGCATGTCATGGAGCAGCTTAGCTTGACTTCGGGTAATTGGCCTCCTCGGTTCATCAGTCACTGCCTTCGGTTGATCAGCACTTCGGGCTGCATCAGAAGGTGAGGAGGTACCTCTCGGTGTGTGTAAGGATGCTCTTAAGAAGGGGAGTGGAGTGGTCGATGTTAGTTGTGAATTGAACTACTTTACTTACTCCATTCCATATGTTGAGCACACCTTGAGTGTTGAGCATGCCAAAGCCAATGAGTCGCATTGTGATAAAATTGATTTAATGGTTTGGTGTGTTGGTCATGGGCTTAGGGGTCGTGGGGAATTTAATTGCTACATGCATATCCTTGATCTCTTTGCTTGTTTTGAGTATGGGTGCTTGTTCTTGTCGAGCCAAGAATTTGTTGTCTCTTTTGGGGACATAAGCTTTTTCATAGGTATTGATGCTTGGCTCTATCACAAGAGTGTGTTTTCCACACCACTTGCACTTATTATTGTTGAGCTAACCTACTTGTGAAGTAGGAAGTTTTGGTTGTGCTTGTTTTGAATGTAGGTTTTGATGGTTTGATTTCGAGGACGAAATCCTTTCAAGAAGGGGAGGATGATGCGGGGCAAATGGCCTAAACGACAACCATCAAAAGCCATGCTCGAGAGCACAACGGATACGAGTCAAGGCCTCCGGAAACAGCTTGAAAGATCATGCATTGGAGTGCCGAAGACGGAGGAAACAGGGCAGGAAACTGAACAGCCCAAAACAGGGCAAAACAGGGGAGCAAACTGGGAGCTCACTGCCTGGGGAAGAACGTCTGTTCTTCGCGATCGCGTCACTACTTGCGCGATCGCGAAGGGTCCTGGTTTTGCTTGCGCGACAGCGTGCCTTCTTGCGCGATCGCCAGGCAGAGATATTGTTGGTTCTGCGCGATCGCGTGGACCTTGCGCGATGGCGATGAGGAAAATGCTGTTCTGCGCGATTGCGTGTGTCTGAGCGCGATCGCGATGACTTGGAGTTGAGCAGCGGACCAGAATCAGCTTCAGGGGCCATTTTTGTCCATTTGACATGTAAATGTATATATAGCTAGTTTTAGCTTCATTTCACGGGTTTTAGTTAGTTTTGAATAGAGAAGATAGAATTGAGAGAGAACATTGAAGAGGCCGAGCCCTTCTTGTTTGAGCCCGAGGCTCGTGTATGTCTCGACTTGGAACCTATGGAGATCGACACCTAGTTTGATTCCATTGTAAGGTTCGAGTTTCCCTTCTCCCTTTTGGATTCAATTAACGTTAGTAAATTGAATTCGATTCTTTCTTCTACTTTCTTGCCTTCCTAGTCTCGATTTCTTGCTATCTACATTATTTGCTTCCGCTCGTATAGAATATTTGCTTCCGCGTATTTTGCCCCTTATCACCTTGGTTCTGTAACCGAAGAGGCTGATGAAGAGGAATTTCCCGAGGACGAGTATGAACGTGAGCTGCCATTCGTTCAACGAAGGCAAGCTCACCGAGGTCGTGGAAATTTCCGAGGTCGAGGCCGAGGCGCAAATTTTGGAAGAAATATTGAGCGTGAGGCTGATGATCGAGATGATGAGTATCCCGAACAGATTCGTGGTGTTCGAGACTCCAACCTGAACAGTGTCAAGATCACTATTCCACCCTTCAAAGGAACTAGTGATCCCGATGAGTATCTTGAATGGAAGTTGAAAATGGGGCGCATCTTTGAAACCAATGAGATGACCGAGGAGAGAAAGGCTGCCCATGCCATTGCTTCGTTCGAAGCTTATGCATCTACTTGGTGGGAAGCTGACAAGAGGCATAGACGAAGGAATGACTATCCCGAAGTCACTACCTGGCCACAGTTGATGAGAGCGATGGATGCTAAGTATTTGAGTGCTAAGTACAGGCAAACTCAAATGCAAAAGCTATATGAGCTGAAACAAGGATCGAAGTCAGTTCAAGAGTACCATGATGAATTTGAAAAGATTCGATTGAATCTTGACCTGACCGAAGACGAAGAACAAGCCATTATCCGGTTCAAGAATGGCTTGACCAGGGATGTGTCATCTCAGTTGAGACTCCACGTGTATCACACGTTGGAAGATTTGTTTGATGCTGCTACCGAAGCTGAAAAATTGGTGAAGGAAGAAAAAGCAAACCGGTATCGAGGAGTCACTACTTCTACTCCCTTGAACCGAGGAAAAGAATGGAAAAGTCCCAACCAAGCAAGTGCCAACACTGTTCGAGATTCGAAGAGACCCTTCGAGAAAGGTGTGACCGTTAACCAACCAAGAGAAGTGGGAGGTAAAGTTCAACTAAACTCTCCTAGTGCTTCAAATATTCAGTGTCATAAATGCAGAGGTTATGGTCACATGGCAAAAGAGTGTCCAACTCGCAAAGTTATGCTACTGCTTGAAGATGGAACCGTCCATGAGCAAGCGAGTGACACCGAGGAGGAAATTATCGAGGAGACTGATCGAGCTGAAGTTGATGATGATCATGAGGCTGCCGAAGCTGATCATCCGGAAATGTTTCTTGTGGTTCGAAAGAATTTGAGCTGCATGACTCTTGAAGAAGAGGACAACCAAAGAGAAAACCTCTTTCATGCCCGATGTCGAGTAAGGGGAAAGGTGTGTTCGATGATTATTGATTCTGGTAGCTGTGCCAATGTAGTGAGCCAAACTTTGGTTTCACAAATGGGATTACCAACGATGAAGCATCCCCACCCCTACAAATTACAATGGCTGAATGAGTGTGGAGAATTGAGAGTTGTCAAACAAGTGTGGATCAAGTTTAGAATCGGCGAGTATCAAGATGAAATGATATTTGATGTGGTACCGATGCAAGCTTGTCATTTGCTCTTGGGTCGACCATGGCAATATGACCGAACAGCTGTTCACAATGGCAGATCCAACACTTACACCGTAAAGCTTGATGGAAAGAGTTTCATCCTCAAACCATTGTCTCCAAAGCAAGTCTCCGAGGACTATAAACGGATGAAAGAACTGAAAGAAGCGGCCAAAGCTAAGCTTCCGATGGGAGCAAAATTGGGAGCCGATGAGACAAACTCACCGACCGAGGAGAAAGGAATTTGTGCAATCATGCAACCCGGTGAGATCTTACGAGGCAACGACCACGGTCAGATGATGATTTGCCTCGTGCACAAGGGTATCTTTCTAAACTCTAATGATGATTTTTCTAATGATAACCCTTTGCCTTTGTCTGTTCGAAAAGTTTTACAGGACTTCGAGGACATGTTTCCCGAGGAAATGCCAGGTGGATTGCCTCCGTTGAGAGGAATCGAGCACCAAATTGACTTCGTGCCGGGATCTCAAATCCCCAACAAACCTGCATACCGGTGTAATCCCGAAGACACCAAAGAGCTCCAAAGGCAGGTTGATGAATTGCTGAACAAGGGCCTCGTTCGAGAGAGCTTAAGTCCTTGCGCCGTTCCAGTTATCCTTGTCCCGAAGAAGGATGGAACATGGCGAATGTGCGTTGACTGTAGAGCAGTCAACAAAATAATGGTAAAGTATCGTCATCCTATCCCTCGATTAGATGACATGCTAGATGAATTGAGTGGTTCTTCATGCTTTTCAAAGATCGACCTCAGGTCCGGTTACCACCAGATACGAATGAAACCCGGTGACGAGTGGAAAACCGCATTCAAGACCAAATTCGGTCTCTATGAATGGTTGGTAATGCCATTTGGCTTATCCAACGCCCCGAGCACATTCATGCGATTGATGAACCACGTGCTCAAACCGTTCATAAACAAGTTCGTTGTCGTTTATTTCGATGACATACTTGTTTACAGTCGAACCATGGATGAACATGTCGAACACCTAAGGCTTGTGCTTGAAAAGCTTCGAGAAGAAAAGTTGTATGCCAACTTCAAGAAGTGCGCCTTCGGTGTCGATCGTGTAGTCTTTCTTGGATTTGTAGTCAGTGCTAATGGTGTCGAAGTCGACGAATCAAAAGTCGAAGCCATCAAAGATTGGCCAACTCCGACCTCGGTATCACAAGTTCGTAGCTTCCATGGGTTAGCTAGCTTTTACCGAAGGTTTGTTCGTGACTTTAGCACCGTGGCAGCTCCTCTAACCGAGCTGGTTAAGAAAGACAATCCATTTGTGTGGGGGGAGTCCCAAGAAAGGGCTTTCCAAGAGTTGAAACGGAGGCTTTGTTCTGCCCCGTTGATGCAACTCCCTGACTTCGGCAAAGCATTCGAAGTCGAGTGTGATGCGTCTGGAGTTGGGATCGGAGGAGTGCTGATGCAAGAATCGAAGCCGATCGCTTACTTTAGCGAAAAGCTTAAGGGTGCAACTTTGAATTATTCGACCTATGATAAAGAGTTGTATGCCCTCGTTCGAGCACTCGCCCATTGGCAGCATTATTTGTGGCCTCGAGAGTTTGTGATCCGAGTGATCATGAGTCCTTGAAGCATCTCCAAGGACAGGAGAAATTGAACCGAAGACATGCCAAATGGGTTGAATTCATTGAGAGCTTTCCCTATGTAATTCATTACAAAAAGGGAAAAGACAATGTTGTGGCCGATGCGCTATCAAGGAAATTTGCTTTAGCGACCACTCTCGCCTCTAGGCTCATGGGATTTGAAAGCATCAAGTCGATGTACGAAGACGATCCCAAGCTAAAATGTGTTCGAGACGCAATCTTGAGTGGCCGAAGAGTTGAGAAATATCAGTGGCACGATGGCTACCTCTTCAAGAATGGGAGGGTTTGTGTGCCAGTGTCATCGTGGAGAGAGCTCTTGGTTCGAGAAGCTCACTCCGGTGGACTGATGGGACACTTCGGTGTCGACAAAACTCTTGGTATCTTGACCGAGCAGTTTCATTGGCCCAAAATGCGACGAGATGTGGAAAAGCTTTGCAACGCTTGTCTCGTTTGCAAGAAAGCTAAATCGAAGTCCAACCCTCATGGTTTGTACACCCCGTTGCATGTGCCTGATCGACCTTGGGTTGATATATCCATGGACTTTGTCTTAGGGTTACCGAGGTCGGGGGGCGGACATGATAGCATCTTCGTTGTGGTTGATCAATTTTCGAAGATGGCTCACTTTATTCCTTGCAAGAAGTGTGATGACGCCCAGCATGTAGCTACATTGTTTGTCTCTAATTTGTTGAAATTGCATGGTGTCCCTCGTACTATTGTGAGTGATCGAGACACAAAATTCTTGAGTCATTTTTGGAAGTGTCTATGGGGTGCCCTCGGCACCAAACTACTTTTCTCGACGTCTCACCATCCTCAGACTGATGGACAGACCGAAGTAGTTAACAGAACCTTGGGATCTTTGCTTCGGGCAATGACCAAAGGCAAGGTTGGAAACTGGGCTGATCGTTTGCCCATGATGGAGTTTGCATACAATCGAACGGTGCATCGAATGATTAACATGACCCCGTTCGAGTGTGTGTATGGATTTAACCCTTTAATTCCACTTGATCTAACCCCATTGCCTCGAGATGTTGTTATCGACTTTGCAGGTACTCACCGAGCAAAGCTCTGCTCGAGTTGCATGCGAAGGTGAAGAAGAACCTCGAGGACGCCTATGCAAAGGTTGCCTTAAAGAAAAACAAGGGGCGTAAAAAGTTGGAGTTAAAGAAGGGTGATTGGGTTTGGGTTCACTTCCGAAAGGAACGTTTCCCGAACCTAAGGAAAGGAAAATTGGCTCCTCGAGGGGATGGTCCATTTCAAGTGCTGAGCAAAATAAACAACAATGCTTATGTCATCGACCTCCCAGGTGAGTATAATGTGTCCAACACCTTCAATGTTACTGATTTGACTCCTTGTGTTGTAGGCAAAACATCCGAAGCAGAGGATGACTCGATTTCGAGGACGAAATCCTCTCAAGAAGGGGAGGATGATGCAGCCCGAAGTGCTGATCAACCGAAGGCAGTGACTGATCAACCGAGGAGGCCAATTACCCGAAGTCAAGCTAAGCTGCTCCATGATATGCACGTCCAGCTGACTACGATGGGAAGAAGCATGTGTTCGGAGGAGGAATTGCCAAGTGATGAAACCAAGGGCTACATCATCAAGTTTGAGCCCGATGACAAAGTTCCCGAACAGCAGCTCTTGACCCCGGGCAGCGCAGAGCCGAACACAACATCTTGTGTTCGAAGCCAAGTCAGCGCCCGATGACAAATGTGTTCGAGCAGGCAATAGAGAACCGAAGCCAGGCTCACCGAAGTCAAGAACCGAAGCCAGGCTCACCGAAGTCAAGGATGCCGAGCACATTTAGACTCAGCCCTGTGTGGCTTATTTCTATTGGTCACCTGTGACCTATTTACTAGTTTACCCTTAGTATTTCCTATATAAACATTGTTTCCTTTCATTGTAATAGATAGTTTTTGGGATATTGATGAATTGAATGAAAGTGCCGAGCACATTTCTTCTTGTCTCCGTCGTGAGCAAAACCCCGGTGAGGGCTTTTAAGGACTTGTGGCTTTCGGTTAGCCCGATTGAACATTCCTCTTGATCATTCAGTTCGCAAGAGGCAATGTTCTCTTGAGGATTGTTGCATAGTTAGGGTGATTCTTGTCTCCCTTTTGATCGAGCTTTGGGACAGGTTCCCCTCTGTTCTTTCGAAAGAAGCAAGTTTTGTCTTGCTTTTATCTTCTTCTTTACTTGTTCTTGTTCCGCATTTGTGCTAAGCAACCCCTTCGGGAATTGCATTGCACCAAAGATGGTCTGCGCGATCGCGAGCCTTCCTGGCGCGATCGCGATGAGGAGAACCTGAACAGCGAACCAGAATCAGTTTCAGGGTCATTTTTGTCCAAAACTCAATGTAAATGTATATATAGCATATTAGCTCTTCATTTTGAGGAGTTTTAGTTTAGCTTGAATTGAATAGAGAGAAGAGAGAATTAGAGAAGAGGCCGAGTGATGCGGCCCAAAATGGCCTAAACGACAACCATCAAAAGCCATGCTCGAGAGCACAAGGAAGACGAGTCAAGGCCTCCGGGAACGTCTTGGAAGATCATGCATTGGAGCGCCGAGGACAGAGGAAACAGGGCAGGAAAACAGGCAGCCCAAAACAGGGCAAAACAGGGGAGCACACTGGGAGCTCACTGCCTGCCGGAAGACAAATGGTCTTCGCGATCGCGACCATGACTCACGCGATCGCGAAGAGGAGCGTATTGCCTTGCGCGACAGCGTCGATCTCGCGCGATTGCGAGGAGTGAAGGTTTGGCCGTTCGATCTCTGCGCGACAGCATCCCATGTAGCGCGATCGCGATGCCTGGAAGAATGCTCTGCGCGATCGCGACCCTCCTGGTGCGATCGCGATGAAGGGAACTTGATCAGCGGACCAGAATCAGCTCCAGGGGCATTTTTGTCCATTTTTAGTGTAAATGTATATATAGCATATTTTGCTCTTCATTTCATTAATTAGCTTACATTGAACATAGAATAGAGAGAAGAGAGAATTGAGAGAAGGCCGAGCCTTTCTTGTTGAAGCCCGAGGCTTCATGTATCTCGTTGACTTGGAACCTATGGAGATTCATTGCTAGTGTGAAATCCTTGTAAGGTTCGAGTTTCACTTTCTCCCTTTGGATAATTAAATTCTTGTTTGAATTGTTTATCCGTTCTTTCTTCTAATTCTTGTCTTCCTAGTCTTGAACTTCTCGATATCTTCGATATCGCGTTATCAAATTTACTTGCTTCCGCTCATTTATCGTATAGTTTGCTTCCGCGTATTTTGCCCCGTATCAGTTTGTATCAGAGCAAGGCTCGAGTTATGTTCTTACAAACCCCCGTTCCTTGTTCATCGTGTTAGTATTGTTGTTGTTATTGTGTTTGTTCTTGAAAGATTGGAGAAAAACAAAAAAAAAATAGAAAAACTAGAAAAGTTGAAAAAAATTGGTTGAGCAGGTTGGATACGAATCCCCGAGTGTTAAAAAGTATCGGGGTTTGTTCCTTATTGTATTCCCATCGTTTTGATACCCATATCTCGTGATTTGGTGTTACGATTCAAAATTTCCAAAATCAAAATCCAAAAGGTTTGAAAATTCTTGAAAACGCTTCAATCTTGAATCGAAGCTTGTTGTTGTTTGTTTGGAGTTGAAAACTATTGGGGATTGGTTGTTATAGTTGTATACACCTTTGGGTATCGTTGGTTTTGCGTTTCGGGTTGATATCGAGCCAAAGTTTTGGCCAAAATCGCCAAAAAACCCGTTTTTGAGCTGCTGTGAAATCGCAGAAATTAACCCTTCGCGATCGCGAAGAGCAATTTCGCGATAGCGAAGAACAAAATTATTTTTTGAAAAAATTAACCCTTCGCGATTGCGCGCGTCTGGTCGCGATAGCGAAGAACAAAAAAAATTACAAAATTCCAGTTTTGGGACAGAACGTTCGCAACGGCTTCCGAACAGTTTCCAAACATCTAAACTCCAATTGGACCATTAAATATGATGAGTTTGTAGGTCACAAACAAAATTTCATCCGATTCCAAATCCGTTTGGTCCCAATTCGAGTCGAATCTTTTGTGTCCCGTTTTCTACCATACCTCTTGGTTAGTGTTTTGAAGGTAATTGGCCTACTTGAAATACACTAATCCTTTAGCGTATAGGGTATTCGTGCATAGAGGAGATTAGAATTCAAAGAAGAGTCGTAGAACTCCTTTTGGCCTCAAGTGCGCACTTTAAATAGCCGTCCGTACATCGAGTCTCATTAATTCCATTCCAAACTTTAACTTGGACATGCTAGTTGTGATTACCTTGGTTCCCAAGTTGATAAGGCCTCACTCTTGAGTGTACATATATTGAGTGATACACGTGAGGGAGTGACTTTTGGGAGGTTTTGTTGTGGTGATTGCAAACAATGTCGGATATTGATGATGGAGTAGATTGTGGCTCATGTGGCGATGATGCTAGTTGTTATGACTCGTATGGTGATGATGGAGACTATGGTTCCTACGAGGGTGATGATGGCCATTACAATGATGATGGAAACCATGGCTCCTACGGAGATGAAGCGGTTCACTATGATGATCGTGAGATTGATGATGACTATGAGGCTCGTGATGAAGAATGTGTTGATGCCTATGCTTCTAGTCAAGAAATCGAAGATGGTGACGCTTCAAGGTATGATGATCCTACTTACTCTTCTTGTGAAGAATTTGATATTGATGAGGGTGACATAGGTAGAGTTGATGATGATGATGAACATAGGGATTATTCTTATGCATCTTCTCCTAGTGTCGCTAATGGAGTACAAGGGAGTAGTAGAGGTCCTTCCATTAGTATGGGAGGAGGTGGTGGTTGTTCCGTGGGAAGGAAGAAGCTTGCATCTTCTAGGTACGCTAAGCGGCCTAATGCTTCTAATTCCCATGTTGAGGTTGGTTTGGGAAATGGTGTTGCTTTTGCTACAAAGGGGTTGTATGCCGTGAGGGGCGTGGATGGTTGTAGTAGGAGTAGTACTATGGGCTATGGAACCAAGGCGAGAGGCACTTATGGGTTCCATGGCGAGGTTCCTTCCTTGACTTCCAACAACATTTCTAATGTTGGGAGAGTGACGGGAAGTGGAGATTGTTCTAGTGGTGTTGCCACTAGTGGAGGGATAAGGAAGACCCAAGTTGTTGGTGTTGACACTTGTGGGCGTCCAAATTCTCATTTGGGTGCCAATGTGCAAAACTTGGGTAGATGTAGGTTCGTTGTTGGGGTAGATGGAATTGATGGATACTTGCTCAAGATTGGTGGTACCGATGCCAATTGTATTAGCACCTCTTTGGTTGATAGGCTTAGGATACCATGCCATAAGCTAGCGCATCCTTATGAGTATGATGGAGTGTGGGTTTCTAAGGAGGCTCGGGTACTCATATCTTATGGGAGTTATAGATGCTATGTGTGGTGTGACGTGTATCCCATGCGTCATGTTGATGTGTGGATAGGTGACCGGTGGTTGGAGGGGAAGAAGGTGCAATATAGTGTGGTGAAGGGTGCATATCTTGTGGGTGTAGGGCAAAGAGTCTATGACTTTGTGCCTTACCGGGCGAAGAGCCGAGTGCCTACTAGTACCCCTTCTTTGGCTAGGCAAAGGAGCAAGGATCGGGAACTTCATTCCAAGGGCAACAATGTGCAAACAAGAAGTCCTACAATGACAAGAAGTGGTGGGACTAGTTCAAGTGAAGGGTTGATAAAAATCAACAAGGTGAACCAACCACAAATTGCAAAATCAAGTGGTTCACCAACAAAGAAGAAGGAGACCTCAAGTGATGAGTCTCCAAGTCCTAGATTCCGGGTTGACGTGAAGAGTCCACCTACTCCGGCTATGGGTATTCTTGGGCCTCGTCCCAATTCGCCCGAATTTGAGAGACAAAACATAGAGAGGAGTAAGGGAGCGACCGGTGACAACTCTCGAGTGGAAAAAGGAGAGATTGTGTTGAGTGATGTGAGTGAGTTGTCGCCACCCGAATCTACACCCGAACTTGGAAAAAAAATGAGGGAAAAGAAAGAGGGAAAAAGAAAAATTGAGAGTGAGGGCACCCCTTATTCTAACCTTAACCCTTTATCTTTTTCTTCTATGTGTTTGAATTCTTGTGTAGGGATTCTTGGAGGCAAACCGATGGAGCCTCAACCATGTTCTGAGATTGAAAGGCAAGGTGAAGGAGATGCCGAATGTGATTGGTGCAAGGCAATTCCCGAAGGGAAAGCTAAGCACAACGCGGAAGGATAACAATTAAAGAAGACGATAAAAGCAAGACAAAACTTGCTTCTTTCGAAAGAACAGTGGGGAACCTGTCCCAAAGCTCGATCAAAAGGGAGACAAGAATCACCCTAACTATGCAACAATCCTCAAGAGAACATTGCCTCTTGCAAACTGAATGATCAAGAGGAATGTTCAATCGGACTAACCGAAAGCCACAAATCCTTAAAAGCCCTCACCGGGGTTTTGCTCACGACGGAGACAAGAAATGTGCTCGGCACTTTCATTCAATATCAATATCCAAAAACTAGCTACTTACAATGTAAGGAAGTAAGGTTTATATAGAAAACACTAAGGGTAAACTAGTAAATAGGTCACAGTCGACCAATAAAAATAAGCCACGCAGGGCTGAGTTAAAATGAGTTCGGCAACCTTGACTTCGGTAAGCCTTGCTTCGGGTTTTGACTTCGGTGAGCCTGGCTTCGGTTCTCTATGGCCTGCTCGAACACACTTGTCATCGGGCGCTGACTTAGCTTCGAACACATGATGTTGTGTTCGGCTCTGCGCTGCCCGGGGTCAAGAGCTGCTGTTCGGGAACTTTGTCATCGGGCTCAAACTTGAAGATGTAGCCCTTGGTTTCATCAATTGGCAATTCCTCTTCCGAACACATGCTTCTCCCCATCATAGTCAACTGGACGTGCATGTCATGGAGCAGCTTAGCTTGACTTCGGGTAATTGGCCTCCTCGGTTCATCAGTCACTGCCTTCGGTTGATCAGCACTTTGGGCTGCATCATCCTCCCCTTCTTGAGAGGATTTCGTCCTCGAAATCGATTCATCCTCTGCTTCTGAAGTTTGGCCTACAACACAAGGAGTCAAATCAGTAACATTGAAGGTGTTGGACACATTATACTCACCTGGGAGGTCGATGACATAAGCATTGTTGTTTATTTTGCTCAGCACTTGAAATGGACCATCCCCTCGAGGAGCCAATTTTCCTTTCCTTAGGTTCGGGAAACGTTCTTTTCGGAAGTGAACCCAAACCCAATCACCCTTCTTTAACTCCAACTTTTTACGCCCCTTGTTTTTCTTTAAGGCAACCTTTGCATAGGCGTCCTCGAGGTTCTTCTTCACCTTCGCATGCAACTCGAGCAGAGCTCTGGCTCGGTGAGTACCTGCAAAATCGATAACAACATCTCGAGGCAATGGGGTCAGATCAAGTGGAATTAAAGGGTTAAATCCATACACACACTCGAACGGGGTCATGTTAATCATTCGATGCACCGTTCGATTGTATGCAAATTCCATCATGGGCAAACGGTCAGCCCAGTTTCCAACCTTGCCTTTGGTCATTGCCCGAAGCAAAGATCCCAAGGTTCGGTTAACTACTTCGGTCTGTCCATCAGTCTGAGGATGGTGAGACGTCGAGAAAAGTAGTTTGGTGCCGAGGGCACCCCATAGACACTTCCAAAAATGACTCAAGAATTTTGGGTCCCGATCACTCACAATAGTACGAGGGACACCATGCAATTTCAACACATTGGAAACAAATAATGTAGCTACATGCTGGGCATCGTCACACTTCTTGCAAGGAATAAAGTGAGCCATTTTCGAAAATCGATCAACCACAACGAAAATGCTATCATGTCCTCCCCCCGATCTCGGTAACCCCAAGACAAAGTCCATGGATATATCAGCCCAAGGTCGATCAGGCACAGGCAACGGGGTGTACAAACCATGAGGGTTGGACTTCGATTTAGCTTTCTTGCAAACGAGACAAGCGTTGCAAAGCTTTTCCACATCTCGTCGCATTTTGGGCCAATGGAACTGCTCGGTCAAGATACCAAGAGTTTTATCGATACCGAAGTGTCCCATCAGTCCACCGGAGTGAGCTTCTCGAACCAAGAGCTCTCTCCACGATGACACTGGCACACAAACCCTCCCATTCTTGAAGAGGTAGCCATCGTGCCACTGATATTTCTCAACTCTTCGGCCACTCAAGATTGCGTCTCGAACACATTTTAGCTTGGGATCGTCTTCGTACATCGACTTGATGCTTTCAAATCCCATGAGCCTAGAGGCGAGAGTGGTCGCTAAAGCAAATTTCCTTGATAGCGCATCGGCCACAACGTTGTCTTTCCCCTTTTTGTAATGAATTACATAGGGAAAGCTCTCAATAAATTCAACCCATTTGGCATGCCTTCGGTTCAATTTCTCCTGTCCTCGGAGATGCTTCAAGGACTCATGATCACTTCGGATCACAAACTCTCGAGGCCACAAATAATGCTGCCAATGGGCGAGTGCTCGAACGAGGGCATACAACTCTTTATCATAGGTTGAATAATTTAGAGTTGCACCCTTAAGCTTTTCGCTAAAGTAAGCGATCGGCTTCGATTCTTGCATCAGCACTCCTCCGATCCCAACTCCAGACGCATCACACTCGACTTCGAATGCTTTGCCGAAGTCAGGGAGTTGCAACAACGGGGCAGAACAAAGCCTCCGCTTCAACTCTTGGAAAGCCCTTTCTTGGGACTCTCCCCACACAAATGGATTGTCTTTCTTAACCAGCTCGGTTAGAGGAGCTGCCACGGTGCTAAAGTCACGAACAAACCTTCGGTAAAAACTAGCTAGCCCATGGAAGCTACGAACTTGTGATACCGAGGTCGGAGTTGGCCAATCTTTGATGGCTTCGACTTTTGATTCGTCGACTTCGACACCATTAGCACTGACTACAAATCCAAGAAAGACTACACGATCGACACCGAAGGCGCACTTCTTGAAGTTGGCATACAACTTTTCTTCTCGAAGTTTTTCAAGCACAAGCCTTAGGTGTTCGACATGTTCATCCATGGTTCGACTGTAAACAAGTATGTCATCGAAATAAACGACAACGAACTTGTTTATGAACGGTTTTAGCACGTGGTTCATCAATCGCATGAATGTGCTCGGGGCGTTGGATAAGCCAAATGGCATTACCAACCACTCATAGAGACCGAATTTGGTCTTGAATGCGGTTTTCCACTCGTCACCGGGTTTCATTCGGATCTGGTGGTAACCGGACCTGAGGTCAATCTTTGAAAAGCATGAAGAACCACTCAATTCATCTAGCATGTCATCTAATCGAGGGATAGGATGACGATACTTTACCGTTATTTTGTTGACTGATCGACAGTCAACGCACATTCGCCATGTTCCATCCTTCTTCGGGACAAGGATAACTGGAACGGCGCAAGGACTTAAGCTCTCACGAACGAGGCCCTTGTTTAACAATTCATCAACCTGCCTTTGGAGCTCTTTGGTGTCTTCGGGATTACACCGGTATGCAGGTTTGTTGGGGATTTGAGATCCCGGCACGAAGTCAATTTGGTGCTCGATTCCTCTCAACGGAGGCAATCCACCTGGCATTTCCTCGGGAAACATGTCCTCGAAGTCCTGCAAAACTTTACGAACAGACAAAGGCAAAGGGTTATCATTAGTAAATTCATCATTAGAGTTTAGAAAGATACCCTTGTGCACGAGGCAAATCATCATCTGACCGGGGTCGTTGCCTCGTAAGACCTCACCGGGTTGCATGATTGCACAAATTCCTTTCTCCTCGGTCGCTGAGTTGGTCTCATCGGCTCCCAATTTTGCTCCCACCGGAAGCTTAGCTTTAGCCGCTTCTTTCAATTCTTTCATCCGTTTATAGTCCTCGGAGACTTGCTTTGGAGACAATGGTTTGAGGATGAAACTCTTCCCATCAAGCTTCACGGTGTAAGTGTTGGATCTGCCATTGTGAACAGCTGTTCGGTCATATTGCCATGGTCGACCCAAGAGCAAATGACAGGCTTGCATCGGCACCACATCGAATACCATTTCATCTTGATACTCGCCGATTCTAAACTTGATCCACACTTGTTTGACAACTCTTAATTCTCCACACTCATTCAGCCATTGTAATTTGTAGGGGTGGGGATGCTTCATCGTTGGTAGTCCCATTTGTGAGACCAAAGTTTGGCTCACTACGTTGGCACAACTTCCAGAATCAATAATCATTGAACACACCTTTCCCCTCACTCGACATCGGGCATGAAAGAGGTTTTCTCTTTGGTTGTCCTCTTCTTCAAGAGTCATGCAGCTCAAATTCCTTCGAACCACAAGAAACATTTCCGGATGATCAGCCTCGGCAGCTTCATGATCATCATCACCTTCAGCTCGGTCAATCTCCTCGGTTAATTCCTCCTCGGTGTCACTCGCTTGCTCATGGACGGTTCCATCTTCGAGCAGAAGCATAGCTTTGCGAGTTGGACACTCTTTTGCCATGTGACCATAACCTCGGCATTTATGACATTGAATATTTGAAGCACTAGGAGAGTTTAGTTGAACTTTACCTCCCACTTCTCTTGGTTGGTTAACGGTCACACCTTTCTCGAAGACTCTCTTCGGATCTCGAACAGTGTTGGCAACTCCTTGATTAGGATTTTTCCATTCTTTTCCTCGGTTCAAGGGAGTAGAAGTAGTGACTCCTCGATACCGACTTGCCTTTTCTTCCTTCACCAATTTTTCAGCTTCGGTAGCAGCTTCAAACAAATCTTCCAACGTGTGGTACACGTGGAGTCTCAACTGAGATGACACATCCTTGGCCAAGCCACTCTTAAACCGGATAATGGCCTGCTCCTCGTCTTCGGTCAGATCAAGATTCAATCGAACCCTTTCAAATTCATCGTGGTACTCTTGAACTGACTTCGATCCTTGTTTCAGCTCATATAACTTTTGCATTTGAGTTTGCCTGTACTTGGCACTCAAATATTTACCATCCATAGCTCTCTTCAACTGTGGCCAGGTAGTGACTGCGGGATAGTCATTCCTTCGCCTATACCTCTTGTCAGCTTCCCACCAAGTAGACGCATAAGCTTCGAACGAAGCAATGGCATGGGCAGCCTTTCTCTCTTCGGTCATTTCATTGGTTTCAAAGATGCGCCCCATTTTCAACTTCCATTCAAGATACTCATCGGGATCACTAGTTCCTTTGAAGGGTGGAATAGTGATCTTGACACTGTTCAAGTTGGAGTCTCGAACACCACGATTCTGTTCGGGATGCTCATCATCACGATCATCAGCCTCACGCTCAATATTTCTCCCAAAATTTGCGCCTCGGCCTCGACCTCGGAAATTTCCACGACCTCGGTGAGCTTGCCCTCGTTGAGCGAATGGCAGCTCACGTTCATACTCGTCCTCGGGAAATTCCTCTTCATTAGCCTCTTCGGTTACAGCACCAAGGTCTCTTCGGTTCCTTGGAAGTGGTAACCTCTCTCCTCGGGGAATGCCCAAGTTTTGATTTCCAACTTGGGGACTGCCCAAGTTTTGTTGTGCTTGGGGATTGCCCAAGTTAAGCTCTCTTCGAATTGCTTCACTCGTCAACTGATGTTGTCGAAGAAGCTCAGCATACAGATCTGGTTTCATCGGTGTGGATTCGCTGGTTCCAGCACCGGACCCATGTCTGCCCACGGATGCACTTCCTTGTTCGAGTTGAGCTACTCGAACACTCACTCCTCTTACTTCGGCACTGACACTTTGTATCGCAGCCATGAGATCGGCTAACGACACTTCGGGCCTTTCAATGCCTTTGCCTTCGTTTCCAGCCATGGTACCTGCACAAGTCAAAGATCAAACAAATGTTAGGTTAGAAATCACCTCACACTCTCCCTCACCTTTGATGGGTGGCGCTCGGGTCCACTCAATTTATGGGTTCGGTTTTTGATCACTCAAGGACTTGTTAACAGTGGCTCGTCCAATTGATCGGTCCTCTAAGATCCTTCAAGTTCGACAATAGTCACTGCCTCTTCGGGAAGAGTGAAGTGATGTTCGACTCGATGGAACGGACGCTTTTTAACTGAGCTCGGGGAGTCAAAAGAAATTCTACGATAGCTTGGACTTCGGTCACCCCTTCGCACGAGTTCCTATCAGCTCAAATGAGTTGGTACGACCTCGAGTAGGACAATTACTCAAAAGGTCCACCAACCAGAATTTGACACGAAGAAAGTGAGAACCTAGGAGATTCTACCCTTTGATTCCCTTTGGAATCTTCTTCGATCACACCCACTCCTGTCCGTACAAGAGTGGTCCCCTTTGGTACGGATAGGGTTTTACCTTATCCACTTTCCCTTTTCAGCCGACAATTTTCACCTGGGGTTTTGATGTTCAAAATTTAACCCCTTTCTTCTTCAATGGAACAGTGATCTTTGCTCCGGCGTACGGACACAACAACTTCGGTTCACTGACCACAAACTTCAACAGATCTGGGTTGCTTTCAACTCCGATCTCAGCATCAACGGAGGAATTCAGTCGAGTTCTTCGAGCCAAGAAGTCAGCTCGTCGTGTCGTACACTGTTACTAACTTCGTAACAATTTTCCGGCGTACGGACAACGATTCAACTTAAGAACTTCGATTTCTCAAGCAACAAAACAAACCCAAATCACTCAAGAACCACCAACCTTCATCGGTTTCTTCCAATCACAGCGGGGTTCGAGTCAGTCTCCACTAAAGCCCAAAACAGTCCAAAAAAAATCCACCACGAAACCCTAGTCACGAAATCAGTACGTCGGGTACTCGTTGGAATCAGACAGCAATGGTGAACAAGAATCCAAGATTGTTTTTCCCAAACAACCAACAATCAAACACAATTTTTGAGTTTTCTTTTAACACCTTTTTTTTTTTTTTTTTTTTTTTTTTTTTTCTTTGTAAGATAACAACACTAACAGTAACAAAACCAAAACAGGAACACGAAAAGGAAAACAAAGACACAACGCACGAAAATAAAGATAACGTGAACAGGATTTGGGGTTGTAGAGACAAGCCCAAACCGTGCTCTGATACCAAGATGGTGCAAGGCAATTCCCGAAGGGAAAGCTAAGCACAACGCGGAAGGATAACAATTAAAGAAGACGATAAAAGCAAGACAAAACTTGCTTCTTTCGAAAGAACAGTGGGGAACCTGTCCCAAAGCTCGATCAAAAGGGAGACAAGAATCACCCTAACTATGCAACAATCCTCAAGAGAACATTGCCTCTTGCAAACTGAATGATCAAGAGGAATGTTCAATCGGACTAACCGAAAGCCACAAATCCTTAAAAGCCCTCACCGGGGTTTTGCTCACGACGGAGACAAGAAATGTGCTCGGCACTTTCATTCAATATCAATATCCAAAAACTAGCTACTTACAATGTAAGGAAGTAAGGTTTATATAGAAAACACTAAGGGTAAACTAGTAAATAGGTCACAGTCGACCAATAAAAATAAGCCACGCAGGGCTGAGTTAAAATGAGTTCGGCAACCTTGACTTCGGTAAGCCTTGCTTCGGGTTTTGACTTCGGTGAGCCTGGCTTCGGTTCTCTATGGCCTGCTCGAACACACTTGTCATCGGGCGCTGACTTAGCTTCGAACACATGATGTTGTGTTCGGCTCTGCGCTGCCCGGGGTCAAGAGCTGCTGTTCGGGAACTTTGTCATCGGGCTCAAACTTGAAGATGTAGCCCTTGGTTTCATCAATTGGCAATTCCTCTTCCGAACACATGCTTCTCCCCATCATAGTCAACTGGACGTGCATGTCATGGAGCAGCTTAGCTTGACTTCGGGTAATTGGCCTCCTCGGTTCATCAGTCACTGCCTTCGGTTGATCAGCACTTTGGGCTGCATCAGTGATGATGCCGGGAAAATTGGAGCCAAAGCGCCAACCATCAAGAGCCAAGCTCAAGAGCACAAGGAGTATACATCAAGGGCTCCCGAGGAGGATCCGAGAGTGATTTGGAGTCATGAACTTGATCATCATCGAGGGAGGGCCAACTACGGACCAAGGGGGAACACCTAGAGTCCATTTTGAGCCATTTCAAGACCTCCCAGGATGAGGCGGACCGCCTACACAAAGAGGCGGACCGCCTAGACAAATTCAAGCTTCAGGATCAGAGGAGGCGGACCGCCTAAAGGCACTAGGCGGACCGCCTAGTTGGCTGCAACTCTCTGGAAGTTGAAGACAGGCGGAGCGCCTAGAGGGGGAGGCGGACCGCCTACCCCTGTGTGTGCATTACGGGAATTTCCTTCATTTTGATGTGTATTTCCTACTTTAGCCCTAAGTGGCCTTTAT
The DNA here is from genome assembly GCA_037355625.1 of Petunia x hybrida. Taxonomy (NCBI): domain Eukaryota; kingdom Viridiplantae; phylum Streptophyta; class Magnoliopsida; order Solanales; family Solanaceae; genus Petunia; species Petunia x hybrida. Next base: position 5,699,929 of record JBBBVM010000609.1, read on the forward strand.
TGTTTTTACCCACTTTGGGGGTATTTTAGACATTACATAGGGCATGGGAGAAGACTATAAAAGTCCCCCTTAGTCTTTCATTTCATTTAGACAATCTTGAATATTGATGAAACATGAGCTATGCTCTCATTTGAACCCTTGTTGGGAACTTGAATTCAATTGGTGGAATCCAATTTGAACTTCATCCATCTTTGATCATTCTATTTGCAAGGGTCGAGTATCTCTTGAGGATAGTTGCATAGCGTAGGTGATTCCTTGACATTCCCCGAGGTGTAGCGAGACAAGTTCCTCGTTGCTACTTAGGTAATCGTTCGAGTCTCGTCTCGTTTTTATCTTTATCTTTATCGCTTCCGCATTATTTATCTCGTGTTTAGCTTCCGCGTGTTTTGCCCTGCATCAGTTGGTATCAGAGCACGGCTAGGCTTCGTTCTTACGAATCCTCGGTCTTGTTCTTATCATTGTTATCCTTGTGTTGTTTGTTCGTGAAATTAGAAGAAAAACAAAAAAATCCAAAAATTTGAAAATAAAAAAAAAATAAAAAAAAAATTGCTAGAAATCGTTGGTTGTAACGATTTTATTGTTGTTTGTTATCGGGGATTGATTGATATCATATTCCCGTTGATTTGGTACCCTCGAAACACGATTTGAAGTTGTGAATCGAAAAATCTTCAAAATCAAATCTCAAAGTTGAAAATTCACAAAACTTGCTAGAACTTGTTTGATGTTATGATTTCTTGGTTGCTTGGTATCGGGGATTGTTCCTTATAGTTACCCCGTCGTTTTGATACCCCCATAACATCATTTGGAGTAGCGGAATGAAAATCGAAGTTTTGAAATCTTGAAGTTTATGAAATTTCTTGAAGAACTTGCTCCAAATTCTTGAAACAAGTTGATTGTTGGTTGTTTGTTGGATTAAACCATTGGGGTTTGTTTGTTGTAGCATATAACACCTTTGGGTATCATCAAAAGTGCAAAACAACTCAAAAACCATTGAAAAATTGGGTGCCAAAAGCCAAGAACGCGTTGTTGCACGTTGCAGGAAATGCAAGTAGGCGGACCGCCTACATTTTGAGGCGGACCGCCTCCCTCTGATAAGCTCTCTGGAAATCTCTGGGCGGACCGCCCACTTAGTGAGGCGGAGCGCCTCTTTCTGGAGCGTGTCCGGGTAGTTGTTTTTCGTAGGTTTTCGCTTTTTGTTGGCTTGTATCCCTTCCGGCTAGTACTTTTCAAGTAACACTCCTACTTTACTAGTACTAGTTCATTGAGCGTATAGGGTTTTCGTGCTTAGAGGAGAGTAGGCCTCAAAGAAGACTCGTAGTTTAATTTTGCTTCAAGTGCGCACCTAAATAGCCTAGCGTTCATCGAGTCCCATCAATTCCACTCTTCCCGAAGAGTATTTGGTTCTTGTGAACTTGGTTGGTTATCGAGGAGGTTGTTCAACTACGAGGAAGCCATTGAATCAAGTTTGAGTGATAAATCCCCCACCACTAAACGAGTGAACCCGAGCGACAAGCAAAGGTGAGGGAGTGAGTGAGGACTTTTATTCTAACTTCTTTATCTTATCCTTGATTTTTGTAGGTACATGGCCGGAGACGTATACGATACCATAAAGGTACCGGTAAGCACTTTGGTCAACCTCTTGACCGAGGTGAGATCCATAAGCTCGAGGTTTGATCGCCTCATAGAGGAATGGACCCCGAGTGTCCGCAATGGTACCGAAGGAGGTACTAGTGATGAAGTGTTGGGCATTTCCCAACCGTTGGGCATTCCCCAACAAGTGGGCACTCCCCACGGCTTGGGCAATCCCCAAGTAGAAGTAACTACTCACTCTAGGAGTAATTCTACTACTCTTAGGAGCCAACCCATGGCAAATGAGGGAGTTGGGGAAAGTGAGCGAGGTGATGACCTTCTTAGACCTCATCCCCATACACTTGCACATGAGAGCGAATTGAAAGAAAGAAGAGGAGAGGAAAAACAAATTGAGAGTGAGGGCACCCTTTGTCCTAACCATACAATATCTTCTTCTTCTTGCTATAGCTTTTGTGTAGGTACCCTTGGAGGCGAGCTATTGGAGCCTCAACCGTTTGCCTTGGAAGGAAGACAAGAGGATGGAGATCATCATTGTGAGCTTCCTGACGGAGGAATTGAATGCGACACTACAAGCTATGTGAGTGCTCACGGGAGCGACTCAAATGTAAGTGTTACCTTCCCTTCTCATGAAAATGTTAATCCCTTGTCTTGTGGAGACTCAAAACTAGTTGTTGCTTGTGATGCCTATATTGACCACGCAACTAGTGAAGAGTCTAGTGGTCAACTTGTGATTGCGTGTGACCCGCTAGTAGAGAGGAATGAAAAGCCACATCATGATGTGAGCCCGGTATTCAAAGAACCTCTCCCTAGTGAACGTGTGTTAGTTGACCTTGCTTGTGACCCTTGTTATGACACCCCACCCATATTTGATAAAGGGGAAGAAGAGATATGTGAGTCTACCCTTGTTGGTATAATTGATTTTGGTGGATTTGTGTGTCGTAGTAAGGATGAAAGAGACCTTGAGGAGTCCAAATTGCATGAATTGGACAAAGCTGTCTATGATGACTCCTCAAGTGCGGATGATGAACCTAGCTTTGATAATATGCCTTTACTTGACCATGAAATTGAGATGCATGCTTTTACTAATCCTTTGTTTGAGAGCATCCTTATTTGTGGTGGTGGGTTGTATCGAGCTAGAGTTAGGAATGAGTTGGAACCTCCGTGGTGTGAGGGATTTGATCCCATAGACAACTCTTTGTTTGAAGCTTCGGGTGAGGTAGATGATTCTTCTAGTGACCCTACTCTTGTTGATGCGGGTTACGATGATGAAGAGGCCATTAATAATGCCTTCCTTGAGAGCTTGCCTTGTGAGAGGGGTTGTCTCGAGGATGAAATTGGAGGTGAGGAGGTATCTCTTAGTGTGAGTATGAGAGCTTTTAAGAAGGGGAGTAGGGTGATTGATTCTAGTTGTGAATTGACTTACTTTGCCTATCCCATCCCGCATGTTAACCACACTTTGAGAATTGAGCATGCCGAACCCATTGTGCCACATTGTGAAAGCATTGCATTAAAGGTTTGGCGTGTCGATCATGAGCTTAGGGGTCATAGGAAACTTGATTGTGTAATCTTGAATATTCTATGTCCTAATGATCTCTTTGCTTGTTATGGTTGTGAGTGCTTGTCATTGGTGAGCCAAGAACTTATTGTCTCCTTTTGGGACATAAGCTTTTTGATTAGTATTGATACTTGGCTCTATCACAAGAGTGAATTTTCCACATCCCTTGCATTCACTCTTGTTGGACTTGCCTACTCGCGTAGTGGGACGTTTTGGTGTGCTAATCTTGAACTTAGGGATCATAGGGATTTTGATAACTTGCTTTTGCATATTTCACGCACTATTGATCGCTTTGTTTGTTCTTGTGTTGGGTGCACTTCTTGGATGAACCAAGTAATTGTTAGTTCCCTTGGGAACATGAACTCCTTTATGGCTATTGATACTTGGTTATACCATAAGAGTGTGTTTTCCCACACTTGTGGCACTAACCTACTCTTGTAGTAGGAGTTTTGTTTTTGTTTTGTGCTTGTCTTTAATTGTAGGACTTGATGGTTTGATTTCGAGGACGAAATCCTTTCAAGAAGGGGAGGATGATGCCGGGAAAATTGGAGCCAAAGCGCCAACCATCAAGAGCCAAGCTCAAGAGCACAAGGAGTATACATCAAGGGCTCCCGAGGAGGATCCGAGAGTGATTTGGAGTCATGAACTTGATCATCATCGAGGGAGGGCCAACTACGGACCAAGGGGGAACACCTAGAGTCCATTTTGAGCCATTTCAAGACCTCCCAGGATGAGGCGGACCGCCTACACAAAGAGGCGGACCGCCTAGACAAATTCAAGCTTCAGGATCAGAGGAGGCGGACCGCCTAAAGGCACTAGGCGGACCGCCTAGTTGGCTGCAACTCTCTGGAAGTTGAAGACAGGCGGAGCGCCTAGAGGGGGAGGCGGACCGCCTACCCCTGTGTGTGCATTACGGGAATTTCCTTCATTTTGATGTGTATTTCCTACTTTAGCCCTAAGTGGCCTTTATTGTTTTAACCCACTTTGGGGGTATTTTAGACATTACATAGGGCATGGGAGAAGACTATAAAAGTCCCCCTTAGTCTTTCATTTCATTTAGACAATCTTGAATATTGATGAAACATGAGCTATGCTCTCATTTGAACCCTTGTTGGGAACTTGAATTCAATTGGTGGAATCCAATTTGAACTTCATCCATCTTTGATCATTCTATTTGCAAGGGTCGAGTATCTCTTGAGGATAGTTGCATAGCGTAGGTGATTCCTTGACATTCCCCGAGGTGTAGCGAGACAAGTTCCTCGTTGCTACTTAGGTAATCGTTCGAGTCTCGTCTCGTTTTTATCTTTATCTTTATCGCTTCCGCATTATTTATCTCGTGTTTAGCTTCCGCGTGTTTTGCCCTGCATCATGTGAGCTACAAGGTGAAGACGTTCGTGACACTTCAAAGGTATGTGTTAGTCCTTCCTCCCTTGAGCATGCTACTTCCTTGTCTTGTGATGTTGTTAGTGAGAACTCTAGACTAGTTGATGATTTGCATGACTATAATGTGTTTGCAACTAGTGTAGAGTCTTTGGGTCAACTTGTGTGTGAAAATGAACCACTAGTTGAGAGGATTGAAAAGCCACATCATGATGTGAGCTCGGTTTTCATTGAACCTCTCTTTAGTGAAGATGTTGAAGTTGACCTTGTTTGTGACCCTTGTTATGACACCCCGCCCATGTTTGATAAAGGAGAAGATGAATTGCATGATTATCCTATTCTTCCCTTTGATTGCTTATTTGCTAGCGGTGGTATCTTGTGTCGTAATGAGGAAGGTTGTAACCTTGAGGAGTCTCTTGAGAATGAGATAGATCGACTTGTGTTCGATGACTCCTCAAGTGTCGATGATGTCTCTAGTTTGAGAACTTCACCTTTGCTTGCCAATGCACTTGAGAAGTGTGCCTATACTAATCCTTTGTATGAGAGCAACTTCAATGAAAATGGTGAATTGTATCAAGCTAGAGTAGAGTGTGAGTTTGGACCTCCATGGATTGGAATGCCTAACTCTATGGATAACCCATTGTTTGAGACCTCCCTTGGGAGTTTGTCTAGTGACAAAGGTTGTCTTGGAGGAGTATTTGGAGGTGAGGAGGTACCTCTCGGTGTGTGTAAGAATGCTCTTAAGGAGGGGAGTGGAGTATTTGATGTTAGTTGTCGCTTGAACTATCTTACTTACTCCATTCCATATGTTGAGCGCACCGTGAGTGTTGAGCATGCCAAAGCCGATGTGTCACTTTGTGATAAAATTGATTTGAAGGCTTGGTGTGTTGGTCATGGGCTTAGGGGTCGTGGGGAATTTAATTGCTATATGCATGTCCTTGATCTCTTTGCTTATTTTTATTATGAGTGCTTGTTTTTGTCGAGCCAAGACCTTGTTGTCTCCTTGGGAGACATAAGCTTTTTCATAGGTATTGATGCTTGGCTCTACCACAAGAGTGTGTTTTCCACACCCCTTGCACTTATTATTGTTGAGCTAACCTACTTGTGAAGTAGGAAGTTTTGGTTGTGCTTGTTTTGATTGTAGGTTTTGATGGTTCGATTTCGAGGATGAAATCCTTTCAAGAAGGGGAGGATGATGCGGCCCAAAATGGCCTAAACGACAACCATCAAAAGCCATGCTCGAGAGCACAAGGAAGACGAGTCAAGGCCTCCGGGAACGTCTTGGAAGATCATGCATTGGAGCGCCGAGGACAGAGGAAACAGGGCAGGAAAACAGGCAGCCCAAAACAGGGCAAAACAGGGGAGCACACTGGGAGCTCACTGCCTGCCGGAAGACAAATGGTCTTCGCGATCGCGACCATGACTCACGCGATCGCGAAGAGGAGCGTATTGCCTTGCGCGACAGCGTCGATCTCGCGCGATTGCGAGGAGTGAAGGTTTGGCCGTTCGATCTCTGCGCGACAGCGTCCCATGTAGCGCGATCGCGATGCCTAGAAGAATGCTCTGCGCGATCGCGACCCTCCTGGTGCGATCGCGATGAAGGGAACTTGATCAGCGGACCAGAATCAGCTCCAGGGGCATTTTTGTCCATTTTTAGTGTAAATGTATATATAGCATATTTTGCTCTTCATTTCATTAATTATCTTACATTGAACATAGAATAGAGAGAAGAGAGAATTGAGAGAAGGCCGAGCCTTTCTTGTTGAAGCCCGAGGCTTCATGTATCTCGTTGACTTGGAACCTATGGAGATTCATCGCTAGTGTGAAATCCTTGTAAGGTTCGAGTTTCACTTTCTCCCTTTGGATAATTAAATTCTTGTTTGAATTGTTTATCCGTTCTTTCTTCTAATTCTTGTCTTCCTAGTCTTGAACTTCTCGATATCTTCGATATCACGTTATCAAATTTACTTGCTTCCGCTCGTTTATCGTATAGTTTGCTTCCGCGTATTTTGCCCCGTATCACCGAGCCCTTCTAGTTCGAAGCCCGAGGCTTCATGTATCTCGTTAACTTGGAACCTATGGCGATCGACACCTAGTTGAGTCCATTGTAAGGTTCGAGTTCCACTTTCTCCCTTTTGGATTATTAATTCACGTCTTGAATTTACTAATCCGTTCTTTCTTCTCGTTTCTTGACTCCCCAATCCTTGTTTCCCCGATATCATTGATATCACCTATCGTGTTATTTATCGCTTCCGCCTTGTTTGTGTCGTTTTTAGCTTCCGCGTATTTTGGGTTGCATCAGTTGGTATCAGAGCAAGGCTCGGGTTATGTTCTTACAAACCCCCGTTCCTTGTTCCATATGTTAGTATCGTTATTGTGTTGTTGTTTGTTCTTGAAAATTGAAGAAAAACAAAAAAATTGAAAAACTAGAAAACTTGAACAAAATTTGGTCGAGCGGGTTGGATACAAGTCCCCGAGTGTTAAAAAGTAGTGGGAATTGTTCCTTGCTGTATTCCCGTCGTTTTGATACCTATATCCCGTGTTTTGGTGTTGCGATTCAAAAACTCGAAAATCAAATCCAAAAGTTGAAAATTTCTTGAAAAAAACGCTTCAAACTTGAATCGAAGCTTTGTTAGAGGTTTAAACCTATTGGGGATTGGTTGTTATAGTTGAAAACACCGTTCGGTATCGTTGGAACTGAGTAAAAGTCGAGTCGGGGTTGTTTTGGGTGCCAAAAACTGAAGTTGCAGTCGGGGTTCTGGTTCTGCACTGCAGACCTGCGCGATCGCGCATCATCTCACGCAATCGCGCTGAGTAAAAAAATTTTTTGCCTTCGCGATCGCGACTCCTTGCACGCGATAGCGAAGAACAGTTTTCCCAGAAAATTCCAGTTTTGGACAGAATGTTCGCAACGACTTCTAAACAGTTTCCAAACATCTAAACTCCAATTGGACCATTAAATATGATGAGTTTGTAGATCACAAACAAATTTTCATCCGATTCCAAATCCGTTTGGTCCCAATTCGAGTCGAATCTTTTGTGTCCCGTTTTCTACCGTACCTCTTGGTTAGTGTTTTGAAGGTAATTGGCCTACTTGAAAGACACTAATCCTTTAGCGTATAGGGTATTCGTGCGTAGAGGAGATTAGAATTCAAAGAAGAGTCGTAGAACTCGTTTTGGCCTCAAGTGCGCACTTTAAATAGCCGTCCGTACATCGAGTCTCATTAATTCCACTCCGAACTTTAACTTGGACATGCTAGTTGTGATTACCTTGGTTCCCAAGTTGATAAGGCCTCGCTCTTGAGTGTACATATATTGAGTGATACACGTGAGGGAGTGACTTTTGGGAGGTTTTGTTTTGGTGATTGCAAACAATGTCGGATATTGATGATGGAGTAGATTGTGGCTCATGTGGCGATGATGCGAGTTGTTATGACTCGTATGGTGATGATGGAGACTATGGTTCCTACGAGGGTGATGATGGCCATTACTATGATGATGGAAACCATGGCTCCTATGTTGATGAAGCGGCTCACTATGATGATCGTGAAATGGAAGAAGACTATGAAGCTTGTGATGATGAATTTGATGAATCTAATGCTTCAAGTCAAGAATACGAAGATGGTGACGCTTCAAGGTACATTGATCCTACTTACTCTTCTTGTGACGATTATGAAAATGTTGGTAGTGACATAGATAGAGTTGATGATGATGTTGATTATAGAAATTGTTCATATGCATCTTCTCTTGGTGTTGCTTGTGGAGTACAAGGGAGTAGTAGAGGACCTTCCATTAGTATGGGAGGTGGTGGTGGTTGTTCCATGGGAAATGGGAGATTTACATCTTCTACTTCCCATGTGAAGGGTGGAATGAGAAATGGTATTGCTCTTACCGTTACGGGGGTACATTGCTCTAGTAGTGGTGGTAGGAGTGGTGCTATGGGCTATGGAACCAAGGCGAGAGGCAATTATGGGTTCCGTAGTGGTGGTCCTTCCTCGACTTCCAACAACACTTCTAATGTTGGGAGAGTGACGGGAAGTGGAGGTCATTCTAGTGGTGTTGCCACTAGTGGAGGGATAAGGAGAACCCAACTTGGGGGTGATGGGTTTCTTGGACTTGATCCTATACAAGACATGTGTGAGTGTAGGTTCATTTTTGAGGTGAATGGTAGTGGAGGATGCTTGCTCAAGGTTAGTGAAGCCTATGCTAATTTTGTTAATGTCTCTTGGGTTAATAGGCTAAAGATACCATGCTACAAATTGAAATATCCTTATGAGTATCAAGGTGTTTGGATTACTAGTGAAGCTCGGGTACTCATATCTCAAGGGAGTTACAAGGAATATATTTGGTGTGATGTGTGTCCCATGGAGCATGATAGGAATCAAATACGCGGAACAAAAAGATAGAAGAGCGAGACACTTCTCGAACTCCCTTCGAAGTAACCACGGGGAACTTGTCCCGAGATACCCTCGAATCGGTGTCAAGGAGGACCTACACTATGCAACGACCCTCGAGACAACACTGGACTCGCAAGTCGAATGGTCGGGTTAGCGGTTCAAGACTCAACTAGGTTACACTAGTGAATTCAAGCAACCAAAGACAAAGGATTCTTCCAAAGAGTTCAACTCAATTCTCATTCAATAATAATCAAAGTGTCAGGTAGTGTTTAAAAGAGGCTAAGTGAAGTATTTATAGGCTTCACTTAGGACTAATAAAAGGTCTAAAATACCCCCAAAGTGGGCTAAAACAAATAAAGGCCGCGCAGGGCTAAAATAGGAAGTTCTAGCAAAAGTCTTAAAAATCCCGCATGTGGGTAACAGGGGGAGGCGGTCCGCCTAGGGTGGGGAGGCGGCCGCCTAGCTGCCTTCAGCTCTCTGGATCTCACTGAGGCGCTCCGCCTCTTGTCTGAGGCGCTCCGCCTCCTGAACTTCAGCTCTCTGGATTTTGGGAGGCGCCCCGCCTCAGCTGGGAGGCGCTCCGCCTCTTCCTGAAGCCCCTTGGGGTGTCTCATTTTGAGCCTCTTGAGCCTCTCCAAGTGTCCCCGAGGGTCCTCCATCCATGGCACACCAAAGCATGGTCTTCAAGTTGCTCTTGGGGCCATCTTCTATGCTCTTCCATGTCAAGTGAAGATGAGTATCTTGGATTAACTTGGCTTGACTCCGAGTGAAAGGTCTTGAGGCCATTTGGGTCTTATCATCCTCCCCTTCTTGAGAGGATTTCGTCCTCGAAATCGAAGCATCATTCACGACCTCTTCATCATCATTCACGACCTCTTCATCATCATTCACGACCTCGTCATTACCTACATTCAAAGGAACCAAGTCACTAACATTGAAAGTATTAGAAACGTGATACTCACTTGGCAAGTCGACCACATAAGCATTGTTGTTTATCTTCGAGAGCACTTGGAATGGACCATCTCCCCGGGGTGCCAACTTCCCTTTCCTAAGGTTTGGAAACCTCTCTTTCCGGAAGTGCACCCACACATAATCACCCTTCTTGAGTTCCACCTTCTTTCGTCCCTTGTTCTTCTTAGAGGCAACCTTAGCATAGGATTCCTCCAAGTTCTTCTTCGCCTTAGCATGTAGCTCCATCAAAGCCTTGGCTCGAGCTTTACCTTCAAAATTAACAACCATTTCCCTTGGCAAAGGGGTTAGATCAAGGGGAATCAAGGGGTTAAAGCCATAAACACATTCAAAAGGAGTCATGCCAATAGTGCTATGCAATGTACGATTGTAGGCAAACTCCATCATAGGCAATCTATCAATCCACGTCCCGGCCTTACCTCGGGTCATGGCCCTAAGAAGAGCACCCAAAGTCCGGTTTACCACTTCGGTTTGACCATCGGTTTGTGGGTGGTGGGACGTAGAAAACAAGAGCTTGGTGCCTAAAGCACCCCATAAACTTCGCCAAAAATGGCTTAGGAACTTAGTATCCCTATCACTCACTATCGTTTGAGGCACACCATGTAGCTTCAAAACATTTTCAACAAACAAGGAAGCTACATGCTGGGCGTCATCACATTTTTTGCACGGAATGAAATGAGCCATCTTTGAGAACCTATCCACAACAACAAAGATGCTATCGTGGCCCCCCTAGTCCTTGGTAATCCCATGACAAAGTCCATTGATATATCCAACCACGGACTAGTAGGTATGGGGAGTGGGGTGTATAACCCATGAGGGTGGGATTTAGATTTGTCACGCTTGCACTCAAGGCAATTAGTGCAAAACTTCTCCACATGCACCCTCATCTTCGGCCAATAGAATTGTTCTTGAAGAACGGCCAAAGTCTTTCTTACCCCAAAATGACCCATGAGTCCCCCACAATGTGCCTCTTGCACAAGCAATTCCCTCCATGAGGACTCGGGTATGCACACTCTACCATTTTTAAAGATGAATCCATTAGACCATTGGTATTTTGCAACTCTCTCCCCTTTCTCTAGAGCATCATAGACACTCTTTAGCTTAGGATCTTGAGCATACATCAATTTGATGCTCTCGAATCCCATGAGCTTAGAGGTGAGAGTGGTGGCAAGAGCGAACTTTCTTGAAAGCGCGTCCGCCACAACATTGTCCTTCCCTTTCTTGTATTGGATCACATAGGGAAAGGACTCAATAAACTCAACCCACTTGGCATGTCTCTTATTGAGCTTCTCTTGGCCTCTCAAATGCTTGAGTAACTCATGGTCACTCTTGATTACAAACTCACGAGGCCAAAGGTAATGTTGCCAATGGGCAAGGGCTCTCACAAGGGCATACAACTCCTTGTCATATGTAGAATAATTCAAGGAGGCCCCTTTCAACTTTTCACTAAAGTAGGCGATGGGTTTACTATCTTGCATTAACACACCACCGATTCCCACCCCCGAGGCATCACACTCAACCTCAAATTCTTTCCCAAAGTCGGGCAATTGTAATAAAGGGGCGGTACTCAACCTACTTTTCAACTCTTGGAAAGCCTTCTCTTGCGGCTCTCCCCAAACAAAGGGTTGGTCTTTCTTGACCAATTCGGTGAGTGGAGCGGCTATGGAGCTAAAGTCTCTCACAAATCGTCTATAAAAGCTAGCAAGACCATGAAAGCTCCTCACTTGAGTCACGGTAGTAGGAGTAGGCCAATCACGTATGGCCTCTACCTTAGACTCATCCACCTCCACTCCTTGGGCACTCACAACAAACCCAAGAAAGACAACCTTCTCTACACCAAAGGCACACTTTTTGAAATTAGCATAGAGCTTTTCGGCTCTCAAAGTTTCAAGCACTTGCCTAAGGTGGTCAACATGCTCATCAATTGTCCTACTATAGATCAAAATATCATCAAAATAGACAACGACAAACTTGTTGATAAAAGGCTTCAAAACATGATTCATGAGTCGCATGAAGGTGCTAGGTGCGTTGGAAAGCCCGAAGGGCATTACCAACCATTCATAGAGACCGAATTTGGTCTTGAATGCGGTTTTCCATTCATCCCCGGGTTTCATCCGGATTTGATGGTAGCCGGACCTAAGGTCGATTTTAGAAAAGACACGCGACCCACTCAATTCATCCAACATATCATCAAGCCGTGGAATAGGGTGACGATACTTGATCGTTATCTTATTCACGGCTCGGCAATCTACACACATTCTCCAAGTGCCGTCTTTCTTTGGGACAAGAATGACCGGTACGGCACAAGGACTCAAACTTTCCCTCACCAAGCCCTTTGAAAGCAAGTCATCAACTTGTTTTTGCAACTCCCTCGTATCCTCGGGATTGCTTCTATAGGCCGGCTTATTTGGGATTTGAGAGCCCGGAATAAAATCAATTTGATGTTCAATACCTCTCAAGGGAGGTAAGCCATCGGGCATCTCATCCGGGAACATGTCCCCAAAGTTCTCCAAAACATTTTTCAAAGCTCTAGGTAAAGGACTAGAAGAAACATTATGATTAGAGTTAAGAGCCATACCTTTGTGCACTAAGCATAGGAGAAACTTGTTGCCATCATTACCTCTTAGGAGCTCGCCCGGTTGCATCATGGCACATATGCCACCGGTGGATGAAGTAGGTGGGATTGCCACCATGTTTTTGGGCAACGGGCTAGTCTCAATGATTGACTTGGCCTTTGCCGCCTCCCTCAACTCCTTCATTCGATTGTAGTCATCACTCACTTGTTTAGGAGTTAGGGGTTTCAACACAAACTTTCTTCCTTCATGTTGGAGCGTGTAAGTGTTAACACGTCCATTGTGAACCACTTGCCGGTCAAATTGCCAAGGCCTTCCAAAGAGAAGGTGGCAAGCTTGCATGGGCACAACGTCGAACAAGTGTTCATCAACATAACTTCCCATTTTAAACTTGATCATTGCTTGTTTCACTACCTTGAGCTCCCCACATTCACTAAGCCATTGTAACCGGTATGGCTTGGGATGCTTCATGGTAGGCAACTTCAATTGAGTTATGAGAGATTGACTTACCACATTAGTACAACTCCCGGAATCAATGATCATAGAGCACACTACACCCTTAACACGACACCTAGCATGGAAGAGGTTCTCCCTTTGCAAGGTTTCACCATCCTCCGCAATCATAGCTCCTAAGCTCCTCCTCACTACTAGAAAAGTATGAGGTTCCTCATCCTCCACCGTGTCATCTTCACCATCCCCCACTACTCCCTCATCTCCCTCTACTCCCTCTACTCCCTCATCCTCCGATTCACTCTCCTTTTCATAAACATCATTGCCCACAACAACCATGGTCCTCTTCATGGGACATTCCCTAGAAAAGTGTCCATAGCCCTTGCACTTGTGACATTGAATGGAAGAAGAAGTAGGAGTATTTAATTGGGTTTTAGAATTACCTCCCACATTGGGTGTGTGCTATAATGGAAGCCATGGCTCCTATGATGATGAAGCGGTTCACTATGATGATCGTGAGGTTGATGATGACTATGAAGCTTGTGATGAAGAATGTGACGATGCCTATGCTTCTAGTCAAGAAATCGAAGATGGTGACGCTTCAAGGTATGATGATCCTACTTACTCTTCTTGTGAAGAATTTGATATTGATGATGGTGACATAGGTAGAGTTGATGGTGATGATGAACATAGGGGTTATTCTTATGCATCCTCTCTTAGTGTCGCTAATGGAGTACAAGGGAGTAGTGGAGGACCTTCCATTAGTATGGGTGGTGGTGGTGGTTGTTCCGTGGGAAGGAAGAAGCTTGCATCTTCTAGGTACGCTAAATGGCCTAATGCTTCTAATTCCCATGTTGAGGTTGGTTTGGGAAATGGTGTTGCTTTTGCTACAAAGGGGTTGTATGCCGTGAGGGGCGTGGACGGTTGTAGTAGGAGTAGTACTATGGGCTATGGAACCAAGGCGAGAGGCACTTATGGGTTCTATGGCGAGGTTCCTTCCTTGACTTCCAACAACATTGCTAATGTTGGGAGAATGACGGGGAGTGGAGGTTGTTCTAGTGGTGTTGCCACTAGTGGAGGGATAAGGAAGACCCAAGTTGTTGGTGTTAACACTTGTGGGCGTCCAAATTCTCATTTGGGTGCCAATGTGCAAGACTTGGGTAGATGTAGGTTCGTTGTTGAGGTAGATGGTATTGGAGGATACTTGCTCAAGATTGGTGGTACCGATGCCAATTGTATTAGCACCTCTTTGGTTGATAGGCTTAGGATACCATGCCATAAGCTAGAGCATCCTTATGAGTATGATGGAGTGTGGGTTTCTAAGGAGGCTCGGGTACTCATATCTCATAGGAACTATAAATGCTATGTGTGGTGTGATGTGTATCCCATGCGTCATATTGATGTGTGGATAGGTGACCGGTGGTTGGAGGGGAAGAGGGTGCAATATAGTGTGGTGAAGGATGCATATCTTGTGGGCGTAGGGCAAAGAGTTTATGACTTTGTGCCTTACCGGGCGAAGGGCCAAGTGCCTACTAGTGCACCTTCTTTGGCTAGGCAAAGGAGCAAGGAGCAAGAACTTCATTCCATGGGTGGTAAAATTGAGCAATCAAGGAGTCCTACAATAACAAGAAGTGGTGGGACTAGTGCTATGAAAGAGTTGGCAAATGTCAACAAGGTGAGCCCGAAGCCACTTCCCAAGCCGAGTGGTTCACCAATGAAGAAGAAGGAGACGTCAAGTGATGAGTCTCCAAGTCCTAGATTCCGGGTTGACGTGAAAAGTCCACCTACTCCGGCTATGGGTATTCTTGGGCCTCGTCCCAATTCGCCCGAATTTGAGAGACAAAAGATAGAGAGGAGTAAGGGAGCGACCGGTGACAACTCTCGAGTGGAAAAAGGAGAGGTTGTGTTGAGTGAAGTGAGTGGGTTGTCACCACCCGAATCTACACCCGACCTTGGAAAAAAAATGAGGGAAAAGAAAGAGGGAAAAAGAAAAATTGAGAGTGAGGGCACCCCTTATTCTAACCTTAACCTTTTATCTTTTTCTTCTATGTATTTGAATTCTTGTGTAGGGATTCTTGGAGGCAAACCGATGGAGCCTCAGCCATGTTCCGAGATGGAAAGACAAGGTGAAGGCGATGCCGAATGTGAGCTACAAGGTGAAGACGTTCATGACACTTCAAAGGTATGTGTTAGTTCTTCCTCCCTTGAGCATGATACTTCCTTGTCTTGTGATGTTGTTAGTGAGCACTCTAGGCTAGTTGATGATTTGCATGACTATAATGTGTTTGCAACTAGCGTAGAGCCTTTGGGTCAACTTGTGTGTGAAAATGAACCACTAGTTGAGAGGATTAAAAAGCCACATCATGTTGTGAGCTCGGTTTTCATTGAGCCTCTCTTTAGTGAAAAGGTTGAAGTTGACCTTGCTTGTGAACCTTGTTATGACACCCCACCCATGTTTGATAAAGGAGAAGATGAGTTGCATGATTATCCTATTCTTCCCTTTGATTGCTTATTTGCTAGTGGTGGTATCTTGTGTCGTAGTGAGGAAGGTTGTAACCTTGAGGAGTCTCTTGAGAATGAGATAGATCGACTTGTGTTCGATGACTCCTCAAGTGTGGTTGTCGATACCTCTAGTTTGAAAACTTCACCTTTGTTTGCTTATGAACTCGAGAAGTGCGCCTATACTAATCCTTTGTATGAGGGCAACTTCAATGAAAATGGTGAATTATGTCAAACTAGAGAAGAGTGGGAGCTTTGACCTCCATGGGTTGGAATGCCTAACTCTATGGATAACCCTTTGTTTGAGACCTCCCTTGGGAGTTTGTCTAGTGACGAGGGTTGTCTTGGGGGAGTATTGGGAGGTGAGGAGATACCTCTTGGTGTGTGTAAGAATGCTCGTAAGAAGGGGAGTGGAGTATTTGATGTTAGTTGTCGCTTGAACTATCTTACTTACTCCATTCCATATGTTGAGCACACCTTGAGTGATGAGCATGCCAAAGCCGATGTGTCACCTTGTGATAAAATTGATTTGAAGGCGTGGTGTGTTGCTAGTAAGCTTAGGGGTCGTAGAACATTTGAATGCTACATGATGCATGACTTTGATCTCTTTGCTTGTCTTGAAAATGAGTGCTTGTTCTTGTCGAGCCAAGACTATGTTGTCTCCTTTGGGGACATACTCTTTTTAATTGGTATTGATGCTTGGCTCTATCACAAGAGTGTGTTTTCCACACTACTTGCACTTATTATTGTTGAGCTAACCTACTTGTGAAGTAGGAAGTTTTGGTTGTGCTTGTTTTTGATTGTAGGTTTTGATGGTTCGATTTCGAGGACGAAATCCTTTCAAGAAGGGTAGGATGATGCAATATAAAATGGCCTAAACGACAACCATCAAAAGCCAAGCTCGAGAGCACAACGGATACGAGTCAAGGCCTCCGGAGATGTCTTGAAGATCGTGCATTGGAGCGCCGAGGACGAAGGAAGACAGGCAGGAAAACAGGCAGCCCAAAACAGGGCAAAACAGGGGAGCATACTGGGAGCTCACTGCCTGAGGAAGAACGTTTGTTCTTCGCGATCGCGTCCTTACCTCACGCGATCGCGAAGGGTATTGCTTATGCCTGCGCGACAGCGCCCATTTCCACGCGAAGGCGAAGGAGAAGCTGAAGGAGACCTGCGTGATCGCGAGCCCTTTGGCGCGATCGCGATGCTTTGGTAGAGTGTCTGCGCAGTTGAGCAGCGGACCAGAACTAGCTTCAGGGCCATTTTTGTCCAATAATCAATGTAAATGTATATATAGCATATTAGCTCTTCATTTTCATTAGTTAGCCAATATTGAAGAGAGAATCTTGTGAGAGAACATTGAAGAGGCCGAGCCCTTCTTGTTTGAGCCCGAGGCTCGTGTATGTCTCGACTTGGAACCTATGGAGATCGACACCTAGTTTGATTCCATTGTAAGGTTCGAGTTTCCCTTCTCCCATTTTGGATTCAATTAACGTTAGTAAATTGAATTCGATTCTTTCTTCTATTTCTTGCCTCCCTAGTCTTGCATTTCTCGATATCTTTTAGATATCTCGTATCTTGTTTTATCGCTTCCGCATATTTGTGTCGTATTTAGCTTCCGCGTATTTTCCATTGCATCAGGTTTGGAAACCTTTCTTTCCGGAAGTGCACCCACACATAATCACCCTTCTTGAGTTCCACCTTCTTGCGTCCTTTGTTCTTCTTGGCGGCAACCTTAGCATAAGATTCCTCAAAGTTCTTCTTCGCCTTTGCATGAAGTTCGACCAAAGCCTTGGCTCTAGCTTTACCTTCAAAATTAACAACCATCTCCCTTGGCAAAGGGGTTAGATCAAGGGGAATCAAGGGGTTAAAACCATAAACACATTCAAAAGGAGTCATGCCAATCATGCTATGCAATGTACGATTGTAGGCAAACTCCATTATAGGCAATCGATCAATCCACGTCCCGGCCTTACCTCGAGTCATTGCCCTAAGAAGAGCTCCCAAGGTTCGGTTAACCACTTCGGTTTGACCATCGGTTTGCGGGTGGTGGGACGTTGAAAACAAGAGCTTGGTGCCTAAAGCACCCCATAAACATCGCCAAAAATGGCTTAGGAACTTAGTGTCCCTATCACTCACTATAGTTTGAGGCAGACCATGTAGCTTCAAAACATTTTCAATAAACAAGGAAGCTACATGTTGGGCATCATCGCATTTCTTGCAAGGGATGAAATGTGCCATCTTTGAGAACCTATCCACGACAACAAAGATGCTATCGTGGCCCCCCCTAGTCCTTGGTAATCCCATGACAAAGTCCATTGATATATCCAACCACGGACTAGTAGGTACGGGGAGCGGGGTGTATAACCCATGAGGGTGGGCTTTAGATTTGGCACTTTTGCACTCAAGGCAATTAGTGCAAAACTTCTCCACGTGCACCCTCATCTTCGGCCAATAGAATTGTTCTTGAAGAACGGCCAAAGTCTTTCTTATCCCAAAATGACCCATGAGTCCCCCACAATGTGCCTCTTGCACAAGCAACTCCCTCCATGAGGACTCGGGTATGCACACTCTGCCATTTTTAAAGATGAATCCATTAGACCATTGGTATTTTTCAACTCTCTCCCCTTTCTCTAGAGCATCATGGACACTCTTTAGCTTTGGATCATGAGCATACATCAATTTGATGCTCTCGAATCCCATGAGCTTAGAGGTGAGAGTGGTGGCTAGTGCGAACTTTCTAGAAAGCGCATCCGCCACAACATTGTCCTTCCCTTTCTTGTATTGGATCACATAGGGAAAGGACTCAATAAATTCAACCCACTTGGCATGCCGCTTATTAAGCTTCTCTTGGCCTCTCAAATGCTTGAGTGACTCATGGTCACTCTTGATTACAAACTCTCGAGGCCAAAGGTAATGTTGCCAATGGGCAAGGGCCCTCACAAGGGCATACAACTCCTTGTCATATGTAGAATAGTTCAAGGAGGCCCCTTTCAATTTCTCACTAAAGTAGGCGATGGGTTTGCTATCTTGCATTAATACACCACCAATTCCCACCCCCGAGGCATCACACTCAACCTCAAATGCTTTCCCAAAGTCGGGCAATTGCAATAGGGGGGCGCTACTCAACCTACCTTTCAACTCTTGGAAAGCCTTCTCTTGAGGCTCTCCCCATACAAAGGGTTGGTCTTTCTTGACCAATTCGGTGAGTGGAGCGGCTATGGAGCTAAAGTCTTTCACAAATCGCCTATAAAAGCTAGCAAGACCATGAAAGCTCCTCACTTGAGTCACGGTAGTAGGAGTAGGCCAATCACGTATGGCCTCTACCTTAGACTCATCCACCTCCACTCCTTGGGCACTCTGATGCAGGGCAAAACACGCGGAAGCTAACAACGATATAAACTATGCGGAAGCGAATAAATACAAGATAAATGATATCAAAGATATCGGGAAACAAGGATTGGGGAGTCAAGAAACGAGAAGAAAGAACGGATAATTAGATTCAAACAAGAATTTAATATCCAAAGGGAGAAATAGAAACTCGAACCTTACAAGGATTTCACACTAGTGGTGAATCTCCATAGATTCCAAGTCGTACAAGATACATGAAGCCTCGGACTTCGGACTAGAAAGGCTCGGCCTTCTCTAATTCCCTCTTCTCTCAAATGTTCATACAATGTAAACTAATGAATGAAATGGCTAAGGGGTGTATTTATAGTTTTTCCTAACCCCTTGCATAATGACTAAAATGCCCCCAAAGTGAAATAAGACATACACGGCCACTTAAGGGCACAATAGGAACTTTACACAAAATCCCGTTAAGACAACAGGGGGAGGCGCTCCGCCTCAGCAAGGGAGGCGCTCCGCCTCAGGGTGCTTCAGTGGGAGGTGATAACAATCACGATACCTCTCAATAACGCTCACGTTATGAATCCAAGAACTTGATAAAGAAATTTAAAGAAACGCGCGGAAGCTAATAAAATATACCCAAAAACGAACAAGAATTGAAAATAAGGATAGAATGAATTCAAGAAAGAGTTTCTTGAAAGCAAGCGGATCAAGAATCTCAAGAGTGAAACTAGAAATTCAAGACAAGTCTAAATCTTGAAAAGAGACTCCTAACAACAACAATTAGACTAGCTAATCGCCTTTGGTAGAGAATAACCCAAGAGATAGATGATGGAATCCCGACCCCCGTTAGAGTAACAAAGAACAACAGTAAAATAGAATTTACCGCCTTTCTTGAATACCTAAAAGTAATCTAAAGATTTGAAAGAATTACCTCATCACCTAAAAGTGTAGACTTGAAGGTTGAAAGATAAATCCAAGAGTAGCCACACACAAAAGTGCAAGAGAAAACCTCTCAATTTTTATTCATCATGAATCTATGTTGTTTTGTCGTCCATCTAAAAATAAAGAAAATAACCCCTTTATATAGGAGTAGGGGCTGGCCATAGCCCTTACAAAATCCTACTCAAATATAGTTTCTAAGTAATAATGAAATAGGAAAAGAAACCAACTAGGAAAGAAAATCCTAATACAATAAGAAAAGGAAGTAAATCCTTACTAAACTAGTAAAAATAAATTAAATCCTAAATAATATTGGTAAACTAATCCTAATTAATATTGGAATCAAAACCTAATTAATATAGGAAAACATATCCCAATTAATTTAGGAAATAAATCCCACTTGAACTAGGAAACCTTGATAGCAACTTGCAAGCAACTTGGAGTACACTTCATGGAAATCCTTTGACCATCCTTTGCACGTTTTAGAGCTGAAACTAAGCACATTTTATGGGCAAAAAACGTGACCCTATATGGTTCTTCTTGGGCTTCAAGTTTGGCACACTTTAGGCTCCTTAATTAGTCCAGAAATAGACTGATTTGGAATCCAATTCTTCAACTTCAAATTGTAGTAATTTTGACTTGAATATTCATCACTTGTACCTTAATTTGGACCATATAATATCTATATCACTTAGACAAAAGGTCATCCTTGGCTTGAGCCCTTTCTCTTCACAATTCAAGTGCAATCGGCTTGTTTTGAGCTTTCTTTGTGTGAGATCTTGTCATATGCCTTCCAAGAGCTTCCAAAGCTTCATCCAAGTATTTCAATGGAGTTTTCCTTCCATGGATGCTATCATTCCCCTCTTCTTGAAGGAATTCGTCCTCGAATTCAAACCTGCACAAAAGAGAAAGTAATAGAAGTACAAAAGAAATAATAATCAAGTCCACACCAAATTTCCTTGGTTGGAACAACATTAAGTAGTACCCATAAACTTTACTCTTACTCTTAAACTTAGATATTATTGTTAATGACTTTAGATACATGAAAACATCGTCATCTTCCAAAATAACAAAGTCACCCACATAAAAAACAAGAACATTATTCATTACCTCCAAAAATACCTTAGGTGTTCTAGGAAGTCCAAGAATTTGAATTAACCAATTATACATACCGTACTTGGACTTATTCATTAATGGAAAAACATCACCTTGTATTCTTGTATGGAACTTCTCCAACACAGCAATGGCTTTTGGAAACTTCATGTCATAAACCACAGTCAAACAAGGATAAATATAATCAATAGGTTTAATAACACAAAAATCAACGACTGGGCCTTCGTCTTCCAATATCCAACAAAAATTGAATTCTCCATATTTCTCTTTGAATCCAGTTTTATTATTTGCCACATTCACTTGCATGACACTTCCTCTATCAAAAGGCTTTTCATCACTTTTCTGCACGAAAATACAAGAACTAGTGCAAGAAAGAGTTAATGGATTGAGAAGAGAACAAGAGTTTTCCTCATAACCAACATGTTTGTTATCAACAAGTAGTGGAGATTTAAAAGTTAATAAATCACAACCTCTCTCCACTTGATTCAACCTTTCACCAAAATCATGAATCTCATCATAAGAAAAAATATGTGAAAAACAAAGTTCATGTTCTTCTTCGTCAAACAAGGGTGGAGTGTCATAATAAGAGTCTTTATCAAAATCAAAACTAGATCGAGGCCAACACAAATAAGATAATAAATCACAATCTTCCTCAACTAATGAATCATTGAGACATGTAGAATGTTCATTATTCCTATCATCACCAACACCTAAAAGAGAAAGATCATTATCAAATTTATCCAAATAAGGTAGAGTGTTAAGCTTAGTAATTTTACCTTGAACCTTACCTAAACCATCTTCCTTACCTTTATTTTTCTCATTGAGGTTCACTTGTTCTCTAGAAGTTATACATGACTCACTCTTGACATGATTTTTTAAAGATGGAAGCTTTTCCGATGTTGGCTTCTCCATGAAAACTTTTCCACAAGCACCTAGAAAAGAATCAAAACAACTAGAAGAAAAAGAAGTAGGAATATTAGAGTTAGAATAAGAAATATCCTCACCCAAACTCTCTTGTTTTTCATAGCTCTCAACTTCTTCTTTTTCACTCTTATTTTTATCATTCTCTCCGCTCTTTTCTTGTGGCAACTCTCTCACTTCTCTCAACTCAAGCTCTCCTTTTTCCTCTCTTGAATTGCCACTTTGCTCTCCCTTACTCCTCTCAATCTTTTCTCTCTCATCCTCACTATTTTTCTCACAAGCAAGATCAATAAGATCAATTCCATTCTCAATTATACGATTGTAAATTGTAGGCACAATCCAATCACTGTCATCATGAGTATGATCTTTACTAACTTCACTTGCATCTCTAGCTTCTCTTCTCATACGCTTTTGTTTTGCACATGAAGGTTTAACATGACCCACTTTATGACACTTAGAACATTTAAGTTCTTTATAACGAAATATAAAAAGTGGTTTAACCATGGAACCTTGTTCTTTACTTGCAAACATCTTCAAAAGAATGAACAAACAAGTTAGTGTGAAAAAAGAATCCTCACAAAAAAATCACTCACACTCGTGTTTCTCTCAATAAATTGGCTTTTACCCTCTAATAATCTCACATCTCTTGCCTTTTTCCACTTAAAGTAACTTTTGGTTGGTTCTCTTTGGATTTATAAATAAACCCTAGTAGTCACAACCCTAGATGATAAGGTTTAGGAGTTATAAAATAAGAAGGAAAGTGAAAGGCCAAAACCTAGAAAGAATAGGATTTGGTAAGTAGGAATAAAACCATATAGAAAAAGGATCTTCTCTAATGAAAACAAGAATCTAGAAAGAATAGGATTTGGAATGTAGAAACAAACAAGGAAAAGAATATAAGAAACCCAACCCAAAGGAAATAGGAATGATATTACTTTTCTTCCAAGGACTAAGATCCCCTCTTCTTGTTTCCTTTATTGACTAGGAAACTCAATACTACTAGATTTCCAAACAATGAGCATAAGCAACCAAAATATTTCCTCCAATTTTTTTTTCTTTTGATTTTTTTCGTTTTTTTTTCGTTTTTTTTTCGTGTTACTGTTCACTGCTACAGTAACCCTTTTTTTTTTTTTTTTTTTTTGCTTTTCTAGCTCAAAAATCCCCAAAGATAATAAAAAACGGAATCTTGATTGAACCCGCTCTGATACCACTTGATAACAATCACGATACCTCTCAATAACGCTCACGTTATGAATCCAAGAACTTGATAAAGAAATTTAAAGAAACGCGCGGAAGCTAATAAAATATACCCAAAAACGAACAAGAATTGAAAATAAGGATAGAATGAATTCAAGAAAGAGTTTCTTGAAAGCAAGCGGATCAAGAATCTCAAGAGTGAAACTAGAAATTCAAGACAAGTCTAAATCTTGAAAAGAGACTCCTAACAACAACAATTAGACTAGCTAATCGCCTTTGGTAGAGAATAACCCAAGAGATAGATGATGGAATCCCGACCCCCGTTAGAGTAACAAAGAACAACAGTAAAATAGAATTTACCGCCTTTCTTGAATACCTAAAAGTAATCTAAAGATTTGAAAGAATTACCTCATCACCTAAAAGTGTAGACTTGAAGGTTGAAAGATAAATCCAAGAGTAGCCACACACAAAAGTGCAAGAGAAAACCTCTCAATTTTTATTCATCATGAATCTATGTTGTTTTGTCGTCCATCTAAAAATAAAGAAAATAACCCCTTTATATAGGAGTAGGGGCTGGCCATAGCCCTTACAAAATCCTACTCAAATATAGTTTCTAAGTAATAATGAAATAGGAAAAGAAACCAACTAGGAAAGAAAATCCTAATACAATAAGAAAAGGAAGTAAGTCCTTACTAAACTAGTAAAAATAAATTAAATCCTAAATAATATTGGTAAACTAATCCTAATTAATATTGGAATCAAAACCTAATTAATATAGGAAAACATATCCCAATTAATTTAGGAAATAAATCCCACTTGAACTAGGAAACCTTGATAGCAACTTGCAAGCAACTTGGAGTACACTTCATGGAAATCCTTTGACCATCCTTTGCACGTTTTAGAGCTGAAACTAAGCACATTTTATGGGCAAAAAACGTGACCCTATATGACTCTTCTTGGGCTTCAAGTTTGGCACACTTTAGGCTCCTTAATTAGTCCAGAAATAGACTGATTTGGAATCCAATTCTTCAACTTCAAATTGTAGTAATTTTGACTTGAATATTCATCACTTGTACCTTAATTTGGACCATATAATATATATATCACTTAGACAAAAGGTCATCCTTGGCTTGAGCCCTTTCTCTTCACAATTCAAGTGCAATCGGCTTGTTTTGAGCTTTCTTTGTGTGAGATCTTGTCATATGCCTTCCAAGAGCTTCCAAAGCTTCATCCAAGTATTTCAATGGAGTTTTCCTTCCATGGATGCTATCAGGAGGCGCTCCGCCTTAATGGGGAGGCGCTCCGCCTTCTCCTGCTCAAGCCTCTGGACTTTTGTAGGCGGTCCGCCTCTTTGGGGAGGCGCTCCGCCTCTTCCTGGGAGGTATGGATACGGCTCAAAATGGACTCTAAGTGTTCCTCCTTGGTCCGTAGTCGGTCCTCCCTCAAGCGTGCTCAAGTCCATGGCTTCAAATCACCCTCGAACCCTCATCCGAAGGCCTTGACTTGTAACCTTTGTGCTCTTCAAGCTTGGTTCTTGATGGTTGTCGTTTAGGCCAATTTGCCCGGCATCATCCTCCCCTTCTTGAAAGGATTTCGTCCTCGAAATCACACCATCAAAACCTACAATCAAAGCAAGCACAACCAAAATTTCCTACTTCACAAGTAGGTTAGCATTAACAAGAAAAGTGCAAATTGTGTGGAAAACACACTCTTGTGATAGAGCCAAGCATCAATACCAATTAAAAAGCTTATGTCCCCAAAGGAGACAACAAGGTCTTGGCTCGACAAGAACAAGCACTCATTTTTCAAACAAACAAAGAGATCAAGGATATGCATGTAGCAATTATATTTCCTATGACCCCTAAGCTCACTACCAACACACCAAGCCTCTAATGCATTTTTATCACAAGGTGACACAATGGCTTTGGCATGTCCAACACTCAAGGTGTGCTCAATATGTGGGATGGAGTAAGTAAAGTAGTTCAATTCAAAACTAACATCGACTACTCCACTCCCCTTCTTAAGAGCATTCTTGCACACACCGAGAGATACCTCCTCACCTCCCAAATCAACCCCAAGAAAATCCTCCTCACTAGCAAAACTCCAAAGGAAAGTCTCCAAAATAGGTTCTTCATCATTATAGTCCACGCAACGAAGGCTAGGACCACTAGAAGAAAGGTCAACACGACCAATATCAAGACTACTCTCCTCACTTGGAGTTCCAAACAAAGGGTCGTCCGTAGAGTCTTAACTTTTCAAACCATGGAGGTCCTACTTTACCACCAACCCTAGTCCGATACAATTCGCGACCACAAATGAGATTGCCTCCCAACAATGGAAATGTAAAGGCATGCACCTCGAATTCATGGCTACACCAAAGCTCGGTATCAAGACTAGGTCTTTCACTCTCACTCGAGGAGTCATCGAAAATAAATGGATCCATCTCACACATGAGAGACTCCTCAAGGTCACATCCATCCTCACTACGACACAAGGAACCACCACTATCAATTAAGCAATCAAAGGGAAGAATAAGATCATCATGCAATTCATCTTCTCCTTTATCAAATATCGGTGGGGTGTCATAACAAGGTCCACAAACAAGGTCAACTACGACATCTTCACTAAAGAGAGGTTCAATGAAAACCGAGCTCACATCATGATGTGGCTTTTCAACTTCTACACTAGTTGCAAACACATTATAGTCATGCAAATCATCAACTAGCATAGAATTTTCACAATCAATACCATAAGACAAGGAAGTATTATGCTCAAGGATAGAAGAACTAACACTTACACTTGAGTCGCATCCGGGCTCACTCAATGTACATGAAGCTTCATGGGTAGTGCCTTCACCTTGTAGCTCACTTTCGGCATCTCCTTCACCTTGTCTTTCCATCTTGGAACATGGTTGAGGCTCCATCGGTTTGCCTCCAAGAATCCCTACACAAGAATTCAAACACATAGAAGAAAAAGATAAAGGGTTACGGTTAGAATAAGGAGTGTCCTCACTCTCAATTTTTCTTTTTCCCTCTTTCTTTTCCCTCATTTTTTTTCCATGGTCGGGTGTAGATTCAGGTGGTGACATCCCACTCACATCACTCAACACATCCTCTCGTTTTTCCACTCGAGGAATGTCACCGGTCACTCCCTTACTCCTCTCTATCTTTTGTCTCTCAAATTCGGGTGAATTGGGACGAGGCCCAAGAATACCCATAGCCGGAGTAGGTGGACTCTTCACGTCAACCCGGAATCTAGGACTTGGAGACTCATCGCTTGAGGTCTCCTTCTTCTTGGTTGGTGAACCACTTGGATTTGCAACTTGTGGTTGGTTCACCTTGTTGATTTTTATCAACCCTTTACTTGAACTAGTCCCACCACTTCTTGTACTTGTAGGACTCCTTGATTGCACATTTTTGCCCATGGAATGAAGATCTCGCTCCTTGCTCCTTTGCATTGGCAACGAAGGTGTACTAGTAGGCACTTGGCCCCTTTCCCGATAAGGCACAAAGTCATAGACCCTTTGCCCTATGCCCACAAGATACGCATCCTTCATCACACTATATTGCACCCTCTTACCTTGCAACCACGGCTCACCTAGCCAAATGTCAACATGTTGCATTGGATACACATCACACTACACATAGCATCTATAATTCCTATGAGATAGAAGTACCCGAGCTTCCTCGGAAACCCACACTCCCTCATACTCATAAGGATCCTCTAGCTTACGGCATGGTATCCTCAATTTTTCAACCAAAGAGGTGCTAATGCAATTGGCATCGGTCTCATCAATTTTGAGCAAGTAACCTCCAATACCATCTACCTCAACAACAAACCTTCTTCTACCCAAGTGTTGTAATGTGGCATCCAAGTGAGAACTTGAACGCCCATGAGTGTCAACACCGACAACTTGGGTCTTCCTTATCCCTCCACTAGCGGCAACACCACTACTATAGTCCCCACACGAGCCATAATCTCCACAATCAACATCCGACATTGTTGTAACACCAAAGCACAAAAACTCCCGAAAGTCACTCCCTCACGTGTCTCACTCAATTTATGAACACTCAAGAGCGAGGCCTTTACAACTTGGGAACCAAGGTGATCACAACTAGCATGTCCAAGTTAAAGTTCGGAATGGAGTTAATGAGACTCAATGGACGGACGGTTATTTAAAATGCGCACTTGAGGCCAAAGAAAGTTCTACGAATCTTCTTTGATTTCTAATCTCCTCTAAGCACGAATGTCCTAATACGCTAAAGGATTTGATGCAGGGCAAAACACGCGGAAGCTAAACACGAGATAAACAATACGGAAGCGATAAAAGATAACAAGAAATCGAGAGTAGGAAGGTAAGAAATTAGAAGAAAGAATCGAATTCAATTCATTAACGTTAATTGAATTCAAGAGGGAGAAGGGAAACTTGAACCTTACAATGGAATCTAACTAGATGTCGATCTCCATAGGTTCCAAGTCGAGACATACACGAGCCTCGAGCTCAAACAAGAAGGGCTCGGCCTCTTCAATGTTCTCTCTCAAGATTCTATCTTCAACAATGGCTAGCTAATGAGCTAAATGGCCTAAGGAAGGTATTTATAGTCTTCCTTTACACTTAATGAAATGTCTAAAATACCCCCCCAAAGTGGGTTATAACGATACAAGCCACTTAAGGGCAAAAATGGAAATTTACACAAAATCCCGTCAAGGCTAACAGGGGGAGGCGCTCCGCCTCAGAGGGGGAGGCGCTCCGCCTCAGGACCCTTCAGTGAGGGGCGGTCTGCCTAGTGTCTTGGGGCGGATGATGCCGGGCAAATTGGCCTAAACAACAACCATCAAGAACCAAGCTTGAAGAGCACAAAGGTTGCAAGTCAAGGCCTTCGGATGAGGGTTCGAGAGTGATTTGAAGCCATGGACTTGAGCACGCTTGAGGGAGGACCGACTACGGACCAAGGGAGAACACTTAGAGTCCATTTTGAGCCGTATCCATACCTCCCAGGAAGAGGCGGAGCGCCTCCCCAAAGAGGCGGACCGCCCAGCAAAAGTCCAGAGAGCAACACAGCAAGAGGCGGCCGCCCCAAGACACTAGGCGGACCGCCGCTCACTGAAGGGTCCTGAGGCGGAGCGCCTCCCCCTCTGAGGCGGAGCGCCTCCCCCTCTTAGCCTTGACGGGATTTTGTGTAAAGTTCCATTTTTGCCCTTAAGTGGCTTGTATCGTTATAACCCACTTTGGGCAACTGATGCAGGGCAAAACAAGCGGAAGCTAAACACGAGATAAACAATGCGGAAGCGATAAAAGATAACAAGAAATCGAGAGTAGGAAGGCAAGAAATTAGAAGAAAGAATCGAATTCAATTCATTAACGTTAATTGAATTCAAGAGGGAGAAGGGAAACTTGAACCTTACAATGGAATCTAACTAGATGTCGATCTCCATAGGTTCCAAGTCGAGACATACACGAGCCTCGGGCTCAAACAAGAAGGGCTCGGCCTCTTCAATGTTCTCTCTCAAGATTCTATCTTCAACAATGGCTAGCTAATGAGCTAAATGGCCTAAGGAAGGTATTTATAGTCTTCCTTTACACTTAATGAAATGTCTAAAATACCCCCAAAGCGGGTTATAACGATACAAGCCACTTAAGGGCAAAAATGGAACTTTACACAAAATCCCGTCAAGGCTAACAGGGGGAGGCGCTCCGCCTCAGAAGGGGAGGCGCTCCGCCTCAGGACCCTTCAGTGAGGGGCGGTCCGCCTAGTGTCTTGGGGCGGCCGCCTCTTGCTGTGTTGCTCTCTGGACTTTTGCTGGGCGGTCCGCCTCTTTGGGGAGTCGCTCCGCCTCTTCCTGAGAGGTATGGATACGGCTCAAAATGGACTCTAAGTGTTCCCCCTTGGTCCGTAGTCGGTCCTCCCTCAAGCGTGCTCAAGTCCATGGCTTCAAATCACTCTCGAACCCTCATCCGAAGGCCTTGACTTGCAACCTTTGTGCTCTTCAAGCTTGGTTCTTGATGGTTGTTGTTTAGGCCAATTTGCCCGGCATCATCCTTCCCTTCTTGAAAGGATTTCGTCCTCAAAATCACACCATCAAAACCTACAATCAAAGCAAGCACAACCAAAATTTCCTACTTCACAAGTAGGTGCTACATTAACAAGAAAAGTGCAAATTGTGTGGAAAACACACTCTTGTGATAGAGCCAAGCATCAATACCTATTAAAACGCTTATGTCTCCAAAGGAGACAACAAGGTCTTGGCTCGACAAGATCAAGCACTCATTGTCAAAACAAACAAAGAGATCAAGGATATGCATGTAGCAACTAAATTCCCCACGATCCCTAAGCCCATGACCAACACACCAAGCCTTCAAATCAATTTTATCACAAAATGACACATCGGCTTTGGCATGCTCAACACTCAAGGTGTGCTCAACATATGGGATGGAGTAAGTAAAATAGTTCAATTCACAACTAACTTCGACTACTCCACTCCCCTTCTTGAAGGCATTCTTACACACACCGAGAGGTACCTCCTCACCTCTAAATATTCCTCCAAGACAACCCTCGTCACTAGACAAACTCCCAAGGGAGGTCTCAAACAACGGGTTACCTATAGAGTTAGGCATTCCAATCCATGGAGGTCCAATCTCACACTCCACTCTAGCTTGATACAATTCACCATTTTCATTGAAGTTGCCCTCATACAAAGGATTAGTATAGGCAAACTTCTCAAGTTCATTTGCAAGCAAAGGTGAAGTTCTCAAACTAGAGATAACATCTACACTTGAGGAGTCATAGAACACAAGTCGATCTATCTCATTCTCAAGAGACTCCTCAAGGTTACAACCTTCCTCACTACGACACAAGAGACCACCGCTATCAATTAAGCAATCAAAGGGAAGAATAGGATAATCATGTAAGTCATCTTCTCCTTTATCAAATACGGGTGGGGTGTCATAACAAGGTTCACAATCAAGGTCAACTTCAACATTTTCACTAAAGAGAGGTTCAATGAAAACCGAGCTCACATCATGATGTGGTGATGTAGGAAATCAAACGCGGAAAAATAAAGATAAAAGCGAGACGTATCTCGTACGATAATCTCAAGTAGCAACGGAGAACTAGTTCCGTTACACCCCAAGAAGATGACAAGAACACCTACACTAGGCAACTACCCTCGAGCTAACGCGAGCACGCAAGTAGAATGGTCGGGGGGGGGGGGGATTGGAATTCATCTAGATCCGCTAGAGGAAAAACAAGTCCCATCAAGGGTTTCATTCACCATTCAAAGAGTTCAACTCTTAACACAATTCTATGTTTAATCATCAAAGTTAGCTAATGAAATAAAACAAGCTACTAGCTATTTATAGGTGTTGTTAGGCACCCTTTGAAAGGTCTAAAATGCCCACACTTAGGCTTAGGAAATAAAGGACCACGTAGGGTCAAAATAGACACAACACTAAGCAAAATCCCGCATCACAGCAATTGGGGCGGAGCGCCCAGAGGTTGGGCGGAGCGCCCGCCAAGTTGGGCAGTGGAGGGGCTTGGGCGGAGCGCCCCAAGCTTGGGCGGAGCGCCCGGGCCAAGTGCATCTCAGGTGGAGCGCCTGGTTTTCCTAGGCGGAGCGCCTGGCTGCCTGTGGGGTGGAGCACCGGTGCTCTATCACCTAAACATGCTTGATTCATCTCCGAAGCTCTTGCCCTTGCATCCTCCAAGCTTGGTACATGTTAGAAAGCGTCGATTTGCCCGGCATCATCCTCCCCTTCTTAAGAAGATTTCGTCCTCGAAATCGTTGCATTCACGTCCATGGAATCATCTCTTCGGGGTGCCCAATGCCCTCCTCCCTTGTAACCCTTGATCGTCACTTTGACATAGGTCTCTTCTAAGATCTCCCTTGCCTTAACACGGAGCTTAGAACCTACAAGCAACGACAAGCAAACAAAAGATTTCCTACTTTGAAAGTAGGTTAGTGTAAGAAGTGTGGAAAACACACTCTTGTGATATAACCAAGCATCAATGTTAAGAACAAATATCAAGTCTCCAAAGAGAGCAATAAGTACTTGGTTAAAGATCAACATGCACTCATCACAAATATGAGCAAGTAGGTCATGGGGACATGAAAAATGCAAGACCAAGCTATCAAAATCCCCTTGAATCTTAAGCTCAAGATCAACACTCCAATCTATCCTCGAGGTGTGATCAACATGTGGAGTGGAGTGAGTCAAATAACCCATCATGCAAATAACATCAAGTACTCCACTCCCCTTCTTTAAAGCATACCTATTCACACCAAGGGATTCCTTACCACCTCCCATTTCATCACTTAAGCAACCCGTCTCAAAAGACAAACTATCAAGAAAGGTATTGATGATGGCCTCTTCTTCATCATAACCCAAACAAGCAATAGTAGGGTCACTCAAAGAGTCATTTACCTCATTCAAATTCTCACACAAGGGATTGCCTAAGGGTTCAAACCCTTCACACCCTGGAGGCTTCATTTTACTACTCACCCTAGTCCGACACAAGTCATTACCTCCAATGACATTATCTTCAAACAATGGAAATGTAAAAACATGCATCTCAACATCATGATCAAGCATAGACAAGTTATCAAGACTAGGTTCTTTTCCCTCACTCGAGGAGTTATCGAAAGTAAATCGTTCCATCTCACATGCAAAAGACTCCTCAAGGTTACAATTATGGCCAACTATCAATTCTACACTAGGGAGGGGTTCAATGAACAATGGGCCCACATCTTGATGTGGCATAGCATCCCTCCCAACTAGTGGTCCACAAACAAACTCAAGTTGACAACTAGACTCTTCACTAGTGGCATATACACTAGATGCTTCACAAGCCCCAACTAGTGTTGAGTCAACACAAGACAAGTATCTAGTAGGCTCATGCAAAGGTGAGGCAACACTTACATTTGTAGCACTTCCTTGGTCACTCGCAAGGCTTGAAATGTCATGTGCAACTCCCTTTTCATGAGGCTCACATTGAGGCTCCAATTGCTTGTCTTCAAGTGTACCTACACAAGATCTTTCACAAGAAAGAGTAGAAGATAAAGAAGGGTTAGAACAATGGGTGCTCTCACTCGCAATTTTCCCTTCCTCACCTCTCATCTCTCTCAATTTTACCTCATGGTCAAGTGTAGTTTGTGGTGACAATCCACTCACACTACTCCTCAAATCCTCTCCTTTTTCCTCTCTTGGATTGTCACCGGTCACTCCCTCGCTTCTCTCTATCTTTTCTCTCTCATTTGGAGTGGAGTGACTCCCATTTTTATCATGCAATGGCAAGACAACAAGATTGTTTGCTTCGGGTTTAAGTTCAATGGGTGGTTTAGCTTTAGCCGCTTCCCTCAACTCCTTCATCTTCTTGTAGTCCTCACTTACTTGCTTAGGAGTTAGAGGTTTAAGCACAAATCTTCTCCCTTCATGTTTGACCGTGTAAGCGTTGACACGACCATCATGTACCACTTGCCTATCGAATTGCCAAGGCCTCCCTAAGAGTAGGTGGCACGCTTGCATGGGCACAACGTCAAACAAATGCTCATCTACATAACTCCCCATTTTGAATCGAATCATCACTTGCTTCACTACCTTAAGCTCCCCACATTCGCTTAGCCATTGTAGCCGATAAGGTTTGGGATGCTTCATGGTAGTCAACTTCAATTGAGACACAAGTGATTGACTCACTACATTCGCACAACTCCCGGAATCAATTATCATAAAGCAAACAGCATCTTTGACCCGGCACCTAGCATGGAACAAATTTTCCCTTTGCAAGGTTTCACTATCTTCAACAATCATAGTCCCTAGGCTCCTTCTCACTACCAAGAAAGTGCGAGGCTCCTCATCCTCCACCGTGTCTTCCAACACATCCTCCTCTACTCCCTCATCTCCCTCTACTCCCTCATCTTCCTCCGGCTCACTCTCTTGCTCATATGCATTGTCACCAACAACAACCATGTTTCTTTTCGTAGGACACTCTTTAGCAAAGTGCCCATACCCCTTGCATTTGTGACATTGAATGGAAGAAGAAGTAGGAGCATTCAATTGGGTTTTAGAGTTACCTCCCACATTGGGTGTGAACTTCTCAAATGGCTTCTTCACATCCTTGGTTGCATTGGCACCACTCGTTCCACTTGCACTCGGGAACCTTGCATTTGTGGTAGGAGGCTTCCAACCCTTTGTATTGCTTGTTGGAGTAGTAGTGCTACCCTTGTAGCGAAAGGACTTCTCCTCTTTGAGCCATTTCTCGGCTTCAACCGCATCATCACATAGCTTGTAGAGATCATCATATCGGTGGAACTTCAATTGTGAGGCTATGTCTCGGTTTAAGCCCCCTTTGAAACGGATTATGGCCATCTCATGATCTTCATCATCAAGGTCAAGGTTCATTCGGACTTGCTCGAATTCATTGAAGTATTCCCCAACCGAATTGGAACCTTGTTTCAACTCATAGAGACGCTTTTGTTGCTCAACCCGGTATTGGCTAGTCAAATACTTCTCATCCATCACCCGGATCAACTCTTCCCAAGTAAGATTAATAGCCATTCCCGTCCTCCTTCTATTCCTCTTCACCGACTCCCACCAAGTAGAAGCAAAAGATTCGAAGGAAGATATTGCATACTTGGTTTTCTTCACCTCGGGAATATCATTGGTTTCAAATATTCGTTCCATAGCCAATTTCCAAGTCTTGTACTCCATCGGGTCACTACTTCCTTTGAAAGAAGGAATAGTGAGCTTCACACTATTGAGGTTGTTGTTGTTATCACGACCCCCTTGGAATGGCTCCGGTTGGCCCCCATAGTGATCCCCATAACCACCATAACCTCCATAGTCTCTCCTAACATTCCCTCCATCAAGTCCTAAGGGTGGCCCTCGACCTCGGCCTCTACCCCGATCCACATTCCGACCCCAATTCATACCTCTCCTCGGTTGAAAGTGATCATCAAACCCATACATGTCATCTCCATAATTGGCTTCCTCCCCTTCTTGAGCGTCATCAACTTGCTCAAGAGGTTGCACATTTCGGATGGGTTGTGGTAGTGGAACGTTTCTTGGAGGGTTGTCTAAGATACGGGGAATGCCCGTTCGTTGGGGATTGCCCAACATTTGATCCATTCTCTCTTTATCCTCCTTTACCCGTTGATGCTTGAGCAATTCAACAACTTGCTCCGGGGTAAAGGTAGGACTATTTGATCCCTCCCCAGCCTCCATTGGGACTCTCGGGGTCCCCTTTTCAATTGGGACACTCGGGGTCCCCCTTTCATTGTGGACGCTCGGGGTTCCATGTTCTCCTTGTGTACTCGAGGCTCCTTTTTCAAGAGACTCGATTCTTTGGTTCATGAGGTCCATCTTGGCAAGAAGATTAGCCAAGGCCTCCTTAATGAAATCTTGTCCTTCGTTAGCCATGGTACCTACACAAGTAACAAACGTTAGCAAAAACAACCTCACTCGCTCCCTCACAAAAGATTTCACTCGGTTCTCTCTTTTGAGTGGCGGTGGCTATTTCACTCGACTTGTAATTCCAAAGCTTCACGTAGATGATTAGCAATTCCCAACTCAACCAAAACTATTCACGAGTCACGCACACTCCGGGGTGAGTGGAGTTATTGGGACTCGATGAACGCTAGGCACTTTGAAGTAAAGGACTTGAGTAAAAAGGTTCTACGCTTTTCTTGGAATTCCTACTCTCCTTACTAAGGCACGATTCACCTAAAGCAATGAAGGATTAGTGTTAATTAAGTAGGAGGAATACTTAGATCAACACTAATTAGAGGTTAGGTCACAAAGAACAAGCAAACCTAGAAGAAAACTACCCAATTCAACCTTCAGGAAGTCAGGCGGAGCGCCCAGAGGAATGGGGTGGAGCGCCTGGACTTTTGTCCAGTGAGGACCCTCAGGCGGAGCGCCCAGTGGTCTAGGCGGAGCGCCTGGAACAAGCACAGTTCAGGCGGAGCGCCCAAGGTCTAGGCGGAGCGCCTGGACGAAGAACAACCTGGGTTTCTCAAGAACGTGTTCTTCGATTTCAATCCAACTTTTTGGTCGATTTCAACGTGTTCTTCCCAAATTCGAAGTACCCGAAGTTGTATAATGGTATAACCACCAATCCCCAATGATTTTTACACCCAAACAATCATCAAGCAAGGCACAATCATGATTCAAGTTTCAAATTGGGGTTTCACAATTTCTTCAAAAGGGGTAAAAAGTGGGTTTTGATTCTTCCAAAATCAATGTTATACAACTCCGATTCACACCAAATTTGTTGCAATGGATTCGTGTTTCAACGTAGATCAATCCCCGATAATCAAATCCAAAACCCCACAAACATACAATCCAAAATCAATCAATTTCCCTCAAGAACAAGGGTTTGGTAGGGTTTAAGGAGAAGTAGGGTTTTGATTTTTCAATCCAATCCAATCCAAGTAAATTTGGTACCAAAACAACGGGAATTCAACCACGATCACAAATCTATAACACCCAATCCAAGAATCAATCCAACCAAAAAGTTATGCCAATTTTTGTATTTTCCAATTTTTCAATTTTTTTGTGTTTTTCTTCAAATAACAACTTGAACAACAAGAAATCTAAACAAACTAACCTAGGCACGAAGAATCAAGGGTCGGGGGTACGTAGAAACGAGACCCGAGCCTTGCTCTGATACCAAATGATGTAGGAAATCAAACGCGGAAAAATAAAGATAAAAGCGAGACGTATCTCGTACGATAATCTCAAGTAGCAACGGAGAACTAGTTCCGTTACACCCCAAGAAGATGACAAGAACACCTACACTAGGCAACTACCCTCGAGCTAACACGAGCACGCAAGTAGAATGGTCGGGGGGGGGATTGGAATTCATCTAGATCCGCTAGAGGAAAAACAAGTCCCATCAAGGGTTTCATTCACCATTCAAAGAGTTCAACTCTTAACACAATTCTATGTTTAATCATCAAAGTTAGCTAATGAAATAAAACAAGCTACTAGCTATTTATAGGTGTTGTTAGGCACCCTTTGAAAGGTCTAAAATGCCCACACTTAGGCTTAGGAAATAAAGGACCACGTAGGGTCAAAATAGACACAACACTAAGCAAAATCCCGCATCACAGCAATTGGGGCGGAGCGCCCAGAGGTTGGGCGGAGCGCCCGCCAAGTTGGGCAGTGGAGGGGCTTGGGCGGAGCGCCTGGAGCTTGGGTGGAGCGCCCGGGCCAAGTGCATCTCAGGTGGAGCGCCTGGTTTTCCTAGGCGGAGCGCCTGGCTGCCTGTGGGGTGGAGCACCGGTGCTCTATCACCTA
Organism: Petunia x hybrida; assembly: GCA_037355625.1. Taxonomy (NCBI): domain Eukaryota; kingdom Viridiplantae; phylum Streptophyta; class Magnoliopsida; order Solanales; family Solanaceae; genus Petunia; species Petunia x hybrida. The sequence goes on from JBBBVM010000609.1 coordinate 5,736,154, forward strand.
AACATGCTTGATTCATCTCCGAAGCTCTTGCCCTTGCATCCTTTGCATCCTCCAAGCTTGGTACATGTTAGAAAGCGTCGATTTGCCCGGCATCATGTGGCCTTTCAATCCTCTCAACTAGTGGTTCATTTTCACACACAAGTTGACCCAATGGCTCTACACTAGTCGCAAACACATTATATTCATGCAACTCATCAACTAGTATAGAGTTTCCATACACACTAACACAAGACAAGGAAGTAATAGGCTCATGGGAAGAAGAACTAACACTTACACTTGAGTTACATCCGGGCTCACTCAATGTACTTGAAGCGTCACGGCTAGCTTCTCCTCCTCGTAGCTCACATTTGGCATCTCCTTCACCTTGTCTTTCCATCACGTAGCATAGTTTAGGCTCCATTGGTTTGCCTCCAAGAATCCCTACACAAGAATTCATACAAAGAGAAGAAAAAGATAAAGGGTTAAGGTTAGAATAAGGGGTGTCCTCACTCTCAATTTTTCTTTTTCCCTCTTTCTTTTCCCTCATTTTTTTTCCAAGGTTAGGTGTAGATTCGGGTGGCGACAACTCACTCACATCACTCAACACAATCTCTCCTTTTTCCACTCGAGAGTTGTCACCGGTCGCTCCCTTACTCCTCTCTATCTTTTTTCTCTCAAATTCGGGCGAATTGGGACGAGGCCCAAGAATACCCATAGCCGGAGTAGGTGGACTTTTCACGTCAACCCGGAATCTAGGACTTGGAGACTCATCACTTGAGGTCTCCTTCTTCTTTGTTGGTGAACCACTTGATTTTGCGATTTGTGGTTGGTTCACCTTGTTGATTTTTATCAACCCTTCACTTGAACTAGTCCCACCACTTCTTGTCATTGTAGGACTTCTTGTTTGCACATTGTTGCCCATGGAATGAAGTTCCCGATCCTTGCTCCTTTGCCTAGCCAAAGAAGGGGTACTAGTAGGCACTCGGCTCTTCGCCCGGTAAGGCACAAAGTCATAGACTCTTTGCCCCACGCCCACAAGATATGCACCCTTCACCACACTATATTGCGCCCTCTTCCCTTCCAACCACCGGTGATGCAATCGAAAATACGAAAGCGATAAAAGATAAGGAACGAGACGAGACTCACACTAAAGTTCGAGTAGCAACGAAGAACTTGTTCCGTTACACCCCAAACGATTGGAAAGAATCACCTACGCTAAGCAACTATCCTCAAGAGACACGAGGCTCAAGCAAATAGAATGATCGAAGATGGATTGAAGAGCAACTTGGATTCATCCAATTGATTTCAAGCCAAAAGAGTTACAATATCAAGAGCAATGCTCATTCAATGTGTTTTTGTGTTCAATGTAAGGTAAAAAGCAATAAATGATGAAAGAGGGCATTTATAGCACCTCATTACAATATTTCCTAGCTTCTGGTCCGCTGCTTCTGAAGTGTTCTTCGCGATCGCGCAGCATTATATGCGATCGCGTGGAACACTAAAATGCAGACTCTCGCGATAGCGTGCATCTTGGCGCGATCGCGCAGGCAAAAGAAATGGTCTACGCGATCGCGAAGGTAGTTGACGCGATCGCGAAGAGCAAGTTTCAGATCTTAGGCAGTAAGCTCAGCAGGTCTCCCCTGTTTTTGCCCTGTTTTGCTCCCCTGCGTCCTGCCTTGTTTCCTGCCCTGTTTCCACATGGATTGAGCTCCAATGCATTGTCTTCAAGTCTTCTCCCAAGCTCGTATCATCCACGCCTCTCCAAACCAAGTGTAGATGAGTGTCTTGTATATCCTTGGCTTGACTTCGAGTGAATGGTCTCGATGCAATTTGGGTTGCATCATCCTCCCCTTCTTGAAAAGATTTCGTCCTCGAAATTAAGGCGTCCTCCTCCATGGTATCATCACCTACATCAAAAGAAGTCAAGTCACTAACATTGAAAGTAGTCGACACATTATACTCACCGGGAAAATCTATCACGTATGCATTGTTGTTGATCTTGGACAACACTTGGAATGGTCCATCGCCCCTTGGTGCCAACTTCCCCTTCCTTTGGTTCGGAAATCGTTCCTTGCGGAAGTGCACCCATACCCAATCTCCCTTCTTGAAGTCCACCTTCTTTCTCCCTTTGTTCTTCTTGGTTGCTATCTTCTCATAGGCCTCCTCCAAAGTCTTCCGCGCCTTGGCATGAAGTTCAAGCAATGCCTTGGCCCGAGCTTTACCTTCAAAATCAACAACCATATCCCTTGGCAAAGGGGTAAGATCAAGAGGAATCAATGGGTTAAATCCATAAACACACTCAAATGGAGTCATGCCAATCATGCGATGTAAAGTGCGGTTATATGCAAACTCCATGAGTGGTAGCTTATCAATCCAAGTCCCGGCCTTTCCTTTGGTCATAGCTCGAAGTAGAGCTCCCAAAGTCCGGTTCACCACCTCGGTTTGCCCATCGGTTTGAGGGTGGTGGGACGTGGAGAAGAGTAACTTGGTGCCAAGAGCACCCCAAAAACACTTCCAAAAATGGCTAAGGAACTTGGAGTCCCTATCACTAACAATGGTGCGAGGCACCCCATGCAATTTCAAGACATTATCAATAAACAAAGAAGCTACATGTTGTGCATCATTAGTCTTTTTTCACGGAATGAAGTGAGCCATTTTGGAGAAACGGTCAACGACAACATAAATGCTATCGTGTCCTCCTCTAGTCCGGGGTAAAGCCATAACGAAATCCATAGAAAGATCAACCCACGGACTAGTAGGAATGGGCAAAGGAGTGTATAGCCCTTGGTTGTTGGACCTAGACTTGGCCCTCTTGCAATCCAAGCAAGCATTGCAAAATCGCTCCACAAGAGGCCTCATTTTTGGCCAATGGAATTGCTCTTTAAGTATGGCCATAGTCTTGTCCACCCCAAAGTGACCCATCAAGCCCCCGCAATGTGCTTCTTGCACTAGCACATCTCTCCAAGAGGACTCGGGGACACACACTCGCCCATGCTTGAAAATGTAGCCATCTACCCATTGGTATTTTTCCACCCTTTCCCCACTCACTAGAGCATCATGAATGCTCTTGAGCTTTGGGTCATGAGCGTACAATGACTTGATACTCTCAAAACCCACAAGTCTAGAAGCGAGAGTGGTGGCAAGAGCGAATTTTCTTGAAAGCGCATCGGCCACAACGTTGTCCTTACCTTTCTTGTAATGAATTACATAAGGAAAGGACTCAATAAACTCCACCCACTTGGCATGTCTCTTGTTCAACTTTTCTTGACCTCTTAGATGCTTGAGTGACTCATGGTCACTCTTGATCACAAATTCCCGAGGCCATAGATAGTGTTGCCAATGGGCTAGAGCTCTCACGAGGGCGTACAACTCCTTGTCATACGTGGAGTAATTCAAGGTTGCGCCCTTCAACTTCTCGCTAAAGTAGGCAACGGGTTTCCCTTCTTGCATGAGAACACCCCCGATACCCACCCCCGAGGCATCACATTCTACCTCAAAAGCCTTCCCGAAGTCGGGCAATTGTAACAAGGGGGCGGTACTTAGCCTACTTTTCAACTCTTGGAAAGCCCTTTCTTGCGGCTCTCCCCAAACAAAAGGCTTGTCCTTTTTCACCAACTCGGTGAGTGGTGCGGCAATGGTGCTAAAGTCTCTAACAAAGCGCCTATAGAAACTAGCTAGGCCATGGAAACTCCTCACATGAGAAACGGTGGTAGGAGTAGGCCAATCTCTAATGGCTTCAACTTTGGACTCATCAACTTCCACACCGTTGGCACTAACAACAAAGCCCAAAAAGACAACCTTTTCAACGCAAAAGGCACACTTCTTAAAGTTGGCATAGAGCTTTTCGGCTCGTAGCACTTCAAGCACTTGACTCAAGTGGCCAACGTGGTCATCTATTGACTTGCTATAAATCAATATGTCGTCAAAGTAGACAACCACGAACTTGTTGATGAATGGCTTTAGCACATGGTTCATTAGCCTCATGAAGGTACTAGGTGCGTTGGAGAGGCCGAAAGGCATCACCAACCATTCATAAAGACCAAACTTGGTCTTGAACGCGGTTTTCCACTCATCACCCGGTTTCATCCGGATTTGGTGGTAGCCGGACCTAAGGTCTATTTTTGTAAAGACACTAGAACCACTAAGCTCATCCAACATATCATCCAAACGAGGTATGGGATGTCGATACTTTACCGTGATTTTGTTGACCGCTCGACAATCCACACACATCCTCCAAGTGCCATCCTTCTTTGGAACAAGGATCACGGGCACGGCACAAGGGCTCAAGCTCTCCCTCACCAAGCCTTTGGTAAGCAACTCATCAATTTGCTTTTGTAACTCCCTTGTGTCCTCGGGATTACTTCTATATGCCGGCTTGTTGGGAATTTGAGATCCCGGGACAAAGTCAATTTGGTGCTCAATACCCCTCAAGGGAGGTAACCCATCCGGCATCTCCTCCGGGAACATGTCCTCATAGACCTTCAAAACATTATCAATAGCACTAGGCAAAGGATTAGGGTTAGATAAATAATCACTTTCGGAATTTAAAACCATACCTTTGTGCACTAGGCATATGATCATCTTGGTGCCATCATTACCTTTCAAGATTTCACCCGGTTGCATCATGGCACATATGCGACCGGTGGTTGATGGTGGGGTCTCGGCCAAGGGCTTGGCCACTACCGGGGACTTGGCCTTAGCCGCTTCCCTCAATTCTTTCATCCGCCGATAGTCCTCACTTACTTGCTTTGGGGACAAGGGTGTAAGCACAAATTTCTTCCCCTCATGTCGAACCGTGTAAGTGTTGGCCCGGCCATCATGAATCACTTGTTTGTCGTATTGCCAAGGCCTACCAAAGAGAAGGTGGCAAGCTTGCATTGGCACCACGTCAAACATGTGCTCATCTTGGTAGTTCCCAATCTTGAACCTAATCAAGACTTGCTTCACTACCCTCAATTCCCCACACTCGCTCAACCATTGCAAATGGTAGGGACTAGGGTGCTTTCGGGTAGTCAATTTCAATTGTGAGACCAACGTTTGGCTCACCACATTCGCACAACTACCCGAATCAATGATCATGGAACACACTTGCCCCTTCACCCTACACCGAGCATGGAACAAATTTTCCCTTTGCTCATCTTCCCTCTCCTCACCCACCATGGTTCCCAAAATTCGACGGACCACGAGGAACATATTAGGATCATCCCCCTCCGTTGCTCTCTCTTCTCCCTCATCCTCAACTTCCTCACTTTCCTCCTCATCATCTCCCTCGGGCTCACTTTCCCCCTCGTAGACCAACCCATCCTCCATCACAATCATCGTTTTCCGGGTAGGACACTCTTTAGCAAAGTGGCCGTAACCCTTGCATTTATGGCATTGGAAAGAAGAAGAAGAAGGAGTATTTAAGGTAGTTTTAGAAATACCTCCAACTTCTTTGTGGTCGTTCTTCGGGGCGGCCTTCTCAAAAGGCTTCTTTGCATCTCGACTCCCACTTGCTCCACTAGCATATGGGCTCTTCCATTCTTTGGCACGAGTTGAAGGAGTGGTAGTGGTAGTACCCCTAAAGCGAGGAGCCTTTTCTTCCTTGAGCCATTTCTCGGCTTCAACCGCGGCATCACAAACATCTTGCAAGGAGTGGAAGATGTGAAGTCTCAATTGGGAGGCAATCTCCCTACTCAAGCCACTTTTGAAACGGATGATGGCTTGTTCCTCATCCTCCGTTTCCATATCAAGAGCCATCCGGTTTTTCTCAAAGTCGTTGAAATATTCATCAACGGACTTATAGCCTTGTTTCAATTCATAGAGCCGTTTGAGTTGCTCTTGCCGGTACTTGGGAGTCACATATTTGTTGTTCATTACTTCTTTCAACTCTTCCCAAGTGATGTTCATCCGCAACCCAAGTCGTCTCCTTGATCGCTTCATGGATTCCCACCATGTAGAGGCATAAGATTCAAAGGAAGCAATGGCATATGTAGCCTTCTTCTCCTCGGACATGTCATTCGTGTCGAAGACCCGCTCCAATTGAACCTTCCACTCTAAGAAAGCTTCCGGATCACTAGTCCCTTTGAAAGGTGGGATAGTGATCTTCACACTATTGAGGTTAGTGTCACGACCCCCACGATGTGGTCCCGGTTGACCCCCGTAGTAATCTTCAACCTCATCATACTCCCGTCTCAAGTCCCTTCCCATAAAAGCCCTTGGAGGTCCTCGACCCCGCCCTCGACCTCCATCCATTCCTCGGCCTCCGTGCATCGCCCTCCTATTCGGATAGTGAGCATCAAAATCATCATCTAGCCCGAGGCCCTCCCCTTCTTGAGCTTCATCAACTTGCTCAAGAGGAACCACATTTCTTCGGGGCCTTAAGAGTGGGACATCTCCTTGGGGATTGCCCAAGGGTTGGGGAGTGCCCAACGACCTTTCCCTAGCAAGAGTCTCATCCCTCAACCGTTGTCGACGAACTAACTCCGCATATTGGTCCGGTTTCATGATGGAGTCATCACTCGTGCCTTCATGGGCATCCTTTTGGACACTCGGGGTCCTTTCCTTTTCAAAGGTTTCCATTCTAAGGTTCAAGGTTTTCACCTCGGCCAATAGACTAGCCAAAATGTCAACGGGAACCTCAATGGTATTTTTGGCCTTCTCGTCCGCCATTGTACCTACAACAACCAAAAACAAGTAAAGAGATTAGAGTAAAAGTCCTCACTCACTCCCTCACTTTTGTTTGTCGCTCGGTTCACTCAAGTTGGGGTTGGGTTCACACAAGCTCGAAATCAATGGCCTCCTCGTAGTTGCGCAACCTCCTCAAAGACCAATCCAAAATACAAGAACCCAATGCTCTTCGGGAAGAGTGGATTCAATGGGACTCGATCAACGTTAAGCTATTTGGTGAGCACTTGAACCAAACAATTAACTACGAATCTTCTTCGAATTCTACTCTCCTCCTAGGCACGAGTATCCTATTCGAACGAGGGATTAGCACTAATTGGGTAGAAGTGTTACCCTCAAAGTGCTAACCGGAAGTGACGCGATCAAATGTTCAAAGATCGAATAGTCACTAAACGGATTCGGAATTGGATGAGATTTGGATTGTGATCTAGAAACTCACCATATTTGATGATACTATGGGAGTTTTGGTGGTTGGAAACTGCTACGATAGCTTTGCGAACATTCTGTCCAACTTCAGGATTTTTCTGGAATCAAACACCCTACGCGATCGCGTGAATAGGGGCGCGACCGCGATGAACAAAATTCAGATTTGGCGCGATAGCGCGCGAACTTGCGCGATCGCGCAGGTCTGTTCAGCTGAACCAGAAATTCGACAGAAAACTGCAGTTTGGCACACACAACAAACCCAATTCAACCTATTTCAGTTTTCAAGCTTCCCAAAAGGTGTTTTCAGCTGGAATAAACATTCCCCAATGGTTCATACACAAAAACAACCATCAAACAACTTGTTTCAATGAATTTTGACAAGTTCTTCAAAAGTTTTCAAGACTTTCAAGAACCAAAATTTCGATTTTCACTACAACACTCCAAATGATGTTATGTTGGTATCAAAACAACGGGAAAACTATAGTGAACAATCCCCGATACCGAACATCCACAATATCATAACATCAAACAAGTTTTGGCAAATTTTGCAATTTCTTCAACCTAGGGTTCAAATTTTCCAAACTTTGATTTTCAACTCCAAAACGTTTTTTGTTGGTTCCTAATTGTCGAGAGTACGGATACAAACAATCCCCGATAATCAATACCAACAAAATCGTCACAACAAGCGATTTCCTTCAAATTTTTGGGTTTTCAAATTTTTGAATTTTTTTCTTCTTTTTCAATAAAACAACAACAAGAACAAGATAACAAATGCGGAACAAAGATGACAAGCACGAAGAGTAGGACGAGGGTTCGTAAGAACGCAACCCTAGCCTTGCTCTGATACCAACTGATGCAATCGAAAATACGAAAGCGATAAAAGATAAGGAACGAGACGAGACTCACACTAAAGTTCGAGTAGCAACGAAGAACTTGTTCCGTTACACCCCAAACGATTGGAAAGAATCACCTACGCTAAGCAACTATCCTCAAGAGACACGAGGCTCAAGCAAATAGAATGATCGAAGATGGATTGCAGAGCAACTTGGATTCATCCAATTGATTTCAAGCCAAAAGAGTTACAATATCAAGAGCAATGCTCATTCAATGTGTTTTTGTGTTCAATGTAAGGTAAAAAGCAATAAATGATGAAAGAGGGCATTTATAGCACCTCATTACAATATTTCCTAGCTTCTGGTCCGCTGCTTCTGAAGTGTTCTTCGCGATCGCGCAGCATTATATGCGATCGCGTGGAACACTAAAATGCAGACTCTCGCGATAGCGTGCATCTTGGCGCGATCGCGCAGGCAAAAGAAATGGTCTACGCGATCGCGAAGGTAGTTGACGCGATCGCGAAGAGCAAGTTTCAGATCTTAGGCAGTAAGCTCAGCAGGTCTCCCCTGTTTTTGCCCTGTTTTGCTCCCCTGCATCCTGCCTTGTTTCCTGCCCTGTTTCCACATGGATTGAGCTCCAATGCATTGTCTTCAAGTCTTCTCCCAAGCTCGTATCATCCACGCCTCTCCAAACCAAGTGTAGATGAGTGTCTTGTATATCCTTGGCTTGACTTCGAGTGAATGGTCTCGATGCAATTTGGGTTGCATCAACCGGTCACCTATCCACACATCGATATGATGCATGGGATACACATCACACCACACATAGCATTTATAATTCCTATGAGATATGAGTACCCGAGCCTCCTTAGAAACCCACACTCCATCATACTCATAAGGATGTTCTAGCTTGTGGCATGGTATCCTAAGCCTATCAACCAAAGAGGTGCTAATACAATTGGCATCGGTACCACCAATCTTGAGCAAGTATCCTCCAATACCATCTACCTCAACAACGAACCTACATCTACCCAAGTCTTGCACATTGGCACCCAAATGAGAATTTGGACGCCCACAAGTGTCAACACCAACAACTTGGGTCTTCCTTATCCCTCCACTACTAGCAAGATTGCTAGTGTAACTTCCACTTCTCGTCACTCTCCCAACATTAGAGATGTTGTTGGAAGTCGAGGAAGGATCCTTGCCATGGAACCCATAAGTGCCTCTCGCCTTGGTTCCATAGCCCATAGTACTACTCCTACTACAATCATCCACGCCCCTTACGGCACATAACCCCTTTGTAGCAAAAGCAACACCATCTATCATACCACCCTCCACATGGGAATTAGAAGCATTAGGTCGCTTAGCGTACCTAGAAGGTGCAAGCTTCTTCTTTCCCACGGAACAACCACCACCACCTCCCATACTAATGGAAGGTCCTCCACTACTCCCTTGTACGACATTAGCAACACCAAGAGAAGATGCATAAGAACAATTCATATACTCAACATCATCATCAACTCTATCTATGTCTCTATCATGCTCAAATTCTTCACAAGAAGAGTAAGTAGGATCATCATACCTTGAAGCGTCACCATCCTCGGGTTCTTGACTAGAAGCATAAGGATCAACAAATTCATCTTCATGAGCTTCATAGTCTTCTTCGACCTCTCGATCATCATAGTGAACCGCTTCATCCTCATAGGAGCCATGGTTTCCATCATCATAGTAATGGCCTTCATCCTCATCAAAGGAACCATAGTCTCCATCATCACCATACGAGTCATAGCAACTCGCATCATCCCCACACGAGCCATAATCTCCACAATCAACATCCGACATGGTTGCAATACCAAAGCACAAAACCTCCCAAAAGTCACTCCCTCACGTGTATCACTCAATTTATGAACACTCAAGAGCGAGGCCTTAACAACTTGGGAACCAAGGTGATCACAACTAGCATGTCCAAGTTAAAGTTCGGAATGGAATTAATGAGACTCAATGGACGGACGGTTATTTAAAGTGCGCACTTGAGGCCAAAGAAAGTTCTACGAATCTTCTTTGATTTCTAGTCTCCTCTACGCACGAGTGTCCTAATACGCTAGGTAGTTAGTGTTAATAAAGTAGGACAATTACCTTAGAAACACTAACCAAGAAGCTCGCGGGCGAATAACGATGGAAACCTAGGCAAAAAACTACCCGGGAAAACCCTTCAGCAAGAGGCGCTCCGCCTCAGAAAGGAGGCGCTCCGCCTCAGGAAAATCCAGAGAGCAGCCCAGAGGGAGGCGCTCCGCCCCAAAATGGAGGCGCTCCGCCTAGGGCAAATTCCTGCAACTTTGTGAAACGCGTTTTGGCTCGTTTCGCACCCAAAAATCCAACGTTTTCAACCCGAAACACAAAATTAATGATACCCAAATGTGTATACAACTATTATAACCAATCCCCAATGGTTTTAAACTCCAAACAAACAACAACAAGCTTCGATTCGAATTTGAAGCGTTTTCAAGAATTTTCAAACCTTTTGGATTTTGAATTTTTTGGAAATTTTGAATCGTAACACCAAAATGTGATATATGGGTACCAAAACAACGGGAATACTATAAGGAACAAACCCCAATACTTTTTAACACTTGGGGATTCGATTCCAACCCGATCTACCAAATTTTTTCAACTTTTCAAGTTTTCAATTTTTGTTTTTTCTTCAATTTTAAAGAACAAACAACAACACAATAACGATACTAACACGTTGAACAAGGAACGGGGGTTTGTAAGAACATAACCCGAGCCTTGCTCTGATACCAACTGATGCAGGGCAAAACACGCGGAAGCTAAACACGAGATAAACAATGCGGAAGCGATAAAAGATAACAAGAAATCGAGAGTAGGAAGGCAAGAAATTAGAAGAAAGAATCGAATTCAATTCATTAACGTTAATTGAATTCAAGAGGGAGAAGGGAAACTTGAACCTTACAATGGAATCTAACTAGATGTCGATCTCCATAGGTTCCAAGTCGAGACATACACGAGCCTCGGGCTCAAACAAGAAGGGCTCGGCCTCTTCAATGTTCTCTCTCAAGATTCTATCTTCAACAATGGCTAGCTAATGAGCTAAATGGCCTAAGGAAGGTATTTATAGTCTTCCTTTACACTTAATGAAATGTCTAAAATACCCCCAAAGTGGGTTATAACGATACAAGCCACTTAAGGGCAAAAATGGAACTTTACACAAAATCCCGTCAAGGCTAACAGGGGGAGGCGCTCCGCCTCAGAGGGGGAGGCGCTCCGCCTCAGGACCCTTCAGTGAGGGGCGGTCCACCTAGTGTCTTGGGGCGGCCGCCTCTTGCTGTGTTGCTCTCTGGACTTTTGCTGGGCGGTCCGCCTCTTTGGGGAGGCGCTCCGCCTCTTCCTGGGAGGTATGGATACGGCTCAAAATGGACTCTAAGTGTTCCCCCTTGGTCCGTAGTCGGTCCTCCCTCAAGCGTGCTCAAGTCCATGGCTTCAAATCACTCTCGAACCCTTATCCGAAGGCCTTGACTTGCAACCTTTGTGCTCTTCAAGCTTGGTTCTTGATGGTTGTTGTTTAGGCCAATTTGCCCGGCATCAGGATTAGTGTCTTTCAAGTAGGCCAATTACCTTAGAAACACTAACCAAGAAGCCCGTGGGCGATTAACAATGGAAACCTAGGCAAAAAACTACCCGGGAAAAACCTTCAGCAAGAGGCGCTCCGCCTCAGAATGGAGGCGCTCCGCCTCAGGAAAATCCAGAGAGCAGCCCAGAGGGAGGCGCTCCGCCTCAAAATGGAGGCGCTCCGCCTAGGCCAATTTCCTGCAACTTTGCAAAACGCATTTTTGGCTCGTTTTGCACTCAAAATCCAACGTTTTCGACTTGTTTTCGATTCTAATGATACCCAAAGATGTATTTGGTGATTCTAAACAATCCCCAATAGGTTTAAACCCCAAACAAATAACAATCAATCGATTTTGATTCTTGAGCAAAATTCTAGGGTTCTTGAAAATTTTGGAGATTTGAATTCTTCAATTTTTGAAATACACCACCAAATCTTACAATTTTGGTACCAAAAGAACGGGAATACAATAAGGAACAAATCCCAATGATTTTTAACGTATGGGTGTTCCAATCCAACAAGTTCCACCAAATTTTGTGAAATTTTAAAGTTTTTTCTATTTTTTTGTTTTTCTTCGATTTTTCAAGAACCAACACAACAACAACAAAGATAAGGATACTACGAACAAGGAACGAGGGTTTGTAAGAACAACACCCGATCCGTGCTCTGATACCAACTGATGCAGGGAAAAACACGCGGAAGCTAACAACGATATAAACTATGCGGAAGCGAATAAATACAAGATAGATGATATCAAAGATATCGGGAAATAAGGATTGGGGAGTCAAGAAACGAGAAGAAAGAACGGATAATTAGATTCAAACAAGAATTTAATATCCAAAGGGAGAAATAGAAACTCGAACCTTACAAGGATTTCACACTAGTGGTGAATCTCCATAGATTCCAAGTCGTACAAGATACATGAAGCCTCGGGCTTCGGACTAGAAAGGCTCGGCCTTCTCTAATTCCCTCTTCTCTCAAATGTTCATACAATGTAAACTAATGAATGAAATGGCTAAGGGGTGTATTTATAGTTTTTCCTAACCCCTTGCGTAATGACTAAAATGCCCCCAAAGTGAAATAAGACATACACGGCCACTTAAGGGAAAATAGGAACTTTACACAAAATCCCGTCAAGACAACAGGGGGAGGCGCTCCGCCTCAGCAAGGGAGGCGCTCCGCCTCAGGGTGCTTCAGTGGGAGGCGCTCCGCCTTAATGGGGAGGCGCTCCGCCTTCTCCTGCTCAAGCCTCTGGACTTTTGTAGGCGGTCCGCCTCTTTGGGGAGGCGCTGATAGGAATCAAAAACGCGGAAAGATAAAAGATAGGAACGAGACGTAACTCGATCACTAATCCCAAGTAGCAACGGAGAACTAGTTCCGTTACACCCCGGGAGAAGGCCAAGAACACCTACGCTAGGCAACTACCCTCGAGACGACAACGGACTCGCAAGTAGAATGGTCGGGGATGGTTTGGGGTTCAACTAGAATCCACTAGTAAACTCAAACCGGCTCAAAGGTTTTCATTCAAAGAGAATCCACTCTTGAACATTGTCATTGACATTCAATCAATCATTCATCATAATAGCTAACTAAGGAATAATGCTAAGCTATGGGGTATTTATAGGCCTCATTTAATACATAGTCAAAGCCCAAAAGTACCCTTAAGTAAGTTCTAAAGACATAAGCCACGTAGGGGCATAGTAGGAATTACATAGCAATTAAAGTCAAATTCCCGTCAAACTTGCACAGGGGGAGGCGCCCGCCTCCATGACCTAGGCGGTCCGCCTCAGGTGCTCCGCCTCCTGCAGCCGCCTCCTAGAATCCAGAGAGCAAGCATCATGTAGGCGGTCCGCCTCAATCCGTAGGCGGTCCGCCTCTTTCTGGGACTTCTTGAAACACCTCGAAATGTGTCCCGGATGCTCTTCTTTCCTTGGCGTCCCAATGCATGACCTTGAAGTGCTCTTCCTTGGCCTTGGATGATGCTTTTGGATGGTTGCATGATTTGGGTCTTATCATCCTCCCCTTCTTGAGAAGATTTCGTCCTCGAAATCGAGGCTTGGTCTCTCATAGCATCAACAACTCCTCGGGGTGGCCAAAGCGCTCCTTCTTGATCCCTCTTGATCGTCACTTTGATATAGGCTTCTTCCAAGGTCTTCCCCGCCTGAGCAAGGAGCTTAGAACCTACAAGCAACGACAAGCAAAAACACACAAACGTCCTACTTTGGAAGTAGGTTAGTGCAAGAGGTGTGGAAAACACACTCTTGTGATATAACCAAGCGTCAATAACAACCATAAATATCAAGTCTCCGAAGAGAACCATAAGCACTTGGTTAAAAATTAACATGCATTCAATAAGATAATGAGCAAATAGGTCATGTGGGCATGAAAAATGCAAGATCAAGCTATCAAAACCCTCTTGGACCTTAAGCTCAAAATCAACATACCAATCAATCCTCGAAGTGTGAGCAACATGTGGAGTGGAGTGAAACAAATAGCCCAACCTACAAGTAGGATCAAGCACTCCACTCCCCTTCTTTAGAGCATACCTACCCACACCAAGGGATTCCTCTTTCCCTCCAATTTCATCTCCTAAGCAATCCTTCTCAAAAGACAAGCTTTCAAGGAAGGTATTGATGATGGACTCTTCTTCTTCATAACCCCAACAAGCAATAGTAGGGTCACTCAAAGAACCATCTACCTCACCCAAATTCTCAAACAATGGGTTGCCTAAGGAGTCAAACCCTTCACACCATGGAGGTTCCATTTGACTACTCACCCTAGTTCGATACAAGTCTTTACCACTAATGAGGATGCCTTCAAACAATGGATTAGTATAAGCATGCATCTCAATATCATGATTAAGCATAGACAAGTTATCAAGACTAGGTTCACTTGAGGAGTCATCATAGACAACATTGTCCAATTCATGTAATTTGGACTCCTCAAGGACAAGACCATCCTCACCACAACACATTGGTCCACCAAATAGAAGCATATCAATTAGGGAATGGTCAACTACCTCATCTTTCCCTATGTCAAAGGTCGGTGGTGAGTCATAGCAAAGGTCACAATCATGGTCAACTATCAAATCTACACTAGGGAGGGGTTCAACGAACAATGAGCTCACATCATGATGTGGCATAGTGCTCCTCCCAACTAGTGTTTCACTATCAAGCTCAAGTTGACAAGTAGACTCTTCACTAGTGGCATACTTACTAGATGCATCAAAACCACCAACTAGTGTTGAGTCATCACAAGACAAATAGCTAGTAGGCTCATGAAAAGGTGAAGCAACACTTACATTTGTAGTACTTCCTTGATCACTCACATGGTTTGAAGTGTCATATGCAACTTCCCCTTCATGAAGCTCACATTGAGGCTCCAATTGCTTGTCTTCAAATGTACCTACACAAGAACTTTCACAAGAAAAAGTAGAAGATAAAGAAGAGTTAGAACAATGGGTGCTCTCACTCTCAATTTTTCCTTCCTCACCTCTCATCTCTCGCAATTTTACCTCATGGTCAAGTGTAGTTTGTGGTGACAATCCTCTCACATCACTCCTCAAAGCCTCTCCTTTTTCCTCTCTTGGATTGTCACCGGTCACTCCCTCACTTCTCTCTATCTTTTCTCTCTCATTTGAAGTGGAGTGACTCTCATTTTGATCATTCTTTGGCAAGACAACAAGATTGTTTGCCTCGGGTTCAAGTACAATGGGTGACTTGGCTTTAGCCGCTTCCCTCAACTCCCTCATCCGCTTGTAGTCATCACTCACTTGTTTGGGAGTTAGGGGCTTCAACACAAATCTCCTTCCTTCATGTTGGAGCGTGTAAGTGTTGACACGTCCATCATGGACCACTTGTCGATCAAATTGCCAAGGCCTTCCAAAGAGAAGGTGGCAAGCTTGCATTGGCACAACGTCGAACAAGTGTTCATCCCCATAACTACCCATTTTAAACTTGATCATTGCTTGTTCCACTACCTTTAACTCCCCACATTCACTAAGCCATTGCAATCGATATGGCTTTGGGTGTTTCATGGTAGGCAACTTCAATTGGGTTATAAGGGATTGACTCACCACATTAGTGCAACTCCCGGAGTCAATGATCATAGAGCACACAACACCCTTAACACGACACCTAGCAGGGAATAGGTTTTCCCTTTGCAAGGTTTCGCCATCCTCCACAATCATGGCTCCTAAGCTCCTTCTCACAACTAGGGAAACCTGAGGATTACCCTCTTCAACCATATCCTCCTCCACATTATCCATAGATAGATCATTTCGAGTGGGTTTTGGAGGTGGAGTGGTCCTTTGGGGATTGCCCAACACATGCTCTTGTAGAGCTTCAACTTTGCTTTGTTCATACCTCTTGCTCAGCTCAACAAAGTGTCCGGGAGTCATAGGAGTGCTATGACTTTTACCCTCACCGGATTCAATTTGGACACTCGGGGTCCTCCTCTCTCCGGTTTCAACTTGATTCCTCTCGACGGTTTCAAGTCTCAATGAGATGTCCTCCAATTTAGCCATAATGGTGGCCATGAAGTTCTTCATAGGATCATCTCCATCGCTTGCCATGGTACCTACAAGAAGCAACAAACGTTAGTATAACACCTCACGACTCCCTCACAAATGTTCACTCGGCTCACTCGTGTTTTTGGGAGGTGGATATTTCACACAAGTTTGAGTTTAAAAGCTTCAAGTAATTGACCAACGAACCACGACTCAATCACTCAACTTATCAAGTCCAATGCTCTCCGGGGTGAGTGGAGTGAATGGGACTCGATTGGAACGCTAAGCACTTTAAATGAGGACCGGAATCAAAAGATACTACGGATCTTCTTTGAAGTCTAGTCTCCTTTCTATGGCACGATGATCCTAATAGCTCAAAGTAATTAGTACTAATCGAGTAGGATTATACTCTAATAGCACTAATCGGAAGCAATGCAATCAACAAAACACGAAAACCTAGAAGTTTCTACCCGATTCCCAACCTTCAGGAAGTAGGCGCCCCGCCTCAGGAAGGTAGGCGGCCGCCCAGACCAAACCTACAGGGGGAGGCGCTCCGCCTCTACAGGGGAGGCGCTCCGCCTCAGGAAATCCAGAGAGCTCACAGAGCTGAGGCGCTCCGCCTCCAAATTGAGGCGCTCCGCCTCTGCAACTTTCCAGCACAGTTTCCTTCGCGTTTTCTTGGTTTTGCAACCCAAAATCCAACTATTCAAGCGTTGTTTTGATGATTCAAAGGTACCCCAATGTTGTATCAATCACAAAGAACAACTCCCAACAATTTTTAACAAACCCCAATCACAAACAAGGAATTCACCATGATCATCATCTTCAAAAACTAGGGTTTATCAAAAGGGGTTTTCAAATGGATTGTGAATCATCAAAGTTGGTGTTATACTTGTTCAAATCCCACAAATTTGGTACCAATTCGTTTGTCTTTCACAGAAGATCAATCCCCAATAACAATTTCCCAATCTAAGTTCAATCCAACCCAAGAATCAAGCAAAAAGCATCAAGAACAAGTTCATCAAGGGTTCAAGGGGAATTGGGGTTTCAACTTTTCAAACTTCACCAAATCAATCAATTTTGGTACCCACACAACGGGAAAACAATCACGATCAAGAATCTATAACACCCATATCATAAATCATCCAAACCAACAAGTTACACCAAATTTTAAATTTTTCAATTTTTCAATTTTTTTGTGTTTTTCTACTTTCAATAACAAAAACTAGGAAACTAAAGATAGAATCAACCTAAGGCACGAAGAATCAAGGGTCGGGGGTTTGTAGAAACAAAACCCGAGCCTTGCTCTGATACCAAGATGATAGGAATCAAAAACGCGGAAAGATAAAAGATAGGAACGAGACGTAACTCGATCACTAATCCCAAGTAGCAACGGAGAACTAGTTCCGTTACACCCCGGGAGAAGGCCAAGAACACCTACGCTAGGCAACTACCCTCGAGACGACAACGGACTCGCAAGTAGAATGGTCGGGGATGGTTTGGGGTTCAACTAGAATCCGCTAGTAAACTCAAACCGGCTCAAAGGTTTTCATTCAAAGAGAATCCACTCTTGAACATTGTCATTGACATTCAATCAATCATTCATCATAATAGCGAACTAAGGAATAATGCTAAGCTATGGGGTATTTATAGGCCTCATTTAATACATAGTCAAAGCCCAAAAGTACCCTTAAGTAAGTTCTAAAGACATAAGCCACGTAGGGGCATAGTAGGAATTACATAGCAATTAAAGTCAAATTCCCGTCAAACTTGCACAGGGGGAGGCGCCCGCCTCCATGACCTAGGCGGTCCGCCTCAGGTGCTCCGCCTCCTGCAGCCGCCTCCTAGAATCCAGAGAGCAAGCATAATGTAGGCGGTCCGCCTCAATCCGTAGGCGGTCCGCCTCTTTCTGGGACTTCTTGAAACACCTCGAAATGTGTCCCGGATGCTCTTCTTTCCTTGGCGTCCCAATGCATGACCTTGAAGTGCTCTTCCTTGGCCTTGGATGATGCTTTTGGATGGTTGCATGATTTGGGTCTTATCAGGCGCTCCGCCTCTTCCTGGGAGGTATGGATACGGCTCAAAATGGACTCTAAGTGTTCCTCCTTGGTCCGTAGTCGGTCCTCCCTCAAGCGTGCTCAAGTCCATGGCTTCAAATCACCCTCAAACCCTCATCCGAAGGCCTTGACTTGTAACCTTTGTGCTCTTCAAGCTTGGTTCTTGATGGTTGTCGTTTAGGCCAATTAGCCCGGCATCACACTCACTACAAACCCAAGAAAGACAACCTTCTCCACACCAAAGGCACACTTTTTGAAGTTAGCATAGAGCTTTTCGGCTCTCAAAGCTTCAAGCACTTGCCTAAGGTGGTCAACATGTTCATCAATTGACCTACTATAGATCAAGATATCATCAAAATAGACAACGACAAACTTGTTGATGAAAGATTTCAAAACATGATTCATGAGTCGCATGAAAGTGCTAGGTGCGTTGGAAAGCCCGAAGGGCATTACCAACAATTCATAGAGACCGAATTTGGTCTTGAATGCGGTTTTCCATTCATCCCCGGGTTTCATCCGGATTTGATGGTAGCCGGACCTAAGGTCGATTTTGGAAAAGACACACGACCCACTCAATTCATCCAACATATCATCAAGCCGTGGAATAGGGTGACGATACTTGATCGTTATCTTATTCACGGCTCGGCAATCTACGCACATTCTCCAAGTGCCGTCCTTCTTTGGGACAAGAATGACCGGTACGGCACAAGGACTCAAACTTTCCCTCACCAAGCCTTTTGAAAGCAAGTCATCAACTTGTTTTTGCAACTCCCTCGTATCCTCGGGATTGCTTCTATAGGCCGGCTTGTTCGGGATTTGAGAGCCCGGAATAAAATCGATTTGATGTTCAATACCTCTCAAGGGAGGTAAGCCATCGGGCATCTCATCCGGGAACATGTCCCCAAAGTTCTCCAAAACATTTTTCAAAGCACTAGGCAAAGGACTAGAAGAAAAATCACAATTAGAGTTAAGGATCATACCTTTGTGCACTAGGCATAGGAGAAACTTGTTGCCATCATTACCTCTCAGGAGCTCGCCCGGTTGCATCATGGCACATATGCCACCGGTGGATGAAGAAGGTGGGATTGCCACCATGCTTTTGGACAAAGGGCTAGTCTCAATGATTGACTTGGCCTTTGCCGCCTCCCTCAACTCCTTCATTCGATTGTAGTCATCACTCACTTGTTTAGGAGTTAGGGGCTTCAACACAAACTTTCTTCCCTCATGTTGGAGCGTGTAAGTTTTAACACGTCCATTGTGAACCACTTGCCGGTCAAATTGCCAAGGCCTTCCAAAGAGAAGGTGGCAAGCTTGCATGGGCACAACGTCGAACAAGTGTTCATCAACATAACTTCCCATTTTAAACTTGATCATTGCTTGTTTCACTACCTTGAGCTCCCCACATTCACTAAGCCATTGTAACCGGTAGGGCTTGGGATGCTTCATGGTAGGCAACTTCAATTGGGTTATGAGAGATTGACTCACCACATTAGTACAACTCCCGGAATCAATGATCATAGAGCACACAACACCCTTAACACGACACCTAGCATGGACGAGGTTTTCCCGTTGCAAGGTTTCACCATCCTCCGCAATCATAGCTCCTAGGCTCCTCCTCACTACTAGAAAAGTATGAGGTTCCTCATCCTCCACCGTGTCATCTTCACCATCCTCCTCTACTCCCTCATCTCCCTCTACTCCCTCGTCTTCCTCCGGCTCACTCTCTTGCTCATATGCATTATCACCCACAACAACCATGGTTCTTTCCGTAGGACACTCCTTAGCAAAGTGTCCATACCCCTTGCATTTGTGGCATTGAATGGAAGAAGAAGTAGGAGTATTCAATTGGGTTTTAAAGTTACCTCCCACATTGGGTGTGTACTTCTCAAATGGCTTCTTCACATCCTTGCTTGCATGGGCACCACCCGTTCCACTTGCACTCGGGAACCTTGCATTTGTGGTAGGAGGCTTCCAACCCCTTGTATTGCTTGTTGGAGTAGTAGTGCTACTCTTGTAGCGAAAGGATTTCTCCTCTTTGAGCCATTTCTCGGCTTCAACCGCATCCTCACATAGCTTGTAGAGATCATCATATTTGTGGAACTTCAATTGTGAAGCTATGTCTCGGTTCAAGCCCCCTTTGAAACGGATTATGGCCATCTCATGGTCTTCATCATCTATGTCAAGGCTCATTCGGACTTGCTCAAATTCATTGAAGTATTCCCCAACCGATTTGGAACCTTGTTTCAACTCATAGAGACGCTTTTGTTGCTCAACCCGGTATTGGCTAGTCAAGTACTTCTCATCCATCACCCGGATCAACTCTTCCCAAGTAAGATTAATAGCCATCCCCGTCCTCCTTCTATTCCTCTTCACCGACTCCCACCAAGTAGAAGCAAAAGATTCAAAGGAAGATATTGCATACTTGGTTTTCTTCACCTCGGGCATATCATTGGTTTCAAATATTCGCTCCATGGTCAATTTCCAATCCATGTACTCCACCGGGTCACTACTTCCTTTGAAAGAAGGAATAGTGAGCTTCACACTATTGAGGTTGTTGTTGTTATCACGACCCCCTTGGAAAGGCTCCGGTTGGCCTCCATAGTGATCTCCATAACCTCCATAACCTCCATAATCTCTCCTAACATTCCCTCCAACATGCCCCATGGGTGGCCCTCGACCTCGGCCTCTACCCCGATCCACATTCCGACCCCAATTCATACCTCGCCTCGGTTGAAAGTGATCATCAAACCCATACATGTCATCTCCATAATTGGCTTCCTCCCCTTCTTGAGCTTCATCAACTTGCTCAAGAGGTTGCACATTTCGGATGGGTTGTGGTAGTGGAATGTTCCTTGGAGGGTTGTCTAAGATACGGGGAATGCCCGTTCGTTGGGTATTGCCCAACACTTGATCCATCCTCTCTTTATCCTCCTTTACCCGTTGTTGTTTGAGCAATTCAACAACTTGTTCCGGGGTAAAGGTAGGGCTACTTGAGCCTTCTCCGGTTTCAATTTGGATACTCGGGGTCCTTTTCTCATTTTGGACACTCGGGGTCCCATGTTCTCCTTGTGTACTCGAGGCTCCCTTTTCAAGAGACTCGATTCTTTGGTTCATGAGGTCCATCTTGGCAAGAAGATTAGCCAAGGCCTCCTTAATGAAATCTTGTCCTTCGGTAGACATTGTACCTACACAAGTAACAAACATTAGCCAAAAACAACCTCACTCACTCCCTCACAAGTTTTCACTCGGATCACTCGTATAGTGGGTGGTGGATTTTTCACTCTTGCTTGAACCAAAAGCTTCACGAAGTTGAATAGTAAACCTCAACTTAACCACTCAATTCAAAAGTCCAATGAGCTCCGGGGTGAGTGGAGTTGATAGGACTCTATCGGAACGGTTAGCTCTTTAAGTGCGGACTTGAGCCAAAAGAGACTACGGATCTTCTTTGAATTCTATTCTCCGGTCTAGGCTTGAGTTTCCTAATAGCTTAGAAGGGTTAGCACTATTCGAGTAGGCAAGATTACTCAAAGAAGTGCTAACTAGATGCGATGCAAACAAACAAGCAAGAGACCCTAGAAGAATCTACCCGAAACCACACCCAACAGAAGTAGGCGCCCCACCTGTTTGGACTAGGTGGTCCGCCTGATTCACTGCACAGAGGAGTAGGCGGTCAGCCTTCTCTAGGAGGCGGTCCGCCTCTGGAAAATCCAGAGAGCTCAAACAAAAGGGGCGGTCCGCCTATCTCACTAGGCGCTCGGCCTACTGCAGGTTTCAGCACAATTCAAACACGATGTTCTTGGTTTTGCACCCAAAAATTCAGTGATTCCAACGTTGTTTTAGCAATTCAAAGGTACCCCAATGTTGTTTCAACCACAAGGAACGAACCCCAATCAATTTTATCAAACCACAATCAAAATTCAACAATCTACCATGTTCATCATGTTCATAACTAGGGTTTCAACCTTTTCAATTTTTCCAAGGGTTTCAAAATTCCAATTCTTATGTTTCAACTCCAAATCGAGCGTATAGGGTACCAAAAGAACGGGTTTCCAATCAGGAACAAACCCCAATAACAATCACACAACGGGTCCAACAATCCAAGAATCCATAATCAAATTTTTTTTTTTGGTGTTTTTTTTTTCTTCCTTTCAATTTTTTTTTGTGTTTTTTCTTCTTTTCAAAAGCAATAAACAAGAACCTAAAAACGAAACTAACCTAGGCACGAAGAATCAAGGGTCGGGGTTTTGTAGAAACAAAACCCGAGCCTTGCTCTGATACCAAGATGATAAGAATCAAATACGATAAACAAAAGGATAGGAGAGCGAGACACTTCTCGAACTCCCTTCGAAGTAACCACGGGGAACTTGTCCCGAGATACCCTCGAATCGGCGTCTAGAAGGACCTACACTATGCAACGACCCTCGAGACAACAACGGACTCGCAAGTCGAATGGTCGGGTTTTCGGTTCAAGACTCAACTAGGTTCCACTAGTGAATTCAAGCAACCAAGAGACAAAGGTTTCTTCCAAAGAGTTCAACTCTATTTTCATTCATCAATAATCAAAGTAAGGTCAAAAGGTTTGAAAGATGTTTGTGAAGTATTTATAGACTTCACTTACATGTAATGAAAGCTCAAAAATACCCCTAAAGTGGGTTTAAACAATAAAGGCCTCGTAGGGCTATACTTGTCCAAAACATAGCATAAAACTAGCAATTCCCGCATCCCTTCACAAAAGTAGGCGCCCAGCCTACTTGCACTAGGCGCCCGGCCTGTTCTGTGTAAGCTGAAGGAGTAGGCGGTCCGCCTGGTTTGCAGAGGCGGTCCGCCTAGCTGAGATCCAGAGAGTTGTCAAAAACTAGGCGGCCGGCCTAGTTGAGTAGGCGGTCCGCCTGGTTCTGTGGCCTCTTGAATTGCTTCCAAACGTGCTCCGGATGCCTCGTCAAGTGTACTAGAAGGTCCCCCATCCATGGCACACCAAAGTATGGCCTTCAAGTTGCTCTTGGGGCCTTCTTCTATGCTCTTCCATGTCAAGTGAAGATGGGTGTCTTGGATTAACTTGGCTTGACTCCGAGTGAAAGGTCTTGAGGCGGTTTGGGTCTTATCATTGACGGTGCTGAGGGCACAAGTAGCCCAACCTTTACCCCGGAACAAGCTGTTGAGTTGCTCAATCGCCAACAACGGGTAAGGGAGGATCGTGATCGAATTGACCAATTGTTGGGCAATACCCAACGTGTAACCATTCCAAACCTTATGGGCAATCCCCAAAGGAATGCTCCACTTCCCGGACCAATCCGGAATGTTCAACCTCTTGAGCAAGTTGCACAAGCTCAAGAAGGGGAGGAGGATGATTATGGTGATGGAGGGTATGATGCTCACTTTCCATTTAGGGGTCGGAATGTGGATAGGGGTAGAGGCCGAGGTCGAGGGCAACCCATGGGGTATGTTGGAGGGAATGTTAGGAGATTTTATGGAGGTTATGGAGATCACTATGGAGGCCAACCAGAGCCTTTCCAAGGGGGTCGTGACAACAACAATCTTAATAGTGTGAAGCTCACTATTCCTTCTTTCAAAGGAAGTAGTGACCCGGTGGAGTACATTGAATGGAAGTTGACCATGGAGCGAATATTAGAAACCAATGATATGCCCGAGGTGAAGAAGACCAAGTATGCAATATCTTCCTTCGAATCTTTTGCTTCTACTTGGTGGGAGTCGGTGAAGAGGAATAGAAGGAGGACGGGAATGGCTATTAATCTTACTTGGGAAGAGTTGATCCGTGTGATGGATGAGAAGTAATTGACTAACCAATACCGGGTTGAACAACAAAAGCGTCTTTATGAGTTGAAGCAAGGTTACAAATCGGTTGGGCAATATTTCAATGAATTTGAGCAAATCCGAATGAACCTTGACTTAGATGATGAAGACAATGAGACGGCCATGATCCGTTTCAAAGGGGGCTTGAACCGAGACATAGCTTCACAATTGAAGTTCCACAAATATGATGATCATTACAAGCTATGTGAAGATGCGGTTGAGGCCGAGAAATGGCTCAAAGAGGAGAAATTCCTTCGCTACAAGAGTAGCACTACTACTCCAACAAGCAAACCAAAGGATTGGAAGCCTCCTACTACAAATGCAAGGTTCCCAAGTACAAGTGGAACAAGTGGTGCAAATGCTAGCAAGGATGTGAAGAAGCCGTATGAGAGGAACACACCTAATGTGGGAGGTAACTCTAAAACTCAATTGCATGCTCCTACTTCTACTTCCATCCAATGCCACAAGTGCAAGGGCTATGGTCACTTTGCTAGGGAATGTCCTACGAAAAGGACCATGATTGTTGTTGGTGAAAATGCGTATGAGCAAGAGAGTGACCCGGAAGATGAGGGAGTAGAGAGAGTAGAGGGAGATGAGGGAGTAGAGGAGGATGTAGTGGAAGACACGGTGGAGGATGAGGATCCTCATACTTTCTTAGTAGTGAGAAGGAGCCTAGGAGCTATGATTGTGGAAGATAGTGAAACCTTGGAAAGGAAAAATCTATTCCATGCTAGGTGCCGGGTCAAAGATGTTGTTTGCTCTATGATAATTGATTCGGGGAGTTGTGCAAATGTAGTGAGTCACTCACTTGTGTCCCAATTGAAGTTGACTACCATGAAGCATCCCAAACCTTACCGGCTACAATGGCTTAGTGAATGTGGGGAGCTTAAAGTAGTAAAGCAAGTGATGATTCGATTCAAAATGGGGAGTTATGTAGATGAGCATTTGTTTGACGTTGTGCCTATGCAAGCATGCCACCTACTCTTAGGGAGGCCTTGGCAATTCGATAGGCAAGTGGTGCATGATGGTCGTGTCAACACTTACACGGTCAAACATGAAGGGAGGAGATTTGTGCTTAAACCTCTCACTCCTAAGCAAGTAAGTGAGGACTACAAGAAAATGAAGGAGTTGAGGGAGGTGGCAAAGGCTAAGTCGGTGGTGAAGACTAGTTCTTTGGTCGAAAGTGTGGTGGCAATCCCACCATCTTCCACCGGTGGCATATGTGCCATGATGCAACCGGGCGAGCTCTTGAAAGGGAATGATGGCAACAAGCTTCTTCTATGCCTAGTGCACAAAGGTATGGTTCTCACTTCCGAATTTGATTATTCCTCTAACCCATTACCTAGTGCCATTGAAAGTGTTTTGAAGGTGTTTGAAGACATGTTTCCGGATGAAATGCCAAGTGGACTCCCTCCCTTGAGAGGGATTGAACATCAAATTGATTTCATCCCGGGGTCTCAAATCCCAAACAAACCGGCTTATAGAAGTAACCCGGAGGACACAAGAGAATTGCAAAAGCAAGTAGATGACTTGCTCTCTAAAGGCTTGGTCCGGGAGAGTTTAAGTCCATGTGCCGTACCGGTTATTCTTGTGCCCAAGAAGGATGGGTCGTGGAGAATGTGCGTGGATTGCCGAGCCGTGAATAAGATAATGGTAAAGTACCGTCACCCTATTCCACGACTTGATGATATGTTGGATGAATTGAGTGGGTCGTGTGTCTTTTCCAAAATCGACCTTAGATCCGGTTACCATCAAATCCAGATGAAACCCGGAGATGAATGGAAAACCGCATTCAAGACCAAATTCGGTCTCTACGAATGGTTGATAATGCCCTTCGGGCTTTCCAATGCACCTAGCACTTTTATGCGACTCATGAACCATGTTTTGAAGCCTTTTATCAACAAGTTTGTCGTTGTCTATTTTGATGATATCTTGATCTATAGTAAGACAATAGATGAGCATGTAGGCCACTTGAGTCAAGTTCTTGAAGCGCTACGAGCCGAAAAGCTCTATGCCAATTTGAAAATGTGTGCCTTTTGTGTGGAGAAGGTTGTCTTCCTTGGGTTTGTTGTGAGTGCCCAAGGAGTGGAGGTGGATGAGTCTAAGGTAGAGGCCATACGTGATTGGCCTACTCCTACTACCGTGACTCAAGTGAGGAGCTTTCATGGTCTTGCTAGCTTTTATAGACGATTTGTGAAAGACTTTAGCTCCATTGCCGCCCCACTCACCGAATTGGTGAAGAAGGACCAACCCTTTGTTTGGAGAGAGCCTCAAGAGAAGGCCTTCCAAGAGTTGAAAGGTAGGTTGAGTACCGCCCCCCTATTGCAATTGCCCGACTTCGGAAAGGCATTTGAGGTTGAATGTGATGCCTCGGGGGTGGGAATTGGTGGTGTATTAATGCAAGATAGCAAACCCATCGCCTACTTTAGTGAGAAATTGAAAGGGGCCTCCTTGAACTATTCTACATATGACAAGGAGTTGTATGCCCTTGTGAGAACCCTTGCCCATTGGCAACACTACCTTTGGCCTCGAGAGTTTGTAATCAAGAGTGACCATGAGTCACTCAAGCATTTAAGAGGCCAAGAGAAGCTCAATAAGACACATGCCAAGTGGGTTGAATTCATTGAGTCTTTTACCTATGTTATCCAATACAAAAAGGGGAAAGACAATGTTGTGGCGGACGCGCTTTCTAGAAAGTTCGCTCTTGCCACCACTCTCACCTCTAAGCTCATGGGATTCGAGAGAATTAAATTGATGTATTGGTGCAATGCAAACCCGAAGGTGTTGCTAGGCACAGACGCGGAAGAAGAACAGTTAAAGAAGAAGATAACAGCAAGACAAAACTTGCTTCTTTCGAAAGAACAGAGGGGAACCTGTCCCAAAGCTCGATCAAAAGGGAGACAAGAATCACCCTAACTATGCAACAATCCTCAAGAGAACATTGCCTCTTGCAAACTGAATGATCAACAGGAATGTTCAATCGGACTAACCGAAAGCCACAAGTCCTTAAAAGCCCTCACCGGGGTTTTGCTCACGACGGAGACAAGAAAAAATGTGCTCGGCACTTTCATTCAATTCATCAATATCCAAAAACTATCTTTTCAATGAAAGGAAACAACGTTTATATATAGGAAATACTAAGGGTAAACTAGTAAATAGGTCACAGGTGACCAATAGAAATAAGCCACGCAGGGCTGAGTCTAAATGTGCTCGGCATCCTTGACTTCGGTGAGCCTGGCTTCGGTTCTCTATTGCCTGCTCGAACACATTTGTCATCGGGCGCTGACTTGGATGACATGGCTTCGAATACAAGATGTTGTGTTCGGCTCTGCGCTGCCCGGGGTCAAGAGCTGCTGTTCGGGAACTTTGTCATCGGGCTCAAACTTGAAGATGTAGCCCTTGGTTTCATCACTTGGCAATTCCTCTTCCGAACACATGCTTCTTCCCATCGTAGTCAGCTGGACGTGCATGTCATCGAGCAGCTTAGCTTGACTTCGGGTAATTGGCCTCCTCGGTTGATCAGTCACTGCCTTCGGTTGATCAGCACTTCGGGCTGCATCATCCTCCCCTTCTTGAGAGGATTTCGTCCTCGAAATCGAGTCATCCTCTGCTTCTGATGTTTGGCCTACAACACAAGGAGTCAAATCAATAACATTGAAGGTGTTGGACACATTATACTCACCTGGGAGGTCGATGACATAAGCATTGTTGTTTATTTTGCTCAGCACTTGAAATGGACCATCCCCTCGAGGAGCCAATTTTCCTTTCCTTAGGTTCGGGAAACGTTCCTTGCGGAAGTGAACCCAAACCCAATCACCCTTCTTTAACTCCAACTTTTTTCGCCCCTTGTTTTTCTTTAAGGCAACCTTTGCATAGGCGTCCTCAAGGTTCTTCTTCACCTTCGCATGCAACTCGAGCAGAGCTTTGGCTCGGTGAGTACCTGCAAAATCGATAACAACATCTCGAGGCAATGGTGTTAGATCAAGTGGAATTAAAGGGTTAAATCCATACACACACTCGAACGGGGTCATGTTAATCATTCGATGCACCGTTCGATTGTATGCAAACTCCATCATGGGCAAATGATCAGCCCAGTTTCCAACCTTGCCTTTGGTCATTGCCCGAAGCAAAGATCCCAAGGTTCGGTTAACTACTTCGGTCTGTCCATCAGTCTGAGGATGGTGAGACGTCGAGAAAAGTAGTTTGGTGCCGAGGGCACCCCATAGACACTTCCAAAAATGACTCAAGAATTTTGTGTCTCGATCACTCACAATAGTACGAGGGACACCATGCAATTTCAACACATTGGAAACAAATAATGTAGCTACATGCTGGGCATCGTCACACTTCTTGCAAGGAATAAAGTGAGCCATTTTCGAAAATCGATCAACCACAACGAAGATGCTATCATGTCCTCCCCCTGACCTCGGTAACCCCAAGACAAAGTCCATGGATATATCAACCCAAGGTCGATCAGGCACAGGTAACGGGGTGTACAAACCATGAGGGTTGGACTTCGATTTAGCTTTCTTGCATACGAGACAAGCGTTGCAAAGCTTTTCCACATCTCGTCGCATTTTGGGCCAATGGAACTGCTCGGTCAAGATACCAAGAGTTTTGTCGACACCGAAGTGTCCCATCAGTCCACCGGAGTGAGCTTCTCGAACCAAGAGCTCTCTCCACGATGACACTGGCACACAAACCCTCCCATTCTTGAAGAGGTAGCCATCGTGCCACTGATATTTCTCAACTCTTCGGCCACTCAAGATTGCGTCTCGAACACATTTTAGCTTGGGATCGTCTTCGTACATCGACTTGATGCTTTCAAATCCCATGAGCCTTGATGCAGCCCAAAATGGCCTAAACGACAACCATCAAAAGCCAAGCTCGAGAGCACAACGGATACGAGTCAAGGCCTCCGGAAACAACTTGAAGATCATGCATTGGACCGCCAACGGATGGAGGAAACAGGGCAGGAAACTGGGCAAAACAAAACAGGGCAAAACAGGGCAGCACACTGGGAGCTTACTGCCTGACGGAGGATGTTTGTTCTTCGCGATCGCGACACACTCTGCGCGATCGCGATGAAGCTTCCCTTGTTCTGCGCGAACGCGCCATGCTTAGCGCGATGCCGATGCCGAAGAAGCCAGTGACCTGCGCGATCGCGAGCTTCCTCACGCGATCGCGATGATGTAGAAGATGGTCTGCGCGATCGCGAGCCTTCCTGGCGCGATCGCGATGAGGAGAACCTGAACAGCGAACCAGAATCAGCTTCAGGGTCATTTTTGTCCAAAACTCAATGTAAATGTATATATAGCATATTAGCTCTTCATTTTCACTAGTTAGCCAATATTGAAGAGAGAATCTTGTGAGAGAACATTGAAGAGGCCGAGCCCTTCTTGTTTGAGCCCGAGGCTCGTGTATGTCTCGACTTGGAACCTATGGAGATCGACACCTAGTTTGATTCCATTGTAAGGTTCGAGTTTCCCTTCTCCCTTTTGGATTCAATTAGCGTTAGTAAATTGAATTCGATTCTTTCTTCTATTTCTTGCCTTCCTAGTCTTGCATTTCTCGATATCTTTTAGATATCTCGTATCTTGTTTTATCGCTTCCGCATATTTGTGTCGTATTTAGCTTCCGCGTATTTTGGGTTGCATCAGTTGGTATCAGAGCAAGGCTCGGGTTATGTTCTTACAAACCCCCGTTCCTTGTTCCATATGTTAGTATCGTTATTGTGTTGTTGTTTGTTCTTGAAAATTGAAGAAAAACAAAAAAATTGAAAAACTAGAAAACTTGAACAAAATTTGGTCGAGCGGGTTGGATACAAGTCCCCGAGTGTTAAAAAGTAGTGGGGATTGTTCCTTGTTGTATTCCCGTCGTTTTGATACCTATATCCCGTGTTTTGGTGTTGCGATTCAAAAACTCGAAAATCAAATCCAAAAGTTGAAAATTTCTTGAAAACGCTTCAAACTTGAATCGAAGCTTTGTTAGAGGTTTAAACCTATTGGGGATTGGTTGTTACAGTTGAAAACACCATTGGGTATCGTTGGAACTGAGTAAAAGTCGAGTCGGGGTTGTTTTGGGTGCCAAAAACTGAAGTTGCAGTCGGGGTTCTGGTTCTGCACTGCAGACCTGCGCGATCGCGCATCAGCTCACGCAATCGCGCTGAGTAAAAAATTTTGCCTTCGCGATCGCGACTCCTTGCACGCGATAGCGAAGAACAGTTTTCCCAGAAAATTCCAGTTTTGGACAGAATGTTCGCAACGACTTCTAAACAGTTTCCAAACATCTAAACTCCAATTGGACCATTAAATATGATGAGTTTGTAGATCACAAACAAAATTTCATCCAATTCCAAATCCGTCGATATGGAGGAATTATAAGATTGAACCTATAAGAGAATTCTGATTAAACTGAGGATAACTAGATCAGATGTTTTGTTAGACTACTGGGCTTTAACACGGCACCATACAGCCATAATACCAAGTCAATAACCTTAATCTGACCTACTATCTTCAGTAATCACTCTTATAGAGTAATCACCTTCAATTTAATATTAGGATCGAACTACCATTTTGAGAGTTTGGAAACAAGAGAGAGTTATTCACACAAACATTTTATTGATGATAATATTTTACAAAGGAAAGTTGGTTCTGATCGAAACAACTAATGAGGTTACCTTATATAGGCAATCTCTATGACTCAAGACGTAAGCACTTACATCATGACAGCACACTTATCACACTTAATAATACAGACTCGATAGTGGACAGAGCATTATTACAAAATGCCATAATAGAAAAAGCAAGAGATTCCTTACTTTTAATAAAGACAGAAGTAGACTAGACAAACTTTATTTAAAGTAATAAGCCACTACTGAAAAGTGGATTCCCTCTTATCTTCTTCACGCATGCTTTAGACACATAGGACCACTACTGAAAAGTGGATTCCCTCTTATCTTCTTCACGCATGCTTTAGACACATGGTTCTGATGAGCTGTCCTGTGTCCATGAGGGGGTTGATGGCTTTGTAGAATATCCCAATTCAATCCACCAATCTTCTCCATGAAGACTCCGATATTTGCATTTGTTTTTAGCTCTTCTTTTTTCGCTTCTGGTGGATGATCTTGATTTTGCTTTCCCTTTTCTTTTTCTTGGAGAATCCTTGACTATATTGGATTGGACTGTGTAAATACTTCTTTTCACCATATCTGCATCTTCAGAACTACTACCATACGATCGCGTGATACGTAAGGTGTTTAGTTCTTCTTGAGTGAGATCAACTTTAGAATAAGCAGGATATGGATCTTGTGCATCTTGAAAGTAATCGTTCATTTCTCGATATTCCCTAAGTGCATCTCTAATCCATTGGCCATGAGGATGATCTGAATTTCCATAATTCCAACTGCCTGAGGATCCTGGCCATATTTCTTTCGGAATACACTTGTTCTCTTGAAAAATGAATCTTTGTAGCTCAGAGTATTCATCTTCATCATTTAAAACGGAGACATGATTCCACTTCACAATACTTGAATGGGGTAAAGCACAAAGCTTGCCTTGGTAGTAATTTACTGGTCTGTAAAACCAAATTACTACATATTTCTTTATTCCCTTCATGCACTTGAATAATGAAGCCCAATAATTATGATTATTGAACCATAATAAGAACTTCATCATCCATGGATTAACTTGATCAATCTTGCTGAATTTACTACACCTGAATTCCATGAGGATGTGGAAATGATTGAGCAGATACCAAAACATCCATAATAAATCTTCAGAGAAATCTGTAGGATTAGGTATAAAGATGTGAGCAAATGGATACTCTGGATCAACTCCAAAAGGCCTTAAAATAGATCCTCCATATTTCTTGAAAACTTGTAGTTCATAGAATGTTCTTCTTTCTAGAAAAACAGACGTATCCCATGGATAATCTAGATTAAAAGCTTCCGGAGGGTTTTCAGGAAGATTATGAGATAATTTATAACTTGATCCTGTACTTTGGCTTGAGTCAGCCTTGCTTTTTGTTGAGCTTGATCTTGTCCTCCTTTGAAACATAAGAACCTTGGGTGAATTCTTAAGCCTTTGTGAAAATTCATGTGGCCTTGATAGGAAATCAGCAAGGATATTGTCCTTTCCCTTTAAATGTTTTACCTCAAATTGGTAGGGAGAAAACCATTGTGCCCACCGTAGCAACTGAGAATTAGGAACAATCTTAGGATTTAACCTGATCATCTTTGGAAATGCTCTCATGTCCATTTCGACCAAAAAGTTGGTATGGATCAAGAAGAAATTAAACTTTTTAATTCCATTCTTAACAGCAAGGATCTCTTTGAATGTGGAGTGATAATGTTGTTCAGAGACCTTAAATTTTCCACTTGCAAATCCACAGATTTTCCTTTTGCCATTATGTTCTTCCAATAGTACAGCGCTCCAATACTGATCACTGGCATCAGTTTGAAGTATTTTCTTTCCTTCAGAAGGGATGTGTAATGATTTGACTTGTTGAGCCAGTTGCTTCAATTGCTTGACTGCATTGTCTTGACATTTTCCCCATGCCGGTGGTTTCTTCTTTAGCATATCACTAAGAGGGGAAATATGCTCAGTAACCTCTGGAATAAAATCTCTGATATAATTAACAATCCCAAGAAATTGTTGTATCTGCTTTACCGAGAGATTTGTATCAGGAAACTTTTGGAGTTCCAAAGAGATGTGACCAGCAGGTGAAAAAGTTCCATCAGCAAAATCCATTCCTAAGAATTGAATTTTATTTTGAGCAAGGATCATCTTTTTTGCCGATAACATGACTCCAAATTTTTTAACCAAACTTATGAACTGGTTAAGCAATTTTATGTGATCTTCCAGTGTTTCAGAAAAAAGAAGGATATCATCAATGTAGACCAAAGCTGAAAAAAGGATGGGCTGGAAGATTTTGATCATGGCTTTTTGGAACAAAGAAGGGGCTGTTTTAAGACCGAATGGCATGACCTTCCATTGAAAATGTCTATCAGGAATGCAAAACCCTGTTTTTGGTCTCTCATTAGGATGGATTCCTAATTGCCAAAATCCTGACTTAAGATCAAACTTTGAAAAGAGCTTTGCTTTGGATAAGTGAGAGAAGAGTGTGAGCTTATTTGGAATGGGAAACTTGTCATCTTGGAGGAAATGGTTTAATGGTTGATAATTTATGACTAACCTTAATTTTCCTCTCACTTGCTCTGACCTCTTGTTGACATAAAAAGCTTCACATGCCCATTGTGAATCAGAGGGTTCGATTAGATCAAATTGTTGAAGCTCATCACATTCCTTTATTGCTAACTGGAGATGTTCTGGATTCATTCCAGAATGGCTTGCCTTTGTGGGATTGATGTTTTCATTCTTTTTAAAGGGGAGCTGGATGAAGAAATCCTGATTAAGCCATAATGGATGAGAACATTTGCTGAGGAAATCAACATGAGATTCTGCACAGAGTTGATTTTTGATAACATCCTCAAGCTGTTGAAGCTCGTTGCTTGTTGTTAACTGGAAAAGTCGTGGTATCTCAGTATACCTTTTGAACTGGTTTTTCCATCTGATTCCATCTGCTCCAATGCGAAGCTTATTATTAAGCTGTCTGTAGATATCAAATCCAATGAGCAGATCTTTTCCAGGAATATCTGATCCCAACAATTTTGTAGTGTACTTGAAGCCTGGGAAGAATTCAATTGTAATGGGATGCTTGGTTTTGACTGTGGTTGTCAAAATACCATCATCAGCCGTTCCAAAGTGCCTGAAATGCGGAATCCAATATTCAGATGGAAGAATTGCTGGATCCATAATTGAATAGGCCGCTCCTGTATCATAAAAAGCAATGACTGAGATAGGCTTATCCCATTTAGAGGTGTAGATCTTGACCTCTGTTTGTGGTATTTCAACAATGGTGTGGATTTTAGGCAATGGGGGGTTTTCTGTTTTTGGAGCTTCATAAGAAGTGATCTGGTATTGCTCTCCTGCATATTCTTCATAAAACTCTAGCGAGAATAATGTATCCTCACTGGGTTCATCCTCAATTGAGAAAACGGACTCCAGGTCATCTTCAATATCAATTCCAGTATACTTTTGGATTTCAGAAATCAATTTTATTGACTTCTTGTTTTGGGGGCAGTTTCTGGAGAAGTGACCAATTTTCCCACATGTAAAACAAGATCTAGGCTTTTGCCTCATTGCCTTGCTTGTTTTGCTTCTTCTGAAAAACCTCCTTCTTTTCCTGTATTGCCTGGCATCTCGTTCCTTGAAGCTAGGAAGTTTGAAGCGTTTGTATTTCCTTCTTCTTGAAGGATTACAATAGCCTGAACATCCTTTATCTCCCTTAATAATAAGGTCAGATTTGTTGCATGCTTTTTCCAGATCTCTTGACATCTTCTTCATTTGGTTGAAGAATTTTCTTTTGCTACAGAGATCATCAAGGACGTAAAAGGCCGTTTGCCTAATATCTCCAACATGCATCTGTGTAACTGAGGTACCCCTTTCTTTTATCAAGGCAGAGATCCTTTCTGATAAAATGGGTGGAAGGGAAGATATGAAGGCTTGCTTTAAAGAAGTATCTCCTCCAATGTGATAAAAGAGCTTGATCATTCTTTGGAAATGACGATCTATTTTCTTCCTGTCATAAGACAAACACTTCATCTCGAAGATTTGTCTCCTGAGTTCTTCCTTGTTTTGACTTTGATCTCCACAGAAATAAGAATAAAGTATTCTAATATTCCATGTGAAGTCTTGAGAAGTCAAGAACCTGTTTTTGTCATCTGGTCCTACAGAATTCCACCATTCTCGAAGTGTTCCTGACAATCTTGCTGTGAATTCTGACAGGATTAAGAATGGTTCTCTTTCCACCAGTTGTTTAGTGAGCATCCATGTGTGGAAATCCTGAATTCTTTCAGGCCATTTGGTAATGGAAATGTCATCTAGGCTGAAAGTGTGAAAGCCTGTGCCAACCATCTTAGGTGGAGTGATTTCCGGTCTTCTTTCAGGAATTGGTTCCTCAGTCATACCATCTACCTCATCTTCAACTTCAGATATTTCCGGTTCAGTTGGGCGAACCATAAAGGTCTGAGGTAGTGTATTTTCACTGTTTTCTGGTGAATCATTAGGAGAAATGGAGAGTTGAGAAAATTGGGTTGATTCTTCCGAGACTACAGAGAAAGAGTCTGTGTCTTCTACTGATTCCTCAGTACTGATGTATGATTGGGAGGATGTATCTTCCGAAGGAACTGAAGGTTCATTCAGCGCGTAAACTTTTGGTAAAGTTGGATCAGAAATCATGAACTGATCCCCAAGGTGACTGCTAGACTGGGGATCTGGCCTTTTTGATTCTGGAGGTAAAGAAGTTTTTTGCTTTACCTCATCTTTTTGTAGCTTCTTCTTGGCCCTTTTTTCTGCAGCAATTGCATCTTTTTTCTCCCAGACTAGTTTGGCTAAGTCAAAGGTATTTGGGGATTTTGGCTGTATTGGATATTGAGAAAAAAGAGAAGGTTGTGGTTGTGGAGTATTTGCAAAAGTTGTGAACGGTGAGTTAGGCGGATTTGAGGGCATATATGGGGAAGAGAAACTGTGAAAAGGCTGATATGAGGACCTTATTATTAAGGGAGATAAAGGATGTTCAGGCTATTGTAATCCTTCAAGAAGAAGGAAATACAAACGCTTCAAACTTCCTAGCTTCAAGGAACGAGATGCCAGGCAATACAGGAAAAGAAGGAGGTTTTTCAGAAGAAGCAAAACAAGCAAGGCAATGAGGCAAAAGCCTAGATCTTGTTTTACATGTGGGAAAATTGGTCACTTCTCCAGAAACTGCCCCCAAAACAAGAAGTCAATAAAATTGATTTCTGAAATCCAAAAGTATACTGGAATTGATATTGAAGATGACCTGGAGTCCGTTTTCTCAATTGAGGATGAACCCAGTGAGGATACATTATTCTCGCTAGAGTTTTATGAAGAATATGCAGGAGAGCAATACCAGATCACTTCTTATGAAGCTCCAAAAACAGAAAACCCCCCATTGCCTAAAATCCACACCATTGTTGAAATACCACAAACAGAGGTCAAGATCTACACCTCTAAATGGGATAAGCCTATCTCAGTCATTGCTTTTTATGATACAGGAGCGGCCTATTCAATTATGGATCCAGCAATTCTTCCATCTGAATATTGGATTCCGCATTTCAGGCACTTTGGAACGGCTGATGATGGTATTTTGACAACCACAGTCAAAACCAAGCATCCCATTACAATTGAATTCTTCCCAGGCTTCAAGTACACTACAAAATTGTTGGGATCAGATATTCCTGGAAAAGATCTGCTCATTGGATTTGATATCTACAGACAGCTTAAT
Source organism: Petunia x hybrida (assembly GCA_037355625.1). Classification (NCBI taxonomy): domain Eukaryota; kingdom Viridiplantae; phylum Streptophyta; class Magnoliopsida; order Solanales; family Solanaceae; genus Petunia; species Petunia x hybrida. The sequence goes on from JBBBVM010000609.1 coordinate 5,772,424, forward strand.
AATAAGCTTCGCATTGGAGCAGATGGAATCAGATGGAAAAACCAGTTCAAAAGGTATACTGAGATACCACGACTTTTCCAGTTAACAACAAGCAACGAGCTTCAACAGCTTGAGGATGTTATCAAAAATCAACTCTGTGCAGAATCTCATGTTGATTTCCTCAGCAAATGTTCTCATCCATTATGGCTTAATCAGGATTTCTTCATCCAGCTCCCCTTTAAAAAGAATGAAAACATCAATCCCACAAAGGCAAGCCATTCTGGAATGAATCCAGAACATCTCCAGTTAGCAATAAAGGAATGTGATGAGCTTCAACAATTTGATCTAATCGAACCCTCTGATTCACAATGGGCATGTGAAGCTTTTTATGTCAACAAGAGGTCAGAGCAAGTGAGAGGAAAATTAAGGTTAGTCATAAATTATCAACCATTAAACCATTTCCTCCAAGATGACAAGTTTCCCATTCCAAATAAGCTCACACTCTTCTCTCACTTATCCAAAGCAAAGCTCTTTTCAAAGTTTGATCTTAAGTCAGGATTTTGGCAATTAGGAATCCATCCTAATGAGAGACCAAAAACAGGGTTTTGCATTCCTGATAGACATTTTCAATGGAAGGTCATGCCATTCGGTCTTAAAACAGCCCCTTCTTTGTTCCAAAAAGCCATGATCAAAATCTTCCAGCCCATCCTTTTTTCAGCTTTGGTCTACATTGATGATATCCTTCTTTTTTCTGAAACACTGGAAGATCACATAAAATTGCTTAACCAGTTCATAAGTTTGGTTAAAAAATTTGGAGTCATGTTATCGGCAAAAAAGATGATCCTTGCTCAAAATAAAATTCAATTCTTAGGAATGGATTTTGCTGATGGAACTTTTTCACCTGCTGGTCACATCTCTTTGGAACTCCAAAAGTTTCCTGATACAAATCTCTCGGTAAAGCAGATACAACAATTTCTTGGGATTGTTAATTATATCAGAGATTTTATTCCAGAGGTTACTGAGCATATTTCCCCTCTTAGTGATATGCTAAAGAAGAAACCACCGGCATGGGGAAAATGTCAAGACAATGCAGTCAAGCAATTGAAGCAACTGGCTCAACAAGTCAAATCATTACACATCCCTTCTGAAGGAAAGAAAATACTTCAAACTGATGCCAGTGATCAGTATTGGAGCGCTGTACTATTGGAAGAACATAATGGCAAAAGGAAAATCTGTGGATTTGCAAGTGGAAAATTTAAGGTCTCTGAACAACATTATCACTCCACATTCAAAGAGATCCTTGCTGTTAAGAATGGAATTAAAAAGTTTAATTTCTTCTTGATCCATACCAACTTTTTGGTCGAAATGGACATGAGAGCATTTCCAAAGATGATCAGGTTAAATCCTAAGATTGTTCCTAATTCTCAGTTGCTACGGTGGGCACAATGGTTTTCTCCCTACCAATTTGAGGTAAAACATTTAAAGGGAAAGGACAATATCCTTGCTGATTTCCTATCAAGGCCACATGAATTTTCACAAAGGCTTAAGAATTCACCCAAGGTTCTTATGTTTCAAAGGAGGACAAGATCAAGCTCAACAAAAAGCAAGGCTGACTCAAGCCAAAGTACAGGATCAAGTTATAAATTATCTCATAATCTTCCTGAAAACCCTCCGGAAGCTTTTAATCTAGATTATCCATGGGATACGTCTGTTTTTCTAGAAAGAAGAACATTCTATGAACTACAAGTTTTCAAGAAATATGGAGGATCTATTTTAAGGCCTTTTGGAGTTGATCCAGAGTATCCATTTGCTCACATCTTTATACCTAATCCTACAGATTTCTCTGAAGATTTATTATGGATGTTTTGGTATCTGCTCAATCATTTCCACATCCTCATGGAATTCAGGTGTAGTAAATTCAGCAAGATTGATCAAGTTAATCCATGGATGATGAAGTTCTTATTATGGTTCAATAATCATAATTATTGGGCTTCATTATTCAAGTGCATGAAGGGAATAAAGAAATATGTAGTAATTTGGTTTTACAGACCAGTAAATTACTACCAAGGCAAGCTTTGTGCTTTACCCCATTCAAGTATTGTGAAGTGGAATCATGTCTCCGTTTTAAATGATGAAGATGAATACTCTGAGCTACAAAGATTCATTTTTCAAGAGAACAAGTGTATTCCGAAAGAAATATGGCCAGGATCCTCAGGCAGTTGGAATTATGGAAATTCAGATCATCCTCATGGCCAATGGATTAGAGATGCACTTAGGGAATATCGAGAAATGAACGATTACTTTCAAGATGCACAAGATCCATATCCTGCTTATTCTAAAGTTGATCTCACTCAAGAAGAACTAAACACCTTACGTATCACGCGATCGTATGGTAGTAGTTCTGAAGATGCAGATATGGTGAAAAGAAGTATTTACACAGTCCAATCCAATATAGTCAAGGATTCTCCAAGAAAAAGAAAAGGGAAAGCAAAATCAAGATCATCCACCAGAAGCGAAAAAAGAAGAGCTAAAAACAAATGCAAATATCGGAGTCTTCATGGAGAAGATTGGTGGATTGAATTGGGATATTCTACAAAGCCATCAACCCCCTCATGGACACAGGACAGCTCATCAGAACCATGTGTCTAAAGCATGCGTGAAGAAGATAAGAGGGAATCCACTTTTCAGTAGTGGTCCTATGTGTCTAAAGCATGCGTGAAGAAGATAAGAGGGAATCCACTTTTCAGTAGTGGCTTATTACTTTAAATAAAGTTTGTCTAGTCTACTTCTGTCTTTATTAAAAGTAAGGAATCTCTTGCTTTTTCTATTATGGCATTTTGTAATAATGCTCTGTCCACTATCGAGTCTGTATTATTAAGTGTGATAAGTGTGCTGTCATGATGTAAGTGCTTACGTCTTGAGTCATAGAGATTGCCTATATAAGGTAACCTCATTAGTTGTTTCGATCAGAACCAACTTTCCTTTGTAAAATATTATCATCAATAAAATGTTTGTGTGAATAACTCTCTCTTGTTTCCAAACTCTCAAAATGGTAGTTCGATCCTAATATTAAATTGAAGGTGATTACTCTATAAGAGTGATTACTGAAGATAGTAGGTCAGATTAAGGTTATTGACTTGGTATTATGGCTGTATGGTGCCGTGTTAAAGCCCAGTAGTCTAACAAAACATCTGATCTAGTTATCCTCAGTTTAATCAGAATTCTCTTATAGGTTCAATCTTATAATTCCTCCATATCTCGTATTGGTATCAGAGCCATCCATTTTGTTGAGGGAGGAAACATTTCTCACCATAATGACTTCTCCTTCTGATTATCAATCCAATTCCTCTCTGGCTACCACTTATTCTAATGCACCTAAACTCTCTAAAGCTTTGTCTAATAAATATGACTACCTTTATGAAGTAGATATCCTTAAAGAAAACCAAAAAATATCAGATACCTATCTTCCTTTGTTAAATCCTTACTCTGCTTTTGCAAAGAGATCCGTTACCCCTTGGTCTCAGATCCGTTCATTAGTCCAGTCTAAGCCTCGCCATGTGAAAGAATATGTTGCTGCTTCCAAATTAGATCAGCATCCTGTCTTTGCTACAGGAGAAGAACAGTTTGTTACTCTACATATTCCAGAAGAATTTGCTTCTCACTGGAAATCCCACCAATTCACTCATATCCACTTTGGTGCTGTTAAAATTGCCCTTACCTACCATGGAAGAAAGGGTCAACCTGTTGTTGCCAGATTAGCACTCTTAGATACTAGATATCTTGAATACCAACATGCTAATCTTGGAACTGCTGAAATCACTCTCAATGCAGGCACAGTCTTCATTACTCTCTTCCCTAACTTTACCATGTCTTTATCAGACGCCAATCTGTCCACAGCCTTAAAAATCCAAGTCCAAATCCAAGGAGCTCCCCTTACAAAAGACTCCATCCAGGCAACTTTACATTACCAAATTGCTTGGCGTGTCCAAAATCATGCTATGGATTTGACTCTCCCTGGAGGTGAGGAAGCCTTGTTCCTCAAAATTGATGCCGGAAGTGGAGCCACCCAATGTACCCAAGTCCCTAGACAGTTGTCAAAAGAAGATCTAATCAAAATATTGCCTGATTCTTGGGTAACAAATTATGAAAAGTTAAGGGAACCAGAAGAACCTCTCCGTTCCACTGAAGTCTCAATGTCAAAGAGACATGATAAATCAGTAGCTATCAGTTTTGATCATTCCCATTATAAAAAACTCAGAAATACCCATCACTTCATGGGTATGATTTCAGATGATGTCATTGTCTTGAATGATCCTGAAACTTTTTCCAAAACTCTTCCATCTCTCATGCAAACTCATGATTGGATCCATCATTTCCAACTTAATGGACGTGCTGTATCATGGTACAAAGACCCTTTTGATGGTCATTGTCCATGGGATATTGATTGCCAATGTTATTCTTGTTTATACAGTGAAGATGAAGAGGATTTTGAAGAAGGATTTCCTACAAAATACAAAGGGATTCCCAGACCAGGAAGTATTGCTGAAAGAAAGATGCAAGAAGAAGCTAATCTCAAGAAACTTTATGAGGAGAAGGATCCTTTTGTGGGATCATTGAGCAGGCCAGGCAAATATGAGTATCTCGTTAGATACGATGCCCCATCTTGGGCCAAAGATCCTCATCTGACAGTGGAGCCAACAGGTTGGGATAGTGATGAACCAATTCCACCTAAGCAACCATTCACAACCAGAAATACCTTGCCAAAAATTTACATGTTCAACCCACTCAATTATGAAAACAACTTTCCACCTTTGTCATCATTTTCTAAAGATGGTGCAGATCATACTCCAAAAATTCCAAAGAGAAATGTTGTTTTACCATCTGGTACAAAAGACCCAACTGGTGATCTTGAGGCAACTGTAAATTGGCAAACAGAAAATGCTTTGGCTCAGAATAGAATGTTAACGACCATTGATAGGACCCTCAAGGAGACTGTAACCAAGGTTGATAGAGTCTCAGATCAGTCCTCAAAAAATCAAGGTCTTATCAAAGTTCTCGAACAACAGCTCCAAGACCTTAACAAGAGGATATGTCCCCCAGGAACATCCTTATTTCACTTCTTTGATCAACAAAAGAGTGAAATGGCATCCCTTAAAGAACAAATCAGACTTCTCAAAGAACAACCACAGAAAAATGAAACTGATACCCCATCTTACCAGTCCTCATATCAGCCTTTTCACAGTTTCTCTTCCCCATATATGCCCTCAAATCCGCCTAACTCACCGTTCACAACTTTTGCAAATACTCCACAACCACAACCTTCTCTTTTTTCTCAATATCCAATACAGCCAAAATCCCCAAATACCTTTGACTTAGCCAAACTAGTCTGGGAGAAAAAAGATGCAATTGCTGCAGAAAAAAGGGCCAAGAAGAAGCTACAAAAAGATGAGGTAAAGCAAAAAACTTCTTTACCTCCAGAATCAAAAAGGCCAGATCCCCAGTCTAGCAGTCACCTTGGGGATCAGTTCATGATTTCTGATCCAACTTTACCAAAAGTTTACGCGCTGAATGAACCTTCAGTTCCTTCGGAAGATACATCCTCCCAATCATACATCAGTACTGAGGAATCAGTAGAAGACACAGACTCTTTCTCTGTAGTCTCGGAAGAATCAACCCAATTTTCTCAACTCTCCATTTCTCCTAATGATTCACCAGAAAACAGTGAAAATACACTACCTCAGACCTTTATGGTTCGCCCAACTGAACCGGAAATATCTGAAGTTGAAGATGAGGTAGATGGTATGACTGAGGAACCAATTCCTGAAAGAAGACCGGAAATCACTCCACCTAAGATGGTTGGCACAGGCTTTCACACTTTCAGCCTAGATGACATTTCCATTACCAAATGGCCTGAAAGAATTCAGGATTTCCACACATGGATGCTCACTAAACAACTGGTGGAAAGAGAACCATTCTTAATCCTGTCAGAATTCACAGCAAGATTGTCAGGAACACTTCGAGAATGGTGGAATTCTGTAGGACCAGATGACAAAAACAGGTTCTTGACTTCTCAAGACTTCACATGGAATATTAGAATACTTTATTCTTATTTCTGTGGAGATCAAAGTCAAAACAAGGAAGAACTCAGGAGACAAATCTTCGAGATGAAGTGTTTGTCTTATGACAGGAAGAAAATAGATCGTCATTTCCAAAGAATGATCAAGCTCTTTTATCACATTGGAGGAGATACTTCTTTAAAGCAAGCCTTCATATCTTCCCTTCCACCCATTTTATCAGAAAGGATCTCTGCCTTGATAAAAGAAAGGGGTACCTCAGTTACACAGATGCATGTTGGAGATATTAGGCAAACGGCCTTTTACGTCCTTGATGATCTCTGTAGCAAAAGAAAATTCTTCAACCAAATGAAGAAGATGTCAAGAGATCTGGAAAAAGCATGCAACAAATCTGACCTTATTATTAAGGGAGATAAAGGATGTTCAGGCTCGTATTGGTATCAGAGCCATCCATTTTGTTGAGGGAGGAAACATTTCTCACCATAATGACTTCTCCTTCTGATTATCAATCCAATTCCTCTCTGGCTACCACTTATTCTAATGCACCTAAACTCTCTAAAGCTTTGTCTAATAAATATGACTACCTTTATGAAGTAGATATCCTTAAAGAAAACCAAAAAATATCAGATACCTATCTTCCTTTGTTAAATCCTTACTCTGCTTTTGCAAAGAGATCCGTTACCCCTTGGTCTCAGATCCGTTCATTAGTCCAGTCTAAGCCTCGCCATGTGAAAGAATATGTTGCTGCTTCCAAATTAGATCAGCATCCTGTCTTTGCTACAGGAGAAGAACAGTTTGTTACTCTACATATTCCAGAAGAATTTGCTTCTCACTGGAAATCCCACCAATTCACTCATATCCACTTTGGTGCTGTTAAAATTGCCCTTACCTACCATGGAAGAAAGGGTCAACCTGTTGTTGCCAGATTAGCACTCTTAGATACTAGATATCTTGAATACCAACATGCTAATCTTGGAACTGCTGAAATCACTCTCAATGCAGGCACAGTCTTCATTACTCTCTTCCCTAACTTTACCATGTCTTTATCAGACGCCAATCTGTCCACAGCCTTAAAAATCCAAGTCCAAATCCAAGGAGCTCCCCTTACAAAAGACTCCATCCAGGCAACTTTACATTACCAAATTGCTTGGCGTGTCCAAAATCATGCTATGGATTTGACTCTCCCTGGAGGTGAGGAAGCCTTGTTCCTCAAAATTGATGCCGGAAGTGGAGCCACCCAATGTACCCAAGTCCCTAGACAGTTGTCAAAAGAAGATCTAATCAAAATATTGCCTGATTCTTGGGTAACAAATTATGAAAAGTTAAGGGAACCAGAAGAACCTCTCCGTTCCACTGAAGTCTCAATGTCAAAGAGACATGATAAATCAGTAGCTATCAGTTTTGATCATTCCCATTATAAGAAACTCAGAAATACCCATCACTTCATGGGTATGATTTCAGATGATGTCATTGTCTTGAATGATCCTGAAACTTTTTCCAAAACTCTTCCATCTCTCATGCAAACTCATGATTGGATCCATCATTTCCAACTTAATGGACGTGCTGTATCATGGTACAAAGACCCTTTTGATGGTCATTGTCCATGGGATATTGATTGCCAATGTTATTCTTGTTTATACAGTGAAGATGAAGAGGATTTTGAAGAAGGATTTCCTACAAAATACAAAGGGATTCCCAGACCAGGAAGTATTGCTGAAAGAAAGATGCAAGAAGAAGCTAATCTCAAGAAACTTTATGAGGAGAAGGATCCTTTTGTGGGATCATTGAGCAGGCCAGGCAAATATGAGTATCTCGTTAGATACGATGCCCCATCTTGGGCCAAAGATCCTCATCTGACAGTGGAGCCAACAGGTTGGGATAGTGATGAACCAATTCCACCTAAGCAACCATTCACAACCAGAAATACCTTGCCAAAAATTTACATGTTCAACCCACTCAATTATGAAAACAACTTTCCACCTTTGTCATCATTTTCTAAAGATGGTGCAGATCATACTCCAAAAATTCCAAAGAGAAATGTTGTTTTACCATCTGGTACAAAAGACCCAACTGGTGATCTTGAGGCAACTGTAAATTGGCAAACAGAAAATGCTTTGGCTCAGAATAGAATGTTAACGACCATTGATAGGACCCTCAAGGAGACTGTAACCAAGGTTGATAGAGTCTCAGATCAGTCCTCAAAAAATCAAGGTCTTATCAAAGTTCTCGAACAACAGCTCCAAGACCTTAACAAGAGGATATGTCCCCCAGGAACATCCTTATTTCACTTCTTTGATCAACAAAAGAGTGAAATGGCATCCCTTAAAGAACAAATCAGACTTCTCAAAGAACAACCACAGAAAAATGAAACTGATACCCCATCTTACCAGTCCTCATATCAGCCTTTTCACAGTTTCTCTTCCCCATATATGCCCTCAAATCCGCCTAACTCACCGTTCACAACTTTTGCAAATACTCCACAACCACAACCTTCTCTTTTTTCTCAATATCCAATACAGCCAAAATCCCCAAATACCTTTGACTTAGCCAAACTAGTCTGGGAGAAAAAAGATGCAATTGCTGCAGAAAAAAGGGCCAAGAAGAAGCTACAAAAAGATGAGGTAAAGCAAAAAACTTCTTTACCTCCAGAATCAAAAAGGCCAGATCCCCAGTCTAGCAGTCACCTTGGGGATCAGTTCATGATTTCTGATCCAACTTTACCAAAAGTTTACGCGCTGAATGAACCTTCAGTTCCTTCGGAAGATACATCCTCCCAATCATACATCAGTACTGAGGAATCAGTAGAAGACACAGACTCTTTCTCTGTAGTCTCGGAAGAATCAACCCAATTTTCTCAACTCTCCATTTCTCCTAATGATTCACCAGAAAACAGTGAAAATACACTACCTCAGACCTTTATGGTTCGCCCAACTGAACCGGAAATATCTGAAGTTGAAGATGAGGTAGATGGTATGACTGAGGAACCAATTCCTGAAAGAAGACCGGAAATCACTCCACCTAAGATGGTTGGCACAGGCTTTCACACTTTCAGCCTAGATGACATTTCCATTACCAAATGGCCTGAAAGAATTCAGGATTTCCACACATGGATGCTCACTAAACAACTGGTGGAAAGAGAACCATTCTTAATCCTGTCAGAATTCACAGCAAGATTGTCAGGAACACTTCGAGAATGGTGGAATTCTGTAGGATCAGATGACAAAAACAGGTTCTTGACTTCTCAAGACTTCACATGGAATATTAGAATACTTTATTCTTATTTCTGTGGAGATCAAAGTCAAAACAAGGAAGAACTCAGGAGACAAATCTTCGAGATGAAGTGTTTGTCTTATGACAGGAAGAAAATAGATCGTCATTTCCAAAGAATGATCAAGCTCTTTTATCACATTGGAGGAGATACTTCTTTAAAGCAAGCCTTCATATCTTCCCTTCCACCCATTTTATCAGAAAGGATCTCTGCCTTGATAAAAGAAAGGGGTACCTCAGTTACACAGATGCATGTTGGAGATATTAGGCAAACGGCCTTTTACGTCCTTGATGATCTCTGTAGCAAAAGAAAATTCTTCAACCAAATGAAGAAGATGTCAAGAGATCTGGAAAAAGCATGCAACAAATCTGACCTTATTATTAAGGGAGATAAAGGATGTTCAGGCTATTGTAATCCTTCAAGAAGAAGGAAATACAAACGCTTCAAACTTCCTAGCTTCAAGGAACGAGATGCCAGGCAATACAGGAAAAGAAGGAGGTTTTTCAGAAGAAGCAAAACAAGCAAGGCAATGAGGCAAAAGCCTAGATCTTGTTTTACATGTGGGAAAATTGGTCACTTCTCCAGAAACTGCCCCCAAAACAAGAAGTCAATAAAATTGATTTCTGAAATCCAAAAGTATACTGGAATTGATATTGAAGATGACCTGGAGTCCGTTTTCTCAATTGAGGATGAACCCAGTGAGGATACATTATTCTCGCTAGAGTTTTATGAAGAATATGCAGGAGAGCAATACCAGATCACTTCTTATGAAGCTCCAAAAACAGAAAACCCCCCATTGCCTAAAATCCACACCATTGTTGAAATACCACAAACAGAGGTCAAGATCTACACCTCTAAATGGGATAAGCCTATCTCAGTCATTGCTTTTTATGATACAGGAGCGGCCTATTCAATTATGGATCCAGCAATTCTTCCATCTGAATATTGGATTCCGCATTTCAGGCACTTTGGAACGGCTGATGATGGTATTTTGACAACCACAGTCAAAACCAAGCATCCCATTACAATTGAATTCTTCCCAGGCTTCAAGTACACTACAAAATTGTTGGGATCAGATATTCCTGGAAAAGATCTGCTCATTGGATTTGATATCTACAGACAGCTTAATAATAAGCTTCGCATTGGAGCAGATGGAATCAGATGGAAAAACCAGTTCAAAAGGTATACTGAGATACCACGACTTTTCCAGTTAACAACAAGCAACGAGCTTCAACAGCTTGAGGATGTTATCAAAAATCAACTCTGTGCAGAATCTCATGTTGATTTCCTCAGCAAATGTTCTCATCCATTATGGCTTAATCAGGATTTCTTCATCCAGCTCCCCTTTAAAAAGAATGAAAACATCAATCCCACAAAGGCAAGCCATTCTGGAATGAATCCAGAACATCTCCAGTTAGCAATAAAGGAATGTGATGAGCTTCAACAATTTGATCTAATCGAACCCTCTGATTCACAATGGGCATGTGAAGCTTTTTATGTCAACAAGAGGTCAGAGCAAGTGAGAGGAAAATTAAGGTTAGTCATAAATTATCAACCATTAAACCATTTCCTCCAAGATGACAAGTTTCCCATTCCAAATAAGCTCACACTCTTCTCTCACTTATCCAAAGCAAAGCTCTTTTCAAAGTTTGATCTTAAGTCAGGATTTTGGCAATTAGGAATCCATCCTAATGAGAGACCAAAAACAGGGTTTTGCATTCCTGATAGACATTTTCAATGGAAGGTCATGCCATTCGGTCTTAAAACAGCCCCTTCTTTGTTCCAAAAAGCCATGATCAAAATCTTCCAGCCCATCCTTTTTTCAGCTTTGGTCTACATTGATGATATCCTTCTTTTTTCTGAAACACTGGAAGATCACATAAAATTGCTTAACCAGTTCATAAGTTTGGTTAAAAAATTTGGAGTCATGTTATCGGCAAAAAAGATGATCCTTGCTCAAAATAAAATTCAATTCTTAGGAATGGATTTTGCTGATGGAACTTTTTCACCTGCTGGTCACATCTCTTTGGAACTCCAAAAGTTTCCTGATACAAATCTCTCGGTAAAGCAGATACAACAATTTCTTGGGATTGTTAATTATATCAGAGATTTTATTCCAGAGGTTACTGAGCATATTTCCCCTCTTAGTGATATGCTAAAGAAGAAACCACCGGCATGGGGAAAATGTCAAGACAATGCAGTCAAGCAATTGAAGCAACTGGCTCAACAAGTCAAATCATTACACATCCCTTCTGAAGGAAAGAAAATACTTCAAACTGATGCCAGTGATCAGTATTGGAGCGCTGTACTATTGGAAGAACATAATGGCAAAAGGAAAATCTGTGGATTTGCAAGTGGAAAATTTAAGGTCTCTGAACAACATTATCACTCCACATTCAAAGAGATCCTTGCTGTTAAGAATGGAATTAAAAAGTTTAATTTCTTCTTGATCCATACCAACTTTTTGGTCGAAATGGACATGAGAGCATTTCCAAAGATGATCAGGTTAAATCCTAAGATTGTTCCTAATTCTCAGTTGCTACGGTGGGCACAATGGTTTTCTCCCTACCAATTTGAGGTAAAACATTTAAAGGGAAAGGACAATATCCTTGCTGATTTCCTATCAAGGCCACATGAATTTTCACAAAGGCTTAAGAATTCACCCAAGGTTCTTATGTTTCAAAGGAGGACAAGATCAAGCTCAACAAAAAGCAAGGCTGACTCAAGCCAAAGTACAGGATCAAGTTATAAATTATCTCATAATCTTCCTGAAAACCCTCCGGAAGCTTTTAATCTAGATTATCCATGGGATACGTCTGTTTTTCTAGAAAGAAGAACATTCTATGAACTACAAGTTTTCAAGAAATATGGAGGATCTATTTTAAGGCCTTTTGGAGTTGATCCAGAGTATCCATTTGCTCACATCTTTATACCTAATCCTACAGATTTCTCTGAAGATTTATTATGGATGTTTTGGTATCTGCTCAATCATTTCCACATCCTCATGGAATTCAGGTGTAGTAAATTCAGCAAGATTGATCAAGTTAATCCATGGATGATGAAGTTCTTATTATGGTTCAATAATCATAATTATTGGGCTTCATTATTCAAGTGCATGAAGGGAATAAAGAAATATGTAGTAATTTGGTTTTACAGACCAGTAAATTACTACCAAGGCAAGCTTTGTGCTTTACCCCATTCAAGTATTGTGAAGTGGAATCATGTCTCCGTTTTAAATGATGAAGATGAATACTCTGAGCTACAAAGATTCATTTTTCAAGAGAACAAGTGTATTCCGAAAGAAATATGGCCAGGATCCTCAGGCAGTTGGAATTATGGAAATTCAGATCATCCTCATGGCCAATGGATTAGAGATGCACTTAGGGAATATCGAGAAATGAACGATTACTTTCAAGATGCACAAGATCCATATCCTGCTTATTCTAAAGTTGATCTCACTCAAGAAGAACTAAACACCTTACGTATCACGCGATCGTATGGTAGTAGTTCTGAAGATGCAGATATGGTGAAAAGAAGTATTTACACAGTCCAATCCAATATAGTCAAGGATTCTCCAAGAAAAAGAAAAGGGAAAGCAAAATCAAGATCATCCACCAGAAGCGAAAAAAGAAGAGCTAAAAACAAATGCAAATATCGGAGTCTTCATGGAGAAGATTGGTGGATTGAATTGGGATATTCTACAAAGCCATCAACCCCCTCATGGACACAGGACAGCTCATCAGAACCATGTGTCTAAAGCATGCGTGAAGAAGATAAGAGGGAATCCACTTTTCAGTAGTGGTCCTATGTGTCTAAAGCATGCGTGAAGAAGATAAGAGGGAATCCACTTTTCAGTAGTGGCTTATTACTTTAAATAAAGTTTGTCTAGTCTACTTCTGTCTTTATTAAAAGTAAGGAATCTCTTGCTTTTTCTATTATGGCATTTTGTAATAATGCTCTGTCCACTATCGAGTCTGTATTATTAAGTGTGATAAGTGTGCTGTCATGATGTAAGTGCTTACGTCTTGAGTCATAGAGATTGCCTATATAAGGTAACCTCATTAGTTGTTTCGATCAGAACCAACTTTCCTTTGTAAAATATTATCATCAATAAAATATTTGTGTGAATAACTCTCTCTTGTTTCCAAACTCTCAAAATGGTAGTTCGATCCTAATATTAAATTGAAGGTGATTACTCTATAAGAGTGATTACTGAAGATAGTAGGTCAGATTAAGGTTATTGACTTGGTATTATGGCTGTATGGTGCCGTGTTAAAGCCCAGTAGTCTAACAAAACAAAAATTTACATGTTCAACCCACTCAATTATGAAAACAACTTTCCACCTTTGTCATCATTTTCTAAAGATGGTGCAGATCATACTCCAAAAATTCCAAAGAGAAATGTTGTTTTACCATCTGGTACAAAAGACCCAACTGGTGATCTTGAGGCAACTGTAAATTGGCAAACAGAAAATGCTTTGGCTCAGAATAGAATGTTAACGACCATTGATAGGACCCTCAAGGAGACTGTAACCAAGGTTGATAGAGTCTCAGATCAGTCCTCAAAAAATCAAGGTCTTATCAAAGTTCTCGAACAACAGCTCCAAGACCTTAACAAGAGGATATGTCCCCCAGGAACATCCTTATTTCACTTCTTTGATCAACAAAAGAGTGAAATGGCATCCCTTAAAGAACAAATCAGACTTCTCAAAGAACAACCACAGAAAAATGAAACTGATACCCCATCTTACCAGTCCTCATATCAGCCTTTTCACAGTTTCTCTTCCCCATATATGCCCTCAAATCCGCCTAACTCACCGTTCACAACTTTTGCAAATACTCCACAACCACAACCTTCTCTTTTTTCTCAATATCCAATACAGCCAAAATCCCCAAATACCTTTGACTTAGCCAAACTAGTCTGGGAGAAAAAAGATGCAATTGCTGCAGAAAAAAGGGCCAAGAAGAAGCTACAAAAAGATGAGGTAAAGCAAAAAACTTCTTTACCTCCAGAATCAAAAAGGCCAGATCCCCAGTCTAGCAGTCACCTTGGGGATCAGTTCATGATTTCTGATCCAACTTTACCAAAAGTTTACGCGCTGAATGAACCTTCAGTTCCTTCGGAAGATACATCCTCCCAATCATACATCAGTACTGAGGAATCAGTAGAAGACACAGACTCTTTCTCTGTAGTCTCGGAAGAATCAACCCAATTTTCTCAACTCTCCATTTCTCCTAATGATTCACCAGAAAACAGTGAAAATACACTACCTCAGACCTTTATGGTTCGCCCAACTGAACCGGAAATATCTGAAGTTGAAGATGAGGTAGATGGTATGACTGAGGAACCAATTCCTGAAAGAAGACCGGAAATCACTCCACCTAAGATGGTTGGCACAGGCTTTCACACTTTCAGCCTAGATGACATTTCCATTACCAAATGGCCTGAAAGAATTCAGGATTTCCACACATGGATGCTCACTAAACAACTGGTGGAAAGAGAACCATTCTTAATCCTGTCAGAATTCACAGCAAGATTGTCAGGAACACTTCGAGAATGGTGGAATTCTGTAGGACCAGATGACAAAAACAGGTTCTTGACTTCTCAAGACTTCACATGGAATATTAGAATACTTTATTCTTATTTCTGTGGAGATCAAAGTCAAAACAAGGAAGAACTCAGGAGACAAATCTTCGAGATGAAGTGTTTGTCTTATGACAGGAAGAAAATAGATCGTCATTTCCAAAGAATGATCAAGCTCTTTTATCACATTGGAGGAGATACTTCTTTAAAGCAAGCCTTCATATCTTCCCTTCCACCCATTTTATCAGAAAGGATCTCTGCCTTGATAAAAGAAAGGGGTACCTCAGTTACACAGATGCATGTTGGAGATATTAGGCAAACGGCCTTTTACGTCCTTGATGATCTCTGTAGCAAAAGAAAATTCTTCAACCAAATGAAGAAGATGTCAAGAGATCTGGAAAAAGCATGCAACAAATCTGACCTTATTATTAAGGGAGATAAAGGATGTTCAGGCTATTGTAATCCTTCAAGAAGAAGGAAATACAAACGCTTCAAACTTCCTAGCTTCAAGGAACGAGATGCCAGGCAATACAGGAAAAGAAGGAGGTTTTTCAGAAGAAGCAAAACAAGCAAGGCAATGAGGCAAAAGCCTAGATCTTGTTTTACATGTGGGAAAATTGGTCACTTCTCCAGAAACTGCCCCCAAAACAAGAAGTCAATAAAATTGATTTCTGAAATCCAAAAGTATACTGGAATTGATATTGAAGATGACCTGGAGTCCGTTTTCTCAATTGAGGATGAACCCAGTGAGGATACATTATTCTCGCTAGAGTTTTATGAAGAATATGCAGGAGAGCAATACCAGATCACTTCTTATGAAGCTCCAAAAACAGAAAACCCCCCATTGCCTAAAATCCACACCATTGTTGAAATACCACAAACAGAGGTCAAGATCTACACCTCTAAATGGGATAAGCCTATCTCAGTCATTGCTTTTTATGATACAGGAGCGGCCTATTCAATTATGGATCCAGCAATTCTTCCATCTGAATATTGGATTCCGCATTTCAGGCACTTTGGAACGGCTGATGATGGTATTTTGACAACCACAGTCAAAACCAAGCATCCCATTACAATTGAATTCTTCCCAGGCTTCAAGTACACTACAAAATTGTTGGGATCAGATATTCCTGGAAAAGATCTGCTCATTGGATTTGATATCTACAGACAGCTTAATAATAAGCTTCGCATTGGAGCAGATGGAATCAGATGGAAAAACCAGTTCAAAAGGTATACTGAGATACCACGACTTTTCCAGTTAACAACAAGCAACGAGCTTCAACAGCTTGAGGATGTTATCAAAAATCAACTCTGTGCAGAATCTCATGTTGATTTCCTCAGCAAATGTTCTCATCCATTATGGCTTAATCAGGATTTCTTCATCCAGCTCCCCTTTAAAAAGAATGAAAACATCAATCCCACAAAGGCAAGCCATTCTGGAATGAATCCAGAACATCTCCAGTTAGCAATAAAGGAATGTGATGAGCTTCAACAATTTGATCTAATCGAACCCTCTGATTCACAATGGGCATGTGAAGCTTTTTATGTCAACAAGAGGTCAGAGCAAGTGAGAGGAAAATTAAGGTTAGTCATAAATTATCAACCATTAAACCATTTCCTCCAAGATGACAAGTTTCCCATTCCAAATAAGCTCACACTCTTCTCTCACTTATCCAAAGCAAAGCTCTTTTCAAAGTTTGATCTTAAGTCAGGATTTTGGCAATTAGGAATCCATCCTAATGAGAGACCAAAAACAGGGTTTTGCATTCCTGATAGACATTTTCAATGGAAGGTCATGCCATTCGGTCTTAAAACAGCCCCTTCTTTGTTCCAAAAAGCCATGATCAAAATCTTCCAGCCCATCCTTTTTTCAGCTTTGGTCTACATTGATGATATCCTTCTTTTTTCTGAAACACTGGAAGATCACATAAAATTGCTTAACCAGTTCATAAGTTTGGTTAAAAAATTTGGAGTCATGTTATCGGCAAAAAAGATGATCCTTGCTCAAAATAAAATTCAATTCTTAGGAATGGATTTTGCTGATGGAACTTTTTCACCTGCTGGTCACATCTCTTTGGAACTCCAAAAGTTTCCTGATACAAATCTCTCGGTAAAGCAGATACAACAATTTCTTGGGATTGTTAATTATATCAGAGATTTTATTCCAGAGGTTACTGAGCATATTTCCCCTCTTAGTGATATGCTAAAGAAGAAACCACCGGCATGGGGAAAATGTCAAGACAATGCAGTCAAGCAATTGAAGCAACTGGCTCAACAAGTCAAATCATTACACATCCCTTCTGAAGGAAAGAAAATACTTCAAACTGATGCCAGTGACCAGTATTGGAGCGCTGTACTATTGGAAGAACATAATGGCAAAAGGAAAATCTGTGGATTTGCAAGTGGAAAATTTAAGGTCTCTGAACAACATTATCACTCCACATTCAAAGAGATCCTTGCTGTTAAGAATGGAATTAAAAAGTTTAATTTCTTCTTGATCCATACCAACTTTTTGGTCGAAATGGACATGAGAGCATTTCCAAAGATGATCAGGTTAAATCCTAAGATTGTTCCTAATTCTCAGTTGCTACGGTGGGCACAATGGTTTTCTCCCTACCAATTTGAGGTAAAACATTTAAAGGGAAAGGACAATATCCTTGCTGATTTCCTATCAAGGCCACATGAATTTTCACAAAGGCTTAAGAATTCACCCAAGGTTCTTATGTTTCAAAGGAGGACAAGATCAAGCTCAACAAAAAGCAAGGCTGACTCAAGCCAAAGTACAGGATCAAGTTATAAATTATCTCATAATCTTCCTGAAAACCCTCCGGAAGCTTTTAATCTAGATTATCCATGGGATACGTCTGTTTTTCTAGAAAGAAGAACATTCTATGAACTACAAGTTTTCAAGAAATATGGAGGATCTATTTTAAGGCCTTTTGGAGTTGATCCAGAGTATCCATTTGCTCACATCTTTATACCTAATCCTACAGATTTCTCTGAAGATTTATTATGGATGTTTTGGTATCTGCTCAATCATTTCCACATCCTCATGGAATTCAGGTGTAGTAAATTCAGCAAGATTGATCAAGTTAATCCATGGATGATGAAGTTCTTATTATGGTTCAATAATCATAATTATTGGGCTTCATTATTCAAGTGCATGAAGGGAATAAAGAAATATGTAGTAATTTGGTTTTACAGACCAGTAAATTACTACCAAGGCAAGCTTTGTGCTTTACCCCATTCAAGTATTGTGAAGTGGAATCATGTCTCCGTTTTAAATGATGAAGATGAATACTCTGAGCTACAAAGATTCATTTTTCAAGAGAACAAGTGTATTCCGAAAGAAATATGGCCAGGATCCTCAGGCAGTTGGAATTATGGAAATTCAGATCATCCTCATGGCCAATGGATTAGAGATGCACTTAGGGAATATCGAGAAATGAACGATTACTTTCAAGATGCACAAGATCCATATCCTGCTTATTCTAAAGTTGATCTCACTCAAGAAGAACTAAACACCTTACGTATCACGCGATCGTATGGTAGTAGTTCTGAAGATGCAGATATGGTGAAAAGAAGTATTTACACAGTCCAATCCAATATAGTCAAGGATTCTCCAAGAAAAAGAAAAGGGAAAGCAAAATCAAGATCATCCACCAGAAGCGAAAAAAGAAGAGCTAAAAACAAATGCAAATATCGGAGTCTTCATGGAGAAGATTGGTGGATTGAATTGGGATATTCTACAAAGCCATCAACCCCCTCATGGACACAGGACAGCTCATCAGAACCATGTGTCTAAAGCATGCGTGAAGAAGATAAGAGGGAATCCACTTTTCAGTAGTGGTCCTATGTGTCTAAAGCATGCGTGAAGAAGATAAGAGGGAATCCACTTTTCAGTAGTGGCTTATTACTTTAAATAAAGTTTGTCTAGTCTACTTCTGTCTTTATTAAAAGTAAGGAATCTCTTGCTTTTTCTATTATGGCATTTTGTAATAATGCTCTGTCCACTATCGAGTCTGTATTATTAAGTGTGATAAGTGTGCTGTCATGATGTAAGTGCTTACGTCTTGAGTCATAGAGATTGCCTATATAAGGTAACCTCATTAGTTGTTTCGATCAGAACCAACTTTCCTTTGTAAAATATTATCATCAATAAAATGTTTGTGTGAATAACTCTCTCTTGTTTCCAAACTCTCAAAATGGTAGTTCGATCCTAATATTAAATTGAAGGTGATTACTCTATAAGAGTGATTACTGAAGATAGTAGGTCAGATTAAGGTTATTGACTTGGTATTATGGCTGTATGGTGCCGTGTTAAAGCCCAGTAGTCTAACAAAACATCTGATCTAGTTATCCTCAGTTTAATCAGAATTCTCTTATAGGTTCAATCTTATAATTCCTCCATATCTCGTATTGGTATCAGAAGGTAATTGGCCTACTTGAAAGACACTAATCCTTTAGCGTATAGGGTATTCGTGCGTAGAGGAGATTAGAATTCAAAGAAGAGTCGTAGAACTCCTTTTGGCCTCAAGTGCGCACTTTAAATAGCCGTCCGTCCATCGAGTCTCATTAATTCCATTCCGAACTTTAACTTGGACATGCTAGTTGTGATTACCTTGGTTCCCAAGTTGATAAGGCCTCGCTCTTGAGTGTACAAATATTGAGTGATACACGTGAGGGAGTGACTTTTGGGAGGTTTTGTTCTTTGGTGATTGCAACAATGTCGGACAATGATGATGGAGTAGATTGTGGCTCATGTGGCGATGATGCGAGTTGTTATGACTCGTATGGTGATGATGGAGACTATGGCTCCTATGAGGGTGATGATGGCCATTACTATGATGATGGAAGCCATGGCTCCTATGATGATGAAGCGGTTCACTACGATGATCGTGAGAGTGGTGATGATGAGGGGCAAACCACCACCACAAAGGCCTTTACGAGAAGCCAAGCCAAAGCACTTCATGATGCTCACTTACACTTGATCCGGAAGGGCATGGACGATATGAGCTCGAGAGAAGACTTGAAGACAATGCATTGGAGCTCAATCCATGTGGAAACAGGGCAGGAAACAGTGCAAGAAGCAGGGGACCAAAACAGGGCCAAAACAGGGGA
This sequence comes from Petunia x hybrida, assembly GCA_037355625.1. NCBI lineage: Eukaryota > Viridiplantae > Streptophyta > Magnoliopsida > Solanales > Solanaceae > Petunia > Petunia x hybrida. The sequence goes on from JBBBVM010000609.1 coordinate 5,792,450, forward strand.
ATTCTGCTGAGCTTACTGCCTAAGAACGGAAACTTGTTCTTCGCGATCGCGTCATCAACCTTCGCGATCGCGTAGAGTATTTATTTTGCCTGCGCGACCGCGACAAGACTCGCGCGATAGCGAGCTTCAGCTTTAGTGTTCCACGCGATCGCATATATCACTGCGCGATCGCGAAGAACACTTTGACAGGCGCGGACCAGAATCTAGGAAAACCTTGTAAAGGGGTGTATTTATAACACCCCTCTTTCATTTATTGTTGGGACTTCACTTTTGAACAAAGAACATTAATGAGCATTGCTCTTAACACTTGTAACCCATTTTGGCTTGAAATCAATTGGATGAATCCAAGTTGCTCTTCAATCCATTCTTCGATCATTCTATTTGCTCGAGCCTCGTGTCTCTTGAGGATAGTTGCATAGTGTTAGGTGATTCTTTCCAATCGTTTGGGGTGTAACGGAACAAGTTCTTCGTTGCTACTCGAACTTTAGTGTAAGTCTCGTCTCGCTTTTATCTCTTATCGCTTTCGAGGGTTTGCCCCTTATCAGTTGGTATCAGAGCAAGGCTAGGGTTGCGTTCTTACGAACCCTCGTCCTACTCTTCGTGCTTGTCATCTTTGTTCCGCATTTATTGTCTTGTTCTTGTTGTTGTTTTATTGAAAAAGAAGAAAAAAATTCAAAAATTTGAAAACCCAAAAATTTGAAGGAAAATCGCTTGTTGTGACGATTTTGTTGGTGTTGATTATCGGGGATTGTTTGTATCCGTACTCTCGACAATTAGGAACCAACAAAAAACGTTTTGGAGTTGAAAATCAAGGTTTGGAAAATTTGAACCCTAGGTTGAAGAAATTGCAAAATTTGCCAAGACTTGTTTGATGTTATGATATTGTGGATGTTCGGTATCGGGGATTGTTCACTATAGTTTTCCCGTTGTTTTGATACCAACATAACATCATTTGGAGTGTTGTAGTGAAAATCGAAATTTTGGTTCTTGAAGGTCTTGAAAACTTTTGAAGAACTTGTCAAAATTCATTGAAACAAGTTGTTTGATGGTTGTTTTTGTGTATGAACCATTGGGGAATGTTTATTCCAGCTGAAAACACCTTTTGGGAAGCTTGAAAACTGAAATAGGTTGAATTGGGTTTGTTGTGTGTGCCAAACTGCAGTTTTCTGTCGACTTTCTGGTTCAGCTGAACAGACCTGCGCGATCGCGCAAGGTCTCGCGCTATCGCGCCAAATCTGAATTTTGTTCATCGCGGTCGCTCTCCTATTCACGCGATCGCGAAGGGTGCTTGATTCCAGAAAAATCCTGAAGTTGGACAGAATGTTCGCAAAGCTATCGTAACAGTTTCCAACCACCAAAACTCCCATAGTATCATCAAATATGGTGAGTTTCTAGATCACAATCCAAATTTCATCCAATTCCGAATCCGTTTAGTGACGATTCGATCTTTGAACATTTGATCGCGTCACTTCCGGTTAGCACTTTGAGGGTAACACTTCTACCCAATTAGTGCTAATCCCTCGTTCGAATAGGATACTCGTGCCTAGGAGGAGAGTAGAATTCGAAGAAGATTCGTAGTTAATTGTTTGGTTCAAGTGCTCACCAAATAGCTTAACGTTGATCGAGTCCCATTGAATCCACTCTTCCCGAAGAGCATTGGGTTCTTGTATTTTGGATTGGTCTTTGAGGAGGTTGCGCAACTACGAGGAGGCCATTGATTTCGAGCTTGTATGAACCTAACCCCAACTTGAGTTAACCCGAGCGACAAACAAAAGTGAGGGAGTGAGTGAGGACTTTTACTCTAATCTCTTTACTTGTTTTTGGTTGTTGTAGGTACAATGGCGGACGAGAAGGCCAAAAATACCATTGAGGTTCCCGTTGACATTTTTGCTAGTCTATTGGCCGAGGTGAAAACCTTGAACCTTAGAATGGAAACCTTTGAAAAGGAAAGGACCCCGAGTGTCCAAAAGGATGCCAATGAAGGCACGAGTGATGACTCCATCATGAAACCGGACCAATATGCGGAGTTAGTTCGTCGACAACGGTTGAGGGATGAGACTCTTGCTAGAGAAAGGTCGTTGGGCACTCCCCAACCCTTGGGCAATCCCCAAGGAGATGTCCCACTCTTAAGGCCCCGAAGAAATGTGGTTCCTCTTGAGCAAGTTGATGAAGCTCAAGAAGGGGAGGGTCTCGGGCTAGATGATGATTTTGTTGCTCACTATCCGAATAGGAGGGCGATGCACGGAGGCCGAGGAATGGATGGAGGTCGAGGGCGGGGTCGAGGACCTCCAAGGGCTTTTATGGGAAGGGACTTGAGACGGGAGTATGATGAGGTTGAAGATTACTACGGGGGTCAACCGGGACCACATCGTGGGGGTCGTGACACTAACCTCAATAGTGTGAAGATCACTATCCCACCTTTCAAAGGGACTAGTGATCCGGAAGCTTTCTTAGAGTGGAAGGTTCAATTGGAGCGGGTCTTTGACACGAATGACATGTCCGAGGAGAAGAAGGCTACATATGCCATTGCTTCCTTTGAATCTTATGCCTCTACATGGTGGGAATCCATGAAGCGATCAAGGAGACGACTTGGGTTGCGGATGAACATCACTTGGGAAGAGTTGAAAGAAGTAATGAACAACAAATATGTGACTCCCAAGTACCGGCAAGAGCAACTCAAACGGCTCTATGAATTGAAACAAGGCTATAAGTCCGTTGATGAATATTTCAACGACTTTGAGAAAAACCGGATGGCTCTTGATATGGAAACGGAGGATGAGGAACAAGCCATCATCCGTTTCAAAAGTGGCTTGAGTAGGGAGATTGCCTCCCAATTGAGACTTCACATCTTCCACTCCTTGCAAGATGTTTGTGATGCCGCGGTTGAAGCCGAGAAATGGCTCAAGGAAGAAAAGGCTCCTCGCTTTAGGGGTACTACCACTACCACTCCTTCAACTCGTGCCAAAGAATGGAAGAGCCCATATGCTAGTGGAGCAAGTGGGAGTCGAGATGCAAAGAAGCCTTTTGAGAAGGCCGCCCCGAAGAACGACCACAAAGAAGTTGGAGGTATTTCTAAAACTACCTTAAATACTCCTTCTTCTTCTTCTTTCCAATGCCATAAATGCAAGGGTTACGGCCACTTTGCTAAAGAGTGTCCTACCCGGAAAACGATGATTGTGATGGAGGATGGGTTGGTCTACGAGGGGGAAAGTGAGCCCGAGGGAGATGATGAGGAGGAAAGTGAGGAAGTTGAGGATGAGGGAGAAGAGAGAGCGACGGAGGGGGATGATCCTAATATGTTCCTCGTGGTCCGTCGAATTTTGGGAACCATGGTGGGTGAGGAGAGGGAAGATGAGCAAAGGGAAAATTTGTTCCATGCTCGGTGTAGGGTGAAGGGGCAAGTGTGTTCCATGATCATTGATTCGGGTAGTTGTGCGAATGTGGTGAGCCAAACGTTGGTCTCACAATTGAAATTGACTACCCGAAAGCACCCTAGTCCCTACCGTTTGCAATGGTTGAGCGAGTGTGGGGAGTTGAGGGTAGTGAAGCAAGTCTTGATTAGGTTCAAGATTGGGAACTACCAAGATGAGCACATGTTTGACGTGGTGCCAATGCAAGCTTGCCACCTTCTCTTTGGTAGGCCTTGGCAATACGACAAACAAGTGATTCATGATGGCCGGGCCAACACTTACACGGTTCGACATGAGGGGAAGAAATTTGTGCTTACACCCTTGTCCCCAAAGCAAGTAAGTGAGGACTATCGGCGGATGAAAGAATTGAGGGAAGCGGCTAAGGCCAAGTCCCCGGTAGTGGCCAAGCCCTTGGCCGAGACCCCACCATCAACCACCGGTCGCATATGTGCCATGATGCAACCGGGTGAAATCTTGAAAGGTAATGATGGCACCAAGATGATCATATGCCTAGTGCACAAAGGTATGGTTTTAAATTCCGAAAGTGATTATTTATCTAACCCTAACCCTTTGCCTAGTGCTATTGACAATGTTTTGAAGGCTTATGAGGACATGTTCCCGGAGGAGATGCCGGATGGATTACCTCCCTTGAGGGGTATTGAGCATCAAATTGACTTTGTCCCGGGATCTCAAATCCCCAACAAGCCGGCATATAGAAGTAATCCCGAGGACACAAGGGAGTTACAAAAGCAAATTGATGAGTTGCTAACCAAAGGCTTGGTGAGGGAGAGCTTGAGTCCTTGTGCCGTGCCCGTGATCCTTGTTCCAAAGAAGGATGGCACTTGGAGGATGTGTGTGGATTGTCGAGCGGTCAACAAGATCACGGTAAAGTATCGACATCCCATACCTCGTTTGGATGATATGTTGGATGAGCTTAGTGGTTCTAGTGTCTTTTCAAAGATAGACCTTAGGTCCGGCTACCACCAAATCCGGATGAAACCGGGTGATGAGTGGAAGACCGCATTCAAGACCAAATTTGGTCTTTATGAATGGTTGGTGATGCCTTTCGGCCTCTCCAACGAACCTAGCACCTTCATGAGACTAATGAACCACGTGCTAAAGCCATTCATCAACAAATTCGTGGTTGTCTACTTTGACGACATATTGATTTATAGCAAGTCAATAGATGACCACGTTGGCCACTTGAGTCAAGTGCTTGAAGTGCTACGAGCCGAAAAGCTCTATGCCAACTTTAAGAAGTGTGCCTTTTGTGTTGAAAAGGTTGTCTTTTTGGGCTTTGTTGTTAGTGCCAATGGTGTGGAAGTAGATGAGTCCAAAGTTGAAGCCATTAGGGATTGGCCTACTCCTACCACCGTTTCTCATGTAAGGAGTTTCCATGGCCTAGCTAGTTTCTATAGGCGCTTTGTTAGAGACTTTAGCACCATTGCCGCACCACTCACCGAGTTGGTGAAAAAGGACAAGCCCTTTGTTTGGGGAGAGCCGCAAGAAAAGGCTTTCCAAGCATTGAAAAGTAGGTTAAGTACCGCCCCCTTGTTACAATTGCCCGACTTCGGGAAGGCTTTTGAGGTAGAATGTGATGCCTCGGGGGTGGGTATTGGGGGTGTTCTCATGCAAGAAGGGAAACCCGTTGCCTACTTTAGCGAGAAGTTGAAGGGCGCAACCTTGAATTACTCCACGTATGACAAGGAGTTGTATGCCCTCGTGAGAGCTCTAGCCCATTGGCAACACTATCTATGGCCTCGGGAATTTGTGATCAAGAGTGACCACGAGTCACTCAAGCATCTACGAGGTCAAGAAAAGTTGAACAAGAGACATGCCAAGTGGGTGGAGTTTATTGAATCCTTCCCTTATGTAATTCATTACAAGAAGGGTAAGGACAATGTTGTAGCCGATGCGCTTTCTAGGAAGTTCGCCCTTGCTACCACTCTTGCCTCTAAACTTATGGGTTTTGAGAGTATAAAATCTTTGTATGAACATGACCCAAAGTTCAAGAGCATTCATGACGCTCTAGCGAGTGGGAAGCGAGTGGAGAAATACCAATGGGTTGATGGCTACATTTTTAAAAATGGAAGAGTTTGTGTACCCGAGTCCTCATGGAGGGAGTTGCTTGTTCGTGAAGTACATTGTGGGGGCTTGATGGGTCACTTTGGGAGGAACAAAACCTTGGCCATTCTCATGGAGCAATTCCATTGGCCAAAGATGGGTGCGCAAGTTGAGAGACTTTGCAATACTTGCTTGGATTGCAAGTATGCTAAGTCCAAATCTAATTCCCATGGTTTGTATACTCCCCTCCCGATTCCTACTAGCCCGTGGGTGGACATCTCGATGGATTTTGTTATGGGTTTGCCACGGTCTAAGGGGGGGCACGATAGCATTTATGTTGTCGTGGATAGGTTCTCCAAAATGGCTCACTTCATCCCTTGTAAAAAGAGTCATGATGCACAACATGTAGCTACTTTGTTCATTGATAATGTGTTAAAGTTGCATGGTGTGCCTCAAACAATTGTGAGTGATAGGGACTCTAAGTTCCTTAGTCATTTTTGGAGGTGTCTTTGGGGTGCTCTTGGCACCAAGTTGTTGTTTTCTACGTCCCACCACCCACAAACGGATGGACAAACCGAAGTGGTGAACCGAACTTTGGGTGCTCTTCTTAGAGCCATGACCCGAGGTAAGGCCGGGACGTGGATTGATAAATTGCCTCTTATGGAGTTTGCTTATAATCGCACCTTGCATAGCATGATTGGTTTGACTCCGTTTGAGTGCGTCTATGGTTTTAATCCTTTGATTCCACTTGATCTAACCCCTTTGCCCAAGGAAATGGTTGTTAATTTTGAAGGTAAAAACCGAGCTAGGGCCATGCTTGAAATCCATGCCAATGCGCGGAAGCGATTGGAGGAAGCCTATGACAAGGTTGCCCTCAAGAAGAACAAGGGGAGAAAGAAGTTGGAACTCAAGAAAGGAGATTGGGTGTGGGTGCACTTCCGCAAAGAGAGGTTTCCAAACCTTAGAAAAGGGAAGTTGGCACCCCGAGGGGATGGACCCTTTCAAGTGCTCTCCAAGATCAACAACAACGCATATGTGATCGATTTACCCGGTGAGTACAATGTATCAAACACTTTTAATGTTAGTGACTTGGCTCCTCTTGATGTAGGTCATGATACCGTAGAAGATGATGCCGTGGAGGTGGATACTTCAATTTTGAGGACGAAATCTTCTCAAGAAGGGGAGAATGATGAGGGGCAAACCACCACCACAAGGGCCTTTACGAGAAGCCAAGCCAAAGCACTTCATGATGCTCACTTACACTTGATCCGGAAGGGCATGGACGATATGAGCTCGAGAGAAGACTTGAAGACAATGCATTGGAGCTCAATCCATGTGGAAACAGGGCAGGAAACAGTGCAAGAAGCAGGGGACCAAAACAGGGCCAAAACAGGGGAATTCTGCTGAGCTTACTGCCTAAGAACGGAAACTTGTTCTTCGCGATCGCGTCATCAACCTTCGCGATCGCGTAGAGTATTTATTTTGCCTGCGCGACCGCGACAAGACTCGCGCGATAGCGAGCTTCAGCTTTAGTGTTCCACGCGATCGCATATATCACTGCGCGATCGCGAAGAACACTTTGACAGGCGCGGACCAGAATCTAGGAAAACCTTGTAAAGGGGTGTATTTATAACACCCCTCTTTCATTTATTGTTGGGACTTCACTTTTGAACAAAGAACATTAATGAGCATTGCTCTTAACACTTGTAACCCATTTTGGCTTGAAATCAATTGGATGAATCCAAGTTGCTCTTCAATCCATTCTTCAATCATTCTATTTGCTCGAGCCTCGTGTCTCTTGAGGATAGTTGCATAGTGTTAGGTGATTCTTTCCAATCGTTTGGGGTGTAACGGAACAAGTTCTTCGTTGCTACTCGAACTTTAGTGTAAGTCTCGTCTCGCTTTTATCTCTTATCGCTTTCGAGGGTTTGCCCCTTATCAGGTGAAGACTATGAAGCTTGTGACGAAGAATGTGAAGATACTTATGCTTCTAGTCAAGAACCCGAGGATAGTGACGCTTCAAGGTACATTGATCCTACTTACTCTTCTTGTGAAGAATTTGATATTGATGATAGTGACATAGGTAGAGCTGATGATGATGTTGAACATTTGGGTTATTCTTATGCATCTTCTCTTAGTGTTGCTAACGGTGTACAAGGGAGTAGTAGAGGACCTTCCATTAGTATGGGAGGTGGAGGTGGTTGTTCCGTGGGAAAGAAGAAGCTTGCATCTTCTAGGTACGCTAAGCGGCCTAATGCTTCTAATTCCCATGTGGAGGTTGGTTTGAGAGATGGTGTTGCTTTTGCTACAAAGGGGTTGTATGCCGTGAGGGGCGTGGATGGTTGTAGTAGGAGTAGTACTATGGGCTGTGGAACCAAGGCGAGAGGCACTTATGGGTTCCCTAGCAAGGCTCCTTCCTCGACTTCCAACAACACTTCTAATGTTGGAAGAGTGACGGGAAGTGGAGGTTGTTCTAGTGGTGTTGCCACTAGTGGAGGGATCAGGAAGACCCAAGTTGTTGGTGTTGACACTTGTGGGCGTCCAAATTCTCATTTGGGTGCCAATGTGCAAGACTTGGGTAGATGTAGGTTCGTTGTTGAGGTAGATGGTATTGGAGGATACTTGCTCAAGATTGGTGGTACCGATGCCAATTGTATTAGCACCTCTTTGGTTGATAGGCTTAGGATACCATGCCATAAGCTAGAGCATCCTTATGAGTATGATGGAGTGTGGGTTTCTAAGGAGGCTCGGTTACTCATATCTCATAGGAACTATAAATGCTATGTGTGGTGTGATGTGTATCCCATGCGTCATATTGATGTGTGGATAGGTGACCGGTGGTTGAAGGGGAAGAGGGTGCAATATAGCGTGGTGAAGGGTGCATATCTTGTGGGCGTGGGGCAAAGAGTCTATGACTTTATGCCTTACCGGGCAAAGAGCCGAGTGCCTACTAGTGCATCTTCTTTGGCAACGCAAAGGAGCAAGGAGCGAGAACTTCATTCCATGGGCAACAATGTGCAAACAAGAAGTCCTACAAACACAAGCAATGGTGGGACTAGTTCTAGAAAAGAGTTGGCAAATGTCAACAAGGTGAGCCCGAAGCCACTTCCAAGGCCGAGTGGTTCACCAACAAAGAAAAAGGAGACATCGAGTGATGAGTCTCCTAGTCCTAGATTCCGGGTCGATGTAAAAGGTCCACCTACTCCGGCTATGGGCATTCTCGGGCCTCGTCCCAATTCGCCCGAATTTGAGAGACAAAAGATAGAGAGGAGTGAGGGAGTGACCGGTGACATTCCTCGAGTGGAAAAAGGAGAGGATGTGTTGAGTGAAGTGAGCGGGATGTCACCACCCGAATCTACACCTAGCCTTGAAAGAAAAATGAGGGAAAAGAAAGAGGGAAAAAAGAGTGAGGACACCCCTTATTCTAACCTTAACCCTTTTGCCTTTTCTTCTACTTGTTTGAGTACTTGTGTAGGTATTCTTGGAGGCAAACAGACGGAGCCTCAACCGTGTTCCAAGATGGAAAGACAAGGTGAAGGAGAAGCCCAATGTGAGCTACGAGGTGAAGGAACTACCCATGATGCTTCAAGTATATTGAGTGAGCCCGAGTGCGACTCAAAGGTATGTGATAGTTCTTCTTCCCTTAAGCATGAAACTTCCTTGTCTTGTGATCTTGTTTGTAACAACTCTATGCTAGTTGATGATTTGCATGAGTATAATGTGTTTGCAACTAGTGTAGAGCCTTCGGGTCAACTTGTGTGTGAAATTGAACCACTAGTTGAGAGGGTTGAAAAGCCACATCATGATGTGAGCTCGGTTTCTATTGAACCTCATTTTAGTGAAAATGTTGAAGTTGACCTTGTATCACCTTGTTATGACACCCCACCTATATTTGATAAAGGAGAAGATGAATTGCATGATAATCTTGTTCTTCCCTTTGATTGCTTAATTGATAGTGGTGGTCTCTTGTGTCGTAGTGAGGGTGGATTTGACCTTGAGGAGTCTCTTGAGTGTGAGATGGATCGATTTATTTTCGATGACTCCTTGAGTGAAAGTGAAGAACCTAGTCTTGATTCTATGCTCCTATGTAGCCATGAATTTGAGGTGCATGCCTTTACATTTCTATTGTTTGAAGGCAATCTCATTTGTGGTGGTGAATTGTATCGGACTAGGGTCGGTAGTAGAGTCGAACCTCCATGGTTTGTCAAGTTAGGCTCTATGGATGATCCAACGTTTGGAACTCCAAGTGAGGAGAGTAGTCTTGGTATTGGTCGTGATGACCTACCTTCTAGTAGTCCTAGCCTTCGTTGTGTGGACTATAATGATGAGGGACCTATTTTGGAGACCTTCCTTTGGAGCTTGTCCAATAAGGAGGATTGTCTTGGGAATGATTTGGGAGGTGAGGAGGTACCTCTCGGTGTGTGTAAGAACGCTCTTAAGAAGGGGAGTGGAGTAGTCGATGTTAGTTGTGAGTTGAACTACTTTACTTACTCCATCCCATATGTTGAGCACACCTTGAGTGTTGGACATGCCGAAGCCAATGTGTCGCATTATGATAAAATTGATTTGAAGGCTTGGTGTGTTGATGGTAAGCTTAGGGGTCATAGGACATTTAATTGCTACATGTTGCATGACTTTGATCTCTTTGCTTGTTTTGAGAATGAGTGCTTGTTCTTGTCGAGCCAAGACTTTGTTGTCTCTTTGGGGGACATAAGCTTTTTCATAGGAATTGATGCTTGGCTCTATTACAAGAGTGTGTTTTCCACACCACTTGCACTTATTCTTGCTAAGCTAACCTACTTGCGAAGTAGGAAATTTTGGTTGTGCTTTGTTTTGATTGTAGGTTTTGATGGTTCGATTTCGAGGACGAAATCCTTTCAAGAAGGGGAGGATGATGCAGCCCAAAATGGCCTAAACGACAACCATCAAAAGCCAAGCTCGAGAGCACAACGGATACGAGTCAAGGCCTCCAGAAACAACTTGAAGATCATGCATTGGAGCGCCAACGGATGGAGGAAACAGGGCAGGAAACTGGGCAAAACAAAACAGGGCAAAACAGGGCAGCACACTGGGAGCTTACTGCCTGACGGAGGATGTTTGTTCTTCGCGATCGCGACACACTCTGCGCGATCGCGATGAAGCTTCCCTTGTTCTGCGCGAACGCGCCATGCTTAGCGCGATGCCGATGCCGAAGAAGCCAGTGACCTGCGCGATCGCGAGCTTCCTCACGCGATCGCGATGATGTAGAAGATGGTCTGCGCGATCGCGAGCCTTCCTGGCGCGATCGCGATGAGGAGAACCTGAACAGCGAACCAGAATCAGCTTCAGGGTCATTTTGGTCCAAAACTCAATGTAAATGTATATATAGCATATTAGCTCTTCATTTTCACTAGTTAGCCAATATTGAAGAGAGAATCTTGTGAGAGAACATTGAAGAGGCCGAGCCCTTCTTGTTTGATAAGAATCAAATACGAAACGCGGAAATAAAGATAAAAGATAGGAGAGCGAGACACAACTCGAACTCCCTTCGAAGTAACCACGGGGAACTTGTCCCGAGATACCCTCGAATCGGCGTCAAGAAGGACCTACACTATGCAACGACCCTCGAGACAACACCGGACTCGCAAGTCGAATGGTCGGGTTAGCGGTTCAAGACTCAACTAGGTTCCACTAGTGAATTCAAGCAACCAAGAGACAAAGGTTTCTTCCAAAGAGTTCAACTCTATTTTCATTCATCAATAATCAAAGTAAGGTAAGGTTTGAAAGAGGCTAAGTGAAGTATTTATAGGCTTCACTTAGGACTAATAAAAGGTCTAAAATACCCCCAAAGTGGGCTTAAACAAATAAAGGCCGCGCAGGGCTATAATAGGAAAGTCAAACAAAAGTCTTAAAAATCCCGCATGTGGGTAACAGGGGGAGGCGGTCCGCCCTGGGTGGGGAGGCGGCCGCCCAGTGACTTTCAGCTCTCTGGATCTGCAATTGAGGCGCCCGCCTCTTGGCCTGAGGCGCTCCGCCTCCTGACTTCCAAGCCTCTGGATTTTGGGAGGCGCCCCGCCTCAGCTGGGAGGCGCTCCGCCTCTTTCTGGAGCTACTTGGGGTGTCTCATTTTGTGTCTCTTGAGCCTCTCCAAGTGTCCCCGAGGGTCCTCCATCCATGGCACACCAAAGCATGGTCTTCAAGTTGCTCTTGGGTCCTTCTTCTATGCTCTTCCATGTCAAGTGAAGATGAGTATCTTGGATTAACTTGGCTTGACTCCGAGTGAAAGGTCTTGAGGCCGTTTGGGGCTTATCATCCTCCCCTTCTTGAGAGGATTTCGTCCTCGAAATTGAAGCATCATTCACGACCTCTTCATCATCATTCACGACCTCTTCATTACCTACATTCAAAGGAACCAAGTCACTAACATTGAAAGTATTAGAAACTTGATACTCACTTGGCAAGTCGACCACATAGGCATTGTTGTTTATCTTCGAGAGCACTTGGAATGGTCCATCTCCCCGGGGTGCCAACTTCCCTTTCCTAAGGTTTGGAAACCTCTCTTTCCGGAAGTGCACCCACACATAGTCACCCTTCTTGAGTTCCACCTTCTTGCGTCCTTTGTTCTTCTTGGAGGCAACCTTAGCATAAGATTCCTCCAAGTTCTTCTTTGCCTTGGCATGTAGCTCCATCAAAGCCTTAGCTCGAGCTTTCCCTTCAAAATTAACAACCATTTCCCTTGGCAAAGGGGTTAGATCAAGGGGAATCAAGGGGTTAAAACCATAAACACATTCAAAAGGAGTCATGCCAATCGCGCTATGCAATGTGCGATTGTAGGCAAACTCCATCATAGGCAATCTATCAATCCACGTCCCGGCCTTACCTCGGGTCATGGCCCTTAGAAGAGCACCCAAGGTCCGGTTTACCACTTCGGTTTGACCATCGGTTTGTGGGTGGTGGGACGTGGAAAACAAGAGCTTGGTGCCTAAAGCACCCCATAAACTTCGCCAAAAATGGCTTAGGAACTTAGTGTCCCTATCACTCACTATCGTTTGAGGCACACCATGTAGCTTCAAGACATTTTCAACAAACAAGGAAGCTACATGTTGGGCGTCATCGCATTTCTTGCACGGAATGAAATGAGCCATCTTTGAGAACCTATCTACGACAACAAAGATGCTATCGTGGCCCCCCTAGTCCTTGGTAATCCCATGACAAAATCCATTGATATATCCAACCAAGGACTAGTAGGTACGGGGAGTGGGGTGTATAACCCATGAGGGTGGGATCTAGATTTGGCACGCTTGCACTCAAGGCAATTAGTGCAAAACTTCTCCACATGCACCCTCATCTTCGGCCAATAGAATTGTTCTTGAAGAACGGCCAAAGTCTTTCTTGCCCCAAAATGACCCATGAGTCCTCCACAATGTGCCTCTTGCACAAGCAATTCCCTCCATGAGGACTCGGGTATGCACACTCTCCCATGCTTAAAGATGAATCCATTAGACCATTGGTATTTTTCAACTCTCTCCCCTTTCTCTAGAGCATCATAGACACTCTTTAGCCTTGGATCATGAGCATACATCAATTTGATACTCTCGAATCCCATGAGCTTAGAGGTGAGAGTGGTGGCTAATGCGAACTTTCTAGAAAGCGCATCCGCCACAACATTGTCCTTCCCTTTCTTGTATTGGATCACATAGGGAAAGGACTCAATAAATTCAACCCACTTGGCATGCCGCTTATTGAGCTTCTCTTGGCCTCTCAAATGCTTGAGTGACTCATGGTCACTCTTGATTACAAACTCACGAGGCCAAAGATAATGTTGCCAATGGGCAAGGGCTCTCACAAGGGCATACAACTCCTTGTCATATGTAGAATAATTCAAGGAGGCCCCTTTCAACTTTTCACTAAAGTAGGCGATGGGTTTGCTATCTTGCATTAATACACCACCAATTCCCACCCCCGAGGCATCACATTCAACCTCAAACGCCTTCCCGAAGTCGGGCAATTGCAATAGGGGGGCGGTACTTAACCTACCTTTCAACTCTTGGAAAGCCTTCTCTTGAGGCTCTCCCCAAACAAATGGTTGATCCTTCTTTACCAATTCGGTGAGTGGGGCGGCAATGGAGCTAAAATCTTTCACAAAGCGTCTATAAAAACTAGCAAGACCATGAAAGCTCCTCACTTGAGTCACGGTAGTAGGGGTAGGCCAATCACGTATGGCCTCTACCTTAGACTCATCCACCTCCACTCCTTGGGCACTCACAACAAACCCAAGAAAGACAACCTTTTCCACACCAAAGGCACACTTTTTGAAGTTAGCATAGAGCTTTTCGGCTCTCAAGGCTTCAAGCACTTGCCTAAGGTGGTCAACATGTTCATCAATTGTCCTACTATAGATCAAGATATCATCAAAATACACAACGACAAACTTGTTGATAAAAGACTTCAACACATGATTCATGAGTCGCATGAAGGTGCTAGGTGCGTTGGATAGCCCGAAGGGCATAACCAACCATTCATAGAGACCGAATTTGGTCTTGAATGCGGTTTTCCATTCATCCCCGGGTTTCATCCGGATTTGATGGTAGCCGGACCTAAGGTCGATTTTGGAAAAGACACACGACCCACTCAATTCATCCAACATATCATCAAGCCGTGGAATAGGGTGACGATACTTGATCGTTATCTTATTCACGGCTCGGCAATCCACGCACATTCTCCAAGTGCCGTCTTTCTTTGGGACAAGAATGACCGGTACGGCACAAGGACTCAAACTTTCCCTCACCAAGCCTTTTGAAAGCAAGTCATCAACTTGTTTTTGCAACTCCCTCGTATCCTCGGGATTGCTTCTATAAGCCGGCTTGTTCGGGATTTGAGAGCCCGGAATAAAATCAATTTGATGTTCAATACCCCTCAAGGGAGGTAAGCCATCGGGCATCTCATCCGGGAACATGTCCCTATAGTTCTCCAAAACATTTTGCAAAACACTAGGCAAAGGACTAGAAGAAACATCATAATTAGAGTTAAGGATCATACCTTTGTGCACTAGGCATAGGAGAAACTTGTTGCCATCATTACCTCTTAGGAGCTCGCCCGGTTGCATCATGGCACATATGCCACCGGTGGATGAAGTAGGTGGGATTGCCACCATGTTTTTGGACAAAGGACTAGTCTCAATGATTGACTTAGCCTTTGCCGCCTCCCTCAACTCCTTCATTCGGTTGTAGTCATCACTCACTTGTTTAGGAGTTAGGGGTTTCAACACAAACTTCCTTCCCTCATGTTGGAGCGTGTAAGTGTTAACACGTCCATTGTGAACCACTTGTCGGTCAAATTGCCAAGGCCTTCCAAAGAGAAGGTGGCAAGCTTGCATGGGCACAACGTCGAACAAGTGTTCATCAACATAACTCCCCATTTTGAACTTGATCATTGCTTGCTTTACTACCTTAAGCTCCCCACATTCACTAAGCCATTGTAACCGGTAGGGCTTGGGATGCTTCATGGTAGGCAACTTCAATTGGGTTATGAGAGATTGACTCACCACATTAGTACAACTCCCGGAGTCAATGATCATAGAACACACAACTCCCTTAACACGACACCTAGCATGGAAGAGGTTTTCCCTTTGCAAGGTCTCACCATCCTCCGCAATCATAGCTCCTAGACTTCTCCTCACTACCAAGAAAGTATGAGGTTCCTCATCCTCCACCGTGTCATCTTCACCATCCTCCTCTACTCCCTCATCTCCCTCTACTCCCTCATCTTCCTCCGGCTCACTCTCTTGCTCATATGCATTATCACCCACAACAACCATGTTTCTTTTCGTAGGACACTCCTTACCAAAGTGTCCATACCCCTTGCATTTGTGGCATTGAATGGAAGAGGAAGTAGGAGCATTCAATTGGGTTTTAGAGTTACCTCCCACATTGGGTGTGAACTTCTCAAATGGCTTCTTCACATCCTTGGTTGCATTGGCACCACTCGTTCCACTTGCACTCGGGAACCTTGCATTTGTGGTAGGAGGCTTCCAACCCTTTGTATTGCTTGTTGGAGTAGTAGTGCTACCCTTGTAGCGAAAGGACTTCTCCTCTTTGAGCCATTTCTCGGCTTCAACCGCATCATCACATAGCTTGCAGAGATCATCATATCGGTGGAACTTCAATTGTGAAGCTATGTCTCGGTTTAAGCCCCCTTTGGAACGGATTATGGCCATCTCATGATCTTCATCATCAAGGTCAAGGTTCATTCGGACTTGCTCAAATTCATTGAAGTATTCCCCAACCGAATTGGAACCTTGTTTCAACTCATAGAGACGCTTTTGTTGCTCAACCCGGTATTGGCTAGTCAAATACTTCTCATCCATCACCCGGATCAACTCTTCCCAAGTAAGATTAATAGCCATCCCCGTCCTCCTTCTATTCCTCTTCACCGACTCCCACCAAGTAGAAGCAAAAGATTCGAAGGAAGAAATTGCATACTTGGTTTTCTTCACCTCGGGCATATCATTGGTTTCAAATATTCGTTCCATAGCCAATTTCCAATTCTTGTACTCCATCGGGTCACTACTTCCTTTGAAAGAAGGAATAGTGAGCTTCACACTATTGAGGTTGTTGTTGTTATCACGACCCCCTTGGAACGGCTCCGGTTGGCCCCCATAGTGATCCCCATAACCACCATAACCTCCATAGTCTCTCCTAACATTCCCTCCATCAAGTCCTAAGGGTGGCCCTCGACCTCGGCCTCTACCCCGATCCACATTCCGACCCCAATTCATACCTCTCCTCGGTTGAAAGTGATCATCAAACCCATACAGGTCATCCCCATAATTGGCTTCCTCCCCCTCTTGAGCTTCATCAACATGCTCAAGAGGTTGCACATTTCGGATGGGTTGTGGTAATGGAATGTTTCTTGGAGGGTTGTCTAAGATACGGGGAATGCCCGTTCGTTGGGGATTGCCCATCATTTGATCCATCCGCTCTTTATCTTCCTTTACCCGTTGATGCTTGAGCAATTCAACAACTTGCTCCGGGGTAAAGGTAGGACTATTTGATCCCTCCCCGGCCTCCATTGGGACTCTCGGGGTCCCCTTTTCAATTGGGACACTCGGGGTCCCCCTTTCATTGTGGACGCTCGGGGTTCCATGTTCTCCTTGAGTACTTGAAGCTCCCTTTTCAAGAGACTCAATTCTTTGATTCATGAGGTCCATCTTGGCAAGAAGATTAGCCAAGGCCTCCTTAATGAAATCTTGTCCGTCGTTAGCCATGGTACCTACAAGGAAAGAAACAAGAGTTAGTTTAAACACCTCACTCGCTCCCTCACTTGAATTCACTCGGGTCACTCGTATAAGGGGTGGTGGATTTTTCACTCTTGCTTGAACCAAAAGCTTCACGGAGTTGAATAGTAAACCTCAACTTAACCACTCAATTCAAAAGTCCAATGAGCTCCGGGGTGAGTGGAGTTAATAGGACTCGATTGGAACGGTAAGCTCTTTAATTGAGGACTTGAAGCAAAAGATACTACGGATCTTCTTGGATTTCTAGTCTCCTCTCTAAGGCACGATGATCCTAATAGCTCAAAGTGATTAGCACTAATCGAGTAGGATTATACTCTAATAGCACTAACCGGAAGCAATGCAATCAACAAAACAAGGAATCCTAGAAGAAACTACCCAATTCCCAACCTTCAGGAAGTAGGCGCCCCGCCTCATAAAGTGGGCGGTCCGCCCTGAACAACTTGCAGAAGGAGGCGCTCCGCCTCTCTGGATGAGGCGCTCCGCCTCAGAAAAATCCAGAGACCTCACAGAGCTGAGCCGCTCCGCCTACCAATTGAGGCGCTCCGCCTCTGCACTTTTCAGCACTGTTCACTTCGCGTTTTTGTTGGTTTGGCACCCAAGAATCCAACTATCCAAGCGTTGTTTTAGCAATTCAATGGTACCCAAATGTTGTATCAGTCACAAAGATCAAACCCCAACAACTTCTAACAAACCCCAATCACAAACAAGGAATTCACCATGATCATCATCTTCAAAGCTAGGGTTTAAGAACTTTCAAATTTTCAAAGGGGTTTCAAAATCTCAATTCATGTAATACAACTCCAAATCGGGTGTTTAAGGTACCAAAAGAACGGGAATCACACAAAGATCAAACCCCAATAACAAGTTCTCAATTCCACCTCAATCCAACCCAAGAATCAATCAAAAATTGTCAAGAACAAGTTCATCAAGGGTTTAAGGGGTTTTGGGGTTTTGATTTTCAAATTCCACCAATCCAAGTGTTTTTGGTATCTACACAACGGGGTTTCAACCACGATCAAGAATCTATATCACCCATACGAAGAATCACCAAAACCAACAAGATACGCCAATTTTTTAGATTTTCAATTTTCCAATTTTTTTGTAGTTTTCTTCTTTTAACAACAATAAACAAGAACCTAAAGTCGAAACTAACCTAGGCACGAAGAATCAAGGGTCGGGGGTTTGTAGAAACAAAACCCGAGCCTTGCTCTGATACCAAGATGATAAGAATCAAATACGAAACGCGGAAATAAAGATAAAAGATAGGAGAGCGAGACACAACTCGAACTCCCTTCGAAGTAACCACGGGGAACTTGTCCCGAGATACCCTCGAATCGGCGTCAAGAAGGACCTACACTATGCAACGACCCTCGAGACAACACCGGACTCGCAAGTCGAATGGTCGGGTTAGCGGTTCAAGACTCAACTAGGTTCCACTAGTGAATTCAAGCAACCAAGAGACAAAGGTTTCTTCCAAAGAGTTCAACTCTATTTTCATTCATCAATAATCAAAGTAAGGTAAGGTTTGAAAGAGGCTAAGTGAAGTATGTATAGGCTTCACTTAGGACTAATAAAAGGTCTAAAATACCCCCAAAGTGGGCTTAAACAAATAAAGGCCGCGCAGGGCTATAATAGGAAAGTCAAACAAAAGTCTTAAAAATCCCGCATGTGGGTAACAGGGGGAGGCGGTCCGCCCTGGGTGGGGAGGCGGCCGCCCAGTGACTTTCAGCTCTCTGGATCTGCAATTGAGGCGCCCGCCTCTTGGCCTGAGGCGCTCCGCCTCCTGACTTCCAAGCCTCTGGATTTTGGGAGGCGCCCCGCCTCAGCTGGGAGGCGCTCCGCCTCTTTCTGGAGCTACTTGGGGTGTCTCATTTTGTGTCTCTTGAGCCTCTCCAAGTGTCCCCGAGGGTCCTCCATCCATGGCACACCAAAGCATGGTCTTCAAGTTGCTCTTGGGTCCTTCTTCTATGCTCTTCCATGTCAAGTGAAGATGAGTATCTTGGATTAACTTGGCTTGACTCCGAGTGAAAGGTCTTGAGGCCGTTTGGGGCTTATCATTGTTTGAGCCCGAGGCTCGTGTATGTCTCGACTTGGAACCTATGGAGATCGACACCTAGTTTGATTCCATTGTAAGGTTCGAGTTTCCCTTCTCCCTTTTGGATTCAATTAGCGTTAGTAAATTGAATTCGATTCTTTCTTCTATTTCTTGCCTTCCTAGTCTTGCATTTCTCGATATCTTTTAGATATCTCGTATCTTGTTTTATCGCTTCCGCATATTTGTGTCGTATTTAGCTTCCGCGTATTTTGGGTTGCATCAAGCCTAGAGGCGAGAGTGGTCGCTAAAGCAAATTTCCTTGATAGCGCATCGGCCACAACATTGTCTTTTCCCTTTTTGTAATGAATTACATAGGGAAAGCTCTCAATGAATTCAACCCATTTGGCATGCCTTCGGTTCAACTTCTCCTGTCCTCGGAGACGCTTCAAGGACTCATGATCGCTTTTGATCACAAATTCTCGAGGCCACAAATAATGCTGCCAATGGGCGAGTGCTCGAACGAGGGCATACAACTCTTTATCATAGGTCGAATAATTCAAAGTTGCACCCTTAAGCTTTTCGCTAAAGTAAGCGATCGGCTTCGATTCTTGCATCAGCACTCCTCCGATCCCAACTCCAGACGCATCACACTCGACTTCGAATGCTTTGCCGAAGTCAGGGAGTTGCAACAACGGGGCAGAACAAAGCCTCCGTTTCAACTCTTGGAAAGCCCTTTCTTGGGACTCCCCCCACACAAATGTATTGTCTTTCTTAACCAGCTCGGTTAGAGGAGCTGCCACGGTGCTAAAGTCACGAACAAACCTTCGGTAAAAGCTAGCTAACCCATGGAAGCTACGAACTTGTGATACCGAGGCCGGAGTTGGCCAATCTTTGATGGCTTCGACTTTTGATTCGTCGACTTCGACACCATTAGCACTGACTACAAATCCAAGAAAGACTACACGATCGACACCGAAGGCGCACTTCTTGAAGTTGGCATACAACTTTTCTTCTCGAAGCTTTTCAAGCACAAGCCTTAGGTGTTCGACATGTTCATCCATGGTTCGACTGTAAACAAGTATGTCATCGAAATAAACGACAACGAACTTGTTTATGAACGGTTTGAGCACGTGGTTCATCAATCGCATGAATGTGCTCGGGGTGTTGGATAAGCCAAATGGCATTACCAACCATTCATAGAGACCGAATTTGGTCTTGAATGCGGTTTTCCACTCGTCACCGGGTTTCATTAGTATCTGGTGGTAACCGGACCTGAGGTCAATCTTTGAAAAGCATGAAGAACCACTCAATTCATCTAGCATGTCATCTAATCGAGGGATAGGATGACGATACTTTACCGTTATCTTGTTGACTGATCGACAGTCAACGCACATTCGCCATGTTCCATCCTTCTTCGGGACAAGAATAACTGGAACGGTGCAAGGACTCAAGCTCTCACGAACGAGGCCCTTGTTCAGCAATTCATCAACCTGCCTTTGGAGCTCTTTGGTGTCTTCGGGATTACACCGGTATGCAGGTTTGTTGGGGACTTGAGATCCCGGCACGAAGTCAATTTGGTGCTCGATTCCTCTCAACGGAGGCAATCCACCTGGCATTTCCTCGGGAAACATGTCCTCGAAGTCCTGTAAAACTTTTCGAACAGACAAAGGCAAAGGGTTATCATTAGAAAAATCATCATTAGAGTTTAGAAAGATACCCTTGTGCACGAGGCAAATCATCATCTGACCGTGGTCGTTGCCTCGTAAGATCTCACCGGGTTGCATGATTGCACAAATTCCTTTCTCCTCGGTCGGTGAGTTTTTCTCATCGGCTCCCAATTTTGCTCCCATCGGAAGCTTAGCTTTGGCCGCTTCTTTCAGTTCTTTCATCCGTTTATAGTCCTCGGAGACTTGCTTTGGAGACAATGGTTTGAGGATGAAACTCTTTCCATCGAGCTTTACGGTGTAAGTGTTGGATCTGCCATTGTGAACAGCTGTTCGGTCATATTGCCATGGTCGACCCAAGAGCAAATGACAAGCTTGCATCGGCACCACATCGAATACCATTTCATCTTGATACTCGCCGATTCTAAACTTGATCCACACTTGTTTGACAACTCTCAATTCTCCACACTCATTCAGCCATTGTAATTTGTAGGGGTGGGGATGCTTCATCGTTGGTAATCCCATTTGTGAAACCAAAGTTTGGCTCACTACATTGGCACAGCTACCAGAATCGATAATCATCGAGCACACCTTTCCCCTTACTCGACATCGGGCATGAAAGAGGTTTTCTCTTTGGTTGTCCTCTTCTTCAAGAGTCATGCAGCTCAAATTCTTTCGAACCACAAGAAACATTTCCGGATGATCAGCTTCGGCAGCCTCATGATCATCATCAACTTCAGCTCGATCAGTCTCCTCGATAATTTCCTCCTCGGTGTCACTCGCTTGCTCATGGACGGTTCCATCTTCGAGCAGTAGCATAACTTTGCGAGTTGGACACTCTTTTGCCATGTGACCATAACCTCTGCATTTATGACATTGAATATTTGAAGCACTAGGAGAGTTTAGTTGAACTTTACCTCCCACTTCTCTTGGTTGGTTAACGGTCACACCTTTCTCGAAGGGTCTCTTCGAATCTCGAACAGTGTTGGCACTTGCTTGGTTGGGAATTTTCCATTCTTTTCCTCGGTTCAAGGGAGTAGAAGTAGTGACTCCTCGATACCGGTTTGCTTTTTCTTCCTTCACCAATTTTTCAGCTTCGGTAGCAGCATCAAACAAATCTTCCAACGTGTGATACACGTGGAGTCTCAACTGAGATGACACATCCCTGGTCAAGCCATTCTTGAACCGGATAATGGCTTGTTCTTCGTCTTCGGTCAGGTCAAGATTCAATCGAATCTTTTCAAATTCATCATGGTACTCTTGAACTGACTTCGATCCTTGTTTCAGCTCATATAGCTTTTGCATTTGAGTTTGCCTGTACTTAGCACTCAAATACTTAGCATCCATCGCTCTCATCAACTGTGGCCAGGTAGTGACTTCGGGATAGTCATTCCTTCATCTATGCCTCTTGTCAGCTTCCCACCAAGTAGATGCATCAGCTTCGAACGAAGCAATGGCATGGGCAGCCTTTCTCTCCTCGGTCATCTCATTGGTTTCAAAGATGCGCCCCATTTTCAACTTCCATTCAAGATACTCATCGGGATCACTAGTTCCTTTGAAGGGTGGAATAGTGATCTTGACACTGTTCAGGTTGGAGTCTCGAACACCACGAATCTGTTCGGGATACTCATCATCTCGATCATCAGCCTCACGCTCAATATTTCTTCCAAAATTTGCGCCTCGGCCTCGACCTCGGAAATTTCCACGACCTCAATGAGCTTGCCTTCGTTGAGCGAATGGCAGCTCACGTTCATACTCGTCCTCGGGAAATTCCTCTTCATCAACCTCTTCGGTTACAGAACCAAGGTCTCTTCGGATCCTTGGAAGTGGTAACCTCTCTCCTCGGGGAATGCCCAAGTTTTGATTTCCAGCTTGGGAATTGCCCAAGTTTTGTTGTGCTTGGGGATTGCCCAAGTTAAGCTCTCTTCGAATTGCTTCACTCGTCAACTGATGTTGTCGAAGAAGCTCAGCATACAGCTCTGGCTTCATCGGAGTGGATTCGCTCGTTCCAGCGCCGGACCCATTTTTGGCCACGGACGCACTTCCTTGTTCGAGTTGAGCTACTCGAACACTAACTCCTCTCACTTCGGCACTGACACTTTGTATCGCAGCCATGAGATCGGCAAACGACACTTCGGGCCTTTCAATGCCTTTGCCTTCGTTTCCAGCCATGGTACCTGCACAAGTCAAAGATCAAACAATTGTTAAGGTTAGAAATCACCTCACACTCTCCCTCACCTTTGATGGGTGGCGCTCGGGTCCACTCAATTTATGGGTTCGGTTTTTGATCACTCAAGGACTTGTTAACAGTGGCTCGTCCAATTGATCGGTCCTCTAAGATCCTTCAAGTTCGACAATAGTCACTGTCTCTTCGGGAAGAGTGAAGTGATGTTCGACTCGATGGAACGGACGCTTTTTACTGAGCTCGGGGAGTCAAAAGAAATTTCTACGAAAGTTTGGACTTCGGTCACCCCTTCGCACGAGTTCCTATCAGCTCAAATGAGTTGGTACGACCTCGAGTAGGATAATTACTCAAAGATCCACCAACCAGAATTTGACACGAAAGAAAGTGAGAACCTAGGAGAATCTACCCCTTTTGATTCCCTTTGGAATCTTTTTCGATCACACCCACTCCTGTCCGTACAAGAGTGGTCCCCTTTGGTACGGATAGGGTTTTACCTTATCCACTTTCCCTTTCTCAGCCGACAATTTTTCACCTGGGGTTTGAACATTCAAACTTTTACCCCTTCTTCTTCAATGGAACAGTAACCTTGCTCCGGCGTACGGATTCAACAGCTTCGGTTCACTGACCAAGAATTTCTAACAAGATCTGGGTTGCCTTCAACTCCGGTCTCAGCAACATCGGAGGAAATCAAACGAAGTTCTTCGAGCAAAGAACTTGCTCGTCGTGTCGTACACTGTTACGAAATTTTGTAACAAGTTTCCGGCGTACGGACAACGATTCCAACTTAAGAACTTCGATTTCAAGCAACAAACAAACCCAAATCACTCAAGAACCACCAACCTTCATCGGTTTCTACCAACACAATGGGGTTCGAGTCAGTCACCATGGAAGCTCAAAACAGTCCAAAAATTCACCAAGAAACCCTAGTCACGAAATCAGTACGTCGGGTATTCGTTGGAATCAGAATTCGATGGTGAACAAGAATCCAATATTGCTTTTCCCAAACAACCAACAATCAAACACAATTTTTGAATTTTCTTTTTATCACCTTTTTTTTTTTTTTTTTTTTTGTCAGATAACAACACAGTAACAAACAAAACTCAGGAACGCGAAAAGGAAAACAAAGACACAAACGCACGAAAATAAAGATAACGTGAACAGGATTTGGGGTTGTAGAAACAAGCCCAAACCGTGCTCTGATACCAAGATGGTGCAATGCAAACCCGAAGGTGTTGCTAGGCACAGACGCGGAAGAAGAACAGTTAAAGAAGAAGATAACAGCAAGACAAAACTTGCTTCTTTCGAAAGAACAGAGGGGAACCTGTCCCAAAGCTCGATCAAAAGGGAGACAAGAATCACCCTAACTATGCAACAATCCTCAAGAGAACATTGCCTCTTGCAAACTGAATGATCAAGAGGAATGTTCAATCGGACTAACCGAAAGCCACAAGTCCTTAAAAGCCCTCACCGGGGTTTTGCTCACGACGGAGACAAGAAGAAATGTGCTCGGCACTTTCATTCAATTCATCAATATTCAAAAACTATCTTTTCAATGAAAGGAAACAATGTTTATATATAGGAAATACTAAGGGTAAACTAGTAAATAGGTCACAGGTGACCAATAGAAATAAGCCACGCAGGGCTGAGTCTAAATGTGCTCGGCATCCTTGACTTCGGTGAGCCTGGCTTCGGTTCTTGACTTCGGTGAGCCTGGCTTCGGTTCTCTATTGCCTGCTCGAACACATTTGTCATCGGGCGCTGACTTGGATGACATGGCTTCGAACACAAGATGTTGTGTTCGGCTCTGCGCTGCCCGGGGTCAAGAGCTGCTGTTCGGGAACTTTGTCATCGGGCTCAAACTTGAAGATGTAGCCCTTGGTTTCATCACTTGGCAATTCCTCTTCCGAACACATGCTTCTTCCCATCGTAGTCAGCTGGACGTGCATGTCATGGAGCAGCTTAGCTTGACTTCGGGTAATTGGCCTCCTCGGTTGATCAGTCACTGCCTTCGGTTGATCAGCACTTCGGGCTGCATCATGTATGCTCATGATCCAAAGCTAAAGAGTGTCCATGATGCCCTAGAGAAAGGGGAGAGAGTTGAGAAATACCAATGGGTTAATGGATTCATCTTTAAAAATGGTAGAGTGTGCATACCCGAGTCCTCATGGAGGGAATTGCTTGTGCAAGAGGCACATTGTGGAGGACTCATGGGTCACTTTGGGACAAGAAAGACTTTGGCCGTTCTTCAAGAACAATTCCGTTGGCCGAAGATGAGGGTGCATGTGGAAAAGTTTTGAACTAATTGCCTTGAGTGCAAACGTGCCAAATCTAAAGCCCACCCTCATGGGTTATACACCCCTCTCCCCGTACCTACTAGTCCGTGGTTGGATATATCAATGGACTTTGTCATGGGATTACCAAGGACTGGGGGGGCCACGATAGCATTTATATTATCGTGGATAGGTTCTCAAAGATGGCTCATTTCATTCCATGCAAGAAATGTGATGATGCCCAACATGTAGCTTCCTTGTTTATTGAAAATGTTTTGAAGTTGCATGGTGTGCCTCAAACTATAGTGAGTGATAGGGACACTAAGTTCCTAAGCCATTTTTGGCGAAGTTTATGGGGTGCTTTAGGCACCAAGCTCATGTTTTCTACGTCCCACCACCCACAAACTGATGGCCAAACCGAAGTGGTAAACCGAACCTTGGGTGCTCTTTTTAGGGCCATGACCCGAGGTAAGGCCGGGACGTGGATTGATAGATTGCCTTTAATGGAGTTTGCCTACAATCGCACATTGCATAGCATGATTGGCATGACTCCTTTTGAATGTGTTTATGGTTTTAACCCCTTGATTCCCCTTGATCTAACCCCTTTGCCAAGGGAAATGGTTGTTAATTTTGAAGGTAAAGCTAGAGCCAAAGCTTTGGTTGAACTCCATGCAAAGGCGAAGAAGAATTTGGAGGAAGCTTATGCTAAGGTTGCCTCCAAGAAGAACAAAGGACGCAAGAAGGTGAAACTCAAGAAGGGTGACTATGTGTGGGTGCACTTCCGAAAAGAAAGGTTTCCAAACCTTAGGAAAGGGAAGTTGGCACCCCGGGGAGATGGCCCATTCCAAGTGCTCTTGAAGATAAACAACAATGCCTACGTGGTCGACTTGCCAAGTGAGTATCAAGTTTCTAATACTTTTAATGTTCGTGACTTGGTTCCTTTGGATGTAGGGAATGAAGAGGTCGTGAATGATGATGAAGAGGTCGTGAATGATGCTTCAATTTCGAGGACGAAATCCTCTCAAGAAGGGGAGGATGATAAGACCCAAACCCCCACAAGACCCTTCACTCGGAGTCAAGCCAAGTTGATCCAAGACACCCATCTTCACTTGACTTGGAAGGGTATGGAAGAAGGCCCCAAGAGCGACTTGAAGGTCATGCTTTGGTGTGCCATGGATGGAGGACCCTCTAGGACGCTTGGTGAGGCTCAAGAGGCACAAAATGAGACACCCCAAGGGGCTTCAGAAAGAGGCGGAGCGCCTCCCAGCTGAGGTGGGGCGCCTCCCAAAATCCAGAGAGCTGGACTTCAGAAGGCGGAGCTCCTCAGACAAGAGGTGGAGCGCCTCCCAAAAATCCAGAGACTTGAAGTTCACTAGGCGCCCGCCTCCCCCACCCTAGGCGGCCGCCTCCCTCCTGTGACAGCATGCGGGATTTTACTACTTTTTGCTTGAACTTCCAATTATAGCCCTGCGTGGCCTTATTTGTTTTTAGCCCACTTTGGGGGTATTTTAGACCTTTTATTATACCTAAGTGAAGCCTATAAATACTTCACTTAGCCTCTTCAAAATATTAGCTTACTTTGAATATTATTGAATGAAGAATAGAGTTCATCTCTTGTTTATGAAGAAACCCTTTCTTGTTGGCTTGAACTCACTAGCGGATCCTAGTTGAATTCCAAACCGACGCTCGATCATTCCATTTACGAGTCCCGGGTGCGACTCGGGGGTGGTTGCATAGTGTAGGTCCTTCTAGACGCCGATACGAGGGTATCTCGGGACAAGTTCCCCGGGGTTACTTCGTAGGGAGTTCGAGAAGTGTCTCGCTCTGCTATCTTTATTTTTGTCTTGTCACTTTGATTCTTATCAAGTATTTATAGGCCTCACCTAGAAATTAATGAAAGGCCTAAAGTACCCTTAATTAGGTTCTAAATAACAAAGGCCACGCAGGGCTATAATAGTCAAAACATAGCAACTTAAATAAAATTCCGCAAGGTCCTTCAGCATAGTAGGTGCCCCACCTACCCTACCAGGCGCCCCGCCTAGTGACTTCACAGAGGGAAGTAGGCGGCCCAGTAGGCGCCCCGCCCCTTTAGTAGGCGGCTCAGAATCAAGAGAGCCATCTTCAAGTAGGCGGTCCGCCTCTGCAAACGGGCGCTCCGCCCCTTCCTGGAAAGCCTTGAAACGCGCCGAAATGTGTCCCGCGTGCTCCTCCTTCCATGGCGTTCCAATGCATGAGCTCTTCCTTGGCTTTGGATGGTGCTTTTGGATGGTTGCACGACTTGCCCCGCATCAAAAGGTTTGGATCGGTGAGTACCTTCAAAATCAATAATAACATCTCGAGGCAATGGGATTAGATCAAGTGGAATTAAAGGATTAAAACCGTACAAACATTCGAATGAGGTCATATTTATCATTCAGTGCACCGTTCGATTGTATGCAAACTCCATCATGGGCAAACGATCAGCCCAGTTTCCAACCTTGCCTTTGGTCATAGCTCGAAGCAGAGCTCCCAAGGTTCGGTTAACTACCTCGGTCTATCCATCAGTCTGAGGATGGTGCGACGTCGGAATAGTAATTTGGTGCCCAAAATGACTCAAGAACTTCGAGTCTCGATCACTCACAATTGTACAAGGCACACCATGCAATTTTAACACATGAGCAATAAACAAGGAAGCAACATGTTGTGCAAAATCGCATTTTTTGCAAGGAATAAAGTGAGCTATTTTGGAAAATCGGTCAACGACAACAAAGATGCTATCGTGTCCTCCCCCCAACCTCGGTAACCCCAATACAAAGTCCATGGATATATCAACCCAAGGTCGATCAGGCACAAGCAACGGGGTATACAAACCATGAGGGTTGGATTTCGATTTAGCTTTCTTGCAAACGAGACAAGCGTTGCAAAGCTTTTCCACATCACGTTGCTTTTTTTGCCAATAGAACTGCTCGGTTTAAATACCAAGAGTTTTGTCGACACCGAAGTGTCCCATCAAGCCCCCAGAGTGAGCTTCTCGGACCAAGAGCTCTCTCCATAATGACACTGGCACACAAACCCTCCCATTCTTGAACAGATAGCCATCGTGCCATTGATATTTGTAAACCCTTCGGCCACTCAAGATTGTGTCACGGACACATTTCAGCTTGGAATCATCTGCATACATTGACTTGATGCTTTCGAATCCCATGAGCCTCGAGGTGAGAGTGGTCGATGATGCCGGGGCATACTACCTCAAGGCCTTTCACTAGGAGTCAAGCCAAGTTGATTAAAGACACTCATCTCCACTTGACTTGGCAGGACATGGAAGAAGACTCCGGGAGCGACTTGAAGATCATACATTGGAGTGCCATGGATAGAGGATCACCTAGGCTTCTTGGAGAGGCATCCGGGACACATTTGGAGGCATTTCAAGATGATGTAGGAAATCAATACGCGGAAAGTAAAAGATAAGAACGAGACGTATCTCGATCTCTAGTCTCAAGTAGCAACGGAGAACTTGTTCCGTTACACCCCGAGAGAAGGCCAAGAACACCTACGCTATGCAACTACCCTCGAGCTAACGCGAGCACGCAAGTAGAATGGTCGGAGAGGAAAAGCATTCATCTAGATCCGCTAGAAGAACTACAAGTCCAAAATCAAAGGGTTTCATTCAATAACCAAGAGCCTTGCTCATGTTCAATGTTTAACATTCATCAACTATCATAAACTAAGTGTAAATAGGCTAAGCATGGATATTTATAGTGTTTCCAAGCTTGCAAAATGACTAAAAGACCCTTACTAATAAGGTGCATAAACATAGGCTACGTAGGGCAAAACGGTAAAATAAACATAGGCCTCCACAGCTGGGAGGGGCGCCTGGACTGTAGGAGGGGCGCCTGGAATTGCAGGTATCTAGGCGGGGCGCCTGGGTGCTTTCCAATGGCTTAGGCAGTGAGCAGGCTAGGCGGGGCGCCTGGCTCAGGCGGGGCGCCTGGCCCTTCTGTGCCAGATTCTTCCTTAGGCGTGAGGCCTAGTTTGATCACCCGAAATGGCTTCCACTCGCTCCTTTCTTCAAGTCCTCTCCTCTCCAAGTATAAATGCACCTCTTGAACATCCTTGACTTGGCTCCGAGTGAATGGTCTCCTAGTGGTGGATTGCCCGGTATCATCCTCCCCTTCTTGAGGAGATTTCGTCCTCGAAATTGAAGCATCATCATCCACGACCTCTTCATTACCTACATCCAAAGGAACCAAGTCACAAACATTGAAAGTATTAGAAACTTGATACTCACTTGGCAAGTCGACCACATAGGCGTTGTTGTTTATCTTTGAGAGCACTTGGAACGGGCCATCTCCACGGGTGCCAACTTCCCTTTTCTAAGGTTTGGAAACCTTTCTTTCCGGAAGTGCACCCACACATAGTCACCCTTCTTGAGTTCCACCTTCTTGCGTCCCTTGTTTTTCTTGGAGGCAACCTTAGCATAGGCTTCCTCCAAATTCTTCTTTGCCTTGGCATGTAGTTCCATCAAGGCCTTGGCTCTAGCTTTCCCTTCAAAATTAACAACCATTTCCCTTGGCAAAGGGGTTAGATCAAGTGGAATCAAGGGGTTAAAACCATAAACACATTCAAAAGGAGTCATGCCAATCATTCTATGCACGGTGCGATTGTAGGCAAACTCCATGAGAGGAAGCTTGTCAATCCAAGTCCCACCCTTACCTCGGGTCATGGCTCTAAGAAGAGCACCCAAGGTACGGTTTACCACCTCCGTTTGACCATCGGTTTGGGGGTGGTGGGAAGTGGAAAACAAGAGTTTGGTGCCAAGGGCACCCCATCAACTTCTCCAAAAGTGACTTAGGAACTGATAAGGATCAAAATACGCGGAAGCAAACTATACGATAATCGAGCGGAAGC
Source organism: Petunia x hybrida (assembly GCA_037355625.1). Lineage (NCBI taxonomy): Eukaryota > Viridiplantae > Streptophyta > Magnoliopsida > Solanales > Solanaceae > Petunia > Petunia x hybrida. The sequence goes on from JBBBVM010000609.1 coordinate 5,822,240, forward strand.
AAGTAAAGGATAACAAGAAATCAAGATTGGGAAGGCAAGAAAGTAGAAGAAAGAATCGAATTCAATTTACTAACGTTAATTGAATTCAAAGGGGGAGAAGGGAAACTTGAACCTTACAATGGAATCTAACTAGATGTCGATCTCCATAGGTTCCAAGTCGAGACATAAACGAGCCTCGGGCTCACACAAGAAGGGCTCGGCCTCTTCAATGTTCTCTTTCAAGATTCTATCTTCAACAATGACTAACTATCGAATAATGCTAAGCTATGGAGTATTTATAGGCCTCATTTAATACATAGTGAAAGCCCAAAAGTACCCTTAAGTAAGTTCTAAAGACATAAGCCACATAGGGGCATAATAGAAATTACATAGGATAGAAACTAGGAAATCCCGCAAGCTTATTCCAACTAGGCGCCCCGCCTGTTCCAGCTAGGCGTCCGCCTACTCCCTTCACTAAGAACCAGGCGGTCCGCCTCCTCTGAGTAGGAGGTCCGCCTAGACGAGATCCAGAGGCTGAACCAAAAGTGGGCGGCCGCCCCTTTGACTAGGCGGTCCGCCTGCTTTCCTGAGCCCTTGAAACGCGCCGAAATGCGTCTCCCGTGCTCCTCCTTCCTTGGCGCTCCAATGCATGATCTTCAAGACGTCATCCGGAGCCCTTGACTTGCATTCCTTGTGCTCTTCAAGCTTGGTTCTTGATGGTTGTCGTTTAGGCCAATTTGGGTCTTATCATCCTCCCCTTCTTGAAAGGATTTCGTCCTCGAAATCAAACCATCAAGCCTACATTCAAAACAAGCACAAACAAAGCTTCCCACTACAAGAGTAGGTTAGTGGCAAAAGTGTGGGAAAACATACTCTTGTGATAGAGCCAAGCATCAATAACAAGTAAAAAGCTTATATCTCCAAAGGAAACAACAAGTACTTGACTCCAAATTAAAGTGCACCCAACACAAGAACAAGCAAAGAGATCAATAGGATATGGAACATGCAAGGTATAGCAATCAAATTCCCCATGACCCCTAAGCTCATGACCAACACACCAAGCCTTCAAATTAATATCATCACAATGTGACACATCGGCTTTGGCATGCTCAACACCCAAGGTGTGATCAACATGTGGGATAGAGTAAAGCAAATAGTTCAATTGGCAACTAACATCAAATACTCCACTCCCCTTCTTGGAAGCACTCTTACACACACCAAGAGTGACTTCCTCTCCTCCAATTCCAACTCCAAGACAATCTTCCTCACTAGACAAACTCCAATGGAAGGTCTCCAAAATCGGTCCTTCATCATTATACTCCACACAATGAAGGTTAGGACTACTAGAAGATGGTTCAACACAACCAAAATCAAGACCACTCACCCCACTTGGAGTTCCAAACATTGGATCATCCATAGAGTCTAACTTTTCAAACCATGGAGGTTCTATTCGATTACCAACCCTAGTCCGATACAATTCGCTACCACAAATGAGATTATCTTCACACAATGGAAATGTAAAAGCATGCACCTCAAATTCATGGTCACACAAAAGCATGGTATCAAGACTAGGTTCATCACTATTACCCGAGGAGTCATTGAAAACAATCCGATCCATCTCAATCACTAGGGACTCCTCAAGGTCACTACCAACCTCACTACAACACATAAGTCCACCATTATCAAGCAATTCATCAAGGGAAAGGATAGGGTATTCATTCAACTCTTCTTCCCCTTTGTCAAATATGGGTGGGGTGTCATAACAAGGTTCACAACCAAGGTCAACTACACATTCCTCACTAATGAGAGGTTCAATGAAAATCGAGCTCACATCATGATGTGGATTATCCTCCCTCTCAACTAGTGGTTCACAATCACACAGAAGTTGACCATTTGACTCTACACTAGTTGCAAACACATTGTAATCATACAAATCATCAACTAGTGTTGAGTTAGCACAAACACTACCATGAGACAAGGAAGTAACATGTTCAAGGGACGAGCTATCACTTACCTTTGAGTGGACATCTTGCTCACTCAATGCATTTGAAGTGTCATGACTTGTCTCTTCACCTTGAAGCTCACGTCGAAGAGTTTCTTCACCTTGCCTCTCCTTCTTGGGACATGGTTGAGGCTCCATTGAGTGGCCTCCAAGAGTACCTACACAAGCATTCACAAAGGTAGGAGGAAAAGATAAAGGGTTAAGGTTAGAATAAGGGGTGTCCTCACTCTTTGCAATTCTTTTTCCCTCTTTTTTTTCCCTCATTTTCTTTTCAAGGTCGGGTGTAGATTCGGGTGGTGACATCCCGCTCACATCACTCATCACATCCTCTCCTTTTTCCGCTCGAGGAATGTCACCGGTCATTCCCTTACTCCTCTCAATCTTTTGTCTCTCAAATTCGGGTGAATTGGGACGAGGCCCAAGAATACCCATCGCTGGAGTAGGTGGCGTTTTAACATCAACCCGGAATCTAGGACTAAGAGACTCATCACTTGATGTCTCTTTCTTCTTCGTTGGTGAACCACTTTGCTTTGGAGCTTGTGGCCTGGGGTTCACCCCGTTGACGTATGTCAACTCTCTTCTTGCACTAGTCCCACCATTGCTTGTGATCGTAGGACTTCTCTTCAATGGTGTCCCACCATTTCTCATGTTCATGGGCGTGCTTGGTTGTACCTCTCCTTTCCTAGGAAGGAGGAATTGTATCTTCCCTTGTGCTTTAACAAGATAGCCTTCAAGGAAGTTGTCGAACTTGAAGGGCTTATTGAAAAGCCAAGGCTTTCCCAACATGACATCACATCCCACCAAAGGACCTACTTTGCACTCCACTTCCTCTTCAAAGTTCCTTTGTGAAATAACTACCCTAGCCATTCCATCAACACAAGGTATCCCCAACCTTCTCACCACAAGATGGCTAATCCAACTTGCTTCACCACTATCCACTTGAAGCACATACCCATGATTCCCATTTAGGCTCACTATGAATTGACACCAATCTCTTTTACTCATGCGTTCATCCATGTAACGCCCTTTACACATCCCCTCAATAGTACCTTCACTAATCGGGTCCTTCCTCATTTCACCACTACTAGCAATACCATGACCCATAGTGCGACTCATGCCATCTCTTCCCTCGGCCTCATTCTCTTCCATCTCATCCTCCAAGTGTTGGAGTCGAGTATCCATTTCCTCCATCATAGTCATGAGGCTCGGGAGGTAAGCTCCAACTAACTCCCAATCACTCACACCTTTCTCACCACTCCCACTTCCCTCCAAACCTCCCTTATGGCTCCTCGTACCTGCAAAAGACATGTTAAGAAAGTGCAAAGGTTAGTATAAACAACCTCACTTGCTCTCCCTTACCTTTGGTGGTGGCTCTCAACACTCTTTTGGGGTGCACACTCCCAAACTGATGCAATGGAAAATACGCGGAAGCTAAACAAACTATAAACGAGCGGAAGCAAGTAAATTTGATAACGAGATATCTGGGATATCGAGAAGTTCAAGACGAGGAAGGCAAGAATTAGAAGAAAGAATTGGATAAATGATTCACAACATGAATTTAATTATCCAAAGGGAGAAAGTGAAACTCGAACCTTACAAGGAATTCACACTAGCGATGAATCTCCATAGGTTCCAAGTCGTACAAGATTCACGAAGCGATCCGCTTCGGACTAGAAGGCTCGGCCTTGCTAATTCTCTCTCAATTTCTATCTTCAAAGTCTAGCTACTGGAAGAAATGACTAAGTGTTCCTATTCATAGTTTTTCATAAGGCTAGGTGAAATGTCTAAAATGCCCCCAAAGCTAATTAATACATACAAGCCACTTAAGGGCAAAATAGGAACTTCACTCCAAAAGTCAAGAAAGCTTCAGCGTTGGGCGCTCCGCCTGGAATCTGGGCGCTCCGCCTGGATTGCCTTGGAGCTGGGCGCTCCACCTGGAGCTTGGGCGCTCCACCCTGGTTGCCCTTCAGCTGGGCGCTCCGCCTAGAAGTCAGGCGCTCCGCCTGGACCATGAAGAGTCTGGGCGCTCCTCCTAGGAGCTGGGCGCTCCTCCTCAGCCTGGGAAGGGTCTTGGGCGTTTCTCCTCGCTCCTCGCTTCTTTGGTCCCTCGACTCATCTCCGAAGCACTCGCCCTTGTGTCCTCGCACCCTCCTTGCTTGGCTCTTGATGGTTAGGTCCTAATCCCATTTTGGATTGCATCATCCTCCCCTTCTTGAAAGGATTTCGTCCTCGAAATCAAACCATCAAACCTACAATCAAGACAAGCACAACCAAAACGTCCTACTCCACAAGTAGGTTAGCTTAACAAGAATAAGTGCAAGTGGTGTGGAAAACACACTCTTGTGATAGAGCCAAGCATCAATACCAATTAAAAAGCGTGTGTCCCCAAAGGACACAATAAGTTCTTGGCTCAACAAGAACAAGCACTCAAAATCGTAACAAACAAAGAGATTAAGGTCATGCAATATGTCGCAATTCAATTCCCTATAACCCCTAAGCTTATGACCAACACACCAAGCCTTCAAATCAATTTTATCACAATGTGTCACATTGGCTTTGTCATGTCCAACACTCAAGGTGTGCTCAACATATGGGATGGAGTAAGTAAAGTAGTTCAATTCACAACTAACATCGACTACTCCACTCCCCTTCTTAAGAGCATTCATACACACACCGAGAGGTACCTCCTCACCTGGTGCAATGCAATTCCCGAAGGGAAAGCTAAGCACAACGCGGAAGGATAACAATTAAAGAAGACGATAAAAGCAAGACAAAACTTGCTTCTTTCGAAAGAACAGAGGGGAACCTGTCCCTAAGCTCGATCAAAAGGGAGACAAGAATCACCCTAACTATGCAACAATCCTCAAGAGAACATTGCCTCTTGCAAACTGAATGATCAAGAGGAATGTTCAATCGGACTAACCGAAAGCCACAAATCCTTAAAGGCCCTCACCGGGGTTTTGCTCACGACGGAGACAAGAAATGTGCTCGGCACTTTCATTCAATATCAATATCCAAAAACTACCTATTACAATGTAAGGAAGTAAGGTTTATATAGGAAATACTAAGGGTAAACTAGTAAATAGGTCACAGTCGACCAATAAAGATTAGCCACGCAGGGCTGAGTTAAAAATGTGTTCGGCAACCTTGACTTCGGTGAGCCTTGCTTCGGTTGTTGACTTCGGTGAGCCTGGCTTCGATTCTCTATGGCCTGCTCGAACACATTTGTCATCGGGCGCTGACTTAGCTTCGAACACATGATGTTGTGTTCGGCTCTGCGCTGCCCGGGGTCAAGAGCTGCTGTTCGGGAACTTTGTCATCGGGCTCAAACTTGAAGATGTAGCCCTTGGTTTCATCACTTGGCAATTCCTCTTCCGAACACATGCTTCTTCCCATCGTCGTCAACTGGACGTGCATGTCATGGAGCAGCTTAGCTTGACTTCGGGTAATTGGCCTCCTCGGTTCATCAGTCACTGCCTTCGGTTGATCAGCACTTCGGGCTGCATCATCCTCCCCTTCTTGAGAGGATTTCGTCCTCGAAATCGAGTCATCCTCTACTGCTGATGTTTGGCCTACAACACAAGGAGTCAAATCAGTAACATTGAAGGTGTTGGACACATTATACTCACCTGGGAGGTCGATGACATAAGCATTGTTGTTTATTTTGCTCAGCACTTGAAATGGACCATCCCCTCGAGGAGCCAATTTTCCTTTCCTTAGGTTCGGGAAACGTTCCTTTCGGAAGTGAACCCAAACCCAATCACCCTTCTTTAACTCCAACTTTTTACGCCCCTTGTTTTTCTTTAAGGCAACCTTTGCATAGGCGTCCTCGAGGTTCTTCTTCACCTTCGCGTGCAACTCGAGCAGAGCTTTGGCTCGGTGAGTACCTGCAAAGTCGATAACAACATCTCGAGGCAATGGGGTTAGTTCAAGTGGAATTAAAGGGTTAAATCCGTACACACACTCGAACGGGGTCATGTTAATCATTCGATGCACCGTTCGATTGTATGCAAATTCCATCATGGGCAAACGATCAGCCCAGTTTCCAACCTTGCCTTTGGTCATTGCCCGAAGCAAAGATCCCAAGGTTCGGTTAACTACTTCGGTCTGTCCATCAGTCTGAGGATGGTGAGACGTCGAGAAAAGTAGTTTGGTGCCGAGGGCACCCCATAGACATTTCCAAAAATGACTCAAGAATTTTGTGTCCCGATCACTCACAATAGTACGAGGGACACCATGCAATTTCAACACATTGGAAACAAATAATGTAGCCACATGCTGGGCATCGTCACACTTCTTGCAAGGAATAAAGTGAGCCATTTTCGAAAATCGATCAACCACAACGAAAATGCTATCATGTCCTCCCCCCGATCTCGGTAACCCCAAGACAAAGTCCATGGATATATCAACCCAAGGTCGATCAGGCACAGGCAACGGGGTGTACAAACCATGAGGGTTGGACTTTGATTTAGCTTTCTTGCAAACGAGACAAGCGTTGCAAAGCTTTTCCACATCTCGTCGCATTTTGGGCCAATGGAACTGCTCGGTCAAGATACCAAGAGTTTTATCGACACCGAAGTGTCCCATCAGTCCACCGGAGTGAGCTTCTCGAACCAAGAGCTCTCTCCACGATGACACTGGCACACAAACCCTCCCATTCTTGAAGAGGTAGCCATCGTGCCACTGATATTTCTCAACTCTTCGGCCACTCAAGATTGCGTCTCGAACACATTTTAGCTTGGGATCGTCTTCGTACATCGACTTGATGCTTTCAAATCCCATGAGCCTAGAGGCGAGAGTGGTCGCTAAAGCAAATTTCCTTGATAGCGCATCGGCCACAACATTGTCTTTTCCCTTTTTGTAATGAATTACATAGGGAAAGCTCTCAATGAATTCAACCCATTTGGCATGTCTTCGGTTCAATTTCTCCTGTCCTCGGAGATGCTTCAAGGACTCATGATCGCTTTTGATCACAAATTCTCGAGGCCACAAATAATGCTGCCAATGGGCGAGTGCTCGAACGAGGGCATACAACTCTTTATCATAGGTCGAATAATTTAGAGTTGCACCCTTAAGCTTTTCGCTAAAGTAAGCGATCGGCTTCGATTCTTGCATCAGCACTCCTCCGATCCCAACTCCAGACGCATCACACTCGACTTCGAATGCTTTGCCGAAGTCAGGGAGTTGCAACAACGGGGCAGAACAAAGCCTCCGCTTCAACTCTTGGAAAGCCCTTTCTTGGGACTCTCCCCACACAAATGGATTGTCTTTCTTAACCAGCTCGGTTAGAGGAGCTGCCACGGTGCTAAAGTCACGAACAAACCTTCGGTAAAAACTAGCTAACCCATGGAAGCTACGAACTTGTGATACCGAGGTCGGAGTTGGCCAATCTTTGATGGCTTCGACTTTTGTTCCGTCGACTTCGACACCATTAGCACTGACTACAAATCCAAGAAAGACTACACGATCGACACCGAAGGCGCACTTTTTGAAGTTGGCATACAACTTTTCTTCTCGAAGCTTTTCAAGCACAAGCCTTAGGTGTTCGACATGTTCATCCATGGTTCGACTGTAAACAAGTATGTCATCGAAGTAAACGACAACGAACTTGTTTATGAATGGTTTGAGCACGTGGTTCATCAATCGCATGAATGTGCTCGGGGCGTTGGATAAGCCAAATGGCATTACCAGCCATTCATAAAGACCGAATTTGGTCTTGAATGCGGTTTTCCACTCGTCACCGGGTTTCATTCGGATCTGGTGGTAACCGGACCTGAGGTCAATCTTTGAAAAGCATGAAGAACCACTCAATTCATCTAGCATGTCATCTAATCGAGGGATAGGATGACGATACTTCACCGTTATTTTGTTGACTGATCGACAGTCAACGCACATTCGCCATGTTCCATCCTTCTTCGGGACAAGGATAACTGGAACGGCGCAAGGACTTAAGCTCTCACGAACGAGGCCCTTGTTCAGCAATTCATCAACCTGCCTTTGGAGCTCTTTGGTGTCTTCGGGATTACACCGGTATGCAGGTTTGTTAGGGATTTGAGATCCCGGCACGAAGTCAATTTGGTGCTCGATTCCTCTCAACGGAGGCAATCCACCTGGCATTTCCTCGGGAAACATGTCCTCGAAGTCCTGCAAAACTTTACGAACAGACAAAGGCAAAGGGTTATCATTAGAAAAATCATCATTAGAGTTTAGAAAGATACCCTTGTGCACGAGGCAAATCATCATCTGACCGGGGTCGTTGCCTCGTAAGATCTCACCGGGTTGCATGATTGCACAAATTCCTTTCTCCTCGGTCGGTGAGTTTGTCTCATCGGCTCCCAATTTTGCTCCCATCGGAAGCTTAGCTTTAGCCGCTTCTTTCAATTCTTTCATCCGTTTATAGTCCTCGGAGACTTGCTTTGGAGATAATGGTTTGAGGATGAAACTCTTCCCATCAAGCTTCACGGTGTAAGTGTTGGATTTGCCATTGTGAACAGCTGTTCGGTCATATTGCCATGGTCGACCCAAGAGCAAATGACAAGCTTGCATCGGCACCACATCGAATACCATTTCATCTTGATACTCGCCGATCCTAAACTTGATCCACACTTGTTTGACAACTCTCAATTCTCCACACTCATTCAGCCATTGTAATTTGTAGGGGTGGGGATGCTTCATCGTTGGTAGTCCCATTTGTGAGACCAAAGTTTGGCTCACTACGTTGGCACAACTTCCAGAATCAATAATCATTGAACACACCTTTCCCCTCACTCGACATCGGGCATGAAAGAGGTTTTCTCTTTGGTTGTCCTCTTCTTCAAGAGTCATGCAGCTCAAATTCCTTCGAACCACAAGAAACATTTCCGGATGATCAGCTTCGGCAGCCTCATGATCATCATCACCTTCAGCTCGGTCAATCTCCTCGGTTAATTCCTCCTCGGTGTCACTCGCTTGCTCATGGACGGTTCCATCTTCGAGCAGAAGCATAGCTTTGCGAGTTGGACACTCTTTTGCCATGTGACCATAACCTCGGCATTTATGACATTGAATATTTGAAGCACTAGGAGAGTTTAGTTGAACTTTACCTCCCACTTCTCTTGGTTGGTTAACGGTCACACCTTTCTCGAAGACTCTCTTCGGATCTCGAACAGTGTTGGCAACTCCTTGATTAGGATTTTTCCATTCTTTTCCTCGGTTCAAGGGAGTAGAAGTAGTGACTCCTCGATACCGACTTGCCTTTTCTTCCTTCACCAATTTTTCAGCTTCGGTAGCAGCTTCAAACAAATCTTCCAACGTGTGGTACACGTGGAGTCTCAACTGAGATGACACATCCTTGGCCAAGCCACTCTTAAACCGGATAATGGCCTGCTCCTCGTCTTCGGTCAGATCAAGATTCAATCGAACCCTTTCAAATTCATCGTGGTACTCTTGAACTGACTTCGATCCTTGTTTCAGCTCATATAACTTTTGCATTTGAGTTTGTCTGTACTTGGCACTCAAATATTTACCATCCATAGCTCTCTTCAACTGTGGCCAGGTAGTGACTGCGGGATAGTCATTCCTTCGCCTATACCTCTTGTCAGCTTCCCACCAAGTAGACGCATAAGCTTCGAACGAAGCAATGGCATGGGCAGCCTTTCTCTCTTCGGTCATCTCATTGGTTTCAAAGATGCGCCCCATTTTCAGCTTCCATTCAAGATACTCATCGGGATCACTAGTTCCTTTGAAGGGTGGAATAGTGATCTTGACACTGTTCAAGTTGGAGTCTCGAACACCACGAACCTGTTCGACATACTCATCATCACGATCATCAGCCTCACGCTCAATATTTCTTCCAAAATTTGCGCCTCGGCCTCGACCTCGGAAATTTCCACGACCTCGGTGAGCTTGCCTTCGTTGAGCGAATGGCAGCTCACGTTCATACTCGTCCTCGGGAAATTCCTCTTCATCAGCCTCTTCGGTTACAGCACCAAGGTCTCTTCGGTTCCTTGGGAATGGTAACCTCTCTCCTCGGGGAATGCCCAAGTTTTGATTTCCAACTTGGGGACTGCCCAAGTTTTGTTGTGCTTGGGGATTGCCCAAGTTAAGCTCTCTTCGAATTGCTTCACTCGTCAACTGATGTTGTCGAAGAAGCTCAGCATACAGATCTGGCTTCATCGGTGTGGAGTCGCTGGTTCCAGCACCGGACCCATTTCTGCCCACGGATGCACTTCCTTGTTCGAGTTGAGCTACTCGAACACTCACTCCTCTTACTTCGGCACTGACACTTTGTATCGCAGCCATGAGATCGGCTAACGACACTTCGGGCCTTTCAATGCCTTTGCCTTCGTTGCCAGCCATGGTACCTGCACAAGTCAAAGATCAAACAAATGTTAAGGTTAGAAATCACCTCACACTCTCCCTCACCTTTGATGGGTGGCGCTCGGGTCCACTCAATTTATGGGTTCGGTTTTTGATCACTCAAGGACTTGTTAACAGTGGCTCGTCCAATTGATCGGTCCTCTAAGATCCTTCAAGTTCGACAATAGTCACTGTCTCTTCGGGAAGAGTGAAGTGATGTTCGACTCGATGGAACGGACGCTTTTTAACTGAGCTCGGGGAGTCAAAAGAAATTCTACGATAGTTTGGACTTCGGTCACCCCTTCGCACGAGTTCCTATCAGCTCAAATGAGTTGGTACGACCTCGAGTAGGACAATTACTCAAAAGATCCACCAACCAGAATTTGACACGAAAGAAAGTGAGAACCTAGGAGAATCTACCCTTTGATTCCCTTTGGAATCTTTTTCGATCGCACCCACTCCTGTCCGTACAAGAGTGGTCCCCTTTGGTACGGATAGGGTTTTACCTTATCCACTTCCCCTTTTCAGCCGACAAATTCCACCTGGGGTTTTAACATTCAAACCTTTACCCCTTCTTCTTCAATGGAACAGTGACCTTGCTCCGGCGTACGGACACAACAACTTCGGTCCACTGTCCTCGATTTCTAACAAGATCTGGGTTGCTTTCAACTCCGGTTTCAACGACGGAGGAATTTAAAGTTCTTCGAGCCAAGACTAGTTCGACGTGTCGTACACTGTTACGAACTTGTAACAATTTTCCGGCGTACGGTCCACGAGTCAATTTAAGAACTTCGATTTTTCAAGCAACAAACAAACCCAAATCACTCAAGAGCCACCAACCTTCATCGGTTTCTTCCAAACACGATGGGTTCGATTTCCAGTCACCAAGGAAGCTCAAAACAGCCCAAAATTCACCAAGAAACCCTAGTCACGAAATTAGTACATCGGGTATTCTTTGGAATCAGAATTCGATGGTGAACAAGAATCCAAGGTTGTTTTTCCCAAACATCCAACAATCAAACACAATTTTTTGAATTTTCTTTTTATCACTTTCACTTTTTTTTTTTTTTGTAAGAACACCAACAATAACAAAAACAAAACAGGAACACGAAACGGAAAACAAAGACACAACGCACGAAAATAAAGATAACGTGAACAGGATTTGGGGTTGTAGAGACAAGCCCAAACCGTGCTCTGATACCAAGATGGTGCAATGCAATTCCCGAAGGGAAAGCTAAGCACAACGCGGAAGGATAACAATTAAAGAAGACGATAAAAGCAAGACAAAACTTGCTTCTTTCGAAAGAACAGAGGGGAACCTGTCCCTAAGCTCGATCAAAAGGGAGACAAGAATCACCCTAACTATGCAACAATCCTCAAGAGAACATTGCCTCTTGCAAACTGAATGATCAAGAGGAATGTTCAATCGGACTAACCGAAAGCCACAAATCCTTAAAGGCCCTCACCGGGGTTTTGCTCACGACGGAGACAAGAAATGTGCTCGGCACTTTCATTCAATATCAATATCCAAAAACTACCTATTACAATGTAAGGAAGTAAGGTTTATATAGGAAATACTAAGGGTAAACTAGTAAATAGGTCACAGTCGACCAATAAAGATTAGCCACGCAGGGCTGAGTTAAAAATGTGTTCGGCAACCTTGACTTCGGTGAGCCTTGCTTCGGTTGTTGACTTCGGTGAGCCTGGCTTCGATTCTCTATGGCCTGCTCGAACACATTTGTCATCGGGCGCTGACTTAGCTTCGAACACATGATGTTGTGTTCGGCTCTGCGCTGCCCGGGGTCAAGAGCTGCTGTTCGGGAACTTTGTCATCGGGCTCAAACTTGAAGATGTAGCCCTTGGTTTCATCACTTGGCAATTCCTCTTCCGAACACATGCTTCTTCCCATCGTCGTCAACTGGACGTGCATGTCATGGAGCAGCTTAGCTTGACTTCGGGTAATTGGCCTCCTCGGTTCATCAGTCACTGCCTTCGGTTGATCAGCACTTCGGGCTGCATCATCACCTCCCAAATCCACCCCAAGACAATCCTCTTTATTGGACAAACTCCAAAGGAAGGTCTCCAAAATAGGTCCTTCATCATTATAGTCCACACAACGAAGGCTAGGACTACTACTAGAAGATAGGTCAACACGACCAATACCAAGACCACTCTCCTCACTCGGAGTTCCAAACGTTGGATCATCCATAGAGCCTAACTTGACAAACCATGGAGGTTCGACTCTACTACCGACCCTAGTCCGATACAATTCACCACCACAAATGAGATTACCTTCAAACAATAGAAATGTAAAGGCATGCACCTCAAATTCATGGTTACACAAAAGCATATCATCAAGACTAGGTCTTTCACTCTCACTCGAGGAGTCATCGAAAATAAATCGATCCATCTCACATTCAAGAGACTCCTCAAGGTCAAATCCACCCTCACTATGACACAAGGGACCACCACTAACAACTAAGCAATCAAAGGGAAGATTAGGATAATCATGCAAGTCATCTTCTCCTTTATCAAATATAGGTGGGGTGTCATAACAAGGTTCACAAACAAGGTCAACTACGACATCTTCACTAAAGAGAGGTTCAATGAAAACCGAGCTCACATCATGATGTGGCTTTTCAACCCTCTCAACTAGTGGTTCATTTTCACACACAAGTTGACCCAAAGGTTCTACACTAGTTGCAAACACATTATAGTCATGCAATTCATCAACTAGCATAGAATTTTCACAATCAATACCATAAGACAAGGAAGTATCATGCTCAAGGATAGAAGAACTACCACTTACACTTGAGTCGCATCCGGGCTCACTCAATGTACATGAAGCTTCATGGGTAGTTCCTTCACCTTGTAGCTCACTTTTGGCATCTCCTTCACCTTGTCTTTCCATCTTGGAATATGGTTGAGGCTCCATCGGGTTGCCTCCAAGAATACCTACACAAGTACGCAAACAAGTAGAAGAAAAAGCAAAAGGGTTAAGGTTAGAATAAGGGGTGTCCTCACTCTCAATTTTTCTTTTTCCCTCTTTCTTTTCCCTCATTTTCTTTTCAAGGTCGGGTGTAGATTCGGGTGGTGACATCCCACTCACATCACTCATCACATCCTCTCCTTTTTCCACTCTAGGAATGTCACCGGTCACTCCCTTACTCCTCTCTATCTTTTGTCTCTCAAATTCGGGCGAATTGGGACGAGGCCCGAGAATGCCCATAGCCGGAGTAGGTGGACTTTTTACATCAACCCGGAATCTAGGACTCAGAGACTCATCTCTTGATGTCTCCTTTTTCTTTGTTGGTGAACCACTCGGCTTTGGAAGTGGCTTCGGGCTCACCTTGTTGACATTTTCCAACTCTTTTGTAGCACTAGTCCCACCATTGCTTGTGTTTGTAGGATTTCTTGTTTGCACATTGTTGCCCATGGAATGAAGTTCTTGCTCCTTGCTCCTTTGCATTGCCAAAGAAGGGGCACTAGTGGGCACTCGGCTCTTCGCCCGGTAAGGCACAAAGTCATAGACTCTTTGCCCTACGCCCACAAGATACGCACCCTTCACCATACTATATTGCACCCTCTTCCCCTCCAACCACGGCTCACCCATCCACACATCAACATGATGCATGGGATACACGTCACACCACACATAGCATCTATAACTCCCATGAGATATGAGTACCCGAGCCTCCTTAGAAACCCACACTCCATCATACTCATAAGGATGCGCTAGCTTGTGGCATGGTATCCTAAGCCTATCAACCAAAGAGGTGCTAATACAATTGGCATCGGTATCACCAATCTTGAGCAAGTATCCGTCAATACCATTTACCCCAACAACGAACCTACATCTACCCAAGTTTTGTAGATTGGCATCCAAGTGAGAACTTGAATGCCTACAAGTGTCAACTCCGACAACTTGGGTCTTCCTTATTCCTCCACTAGTGGCAACACCACTAGAACAATCTCCACTTCCCGTCACTCTCCCAACATTAGCAACATTGTTGGAAGTCAAGGAAGGAACCGCGCCATGGAACCCATAAGTGCCTCTCGCCTTAGTTCCATAGCCCATAGCACTACTCCTACTACAACCATCCACGCCCCTCACGGCATATAACCCCTTTGTAGCAAAAGCAACACCATCTATCATACCAACCTCCTCATGGGAATTAGAAGCATTAGGCCGCTTAGCGTACCTAGAAGATGCAAGCTTCTTCTTTCCCATGGAACAACCACCACCACCTCCCATACTAATGGAAGGTCCTCTACTACTCCCTTGTACACCATTAGCAACACTAAGAGAAGATGCATAAGAATTACCCATATGCTCAACATCATCATCAACTCTATCTATGTCACTTTCAACAATATCAAATTCTTCACAAGAAGAGTAAGTAGGATCAATGTACCTTGAAGCGTCACCATCTTCGGTTTCTTGACTAGAAGCATAGGCATCATCACATTCATCATCACGAGCTTCATAGCCTTCATCATCTTCACGATCATCATAGTGACCCGCTTCATCCTCATACGAGCCATAGTTCCCCGAATCATCATAGCAATGCCCATCATCACCGTCGTAGGAACCATAGTCTCCACCATCACCATACGAGTCATAACAACTCGCATCATCCCCACAAGGGCCATAAATGATAAGAATCAAAAACGCGGAAGCAAGTAACAAGGATGCGGAAGCAACAATCAAACGATAGCAAGAAAGTAAGGGATTGGGGAGAATAGAAATAGAAGAAAAGAACGAATCAAACTAACAATTAGATTGATTCAATAGGGAGAAGAGACTTGAACCATTAAACGGGACACTCACTAGCGGAGATCCACCATGGATTCAACGTAAGAGATACATGAAGTCAACGCTTCAACAAGAAAGGCCAAGCCTATTCTATCTTCTCAATTCTATCTCCAAAACAAGCTAACTAATGAAATAAACTAGCAATCTAGCTATTTATAGGTGTTTTTAGACACCATTTGAAAGGTCTAAAATGCCCATACTTAGGCTTAGGAATAAAAGGACCACGTAGGGTCAAAATAGTCTTAACATAGCTAGGAATCTCGACCTTCAGCGATCCGGGCGGAGCACCCAAGATTGGGGCGGAGCGCCCGAGTTTTGGACCAGTGGGGTGGCCTAGGCGGGGCGCCCAGAGTTTGGGTGGAGCGCCCAGACATAGGCTTACTCAGGCGGAGCGCCTGGTTCTTCAGGCGGCGCGCCTGGATGACTGGGCTGCTCCCCTTGTGCTCTATTCACCCGGAACGGCTTCAATTCATCTCCGGTGCTCTTGACCTCTCGTTCCTTAGCACCCTCCAATCCCGGCACTTTATAGTAAGTACTCTAAGCTCGATTTGAGGCTTATCATCCTCCCCTTCTTGAAAGGATTTCGTCCTCGAAATCAAACCATCAAGACCTACAACCAAAGACAAGAACAAGCCAAATATCCTACTACAAGAGTAGGTTAGTGCAAGTAGTGTGGGAAAACACACTCTTATGGTATAACCAAGTATCAATGACAATGATAAAACGCATGTTTCCAAAGAAAACAACAAGTACTTGGCTTCCCCAATGGATGCACCCAATACATGATTCATCAAAGAGATCAATAGGGTAGAGAGTACGCAAGATCAAGCAATCAAAATTCCTATGATCCCCAAGTCCAATAAGAACGAGCCAAAACTTCCCACTACAAGGGTAGGCAAGTCCAACAAGAGTGAGTGCAAGTGCTATGGAAAGCACACTTTTGTGATAGAGCCAAGTATCAATACTAATCAAAATGCTTATGTCTCCAAAGGAAACAACAAGTTCTTGGCTCCACAATGACAAGTACGCACTATCATAACAAGAAAGGAGATCAATAAGATATGGAATATGCAAGATTAAGCAAGTAAGTTCCTTATGACCTCCAAGCTTATGGTCATCACATCGAGCTTTGGCATGCTCAACACCCAAGGTGTGATTAACATGTGGGATGGAGTAAGCCAAATAGTTCAATTGGCAACTAGCATCAAATACTCCACTCCCCTTCTTGGGAGCACTCTTACACACACCAAGAGTGGCTTCCTCACCTCCAAATCCATCTCTAAGACAATCTCCCTGATGCCGGGCAAATTGGCCTAAACGACACCCATCAAGAACCAAGCTTGAGGAGCACAAAGGTTGCAAGTCAAGGGCTCCGGAAACGTCTTGAAGATCATGCATTGGAGCGCCAAGGAAGGAGGACCACTTAGGCTACAAAGGAGAGCGTCTGGAGCACATTTTGAGGCATTTCAAGAAGCTTCAGGAATAGGCGGACCGCCTACTCAAAGAGGCGGACCGCCTACATTGCTTCAGCTCTCAGGATTTCAAGAGGCGGACCGCCTCAAGCCTTGGGCGGACCGCCTAGTGGCTGCTCACTCTCTGGATATTGAAGAGGGGCGGACCGCCTAGTGGGGGTGGGCGGACCGCCTACCCCTGATGGCCTGCACACGGGATTTTGCTAGTTTGCGCGTGTAATTCCTATTTTAGCCCTAAGTGACTTCTATTGTTTTAATTAGACTTAGGGGCTTTTAGTCATTTCACATTTATGTATGGGAAAACTATATAAGCTTCCCTTAGCCATTTCATTCATTAGTAGTCTTGACATTGAATAGAAAGAAGAGAGAGAATAGAGAGAAGGCCGAGCCTTTCTTTGTTGAAGCCCGAGGCTTCGTTTATGACTCGACTTGGAACCTATGGTAATCGACCCCTAGTGTGATTCCATTGTAAGGTTCAAGTTTCCCTTCTCCCTTTTGAATTCAATTAATGTGAATGAATTGAATTCGTTTCTTTCTTCTAATTTCTTGCCTTCCCAATCTCGATTTCTTGTTATCTTTAATTGCTTCCGCTCGTTTAACGTATTGTTTGCTTCCGCGTGTTTTGCCCTGCATCAGTTTGGTATCAGAGCACGGATCGGGTGTTGTTCTTACAAACCCTCGTTCCTTGTTCATAGTATCCTTATCTTTGTGATTGTTGTGTTTGTTCTTAAAAAATTGAAGAAAAACAAAAAAATTGAAAAACTTGAAAAGTTGAAAAAATTTGGTAGATCGGGTTGGATTCGAATCCCCAAGTGTTAAAAAGTATTGGGGTTTGTTCCTTATAGTATTCCCGTTGTTTTGGTACCCATATATCGCATTTTGGTGTTACGATTCAAAATTTCCAAAATCAAAATCCAAAAAGTTTGAAAATTTCTTGAAAACGCTTCAATCTTGATCCGAAGCTTGTTGTTGTTTGTTGGAGGTTTAAAACCATTGGGGATTGATTATAATAGTTGTATACACCTTTGGGTATCATTAATTTTGTGTTTCGGGTCGAAAACATTGGATTTTTGGGTGCGAAACGAGCCAAAACGCGTTTCGCGAAGTTGCAGGAAATTGCCCTAGGCGGAGCGCCTCAATCCTGAGGCGGAGCGCCTCCCTCTGGGCTGCTGATGAGACCCAAATCGAGCCTAAGGCACTTACCATCAAGAGCCGGGATTGGAGGATGCAAAGGACGAGAGATCAAGAGCATCGGGGAAGAGTTCGGGACCATTTTGAAGGTCGAGGAGTTGGTCGCAGGCCTAGGTGCCCCGCCCATGCCAGGCGCCCCACCTGGATTGGATTCTGCCTCAGTACTCAGGCGCCCCGCCTAGCTTCAGGCGCCCCGCCTGACACAAGCCTAAGCCAGGCGCCCCGCCTAGCTTCAGGCGCCCCGCCTGAGACAAGCCTAAGCCAGGCGCCCCGCCTAGTTTCAGGCGCCCCACCTAGCCAGAGGCTTCCCAGCTCACTGCCCAACTCCCAGGTGCCCCACCTAGCTCCAGGCGCCCCGCCTACCCCCTGAACAAGCCAAGACGAGACTTCTATTTAGCCTAGTATTAATTACTAGTTTGACCCTACGTGGTCTTTATTACTTTACCCCAACTTGTGGGGACTTTTATGTCATTATTACATAGTCTTAGGAAAGACTATAAATAGGAGCCTTAGTCATTTCATTTGATTAGCTTGTTTAGAATTGAAGAATAGACTTAGTAAGAGAGGCAAGGCCTTCTTCTTTGTAGAAGCTTGAAGCTTCGGATTATCTCTTTGCTTGGAGCCTATGGAGACCCGTCACTAGTACAGAATTCCTTGTATGGTTCAAGTTTCCCTTCCTCTCTCGGATAATCAATTCATGGTTTGAATCGTTTGTCCATTCTCTTTCTTCTATTTCTATTCTCCCCAATCCCTTACTTTCTTGTTATCTATTGATTGTTGCTTCCGCATCCTTGTTATTTGCTTCCGCCTATTTGAGTCTCATCAGTTTGGTATCAGAGCAAGGCTCGGGATTTGTTCTTACAAACCCTCGATCCTTGTTCATCCTATCTTTAGTTTAGTTTATTGTTATTGTTGTTCTTGCTTTGAAGAAAAGAAGAAAAACACAAAAAAATTGAAAAATTGAAAAAAAATACAAAATTGGTGTAACTTTGTGGTGTGATCGATTCGTGTTATGGGTGTTATAGATTCTTGATCCTTGTGGAAAACCCGACATTTGGGTACCAAGATTGTTTGGATTGGATTGATTTGAAAATTTGAAACCCCAAATTGTTAAACCCACCCAAAACCCTTTGTTCTTGAAGAATTTGATTGAATTTGGATTGTGTGATTGTGGGGTTTTGGAATTGAGTACCGGGGTTTGTTCTCCAATGAAAAACAAACAAATAGAAACAAATTTCATGTGAATCGGAGTTGTATAACATCGAATTTGGAGGATCGAAAGCCACTTTGAACCCTTGTTGAAAAACCCTTGTTCAAACTTTGCTTGATGCTTGTTCTTGATTTGTTGGATGTTTAGGGGTGAAATTCATTGGGTTTTGTTGGAAATAACATTATCCAACTTTGGGTACCATTGATTTTGAAGAAACGGGGTGAAAACGTTGAAAATTTGGGTCAAAAACCATCAAAAACCCGTTTTCGGAAAAACTGAAGCACCCACCCAGGCGGACCGCCCACCCCCTAGGCGCCCCGCCCACTTAGGCTACTGGTTAAGACCCTAGGCGGACCGCCCACCCACCCAGGCGGGCCGCCCAGTTCACTGGTTGGCTCAATTTGCTTCGTTTCATGGTTTTTTGTGTTTGTTTCGATTCCGAACTTCTTGGTTAGTGTTTCTAAGGTATTAGTCCTACTTTATTAACACTAATCTTTGATCCTTTAGGGTGTTGTGTGTCTTGAAGCTTTACTTAAAGTCGTAGAACTTCTTTGGCCTCAAGTGCGCACTACAAATAGCTTCCGTACATCGAGTCACATCAACTCCACTCCGGGCCTTTACTTGGATCTACTAGTTGATTGATCTTACCATTGTGGTTCCTAAAAGAGATAAGGGCATCTTTGGTTGGGGTTTGGGAGTGTGCACCCTAAAAGAGTGTTGAGAGCCACCACCAAAGGTAAGGGAGAGCAAGTGAGGTTGTTTATACTAACCTTTGCACTTTCTTAACATGTCTTTTGCAGGTACAAGGAGCCATAAGGGAGGTTTGGAGGGAAGTAGGAGTGGTGAGAAAGGTGTAAGTGAGAGGGAGTTAGTTGAAGCCTACCTTCCGAGCCTCTTGGCTCAAATAGAGGCAATGGACACTAGGGTCCAACACTTGGAGGATGAGATGAAGGAGAATGAGGCCGAGGGAAGAGATGGTATGAGTCGCACTATAGGATATGGTATTGCTAGTAGTGGTGAAATGAGGAAGTACCCAACTAGTGTTGGTACTATTGATGGGATGTGTAAAGGGTATTACCTAAATGAATTCATGAGAGAAAGAATGTGGTGTCAATTCGTAGTGAGCCTTAATGGGAATCATGGGTATGTGCTTCAAGTGGATAATGGTGAAGCAAGTTGGATTAGCCATCTTGTAGTGAGAAGGTTGGGAATACCTTGTGTTGATGGAATGGCGAGGGTAATTATTTCACAAAGGAACTTTGAAGAAGAAGTGGAGTGCAAAGTAGGCCCTTTAGTGGGATGTGATGTTATGTTGGGAAAGCCTTGGCTTTCCAATAGATACTTCAAGATCGCACAAGAATTTGTGGATGGCTACCGTGTTCAAGCACAAGGGAAGTTTCAAATCCTTTTTCTTAGGAAAGAAGGAATACAACCAAGCACACCCATGAACATGAGAAGTGGTGGGACACCAATAAGGAGAAGCCCTATGATCCAAAGAGTGCAATCAAGAAGCCCTATGAACATGAGAAGTAGTGGGACACAATTGAAGAGAAGTCCTACACTCACAATCAATGGTGGGACTAGTGCAAAAAGAGAGTTGACATATGTCAACAAGGTGAGCCCCGAACCACAAGATCCAAAGGAAAGTGGTTCACCTACAAAGAAGAAAGAGACATCAAGTGATGAGTCTCTTAGTCCTAGATTCCGGGTCGATGTTAAAAGTCCACCTACTCCGGCTATGGGTATCCTTGGGCCTCGTCCCAACTCACCCGAATTTAAGAGACAAAAGATTGAGAGGAGTAAGGGAGTGACCGGTGACATTCCTCGAGTGGAAAAAGGAGAGGATGTGATGAGTGACGTGAGTGGGATGTCACCACCCGAATCTACACCCGACCTTGAAAAGAAAATGAGGGAAAAGAAAGAGGGAAAAAGAATTGTAAAGAGTGAGGACACCCCTTATTCTAACCCTAACCCTTTATCTTTTTCTTCTACTTGTGTAACTTCTTGTGTAGGAACTCTTGGAGGCAAACCATTGGAGCCTCAATCATCTTCCAAGATGGAAGGACAAGGTGAAGAAGATTTCCAAAGTGAGCTTCAAGGTGGAGAGATAATCCATGACACTTCAAGTGCATTGAGTGAGCAAGATGGCCACTCAAAGGTAAATGATAGTTCTCCCCTTGAGCATGATACTTCCTTGTCTTGTGAGAGTGTTTATGAAACCTCTATACTAGTTGATGATATATATGATTACAATGTGTTTGCAACTAGTGTGGAGTCAAATGGTCAACTTGTGTATGATTATGAACCACTAGTTGAGAGGAGCGATAAGCCACATCATGATGTGAGCTCGATTTTCATTGAACCTCTCTTTAGTGAAGATTGTGTAGTTGACCTTGATTGTGACCTTTGCTATAACACACCACCGATTTTTGATAAAGTGGAAGGCGAGTTGAATGAATACCCTATCCTTTCCCTTGATGAATTGCTTGATAATGGTGGGTCTATGTGTTGTGGTGAGGATGGTAGTGACCTTGAGGAGTCCCTAGTGAATGAGATGGATCGAATTGTTTTCAATGACTCCTCGGGTGAGAGTGAAGAACCTAGTCTTGATACCATGTTTTTGGATAACCATGAATTTGAAGTGCATGCTTTTACATTTCCATTGTGTGAACATGATCTCATTTGTGGTAGCGAATTGTATCGGACTAGGATTGGCAATAGAATAGAACCTCCATGGTTTGAAAAGTTAGGCTCCATGGATGATCCATTGTTTGGAACTCCAAGTGGGATGAATGGTCTTGATATTGGTCGTGTTGAACCATCTTCTAGTAGTCCTAGCCTTCATTGTATGGACTATAATGATGAAGGGCCAATTTTGGAGACCTTCCTTTGGAGTTTGCCTAGTGAGGGAGATTATCTTAGGGATGGATTTGGAGGTGAGGAAGCCACTCTTGGTGCGTGTAAGAGTGCTTCCAAGAAGGGGAGTGGAGTATTCGATGTTAGTTGTCGCTTGAATTATGTTACTTACTCCATCCCTTATGTTGATCACACCTTGAGTGTTGAGCATGCCAAAGCTCGATGTGATGACCACAAGCTTGGAGGTCATAAGGAACTTAGTTGCTTAATCTTGCATGTTCCATATCTTATTGATTTCTTTGCTTGTTATGGTAGTGAGTACTTGTCAATGTTGAGCCAAAAACTTGTTGTTTCCTTTGGAAACATAAGCTTTTTGATTAGTATTGATACTTGGCTCTATCATAAAAGTGTGATTTTCACATCACTTGTACTCACTCTTGTTGGACTTTCCTACTCTTGTAGTGGGAAGTTTTGGTGTGTTCTTATTTGGCTTAGGGATCATAGTAATTTTAATGGCTTGATCTTGCATATTCTCTACCCTATTGATCTCCTTGATGAATCATGCGTTGAGTGTACCCATTGGGGAAGCCAAGTGCTTGTTGTCTTCTTCGGAAACATGTGCTTTATCATTGTTATTGATGCTTGGCTATACCATAAGAGTGTGTTTTCCACACTACTTGCACTAACCTACTCTTGTAGTAGGAGCTTTTGGATGTGCTTGTCTTTGGATGTAGGTCTTGATGGTTTGATTTCGAGGACGAAATCCTTTCAAGAAGGGGAGGATGATGAGACCCAAATCGAGCCTAAGGCACTTACCATCAAGAGCCGGGATTGGAGGATGCAAAGGACGAGAGATCAAGAGCATCGGGGAAGAGTTCGGGACCATTTTGAAGGTCGAGGAGTTGGTCGCAGGCCTAGGTGCCCCGCCCATGCCAGGCGCCCCACCTGGATTGGATTCTGCCTCAGTACTCAGGCGCCCCGCCTAGCTTCAGGCGCCCCGCCTGACACAAGCCTAAGCCAGGCGCCCCGCCTAGCTTCAGGCGCCCCGCCTGAGACAAGCCTAAGCCAGGCGCCCCGCCTAGTTTCAGGCGCCCCACCTAGCCAGAGGCTTCCCAGCTCACTGCCCAACTCCCAGGTGCCCCACCTAGCTCCAGGCGCCCCGCCTACCCCCTGAACAAGCCAAGACGAGACTTCTATTTAGCCTAGTATTAATTACTAGTTTGACCCTACGTGGTCTTTATTACTTTACCCCAACTTGTGGGGACTTTTATGTCATTATTACATAGTCTTAGGAAAGACTATAAATAGGAGCCTTAGTCATTTCATTTGATTAGCTTGTTTAGAATTGAAGAATAGACTTAGTAAGAGAGGCAAGGCCTTCTTCTTTGTAGAAGCTTGAAGCTTCGGATTATCTCTTTGCTTGGAGCCTATGGAGACCCGTCACTAGTACAGAATTCCTTGTATGGTTCAAGTTTCCCTTCCTCTCTCGGATAATCAATTCATGGTTTGAATCGTTTGTCCATTCTCTTTCTTCTATTTCTATTCTCCCCAATCCCTTACTTTCTTGTTATCTATTGATTGTTGCTTCCGCATCCTTGTTATTTGCTTCCGCCTATTTGAGTCTCATCAGCTGCTCTCTGGATTTTCCTGAGGCGGAGCGCCTCCTTCCTGAGGCGGAGCGCCTCTTTTGCTGAAGGGTTTCCGGGTAGTTTTTGCGTAGGTTTTCACTTGTTATTCGCCCACGGGCTTCTTGGTTAGTGTTTCTAAGGTAATTGGCCTACTTGAAAGACACTAATCCTTTAGCGTATTAGGGTATTCGTGCGTAGAGGAGACTAGAATTCAAAGAAGAGTCGTAGATTCTCTTTTGGCCTCAAGTGCGCACTTAAAAATAACCGTCCGTCCATTGAGTCTCATTAACTCCATTCCGAACTTTTATTTGGACATACTAGTTGTTATCACCTTGGTTCCCAAGTTGTAAAGGCCTCGCTCTTGAGTGTTCATAAATTGAGTGATACACGTGAGGGAGTGACTTTTGGGAGTTTTTGTGCTTTGGTGTTCCAACAATGTCGGATTTTGATTGTGGAGATTATGGCTCTTGTGAGGATGATACGAGTTGCTATGGCTCGTATGGTGATGATGGAGACTATGGTTCCTATGGTGAGGATGACGGCCATTACTATGATGATGGAAACCATGGCTCCTATGTTGATGAAGCGATTCACTATGATGATCGTGAGATTGATGATGACTATGAGGCTCATGATGAATTTGTTGATCCTTATGCTTCTAGTCAAGAATTCGAGGATGGTGACGCTTCAAGGTATGATGATCCTACTTACTCTACTTGTGATGAACTCGAGCATGATAGCGACATGGATAGGGTTGATGATGATCTTGATTATATCAATTGTTCATATGCATCTTCTCTTGGTGTTGCTTGTGGAGTACAAGGGAGTAGTGGAGGACCTTCCATTAGTATGGGAGGTGGTGGTGGTGGTTGTTCCATGGGAAATGGGAGATTTGCATCTTCTAGTTCCCATGTGAAAGGTGGAATGAGAAGTGTTGCTCTTACCGTTACGGGGGTGCATTGCTCTAGCAGTGGTGGTAGGAGTGGTGCTATGGGCTATGGAACCAAGGCGAGAAGCAATTATGGGTTCCATAGTGGTATTCCTTCCTCGACTTCCAACAACATCTCTAATGTTGGGAGAGTGACGGGAAGTGGAAGTTACACTAGCAATCTTGCTAGTAGTGGAGGAATAAGGAAGACCCAAGTTGTTGGTGTTGACACTTGTGGGCGTCCAAATTCTCATTTGGGTGCCAATGTGCAAAACTTGGGTAGATGTAGGTTCGTTGTTGGGGTAGATGGAATTGATGGATACTTGCTCAAGATTGGTGGTACCGATGCCAATTGTATTAGCACCTCTTTGGTTGATAGGCTTAGGATACCATGCCATAAGCTAGCGCATCCTTATGAGTATGATGGAGTGTGGGTTTCTAAGGAGGCTCGGGTACTCATATCTCATGGGAGTTATAGATGCTATGTGTGGTGTGACGTGTATCCCATGCGTCATGTTGATGTGTGGATAGGTGACCGGTGGTTGGAGGGGAAGAGGGTGCAATATAGTGTGGTGAAGGGTGCATATCTTGTGGGCGTAGGGCAAAGAGTCTATGACTTTGTGCCTTACCGGGCGAAGAGCCGAGTGCCTACTAGTACCCCTTCTTTGGCTAGGCAAAGGAGCAAGGATCGGGAACTTCATTCCATGGGCAACAATGTGCAAACAAGAAGTCCTACAAACACAAGCAATGGTGGGACTAGTGCTACAAAAGAGTTGACAAATGTCAACAAGGTGAGCCCAAAGCCACTTCCGAAGCCGAGTGGTTCACCAACAAAGAAGAAGGAGACATCAAGTGATGAGTCTCCAAGTCCTAGATTCCGGGTTGATGTAAAAAGTCCACCTACTCCGGCTATGGGTATTCTTGGGCCTCGTCCCAATTCGCCCGAATTTGAGAGACAAAAGATAGAGAGGAGTAAGGGAGTGACCGGTGACAACTCTCGAGTGGAAAAAGGAGAGGTTGTGATGAGTGATGTGAGTGGGTTGTCACCACCCGAATCTACACCTAGCCTTGAAAGAAAAATGAGGGAAAAGAAAGAGGAAAAAAAGAGTGAGGACACCCCTTATTCTAACCTTAACCCTTTTGCTTTTTCTTCTACTTGTTTGAGTACTTGTGTAGGTATTCTTGGAGGCAAACCGATGGAGCCTCAATCACGTTCCGAGATGGAAAGACAAGGTGAAGGCGATGCCAAATGTGAGCTACGAGGTGAAGGAACTACCCATGATGCTTCATGTACATTGAGTGAGCCCGGATGCGACTCAAGCGTAAGTGTTAGTTCTTCTATCCTTAAGCATGATACTTCCTTGTCTTATGGTATTGATTGTGAAAACTCTATGCTAGTTGATGATTTGCATGAATATAACGTGTTTGCAACTAGTGTAGAGCCGGTTGGTCAACTTGTGTGTGCAAATGAACCACTAGTTGAGAGGGTTGAAAAGCCACATCATGATGTGAGCTCGGTTTTCATTGAACCTCTCTTTAGTGAAAATAGTGAAGTTGACCTTGTTTGTGAACCTTGTTATGACACCCCACCCATTTTTGATAAAGGAGAAGATGAATTGCATGATAATCTTATTCTTCCCTTTGATTGCTTAATTGATAGTGGTGGTCCTTTGTGTCGTAGTGAGGATGGGATTGACCTTGAGGAGTCTCTTGAGTGTGAGATGGATCGATTCATTTTCGATGACTCCTCGAGTGAGAGTGAAAGACCTAGTCTTGATACTATGCTCTTGCGTAACCATGAATTTGAGGTGCATGCTTTTACATTTCTAATGTTTGAAGGCAATCTCATTTGTGGTGGTGAATTGTATCGGACTAGGGTCGGTAGTAGAATCGAACCTCCATGGTTTGTCAAGTTAGGCTCTATGGATGATCCAACGTTTGGAACTCCGTGTGAGGAGAATGGTCTTGGTATTGGTCGTGTTGACCTATCTTCTAGTAGTCCTAGCCTTCGTTGTGTGGACTATAATGATGAAGGACCTATTTTGGAGACCTTCCTTTGGAGTTTGTCCAATAAGGAGGATTGTCTTGGGGTTGATTTGGGAGGTGAGGAGGTATCTCTCGGTGTGTGCAAGAATGCTCTTAAGAAGGGGAGTGGAGTAGTCGATGTTAGTTTTGAATTGAACTATTTTACTTACTCCATCCCACATGTTGAGCACACCTTGAGTGTTGGACATGCCAAAGCTATTGTGTCACCTTGTGATAAAAATGCATTAGAGGCTTGGTGTGTTGGTAGTGAGCTTAGGGGTCGTAGGAAATATAATTGCTACATGCATATCCTTGATCTCTTTGTTTGTTTGAAAAATGAGTGCTTGTTCTTGTCGAGCCAAGACCTTGTTGTCTCCTTTGGGGACATAAGCTTTTTAATTGGTATTGATGCTTGGCTCTATCACAAGAGTGTGTTTTCCACACAATTTGCACTTTTCTTGTTAATGCTAACCTACTTGTGAAGTAGGAAATTTTGGTTGTGCTTGCTTTGATTGTAGGTTTTGATGGTGCGATTTCGAGGACGAAATCCTTTCAAGAAGGGGAGGATGATGCTGGGCAAATTGGCCTAAACGACACCCATCAAGAACCAAGCTTGAAGAGCACAAAGGTTGCGCGTCGAGGGCTCCGGAAACGTCTTGAAGATCATACATTGGAGCGCCAAGGAAGGAGGAGCACATAGGCACCAAAGGAGAGGCTCGGGGGCACATTTTGAGCCATTCCAAGAAGTTCCAGGAAGAGGCGGACCGCCCACAATACTAGGCGGACCGCCCCTCAAAGTTGCAGCCTCAGGATCTCCAGAGGCGGCCGCCAGCCATTCCAAGAAGTTCCAGGAAGAGGCGGACCGCCCACAATACTAGGCGGACCGCCCCTCAAAGTTGCAGCCTCAGGATCTCCAGAGGCGGCCGCCTCCCACACCTAGGCGGACCGCCCCTCAAGAAGCAGCCCTCAGGAGTTGAAGAGGCGGAGCGCCTCCCCCAATGAGGCGGGCGCCTCCCCCCTGTTATGCTTGACGGGTTTTTGTGTAGTTTTCCTATTTTGCCCTTAAGTGACCTTGTATGTCTTATTTCACTTTGGGGGCATTTTAGCCATTTCACCATGTCTTATGAAAGACTATAAATAGGACCCTTAGTCATTTATTTCATTAGTTTTACATTGTATGGACATTGAATAGAAAGAAGAGAGAGAATAGAGAGAAGGCCGAGCCTTTCTTTGTTGAAGCCCGAGGCTTCGTTTATGACTCGACTTGGAACCTATGGTAATCGACCCCTAGTGTGATTCCATTGTAAGGTTCAAGTTTCCCTTCTCCCTTTTGAATTCAATTAATGTGAATGAATTGAATTCGTTTCTTTCTTCTAATTTCTTGCCTTCCCAATCTCGATTTCTTGTTATCTTTAATTGCTTCCGCTCGTTTAACGTATTGTTTGCTTCCGCGTGTTTTGCCCTGCATCAGTTTGGTATCAGAGCCAAGCTTGAGGAGCACATTGGCCTAAACGACACCCATCAAGAACCAAGCTTGAGGAGCACAAAGGTTGCAAGTCAAGGGCTCCGGAAACGTCTTGAAGATCATGCATTGGAGCGCCAAGGAAGGAGGACCACTTAGGCTACAAAGGAGAGCGTCTGGAGCACATTTTGAGGCATTTCAAGAAGCTTCAGGAATAGGCGGACCGCCTACTCAAAGAGGCGGACCGCCTACATTGCTTCAGCTCTCAGGATTTCAAGAGGCGGACCGCCTCAAGCCTTGGGCGGACCGCCTAGTGGCTGCTCACTCTCTGGATATTGAAGAGGGGCGGACCGCCTAGTGGGGGTGGGCGGACCGCCTACCCCTGATGGCCTGCACACGGGATTTTGCTAGTTTGCGCGTGTAATTCCTATTTTAGCCCTAAGTGACTTCTATTGTTTTAATTAGACTTAGGGGCTTTTAGTCATTTCACATTTATGTATGGGAAAACTATATAAGCTTCCCTTAGCCATTTCATTCATTAGTAGTCTTGACATTGAATAGAAAGAAGAGAGAGAATAGAGAGAAGGCCGAGCCTTTCTTTGTTGAAGCCCGAGGCTTCGTTTATGACTCGACTTGGAACCTATGGTAATCGACCCCTAGTGTGATTCCATTGTAAGGTTCAAGTTTCCCTTCTCCCTTTTGAATTCAATTAATGTGAATG
Organism: Petunia x hybrida; assembly: GCA_037355625.1. NCBI lineage: Eukaryota > Viridiplantae > Streptophyta > Magnoliopsida > Solanales > Solanaceae > Petunia > Petunia x hybrida. The sequence continues at coordinate 5,850,867 of JBBBVM010000609.1, forward strand.
AATTGAATTCGTTTCTTTCTTCTAATTTCTTGCCTTCCCAATCTCGATTTCTTGTTATCTTTAATTGCTTCCGCTCGTTTAACGTATTGTTTGCTTCCGCGTGTTTTGCCCTGCATCACTCCCTCACTAGAAGTTCCAAACAATGGATTGTCTATAGAGCTCAACTTTCCAAACCATGGAGGTTTAAATCCAAACTCTTCTCTAGTTTGATACTCACCATCACCCTTTTGAGAATCCTCTTCAAACAAAGGGTTTGTGGAAACAAGTCCACTACCCATCAAAGGTACGGCATCAAAACTAGAGTCCTCATCCACACTTGAGGAGTCATCGAATACAATTCGGTCCATCTCATCCACTAGGGACTCCTCAAGGTCGCTACCAACCTCACTACAACACATAGGTCCACCATTATCAAGCAATTCATCAAGAGAAAGGATAGGATATTCATTCAACTCATCTTCCCCTTTATCAAATATAGGTGGAGTATCATAACAAGGGTCACAATTAGGGTCAACTACACATTCTTCACTAATGAGAGGTTCAATGAAAACCGGGCTCACATCATGATGTGGCTTATCATCCCTCTCAACTAGTGGTTCACAATCACACACAAGTTGACCATTCGACTCTACACTAGTTGCAAACACATTGTAATCATACAAATCATCAACTAGTGTTGAGTTATCACAAACACTACCATGAGACAAGGGAGTAACATGTTCAAGGGACGAGCTATCACTTACCTTTGAGTGGCCATCTTGCTCACTCAATGCATTTGAAGTGTCATGAATTGTCTCTTCACCTTGAAGCTCACATTGAAGAGTTTCTTCACCTTGTCTATCCTTCTTGGGGCATGATTGAGGCTCTATTGATGGGCCTCCAAGAGTACCTACACAAGCATTCACAAAAGTAGAAGAAAAAGATAAAGGGTTAAGGTTAGAATAAGGGGTGTCCTCACTCTTTTTTCCCTCTTTCTTTTCTCTCATTTTCTTTTCAAGGTTAGGTGTAGATTCGGGTGGTGACATCCCACTCACATCACTCTTCACATCCTCTCCTTTTTCCACTCGAGGAATGTCACCGGTCACTCCCTTACTCCTCTCAATCTTTTGTCTCTCAAATTCGGGTGAGTTGGGGCGAGGCCCAAGAATACCCATAGCCGGAGTAGGTGGAGTTTTAACATCAACCCGAAATCTAGGACTAAGAGACTCATCACTTGAGATCTCTTTCTTCTTTGTTGGTGAACCACTTTGCTTTGGAGCTTGGGGTTCGGGGTTCACCTTGTTGACAATTGCCAACTCTTTTCTTGCACTAGTCCCTCCATTGCTTGTGATTGTAGGACTTCTTGTTTGCACTCTTTCAACCATAGGATGAGGTTCTTGCTCCTTGGCCCTTTGCATAGACCAAGAAAGTGTACTAGGAGGTAACTTGTCTCTTTCCCTACTAGGTCTCAACTCATAGGTCTTTCGACCCTCGCTCACAAGATACTTGTCCTCCGCAAGTCTATAATTCACTTTCTTGCCTTGCAACCATGGATCACCTAACCAAACATCAAGATGTCGCATGGGATACACATCACACCAAACATAGCTTTTGAGATTCCTATGAGATATGTACACCCAAGCTTTCTTGGTAACCCATACTCCATTGTACTCATACGGATACTCTAGAGCATAGCATGGTAGCCTTAGCTTGCTAACCAACGAAGTGCTAATGCAATTGGCATCGGTGTCACCAATCTTGAGCACATATCCTCCATTTCCCTCTACCTCAACATCGAACCTTCTTAGACCCAAGTTTAGTATAGGTTCATTCACGAGATATCTTGGAAGTCCAAGGATAGTATCTCCATCAACTTGAGTCTTCCTTATCCCTCCTCTCCTAGCAACCCCACTAGGACAACTTCCACTCCCCGTCACTCTTCCAACATTAGAGGTGTCGTTGAAAGTCGAGGAAGGAGTACCACTATGGAACCCATAATTGCCTCTCGCCTTGGTTCCATAGCCCCTAACACCACTCCTACCACCACTACTAGAGCAATGCACTCCAACCACGGTAAGAGCAATATTTCTCATTCCACCCTTCTCATGGGAGCTAGAAGATGCAAACCTCCCATCTCCCATGGAACAACCACCACCACCTCCCATACTAATGGAAGGCCTTCTACTACTCTCTTGCTCACCACAAGCAACATCAAGAGAAGATGCATATGAACCATCCTCATCATCAATTCTCTCTACGTCACTATCATTATGTTCAAATTCATCACAAGAAGAGTAAGTAGGATCATCATACCTCGAAGCGTCACCATCTTCATATTCTTGACTTGGAGCATAAGATTCTTCACATTCGTCTTCGCAAGCCCCATAGTCTTCTTCATCTTCATAATCAACATAGTGACCCGCTTCATCATCAAATGAGCCTTGGTTCCCGGAATCGTCATAGCAATACCCATCATCACCATCATAGGAACCATAGTCTCCATCATCTCCGCATGAGTCATACCCTCCGCAATCGTCATCCGATGCCATAGTTGTAACAAAAGAGTAAAGGACCTGACAAATTCACTCCCTCACGTGTATCACTCAAAAGATGTCACTCAATTTTCTTTCCACTCGTGTATACACTCAAGGTCGTTGGCTTTTGTGACCACACTCTATTGTTCTCCCCACTCAAGCCTTTTTCCACTCAAGACCTTTTTGTCTCTTAGTAATCACAATAGCAAGATCAATCAACTAATGCACCCAAGTAATGGTTCGGAATGGAGTTAAAGCGACTCGATGTACGGAAGCTAATTTAATGCGCACTTGAAGCAAGCAAGTTCTACGACTTTAAGTAAAGACTCCAAGACACACAACACCCTAAAGGATCAAAGATTAGTGTCAATAAAGTAGGACTAATACCTTAGAAACACTAACCAAGAGGTTCGGAATCGAAACAAACACAAAAAACCATGAAACGGAGCAAAACCAAGTGACCAGCACACTGGGCGGTCCGCCTGGGGTGGGTGGGCGGTCCGCCTGACTTGGAGGCAGTGGGGGAGGGTAGGCGGGGCGCCTAGGGGGTGGGCGGTCCGCCTGGGGGTCGGGTAAGCCCTTTTCCAACTCCGATTTTCCTCAATTCCAAGCCGATTTTGGGTCCGATTTCAACGTTTTTTTCCACAAATTGAAGGTACCCAAAGCTAAATATTGATATAAACTTCAAACCCCAATAAATTTCACACCCAAACATCCAACAAACAAGGCACAATCATGATTCAAAGTTTCATGTTGGGGGTTTTTCAACAAGGGTTTCAAAGGTTCAAGGTGGGTTTCGATTCTTCAAAATCGATGTTACCGAACTCCAAATCACACGATTCTTTTTGCAATTTGTCCGTTTTGCAATAAAGAACAAACCTCAATAATCAATTCCTCAACCCCATAATCAAAAAAACCCAAGAATCAACCAAATTCATCAAGAACAAAGGGTTTTTGGTGGGTTTAGCAATTTGGGGTTTCAAATTTTCAAATCAATCCAATCCAAACAATTTTGGTACCCAAACGTCGGGTTTTCCACAAGGATCAAGAATCTATAACACCCATAACATAAATCATCCAATCCAACAAGATACACCAATTTTTGTATTTTCAATTTTTTCAATTTTTTTTGTGTTTTTTCTTCTTTCAATAACAAGAACAAGGAAACTAAAGATAGGATGAACAAGGAACGTGGATTCGTAAGAACGAAACCCGAGCCTTGCTCTGATACCAAGATGATAAGAATCAAAAACGCGGAAGCAAGTAACAAGGATGCGGAAGCAACAATCAAACGATAGCAAGAAAGTAAGGGATTGGGGAGAATAGAAATAGAAGAAAAGAACGAATCAAACTAACAATTAGATTGATTCAATAGGGAGAAGAGACTTGAACCATTAAACGGGACACTCACTAGCGGAGATCCACCATGGATTCAACGTAAGAGATACATGAAGTCAACGCTTCAACAAGAAAGGCCAAGCCTATTCTATCTTCTCAATTCTATCTCCAAAACTAGCTAACTAATGAAATAAACTAGCAATCTAGCTATTTATAGGTGTTTTTAGACACCATTTGAAAGGTCTAAAATTCCCACACTTAGGCTTAGGAATAAAAGGACCACGTAGGGTCAAAATAGTCTTAACATAGCTAGGAATCTCGACCTTCAGCGATCCGGGCGGAGCACCCAAGATTGGGGCGGAGCGCCCGAGTTTTGGACCAGTGGGGTGGCCTAGGCGGGGCGCCCAGAGTTTGGGTGGAGCGCCCAGACATAGGCTTACTCAGGCGGAGCGCCTGGTTCTTCAGGCGGCGCGCCTGGATGACTGGGCTGCTCCCCTTGTGCTCTATTCACCCGGAACGGCTTCAATTCATCTCCGGTGCTCTTGACCTCTCGTTCCTTAGCACCCTCCAATCCCGGCACTTTATAGTAAGTACTCTAAGCTCGATTTGAGGCTTATCAAATCTACTCCATCATCATTATCCGACATTGTTGCAACACCACAAGATTAACCTCCCAAAAGTCACTCCCTCACGTGTTTCACTCGATATATGAACACTCAAAGGCGAGCCTTAACAACTTTGGAACCAAGGTAATCACAACTAGTATGTCCAAGTTAAAGTTCGGAATGGAGTTAATGAGACTCGATGTACGGACGGCTATTTAAAGTGCGCACTTGAGGCCAAAGGAGTTCTACGACTCTTCTTTGAATTCTAATCTCCTCTACGCACGAGTGTCCTAATACGCTCAAGGATTAGTGTCAATGGAGTAGGCCAATTACCCTAGAAACACTAACCAAGAAGTTAGGAAACCAACGGAACACAAAAAGAAGCGAAACGAAACCAAACGGAGCCGTTTCAGGGCTAGGCGCTCCGCCCAGTGGGGGAGGCGCTCCGCCCAGTGAAGGGAGGCGCTCCGCCTGGGTGTGAGGCGCTCCGCCTGGCTGCCCCTACTGCCAAGAAGGCTGGGCGGTCCGCCCAAGGTCAGGCGCTCCGCCCGGACGCGATTTTCAGCATTTTTCCCAACGGGTTTTTTGGTGATTTTGGCCAACTTTTTTGTTCGATTTCAACCCGATACACAAAATCAATGATACCCAAAGGTGTATACAACTATATTAACCAATCTCCAATGGTTTTCAACTCCAAACAAACAACAACAAGCTTCGATTCAAGATTGAAGCGTTTTCAAGAATTTTCAAACTTTTTGGATTTTGATTTTGGAAATTTTGATTCGTAACACCAAATTGTGATATATGGGTATCAAAACGATGGGAATACAATAAGGAACAAACCCCAATACTTTTTAACACTTGGGGATTCGATTCCAACCCGATCTACCAAATTTTCTTGAGTTTTCTAGTTTTTCAATTTTTTTGTTTTTCTTCAAATTTTCAAGAACAATCACAACAACAACAACGATACTAACATATGGAATAAGGAACGGGGGTTTGTAAGAACATAACCCGAGCCTTGCTCTGATACCAACTGATGCAATGGAAAATACGCGGAAGCTAAACAAACTATAAACGAGCGGAAGCAAGTAAATTTGATAACGAGATATCTGGGATATCGAGAAGTTCAAGACGAGGAAGGCAAGAATTAGAAGAAAGAATTGGATAAATGATTCACAACATGAATTTAATTATCCAAAGGGAGAAAGTGAAACTCGAACCTTACAAGGAATTCACACTAGCGATGAATCTCCATAGGTTCCAAGTCGTACAAGATTCACGAAGCGATCCGCTTCGGACTAGAAGGCTCGGCCTTACTAATTCTCTCTCAATTTCTATCTTCAAAGTCTAGCTACTGGAAGAAATGACTAAGTGTTCCTATTTATAGTTTTTCATAAGGCTAGGTGAAATGTCTAAAATGCCCCCAAAGCTAATTAATACATACAAGCCACTTAAGGGCAAAATAGGAACTTCACTCCAAAAGTCAAGAAAGCTTCAGCGTTGGGCGCTCCGCCTGGAATCCGGGCGCTCCGCCTGGATTGCCTTGGAGCTGGGCGCTCCACCTGGAGCTTGGGCGCTCCACCCTGGTTGCCCTTCAGCTGGGCGCTCCGCCTAGAAGTCAGGCGCTCCGCCTGGACCATGAAGAGTCTGGGCGCTCCTCCTAGGAGCTGGGCGCTCCTCCTCAGCCTGGGAAGGGTCTTGGGCGTTTCTCCTCGCTCCTCGCTTCTTTGGTCCCTCGACTTATCTCCGAAGCACTCGCCCTTGTGTCCTCGCACCCTCCTTGCTTGGCTCTTGATGGTTAGGTCCTAATCCCATTTTGGATTGCATCACAAACCCCCACCCAAAGATGTCCTTATCTCTTTTAGGAACCACAATGGTAAGATCAATCAACTAGTATATCCAGTAAAGGTCCGGAGTGGAGTTGACGCGACTCGATGTACGGAAGCTAGTTTAGTGCGCACTTGAAGCAAGCAAATTCTACGACTTTAAGTATAGACTTCCAGACACACAAACACCCTAAGAAATCAAAGATTAGTGTTAATAAAGTAGGACTAATACCTTAGAAATACTAACCAAGAGGTACGGAAACAAACGGAACACAAAAAGACGCGAAACGAAGCCAAACGGAGACCCCTCAGGAGTGGGCGCCCCGCCTCTGCAAGGTGGGCGGTCCGCCTACTCCAAGATACAGAGAGCTGAAGAAAAACAGGCGGTCCGCCTATAGGGGTGGGCGGTCCGCCTACTGGGGCCTTTCAGAACAGTCCAAACTCGTTTCAAGTCGATTTTCAAGCCTCAAATCCGATGTTTTTCAACTTGTTTTCACAATCCAATGATACCCAAAGTTGTTTTTGACCCCTTCTAACAATCCCCAATCAAATTTACATCCAAACACTCAATCAAATCAAGATTCAAAGTCTAAGAACCTCAAGAACACAAGGGTTTATCAAAAGGGTTTCAACAAGGGTTGTGATTCTTCCAAATTGGTATTATATATGTTCAAATCCCACAAAATTGGTACCGATTCGTTTGTTTTTTAATAAAGTTCAATCCCCAATATCAAGTTTCCATTATAACATCAATCCAACCCAAGAATCAAGCTAAAATCATCAAGAACAAGTTCATCAAGGGTTTAAGGGCAATTGGGGTTTCAACTTTTCAAACTTCACCAAATCAATCAATTTTGGTACCCAAGCAACGGGAAAACAATCACGATCAAGAATCTATAACACCCATAACATAAATCGTCCAATCCAACAAGATACACCAATTTTTTTTTTGTATTTTTCAATTTTTCAATTTTTTGTTGTTTTCTCCTTTCAATAACAAGAACAAGGAAAACTAAAGATAGGATGAACAAGGAACGTGGATTCGTAAGAACGAAACCCGAGCCTTGCTCTGATACCAAATGATAAGGATCAAAATATGCGGAAGCAAACTATACGATAATCGAGCGGAAGCAAGTAAAGGATAACAAGAAATCAAGATTGGGAAGGCAAGAAAGTAGAAGAAAGAATCGAATTCAATTTACTAACGTTAATTGAATTCAAAGGGGGAGAAGGGAAACTTGAACCTTACAATGGAATCTAACTAGATGTCGATCTCCATAGGTTCCAAGTCGAGACATAAACGAGCCTCGGGCTCACACAAGAAGGGCTCGGCCTCTTCAATGTTCTCTTTCAAGATTCTATCTTCAACAATGACTAACTATCGAATAATGCTAAGCTATGGAGTATTTATAGGCCTCATTTAATACATAGTGAAAGCCCAAAAGTACCCTTAAGTAAGTTCTAAAGACATAAGCCACATAGGGGCATAATAGAAATTACATAGGATAGAAACTAGGAAATCCCGCAAGCTTATTCCAACTAGGCGCCCCGCCTGTTCCAGCTAGGCGTCCGCCTACTCCCTTCACTAAGAACCAGGCGGTTCGCCTCCTCTGAGTAGGAGGTCCGCCTGGACGAGATCTAGAGGCTGAACCAAAAGTGGGCGGCCACCCCTTTGACTAGGCGGTCCGCCTGCTTTCCTGAGCCCTTGAAACGCGCAGAAATGCGTCTCCCGTGCTCCTCCTTCCTTGGCGCTCCAATGCATGATCTTCAAGACGTCATCCGGAGCCCTTGTCTTGCATTCCTTGTGCTCTTCAAGCTTGGTTCTTGATGGTTGTCGTTTAGGCCAATTTGGGTCTTATCAGGAACTTAGTGTCCCTATCACTCACTATAGTTTGAGGCACACCATGTAGCTTCAAAACATTTTCAACAAATAAGGAAGCTACATGTTGGGCGTCGTCACATTTCTTGCACGGAATAAAATGAGCCATCTTTGAGAACCTATCCACGACAACAAAGATGCTATCGTGGCCCCCCCTAGTCCTTGGTAATCCCATGACAAAGTCCATTGATATATCCAACCATGGACTAGTAGGTACGGGGAGTGGGGTGTATAGACCATGGGGACTTGACTTGGACTTGGAAAATTTGCACTCAAGACAAGAGTTGCAAAGTCTCTCAACATGTGTCCCCATTTTGGGCCAATGGAATTGCTCCTTAAGGATGGCTAAGGTTTTATCCCTACCAAAATGACCCATGAGTCCTCCACAATGTGCCTCTTGCACAAGCAATTCCCTCCATGAGGACTCGGGTATGCACACTTTACCATTTTTAAAGATGAATCCATTAGACCATTGGTATTTTTCAACTCTCTCCCCTTTCTCTAGAGCATCATAGACACTCTTTAGCTTTGGATCATGAGCATACATCAATTTGATACTCTCGAATCCCATGAGCTTAGAGGTGAGAGTGGTGGCCAATGCGAACTTTCGAGAAAGCGCATCCGCCACAACATTGTCCTTCCCTTTCTTGTATTGGATCACATAGGGAAAGGACTCAATAAATTCAACCCACTTGGCATGCCGCTTATTGAGCTTCTCTTGGCCTCTCAAATGCTTGAGTGACTCATGATCACTCTTGATTACAAACTCACGAGGCCAAAGATAATGTTGCCAATGGGCAAGGGCTCTCACAAGGGCATACAACTCCTTGTCATACGTAGAATAATTCAAGGAGGCCCCTTTCAACTTTTCACTAAAGTAGGCGATGGGTTTGCTATCTTGCATTAATACACCACCAATTCCCACCCCCGAGGCATCACATTCAACCTCAAACGCCTTCCCGAAGTCGGGCAATTGCAATAGGGGGGCGGTACTTAACCTACCTTTCAACTCTTGGAAAGCCTTCTCTTGAGGCTCTCCCCAAACAAATGGTTGGTCCTTCTTGACCAACTCGGTAAGTGGAGCGGCAATGGAGCTAAAGTCTTTCACAAATCGTCTATAAAAACTAGCAAGACCATGAAAGCTCCTCACTTGAGTCACGGTAGTAGGAGTAGGCCAATCACGTATGGCCTCTACCTTAGACTCATCCACCTCCACTCCTTGGGCACTCACAACAAACCCAAGGAAGACCACCTTCTCCACACCAAAGGCACACTTTTTAAAGTTAGCATAGAGCTTTTCGGCTCTCAAAACATCAAGCACTTGCCTAAGGTGGCCAACATGTTCATCAATTGTCTTACTATAGATCAAGATATCATCGAAATAGACAACAACAAACTTATTGATAAAAGGCTTCAAAACATGGTTCATGAGTCGCATGAAGGTGCTAGGTGCGTTGGAAAGCCCGAAGGGCATTACCAACCATTCATAGAGACCGAATTTGGTCTTGAATGCGGTTTTCCATTCATCCCCGGGTTTCATCCGGATTTGATGGTAGCCGGACCTAAGGTCGATTTTGGAAAAGACACACGACCCACTCAATTCATCCAACATATCATCAAGCCGTGGAATAGGGTGACGATACTTGATCGTTATCTTATTCACGGCTCGGCAATCTACGCACATTCTCCAAGTGCCGTCCTTCTTTGGGACAAGAATGACCGGTACGGCACAAGGACTCAAACTTTCCCTCACCAAGCCTTTTGAAAGCAAGTCATCAACTTGTTTTTGCAACTCCCTCGTATCCTCGGGATTGCTTCTATAGGCCGGCTTGTTCGGGATTTGAGAGCCCGGAATAAAATCGATTTGATGTTCAATACCCCTCAAGGGAGGTAAGCCATCGGGCATCTCATCCGGGAACATGTCCCCAAAGTTCTCCAAAACATTTTTCAAAGCACTAGGCAATGGACTAGAAGAAACATCACAATTAGAGTTAAGGACCATACCTTTGTGCACTAAGCATAGGAGAAACTTGTTGCCATCATTACCTCTTAAGAGCTCGCCCGGTTGCATCATGGCACATATGCCACCGGTAGATGAAAAAGGTGGGATTGCCACCATGCTTTTGGACAAAGGGCTAGTCTCAATGATTGACTTGGCCTTTGCCGCTTCTCTCAACTCCTTCATTCGATTGTAGTCATCACTCACTTGTTTAGGAGTTAGGGGCTTCAACACAAACTTTCTTCCTTCATGTTGGAGCGTGTAAGTGTTAACTCGTCCATTGTGAACCACTTGCCGGTCAAATTGCCAAGGCCTTCCAAAGAGAAGGTGGCAAGCTTGCATGGGCACAACGTCGAACAAGTGTTCATCAACATAACTCCCCATTTTAAACTTTATCATTGCTTGTTTCACTACCTTGAGCTCCCCACATTCACTAAGCCATTGTAACCGGTATGGCTTTGGATGCTTCATGGTAGGCAACTTCAATTGGGTTATGAGAGATTGACTCACCACATTAGTACAACTCCCGGAATCAATGATCATAGAGCACACAACACCCTTAACACGACACCTAGCATGGAAGAGGTTTTCCCTTTGCAAGGTTTCACCATCCTCCACAATCATAGCTCCTAAGCTCCTCCTCACTACTAGGAAAGTATGAGGTTCCTCATCCTCCACCGTGTCATCTTCACCATCCTCCTCTACTCCCTCATCTCCCTCTACTCCCTCTACTTCCTCATCTTCCGATTCACTCTCTTTCTCATATGCAGTATTACCAACAACAACCATGGTTCTTTTTGTAGGACACTCCTTAGCAAAATGCCCATACCCCTTGCATTTGTGACATTGAATGGAAGAAGAAGTAGGAGTATTCAATTGGGTTTTAGAATTACCTCCCACATTGGGTGTGTACTTCTCAAATGGCTTCTTCATATCCTTGCTTGCATAGGCACCACTCGTCCCACTAGCACTCGGGAACCTTGCATTTGTGGTAGGAGGCTTCCAACCCTTTGTATTGCTTGTTGGAGTAGTAGTGCTACTCTTGTAGCGAAAGGATTTCTCCTCTTTGAGCCACTTCTCGGCTTCAACCGCATCCTCACATAGCTTGTAGAGATCATCATATTTGTGGAACTTCAATTGTGAAGCTATGTCTCGGTTCAAGCCTCCTTTGAAACGGATTATGGCCATTTCATGGTCTTCATCATCTAGGTCAAGGTTCATTCGGACTTGCTCAAATTCATTGAAATATTCCCCAACCGAATTGGAACCTTGTTTCAACTCATAGAGACGCTTTTGTTGTTCAACCCGGTATTGGTTAGTCAAGTACTTCTCATCCATCACCCGGATCAACTCTTCCCAAGTAAGATTAATAGCCATCCCCGTCCTCCTTCTATTCCTCTTCACCGACTCCCACCAAGTAGAAGCAAAAGATTCGAAGGAAGATATTGCATACTTGGTTTTCTTCACCTCGGGCATATCATTGGTTTCAAATATTCGTTCCATAGCCAATTTCCAATTCTTGTACTCTACCGGGTCACTACTTCCTTTGAAAGAAGGAATAGTGAGCTTCACACTATTGAGGTTGTTGTTGTTATCACGACCCCCTTGGAAAGGCTCCGGTTGGCCTCCATTGAGGTTGTTATCACGACACTATTGAGGTTGTTGTTGTTATCACTATTGAGGTTGTTGTTGTTGTTCCCTCAAACATGCCCCATGGGTGGCCCTCGACCTCGGCCTCTACCCCGATCCACATTCCGACCCCAATTCATCCCTCGCCTCGGTTGAAAGTGATCATCAAACCCATACTCTCATCTCCATAATTGGCTTCCTCCCCTTCTTGGACTCCATTCACTTGCTCAAGAGGTTGCACATTTCGGATGGATTGTGGTAGTGGAATGTTTCTTGGAGGGTTGTCTAAGATACGGGGAATGCCCGTTCGTTGGGTATTGCCCAACACTTGATCCACCCTCTCTTTATCCTCCTTTACCCGTTGTTGTTTGAGCAATTCAACAACTTGCTTCGGGGTAAAGGTAGGGCTACTTGAGCCTTCTCCGGTTTCAATTTGGACACTCGGGGTCCTTTTGTCATTTTGGACACTCGGGGTCCCATGTTCTCCTTGTGTGCTCTAGGCTCCCTTTTCAAGAGACTCGATTCTTTGGTTCATGAGGTCCATTTTGGCAAGAAGATTAGCCAAGGCCTCCTTAATGAAATCTTGTCCGTCGTTAGCCATGGTACCTACAAAGAAAGAAACAAGAGTTAGCTAAAACACCTCACTCGCTCCCTCACTTGTGTTCACTCGGATCACTCTTTTGGGTGACGGTGGATATTTCACTCGACTTGTAATTCCAAAGCTTCACGTAGATGACTACAACTCCTCAACTCAACTAAACTATTCACGAGTCACGCACACTCCGGGGTGAGTGGAATCAAGGGGACTCAATGAACGCTAGGCACTTTGAAGTGAAGGACTTGAGTAAAAGGTTGATAGCATCAAGGACAAGGAAGAAGCTTTGGAAGCACCAAGAAGACCATTGACGAGATCACAAGCTCAAGAATTGCAAGTAGATGTTGGTGGACTTCAATTGCACATAAAGAAGCTATTAATTATGGAGGAAGAGCTCCCAAAAGGAGATGAATTAGCTAAGTGTTACAACTATTTCATGGTGCAAGTCCAAGTCCAAGAGGAGGTCGATTGGGGCCCAAAAATCAGCCATTGAATGGGCTAAATAGCATCCAAAAGGAGGGTAAAATGGGGTCCACGTTTTTGGTCAAAGATTCAACAAAAAGAAGCTTAAACAAGCCTAAATTAGGGTGGAGAGGCGTGGAAATCAGCCTTGGAGGCTAGTCAACAAGTCAAAGTTAGTTAGGAGGAAACTAGTAAAAGTTATCCTAGTTAGTTTGAGATTTGGTTTTCTATTTATAGTTGGCTTTTATTCCTTTTTACTTATGACTTAGTTTACCTAATTTGAGTAGGATTTTAAGCTTTATTGGCTGCCCCTTTCTCTATAAATAGGGGAGTCTTTCATTATTATTTTCAGCTAGACATTATTATCAATAAAATTGTGAGGTTCTTTTCTTGCACTTTTGAGTGTGATTGTTCTTGGATTTATTCTTCAACCTTCGAGATTCAACTTAAGGTGGTAAGAACTAAATTCTTCATAACTCTTAGATTACTTTTAGGTATTCAAGAAAGGCGGTAATTCTATTGTTGTTCTTGTTACTCTAACGGGGGTCGGGGTTCCATAATCTACTTCTTGCTAAATTCTCTACCAAAGGCGATTAGCTAGTCTAATTGTTGTTGTTAGGAATTCTTTTCAAGAATTAGACTTGTCTCGAATTTCTTGGTTCATCCTCGAGATTCGTGATCCATTCTTGAATTCAAGAAACTCATCCTTGAATTCATTCTATCTTTCTATTTTGTTCTTTTCCGTTTCTACCTTTTCTTTTTAGCTTCCGCAAATTTCTTTAAATTCTTGAATCTTATTATCAAGTTCTTGGATCCGTAACGAGTGCGTTATCAAGTGGTATCAGAGCGGGTGTATCAAGGTTCCGTTCTTGATAGTCTTGGGGGTTCTTGAGCAAAAAAAAAAAAAAAAAAAAAAAAAAAAAAAAAAAAAAAAAAAAAAAGTTACTGTAGCACGTGAACAGTAACCGGAAAAAAAAATATTTTACTTTGCTCATTATTTTCAAATTCCTATATTATTTGGTTTCCTAGTCAACAAAGGAAACAAGAAAAGGGGATCCTAGTCTTTGAAGAAAAAGGTAATATCTTTTCTTATTATTTTGGGTTTGGTTTTCCTTATTCTTTTCTTTTCTTACCAATCCTATTCTACCTAGGTTTGGTCTTTCACTTTCCTTTTCTTTTCTAATTCTAATTCTTACCATTTAAGGTTGTGATTAGTAGGGTTTAATTATAAATCCTAAGAACATCAACCAAAAGTTGATTAGAGGGAATAGCTAGATTTTGAGAGATCCACATAACTTTATTTTTTTTTTTAAAGATGTCTAATTCGGGTGATGATATGGATCCAAAGAAACAACAATTCACTATGCAATCTATGTTTGATCAATTCAAGAGGTGGACTATGCAATTTGAGGAGATGAAGGATACCATAGCTGAATTTAAAAAGGAAAATAATCCTAGGCCCCAAATTAGAAGAAATATAACCGCTGATGATTTTGATGATGATGCAAATAGGATGGAAAATAGAAGGGGGCAAAGAGCTAGGGTGGAAGATGATAATCTAAGTAGCATAAAGATGAAGATGCCAACTTTTAAAGGGACAAGAGATCCAGACTTGTACCTCGAATGGGAGAGAAAAGTAGAAGCTATCTTTGATTGTCATAACTATTCTGAAGGTAAGAAAGTTAAGCTTGCAGTTGTTGAATTTTCTGATTATGCCGCTATTTGGTGGAAAAAGCTTTCTAGGGATAGAGAGCAAGATGGAGAACCTCCAATTTCTACATGGGCCGAGATGAAGAGAGTAATGAGAAAGAGGTTCGTGCCATCCTACTTTCAAAGAGATTTACAACAACGTCTTCAAACTTTGAAGCAAGGATCTATGTCTGTTGATGATTATTTCAAGGCGATGGATATGGCTATGATCCAAGCTAATTGTAATGAAGATGAAGAAGCTACTATGGCTAGGTTTCTTAACGGCTTAAATAGGGAGATTGCAGATGTAGTAGAAATACAACAATATGTAACCCTAGATGAGTTAGTTGATTTAGCTATCAAAGTAGAAAGGCAAAATAAAAAGAGGCAGCAAGCTAGCACTTGGAGGAGTCGTCCAACATCTACACCAAAGAAAGCATGGCCGAGCAAGGACGAGAAAACCATGTCTAAACCTAATGATGATAAGGGTAAGGGCATAGTAGGAACCAAAGATGGAGGTAGAGTTCCTAATCCTAAATCTTCTCTTCCTACAAGTTCTATTGAATGTTATAAATGTAGGGGAAGAGGACATAAGGCGTTTGAATGCCCAAATAGGAGAGCTATTCTTATTAGGGACGATGGGGGATTTGAGAGTAAAAAAAGTGAAAGTGAGGGGGAAGTAGAAGAGGGTGTTGAAGAAGAAGAGGAAGACATGGCTAATGAGGGCTTGAATTGTGTAGTTAGAAGAATCATGAACATTAATTTGGGAAATTCTCATGAGGAGCAAAGGGAACATATTTTTCACACTAGATGTGGGATAAAGGGGAAAATTTGTTCGATGATTATAGATAGTGGGAGTTGTGCTAATGTTGTGAGCAATTATTTAGTAGAAAAATTAGGGTTGGAGCTGATGAAACATCCCACACCTTATAGATTGCAATGGTTGAATGATAGTGGTGAGCTTAGGGTTAATAAGCAATGCTTGATACCATTCAATGTGGGAAAGTATGTTGATGAAGTTCTTTGTGATGTGATACCCATGCAAGCTTGTCATATCTTGCTTGGACGTCCTTGGCAATTTGATAGAAGGGTTGTTCATGATGGAAGGAGGAATAGATATTCTCTTGAGCTCAATGGCAAGAAGTTTACTCTTGCACCATTAACTCCTTCCCAAGTGTATGAAGATCAAAAGAAATTGAGGGAAACAATGGGGAATAAAGGGGAGGGACAAAAAAGTGAGCTTGAGAGAAAAGCAAAAGAAGAAAAAAAGAGAGAAAATTGTGAGGAGAGAGTGGGCAGCAACGAGAGTGGAAAAAAAATTGGGAAGAGTGACAAAAAAGAGAGCTTTGGTGAGAGGCAAGAGGCTAAGCTTGAAAAAAGAGTGAGTCTTGTAAAAGCCAAAGAGTGTTTGAGGGCACAAAAAGAGGGGCTGCCCATAATACTTCTTACTTATAGGGAAGTTTTACTTAATGATGAGTTACTAACTTCTTCTTTGCCTAGTAGTATCTCTAATCTTTTGCAGGATTTTGAAGATGTCTTTCCGGAGGATGTTCCTAAGGGTTTACCACCTTTAAGAGGAATTGAACATCAAATCGACTTTGTGCCCGGATCTCAACTTCCAAATAGGCCAGCTTATAGGAGTAATCCTGAAGAGACTAAGGAGCTACAAAGACAAGTAGATGAGTTGCTTGAAAAGGGATTTGTGAGAGAAAGTATGAGTCCATGTTCTGTTCCCGTTCTATTGGTACCAAAGAAGGATGGAACTTGGAGGATGTGTGTAGACTGTCGCGCCATTAACAAAATAACGGTAAAGTATCGCCATCCTATTCCTCGTCTTGATGATATGTTAGATCAATTACATGGCTCTAAAATCTTCTCTAAAATTGATTTAAAGAGTGGTTACCATCAAATTAGAATGAATCCTGGAGATGAATGGAAAACTGCTTTTAAAACTAAGTATGGCCTATATGAGTGGTTAGTGATGCCTTTCGGCTTAACTAATGCACCAAGTACTTTCATGCGCTTAATGAATCATATCTTTAAAGATTTTCATGGGAAATTTGTTGTAGTATACTTTGATGACATATTGATTTTCTCTAAGACTTTAGAGGAGCATGTAGAACACTTAAAACAAGTCTTTAATGTGCTTAGAGAGCAGCGTCTATACGCAAATCTGAAAAAGTGTACTTTTTGTGTTGATAAAGTGGTTTTCTTAGGCTTTGTGGTTAGTTCTAGAGGAGTTGAGGTTGATGAAGATAAAATCAAGGCAATTAAAGAATGGCCTACACCTAAGAGCATAACTGAAGTTAGGAGTTTTCATGGACTTGCTAGCTTTTATAGGAGGTTTGTAAGGGACTTTAGTACAATTGCAGCACCTTTAACTGAGATTATTAAGAAAGATAGACCGTTTTCTTGGGGGGAAGAACAAGTTAGGGCGTTTAACTTGCTAAAGGATAAGTTGTGTTCCGCTCCTTTGTTACAATTACCTGATTTTAACAAGTCTTTTGAAATTGAATGTGATGCATCTGGTAGAGGTATAGGAGCTGTTCTAATGCAAGATTCTAAACCCATTGCTTACTTTAGTGAAAAATTGAGTGGAGCTACTTTAAATTATTCTACTTATGATAAAGAGTTATATGCTTTGGTTAGAGCTTTAGCTACTTGGCAGCACTATTTATGGCCTAAAGAATTTGTAATTAAAACTGATCATGAATCTTTGAGACATTTAAAGAGTCAAGGTAAGCTTAATAGAAGGCATGCTAAATGGGTTGAGTTCATAGAAACTTTTCCTTATGTGATTTCTTACAAGCAAGGGAAAGACAATGTGGTAGCTGATGCACTTTCAAGAAGGTACGCTCTTGTTTCTACTCTAACTTCTAAATTGATGGGGTTTGATCAAATTAAGGGGTTGTATGCTAAAGATGCTGATTTTGGTGTTGCATTTTTGAAATGTTTAAATGGACCTTTTGAAAGGTTTAATTTGCAAGATGGGTTTCTCTTTAAAGAAAACAAGTTGTGTGTGCCTAATTGCTCTTTACGAGAATTATTTGTGAGAGAAGCACATTGTGGGGGACTTATGGGTCACTTTGGAGTACCAAAAACATTGGATATACTTGCTGAAAATTTCTTTTGGCCTGGTATGAAAAAAGATGTTGAAAAGGTGTGTGCCCAATGTCTTGAATGTAAACAAGCTAAATCTAAAGTGTTACCACATGGGTTGTACACGCCTTTACCTGTTCCATCTTCACCTTGGGTTGATATTTCTATGGACTTTGTGTTGGGTTTGCCTAGAACAAGGTACGGTAAAGATAGTATTTTTGTTGTGGTAGATAGGTTCTCAAAAATGGCTCGTTTCATTCCATGCTTGAAAACTAATGATGCTTCTCATGTTGCTGATTTGTTTTTGAAAGAAGTTGTTAAATTGCATGGTATACCTAGAACTATTGTTAGTGATAGGGATGCTAAGTTCTTGAGCCACTTTTGGCGTGTTCTTTGGGGGAAATTGGGTACTAACTTACTATTCTCTACATCGTGTCATCCCCAAACTGATGGACAAACGGAAGTAGTTAATAGGACCTTAGGAAACATGTTGAGGGCTGTTTTGAAAGGTAAGTTAGCCTCTTGGGAAGATCACTTGCCTATGGTTGAATTTGCTTACAATAGAACTGTTCATTCTTCCACAAGTATGTCTCCTTTTGAAATTGTGTATGGATTTAATCCTCTTACTCCCCTTGATCTTTTACCTTTACCTACTAATAATATTGTTAGTCTTGATGGTAAGAAGAAGGCAGAGATGATGAAAAAGATCCATGAGCAAACTAAGCTTACAATTGAAAGGAAAAATGAACAAACTGCTCAACGGAGGAACAAGGGCCGAAAGCAAGTTATATTTGAGCCCGTCGACTTAGTTTGGGTGCATATGAGGAGAGAAAGGTTTCCTTCTAAGAGGAAGTCAAAACTGAATCCAAGAGGAGATGGACCATTCAAAGTTCTCGAAAGAATTGGGGATAATGCTTATAAGCTTGATCTTCCTGGTGAGTACCAAGTTAGTGCTACTTTTAATGTTGCTGATTTATCTTTTTATGATGTAGGTTTGAATTCGAGGACGAATTCTTCTCAAGAAGAGGGGAATGATAGCATCAAGGACAAGGAAGAAGCTTTGGAAGCACCAAGAAGACCATTGACGAGATCACAAGCTCAAGAATTGCAAGTAGATGTTGGTGGACTTCAATTGCACATAAAGAAGCTATTAATTATGGAGGAAGAGCTCCCAAAAGGAGATGAATTAGCTAAGTGTTACAACTATTTCATGGTGCAAGTCCAAGTCCAAGAGGAGGTCGATTGGGGCCCAAAAATCAGCCATTGAATGGGCTAAATAGCATCCAAAAGGAGGGTAAAATGGGGTCCACGTTTTTGGTCAAAGATTCAACAAAAAGAAGCTTAAACAAGCCCTAAATTAGGGTGGAGAGGCGTGGAAATCAGCCTTGGAGGCTAGTCAACAAGTCAAAGTTAGTTAGGAGGAAACTAGTAAAAGTTCTCCTAGTTAGTTTGAGATTTGGTTTTCTATTTATAGTTGGCTTTTATTCCTTTTTACTTATGACTTAGTTTACCTAATTTGAGTAGGATTTTAAGCTTTATTGGCTGCCCCTTTCTCTATAAATAGGGGAGTCTTTCATTATTATTTTCAGCTAGACATTATTATCAATAAAATTGTGAGGTTCTTTTCTTGCACTTTTGAGTGTGATTGTTCTTGGATTTATTCTTCAACCTTCGAGATTCAACTTAAGGTGGTAAGAACTAAATTCTTCATAACTCTTAGATTACTTTTAGGTATTCAAGAAAGGCGGTAATTCTATTGTTGTTCTTGTTACTCTAACGGGGGTCGGGGTTCCATAATCTACTTCTTGCTAAATTCTCTACCAAAGGCGATTAGCTAGTCTAATTGTTGTTGTTAGGAATTCTTTTCAAGAATTAGACTTGTCTCGAATTTCTTGGTTCATCCTCGAGATTCGTGATCCATTCTTGAATTCAAGAAACTCATCCTTGAATTCATTCTATCTTTCTATTTTGTTCTTTTCCGTTTCTACCTTTTCTTTTTAGCTTCCGCAAATTTCTTTAAATTCTTGAATCTTATTATCAAGTTCTTGGATCCGTAACGAGTGCGTTATCAAAGGACCCCGAGTGTCCAAAGGGATGCCAATGAAGGCACGAGTGATGACTCCATCATGAAACCGGACCAATATGCGGAGTTAGTTCGTCGACAACGGTTGAGGGATGAGACTCTTGCTAGAGAAAGGTCGTTGGGCACTCCCCAACCCTTGGGCAATCCCCAAGGAGATGTCCCACTCTTAAGGCCCCGAAGAAATGTGGTTCCTCTTGAGCAAGTTGATAAAGCTCAAGAAGGGGAGGGTCTCGGGCTAGATGATGATTTTGATGCTCACTATCCGAATAGGAGGGCGATGCACGGAGGCCGAGGAATGGATGGAGGTCGAGGGCGGGGTCGAGGACCTCCAAGGGCTTTTATGGGAAGGGACTTGAGACGGGAGTATGATGAGGTTGAAGATTACTACGGGGGTCAACCGGGACCACATCGTGGGGGTCGTGACACTAACCTCAATAGTGTGAAGATCACTATCCCACCTTTCAAAGGGACTAGTGATCCGGAAGCTTTCTTAGAGTGGAAGGTTCAATTGGAGCGGGTCTTTGACACGAATGACATGTCCGAGGAGAAGAAGGCTACATATGCCATTGCTTCCTTTGAATCTTATGCCTCTACATGGTGGGAATCCATGAAGCGATCAAGGAGACGACTTGGGTTGCGGATGAACATCACTTGGGAAGAGTTGAAAGAAGTAATGAACAACAAATATGTGACTCCCAAGTACCGGCAAGAGCAACTCAAACGGCTCTATGAATTGAAACAAGGCTATAAGTCCGTTGATGAATATTTCAACGACTTTGAGAAAAACCGGATGGCTCTTGATATGGAAACGGAGGATGAGGAACAAGCCATCATCCATTTCAAAAGTGGCTTGAGTAGGGAGATTGCCTCCCAATTGAGACTTCACATCTTCCACTCCTTGCAAGATGTTTGTGATGCCGCGGTTGAAGCCGAGAAATGGCTCAAGGAAGAAAAGGCTCCTCGCTTTAGGGGTACTACCACTACCACTCCTTCAACTCGTGCCAAAGAATGGAAGAGCCCATATGCTAGTGGAGCAAGTGGGAGTCGAGATGCAAAGAAGCCTTTTGAGAAGGCCGCCCCGAAGAACGACCACAAAGAAGTTGGAGGTATTTCTAAAACTACCTTAAATACTCCTTCTTCTTCTTCTTTCCAATGCCTAAATGCAAGGGTTACGGCCACTTTGCTAAAGAGTGTCCTACCCGGAAAACGATGATTGTGATGGAGGATGGGTTGGTCTACGAGGGGGAAAGTGAGCCCGAGGGAGATGATGAGGAGGAAAGTGAGGAAGTTGAGGATGAGGGAGAAGAGAGAGCGACGGAGGGGGATGATCCTAATATGTTCCTCGTGGTCCGTCGAATTTTGGGAACCATGGTGGGTGAGGAGAGGGAAGATGAGCAAAGGGAAAATTTGTTCCATGCTCGGTGTAGGGTGAAGGGGCAAGTGTGTTCCATGATCATAGACTCGGGTAGTTGTGCGAATGTGGTGAGCCAAACGTTGGTCTCACAGTTGAAATTGACCACCCGAAAGCATCCTAGTCCCTACCGTTTGCAATGGTTGAGCGAGTGTGGGGAGTTGAGGGTAGTGAAGCAAGTCTTGATTAGGTTCAAGATTGGGAACTACCAAGATGAACACATGTTTGACGTGGTGCCAATGCAAGTTTGCCACCTTCTCTTTGGTAGGCCTTGGCAATACGACAAACAAGTGATTCATGATGGCCGGGCCAACACTTACACGGTTCGACATGAGGGGAAGAAGTTTGTGCTCACACCCTTGTCACCAAAGCAAGTAAGTGAGGACTATCGGCGGATGAAAGAATTGAGGGAAGCGGCTAAGGCCAAGTCCCCGGTAGTGGCCAAGCCCTTGGCCGAGACCCCACCATCATCCACCGGTCGCACATGTGCCATGATGCAACCGGGTGAAATCTTGAAAGGTAATGATGGCACCAAGATGATCATATGCTGATGCAATCGAAAATACGAAAGCGATAAAAGATAAGAAACGAGACGAGACGAGACTCACACTAAAGTTCGAGTAGCAACGAAGAACTTGTTCCGTTACACCCCAAACGATTGGAAAGAATCACCTACGCTAAGCAACTATCCTCAAGAGACACGAGGCTCAAGCAAATAGAATGATCGAAGATGGATTGAAGAGCAACTTGGATTCATCCAATTGATTTCAAGCCAAAAGAGTTACAATATCAAGAGCAATGCTCATTCAATGTGTTTTGTGTTCAATGTAAGGTAAAAAGCAATAAATGATGAAAGAGGGCATTTATAGCACCTCATTACAATATTTCCTAGCTTCTGGTCCGCTGCTCCTGAAGTGTTCTTCGCGATCGCGTAGCATTATATGCGATCGCGTGGAACACTAAAATGCAGACTATCGCGATAGCGTGCATCTTGGCGCGATCGCGCAGGCAAAAGAAATGGTCTACGCGATCGCGAAGGTAGTTGACGCGATCGCGAAGAGCAAGTTTCAGATCTTAGGCAGTAAGCTCAGCAGGTCTCCCCTGTTTTTGCCCTGTTTTGTTCCCCTGCGTCCTGCCTTGTTTCCTCCCCTGTTTCCACATGGATTGAGCTCCAATGCATTGTCTTCAAGTCTTCTCCCAAGCTCGTATCATCCACGCCTCTCCAAACCAAGTGTAGATGAGTGTCTTGTATATTCTTGGCTTGACTTCGAGTGAATGGTCTCGATGCAATTTGGGTTGCATCATCCTCCCCTTCTTGAAAAGATTTCGTCCTCGAAATTGAGGCGTCCTCCTCCAAGGTATCATCACCTACATCAAAAGAAGTCAAGTCACTAACATTGAAAGTAGTCGACACATTATACTCACCGGGCAAATCTATCACGTATGCATTGTTGTTGATCTTGGACAACACTTGGAATGGTCCATCGCCCCTTGGTACCAACTTCCCCTTCCTTTGGTTCGGAAATCGCTCCTTGCGGAAGTGCACCCATACCCAATCTCCCTTCTTGAAGTCCACCTTCTTTCTCCCTTTGTTCTTCTTGGTTGCTATCTTCTCATAGGCCTCCTCCAAAGCCTTCCGCGCCTTGGCATGAAGTTCAAGCAATGCCTTGGCCCGAGCTTTACCTTCAAAATCAACAACCATATCCCTTGGCAAAGGGGTAAGATCAAGAGGAATCAATGGGTTAAATCCATAAACACACTCAAATGGAGTCATGCCAATCATGCGATGTAAAGTGCGGTTATATGCAAACTCCATGAGTGGTAGCTTATCAATCCAAGTCCCGGCCTTTCCTTTGGTCATAGCTCGAAGTAGAGCTCCCAAAGTCCGGTTCACCACCTCGGTTTGCCCATTGGTTTGAGGGTGGTGGGACGTGGAGAAGAGTAACTTGGTGCCAAGAGCACCCCACAAACACTTCCAAAAATGGCTAAGGAACTTGGAGTCCCTATCACTAACAATGGTGCGAGGCACCCCATGCAATTTCAAGACATTATCAATAAACAAAGAAGCTACATGTTGTGCATCATTAGTCTTTTTGCACGGAATGAAGTGAGCCATTTTGGAGAAACGGTCAACGACAACATAAATGCTATCGTGTCCTCCTCTAGTCCGGGGTAAAGCCATAACGAAATCCATAGAAAGATCAACCCACGGACTAGTAGGAATGGGCAAAGGGGTGTATAGCCCTTGGTTGTTGGACCTAGACTTGGCCCTCTTGCAATCCAAGCAAGCATTGCAAAATCGCTCCACAAGAGGCCTCATTTTTGGCCAATGGAATTGCTCTTTAAGTATGGCCATAGTCTTGTCCACCCCAAAGTGACCCATCAAGCCCCCGCAATGTGCTTCTTGCACTAGCACATCTCTCCAAGAGGACTCGGGGACACACACTCGCCCATGCTTGAAAATGTAGCCATCTACCCATTGGTATTTTTCCACCCTTTCCCCACTCACTAGAGCATCATGAATGCTCTTGAGCTTTGGGTCATGAGCGTACAATGACTTGATACTCTCAAAACCCACAAGTCTAGAAGCGAGAGTGGTGGCAAGAGCGAATTTTCTTGAAAGTGCATCGGCCACAACGTTGTCCTTACCTTTCTTGTAATGAATTACATAAGGAAAGGACTCAATAAACTCCACCCACTTGGCATGTCTTTTGTTCAACTTTTCTTGACCTCTTAGATGCTTGAGTGACTCATGGTCACTCTTGATCACAAATTCCCGAGGCCATAGATAGTGTTGCCAATGGGCTAGAGCTCACACGAGGGCGTACAACTCCTTGTCATACGTGGAGTAATTCAAGGTTGCGCCCTTCAACTTCTCGCTAAAGTAGGCAACGGGTTTCCCTTCTTGCATGAGAACACCCCCGATACCCACCCCCGAGGCATCACATTCTACCTCAAAAGCCTTCCCGAAGTCGGGCAATTGTAACAAGGGGGCGGTACTTAGCCTACTTTTCAACTCTTGGAAAGCCTTTTCTTGCGGCTCTCCCCAAACAAAAGGCTTGTCCTTTTTCACCAACTCGGTGAGTGGTGCGGTAATGGTGCTAAAGTCCCTAACAAAGCGCCTATAGAAACTAGCTAGGCCATGGAAACTCCTCACATGAGAAACGGTGGTAGGAGTAGGCCAATCTCTAATGGCTTCAACTTTGGACTCATCAACTTCCACACCGTTGGCACTAACAACAAAGCCCAAAAAGACAACCTTTTCAACACAAAAGGCACACTTCTTAAAGTTGGCATAGAGCTTTTCGGCTCGCAGCACTTCAAGCACTTGACTCAAGTGGCCAACGTGGTCATCTATTGACTTGCTATAAATCAATATGTCGTCAAAGTAGACAACCACGAACTTGTTGATGAATGGCTTTAGCACATGGTTCATTAGCCTCATGAAGGTACTAGGTGCGTTGGAGAGGCCGAAAGGCATCACCAACCATTCATAAAGACCAAACTTGGTCTTGAACGCGGTTTTCCACTCATCTCCCGGTTTCATCCGGATTTGGTGGTAGCCGGACCTAAGGTCTATCTTTGTAAAGACACTAGAACCACTAAGCTCATCCAACATATCATCCAAACGAGGTATGGGATGTCGATACTTTACCGTGATTTTGTTGACCGCTCGACAATCCACACACATCCTCCAAGTGCCATCCTTCTTTGGAACAAGGATCACGGGCACGGCACAAGGGCTCAAGCTCTCCCTCACCAAGCCTTTGGTAAGCAACTCATCAATTTGCTTTTGTAACTCCCTTGTGTCCTCGGGATTACTTCTATATGCCGGCTTGTTGGGAATTTGAGATCCCGGGACAAAGTCAATTTGGTGCTCAATACCCCTCAAGGGAGGTAACCCATCCGGCATCTCCTCCGGGAACATGTCCTCATAGACCTTCAAAACATTGTCAATAGCACTAGGCAAAGGATTAGGGTTAGATAAATAATCACTTTCGGAATTTAAAACCATACCTTTGTGCACTAGGCATATGATCATCTTGGTGCCATCATTACCTTTCAAAATTTCACCCGGTTGCATCATGGCACATATACGACCGGTGGTTGATGGTGGGGTCTCGGCCAAGGGCTTGGCTACTACCGGGGACTTGGCCTTAGCCGCTTCCCTCAATTCTTTCATCCGCCGATAGTCCTCACTTACTTGCTTTGGGGACAAGGGTGTAAGCACAAATTTCTTCCCCTCA
Source organism: Petunia x hybrida (assembly GCA_037355625.1). NCBI lineage: Eukaryota > Viridiplantae > Streptophyta > Magnoliopsida > Solanales > Solanaceae > Petunia > Petunia x hybrida. The sequence goes on from JBBBVM010000609.1 coordinate 5,876,245, forward strand.
TGTCGAACCGTGTAAGTGTTGGCCCGGCCATCATGAATCACTTGTTTGTCGTATTGCCAAGGCCTACCAAAGAGAAGGTGGCAAGCTTGCATTGGCACCACGTCAAACATGTGCTCATCTTGGTAGTTCCCAATCTTGAACCTAATCAAGACTTGCTTCACTACCCTCAATTCTCCACACTCGCTCAACCATTGCAAACGGTAGGGACTAGGGTGCTTTCGGGTAGTCAATTTCAATTGTGAGACCAACGTTTGGCTCACCACATTCGCACAACTACCCGAATCAATGATCATGGAACACACTTGCCCCTTCACCCTACACCGAGCATGGAACAAATTTTCCCTTTGCTCATCTTCCCTCTCCTCACCCACCATGGTTCCCAAAATTCGACGGACCACGAGGAACATATTAGGATCATCCCCCTCCGTCGCTCTCTCTTCTCCCTCATCCTCAACTTCCTCACTTTCCTCCTCATCATCTCCCTCGGGCTCACTTTCCCCCTCGTAGACCAACCCATCCTCCATCACAATCATCGTTTTCCGGGTAGGACACTCTTTAGCAAAGTGGCCGTAACCCTTGCATTTATGGCATTGGAAAGAAGAAGAAGAAGGAGTATTTAAGGTAGTTTTAGAAATACCTCCAACTTCTTTGTGGTCGTTCTTCGGGGCGGCCTTCTCAAAAGGCTTCTTTGCATCTCGACTCCCACTTGCTCCACTAGCATATGGGCTCTTCCATTCCTTGGCACGAGTTGAAGGAGTGGTAGTGGTAGTACCCCTAAAGCGAGGAGCCTTTTCTTCCTTGAGCCATTTCTCGGCTTCAACCGCGGCATCACAAACATCTTGCAAGGAGTGGAAGATGTGAAGTCTCAATTGGGAGGCAATCTCCCTACTCAAGCCACTTTTGAAACGGATGATGGCTTGTTCCTCATCCTCCGTTTCCATATCAAGAGCCATCCGGTTTTTCTCAAAGTCGTTGAAATATTCATCAACGGACTTATAGCCTTGTTTCAATTCATAGAGCCGTTTGAGTTGCTCTTGCCGGTACTTGGGAGTCACATATTTGTTGTTCATTACTTCTTTCAACTCTTCCCAAGTGATGTTCATCCGCAACCCAAGTCGTCTCCTTGATCGCTTCATGGATTCCCACCATGTAGAGGCATAAGATTCAAAGGAAGCAATGGCATATGTAGCCTTCTTCTCCTCGGACATGTCATTCGTGTCGAAGACCCGCTCCAATTGAACCTTCCACTCTAAGAAAGCTTCCGGATCACTAGTCCCCTTGAAAGGTGGGATAGTGATCTTCACACTATTGAGGTTAGTGTCACGACCCCCACGATGTGGTCCCGGTTGACCCCCGTAGTAATCTTCAACCTCATCATACTCCCGTCTCAAGTTCCTTCCCATAAAAGCCCTTGGAGGTCCTCGACCCCGCCCTCGACCTCCATCCATTCCTCGGCCTCCGTGCATCGCCCTCCTATTCGGATAGTGAGCATCAAAATCATCATCTAGCCCGAGACCCTCCCCTTCTTGAGCTTCATCAACTTGCTCAAGAGGAACCACATTTCTTCGGGGCCTTAAGAGTGGGACTTCTCCTTGGGGATTGCCCAAGGGTTGGGGAGTGCCCAACGACCTTTCTCTAGCAAGAGTCTCATCCCTCAACCGTTGTCGACGAACTAACTCCGCATATTGGTCCGGTTTCATGATGGAGTCATCACTCGTGCCTTCATGGGCATCCTTTTGGACACTCGGGGTCCTTTCCTTTTCAAAGGTTTCCATTCTAAGGTTCAAGGTTTTCACCTCGGCCAATAGGCTAGCCAAAATGTCAACGGGAACCTCAATGGTATTTTTGGCCTTCTCGTCCGCCATTGTACCTACAACAACCAAAAACAAGTAAAGAGATTAGAGTAAAAGTCCTCACTCACTCCCTCACTTTTGTTTGTCGCTCGGTTCACTCAAGTTGGGGTTGGGTTCACACAAGCTCGAAATCAATTGCCTCCTCGTAGTTGCGCAACCTCCTCAAAGACCAATCCAAAATACAAGAACCCAATGCTCTTCGGGAAGAGTGGATTCAATGGGACTCGATCAACGTTAAGCTATTTGGTGAGCACTTGAACCAAACAATTAACTACGAATCTTCTTCGAATTCTACTCTCCTCCTAGGCACGAGTATCCTATTCGAACGAGGGATTAGCACTAATTGGGTAGAAGTGTTACCCTCAAAGTGCTAACCGGAAGTGACGCGATCAAATGTTCAAAGATCGAATCGTCACTAAACGGATTCGGAATTGGATGAGATTTGGATTGTGATCTAGAAACTCACCATATTTGATGATACTATGGGAGTTTTGGTGGTTGGAAACTGTTACGATAGCTTTGCGAACATTCTGTCCAACTTCAGGATTTTTCTGGAATCAAGCACCCTTCGCGATCGCGTGAATAGGAGCGCGACCGCGATGAACAAAATTCAGATTTGGCGCGATAGCGCGAGACCTTGCGCGATCGCGCAGGTCTGTTCAGCTGAACCAGAAAGTCGACAGAAAATTGCAGTTTGGCACACACAACAAACCCAATTCAACCTATTTCAGTTTTCAAGCTTCCCAAAAGGTGTTTTCAGCTGGAATAAACATTCCCCAATGGTTCATACACAAAAACAACCATCAAACAACTTGTTTCAATGAATTTTGACAAGTTCTTCAAAAGTTTTCAAGACTTTCAAGAACCAAAATTTCGATTTTCACTACAACACTCCAAATGATGTTATGTTGGTATCAAAACAACGGGAAAACTATAGTGAACAATCCCCGATACCGAACATCCACAATATCATAACATCAAACAAGTTTTGGCAAATTTTGCAATTTCTTCAACCTAGGGTTCAAATTTTCCAAACTTTGATTTTCAACTCCCAAACGTTTTTTGTTGGTTCCTAATTGTCGAGAGTACGGATACAAACAATCCCCGATAATCAATACCAACAAAATCGTCACAACAAACGATTTCCTTCAAATTTTTAAGTTTTCAAATTTTTGAATTTTTTTCTTCTTTTTCAATAAAACAACAACAAGAACAAGATAACAAATGCGGAACAAAGATGACAAGCACGAAGAGTAGGACGAGGGTTCGTAAGAACGCAACCCTAGCCTTGCTCTGATACCAACTGATGCAATCGAAAATACGAAAGCGATAAAAGATAAGAAACGAGACGAGACTCACACTAAAGTTCGAGTAGCAACGAAGAACTTGTTCCGTTACACCCCAAACGATTGGAAAGAATCACCTACGCTAAGCAACTATCCTCAAGAGACACGAGGCTCAAGCAAATAGAATGATCGAAGATGGATTGAAGAGCAACTTGGATTCATCCAATTGATTTCAAGCCAAAAGAGTTACAATATCAAGAGCAATGCTCATTCAATGTGTTTTGTGTTCAATGTAAGGTAAAAAGCAATAAATGATGAAAGAGGGCATTTATAGCACCTCATTACAATATTTCCTAGCTTCTGGTCCGCTGCTCCTGAAGTGTTCTTCGCGATCGCGTAGCATTATATGCGATCGCGTGGAACACTAAAATGCAGACTATCGCGATAGCGTGCATCTTGGCGCGATCGCGCAGGCAAAAGAAATGGTCTACGCGATCGCGAAGGTAGTTGACGCGATCGCGAAGAGCAAGTTTCAGATCTTAGGCAGTAAGCTCAGCAGGTCTCCCCTGTTTTTGCCCTGTTTTGTTCCCCTTCGTCCTGCCTTGTTTCCTCCCCTGTTTCCACATGGATTGAGCTCCAATGCATTGTCTTCAAGTCTTCTCCCAAGCTCGTATCATCCACGCCTCTCCAAACCAAGTGTAGATGAGTGTCTTGTATATTCTTGGCTTGACTTCGAGTGAATGGTCTCGATGCAATTTGGGTTGCATCATATGCCTAGTGCACAAAGGTATGGTTTTAAATTCCGAAAGTGATTATTTATCTAACCCTAATCCTTTGCCTAGTGCTATTGACAATGTTTTGAAGGTCTATGAGGACATGTTCCCGGAGGAGATGCCGGATGGGTTACCTCCCTTGAGGGGTATTGAGCACCAAATTGACTTTGTCCCGGGATCTCAAATTCCCAACAAGCCGGCATATAGAAGTAATCCCGAGGACACAAGGGAGTTACAAAAGCAAATTGATGAGTTGCTTACCAAAGGCTTGGTGAGGGAGAGCTTGAGCCCTTGTGCCGTGCCCGTGATCCTTGTTCCAAAGAAGGATGGCACTTGGAGGATGTGTGTGGATTGTCGAGCGGTCAACAAGATCACGGTAAAGTATCGACATCCCATACCTCGTTTGGATGATATGTTGGATGAGCTTAGTGGTTCTAGTGTCTTTACAAAAATAGACCTTAGGTCCGGCTACCACCAAATCCGGATGAAACCGGGTGATGAGTGGAAAACCGCGTTCAAGACCAAGTTTGGTCTTTATGAATGGTTGGTGATGCCTTTCGGCCTCTCCAACGCACCTAGTACCTTCATGAGGCTAATGAACCATGTGCTAAAGCCATTCATCAACAAATTCGTGGTTGTCTACTTTGACGACATATTGATTTATAGCAAGTCAATAGATGACCACGTTGGCCACTTGAGTCAAGTGCTTGAAGTGCTACGAGCCGAAAAGCTCTATGCCAACTTTAAGAAGTGTGCCTTTTGTGTTGAAAAGGTTGTCTTTTTGGGCTTTGTTGTTAGTGCCAATGGTGTGGAAGTTGATGAGTCCAAAGTTGAAGCCATTAGAGATTGGCCTACTCCTACCACCGTTTCTCATGTGAGGAGTTTCCATGGCCTAGCTAGTTTCTATAGGCGCTTTGTTAGAGACTTTAGCACCATTGCCGCACCACTCACCGAGTTGGTGAAAAAGGACAAGCCTTTTGTTTGGGGAGAGCCGCAAGAAAAGGCTTTCCAAGAGTTGAAAAGTAGGCTAAGTACCGCCCCCTTGTTACAATTGCCCGACTTCGGGAAGGCTTTTGAGGTAGAATGTGATGCCTCGGGGGTGGGTATTGGGGGTGTTCTCATGCAAGAAGGGAAACCCGTTGCCTACTTTAGCGAGAAGTTGAAGGGCGCAACCTTGAATTACTCCACGTATGACAAGGAGTTGTACGCCCTCGTGAGAGCTCTAGCCCATTGGCAACACTATCTATGGCCTCGGGAATTTGTGATCAAGAGTGACCATGAGTCACTCAAACATCTAAGAGGTCAAGAAAAGTTGAACAAGAGACATGCCAAGTGGGTGGAGTTTATTGAGTCCTTTCCTTATGTAATTCATTACAAGAAGGGTAAGGACAACGTTGTGGCCGATGCGCTTTCAAGAAAATTCGCTCTTGCCACCACTCTCGCTTCTAGACTTGTGGGTTTTGAGAGTATCAAGTCATTGTACGCTCATGACCCAAAGCTCAAGAGCATTCATGATGCTCTAGTGAGTGGGGAAAGGGTGGAAAAATACCAATGGGTAGATGGCTACATTTTCAAGCATGGGCGAGTGTGTGTCCCCGAGTCCTCTTGGAGAGATGTGCTAGTGCAAGAGGCACATTGCGGGGGCTTGATGGGTCACTTTGGAGTGGACAAGACTATGGCCATACTTAAAGAGCAATTCCATTGGCCAAAAATGAAGCCTCTTGTGGAGCGATTTTGCAATGCTTGCTTGGATTGCAAGAGGGCCAAGTCTAGGTCCAACAACCAAGGGCTATACACTCCTTTGCCCATTCCTACTGGTCCGTGGGTTGATCTTTCTATGGATTTTGTTATGGCTTTACCCCGGACTAGAGGAGGACACGATAGCATTTATGTTGTCGTTGACCGTTTCTCCAAAATGGCTCACTTCATTCCGTGCAAAAAGACTAATGATGCACAACATGTAGCTTCTTTGTTTATTGATAATGTCTTGAAATTGCATGGGGTGCCTCGCACCATTGTTAGTGATAGGGACTCCAAGTTCCTTAGCCATTTTTGGAAGTGTTTGTGGGGTGCTCTTGGCACCAAGTTGCTCTTCTCCACGTCCCACCACCCTCAAACCGATGGGCAAACCGAGGTGGTGAACCGGACTTTGGGAGCTCTACTTCGAGCTATGACCAAAGGAAAGGCCGGGACTTGGATTGATAAGCTACCACTCATGGAGTTTGCATATAACCGCACTTTACATCGCATGATTGGCATGACCCCATTTGAGTGTGTTTATGGCTTTAACCCATTGATTCCTCTTGATCTTACCCCTTTGCCAAGGGATGTGGTTGTTGATTTTGAAGGAAAAGCTCGGGCCAAGGCATTGCTTGAACTTCATGCCAAGGCGCGGAGGGCTTTGGAAGAGGCTTATGAGAAGATAGCAACCAAGAAAAACAAAGGAAGAAAGAAGGTGGATTTCAAGAAGGGAGATTGGGTGTGGGTGCACTTCCGCAAGGAACGATTTCCCAACCAAAGGAAAGGAAAGTTGGCACCAAGGGGCGATGGACCATTCCAAGTGTTGTCCAAGATCAACAACAATGCATATGTGATAGATTTGCCCGGTGAGTATAATGTATCGACTACTTTCAATGTTAGTGACTTGACTTCTTTTGATGTAGGTGATGGTACCTTGGAGGAGGACGCTTTAATTTCGAGGACGAAATCTTCTCAAGAAGGGGAGGATGATGCAACCCAAATTGCATCGAGACCATTCACTCGAAGTCAAGCCAAGGATATACAAGATGCTCACCTACACTTGGTTTGGAGAGGCGTGGATGATACGAGCTCGGGAGTGGACTTAAAGACAATGCATTGGAGCTCAATCCATGTGGAAACAGGGCAGGAAGCAGTGCAAGAAGCAGCTGAGCAAAACAGGGCAAAAACAGGGGAGGTCTGCTGAGCTTACTGCCTAAGACTGGGAACTTGCTCTTCGCGATCGCGTCAACAACCTTCGCGATCGCGTAGACCAAATCTTTTGCCTGCGCGATCGCGCCACGACTCGCGCTATCGCGACCTTCTGCGTTTTAGTGTTCCACGCGATCGCATATATCTCTGCGCGATCGCGAAGAACACTCGAGTGGCAGCGGACCAGAAGCTAGGAAATCTTGTAATGGGGTGCTATAAATGCCCCCTTTCATCATTTATTGCTTTTTACCTTACATTGAACACAAAACACATTGAATGAGCATTGCTCTTGACATTGTAACTCTTTTGGCTTGAAATCAATTGGATGAATCCAAGTTGCTCTTCAATCCATCTTCGATCATTCTATTTGCTTGAGCCTCGTGTCTCTTGAGGATAGTTGCTTAGCGTAGGTGATTCTTTCCAATCGTTTGGGGTGTAACGGAACAAGTTCTTCGTTGCTACTCGAACTTTAGTGTGAGTCTCGTCTCGTTTCTTATCTTTTATCGCTTTCGTATTTTCGATTGCATCAACGCGGAAAGTAAAAGATAAGAACGAGACGTATCTCGATCTCTAGTCTCAAGTAGCAACGGAGAACTTGTTCCGTTACACCCCGAGAGAAGGCCAAGAACACCTACGCTATGCAACTACCCTCGAGCTAACGCGAGCACGCAAGTAGAATGGTCGGAGAGGAAAAGCATTCATCTAGATCCGCTAGAAGAACTACAAGTCCAAAATCAAAGGGTTTCATTCAATAACCAAGAGCCTTGCTCATGTTCAATGTTTAACATTCATCAACTATCATAAACTAAGTGTAAATAGGCTAAGCATGGATATTTATAGTGTTTCCAAGCTTGCAAAATAACTAAAAGACCCTTACTAATAAGGTGCATAAACATAGGCCACGTAGGGCAAAACGGTAAAATAAACATAGGCCTCCACAGCTGGGAGGGGCGCCTGGACTGTAGAAGGGGCGCCTGGAATTGCAGGCATCTAGACGGGGCGCCTGGGCAGGCAGGGCGCCTGGGTGCTTTCCAGTGGCTTAGGCAGTGAGCAGGCTAGGCGGGGCGCCTGGCTCAGGCGGGGTGCCTGGCCCTTCTGTGCCAGATTCTTCCTTAGGCGTGAGGCCTAGTTTGATCACCCGAAATGGCTTCCACTCGCTCCTTTCTTCAAGTCCTCTCCTCTCCAAGTATAAATGCACCTCTTGAACATCCTTGACTTGGCTCCGAGTGAATGGTCTCCTAGTGGTGGATTGCCCGGTATCACAAGAACTCCCAGGAAGGGGCGGACCGCCTACTCCAATAGGCGGACCGCCTACTTAAAATCAACTCTCTGGATTTTGCTCCGCCTACTAAGTGGGCGGACCGCCTACTCTAGCTGCCTGTTTTGAGTTTTGCCTTCCAGACAACTAGGCAGGGCGCCTAGTAGAGTAGGCTGGGCGCCTACTTGCTAAAGCCCATGACGGGACACCTCATTTAATTGCTATATTTTGACCATTATAGCCCTATGTGGGCTTTATTATTTAGACCCACTTTGGGGGTACTTTAGGGCTTTCATTATGTTTAGGGGAAGCCTATAAATACTTCACTTGTCTTCATTGAACCTTAGCTTACTTTGATTATTGTTGAATGATGAATAGAGTAGAACTCTTAGTTATGAAGAAAACCCTTTTGTTGGCTTGAATTCACTAGCGGATCCTAGTTGGTTATCGAACCAACACCCGATCATTCTACTTGCGGGTTCCGAGTGTGACTCGAGGGTGGTTGCGTAGTGTAGGCTCTTCTTGACACCGATACGAGGGTATCACAGAACAATTTCTCAGTGGTTACCTTGTAGGGAGTTCGAGACGCGTCTCGTTCCCTTTATCATTCTTTTTGTCTTTTGATTTCGATCCTTATCATCTTGGTATCAGAGCAAGGCTTGGGTATTATTTCTACAAACCCCCGACCCTTGATTCTTCATGCCTAGGTTGGTTTCTACTTTAGTTTTCTTGTTGTTGTTATTGAAAAGAAGAAAAACACAAAAAAATAGAAAAAGTTAAAAAACACGAAAAAAAATTGATCGTATGTTCTTGGTTTGATGGACCCGTTGTGTGATTGATATTGGGGTTTGTTCCTTGTTGGAAACCCGTTATTTTGGTACCCTAAACACGTGATTTGAAGTTGAATCACAAGATTTGAAAATTTGAAAATTTGAAACCCTAACTATGAAATTGATGAACATGGTGATTTGATTGTTTTTTATTGGGGTTAGTTAAAAATCATTGGGGTTTGATCCTTGTAGTTGAAAATACAATTGGGTACCTTCGGATTGCTAAAACAATGTGAGATTTGTTTGATTTTTGGGTGCAAAACCAAGAAAATACGAGTTGGGACTGTGCTGAAGAACACAGTAGGTGGGTGCCTAGTGCAGAGGCGGACCGCCCGTTTGAAACTTGCTCTCTGGCTTTTGGGACGCCTGACGGCCCACTTTCCCTACTCTGAACCAGGCGGACCGCCTATTCCAAGGAGGTGGGGCTCCTGTTTTGCTGAGAGTTGCTTTCGGGTAGTTTTTCGTAGGATCTCTTATTTCATTGATTGCATTGCATCTAGCTAGTACTTCTTTGAGTAATCTTTCCTACTTGAATTGTGCTAGCCCTTCGAAGCTATTAGGAAACTCAAGCCTACGAAGGAGAGTAGAATTCGAAGAAGACTCGTCGTATCATTTGACTCAAGTCCGCACTTAAAGAGCTTATCGTTCCAATAGAGTCACATCAACTCCACTCACCCCGGAGTGCATTTGGCTTGTGAGTTGAGTGATTAATTTGAGGTTTGTTAATCAACCTTGTGAAGCTTTTAAGTTCAAGCTTGTGTGAAATATCCACCACCACTAAACGAGTGACCCGAGTGAAACACTTGTGAGTGAGTGAGTGAGTGAGGTTATTTCACTAACGTTTGCTCATTTTGTAGGTACGATGGCCAATGAAGGTGATGATTTTACTAAGAATGCATTTGCTACTATCCTTGACAAATTGGATAGTATGAACTTAAGGATTGAAAACCTATAGAGGGTGACATCAAGTACCCTAGTTGAGAAAGGGACTTCCAATGTCTAATCGGAGAAAGGGACCCCGAGTGTCCAAGTTGAGAAAGGGGTCCGGAGTGCCCAAGTTGAAGCCGTTGAGGGCACAAGTAGTTCAACCTTTAACTCGGAACAAGTTGTTGAGTTGCTTAGACAACAATGGGTATCGAATTGAACAAGTGTTGGGCAATACCCAACGAGTGACCATTCCTAACCTTATGGGCAATCCCCAAAGGAATGTTCCACTTCCCGGACCTATTCGAAATGTTCAACCTCTTGAGCAAGTTGCACAAGCTCAAGAAGGGAAGGAGGATGATTGTGGTGATGGTGGGTATGATGCTCATTATCAATTTAGGGGTCGGAAGGTGGATAGGGGTAGAGGCCGAGGTCGAGGGCCACCCATGGGGTATGATGGAGGGCATGCTAGGAGGGATTATGGCGGTTATGGGGATCACTTTGGAGGCCAACCGGAGCCTTACCAAGGGGGTCGTGATAACAACAATCTTAATAGTGTGAAGCTCACTATTCCTTCTTTCAAAGGGAGTAGTGACCCAGTGGAGTACCTTGAATTGAAGTTGTCCATGGAACGAATATTTGACACCAATGATATGCATGAGGAGAAGAAGGCCAAGTATGCAATATCTTCCTTTGAGTCCTTTGCTTCTACTTGGTGGGAGTCGATCAAGAGGAATAGAAGGAGGACGGGTATGGCTATCAATGTTTCTTGGGGTGAGTTGATTCGTGCAATGGATGATAAATACTTGACTAGCCAATACCGTGTGGACCAATACAAGCGTCTCTATGAATTGAAGAAAAAAACAAGACGGTTGGGGAGTATTTCAACGAATTTGAGCAAATCTGGATGTCCCTAAACTTAGATGATGAAGAGAATGAGCCGGCCATGATTCGATTTAAAGGTGGTTTGAACCGAGACATAGCTTCACAATTGAAGTTTCACAAGTATAAAGACCACTGTGAGCTATGCAAAGAGGAGAAATCCCTTCGCTACAAGAGTAGTACTACTACTCCCGTGAGCAAGCCAAAGGAGTGGAAGACTCCTACTCCAAATGCAAGATTCCCAAATGCAAGTGGTGCAATTGCTAGCAAAGATGTGAAGAAGCCTTATGAGAAGTCTACACAACATGTGGGAAGTAACTCTAAAACTCACTTGAGTAATCCTACTTCTACTTCTACTCAATGCTATAAATGTAAGGGTTATGGACACATTGCCAAAGATTGCCCTACCCGAAAAACTATGGTTATTGTGGGTGAATTGGTGTATGAACAAGACAGTGAACCCGACGATGCGGGAGTAGAGTGTGATGAGGAGGTTGATATAGGGGAGGATGCAATGGAGGATGATGATCCTCATGCCTTCCTTATTGTGAGGAGGAGTTTAGGAGCCATGTTTGTAGAGGATAGTGAGACTTTGCAAAGAGAGAACCTCTTCCATGCTAGATGCTGAGTCATAGGTATTGTTTGTTCCATGATTATTGACTCGGGAAGTTGTGCCAATGTCATTACCCAAACACTAGTTTCCCAATTGAAGATACCCTTGAAACACCCAAATCCTTACCGTTTGCAATGGCTTAGTGAGTGTGGTGAATTGAAGGTGGTAAAGCAAGTCATGATTAAATTCAAGATAGGGAACTATATGGATGAACACATGTTTGATGTGGTGCCTATGCAAGCATGCCACCTTCTATTTGGAAGGCCATGGCAATTTGATAGATATGTGGTTCATGATAGCCGAGCCAACACCTACACGGTTAAGCATGAGGGAAAGAAGTTTGTGCTTAGACCCTTGACTCCCAAGCAAGTAAGTGATGATTACAAGCGGATGAGGGAGTTGAGAGACGCGGCAAAGGCTAAGTCGGTTGTTGAGACTAGTCCTTTGGCCGAGAGCTTGGTGGTGACTCCACCATCTTCTACCAGTAGCATATGTGCCATGATGCAACCGGGTGAACTTTTGAGAGGAAATGATGGCAACAAACTACTCATTTGCCTAGTGCACCAAGGTATGATTCTTACTTCCGAATTTGATTATTCTTCTAACCCTTTGCCTAGTGCTTTAAAAAATGTTTTGAAGGATTTTGGAGACATGTTCCCGGATGAGATGCCGGATGGATTACCTCCTTTGAGGGGTATTGAACATCAAATCGACTTTGTCCCGGGAACCCAAATCCCAAACAAGCCAGCATATAGAAGCAATCCCGAGGACACAAGGGAGTTGCAAAAGCAAGTAGATGAGTTGCTTACCAAGGGCTTGGTGAGGGAGAACTTAAGTCCTTGTGCCGTGCCCGTGATCCTTGTTCCAAAGAAGGATGGCACTTGGAGAATATGTGTGGATTGTCATGCGGTCAACAAGATCACGGTAAAGTATCGACATTCCATACCTCGCTTAGATGACATGTTAGATGAGCTTAGTTGATGCAGCCCGAAGTGCTGATCAACCGAAGGCAGTGACTGATGAACCGAGGAGACCAATTACCCGAAGTCAAGCTAAGCTGCTCCATGACATGCACGTCCAGTTGACGACGATGGGAAGAAGCATGTGTTCGGAAGAGGAATTGCCAAGTGATGAAACCAAGGGCTACATCTTCAAGTTTGAGCCCGATGACAAAGTTCCCGAACAGCAGCTCTTGACCCCGGGCAGCGCAGAGCCGAACACAACATCATGTGTTCGAAGCTGAGTCAGCGCCCGATGACAAATGTGTTCGAGCAGGCCATAGAGAATCGAAGCCAGGCTCACCGAAGTCAACAACCGAAGCAAGGCTCACCGAAGTCAAGGTTGCCGAACACATTTTTAACTCAGCCCTGCGTGGCTTATTTTTATTGGTCGACTGTGACCTATTTACTAGTTTACCCTTAGTATTTCCTATATAAACCTTACTTCCTTACATTGTAAGCAGCGAGTTTTTGGATATTGATATTGAATGAAAGTGCCGAGCACATTTCTTGTCTCCGTCGTGAGCAAAACCCCGGTGAGGGCCTTTAAGGATTTGTGGCTTTCGGTTAGTCCGATTGAACATTCCTCTTGATCATTCAGTTTGCAAGAGGCAATGTTCTCTTGAGGATTGTTGCATAGTTAGGGTGATTCTTGTCTCCCTTTTGATCGAGCTTTGGGACAGGTTCCCCACTGTTCTTTCGAAAGAAGCAAGTTTTGTCTTGCTTTTATCGTCTTCTTTACTTGTTCTCCTTCCGCGTCGTGCTTAGCTTTCCCTTTGGGAATTGCATTGCACCATCTTGGTATCAGAGCACGGTTTGGGCTTGTCTCTACAACCCCAAATCCTGTTCACGTTATCTTTATTTTCGTGCGTTGTGTCTTTGTTTTCCGTATCGTGTTCCTGTTTTGATTTTGTTATTGTTGGTGTTCTTACAAAAAAAAAAAAGTGATAAAAGAAAATTCAAAAAAAAAAAATTGTGTTTGTTTGTTGGATGTTTGGGAAAAACAATCTTGGATTCTTGTTCACCATCGGATTCTGATTCCAAAGAATACCCGACGTACTAATTTCGTGACTAGGGTTTCTTGGTGAATTTTGGACTGTTTTGAGCTTCTTTGGTGACTGGAAATCAAACCCCAGCTGTGTTGGTGGAGACCGATGAAGGTTGGTGGTTCTTGAGTGATTTGGGTTCGTTTGTTGCTTAAAATCGAAGTTCTTAAGTTGGAGACGTTGTCCGTACACCGGAAAATTGTTACAAGTTCGTAACAGTGCACGACACGTCGAGCTAGTCTTGGCTCGAAGAACTTTAAATTCCTCCGTCGTTGAAACCGGAGTTGAAAACGACCCAGATCTTGTTAGAAATCGAGGACAGTGGACCGAAGTTGTTGTGTCCGTACGCCGGAGCAAGGGTCACTGTTCCATTGAAGAAGAAGGGGTAAAAGTTTGAATGTTAAAAACCCCAGGTGGAATTTGTCGGCTGAAAAGGGGAAGTGGATAAGGTAAAACCCTATCCGTACCAAAGGGGACCACTCTTGTACGGACAGGAGTGGGTGCGATCGAAAAAGATTCCAAAGGGAATCAAAGGGTAGATTCTCCTAGGTTCTCACTTTCTTTCGTGTCAAATTCTGGTTGGTGGATCTTTTGAGTAATTGTCCTACTCGAGGTCGTACCAACTCATTTGAGCTGATAGGAACTCGTGCGAAGGGGTGACCGAAGTCCAAACTATCGTAGAATTTCTTTTGACTCCCCGAGCTCAGTTAAAAAGCGTCCATTCCATCGAGTCGAACATCACTTCACTCTTCCCGAAGAGACAGTGACTATTGTCGAACTTGAAGGATCTTAGAGGACCGATCAATTGGACGAGCCACTGTTAACAAGTCTTTGAGTGATCAAAAACCGAACCCATAAATTGAGTGGACCCGAGCGCCACCCATCAAAGGTGAGGGAGAGTGTGAGGTGATTTCTAACCTTAACATTTGTTTGATCTTTGACTTGTGCAGGTACCATGGCTGGCAACGAAGGCAAAGGCATTGAAAGGCCCGAAGTGTCGTTAGCCGATCTCATGGCTGCGATACAAAGTGTCAGTGCCGAAGTAAGAGGAGTGAGTGTTCGAGTAGCTCAACTCGAACAAGGAAGTGCATCCGTGGGCAGAAATGGGTCCGGTGCTGGAACCAGCGACTCCACACCGATGAAGCCAGATCTGTATGCTGAGCTTCTTCGACAACATCAGTTGACGAGTGAAGCAATTCGAAGAGAGCTTAACTTGGGCAATCCCCAAGCACAACAAAACTTGGGCAGTCCCCAAGTTGGAAATCAAAACTTGGGCATTCCCCGAGGAGAGAGGTTACCATTCCCAAGGAACCGAAGAGACCTTGGTGCTGTAACCGAAGAGGCTGATGAAGAGGAATTTCCCGAGGACGAGTATGAACGTGAGCTGCCATTCGCTCAACGAAGGCAAGCTCACCGAGGTCGTGGAAATTTCCGAGGTCGAGGCCGAGGCGCAAATATTGGAAGAAATATTGAGCGTGAGGCTGATAATCGAGAAGATGAGTATGTCGAACAAGTTCGTGGTGTTCGAGACTCAAATCTGAACAGTGTCAAGATCACTATTCCACCCTTCAAAGGAACTAGTGATCCCGATGAGTATCTTGAATGGAAGCTGAAAATGGGGCGCATCTTTGAAACCAATGAGATGACCGAAGAGAGAAAGGCTGCCCATGCCATTGCTTCGTTCGAAGCTTATGCGTCTACTTGGTGGGAAGCTGACAAGAGGTATAGACGAAGGAATGACTATCCCGAAGTCACTACCTGGCCACAGTTGAAGAGGGCTATGGATGGTAAATATTTGAGTGCCAAGTACAGGCAAACTCAAATGCAAAAGTTATATGAGCTGAAACAAGGATCGAAGTCAGTTCAAGAGTACCACGATGAATTTGAAAGGGTTCGATTGAATCTTGATCTGACCGAAGACGAGGAGCAGGCCATTATCCGGTTTAAGAGTGGCTTGGCCAAGGATGTGTCATCTCAGTTGAGACTCCACGTGTACCACACGTTGGAAGATTTGTTTGAAGCTGCTACCGAAGCTGAAAAATTGGTGAAGGAAGAAAAGGCAAGTCGGTATCGAGGAGTCACTACTTCTACTCCCTTGAACCGAGGAAAAGAATGGAAAAATCCTAATCAAGGAGTTGCCAACACTGTTCGAGATCCGAAGAGAGTCTTCGAGAAAGGTGTGACCGTTAACCAACCAAGAGAAGTGGGAGGTAAAGTTCAACTAAACTCTCCTAGTGCTTCAAATATTCAATGTCATAAATGCCGAGGTTATGGTCACATGGCAAAAGAGTGTCCAACTCGCAAAGCTATGCTTCTGCTCGAAGATGGAACCGTCCATGAGCAAGCGAGTGACACCGAGGAGGAATTAACCGAGGAGATTGACCGAGCTGAAGGTGATGATGATCATGAGGCTGCCGAAGCTGATCATCCGGAAATGTTTCTTGTGGTTCGAAGGAATTTGAGCTGCATGACTCTTGAAGAAGAGGACAACCAAAGAGAAAACCTCTTTCATGCCCGATGTCGAGTGAGGGGAAAGGTGTGTTCAATGATTATTGATTCTGGAAGTTGTGCCAACGTAGTGAGCCAAACTTTGGTCTCACAAATGGGACTACCAACGATGAAGCATCCCCACCCCTACAAATTACAATGGCTGAATGAGTGTGGAGAATTGAGAGTTGTCAAACAAGTGTGGATCAAGTTTAGGATCGGCGAGTATCAAGATGAAATGGTATTCGATGTGGTGCCGATGCAGGCTTGTCATTTGCTCTTGGGTCGACCATGGCAATATGACCGAACAGCTGTTCACAATGGCAGATCCAACACTTACACCGTGAAGCTTGATGGGAAGAGTTTCATCCTCAAACCATTGTCTCCAAAACAAGTCTCCGAGGACTATAAACGGATGAAAGAATTGAAAGAAGCGGCTAAAGCTAAGCTTCCGATGGGAGCAAAATTGGGAGCCGATGAGACAAACTCACCGACCGAGGAGAAAGGAATTTGTGCAATCATGCAACCCGGTGAGATCTTACGAGGCAACGACCCCGGTCAGATGATGATTTGCCTCGTGCACAAGGGTATCTTTCTAAACTCTAATGATGATTTTTCTAATGATAACCCTTTGCCTTTGTCTGTTCGTAAAGTTTTGCAGGACTTCGAGGACATGTTTCCCGAGGAAATGCCAGGTGGATTGCCTCCGTTGAGAGGAATCGAGCACCAAATTGACTTCGTGCCGGGATCTCAAATCCCCAACAAACCTGCATACCGGTGTAATCCCGAAGACACCAAAGAGCTCCAAAGGCAGGTTGATGAATTGTTAAACAAGGGCCTCGTTCGTGAGAGCTTAAGTCCTTGCGCCGTTCCAGTTATCCTTGTCCCGAAGAAGGATGGAACATGGCGAATGTGCGTTGACTGTCGATCAGTCAACAAAATAACGGTGAAGTATCGTCATCCTATCCCTCGATTAGATGACATGCTAGATGAATTGAGTGGTTCTTCATGCTTTTCAAAGATTGACCTCAGGTCCGGTTACCACCAGATCCGAATGAAACCCGGGGGTGACGAGTGGAAAACCGCATTCAAGACCAAATTCGGTCTTTATGAATGGTTGGTAATGCCATTTGGCTTATCCAACGCCCCGAGCACATTCATGCGATTGATGAACCACGTGCTCAAACCGTTCATAAACAAGTTCGTTGTCGTTTATTTCGATGACATACTTGTTTACAGTCGAACCATGGATGAACATGTCGAACACCTAAGGCTTGTGCTTGAAAAGCTTCGAGAAGAAAAGTTGTATGCCAACTTCAAGAAGTGCGCCTTCGGTGTCGATCGTGTAGTCTTTCTTGGATTTGTAGTCAGTGCTAATGGTGTCGAAGTCGACGAATCAAAAGTCGAAGCCATCAAAGATTGGCCAACTCCGACCTCGGTATCACAAGTTCGTAGCTTCCATGGGCTAGCTAGTTTTTACCGAAGGTTTGTTCGTGACTTTAGCACCGTGGCAGCTCCTCTAACCGAGCTGGTTAAGAAAGACAATCCATTTGTGTGGGGAGAGTCCCAAGAAAGGGCTTTCCAAGAGTTGAAGCGGAGGCTTTGTTCTGCCCCGTTGTTGCAACTCCCTGACTTCGGCAAAGCATTCGAAGTCGAGTGTGATGCGTCTGGAGTTGGGATCGGAGGAGTGCTGATGCAAGAATCGAAGCCGATCGCTTACTTTAGCGAAAAGCTTAAGGGTTGCAACTCTAAATTATTCGACCTATGATAAAGAGTTGTATGCCCTCGTTCGAGCACTCGCCCATTGGCAGCATTATTTGTGGCCTCGAGAGTTTGTTGATCCGAAGTGATCATGAGTCCTTGAAGCATCTCGAGGACAGGAGAAATTGAACCGAAGGCATGCCAAATGGGTTGAATTTATTGAAAGCTTTCCCTATGTAATTCATTACAAAAAGGGAAAAGACAACGTTGTGGCCGATGCGCTATCAAGGAAATTTGCCTTAGCGACCACTCTCGCCTCTAGGCTCATGGGATTCGAAAGCATCAAGTCGATGTACGAAGACGATCCCAAGCTAAAATGTGTTCGAGACGCAATCTTGAGTGGCCGAAGAGTTGAGAAATATCAGTGGCACGATGGCTACCTCTTCAAGAATGGGAGGGTTTGTGTGCCAGTGTCATCGTGGAGAGAGCTCTTGGTTCGAGAAGCTCACTCCGGTGGACTGATGGGACACTTCGGTGTCGACAAAACTCTTGGTATCTTGACCGAGCAGTTCCATTGGCCCAAAATGCGACGAGATGTGGAAAAGCTTTGCAACGCTTGTCTCGTTTGCAAGAAAGCTAAATCGAAGTCCAACCCTCATGGTTTGTACACCCCGTTGCCTGTGCCTGATCGACCTTGGGTTGATATATCCATGGACTTTGTCTTGGGGTTACCGAGATCGGGGGGAGGACATGATAGCATTTTCGTTGTGGTTGATCGATTTTCGAAAATGGCTCACTTTATTCCTTGCAAGAAGTGTGACGATGCCCAGCATGTGGCTACATTATTTGTTTCCAATGTGTTGAAATTGCATGGTGTCCCTCGTACTATTGTGAGTGATCGGGACACAAAATTCTTGAGTCATTTTTGGAAATGTCTATGGGTACCCTCGGCACCAAACTACTTTTCTCGACGTCTCACCATCCTCAGACTGATGGACAGACCGAAGTAGTTAACCGAACCTTGGGATCTTTGCTTCGGGCAATGACCAAAGGCAAGGTTGGAAACTGGGCTGATCGTTTGCCCATGATGGAGTTTGCATACAATCGAACGGTGCATCGAATGATTAACATGACCCCGTTCGAGTGTGTGTATGGATTTAACCCTTTAATTCCACTTGATCTAACCCCACTGCCTCGAGATGTTGTTATCGACTTTGCAGGTACTCACCGAGCCAAAGCCCTCCTCGAGTTGCATGCGAAGGTGAAGAAGAACCTCGAGGACGCCTATGCAAAGGTTGCCTTAAAGAAAAACAAGGGGCGTAAAAGTTGGAATTAAAGAAGGGTGATTGGGTTTGGGTTCACTTCCGAAAGGAACGTTTCCCGAACCTAAGGAAAGGAAAATTGGCTCCTCGAGGGGATGGTCCATTTCAAGTGCTGAGCAAAATAAACAACAATGCTTATGTCATCGACCTCCCAGGTGAGTATAATGTGTCCAACACCTTCAATGTTACTGATTTGACTCCTTGTGCTGTAGGCCAAACATCAGCAGTAGGGATGACTCGATTTCGAGGACGAAATCCTCTCAGAAGGGGG